>OY829104.1:5000-2505000 GCA_963691645.1 Pelosia muscerda
CTAACCTAACCTAACCTAACCTAACCTAACCTAACCTAACCTAACCTAACCTAACCTAACCTAACCTAACCTAACCTAACCTAACCTAACCTAACCTAACCTAACTAACCTAACCTAACCTAACCTAACCTAACCTAACCTAACCTAACCTAACCTAACCTAACCTAACCTAACCTAACCTAACCTAACCTAACCTAACCTAACCTAACCTAACCTAACCTAACCTAACCTAACCTAACCTAACCTAACCTAACCTAACCTAACCTAACCTAACCTAACCTAACCTAACCTAACCTAACCTAACCTAACCTAACCTAACCTAACCTAACCTAACCTAACCTAACCTAACCTAACCTAACCTAACCTAACCTAACCTAACCTAACCTAACCTAACCTAACCTAACCTAACCTAACCTAACCTAACCTAACCTAACCTAACCTAACCTAACCTAACCTAACCTAACCTAACCTAACCTAACCTAACCTAACCTAACCTACCTAACCTAACCTAACCTAACTAACCTAACCTAACCTAACCTAACCTAACCTAACCTAACCTAACCTAACCTAACCTAACCTAACCTAACCTAACCTAACCTAACCTAACCTAACCTAACTAACCTAACCTAACTAACCTAACCTAACCTAACCTAACCTAACCTAACCTAACCTAACCTAACCTAACCTAACCTAACCTAACCTAACCTAACCTAACCTAACCTAACCTAACCTAACCTAACCTAACCTAACCTAACCTAACCTAACCTAACCTAACCTAACCTAACCTAACCTAACCTAACCTAACCTAACCTAACCTAACCTAACCTAACCTAACCTAACCTAACCTAACCTAACCTAACCTAACCTAACCTAACTAACCTAACCTAACCTAACCTAACCTAACCTAACCTAACCTAACCTAACCTAACCTAACCTAACCTAACCTAACCTAACCTAACCTAACCTAACCTAACCTAACCTAACCTAACCTAACCTAACCTAACCTAACCTAACCTAACCTAACCTAACCTAACCTAACCTAACCTAACCTAACCTAACCTAACCTAACCTAACCTAACCTAACCTAACCTAACCTAACCTAACCTAACCTAACCTAACCTAACCTAACCTAACCTAACCTAACCTAACCTAACCTAACCTAACCTAACCTAACCTAACCTAACCTAACCTAACCTAACCTAACCTAACCTAACCTAACCTAACCTAACCTAACCTAACCTAACCTAACCTAACCTAACCTAACCTAACCTAACCTAACCTAACCTAACCTAACCTAACCTAACCTAACCTAACCTAACCTAACCTAACCTAACCTAACCTAACCTAACCTAACCTAACCTAACCTAACCTAACCTAACCTAACCTAACCTAACCTAACCTAACCTAACCTAACCTAACCTAACCTAACCTAACCTAACCTAACCTAACCTAACCTAACCTAACCTAACCTAACCTAACCTAACCTAACCTAACCTAACCTAACCTAACCTAACCTAACCTAACCTAACCTAACCTAACCTAACCTAACCTAACCTAACCTAACCTAACCTAACCTAACCTAACCTAACCTAACCTAACCTAACCTAACCTAACCTAACCTAACCTAACCTAACCTAACCTAACCTAACCTAACCTAACCTAACCTAACCTAACCTAACCTAACCTAACCTAACCTAACCTAACCTAACCTAACCTAACCTAACCTAACCTAACCTAACCTAACCTAACCTAACCTAACCTAACCTAACCTAACCTAACCTAACCTAACCTAACCTAACCTAACCTAACCTAACCTAACCTAACCTAACCTAACCTAACCTAACCTAACCTAACCTAACCTAACCTAACCTAACCTAACCTAACCTAACCTAACCTAACCTAACCTAACCTAACCTAACCTAACCTAACCTAACCTAACCTAACCTAACCTAACCTAACCTAACCTAACCTAACCTAACCTAACCTAACCTAACCTAACCTAACCTAACCTAACCTAACCTAACCTAACCTAACCTAACCTAACCTAACCTAACCTAACCTAACCTAACCTAACCTAACCTAACCTAACCTAACCTAACCTAACCTAACCTAACCTAACCTAACCTAACCTAACCTAACCTAACCTAACCTAACCTAACCTAACCTAACCTAACCTAACCTAACCTAACCTAACCTAACCTAACCTAACCTAACCTAACCTAACCTAACCTAACCTAACCTAACCTAACCTAACCTAACCTAACCTAACCTAACCTAACCTAACCTAACCTAACCTAACCTAACCTAACCTAACCTAACCTAACCTAACCTAACCTAACCTAACCTAACCTAACCTAACCTAACCTAACCTAACCTAACCTAACCTAACCTAACCTAACCTAACCTAACCTAACCTAACCTAACCTAACCTAACCTAACCTAACCTAACCTAACCTAACCTAACCTAACCTAACCTAACCTAACCTAACCTAACCTAACCTAACCTAACCTAACCTAACCTAACCTAACCTAACCTAACCTAACCTAACCTAACCTAACCTAACCTAACCTAACCTAACCTAACCTAACCTAACCTAACCTAACCTAACCTAACCTAACCTAACCTAACCTAACCTAACCTAACCTAACCTAACCTAACCTAACCTAACCTAACCTAACCTAACCTAACCTAACCTAACCTAACCTAACCTAACCTAACCTAACCTAACCTAACCTAACCTAACCTAACCTAACCTAACCTAACCTAACCTAACCTAACCTAACCTAACCTAACCTAACCTAACCTAACCTAACCTAACCTAACCTAACCTAACCTAACCTAACCTAACCTAACCTAACCTAACCTAACCTAACCTAACCTAACCTAACCTAACCTAACCTAACCTAACCTAACCTAACCTAACCTAACCTAACCTAACCTAACCTAACCTAACCTAACCTAACCTAACCTAACCTAACCTAACCTAACCTAACCTAACCTAACCTAACCTAACCTAACCTAACCTAACCTAACCTAACCTAACCTAACCTAACCTAACCTAACCTAACCTAACCTAACCTAACCTAACCTAACCTAACCTAACCTAACCTAACCTAACCTAACCTAACCTAACCTAACCTAACCTAACCTAACCTAACCTAACCTAACCTAACCTAACCTAACCTAACCTAACCTAACCTAACCTAACCTAACCTAACCTAACCTAACCTAACCTAACCTAACCTAACCTAACCTAACCTAACCTAACCTAACCTAACCTAACCTAACCTAACCTAACCTAACCTAACCTAACCTAACCTAACCTAACCTAACCTAACCTAACCTAACCTAACCTAACCTAACCTAACCTAACCTAACCTAACCTAACCTAACCTAACCTAACCTAACCTAACCTAACCTAACCTAACCTAACCTAACCTAACCTAACCTAACCTAACCTAACCTAACCTAACCTAACCTAACCTAACCTAACCTAACCTAACCTAACCTAACCTAACCTAACCTAACCTAACCTAACCTAACCTAACCTAACCTAACCTAACCTAACCTAACCTAACCTAACCTAACCTAACCTAACCTAACCTAACCTAACCTAACCTAACCTAACCTAACCTAACCTAACCTAACCTAACCTAACCTAACCTAACCTAACCTAACCTAACCTAACCTAACCTAACCTAACCTAACCTAACCTAACCTAACCTAACCTAACCTAACCTAACCTAACCTAACCTAACCTAACCTAACCTAACCTAACCTAACCTAACCTAACCTAACCTAACCTAACCTAACCTAACCTAACCTAACCTAACCTAACCTAACCTAACCTAACCTAACCTAACCTAACCTAACCTAACCTAACCTAACCTAACCTAACCTAACCTAACCTAACCTAACCTAACCTAACCTAACCTAACCTAACCTAACCTAACCTAACCTAACCTAACCTAACCTAACCTAACCTAACCTAACCTAACCTAACCTAACCTAACCTAACCTAACCTAACCTAACCTAACCTAACCTAACCTAACCTAACCTAACCTAACCTAACCTAACCTAACCTAACCTAACCTAACCTAACCTAACCTAACCTAACCTAACCTAACCTAACCTAACCTAACCTAACCTAACCTAACCTAACCTAACCTAACCTAACCTAACCTAACCTAACCTAACCTAACCTAACCTAACCTAACCTAACCTAACCTAACCTAACCTAACCTAACCTAACCTAACCTAACCTAACCTAACCTAACCTAACCTAACCTAACCTAACCTAACCTAACCTAACCTAACCTAACCTAACCTAACCTAACCTAACCTAACCTAACCTAACCTAACCTAACCTAACCTAACCTAACCTAACCTAACCTAACCTAACCTAACCTAACCTAACCTAACCTAACCTAACCTAACCTAACCTAACCTAACCTAACCTAACCTAACCTAACCTAACCTAACCTAACCTAACCTAACCTAACCTAACCTAACCTAACCTAACCTAACCTAACCTAACCTAACCTAACCTAACCTAACCTAACCTAACCTAACCTAACCTAACCTAACCTAACCTAACCTAACCTAACCTAACCTAACCTAACCTAACCTAACCTAACCTAACCTAACCTAACCTAACCTAACCTAACCTAACCTAACCTAACCTAACCTAACCTAACCTAACCTAACCTAACCTAACCTAACCTAACCTAACCTAACCTAACCTAACCTAACCTAACCTAACCTAACCTAACCTAACCTAACCTAACCTAACCTAACCTAACCTAACCTAACCTAACCTAACCTAACCTAACCTAACCTAACCTAACCTAACCTAACCTAACCTAACCTAACCTAACCTAACCTAACCTAACCTAACCTAACCTAACCTAACCTAACCTAACCTAACCTAACCTAACCTAACCTAACCTAACCTAACCTAACCTAACCTAACCTAACCTAACCTAACCTAACCTAACCTAACCTAACCTAACCTAACCTAACCTAACCTAACCTAACCTAACCTAACCTAACCTAACCTAACCTAACCTAACCTAACCTAACCTAACCTAACCTAACCTAACCTAACCTAACCTAACCTAACCTAACCTAACCTAACCTAACCTAACCTAACCTAACCTAACCTAACCTAACCTAACCTAACCTAACCTAACCTAACCTAACCTAACCTAACCTAACCTAACCTAACCTAACCTAACCTAACCTAACCTAACCTAACCTAACCTAACCTAACCTAACCTAACCTAACCTAACCTAACCTAACCTAACCTAACCTAACCTAACCTAACCTAACCTAACCTAACCTAACCTAACCTAACCTAACCTAACCTAACCTAACCTAACCTAACCTAACCTAACCTAACCTAACCTAACCTAACCTAACCTAACCTAACCTAACCTAACCTAACCTAACCTAACCTAACCTAACCTAACCGACTGTAAACAATATCACATACGTAATTACATTGATAAAATCTATAAATATATACCTAGTGTGCTATACCATTGGAAGCGTAACGCCGTCGCCTACACGACGCGATAAAAATTTTGGACAGTTTCCATATTGAAAACTCAAGTTTTCATAGATTTTCCTAAATTTTCACACTTTGTTTCCAGTCAAACACTTTTAAAATCTGTTTTTTATAGGGACGCATAGCGATATTTCTATACCATCAGGTGCGCGACGTTAATACCTACCTCTCGACGCCCCGCAAGGGTATATAACACCAATATATCGTCATCAGCATCAGGCCGACCTCCTAAAATTCAATAAATTTACCAAATTTACATAATAATTGCATTTTCTGGTCCTCGGACCATACAAACCTGTACTCCTGGTTCTTCAGACGTGTGCACGCGGGCGTTCCGCGTCCGTTGGTACCGCTCCTGTAGTTCCCGGAAGAGTAGTTCTCCTGAAAAACAACTTTTAGTCTCAGTTAAATAGGTACAGTTTCACGTTTTTCAGTGTTTATTCAAAATTTTTCCAAGGAGGCCTGTATAGCTGCTCACACCACCTTGTGGAGTACGTCGGGACCTATCCGTAGGTACCTCTCGCGCCCCGCTAGGGTCCCTAAATACCGAGAAAAACACAATTTTAATAATTTTTCATTTCCTAGGGAAAAATCATTTTCTCTGTTTTCGGGTTTTTCTAAATTTTCACAGGATATCCCTATAGGTGACGTCGAGACCTCCTCGCCGGTACCCCACTCGACCAGCTGGGACTTGTGGTTCGCCAGCAATCAGCTTTTCAAGTTCGAGGGGTGAGGACCGAGGTTACCTTAGGGCAGCAATTTTGTATCGAATTGACTGTAAACAATATCACATACGTAATTACATTGATAAAATCTATAAATATATACCTAGTGTGCTATACCATTGGAAGCGTAACGCCGTCGCCTACACGACGCGATAAAAATTTTGGACAGTTTCCATATTGAAAACTCAAGTTTTCATAGATTTTCCTAAATTTTCACACTTTGTTTCCAGTCAAACACTTTTAAAATCTGTTTTTTATAGGGACGCATAGCGATATTTCTATACCATCAGGTGCGCGACGTTAATACCTACCTCTCGACGCCCCGCAAGGGTATATAACACCAATATATCGTCATCAGCATCAGGCCGACCTCCTAAAATTCAATAAATTTACCAAATTTACATAATAATTGCATTTTCTGGTCCTCGGACCATACAAACCTGTACTCCTGGTTCTTCAGACGTGTGCACGCGGGCGTTCCGCGTCCGTTGGTACCGCTCCTGTAGTTCCCGGAAGAGTAGTTCTCCTGAAAAACAACTTTTAGTCTCAGTTAAATAGGTACAGTTTCACGTTTTTCAGTGTTTATTCAAAATTTTTCCAAGGAGGCCTGTATAGCTGCTCACACCACCTTGTGGAGTACGTCGGGACCTATCCGTAGGTACCTCTCGCGCCCCGCTAGGGTCCCTAAATACCGAGAAAAACACAATTTTAATAATTTTTCATTTCCTAGGGAAAAATCATTTTCTCTGTTTTCGGGTTTTTCTAAATTTTCACAGGATATCCCTATAGGTGACGTCGAGACCTCCTCGCCGGTACCCCACTCGACCAGCTGGGACTTGTGGTTCGCCAGCAATCAGCTTTTCAAGTTCGAGGGGTGAGGACCGAGGTTACCTTAGGGCAGCAATTTTGTATCGAATTGACTGTAAACAATATCACATACGTAATTACATTGATAAAATCTATAAATATATACCTAGTGTGCTATACCATTGGAAGCGTAACGCCGTCGCCTACACGACGCGATAAAAATTTTGGACAGTTTCCATATTGAAAACTCAAGTTTTCATAGATTTTCCTAAATTTTCACACTTTGTTTCCAGTCAAACACTTTTAAAATCTGTTTTTTATAGGGACGCATAGCGATATTTCTATACCATCAGGTGCGCGACGTTAATACCTACCTCTCGACGCCCCGCAAGGGTATATAACACCAATATATCGTCATCAGCATCAGGCCGACCTCCTAAAATTCAATAAATTTACCAAATTTACATAATAATTGCATTTTCTGGTCCTCGGACCATACAAACCTGTACTCCTGGTTCTTCAGACGTGTGCACGCGGGCGTTCCGCGTCCGTTGGTACCGCTCCTGTAGTTCCCGGAAGAGTAGTTCTCCTGAAAAACAACTTTTAGTCTCAGTTAAATAGGTACAGTTTCACGTTTTTCAGTGTTTATTCAAAATTTTTCCAAGGAGGCCTGTATAGCTGCTCACACCACCTTGTGGAGTACGTCGGGACCTATCCGTAGGTACCTCTCGCGCCCCGCTAGGGTCCCTAAATACCGAGAAAAACACAATTTTAATAATCGCGAGCCCCGCCCGCCCACCCTGTTTTTACGCCCTAGGCTTATAGCCTCAGTGGGAGGAGCTTCCGCAGTGCGGACGCGGGCCGCCCGAAATCGGAAACATTTTTAGTATTCCGCCTATTGAAATTATTAACTGAATTATTGCGTCTATTGACAAGTTTTATCATAGCATTTTATTATTATTGACTGAACTTTTTGTTTTTTATTTTTTAATTTTTATTTGACATTTAATTTTATATACAATTTTATTTGACATTTTAAATTTATACAAATTTATTTTTATCTTATTTTAATTTCATTTATTCTTATTTTTACATTTACATTTGACTAATTTTCTGACGGGTACTATTGTACACCAAATTTTATTGTTTAATTCATTTATAATTTTATTGTTTTTATTTTTATCAACTTAACGCGCTCAACCATGGCAACTGTGCATTCCCCCAAGTGCGACCGTCCAGCACAACTGAGCAGCAAACCCGTGCCCCCTCCCGCAGAGGAGACCACGCTAGGGGTAGTGCAGCGTCCGACGACATCGGTACGTCGCAGCATTGATAAGCTGGAGTCACAACAAATGGCCCAGCCCAAGCAAGCAAAAAAAGGGGCACCACGACCTACGTCCCCGCTGCGCGTACCGCTGCCGCCGAGGCGCTGCACAGCAGCTATTGAAAGCTGCGATATAATAAAACAACAGCTGAAGATCTCCGGAAACATTAAAAGGGAGATAAAGGAGGAGATCAGAGCTAGGACGGAGCACTTGGAGGGAATAGTCCGGGCCTATGAGGAGGAAAGGAAAAGACTGCTAAAAAGGCAGAGTACAGGGGTGGCAGAGACGACATTCGTCATACCGGCATCTGCCTCCCCTGTCCGTGCCTCAGCACTTCCTCCCTCTGCCTCTAGATTAGAAGAGACTGTGTTACACAAGCTAGGTGTGTATGAAAGTTTACTGAAAGAGAATGGAAGAATGATTAGCGAAATAAAAGAGAGTATGAAAGAAAGAAAGGATGAAAAGGAGAATGAGAGGTTACTAAAAGAGAGTGTATGTATGACGAAGGAAATAAAAGAAAGTATTGAGAGGCAGGATGAAAGAGAGAGAGAAAGGGAAAGAAAGGGGACGATGACATACGCGGGTGCGGTGGCGGCTCGCCCAGGCCTTAAGCCTATGGGCGGTACGACGCTGCACTCCGTGGTGGTCACGTCTAAGAATGAAAGTGATACGGGAGAGCAGGTGATGGAGAGACTGAGGAAGATTGCAAGCGAGGATGAGGGATGGATAACAGTTGAGAAAGTAAGAAAGGCGAAAGACAGGAAGGTATTTATAGGATATAAGACAGAAGAAGAAAGAAAGAGGGCACAGCAGAGGCTGTCGAAAAGGGAGTCAAACCTCGCCGTTGAGGAAGTTAAAAATAAGGATCCGCTCCTCATTTTGTACGGCGTCCTCAAAATTCTCAAGGATGAGGACCTGCTGAGGGCCGTAAAGGCCCGGAACACTGATGTGTTCCGGGACTTGGCCCCGGAGCAGGTCAGGATGGCCGTACTCTACAGACGGACGGCGAGGAACCCCCACACGTGCCATGTGGTGCTGAGGGTCTCCCCGGCGATATGGACCCGTGCCCTAGGCATAGGGAGACTGCACGTTGATCTGCAACCTATTAGGGTTGCAGATCAGTCGCCATTGGTGCAATGCTCCCTGTGCCTGGGTTACGGGCATACGAGGAAATTCTGCACCGGCACCGAACCCAAATGTAGCCACTGCGGCGAATCACATCTCAGAGCCGCATGCCCCAGCTACAGTGCCGGTGCAGAGCCAACCTGTACCAATTGCCGGAGAGAGAGGCTCAGCAGCACATGTCACAGTGTGTTCAGCCATCTGTGCCCAGTGCGACAGAGATGGGACGTGATAGCGAGGACCACCACTCAATACCAGTGCTAATGTTGATCCGAGGAATGTGACCCCACACAGGATGCTGCAGGCTAACCTCCAGAGGAGTAAGCTGGCAACCGAAACCTTCGTTCTCGAAGCCTCGAGGCGCAAGGCCACAGCCGCTCTAATTCAGGAGCCCTATACCGGCAATACCGGGAGAATGAAAGGATACCAGGGCGTAAGGGTCTTCCAGAACACTGGACAAGGAGGAGGGACTGTAAAGGCGTCCATTGCCGTCTTTGACCCAAACGTGGACGTCATACAGTACCCGCAACTCACCACCGACAACATCGCGGTGGTGGGGATCCGGACCAGTGCCTGGGAGATCACGCTGGTATCCTTTTATTTCGAACCGAGGCCAACGCCGTTGGCTCCTTACTTGGAGCGGCTCAAGGAGGTGAGACGAAGCCTAGGTTCCCGGCTTACTGTTCTGGGTGGGGACGCAAATGCGCATAGCACCTGGTGGGGGCACCCAACCGAAGACGACAGAGGCGAGTTATTGAGTGGGGTACTCGCTGAAATGGACCTCCATGTCCTGAACAGCGGGGATATTCCAACTTTCGACTGTGTGAGGGGTGGACATAGGTACTGTAGCTATGTAGACGTGACGACCTGCACGGACAATGCGTTTCCCTGGATCGACGCTTGGAGGGTGGACCCAAGCCTATGCCCGAGCTCAGACCACAACGGTGTGGTGTTCAACCTCAATTTAATAAAAGCGAGTGGTACGCAAATAAAAAGGACCACTCGGGCCTATAACACCAGAAAGGCCAACTGGGAGGCTTTCGGGGCTAGCATGGCCCGGCAGCTTCCGGATATTGCGATAGGCGAAACAAGGCATACCAACGAATTGGATGCCTTGGCCGAAGCATATACGGAAGCTGTTGGGAGCGCGTGCCGCGAAAGCATCCCAGTGAAAAAACCAGTGGGGTTGACCACTGCACCGTGGTGGTCGGAAAGACTCGCTGGCCTTAAAAAGGTAATGGTCACCTTCAAGCGTCGAATCAGGTACGCCGCACCGGTCCGCAGGTCGTTCGTTATAGCTCAGTACCTGGAACGAAAGGAGATGTATGAAAGTGAAGTAAAAAAGGCACAAGTCGAAAGTTGGAAGAACTTCTGCGGAAGGCAGGACATGGAGGGACTATGGGAGGGCATCTACCGGGTGATAGGTAGGGCCACGGTAAGGGAAGAGGATACTCTGCTTTCCGTCAATGGATCTTACCTGGACGCAAAAGGTTCGGCCGAGCTACTAGCTCGGACCTTCTACCCGCAGGATCGGGAGGAGGAGGACAACGAAGGGCACCGAAGAGTTAGGGAAAAGGCTAAGGGTTTGGAGCGGGATGAGGGTCATCGTGAGGATGACCCACCTTTTACGGTGGGAGAGCTCTTCGGTGCTCTTCGGAAGTTCAATCCGAAGAAAGCCCCGGGGGCGGATGGCTTCACAGCCGACATTTGCACCCACGCCATTAGGGCCGACCCCTCATTCTTCTTGGAGCTGCTGAATCGGTGCCTTCGCCACGGCTACTTTCCTAAAATATGGAAGGAAGCCGTGGTGGTGGCATTGAGGAAGCCCGGCAAGGACTCGTACGCCGTCCCCAAATCGTACAGACCTATTGGTCTGTTACCGGTTCTGGGGAAGGTGTACGAGAGGATGTTGGTAACTCGTCTCAACTTTTACTTAATGCCGAGGATTAGTACTCGCCAGTACGGCTTTATGCCCCAGAAAAGCACCGAAGACGCCCTCTATGACCTCATGGGCCACATAAGGGCTAGACTTGATGAGAAGAGGATAGTCCTTATGGTGTCCTTGGACATAGAGGGCGCCTTCGATAGCGCCTGGTGGCCGGCTATAAAGGTACGACTGGCTGAGGAAAGGTGTCCGGCAAATTTGAGACGAGTTATCAACAGCTACCTTAGCGACAGGAGAGTGAGGGTAAGGTATGCGGGCGAGGAGTGCGAACGCCCTACGGGGAAGGGTTGCGTCCAGGGTTCTATTGGCGGACCCTTACTGTGGAACCTCTTGTTGGATCCCTTACTGCGACGGTTGGAGGATGGGGCGGCTCGCGTCCAGGCATTTGCGGATGACGTGGTGCTTGTGTTCGATGGTGACAGCGCCTTGGAGATTGAGAGACAAGCCAATGCCTCTCTCGAGCATGTGCGGGAGTGGGGCATCGGAATGAAGCTGAAATTCGCACCGCACAAAACTTGTGCGATGGTAATCACGCGGAGGCTTAAGTACGATGTCCCACGCCTCAGCATGGGCGGGATAGACATTGGAATGTCCAAGGAAATCAAGATCCTGGGGCTCACCATCGACCACAAGCTAACCTTCAACACCCACGTCACCAACCAATGCAAAAAGGCTATCGCCATCTACCACAAGCTGGCGCGGATGGCCCGGATCGGTTGGGGACTACATCCCGAGGTGATCCGGACCATCTACACCGCAGCCGTGGAACCGACGGTGCTGTACGCAGCCAGCAGCTGGTGTCCAGCGGTGGAGAAGCTCGGTATCCAGAAGCAGTTAGCCGTGGTGCAGCGCGGGTTCGCGCAAAAACTTTGCAAGGGCTACCGGACGGTTTCTCTGCACTCAAGTCTAATCTTGGCTGGAATGCTCCCTCTGGACCTCAGAGTTCGCGAGGTGGCCTCACTTTATGAGGCCAAGAGAGGAGTGTCCCAGTCATGGTTGGGAGACAGAGAGGTCGAACGGATGGCTTCAGCAATGGAGGTACCTCACCCCGCGGAGCATATAAGTCTGGACTTCACCAGCCTGGTAGACGAGGAAGATTACCAGCGCACCAACACCATCCAGGTGCGCATCTTCACGGACGGGAGCAAGATTGAGGGTCGTGTCGGCGCTGCGCTATCCATTTGGAATAGCGACGCCGAAACAAAGGCCCTCAAACTTGCTCTCGCCCCACATTGTACCGTCTACCAGGCCGAACTCCTGGCTTTATGCAAAGCGACCAGTGAGGTCCTTAGGCGCGGCGCGGCCACGACGTTCGGCATCCTCAGCGACAGCAAAGCCGCTCTCCAAACGGTCATAAACCCCCGCGCCCTCCACCCTCTGGCCGTTGAGGCCAGAGACAACATCAAGCGGGGCTTGGTCCAGAACAAGGAAATATCCCTGTTCTGGATCAAGGCCCACGTAGGGTTGGAGGGCAACGAGCGAGCGGACCAGCTCGCCAAGGAGGCGGCTTTGAGGTCGAAGACGAGGCCGAACTATGACCTGTGTCCCGTCTCATTTGTCAAGCGTGGACTGCGTCAGATCACGCTTGACAAGTGGAACGGACGCTATAAGACGGGCACGACTGCTTCTGGAACCAAGCTTTTCTTTCCGTGCGCTGTGGCTGCGTACAGAACCGTCCGTAAGATGGAGATAGCCGGCACCACGACCCAGCTATTAACGGGGCATGGTGGGTTCTCTGAATACTTGAGTCGCTTCAAGTGTAAGGAGGACCCATCATGCGCCTGCGAGCCAGGGGTCGTGGAATCGGTTGCGCACCTGGTCGCGGACTGCCCCATCTTCGCTAGGGACAGGTACGAGTTGGAGTGTCGGATCCAACTGGAGGTTTGTGTAGCAAACTTCCCAGTCCTGGTGACAAAGAACTACAGGCAGCACTTCCTAGAGTATTGGGAAAGGGTTATAAGGGTGGTTTTAGGAAGGAACAAGACATGATCGGCCTCCTACAGCTACTTTGCAGAAGTAGCTGAGAGAGGCCGATAAATCGAGTGGGAAAATGGACTGGGAGGTGCTGTCTGTGGTTCCGACGGAAGTTTGCTGATCACCCGGATGCCCCACGCCCCACGGGATGTATGATTAGTATGAGAGGGTTTTTAAAAGAGTTGGTACGAGAGTAATGGGATGGAAGTAAGGTAATGGAAGTGATACAATGAAAGTTATGGACTATAAATAAATATGGATGGGATAAATTATAATAAGTAGATATAGATAGTAAGTATAAAAGTAAGAAGCAAATACTGTAAATTAGATAAAATAATGAAATTGTAATAATATGTATAGTAATATTGGAAATAAATAAATAAAATTAAAATCCCGAATCCCATCCCACATAAGTATGAAAGGTATAGAATGAAAGTGCGAGAAGAATAAAAGCGAGAACTGGTATGGTACTAGAGAACTAGAATAAAAGCGAGAATTATAGTCCTGAAAGGGAACACCTAGCTAAATAGTTAAAGTGAGAGAAAACCCTGAGTGGGTTCCACAAAAATAGAAGACTAGGATTAGATACAATAAAAGTGTAACAAAATAGGCTTCCACGACTGCACACGTGCATGGTGGAAGGAGCTAGCAAAAAAAAAAAAAAAAAAAAAAAAAAAAAAAAAAAAAAAAAAAAAAAAAAAAAAAAAAAAAAAAAAAAAAAAAAAAAAAAAAAAAAAAAAAAAAAAAAAAAAAAAAAAAAAAAAAAAAAAAAACCTAACCTAACCTAACCTAACCTAACCTAACCTAACCTAACCTAACCTAACCTAACCTAACCTAACCTAACCTAACCTAACCTAACCTAACCTAACCTAACCTAACCTAACCTAACCTAACCTAACCTAACCTAACCTAACCTAACCTAACCTAACCTAACCTAACCTAACCTAACCTAACCTAACCTAACCTAACCTAACCTAACCTAACCTAACCTAACCTAACCTAACCTAACCTAACCTAACCTAACCTAACCTAACCTAACCTAACCTAACCTAACCTAACCTAACCTAACCTAACCTAACCTAACCTAACCTAACCTAACCTAACCTAACCTAACCTAACCTAACCTAACCTAACCTAACCTAACCTAACCTAACCTAACCTAACCTAACCTAACCTAACCTAACCGACTGTAAACAGTATCACATACGTAATTACATTGATAAAATCTATAAATATATACCTAGTGTGCTATACCATTGGAAGCGTAACGCCGTCGCCTACACGACGCGATAAAAATTTTGGACAGTTTCCATATTGAAAACTCAAGTTTTCATAGATTTTCTAAAATTTTCACACTTTGTTTCCAGTCAAACACTTTTAAAATCTGTTTTTTATAGGGACGCATAGCGATATTTCTATACCATCAGGTGCGCGACGTTAATACCTACCTCTCGACGCCCCGCAAGGGTATATAACACCAATATATCATCATCAGCATCAGGCCGACCTCCTAAAATTCAATAAATTTACCAAATTTACATAATAATTGCATTTTCTGGTCCTCGGACCATACAAACCTGTACTCCTGGTTCTTCAGACGTGTGCACGCGGGCGTTCCGCGTCCGTTGGTACCGCTCCTGTAGTTCCCGGAAGAGTAGTTCTCCTGAAAAACAACTTTTAGTCTCAGTTAAATAGGTACAGTTTCACGTTTTTCAGTGTTTATTCAAAATTTTTCCAAGGAGGCCTGTATAGCTGCTCACACCACCTTGTGGAGTACGTCGGGACCTATACGTAGGTACCTCTCGCGCCCCGCTAGGGTCCCTAATTACCGAGAAATACGCAATTTTAATAATCGCGAGCCCCGCCCGCCCATCCTGTTTTTACGCCCTAGGCTTATAGCCTCTGGTGGGAGGAGCATCCGCAGTGCGGACGCGGGCCGCCCAAAATTGGAAACTTCTATTTATTGTGTCTATTGACAAGTTTTATTATTGCTGTTTATTATTATTGACTGAATTTTTTGTTCTTTTTTTTTTTTAATTTTAATTTTTATTTGACATTTAAATTTGTACAATTTTATTTGACATTTTAAATTTATATAATTTTAATTTAAGCTTATTTTAACTTTATTTTTACAATTTTAATTATTGACTAATTTATTGACTTATACTTTTGTATACATTTTACTTGCTCTGCAATAATTTATATTTTAAATTTTTAATTTTTTTTTTAAATTTGAACGCGCTCCAACATGGCGACTGTGCACTCCCCCAGGTGCGACCGTCCAGGAGCTGCTGCCGCAACATTGGGCAACAAACCCACACCCCCTCCCGCAGAGGAGATCTCACTAGGGGTAGTGCGGCGCCCGACGCCATCGGTACGTCGCAGCATTGATAGGCTGGAGTCGCAAAATGTGGACCAGCCTAAACAATCAAAAAAAGGGGCACCAAGACCTACGTCCCCGCTGCGCGTACCGATGCCGCCGAGACGCTGCACGGCAGCAATCGAGAGCTGCGAGGTCATTCGGCAGCAGCTCCGAATATCAGGAAACATTAAAAGGGAAATAAAGGAGGAAATAAGATTAAGGACGGAGCACCTGGAGGGGATAGTTAGGGCATACGAGGAGGAGAGGAAGCGGCTGTTGAAGAGGCAGAGTGCGGGGGGGGCAGAGACGACATTCGTCATACCGGCATCTGCCCCCCCTGTCCCTGCCTCGGCGCTTCCTCCCTCCGACAATAGATTAGAGGAAGCCATTTTTAAAAAGCTAGGTGTGTATGAAAGTTTACTGAAAGAGAATGGAAGAATGATTAGGGAAATAAGAGAGAATGTGAGTAAAAAGGATGAAAGGGAGTGTGAGAGATTACTAAAAGAGAGTGTAAGTACGACGAAGGAAATAAAGGAGAGTATTGAGAGGCAAGATGAAAGAGAGAGAGAAAGGGAAAAGAAGGGGACGATGACTTACGCGGGTGCAGTGGCGGCCCGCCCGGGCCCTAAGCCTACGGGCGGTACGACACTGCACTCCGTGGTGGTCACGTCCAAGAATGAAAGTGATACGGGAGAGCAGGTGATGGAAAGACTGAGGAAGATAGCAAGCGAAGATGATGGATGGGTTACGGTAGAGAAAGTAAGAAAGGCGAAAGATAGGAAAGTGTTCATAGGGTATAAGACAGAAGAAGAAAGAAAGAGGGCACAGAAGAGGCTGCTGGAGAGGGAGTCAAACCTCGCCGTCGAGGAGGTCAAAAATAAAGACCCACTCCTCATACTGTACGGCGTCCTCAGAAGCCTCAAGGATGAGGACCTGCTCAGAGCCGTAAAGGCCCGGAACACTGATGTGTTCCGGAACTTGGCACCGGAGCAGGTGAGGATGGCCGTACTGTACCGGCGGACGGCGAGGAACCCCCACACGTGCCATGTGGTGCTGAGGGTCTCCCCGGCGATATGGGCCCGTGCCCTAGGCATAGGGAAGCTCCACGTCGATCTGCAGCCCATTAGGGTTGCAGATCAGTCACCGTTGGTGCAATGCTCCCTGTGCCTGGGTTACGGGCATACCAGGAAATTCTGCACCGGCACTGAGCCTAAGTGTAGCCATTGCGGCGAAGGGCATTTAAAAGCCGCATGCCCGAGCTACAGTGCCGGTGCAGAGCCTACCTGCACCAATTGCCGGAGAGAGAGGCTCAGCGGCACATGTCACAGTGTGTTCAGCCATCTGTGCCCTGTGCGTCAGAGATGGGACGTGATAGCGAGGACCACCACTCAATACCAGTGCTAATGTTGATCCGAGGAATGTGACCCCACACAGGATGCTGCAGGCTAACCTCCAGAGGAGTAAGCTGGCAACCGAAACCTTCGTTCTCGAAGCCTCGAGGCGCAAGGCCACAGCCGCTCTAATTCAGGAGCCCTATACCGGCAATACCGGGAGAATGAAAGGATACCAGGGCGTAAGGGTCTTCCAGAACACTGGACAAGGAGGAGGGACTGTAAAGGCGTCCATTGCCGTCTTTGACCCAAATGTGGACGTCATACAGTACCCGCAACTCACCACCGACAACATCGCGGTGGTGGGGATCCGGACCAGTGCCTGGGAGATCACGCTGGTATCCTTTTACTTCGAACCGAGGCCAACGCCGTTGGCTCCTTACTTGGAGCGGCTCAAGGAGGTGAGACGAAGCCTAGGTTCCCGGCTTACTGTTCTGGGTGGGGACGCAAATGCGCATAGCACCTGGTGGGGGCACCCAACCGAGGACGACAGAGGCGAGTTATTGAGTGGGGTACTCGCTGAAATGGACCTCCATGTCCTGAACAGCGGGGATATTCCAACTTTCGACTGTGTGAGGGGTGGACATAGGTACTGCAGCTATGTAGACGTGACGACCTGCACGGACAACGCGTTTCCCTGGATCGACGCTTGGAGGGTGGACCCAAGCCTATGCCCGAGCTCAGACCACAACGGTGTGGTGTTCAACCTCAATTTAATAAAGGCGAGTGGTACCCAAATAAAAAGGACCACTCGGGCCTATAATACCAGAAAGGCCAACTGGGAGGCTTTCGGGGCTAGCATGGCCCGGCAGCTTCCGGATATTGCGATAGGCGAAACAAGGCATACCAACGAATTGGATGCCTTGGCCGAAGCATATACGGAGGCTGTTGGGAGCGCGTGCCGCGAAAGCATCCCAGTGAAAAAACCAGTGGGGTTGACCACTGCACCGTGGTGGTCGGAAAGACTCGCTGGCCTTAAAAAGGTAATGGTCACCTTCAAGCGTCGAATCAGGTACGCCGCACCGGTCCGCAGGTCGTTCGTTATAGCTCAGTACCTGGAACGAAAGGAGATGTATGAAAGTGAAGTAAAAAAGGCACAAGTCGAAAGTTGGAAGAACTTCTGCGGAAGGCAGGACATGGAGGGACTATGGGAGGGCATCTACCGGGTGATAGGTAGGGCCACGGTAAGGGAAGAGGATACTCTGCTTTCCGCCAATGGATCTTACCTGGACGCAAAAGGTTCGGCCGAGCTACTAGCTCGGACCTTCTACCCGCAGGATCGGGAGGAGGAGGACAACGAAGGGCACCGAAGAGTTAGGGAAAAGGCGAAGAGTTTGGAGCAGGATGAGGGTCATCATGAGGATGACCCACCTTTTACAGTGGGGGAGCTCTTCGGTGCTCTTCGGAAGTTCAATCCGAAGAAAGCCCCGGGGGCGGATGGCTTCACAGCCGATATTTGCACCCACGCCATTAGGGCCGACCCCTCATTCTTCTTGGAGCTGCTGAATCGGTGCCTTCGCCACGGCTACTTTCCTAAAATATGGAAGGAAGCCGTGGTGGTGGCATTGAGGAAGCCCGGCAAGGACTCGTACGCCGTCCCCAAATCGTACAGACCTATTGGTCTGTTACCGGTTCTGGGGAAGGTGTACGAGAGGATGTTGGTAACTCGTCTCAACTTTTACTTAATGCCGAGGATTAGTACTCGCCAGTACGGCTTTATGCCCCAGAAAAGTACCGAAGACGCCCTCTATGACCTCATGGGCCACATAAGGGCTAGACTTGATGAGAAGAGGATAGTCCTTATGGTGTCCTTGGACATAGAGGGCGCCTTCGATAGCGCCTGGTGGCCGGCCATTAAGGTACGACTGGCTGAGGAAAGGTGTCCGGCAAACTTGAGACGAGTTATCAACAGCTACCTTAGCGACAGGAGAGTGAGGGTAAGGTATGCGGGCGAGGAGTGCGAACGCCCTACGGGGAAGGGTTGCGTCCAGGGTTCCATTGGCGGACCCTTACTGTGGAACCTCTTGTTGGATCCCTTACTGCGACGGTTGGAGGATGGGGCAGCTCGCGTCCAGGCATTTGCGGATGACGTGGTGCTTGTGTTCGATGGTGACAGCGCCTTGGAGATTGAGAGACAAGCCAATGCCTCTCTCGAGCATGTGCGGGAGTGGGGCATCGGAATGAAGCTGAAATTCGCACCGCACAAAACTTGTGCGATGGTAATCACGCGGAGGCTTAAGTACGATGTCCCACGCCTCAGCATGGGCGGGATAGACATTGGCATGTCCAAGGAAATCAAGATCCTGGGGCTCACCATCGACCACAAGCTAACCTTCAACACCCACGTCACCAACCAGTGCAAAAAGGCTATCGCCATCTACCACAAGCTGGCGCGGATGGCCCGGATCGGTTGGGGATTACATCCCGAGGTGATCCGGACCATCTACACCGCAGCCGTGGAACCGACGGTGCTGTACGCAGCCAGCAGCTGGTGTCCAGCGGTGGAGAAGCTCGGTATCCAGAAGCAGTTAGCCGTGGTGCAGCGCGGGTTCGCGCAAAAACTTTGCAAGGGCTACCGGACGGTTTCTCTGCACTCAAGTCTAATCTTGGCTGGAATGCTCCCTCTGGACCTCAGAGTTCGCGAGGTGGCCTCACTTTATGAGGCCAAGAGAGGAGTGTCCCAGTCATGGTTGGGAGACAGAGAGGTCGAACGGATGGCCTCAGCAATGGAGGTACCTCACCCCGCGGAGCATATAAGTCTGGACTTCACCAGCCTGGTAGACGAGGAAGATTACCAGCGCACCAACACCATCCAGGTGCGCATCTTCACGGACGGGAGCAAGATTGAGGGTCGTGTCGGCGCTGCGCTATCCATTTGGAATAGCGACGCCGAAACAAAGACCCTCAAGCTTGCTCTCGCCCCACATTGTACCGTCTACCAGGCCGAACTCCTGGCTTTATGCAAAGCGACCAGTGAGGTCCTTAGGCGCGGCGCGGCCACGACGTTCGGCATCCTCAGCGACAGCAAAGCCGCTCTCCAAACGGTCATCAACCCCCGCGCCCTCCACCCTCTGGCCGTTGAGGCCAGAGATAACATCAAGCGGGGCTTGGTCCAGAACAAGGAAATATCCCTGTTCTGGATCAAGGCCCACGTAGGGTTGGAGGGCAACGAGCGAGCGGACCAGCTCGCTAAGGAGGCGGCTTTGAGGTCGAAGACGAGGCCGAACTATGACCTGTGTCCCGTCTCATTTGTCAAGCGTGGCCTGCGCCAGATCACGCTTGACAAGTGGAACGGACGCTATAAAACGGGTACGACTGCTTCTGGTACCAAGCTTTTCTTTCCGTGCGCTGTGGCTGCGTACAGAACCGTCCGTAAGATGGAGATAGCCGGCACCACGACCCAGCTATTAACGGGGCATGGTGGGTTCTCTGAATACTTGAGTCGCTTCAAGTGTAAGGAGGACCCATCATGCGCCTGCGAGCCAGGGGTCGTGGAATCGGTTGCGCACCTGGTCGCGGACTGCCCCATCTTCGCTAGGGACAGGTACGAGTTGGAGTGTCGGATCCAACTGGAGGTTTGTGTAGCGAACTTCCCAGTCCTGGTGACAAAGAACTACAGGCAGCACTTCCTAGAGTATTGGGATAGAATTGTTAAGATAGTCTTGAAAAGAAATAAGACATGATCGGCCTCCTACAGCTATTTTTAGAAATAGCTGAGAGAGGCCGATACAGGGAGGGGAAGAATGGACTGGGAAGTGCTGTCTGTGGTTCCGACGGAAGTTTGCTGATCACCCGGGTGCCCCACGCCCCACGGGATGTATGATTAGTATGAGAGGGTTTTTAAAAGAGTTGGTAAGAGAGTAATGGGATGGAAGCAAGGAAGGAAATGAAAGAGATAGAATGAAAGATCATAAGCACCTAGCTTAGTAGAGGAAATACCCTAGTACTTTTGTAAAAAATTAGAATTTTTAAAATTTGTATTTCAATAACGATAAATACCCAAGTGGGAATCTTTTAAAAAAAAAAATTTTTGTTGAAAATATATATATTATAAGATTATTATAGATTAAAAAATGGCTTCCTCGAAGTGCACAGCACGCAGAGGAAGGAGCTAGTATTAAAAAAAAAAAAAAAAAAAAAAAAAAAAACCTAACCTAACCTAACCTAACCTAACCTAACCTAACCTAACCTAACCTAACCTAACCTAACCTAACCTAACCTAACCTAACCTAACCTAACCTAACCTAACCTAACCTAACCTAACCTAACCTGGGGCGAGCCCCAAGTGAGTTCTGAGTACGTCCTCGTCGTTCGCCCTGGACCCCGTCCTGACCACCGTAACGGAGTGGCAGGCGGGTGACTAAACCTCGAACTCAAAACTTGCGGGCAAATTTGCGAATTCTGCGAATTACTGTGCGATACCTATGCTTACACGAGCCAAACTAGCTAACAGTCCTTTTAAGGACTCGGAGGAGATGGTGGCAGATCCCTCTGCCTCCTCCTCCAACAGTCCTTTTCAGGACTCAGCGGTGGTGGCAGCTCCGTCTGATAATAGTCCTTTTCAGGACTGCGGGGAGATTGTGGCAGTTCCGTCTGCCCTGTCTGCGGACCAATCTCCTCCATCCACCATGGAGGTGGAGCTCGAAAGCCCTGCGGCTTCTGTGCCCCGCGCGGAGGCGGTCGTCGTCCTGGAGCGCCTGGACGCTTCGGCCGAATTTAGTGTGTCGCGCCCTTCCTCCCCAGTAATGGGGAGACTGTGGCGCAAGCGCTCCAACTCTGCCACGGAGGCAGAGGAGGACGAAAGCGCTAAGAAGATCAAGGCCCACTATGCCTACTTGGCAAAGGCTAAGGCCGAGTTAGCCGTGGCCAAGGAGAGAGAGGTGGAGCTCCGGGCTGAGGAGGAGCTCGCGGAGCAGCGGCGGAAGAGGGCTCTCTTCCTCCGGGAGTCCCCCAGCCCACAACCGCAGCCCAGCCCACTGTTACCAGCAGGAGTGGCAGATACTGCGACCCAGCCCCTCAGCGCGGAGCAGCTGTCGGGCTCCATCGAGGCAGCGGTGGCGATGGTACAATCCATCGCCACCAAGAGCTCCAATTTAAAGGGCCAGTACGTGCGGGACCTTAAGCAGGCATGTTGCTCCATCCTGGAGCACGTGCGTGTGCTGAGGTCCCGCACGCAGTCTGAGGAGGTGGCCCAGCTCCAGACCGAGCTGGCTGTCGTGCGGGCCGAAATGCGGGCCTGGAAGCGGCAGGCGGAGACTGCGCCGCCCGCGATGAGTCGCGAAGAGATCGCATTCCTGGTCGATGCGCGCATCGCGGGCATCCAGGACCGCCTGCTGCCCGAGACCCGCATCCGTCCACCTCTCCAGGCGGACAGGCGTAATGCCATCCGCCAGGCTAAGGAAGCCGAGCCCGAGCGCCAACCCGAGCTCCCTTCCCTTCCTCCCTCGCCGCCTCTTCAGCTATCCCCTCCAATGCCCGATGGGCAAGCGGAGGACGCGTCGCGTCCCACCCCTCCAGGAGGTAAGGCCGCCAAGAAGAAGAGGCCGAAGAAGAAGACGGCCGCGGCGAGGGAGGCAGAAGCTGCCCGCCAGCCGCGACAGCCATCTCAGCCATCCACGCTGACCCCCCAGTCGGTTCCAGCGCCGTTACAGTGGAGCCAGGTGGTGGCACGGCCAAAAGCGCCGAAGACGGCCCAAGTTCAGCCGGCTCCAGTGGCGCCAGCCACGCAAAAGAAGCGTAGTGGCCGAAAACCCCGCAAACTACGAGCGCCCAAAACTGCAGCGGTCACTCTCACGCTGCAGCCGGATGCCGCGGAGCGGGGCGTAACGTACGGCGATGTGCTTGCCAAGGCCGAGAGGTCGATAGACCTCAAGGCCCTCGGCATTGACGGCCTTCGCCTGCGCCCCGCTGTGACCGGAGGTCGTATCTTGGAGGTGGCTGGCGCTGACAGAGCGCAGAAGGCGGACCAGTTGGCGTGTAAGCTGCGGGAGGCGCTGGAGGAGGTCCGCGTCGCTAGACCAGAGAGGTGCGTGGAGCTACGCATCTCTGGTCTGAGCGACTCGGCCTCCAAGGAGACCGTAGCGGCGTCGCTGGCAGCAGAGGGGGGCTGCTCTGCCAGCTCCATAAAGGTGGGCGACATCCAGCGCCCATCTGGCCGACAGGGCTCTGCCTGGCTGCGGTGCCCGGTTGACGCGGCCAAATTACTAACCGACGGACGCCGCATTGTGATCGGGTGGTCAGTGGTTAGGCTGACCACCCTGGAGCCCAGGCCGGCGCGGTGCTTCCGCTGCCTGGAGCCGGGGCATGTTGGGGTGAGGTGTACTGCGGGCATTGACCGCAGTGCACTCTGCTTCCGCTGTGGGCAGGCGGGCCACAAATCGGCCACCTGCTCCGCGGAGCCCAAGTGCCCCGTCTGTGCGGCGGAAGGTGCACCGTCTGGCCACAAATTGGGGTCAGGCGAGTGCAAGGCGGCCTCCCGTAGTAGGGGCCGCGCAAAAAGGAAGGCTGCCGGTGGGGCTAAATCTACCCCCTCCCCCACCCAACAGCCCACAGTGGAGGTTATGGACACCGCCCAACAATAATGGCCCACATCTCCATTCTGCAGGCCAACGTCAACCACTGCGTCACGGCCCAGGACCTTTTGGCCCAATCCATGGCGCAGTGGCAGACGACACTGGCAGTGGTCGCCGAGCCGTACTACGTGCGCGAAACCCCTAACTGGGCCAGCGACCACAACGGCTTGGTGGCTATCGTCGCCCAGCGAACGGCTCCCCCCTTCGAAAGAGTGCAGAGGGGTCGAGGTTGCGTCCTCGTCACGCTGGGCGGCGCTGCAGTGATTGGGGTGTACTGCCCCCCCAGTAGGAGCATCGCCGAGTTTGAGCAGCTGCTCGCTGAGGTCGGTGCCCTGCTGGCGGAAGTGCACCCCACCCCGGCCGTGGTGGCCGGAGATTTCAACGCTCACTCTCGGGCGTGGGGATCTCCGGCGACCGATGCCCGGGGGGAGATGTTGGAGGAATGGGCGGTGTCCCAAGGCTTGGTGTTGCTGAACCAAGGGGCGGTCCACACCCTAGTGCGACCGCAGGGTAGGTCGATCGTCGATCTGTCGTTCGCCAGTTCTGGCCTGGCCCGACGGATCGTCAACTGGCGGGTCGTTGAGGGGGTGGAGACCGCGTCGGACCACCGGTACATCCGGTTCGACGTCGTCCCTGCCGCCTCGGCGGCTCGAGTCGACCTCGACCGTCCCTTGGTAGGAGAAGGTCCGCGGTGGCGACTCACCACACTGGACAAGGAACTGGCCCGAGAGGCGGCTATCGTCGAGCGATGGGCTGCGGGCGACAGTGGCCTGGACGCAGACGCGAGATGCGAGCGGCTCGCTGGAGCGCTGACTCGCGTCTGCGACGCGGCGATGCAAAGGGCGAGGCCTATCCCGCCTCGGAAATCGGTGTACTGGTGGCGTCCCCACCTAGCCGGGCTGCGTACAGCTAGTGACGCAGCCCAGAGGCAGTACTACCGGTGCCGAAGGCGGGCCGTGAGAGACCTCGCCCGAGAAGAACAGCTGCACGCCGCGTACCGGGCCGCCCGTGAGGCCCTTAGCTCGGCGGTCAAAGCCGCCAAGGAGGAGGCCTGGAAGGAGTGGCTCGAGAGTCTCAATCGAGATCCATGGGGGCGCCCGTACAAGACCGTGAGCCAGAAGCTCCGGCCTTGGGCGCCTCCTCTCACAAGGACTCTCGAGCCGAGCCTCCTCCACCGAGTGGTCAGTTCCCTCTTCCCTGCGAGGGAGGAGTGGGTCCCACCGCGGATGGCAACACCAAGCCGGGTGCCGGCAGACGAAGGGGCAATACCTCCCGTGTCCGAGGCCGAGTTAGGGGCTGCGATCCTGGCACTCAGGTCCAGGAACCGCGCCCCGGGCCCGGACGGCGTCCCTGGGAAGGTTATTGCCACAGTCATGCCGGCACTAGAGGAGGAGACGCTGTCCCTCATGTCCGAGTGTTTGGCGTCGGGGAGGGTCCCGCGACGATGGAAGACTGGGAAGCTCGTGCTGCTTAAAAAGCACGGGCGTCCAGTCGACTCGCCGTCGGCCTACCGCCCCATCGTTTTGCTCGACGAGATGTGCAAGCTGTTTGAGCGGGTGCTCGCTGCGCGTCTCGTCGGCCACCTGGAGGGGGCGGGGCCCAACTTAAGTGACGGCCAGTTCGGCTTCCGTCGCGGGAGGTCAACCCTCGACGCCATATCCCGACTGCGGGGCAGCGTCGACGAAGCGGTCGCCGGGGGAGAGGTGTTGTTGGCTGTATCGCTGGACATAGCCAACGCCTTCAACACCCTCCCCTGGGAAACTATCGCCGAGGCGCTGAGGTACCACAACGTCCCGTGGTACCTCAGGCGCGTCCTTGCGGACTACTTCGTGGACCGGGTCATCATCTACCCGGCCAAAAGCGAGGTGGTCCGCAGGGGCATGTCTTGTGGCGTTCCACAGGGGTCGGTCCTCGGGCCGCTCCTGTGGAACGTAGGGTACGATTGGGTCCTGCGCGGTGCTAATCTTCGGGGAGTCGGTGTACTTTGTTACGCCGACGACACCCTAGTCACCGCGCGGGCCCCGACGTTTCGCGACGCCTCCGTCCTCGCTACGGCAGGCGTCGCCCATGTCGTGCGTCGCATCGGGGCACTAGGTTTGAAGGTGGCCCTCGAAAAGTCCGAGGCCCTATTCTTTCATGGGCCTCGGCAGACGCCGCCTCGAGATAGGTCGATTGTGGTGGGCGGCACCTCCATCGCTGTCGGGACCAGTCTGAAATACCTCGGGCTGGTTCTCGACAGTCGGTGGCGGTTTGCGGAGCATTTCCGGCAGCTGGCACCGAAATTGCTGGCGTTTGCCGGAATGCTCTCGCGGTTGCTGCCCAACAGCGGAGGCCCGGGATCTGCCTGCCGCCGTCTCTACGACGGAGTGGTGCGCTCCAAGGCGCTCTACGGAGCGCCCATATGGGCGGAGGCCCTCTGCCCTGCAAATGTTGCGCTGCTGCGACGACCGCAGCGCGCCATCGCGCAGAGGGCCGCAAGGGCGTACCACACCGTCTCTTACGAGGCGGCGTGTCTAATTGCGGGCAGTATCCCCTGGGATCTCGAGGCTGGCGTCCTCAAGAGGGTCTATGATGAGGGCGCCCTGATGCGGCGCAATCTGGGAGGTCGGCCGCCTCCGGAAGAGATCGATCGCTGGAGACAGGCGGCTCGCGACGATCTCTTCCGGAAATGGGCCGAAAGGCTGCGAGCGACCCGTAGTGGGTCGCTGCTCGTGGGGGCCGTCCGGCCCGTCCTGCGTCTTTTTGTGGAGAGGGGTCATGGGGCTCCGACGTACCACCTCACCCAACTTCTCACGGGTCATGGCTGTTTTGCCAAGTACCTGTGGGAAGTGGTGGGGATCGAAACGGAGCCCCGGTGCCGTCACTGCACCAGCGGAGACCCCGACACGGCCTATCACACCATGGCCGTGTGTGAGGCGTGGGACGGCCAAAGGACGGCCCTCGTAAGCATCATTGGTGCAGACCTTTCGCTGTCGGCCGTGATTCCAGCCATGGCCGACAGCGAGGAGTGTTGGGCCGCCGTCGCCTCGTTCGCTAACGAGGTGATGGCGGCAAAGAGAGAGGCTCTGCGGGAGCGGGAGCGAGCTGGGCTCACTCTTCCGCCCCGCAGGCCCCCGGCGAGGGGACGCCGGCGAGCGCAATTCGCCCGCGTCCCCGAATGAGCGAAGCCACGGGCGGTGGGTCGGGGGATCCGCCGCCCCATGCTAATGTGGCGGAATGCGCCCCTCAGTGTTCCTGGGGCGCATTTCTAAAGTGAGCTGGCCCCATCACCTGGAAAGTGTGTCCGGATGGTGGGGCCACCAAGAGGCGAGCCCAAACGGGCGTCCCTAGCCGAGTCGCGGTGAGAATTCTATCCCGCGGCTCGGATTAGGCGAAGGAGGAACACCGTGGTGGTTTAGTGGGTAGTCTGGCCTCCGTTTCGAGGTCAGGAGTCCCACACGAAGCGAGCCCCCTGCCCCCGCGGGGTGTGAGCGAAGTGCGTAAATGCATTCCACCACGTAAAAAAAAAAAAAAAAAAAACCTAGGCGGCAAAGAGAGAGGCTCTGCGGGAGCGGGAGCGAGCTGGTCTCACTCTTCCGCCCCGCAGGCCCCCGGCGAGGGGACGCCGGCGAGCGCAATTCGCCCGCGTCCCCGAATGGGCGAAGCCACGGGCGGTGGGTCGGGGGACCCGCCGCCCCATGCTAATGTGGCGGAATGCGCCCCTCAGTGTTCCTGGGGCGCATTCGTAAAGTGAGCTGGCCCCATCACCTGGAAAGTCTGTCCGGATGGTGGGGCCACCAAGAGGCGAGCCCGAACGGGCGTCCCTAGCCGAGTCGCGGTGAGAATTCTATCCCGCGGCTCGGATTAGGCGAAGGAGGAACACCGTGGTGGTTTAGTGGGTAGTCTGGCCTCCGTTTCGAGGTCAGGAGTCCCACACGAAGCGAGCCCCCTGCCCCCGCGGGGGGTGAGCGAAGTGCGTAAATGCATTCCACCACGTAAAAAAAAAAAAAAAAAAAAAAAAACCTAACCTAACCTAACCTAACCTAACCTAACCTAACCTAACCTAACCTAACCTAACCTAACCTAACCTAACCTAACCTAACCTAACCTAACCTAACCTAACCTAACCTAACCTAACCTAACCTAACCTAACCTAACCTAACCTAACCTAACCTAACCTAACCTAACCAGGGCATCTACCGGGTGATAGGTAGGGCCACGGTAAGGGAAGAGGATACTCTGCTTTCCGCCAATGGATCTTACCTGGACGCAAAAGGTTCGGCCGAGCTGTTAGCTCGGACCTTCTACCCGGAGGACCGGGAGGAGGAGGACAACGAAGGGCACCGAAGAGTTAGGGAAAAGGCTAAGGGTTTGGAGCGGGATGAGGGTCATCCTGAGGATGACCCACCTTTTACGGTGGGAGAGCTCTTCGGTGCTCTTCGGAAGTTCAATCCGAAGAAAGCCCCGGGGGCGGATGGCTTCACAGCCGACATTTGCACCCACGCCATTAGGGCCGACCCCTCATTCTTCTTGGAGCTGCTGAATCGGTGCCTTCGCCACGGCTACTTTCCTAAAATATGGAAGGAAGCCGTGGTGGTGGCATTGAGGAAGCCCGGCAAGGACTCGTACGCCGTCCCCAAATCGTACAGACCTATTGGTCTGTTACCGGTTCTGGGGAAGGTGTACGAGAGGATGTTGGTAACTCGTCTCAACTTTTACTTAATGCCGAGGATTAGTACTCGCCAGTACGGCTTTATGCCCCAGAAAAGTACCGAAGACGCCCTCTATGACCTCATGGGCCACATAAGGGCTAGACTTGATGAGAAGAGGATAGTCCTTATGGTGTCCTTGGACATAGAGGGCGCCTTCGATAGCGCCTGGTGGCCGGCTATAAAGGTACGACTGGCTGAGGAAAGGTGTCCGGCAAATTTGAGACGAGTTATCAACAGCTACCTTAGCGACAGGAGAGTGAGGGTAAGGTATGCGGGCGAGGAGTGCGAACGCCCTACGGGGAAGGGTTGCGTCCAGGGTTCTATTGGCGGACCCTTGCTGTGGAACCTCTTGTTGGATCCCTTACTGCGACGGTTGGAGGATGGGGCGGCTCGCGTCCAGGCATTTGCGGATGACGTGGTGCTTGTGTTCGATGGTGACAGCGCCTTGGAGATTGAGAGACAAGCCAATGCCTCTCTCGAGCATGTGCGGGAGTGGGGCATCGGAATGAAGCTGAAATTCGCACCGCACAAAACTTGTGCGATGGTAATCACGCGGAGGCTTAAGTACGATGTCCCACGCCTCAGCATGGGCGGGATAGACATTGGCATGTCCAAGGAAATCAAGATCCTGGGGCTCACCATCGACCACAAGCTAACCTTCAACACCCACGTCACCAACCAATGCAAAAAGGCTATCGCCATCTACCACAAGCTGGCGCGGATGGCCCGGATCGGTTGGGGACTACATCCCGAGGTGATCCGGACCATCTACACCGCAGCCGTGGAACCGACGGTGCTGTACGCAGCCAGCAGCTGGTGTCCAGCGGTGGAGAAGCTCGGTATCCAGAAGCAGTTAGCCGTGGTGCAGCGCGGGTTCGCGCAAAAACTTTGCAAGGGCTACCGGACGGTTTCTCTGCACTCAAGTCTAATCTTGGCTGGAATGCTCCCTCTGGACCTCAGAGTTCGCGAGGTGGCCTCACTTTATGAGGCCAAGAGAGGAGTGTCCCAGTCATGGTTGGGAGACAGAGAGGTCGAACGGATGGCTTCAGCAATGGAGGTACCTCACCCCGCGGAGCATATAAGTCTGGACTTCACCAGCCTGGTAGACGAGGAAGATTACCAGCGCACCAACACCATCCAGGTGCGCATCTTCACGGACGGGAGCAAGATTGAGGGTCGTGTCGGCGCTGCGCTATCCATTTGGAATAGCGACGCCGAAACAAAGGCCCTCAAACTTGCTCTCGCCCCACATTGTACCGTCTACCAGGCCGAACTCCTGGCTTTATGCAAAGCGACCAGTGAGGTCCTTAGGCGCGGCGCGGCCACGACGTTCGGCATCCTCAGCGACAGCAAAGCCGCTCTCCAAACGGTCATAAACCCCCGCGCCCTCCACCCTCTGGCCGTTGAGGCCAGAGACAACATCAAGCGGGGCTTGGTCCAGAACAAGGAAATATCCCTGTTCTGGATCAAGGCCCACGTAGGGTTGGAGGGCAACGAGCGAGCGGACCAGCTCGCCAAGGAGGCGGCTTTGAGGTCGAAGACGAGGCCGAACTATGACCTGTGTCCCGTCTCATTTGTCAAGCGTGGACTGCGTCAGATCACGCTTGACAAGTGGAACGGACGCTATAAGACGGGCACGACTGCTTCTGGAACCAAGCTTTTCTTTCCGTGCGCTGTGGCTGCGTACAGAACCGTCCGTAAGATGGAGATAGCCGGCACCACGACCCAGCTATTAACGGGGCATGGTGGGTTCTCTGAATACTTGAGTCGCTTCAAGTGTAAGGAGGACCCATCATGCGCCTGCGAGCCAGGGGTCGTGGAATCGGTTGCGCACCTGGTCGCGGACTGCCCCATCTTCGCTAGGGACAGGTACGAGTTGGAGTGTCGGATCCAACTGGAGGTTTGTGTAGCAAACTTCCCAGTCCTGGTGACAAAGAACTACAGGCAGCACTTCCTAGAGTATTGGGAAAGAGTTATAAGGGTGGTTTTAGGAAGGAACAAGACATGATCGGCCTCCTACAGCTACTTTGCAGAAGTAGCTGAGAGAGGCCGATAAATCGAGTGGGAAAATGGACTGGGAGGTGCTGTCTGTGGTTCCGACGGAAGTTTGCTGATCACCCGGATGCCCCACGCCCCACGGGATGTATGATTAGTATGAGAGGGTTTTTAAAAGAGTTGGTACGAGAGTAATGGGATGGAAGTAAGGTAATGGAAGTGATACAATGAAAGTTATGGACTATAAATAAATATGGATGGGATAAATTATAATAAGTAGATATAGATAGTAAGTATAAAAGTAAGAAGCAAATACTGTAAATTAGATAAAATAATGAAATTGTAATAATATGTATAGTAATATTGGAAATAAATAAATAAAATTAAAATCCCGAATCCCATCCCACATAAGTATGAAAGGTATAGAATGAAAGTGCGAGAAGAATAAAAGCGAGAACTGGTATGGTACTAGAGAACTAGAATAAAAGCGAGAATTATAGTCCTGAAAGGGAACACCTAGCTAAATAGTTAAAGTGAGAGAAAACCCTGAGTGGGTTCCACAAAAATAGAAGACTAGGATTAGATACAATAAAAGTGTAACAAAATAGGCTTCCACGACTGCACACGTGCATGGTGGAAGGAGCTAGTATTTTAAAAAAAAACAAAAAAAAAAAAAAACCTAACCTAACCTAACCTAACCTAACCTCTCGAGTCGACCTCGACCGTCCCTTGGTAGGAGAAGGTCCGCGGTGGCGACTCACCACACTGGACAAGGAACTGGCCCGAGAGGCGGCTATCGTCGAGCGATGGGCTGCGGGCGACAGTGGCCTGGACGCGGACGCGAGATGCGAGCGGCTCGCTGGAGCGCTGACTCGCGTCTGCGACGCGGCGATGCAAAGGGCGAGGCCTATCCCGCCTCGGAAATCGGTGTACTGGTGGCGTCCCCACCTAGCCGGGCTGCGTACAGCTAGTGACGCAGCCCAGAGGCAGTACTACCGGTGCCGAAGGCGGGCCGTGAGAGACCTCGCCCGAGAAGAACAGCTGCACGCCGCGTACCGGGCCGCCCGTGAGGCCCTTAGCTCGGCGGTCAAAGCCGCCAAGGAGGAGGCCTGGAAGGAGTGGCTCGAGAGTCTCAATCGAGATCCATGGGGGCGTCCGTACAAGACCGTGAGCCAGAAGCTCCGGCCTTGGGCGCCTCCTCTCACAAGGACTCTCGAGCCGAGCCTCCTCCACCGAGTGGTCAGTTCCCTCTTCCCTGCGAGGGAGGAGTGGGTCCCACCGCGGATGGCAACACCAAGCCGGGTGCCGGCAGACGAAGGGGCAATACCTCCCGTGTCCGAGGCCGAGTTAGGGGCTGCGATCCTGGCACTCAGGTCCAGGAACCGCGCCCCGGGCCCGGACGGCGTCCCTGGGAAGGTCATTGCCACAGTCATGCCGGCACTAGAGGAGGAGACGCTGTCCCTCATGTCCGAGTGCCTGGCGTCGGGGAGAGTCCCGCGACGATGGAAGACTGGGAAGCTCGTGCTTCTTAAAAAGCACGGGCGCCCAGTCGACTCGCCGTCGGCCTACCGCCCCATCGTTTTGCTCGACGAGATGTGCAAGCTGTTTGAGCGGGTGCTCGCTGCGCGTCTCGTCGGCCACCTGGAGGGGGTGGGGCCCAACTTAAGTGACGGCCAGTTCGGCTTCCGTCGCGGGAGGTCAACCCTCGACGCCATATCCCGACTGCGGGGCAGCGTCGACGAAGCGGTCGCCGGGGGAGAGGTGTTGTTGGCTGTGTCGCTGGACATAGCCAACGCCTTCAACACCCTCCCCTGGGAAACTATAGCCGAGGCGCTGAGGTACCACAACGTCCCGTGGTACCTCAGACGCGTCCTTGCGGACTACTTCGTGGACCGGGTCATCATCTACCCGGCCAAAAGCGAGGTGGTCCGCAGGGGCATGTCTTGTGGCGTTCCACAGGGGTCGGTCCTCGGGCCGCTCCTGTGGAACGTAGGTTATGATTGGGTCCTGCGCGGTGCTAATCTTCGGGGAGTCGGTGTACTTTGTTACGCCGACGACACCCTAGTCACCGCGCGGGCCCCAACGTTTCGCGACGCCTCCGTCCTCGCTACGGCAGGCGTCGCCCATGTCGTGCGTCGCATCGGGGCACTAGGTTTGAAGGTGGCCCTCGAAAAGTCCGAGGCCCTATTCTTTCATGGGCCTCGGCAGACGCCGCCTCGAGATAGGTCGATTGTGGTGGGCGGCACCTCCATCGCTGTTGGGACCAGTCTGAAATACCTCGGGCTGGTTCTCGACAGTCGGTGGCGGTTTGCGGAGCATTTCCGGCAGCTGGCACCGAAGTTGCTGGCGTTTGCCGGAATGCTCTCGCGGTTGCTGCCCAACAGCGGAGGCCCGGGATCTGCCTGCCGCCGTCTCTACGACGGAGTGGTGCGCTCCAAGGCGCTCTACGGAGCGCCCATATGGGCGGAGGCCCTCTGCCCTGCAAATGTTGCGCTGCTGCGACGACCGCAGCGCGCCATCGCGCAGAGGGCCGCACGGGCGTACCACACCGTCTCTTACGAGGCGGCGTGTCTAATTGCGGGCAGTATCCCCTGGGATCTCGAGGCTGGCGTCCTCAAGAGGGTCTATGATGAGGGCGCCCTGATGCGGCGCAATCTGGGAGGTCGGCCGCCTCCGGAAGAGATCGATCGCTGGAGACAGGCGGCTCGCGACGATCTCTTCCGGAAATGGGCCGAAAGGCTGAGGGCGACCCGTAGTGGGTCGCTGCTCGTGGGGGCCGTCCGGCCCGTCCTGCGTCTTTTTGTGGAGAGGGGTCATGGGGCTCCGACGTACCACCTCACCCAACTTCTCACGGGTCATGGCTGTTTTGCCAAGTACCTGTGGGAAGTGGTGGGGATCGAACCGGAGCCCCGGTGCCATCACTGCACCAGCGGCGACCCCGACACGGCCTATCACACCATGGCCGTGTGTGAGGCGTGGGACGGCCAAAGGACGGCCCTCGTAAGCTCCATTGGTGGAGACCTTTCGCTGTCGGCCGTGATTCCAGCCATGGCCGACAGCGAAGAGTGTTGGGCTGCCGTCGCCTCGTTCGCTAGCGAGGTGATGGCGGCAAAGAGAGAGGCTCTGCGGGAGCGGGAGCGAGCTGGGCTCACTCTTCCGCCCCGCAGGCCCCCGGCGAGGGGACGCCGGCGAGCGCAATTCGCCCGCGTCCCCGAATGAGCGAAGCCACGGGCGGTGGGTCGGGGGACCCGCCGCCCCATGCTAATGTGGCGGAATGCGCCCCTCAGTGTTCCTGGGGCGCATTTCTAAAGTGAGCTGGCCCCATCACCTGGAAAGTCTGTCCGGATGGTGGGGCCACCAAGAGGCGAGCCCAAACGGGCATCCCTAGCCGAGTCGCGGTGAGCACTCTATCCCGCGGCTCGGATTAGGCGAAGGAGGAACACCGTGGTGGTTTAGTGGGTAGTCTGGCCTCCGTTCCGAGGTCAGGAGTCCCACACAAAGCGAGCCCCCTGCCCCCGCGGGGGGTTAGCGAAGTGCGTAAATGCATTCCACCACGTAAAAAAAAAAAAAAAAAAAAAATAAAAAAAAAAAAAAAAAAAAAAAACCTAACCTAACCTAACCTAACCTAACCTAACCTAACCCTGAACAGCGGGGATATTCCAACTTTCGACTGTGTGAGGGGTGGATATAGGTACTGTAGCTATGTAGACGTGACGACCTGCACGGACAATGCGTTTCCCTGGGTCGACGCTTGGAGGGTGGACCCAAGCCTATGCCCGAGCTCAGACCACAACGGTGTGGTGTTCAACCTCAATTTAATAAAGGCGAGTGGTACCCAAATAAAAAGGACCACTCGGGCCTATAATACCAGAAAGGCCAACTGGGAGGCTTTCGGGGCTAGCATGGCCCGGCAGCTTCCGGATATTGCGATAGGCGAAACAAGGCATACCAACGAATTGGATGCCTTGGCCGAAGCATATACGGAGGCTGTTGGGAGCGCGTGCCGCGAAAGCATCCCAGTGAAAAAACCAGTGGGGTTGACCACTGCACCGTGGTGGTCGGAAAGACTCGCTGGCCTTAAAAAGGTAATGGTCACCTTCAAGCGTCGAATCAGGTACGCCGCACCGGTCCGCAGGTCCTTCGTTATAGCTCAGTACCTGGAACGAAAGGAGATGTATGAAAGTGAAGTAAAAAAGGCACAAGTCGAAAGTTGGAAGAACTTCTGCGGAAGGCAGGACATGGAGGGACTATGGGAGGGCATATACCGGGTGATAGGTAGGGCCACGGTAAGGGAAGAGGATACTCTGCTTTCCGCCAATGGATCTTACCTGGACGCAAAAGGTTCGGCCGAGCTGTTAGCTCGGACCTTCTACCCGGAGGACCGGGAGGAGGAGGACAACGAAGGGCACCGAAGAGTTAGGGAAAAGGCTAAGGGTTTGGAGCGGGATGAGGGTCATCATGAGGATGACCCACCTTTTACGGTGGGAGAGCTCTTCGGTGCTCTTCGGAAGTTCAATCCGAAGAAAGCCCCGGGGGCGGATGGCTTCACAGCCGACATTTGCACCCACGCCATTAGGGCCGACCCCTCATTCTTCTTGGAGCTGCTGAATCGGTGCCTTCGCCACGGCTACTTTCCTAAAATATGGAAGGAAGCCGTGGTGGTGGCATTGAGGAAGCCCGGCAAGGACTCGTACGCCGTCCCCAAATCGTACAGACCTATTGGTCTGTTACCGGTTCTGGGGAAGGTGTACGAGAGGATGTTGGTAACTCGTCTCAACTTTTACTTAATGCCGAGGATTAGTACTCGCCAGTACGGCTTTATGCCCCAGAAAAGTACCGAAGACGCCCTCTATGACCTCATGGGCCACATAAGGGCTAGACTTGATGAGAAGAGGATAGTCCTTATGGTGTCCTTGGACATAGAGGGCGCCTTCGATAGCGCCTGGTGGCCGGCTATAAAGGTACGACTGGCTGAGGAAAGGTGTCCGGCAAATTTGAGACGAGTTATCAACAGCTACCTTAGCGACAGGAGAGTGAGGGTAAGGTATGCGGGCGAGGAGTGCGAACGCCCTACGGGGAAGGGTTGCGTTCAGGGTTCCATTGGCGGACCCTTACTGTGGAACCTCTTGTTGGATCCCTTACTGCGACGGTTGGAGGATGGGGCAGCTCGCGTCCAGGCATTTGCGGACGACGTGGTGCTTGTGTTCGATGGTGACAGCGCCTTGGAGATTGAGAGACAGGCCAATGCCTCTCTCGAGCATGTGCGGGAGTGGGGCATCGGAATGAAGCTGAAATTCGCACCGCACAAAACTTGTGCGATGGTAATCACGCGGAGGCTTAAGTACGATGTCCCACGCCTCAGCATGGGCGGGATAGACATTGGCATGTCCAAGGAAATCAAGATCCTGGGGCTCACCATCGACCACAAGCTAACCTTCAACACCCACGTCACCAACCAATGCAAAAAGGCTATCGCCATCTACCACAAGCTGGCGCGGATGGCCCGGATCGGTTGGGGACTACATCCCGAGGTGATCCGGACCATCTACACCGCAGCCGTGGAACCGACGGTGCTGTACGCAGCCAGCAGCTGGTGTCCAGCGGTGGAGAAGCTCGGTATCCAGAAGCAGTTAGCCGTGGTGCAGCGCGGGTTCGCGCAAAAACTTTGCAAGGGCTACCGGACGGTTTCTCTGCACTCAAGTCTAATCTTGGCTGGAATGCTCCCTCTGGACCTCAGAGTTCGCGAGGTGGCCTCACTTTATGAGGCCAAGAGAGGAGTGTCCCAGTCATGGTTGGGAGACAGAGAGGTCGAACGGATGGCTTCAGCAATGGAGGTACCTCACCCCGCGGAGCATATAAGTCTGGACTTCACCAGCCTGGTAGACGAGGAAGATTATCAGCGCACCAACACCATCCAGGTGCGCATCTTCACGGACGGGAGCAAGATTGAGGGTCGTGTCGGCGCTGCGCTATCCATTTGGAATAGCGACGCCGAAACAAAGGCCCTCAAACTTGCTCTCGCCCCACATTGTACCGTCTACCAGGCCGAACTCCTGGCTTTATGCAAAGCGACCAGTGAGGTCCTTAGGCGCGGCGCGGCCACGACGTTCGGCATCCTCAGCGACAGCAAAGCCGCTCTCCAAACGGTCGTCAACCCCCGTGCCCTCCACCCTCTGGCCGTTGAGGCCAGAGATAACATCAAGCGGGGCTTGGTCCAGAACAAGGAAATATCCCTGTTCTGGATCAAGGCCCACGTAGGGTTGGAGGGCAACGAGCGAGCGGACCAGCTCGCCAAGGAGGCGGCTTTGAGGTCGAAGACGAGGCCGAACTATGACCTGTGTCCCGTCTCATTTGTCAAGCGTGGCCTGCGTCAGATCACGCTTGACAAGTGGAACGGACGCTATAAAACGGGTACGACTGCTTCTGGTACCAAGCTTTTCTTTCCGTGCGCTGTGGCTGCGTACAGAACCGTCCGTAAGATGGAGATAGCCGGCACCACGACCCAGCTATTAACGGGGCATGGTGGGTTCTCTGAATACTTGAGTCGCTTCAAGTGTAAGGAGGACCCATCATGCGCCTGCGAGCCAGGGGTCGTGGAATCGGTTGCGCACCTGGTCGCGGACTGTCCCATCTTCGCTAGGGATAGGTACGAGTTGGAGTGTCGGATCCAACTGGAGGTTTGCGTAGCAAACTTCCCAGTCCTGGTGACAAAGAACTACAGGCAGCACTTCCTAGAGTATTGGGAAAGGGTTATAAGGGTTGTTTTAAGTAGGAACAAGACATGATCGGCCTCCTACAGCTACTTTGCAGAAGTAGCTGAGAGAGGCCGATAAATCGAGTGGGAAAATGGACTGGGAGGTGCTGTCTGTGGTTCCGACGGAAGTTTGCTGATCACCCGGATGCCCCACGCCCCACGGGATGTATGTTTAGTATGAGAGGGTTTTTAATAGAGTTGGTAAGAGAGAAATGGGATGGAAGCAAGGAAGGAAATGAAAGTGATAGAATGAAAGAAGCACCTAGCTTATAAGAAGAAACGGCCCCAAGAGGGTATTTTTTTAGAAATTAGACCTGTTTTTTATTGTTTATTATTATCAAATTTGACTAAAAATGGCTTCCTCGAAGTGCACAGCACGCAGTGGAAGGAGTAAGTAAAAAAAAAATAAAAAAAAAAAAAAAAACCTAACCTAACCTAACCTAACCTAACCTAACCTAACCTAACCTAACCTAACCTAACCTAACCTAACCGAATAGCGAGAGTCGCCCGTCACTCTCCGCGACGACCGGCAGCTTTTTTGAATTGCTCCGTATTTAAAAATAGTTTTGAGTGGGATATTCTTGTCCAATTTTCAAGTGTGATACATCAAAAGTTGCGTCTCAGTGGCCCCCATCCGCCCCAATATCGTGAGTGAGCCGCACGCTAGCGACGAAGTCGCTAAAGCAGTTTTAAAGGGAATTTGGAGGTTACCAGACACGTGTTCAGACAGTTTTTGACGAATACCTTGGTGACCAGTGAACCAATCAGCGAGTAAAAAGTGTCCTCGGCTGCGAGCAGTGGAGGCCGAGCCCCCGCGCTTGCCAGTTTTTCCCGGAAAACGTTGGTTTTCCCGGGAAAACCAAAAAAACAAGTACCACGTGGGCACGTGGTACTCGATCCAGCTGTCCGATCAAGCTGATTTTTTGTGGAGAACAGGACACCATCATTACCAACAATTAACCGGTAAAAGAAAAATTTTTCACCCACCAGTTTCTTTTATAAAATTGTTAGAAGTTGCGAACTTTGCGTTAAAATAGCAGTGGATCCATAGCAGTAATCGAAATTCCGCAACTGCTATCAGTTGCGCGCTCGTTTGGTCTACGTGTCTACAAGTTTACAGATTTTTTGGACAATTTTTGGAGTTGCCACAATTAAAAAACCATATTTTTTGATTTTTCGTGCAAATTTGTACGAAATTTTGTAAAATTTTTTAATTGATAATTGTTAGTTGATAGATCATAAATTGTTATTATTTACAATATTTTTTGTGTATTTTTGCGATTAACCAGTGCGGAGATATCGATTTTTAAGTATTTTTTCTAAATTAATTAAAAAGGGGTAGATTTTCATTGTTTTTAGCGACGGGGTTGGGTTTAGACAAGCAATTTACACTTGTTTAAGCCCAAACAAGCCTCTTCTAGCGTTGGAAACAAGGAAAATCGTAATTTCCAGTTTTTGGTGAAAAGTTTGTACGTAGTTTCAATTTAAGATTTCTCCGGACTGGGTACTCGTATCGCAAAAATTTTTTCTTTGTTGTACGTGTCGGGGAGTGAATTTTAAGACCAAGTGGGTTTGGAGCAATTTGGAGAAAATTTCTCCAAACTCGCAATAGACCCCTTGGGGAGACTCTAGACGTCGAGCCCACCCCAGATATCAATTTTGGGCTTCCTACGACCAACCGTTTGGGAGCTACAGCCGGCCAAAGTTTGGCCTTGAACGCGCGCGGCCATCTTGAAAAATTTTGAACACCTCTAGCTCCGCAACCGGTGGTCGTAGAAAGTTCTGGTTTCGACTGGGGACGTCAGGAGGGCGTCATCTACCCCACCCTATACTTTTCTGGAAAATCAGGGAAAATTTTTCCTGGAAAATTTCCAGAATTTTCTTTTCCAACATTTTAAGCCAGGGTGGTAGAGGGGACCGAGCCAACCAGAGAGAAACTTTTCTGGGATTGCTGGGACATCTGGAACCGGAGATACACGTGTTTAAAGTTCGAGGGATCCGCCATCTTGGATTCCTACAAAACCGTGTATCTCGGGAACCGGTGGTCGTAGCGACCTCTGGTTTTCTTTGGGGGACTCGGCTCTCCTCTCTGCACCTGATTGGGGAGGTTGGGGGGAGACCCCACAAAGTTGGGGGGTCAATTAGTGGGCCCCGCCCATTTGACCCAAAAACCCTATCGCGGGGTAGATCTTGTCGAGACTTTTTCAGGGAGCCCTCTCTCGGGCGGATCGGGCTTGTGGTTCACGGGATATCGGGGTTTTGGTGTTTGGTGAAAATTTTTCACCAAAACTTTGGAGCCCTACTATCTCTGAACCAGTGGGCCTAGACCCCTCGAGTTTGGGTTCGTTGTGGAGGGCTCGGGAGGCTCTATCCGCGTGGCCCCAAGGGGTGACTCTACATAGAGTCAAAAAATTTTTTGAATGTAGAGTTAATGTGTTTGGTGCCATAAAGCCCAAACTCAGTACATTTGCTCCTTTTATCGCACTCTACCCGAGCATAGAGCGACTGTATGTAATGTTAAGTTAGTTAGGATTTAAGACTTTTTTTGAAAATTTTGCTTATTGCAAACAAGTTGTATATAATTAATTTTAAGGACTTGACCCTGGAGGGCACTCTATGAGTGCAAATATACTACCGTCTTAGACAGACATAGACCAAGAGTCTACATTTTTATTATTTTTATTATTTTATCTGTGTTATTGTTGATTTTAAATTGTATCCAGTATAATAAATAGTGACTGAACTTGTGACTTAAATCTCAGTGTGACAGGACAGGTAGGACCTGCAAACATACACTCACCCGACTCACATACACAAAACACACACGCTCCAGGTTACACACACAAACACTCAACAACATAACACACAACAACATTACACATCCCAACACGCACACACTACACATCCAGGTACCTAGCTCAAATCGGGCGGCGTCACTACATTAGACCTAGAGTCTGCACGGACCAACGCAATATTTTTAAGCTGGACTTATTTTAATACTAATTAAATTAACTTTTAACTCAATTTGACAAAAAATATTTCTTTTACAATTATTAATATTATTTTTTAGACAAATTTTTATATTTTTATATTTTATTTATTGTTAACGCGCACCTATCCACCATGAAACCGGAAAGAACGCCTATTCGGATGCGTGGAACTTCCACCGCCAGGGAGACCACACCTGTAGAGGACTACACATTCGTTGTGGACAGTAGTCCGGTGGTGGAGAAGCGCTCGCTAGTACCAGTGAGGAAGAGCATAGACGCTTGCGAGCTCCGTGGAGGAGCTCCACAAGGTAAAACGGCCCGAGCAGCGTCTAGCTCAAATACTAAGGTAAAGGAGGTAGGGGGGCTCCCTTCATTAACCGTCCCAACAACTTTGGAGCGTTTTTCCACCGCGTTAGATTGCCTGGACCAAATTAAGAAACAGATGAGCATCTCAGGCAATCTCAAGAGAGAGATTAAGGCGGAAATTTTAGGTAGAACAGACCTACTGGAAAAGATAATAAAAGCATACGAAAGGGACAGGAAAACTGTAGCGGTCAGAAGGCAGAGCGCTGGGGTGACAGAGGTACCTGCCCCTGCCACCTCCGCCCCGGCCAAAGACACCAGCGAGGAAATTTTGCGAAGAATAAAAGAGAATGAAAGGTTATTGAAAGAGAATGGAAGGTTAATGATAGAGATGAAAGAAAGAATTGAGAAACAGGACGAGAGAGAGAAAGAGCGAGAAAGGACGGGAACAGTGACGTATGCGAGTGTAGCGGCGAGTCGGTCAGGTACTCAACCCCCTGAACGGGCGACGCTGCACTCCATAGCGATCACGTCGAAGGATGAAGACGATACCGGGGAACAATTGATGGAAAAGCTGAGAAAGGTAGCAAATGAGGATAAAGAATGGGTGACAGTGGAAAGAGTAAGAAAGGCGAAGGACAGAAAGGTGATCATAGGATATAAGACCGAGGATGAAAGGAAAAGGGCACGAAGGAGACTGGAAGAGAGGGAGAAGGGCCTTACTGTAGAGGAAATCAAAAACAAGGACCCACTTTTGATCCTTTATGGAGTCCTTAGGAGCCATAAGGACGAGGATATGTTAAAGGCCATAAGGTCCCGAAACCATGAGGTGTTCCGAGACCTGGCCCCAGAACACGTCCGTATGGCTGTCCTCTACAGAAGGACCGCGAGGAACCCACACACCTGTCACGTGGTGCTCAGGGTCTCTCCGGCGATCTACAACCGTGCTCTGGGCATAGGGAGACTGCACATTGATCTCCAACCCATTAGGGTGGCGGATCAATCGCCCCTAGTGCAGTGCTCGTTGTGCCTTGGGTACGGTCACACAAGGAAGTTCTGCACGGGCACAGATGCTAGGTGTAGTCACTGCGGGGGGCTCCACTTAAGAGCCGAATGCCCCGACTACATGGCCGGTGCAGAGCCGAATTGTGTGAATTGCCAGAGGGAGAAGCTGAGTAGCACGGGACACAGCGTTTTTAGCTCCAAGTGCCCAGTGCGAATGAGGTGGGACACTATAGCGAGGACATCCACTCAGTACCAGTGCTGAGGGCGCCTCAGGAGCCGTACCCCCATACAGAGTGATGCAAGCAAACCTCCAAAGGAAGAAGCTGGCAACTGACGAGCTCATACTCGCAGCCTCGAGGCGAAAAGCCACCGTCGCTCTTATTCAGGAGCCCTATGTTGGAAATACGGCAAGGATGAAGGCATACCAGGGCGTAAGGGTCTTCCAGAACACTGGGCAAGGAGGAGGGACTGTGAAGGCGGCTATTGCCGTCTTCGATCCAACTTTGGATGTTGTACAGTACCCGCAACTCACCACTGACAACATCGTAGTGGTGGGGATCCGGACCAGTGCCTGGACGATCACGCTGGTATCCTTCTACTTTGAACCGAGGCCCATACCTCTAGGGCCATACCTGGAGCGACTTAAAGAGGTGAGGCGAGCTCTAGGTTCCCAGCTAGTTCTCTTTGGAGGCGACGCTAATGCAAAGAGCACCTGGTGGGGACACTGGTTCGAAAATGACAGAGGCGAGCAGCTGAGGGGTGTCCTCGCTGAGCTTGACCTTCAGGTCCTGAATAGCGGAGATATTCCAACTTTCGACACTGTGAGGGGCGGAAGGAGGTATCACAGCCACGTGGACGTCACGGCCTGCACCGAAAACACGATTCCCTGGGTCGACGCTTGGAGGGTTGAAGAGGGCCTCATTAGTTCGGACCACAACTGCATCTGGTTCAGCCTCAACATGGAAAAGGCTACGGGCACCAGAGTTGAGCGCACTACCCGCATTTATAACACCAGGAAGGCCAACTGGGATACTTTCAAGGCCAGCGTCGCCCGGTCGCTCTCGGATATAGCTATAGGCGAAACAAGGTACAACGAAGAGCTTGATGCCTTAGTCGAAGCATATACGAGGGCGATCGACGCGGCGTGTGGGGAGAGTATCCCAGTCAAAAAACCGGGGGGGCTGATCACGGTGCCGTGGTGGTCCGAAAAGCTCGCTGAGCTTCAGAGACTCGTCAAGACCAAAAAGCGTCGAATCAGGAATGCAGCGCCAGTCCGAAGGGCAAGGGTGGTGGCTCGATACCTAGAACAAAAGGAGATTTATGAATCTGAAGTAAAAAAGGCACAGGTCGAAAGTTGGAAGGAATTCTGTGGAAGGCAGGACCGGGAGGGCATGTGGGAGGGAATTTACAGGGTTATCGGCAGGACCACGGCAAGGGAGGAAGACATTCCGTTAACCGTCAATGGTACGTACCTGGACGCAAAGGGTTCGGTCGACCTCCTGGCCACTACCTTCTATCCGAAAGATCGGGTAGAAGAAGATAATGCAGGGCATCGAGAGCTGCGTGAAAAGTCTAAAGAGGTGGACAACGACAGGGGCCATCATGATGATGACCCACCCTTTACGGCGAGCGAACTCTTCGATGCCCTCAAAAAATTTAACCCTAAAAAAGCTCCGGGGGCGGATGGCTTTACTGCCGATATCTGCACCCACGCCATTAGGGCCGACCCCTTACTCTTCTTGAAGCTGTTGAATCGATGCCTCCACCACGGCTACTTTCCTAAATTGTGGAAAGAAGCAGTGGTGGTGGCACTGAGGAAGCCAGGAAAGGACTCGTACACCGTCCCCAAGTCGTACAGACCTATTGGTCTACTGCCCGTCTTGGGGAAGGTGTACGAGAGGATGCTGGTGGCTCGTCTCAACTTCTACATACTGCCAACGATTAGCCCTCGCCAGTATGGCTTTATGCCACAAAAAAGCACCGAAGACGCCCTCTATGACCTTATGGGTCACATAAGGGCAAAGCTCAGTGATAAGAGAATAGTCCTTATGGTGTCCCTGGACATAGAGGGCGCCTTCGATAGCGCATGGTGGCCAGCCATAAAGGTTCGACTGGCGGAGGAAAATTGTCCGGCGAATTTGAGACGAGTCATCAGTAGCTACCTTAGCGACAGGGAGGTAAGGGTTAGGTATGCGGGCGAGGAGTGCAGACGCCCCACGGAGAAAGGTTGCGTCCAGGGTTCAATTGGCGGACCCTTGCTGTGGAACCTGTTATTAGACCCTCTACTCCACCAACTGAATGAAAGGGCGGTTCATGTGCAGGCTTTTGCGGATGATGTAGTGATGGTGTTCGATGGGGACAGTGCCCTGGAAATCGAGGGACAGGCCAATGCCTCTCTCGAGCATGTGCGGGAGTGGGGTATCCGAAACAAGCTGAAATTCGCACCGCACAAAACTTGTGCGATGGTAATAACGCGGAGGCTAAAGTACGATACCCCACGCCTCAGCATGGGCGGGATAGACATTGGACTGTCCAAGGAGATCAAAGTCCTGGGGCTGACCATCGACCACCAACTAACATTTAACACACACGTCACAAACGTTTGCAGAAAGGCGATCGGGATATACCACAAACTCGCGCGGACGGCTCGGATCAGCTGGGGGTTACACTCCGAGGTGATCCGAACCATCTATAACGCGGTTGTGGAGCCCACGGTGTTGTATGCGGCCAGCAGTTGGTGCGCGGCGGTGGAGAAGCTTGGTATCCGAAAGCAGCTGAACGTGGTGCAGCGCGGGTTCGCGCAAAAACTTTGTAAGGGCTATCGGACGATCTCCCTGCACTCAGGACTGATCCTGGCTGGAATGCTCCCTCTGGACCTCAGAGTTCGTGAGGTGGCCTCGTTGTACGAGACCAAGAGAGGAGTGCTCCAGTCATGGTTGGGAGACAGGGAGATCGAACGAATGGCTCCAGCCATCGAAGCACCTCACCCCGCGGAGCATATGAGCCTGGAGTTCACCAGTCTGCTAGACGAGGAACACTATAATAGTACGGATAGCATTGAGGTCCGTATCTTCACGGACGGGAGCAAGATTGAGGGCCGGGTCGGTGCTGCGTTATCCATTTGGAATAACGAGACCGAAACCAGGGCCCTCAAACTTGCTCTGTCGTCCCATTGCACCGTCTACCAGGCCGAACTCTTGGCTATATGCAAAGCGACCAGTGAGGTCCTCAAGCGCGGCGCGGCCACGTTCGCGATCCTCAGTGACAGCAGAGCCGCACTCCAGACGGTAACTAACCGTCACGCCCTCCACCCTCTGGCAGTTGAAGCCAGAAGTAACATCAGGCGGGGTTTGGTCCAGGGCAAGGAAATTTCCTTGTTCTGGATCAAAGCCCACGCAGGGTTGGAGGGCAATGAGCGGGCCGACCAGCTCGCCAAGGAGGCGGCTCTGGGGCTGAAGATCGCCCCTCACTACGATCTGTGCCCAGTTTCATTCGTCAAGCGTGGTCTACGTCGGACCACTCTCGACGAATGGAGCGAAAGGTACAGAACGGGTGAGACCGCTTCGGGCACCAAGCTCTTCCTACCATGCGCGGTAACAGCATACAGCATCGTTCGTAAGATCGAGATCGCCGGCATCACAACCCAGTTGCTAACAGGACATGGTGGGTTCTCCGAATACTTGGCCAGGTTCAAGTGTAAGGACGACCCATCGTGCGCCTGCGAGCCTGGGATACCTGAGACGGTCACACACATTCTCGTGGACTGCCCGATCCACGCGCGAGACAGGCACAATTTGGAAAGTATTGTTGATATAAAGGTTCTAAAGGAAAATCTTCCCTTGTTGATGACCAAAAAATATAGAACGCATTTTCTTGAATTTGGAATAAAAATTGTAAATAAAGTGGTTAAGAGGAATAAGACATAAAATAAATCTTATGCAGATATTGTTGAATATCGGGCCAAAGATTTAACGAAAGAAAGATAAAGCGAGAAATGTACATATTTAAATAGCAACTAAGGTAAAATAAGTAAATAGAATGAATAAGGCTTAAGTTAAGTATTTTTATAGTGTAACAACTGTAATTGTGTTTCTAAATAAAAAAAAAGCACCATGGAGAAATATCCCATACCCTATCCCGTTAGTATAGTTTGGTATATAGTATGAAAGGCATGGAATGAAAGTACGAGAGGGATACAAGCGAGAACTGGTATGGTAATAGAGGACAGGAAAGAATGCGTGATTTAAAATTTCTAATATTTAAGTAGAATAAATGTAAGAATAGCACTAAAGTGCAGGTTAAACCCTGAGTGGGTTATCGCTAGAATTTTGTAGGTAGCCTAGTTAGTCAAAAAATGTGAAGCTCAGAAATAGGCTTTCACGACGTGCCCGGCACATAGTGGAAGGTGCTAGAAAAAAAAAAAAAAAAAAAAAAAAAAAAAAAAACCGAATAGCGACGCCGAAACAAAGACCCTCAAACTTGCTCTCGCCCCGCATTGTACCGTCTACCAGGCCGAACTCCTGGCTCTATGCAAAGCGACCAGTGAGGTCCTTAGGCGCGGCGCGGCCACGACGTTCGGCATCCTCAGCGACAGCAAAGCCGCTCTCCAAACGGTCATAAACCCCCGCGCCCTCCACCCTCTGGCCGTTGAGGCCAGAGACAACATCAAGCGGGGCTTGGTCCAGAACAAGGAAATATCCCTGTTCTGGATCAAGGCCCACGTAGGGTTGGAGGGCAACGAGCGAGCGGACCAGCTCGCTAAGGAGGCGGCTTTGAGGTCGAAGACGAGGCCGAACTATGACCTGTGTCCCGTCTCATTTGTCAAGCGTGGTCTGCGTCAGATCACGCTTGGCAAGTGGAACGGACGGTATAAAACGGGTACGACTGCTTCTGGTACCAAGCTTTTCTTTCCGTGCGCTGTGGATGCGTACAGAATCGTCCGTAAGATGGAGATAGCCGGCACCACGACCCAGCTATTAACGGGGCATGGTGGGTTCTCTGAATACTTGAGTCGCTTCAAGTGTAAGGAGAACCCATCATGCGCCTGCGAGCCAGGGGTCGTGGAAACGGTTGCGCACCTGGTCGCGGACTGCCCCATCTTCGCAAGGGAGAGGTTTGATCTGGAGAATAGGATCCAGTTGGAGGTTTGCGTCGCAAACCTCCCAACTCTGGTGACAAAGAACTACAGGCAGCACTTCCTAGAGTATTGGGAAAGGATAGTTAAGGTGGTATTAAGAAGAAATAAGACGTGATCGGCCTCCTACAGCTATTTTGCAGAAATAGCTGAGAGAGGCCGATAAATTGAGTGGGAAAAATGGACTGGGAAGTGCTATCTGTAGTTCTTACGGAATAGTGGATCACCCGGATGCCCCACGCCCCACGGGATGTATGATTAGTGTGAGAGGGTTTAAATGAGTCGGTATGGAAGTAATGGGACGGAAGTAAGGAAGGAAATGAAAGTGATAGAATGAGAGTAATGGACTATAAAATACAAACATGGATGGGATAAAGTATAAGCAATATTAGGATAAGTATAAGCGATATAATTATAAGTATAGTAATAAGGTATAAAATTAAAAGAATTGTAAGTAGATAATTAAGAGAATAAATTGTAAAGTAATTGTAAATAAAGTAAACAAACAAATAATATAAAAATCCCGAATCCCATCCCACACAAGTATGAAAGGTTTAGAATGAAAGTGCGAGAAGAATAAAAGCGAGAACTGGTATGGTACTAGAGAACAAGAATAAAAGCGAGAATTATAGTCCTGAAAGGGAACACCTAGCAAATTAGTTAACGTTAGAGAAAACCCTGAGTGGGTTCTTGTATAAATAGATAGACTAGGAGTGAGAAAAATGAGTGTAACGCAATAGGCTTCCACGATTGCACACGTGCATGGTGGAAGGAGCTAGATTTAAAAAAAAAAAAAAAAAAAAAAAAAAAAAAAACCTAACCTAACCTAACCTAACCTAACCTAACCTAACCTAACCTAACCTAACCTAACCTAACCTAACCTAACCTAACCTAACCTAACCTAACCTAACCTAACCTGGGGCGAGCCCCAAGTGAGTACAAGTACGTCCTCGTCGTCGCCCTGGACCCCGTCCTGACCACCGTAACGGAGTGGCAGGCGGGTGACTGAACCTTGTGCTCGACACTTGCGGCTAATCATTGTGCGAATCGAACTGTTCTTGTTGTCTAACTGCGATGTTAACACGAGCGAAGATGCTCAACAGTCCTTTTAAGGACTCGGAGGAGATGGTGGCAGTTCCCTCTGCCTCCTCCTCCAACAGTCCTTTTCAGGACTCAGCGGTGGTGGCAGCTCCGTCTGATAATAGTCCTTTTCAGGACTGCGGGGAGATTGTGGCAGTTCCGTCTGCCTTGTCTGCGGACCAATCTCCTCCATCCACTATGGAGGTGGAGCTCGAAAGCCCTGCGGCTTCTGTGCCCCGCGCGGAGGCGGTTGTTGTGCTGGAGCGCTTGGGCACTTCGGCCGTACTGAGTGGGTCGCGCCCATCCTCCCCAGTAATGGGGAGACTGTGGCGCAAGCGCTCCAACTCTGCCACGGAGGCAGAGTTGGACGAGAGCGCGAAGAAGAGCAAGGCTCATTATGCCTACCTGGCCAAGGCGAAGGCCGAGCTAGCCGTGGCCAGGGAGAGAGAGGTGGAGCTCCGGGCCGAGGAGGAGCTCGCGGAGCAGCGGCGGAAGAGGGCTCTCTTCCTCCGGGAGTCCCCCAGCCCACAACCGCAGCCCAGCCCGATGGCATCAACAGGTGTGGCAGGTACTGCCACTCAGTCCCTCAGTGCCTCGGAGCTATCGGGCTCCATTGAGGCGGCGGTGGCGATGGTGCAATCCATCGCCACCAAGAGCTCGAATTTAAAGGGCCAGTACGTGCGGGACCTTAAGCAGGCATGTTGCTCCATCCTGGAGCACGTGCGTGTGCTGAGGTCCCGCACGGAATCTGAGGAGGTGGCCCAGCTCCAGACCGAGCTGGCTGCCGTGCGGGCCGAAATGCGGGCCTGGAAGCGGCAGGCGGAGACTGCGCCGCCCGCGATGAGTCGCGAAGAGATCGCATTCATGGTCGATGCGCGCATCGCGGGCATCCAGGACCGCCTGCTGCCCGAGACCCGCATCCGCCCACCTCTCCAGGCAGACAGGCGTAATGCCATTCGCCAGGCTAAGGAAGCCGAGCCCGAGCGCCAACCCGAGCTCCCTTACCTTCCTCCCTCGCCACCTCTTCCGCTATCCCCTCCAATGCCCGATGGGCAAGCGGAGGACGAGTCGCGTCCCACTCCTCCAGTGGGAGATAAGGCCAAGAGGAAGAGGCCCAAAAAGAAGACGGCCGCGGCGAGGGAGGCAGAAGCTGCCCGCCAGGCGCGACAGACATCGCAGCCAACCTCCCAGTCGGCCCCAGCGCCAATGTCGTGGAGCACAGTGGCGGCGCGCCCAAAAGCGCCGAAGCCAGCTCCAGCCCAGCCAGCTCCAGTAGCGAGCAGCAAGAAACGTGGCGCCCGTAGGCCTCGCAAACTGCGTGCGCCTAAGACCGCAGCAGTTACCATCACGCTGCAGCCGGGCGCCGCGGAGCAGGGCGTGACATACGGAGATGTGCTCGCCAAGGCTGAGAGGTCAATCGACCTCAAGGCCCTCGGCATCGACGGCCTGCGCCTCCGTCCCTCCGTGACTGGAGGTCGCATCTTGGAGGTGGCTGGCGCTGACAGAGCGCAGAAGGCGGACCAGTTGGCGAATAAGCTGCGGGAGGCGCTGGAGGAGGTCCGCGTCGCTAGACCGGAGAGGTGCGTGGAGTTACGTATCTCTGGCCTGAGCGACGCGGCCTCCAAAGAGACTGTGGCGGCGTCGCTGGCAGCAGAGGGGGGCTGCTCTGCCGACTCCATAAAGGTGGGCGACATCCAGCGCCCATCTGGCCGGCAGGGCTCTGCCTGGCTGCGGTGCCCGGTTGACGCGGCAAAAATACTAACAGACGGAAGGCGCATCGTGATCGGGTGGTCAGTGGTTAGGCTGACCACCCTGGAGCCCAGGCCGGCGCGGTGCTTCCGCTGCCTGGAGCCGGGGCATGTTGGTGTAAGGTGCACTGCGGGCATTGACCGCAGTGCACTATGCTTCCGTTGTGGGCAGGCGGGCCACAAGTCGGCCACCTGCTCCGCGGAGCCCAGGTGCCCCGTCTGTTCAGCGGCGGGCAAAGCGTCCGGCCACAAGCTGGGCTCGTCTGAGTGCCAGGCGGCTTCCCGCAGCAGGGGCCAGGCCAAGGGCAAAGCTGCTAGTGGGGCTAAATCTACCCCCTCCCCCACCCAGCAGCCCACAGTGGAGGTTATGGACACCGCCCAGCAATAATGGCCCACATCTCCATACTGCAGGCCAACGTCAACCACTGCGTCACGGCCCAGGACCTTTTGGCCCAATCCATGGCGCAGTGGCAGACGACATTGGCAGTAGTCGCCGAGCCGTACTACGTGCGCGAAACCCCAAATTGGGCCAGCGACCACAACGGCTTGGTGGCTATCGTCGCCCGGCGAAACGCTCCCCCCTTCGATCGAGTGCGGAGGGGTCGAGGGTGCGTCCTCGTAGCGCTGGGCGGCGCTGCAGTAATTGGGGTGTACTGCCCCCCCAGCAGAAGCATCGCCGAGTTCGAACAACTACTCTCGGAGGTCGGTGCTCTGCTGGCAGAAGTGCACCCCACCCCGGCCGTGGTGGCCGGAGATTTCAACGCTCACTCTCGGGCGTGGGGATCTCCGGCGACCGATGCCCGGGGGGAGATGGTGGAAGAATGGGCGGTGTCCCAAGGCTTGGTGTTGCTGAATCAAGGGGCGGTCCACACCCTTGTGCGACCGCAGGGTAGGTCGATCGTCGATCTGTCGTTCGCCAGTTCTGACCTGGCCCGTAGGATCGACAACTGGCGGGTCGTTGAGGGGGTGGAGACCGCGTCGGACCATCGGTACATCCGGTTCGACGTCGTCCCTGCCGCCTCGGTGGCTCGAGTCGACCTCGACCGCCCCTTGTTAGGAGAAGGTCCGCGGTGGCGACTCGGAACGTTGAATAGGGAACTGGCCCGAGAGGCGGCTATCGTCGAGCGATGGGCTGCGGGCGACAGTGGCCTGGACGCAGACACGAGATGCGAGCGGCTCGCTGGAGCGCTGACTCGCGTCTGCGACGCGGCGATGCAAAGGGCGAGGCCTATCCCGCCTCGGAAATCGGTGTACTGGTGGCGTCCCCACCTAGCCGGGCTGCGTACAGCTAGTGACGCAGCCCAGAGGCAGTACTACCGGTGCCGAAGGCGGGCCGTGAGAGACCTCGCCCGAGAAGAACAGCTGCACGCCGCGTACCGGGCCGCCCGTGAGGCCCTTAGCTCGGCGGTCAAAGCCGCCAAGGAGGAGGCCTGGAAAGAGTGGCTCGAGAGTCTCAATCGAGATCCATGGGGGCGTCCGTACAAGACCGTGAGCCAGAAGCTCCGGCCTTGGGCGCCTCCTCTCACAAGGACTCTCGAGCCGAGCCTCCTCCACCGAGTGGTCGGTTCCCTCTTCCCTGCGAGGGAGGAGTGGGTCCCACCGCGGATGGCAACACCAAGCCGGGTGCCGGCAGACGAAGGGGCAATACCTCCCGTGTCCGAGGCCGAGTTAGGGGCTGCGATCCTGGCACTCAGGTCCAGGAACCGCGCCCCGGGCCCGGACGGCGTCCCTGGGAAGGTTATTGCCACAGTCATGCCGGCACTAGAGGAGGAGACGCTGTCCCTCATGTCCGAGTGTTTGGCGTCGGGGAGAGTCCCGCGACGATGGAAGACTGGGAAGCTCGTGCTGCTTAAAAAGCACGGGCGTCCAGTCGACTCGCCGTCGGCCTACCGCCCCATCGTTTTGCTCGACGAGATGTGCAAGCTGTTTGAGCGGGTGCTCGCTGCGCGTCTCGTCGGCCACCTGGAGGGGGCGGGGCCCAACTTAAGTGACGGCCAGTTCGGCTTCCGTCGCGGGAGGTCAACCCTCGACGCCATATCCCGACTGCGGGGCAGCGTCGACGAAGCGGTCGCCGGGGGAGAAGTGTTGTTGGCTGTGTCGCTGGACATAGCCAACGCCTTCAACACCCTCCCCTGGGAAACTATTGCCGAGGCGCTGAGGTACCACAACGTCCCGTGGTACCTCAGGCGCGTCCTTGCGGACTACTTCGTGGACCGGGTCATCATCTATCCGGCCCAAAGCGAAGTGGTCCGCAGGGGCATGTCTTGTGGCGTTCCACAGGGGTCGGTCCTCGGGCCGCTCCTGTGGAACGTAGGTTATGATTGGGTCCTGCGCGGTGCTAATCTTCGGGGAGTCGGTGTACTCTGTTACGCCGACGACACCCTAGTCACCGCGCGGGCCCCAACGTTTCGCGACGCCTCCGTCCTCGCTACGGCAGGCGTCGCCCATGTCGTGCGTCGCATCGGGGCACTAGGTTTGAAGGTGGCCCTCGAAAAGTCCGAGGCCCTATTCTTTCATGGGCCTCGGCAGACGCCGCCTCGAGATAGGTCGATTGTGGTGGGCGGCACCTCCATCGCTGTCGGGACCAGTCTGAAATACCTCGGGCTGGTTCTCGACAGTCGGTGGCGGTTCGCGGAGCATTTCCGGCAGCTGGCACCGAAATTGCTGGCGTTTGCCGGAATGCTCTCGCGGTTGCTGCCCAACAGCGGAGGCCCGGGGTCTGCCTGCCGCCGTCTCTACGACGGAGTGGTGCGCTCAAAGGCGCTCTACGGAGCGCCCATATGGGCGGAGGCCCTCTGCCCAGCAAATGTTGCGCTGCTGCGGCGACCGCAGCGCGCCATCGCGCAGAGGGCCGCACGGGCGTACCACACCGTCTCTTACGAGGCGGCGTGTCTAATTGCGGGCAGTATCCCCTGGGATCTCGAGGCTGGCGTCCTAAAGAGGGTCTACGATGAGGGCGCCCTGATGCGGCGCAATCTGGGAGGTCGGCCGCTTCCGGAGGAGATCGATCGCTGGAGACAGGCGGCTCGCGACGATCTCTTCCGGAAATGGGCCGAAAGGCTGAGAGCGACCCGTAATGGGTCGCTGCTCGTGGGGGCCGTCCGGCCCGTCCTGCGTCTTTTTGTGGAGAGGGGTCATGGGGCTCCAACGTACCACCTCACCCAACTTCTCACGGGTCATGGCTGTTTTGCCAAGTACCTGTGGGAAGTGGTGGGGATAGAGCCGGAGCCCCGGTGCCGTCACTGCACCAGCGGCGACCCCGACACGGCCTATCACACTATGGCCGTGTGTGAGGCGTGGGACGGCCAAAGGACGGCCCTCGTAAGCACCATTGGTGCAGACCTTTCGCTGTCGGCCGTGATTCCAGCCATGGCCGACAGCGAAGAGTGTTGGGCCGCCGTCGCCTCGTTCGCTAGCGAGGTGATGGCGGCAAAGAGAGAGGCTCTGCGGGAGCGGGAGCGAGCTGGTCTCACTCTTCCGCCCCGCAGGCCCCCGGCGAGTGGACGCCGGCGAGCGCAATTCGCCCGCGTCCCCGAATGAGCGAAGCCACGGGCGGTGGGTCGGGGGACCCGCCGCCCCATGCTAATGTGGCGGAATGCGCCCCTCAGTGTTCCTGGGGCGCATTCGTAAAGTGAGCTGGCCCCATCACCTGGAAAGTCTGTCCGGATGGTGGGGCCACCAAGAGGCGAGCCCGAACGGGCGTCCCTAGCCGAGTCGCGGTGAGAATTCTATCCCGCGGCTCGGATTAGGCGAAGGAGGAACACCGTGGTGGTTTAGTGGGTAGTCTGGCCTCCGTTTCGAGGTCAGGAGTCCCACACGAAGCGAGCCCCCTGCCCCCGCGGGGGGTGAGCGAAGTGCGTAAATGCATTCCACCACGTAAAAAAAAAAAAAAAAAAAAAAAAAAAAACCTAACCTAACCTAACCTAACCTAACCTTTTTTTTTTTTTTTTTTTTTTTTTTTTTTTCGAGGAGAAATCCGCTTACAGACTGTCCACTACTGGCTAGGTAGTGGGGGTGTGTGGGGGTCGCCCAGAACCTGATCTTATTGGCTCCGGGAATACCCACTAAAACTCCTCGGCGACCATTCTTGCCCTTGTGGAGGTGATTTGGGATCTGCCAACGCAACTCACCAATTCACCCCCGGGCCGCCCGACTTTAGCGCCGGGCCACCGTGCCGTTGAGGGATTACCCTGGTCTGCTCAAGTAATCCCCAGACGTGGGGACTTGTGCAATGCCTGCGTCGGTGCCACCGACAGCGGGCAGTCCTCCTGTGGGCAGACGAAGACTAGCAGTTAATACCGCCCGCCTTCTCCTGCCCATCCGTCTGCGTCGGAGAGGTGCGGCTAGAGCATCCTCCTCCCGCTCCCTCTCCGCTGCCTCCTTCTGTTGGATTACCGTCTCACAGAAGGAAGCGACCGCCTCCCATCCTTCCGCGCTACCAAGCATAGCTTGCACTATACTTGGCAGTGCGAGGTTACTTCTGCCGAGCGCCGCCGTTAATTCTTGGCGCTCATGTTGCCAGGCCGGGCACGTTTCCAACGTGTGCTCGGCCGTGTCATCCGCGTGGCCACAGTGGTGACACTGTGGCGTTTCCTCCCTGCGGGCGACATGGTGCAGGTAGTGACCGAAACAACCATGTCCAGTCAGAACCTGCACCAGTCGGAAGGTGAGACTGCCCCAGGGGCGTCTCATCCATTGCGTTAGCACTGGACGGATCGCTTCGATCGTCCGGCGCCCGGCGGTAGGGTTAGCAAGTGCCTCGGCCCATTGTGATAAGGACTCCTCCTGCGCAAGGGAGCGAACCCGCTCCACCTCCTCAAGGTCAGGTCTCTCCCCTCGCCCTCTCGCTTCGGCCCGGTGCCTGTACACCTGTGCTAGCACAAGTGCATCAGTGTCCCACGGGGTTGTGCCAGCTAACACGCAGGCCACCCCGTGGCTAACAGTGCGATATGCCCGGGTAGCCCGGGCCGCGATAAGCCTCTGCGGTTTGCGCAGGAGGGCTCTCGTCCGTCGGTTGAGGCTCTCGGCCCATATCGGGGCCCCGTAAAGCGCCATCGACCGAATCACGCCATGATACAGCCGACGGCACGAAGCGTTCGGTCCTCCCACATTTGGGAGAAGGCGCGCGAGTGCAGCTGCGGCCGCGCACAGTCGGGGAGCAAGGAATTTGAAGTGCTCCTCAAATTTCCACCTGGGGTCCAGAATCAGGCCGAGATACTTCATGTGCATCTCGACAGGAATCCGGACCCCATCGACTCGAACGCGGAGCTCCGTTGGGGTTCTGCGACGGGGGGCATGAAAAGATATGGCCCTCGTTTTGGTGAGAGCCACTTCCAAGCCGAGGAGACGGATACGTCGGACCACCAGCGATGTGCCGACCGACGCAAGATGAACCGCCTCCTCCCATTCCTTTGCTGCTGCCGCGACCAGCGTATCGTCAGCGAAGCAGACGATGCACATTCGCGGCAACAGCATTCCCCGCAGAACCCAGTTGTACCCCAGGTTCCACAACAAAGGGCCAAGTACTGAACCTTGGGGCACCCCTGCCGCCATTCTCCACGGTTGGACGCGGCCCTCCGAGTCCTCATATAGGACCACCCTGCCATCAAGGTAGTCCCTGACGAGAGCCCTGAGGTAGAGGGGCACTTGGTGGAAATTAAGTGCCTCCTCAATGCATTCATGTGGGAGGGAGTTGAAGGCGTTCGCGATGTCCAAAGACACCGCGATCACCCCCTCCCCCCGTGCATTGGCCTCGTCGGTCCACCTATTGAGGTGTTTGACCGCGTCCATCGTGGAGCGGCCGGTGCGGAAACCGTATTGGTACTCGGCCAGATCCGGTCCTTTGTCCTCCAAATGCTCGATGATGCGGGAGGCGAGAATTTTCTCAAAAGCCTTCGCCGCTTCATCGAGCAGGACCACCGGCCGGTAGCCGGACGGCGAATCCGCCGGCCGACTCTCCTTTCTAAGAAGACAGAGACGCCCCACTTTCCAGCGCTCTGGAAAACGGACCGTCGCGATGCAGGTGTTCATCACCGCACGGAACCTGTCTTCCAGAGGACCAGCTGCTATCGCCAATACCTTGGCTGGGCAGCCATCGGGTCCCGGTGCTTTGTTTTTGCGCCGGAGCCTTTCGCGCAGCTTGGCCCACTCCCCGTCTGTAACTGGGGGGCCATCAGCCCACACCTCCATGGTCGCCCTGGAGGCCGCCATCATTGGAGCTGCGAAAGGTCCAGGATTCGGGAAAAGCGTTCCCAGAACCTCCCGCAACAGGCCCGGCTCCAAACTGGACGTAGGGGGGGAAGGAGAAAATTTCCCCCTTACAACCCTGTACGGCCTCCCCCAGGGATCTCTGTCGAGAATCCCTAGGAACTCGTCCCAGGCGCTGGCTTTGGCCTTGCGGATGGCGATCTTCAGAGCCTTGTTGCTCTCCAAGTACACCCGGTGAAGGTCCTCCTCCTCACCGGGTCCAGTTCTGGCACGCCTGCGGCAACGCTGGTATGCACGCCTGGCCCTCAAACTGCCAGCTCTGAGCTCAGCCAGATCCTGCGACCACCAGTAGACCTGCCCCTTCCTACGGGAGCAGACCTGCGCCCTCGGCATGGCGGCGTCGCAGACAACCTTAATGTCGTCCGCGAAAATGTCCGCCATGTCGTTGGCGTCACCCGCGATGGTCTCAGGTACTTCTGACCAAGCTCGCACCAGCGCAGCCTCCTCCGCAACGTCAGTGCGTAGGCGAGCCATCGACCACCTTGGGAATGCTGACTTCCTCACCATGGTGTCCAGGTGTAACGGGGCCCCGGGTGATGCTGTGGTGACATCATATCGGACATATAAATGATCCGATAGTGTCTCCTTGTTCTCTACCACCCGCCAGTCCCGGATTCGGGCAGCAAGTGAAGGGGTGGCGAAGGACACATCCACTATAGATGTGCCCTGCTCCCGCACACAGGTCGGAGTGGTACCTCTGTTGAGGACCTCGAGCCCCAAGGACAGAACCCAAGACTCGAGTACACCACCCCGAACATTCGCGTTGGAGCACCCCCATGCCTGAGCCTTGGAGTTCAGGTCTCCCGCGACAAGTACTGGACAGGGGGTCGCTCGACGGACCACCCCTTCAACCACAGCCAGGAACCGCTCAAATTCAGCCCTGCTGCGGTTAGGGGAGAAGTACGTTGACACCACAAGTACTCCTCCCCAGCGTGCCGCCACGTATCCTTCCCCTCTCTCGGCAACCACGAGGGGGGGGCTTACACCAGCCACTGCAATCGCGGCAAGGCCGTCGGTTGCCCCAGCCCAATTAGAGGATGGGGGGACAATGTATGGCTCCGCGATCACAGCCAAGTCGATGCTCCACTCGGCCACAGACTGACACAGTAGGTCTTGTGCGTCGGCCGAGTGGTTTACATTCCCCTGGAGTATTTTGCCAATGAACCTACTAGGCATTGCTGGTTTCCATTGGCGACGCTCCAGGGGTGGCTGGTGTAGCCGACGCATAAGCTCCCATCTGAAGGGGGCGGCCTTTGACCGGAGGAGGGTTGCAGTTCACTCCACCCATGCGGTGCCCGGAAGGCAGGCCTCGGTCTCCGCAGACGCCACAGTGTGGGGGAGCCGTGCAGCTGGAGGCGATGTGCCCCTCCTGACTGCAGCGGTAGCACAATCCACTGCGGTCCTTTTTAGAGGGACAGAGCTGCTGTGGGTGTCCGATGCCGAGACACCGATGGCAACGCATTGGGCGCTGTGCCAGGACCGTGATGGAGGCGTTGCTCCACCCCACGCTTATTCGGCCCTCCTTGGCCAGCCCGGCAATAATGTCTACCGGGCATGACACAATCACTGAGCCAGTTCCCCTGAAGCCAACGGTGATTGTGCCCACCTTGATCTGTTCAGGTGGACACCCAGCCTTATCCGCTATTGCGTCTCGCACCTCCAATTGAGACACCGAGTCATCCAGGCCCGACACTCGGAGGCTTGCCATTTTTGTCGGCCTGGTGACTTTTGCTGTATCACCTAGCACCTCTCCGATCCTCTGTGCTAGGGTGTCCGCCTGTGTGGTAGTTGTGGCTTTTGGAAGCTCTATTATACGGGCACCTGAAATGCCCGTACGGAACTTGGCGGAGCCAATCCCTAGAGCTCCCAGGCTTATTGACGCCTTGGCCGTGGCAATTGCAGCTTTATATGTGGCCCCCTCTTCCAAAGCCTCAGGCCTGAGGGCCACCACAACTGCCAGAGTTTTAGGCGCCTTCGGCAACTTGGGCCGTTGGGGCGCATTTGCCTTCGGGGCACCGGTCGCGGGCACTTTCCTCTTACCCTTTCCCTTTTTTACCACGGTCGTCCATTGTTCCAGGACGACCGGTTGCTCCTCGTGGGACGGTCCGGGAAACTGTTCCACCGCACGTGTGGGTTCTGCAGTGGTGCTGTTTGGCCCGGGAGCAGCTTTAGCCACTTTTTTGGGCTTGGCCTTTGCTGGGAGGTTAGCCGGTGGCGCCAAAGTGGTGACCTCCGACTGCCTCTTCCTGGTATCAGCCGCCAGGGGTGGTCTCCGGGATTGCGTGGGAAGTAGGCGTCCGTCCACCTCGAGCCCCTCCAGCCGCGCTCCTATCACTCCTCCAACGTGTTCCATTAGGGAACGTTGGAGGGAGCCAATGACCGCCATAAATTCCTTTCGTGACATAGGAGCGTCACTGTCAGGATTTGCCACTGCCTTGGTGGGCTCCTCTCTGGCCACCTCCTTCCCTCGCTCGGAGAAAGCCCGTCTAAGGGCGGCCACTTCCTCCTGTACGGCAGACAGCTGCCCACGCAACCTCTTATTGTCGGCCTGCAAGGTTTTGACCTCGTCATTGGTTTGACGCAAGGCAAGGGCGCGCACTATGTCTAATAGAGCCGCGGTCGCGGTGCGTATTTCCTTAACGCAGGTGCCCTTAAGGTTTTTCGACTTGGTCGAAACCGCGTGCAGGACACCTGCGTTTTCCTCAGCCTTTTTGACGAGGTCCTCCATCCCCGGAGACCTTGCCTTCGATTTCATCGGACTTCGCGGTTTTGTGGGCTCCGTCAAGGTCGAGTCCGAGGTGTCAGGCTCCAACTCCCTTAACTCTCGACGGGCTTGTGACAATCCCACGTGATGGTATGCCTTACCACCCCGTGGACGACGGACCTTAGGAGGCGGAGTCTCCAAAACCCGGGAGAAACAATTGTCGGAGTCCTCCTCCGAGTCTCCAGCGAAGAATTTGGACTGCTGGGGCCTCTTTCTCCTTGGAGTGGTCAAGTCCACACTCCTGGTTAAGAGCGGCGATATCGCACTCTCTCTCCCTCCATCAGTTTGGGTAAGTGATGGTCCCTCTGAATCCATGGACCAGAAAAGGGCCCTGCCCTCAACCGAATCCGTTGGCGAGAGAATGATTTTTGTCTTCAGTTTCAGCGAAACTGGACTAAAACCAATAAAAACAAACAAACAAAACGGACGAACAAAAATGCAAAACAAACGGAACAAACAAATAACAACAAGAGATAACAAAAAGTTAATCGCAGCGAAGGATATCCAACCACTGGCCACTGCGTTACCGCGCACCAAGTGGGATGGGATCTGAGCAGACGAATCAGGAAAAAAAACAATAAAGTCGCTCTCTTTGCCTCAAGTGTTGATTTCCGAGTTCAGTCACCCAACCTGCCACTCCGTTACGGTGGTCAGGAAGGGGTCCAGGGCACACGACGGGGACGTATCGGAAATCACTTGGGGCGTGCCCCAACCTAACCTAACCTAACCTAACCTAACCTAACCTAACCTAACCTAACCTAACCTAACCTAACCTAACCTAACCTAACCTAACCTAACCTAACCTAACCTAACCTAACCTAACCTAACCTAACCTAACCTAACCTAACCTAACCTAACCTAACCTAACCTAACCTAACCTAACCTACGTCGGGACCTATCCGTAGGTACCTCTCGCGCCCCGCTAGGGTCCCTAATTACCGAGAAATACGCAATTTTAATAATCGCGAGCCCCGCCCGCCCACCCTGTTTTTACGCCCTAGGCTTATAGCCTCGGGTGGGAGGAGCATCCGCAGTGCGGACGCGGGCCGCCCAAAATTGGAAACCTCTATAAGTGTACGACATAGGGTTTATAATCTATATTGTTTAATTTATCTGACTTAATTATTACGTCTATGGACAAGTTTTATTATTATTGACTGAATTTTTGTATTTTTTTAATTGTCATTTTTATTTTGACATTTTAATTTTATACAATTTTATTTGACATTTTAAATTTATATAATTTTAATTTAATTTTATTTTAATTTTACTTTTACAATTTTAATTATTGACTAATTTATTGACGTATACTTTTGTATACATTTTACTTGCTGTGCAATAATTTATATTTTAAAATTTTTTTATTTTTAAATTTGAACGCGCTCCAACATGGCGACTGTGCACTCCCCCAGGTGCGACCGTCCAGGAGCTGCTGCCGCAACATTGGGTAACAAACCCGCACCCCCTCCCGCAGAGGAGACCTCACTAGGGGTAGTGCGGCGTCCGACGCCATCGGTACGTCGCAGCATTGATAGGCTGGAGTCACAATATGTGGACCAGCCTAAACAATCAAAAAAAGGGGCACCAAGACCTACGTCCCCGCTGCGCGTACCGATGCCGCCGAGACGCTGCACGGCAGCCATTGAGAGCTGTGAAGTGATTCGGCAGCAGCTCCGAATATCAGGGAATATCAAACGAGAGATCAAGGAGGAAATAAGAGTGAGGACGGAGCACCTGGAGGGGATAATCAAGGCATACGAAGAGGAGAGGAAGCGGCTTTTGAAGAGGCAGAGTGCAGGGGGGGCAGAGACGACTTTCGTCATACCGGCATCTGCCCCCCCTGTCCCTGCCTCGGCGCTTCCTCCCTCCGATTTAGAGGAAGCCATTTTAAATAAGCTAGGTGTGTATGAAAGTTTACTGAAAGAGAATGGAAGAATGATTAGGGAAATAAGAGAGAATGTGAGTAAAAAGGATGAAAGGGAGTGTGAGAGATTACTAAAAGAGAGTGTAAGTACGACGAAGGAAATAAAGGAGAGTATTGAGAGGCAAGATGAAAGAGAGAGAGAAAGGGAAAAGAAGGGGACGATGACTTACGCGGGTGCAGTGGCGGCCCGCCCGGGCCTTAAGCCTACGGGCGGTACGACACTGCACTCCGTGGTGGTCACGTCCAAGAATGAAAGTGATACGGGAGAGCAGGTGATGGAGAGACTGAGGAAGATTGCAAGCGAGGATGAGGGATGGATAACAGTTGAGAAAGTAAGAAAGGCGAAAGACAGGAAGGTATTTATAGGGTATAAATCGGAAGAAGAAAGAAAGAGGGCACAGAAAAGGCTGCTGGAAAGGGAATCGAACCTCGCCGTCGAGGAGGTCAAAAATAAAGACCCACTCCTCATACTGTACGGCGTCCTCAAAAGCCTCAAAGATGAGGACCTGCTCAAGGCCGTAAAGGCCCGGAACACTGATGTGTTCCGGAACTTGGCACCGGAGCAGGTGAGGATGGCCGTACTGTACCGGCGGACGGCGAGGAACCCCCACACGTGCCATGTGGTGCTGAGGGTCTCCCCGGCGATATGGGCCCGTGCCCTAGGCATAGGGAAGCTCCACGTCGATCTGCAGCCCATTAGGGTTGCAGATCAGTCACCGTTGGTGCAATGCTCCCTGTGCCTGGGTTACGGGCATACCAGGAAATTCTGCACCGGCACTGAGCCTAAGTGTAGCCATTGCGGCGAAGGGCATTTAAAAGCCGCATGCCCGAGCTACAGTGCCGGTGCAGAGCCTACCTGCACCAATTGCCGGAGAGAGAGGCTCAGCGGCACATGTCACAGTGTGTTCAGCCATCTGTGCCCAGTGCGTCAGAGATGGGACGTGATAGCGAGGACCACCACTCAATACCAGTGCTGATGTTGATCCGAGGAATGTGACCCCACACAGGATGCTGCAGGCTAACCTCCAGAGGAGTAAGCTGGCAACCGAAACCTTCGTTCTCGAAGCCTCGAGGCGCAAGGCCACAGCCGCTCTAATTCAGGAGCCCTATACCGGCAATACCGGGAGAATGAAAGGATACCAGGGCGTAAGGGTCTTCCAGAACACTGGACAAGGAGGAGGGACTGTAAAGGCGTCCATTGCCGTCTTTGACCCAAATGTGGACGTCATACAGTACCCGCAACTCACCACCGACAACATCGCAGTGGTGGGGATCCGGACCAGTGCCTGGGAGATCACGCTGGTATCCTTTTACTTCGAACCGAGGCCAACGCCGTTGGCTCCTTACTTGGAGCGGCTCAAGGAGGTGAGACGAAGCCTAGGTTCCCGGCTTACTGTTCTGGGTGGGGACGCAAATGCGCATAGCACCTGGTGGGGGCACCCAACCGAAGACGACAGAGGCGAGTTATTGAGTGGGGTACTCGCTGAAATGGACCTCCATGTCCTGAACAGCGGGGATATTCCAACTTTCGACTGTGTGAGGGGTGGACATAGGTACTGTAGCTATGTAGACGTGACGACCTGCACGGACAATGCGTTTCCCTGGATCGACGCTTGGAGGGTGGACCCAAGCCTATGCCCGAGCTCAGACCACAACGGTGTGGTGTTCAACCTCAATTTAATAAAAGCGAGTGGTACACAAATAAAAAGGACCACTCGGGCCTATAACACCAGAAAGGCCAACTGGGAGGCTTTCGGGGCTAGCATGGCCCGGCAGCTTCCGGATATTGCGATAGGCGAAACAAGGCATACCAACGAATTGGATGCCTTGGCCGAAGCATATACGGAGGCTGTTGGGAGCGCGTGCCGCGAAAGCATCCCAGTGAAAAAACCAGTGGGGTTGACCACTGCACCGTGGTGGTCGGAAAGACTCGCTGGCCTTAAAAAGGTAATGGTCACCTTCAAGCGTCGAATCAGGTACGCCGCACCGGTCCGCAGGTCGTTCGTTATAGCTCAGTACCTGGAACGAAAGGAGATGTATGAAAGTGAAGTAAAAAAGGCACAGGTCGAAAGTTGGAAGAACTTCTGCGGAAGGCAGGACATGGAGGGACTATGGGAGGGCATCTACCGGGTGATAGGTAGGGCCACGGTAAGGGAAGAGGATACTCTGCTTTCCGCCAATGGATCTTACCTGGACGCAAAAGGTTCGGCCGAGCTACTAGCTCGGACCTTCTACCCGGAGGACCGGGAGGAGGAGGACAACGAAGGGCACCGAAGAGCTAGGGAAAAGGCTAAGGGGTTGGAGCGGGATGAGGGTCATCATGATGATGACCCACCTTTTACAGTGGGAGAGCTCTTCGGTGCTCTTCGGAAGTTCAATCCGAAGAAAGCCCCGGGGGCGGATGGCTTCACAGCCGATATTTGCACCCACGCCATTAGGGCCGACCCCTCATTCTTCTTGGAGCTGCTGAATCGGTGCCTTCGCCACGGCTACTTTCCTAAAATATGGAAGGAAGCCGTGGTGGTGGCATTGAGGAAGCCCGGCAAGGACTCGTACGCCGTCCCCAAATCGTACAGACCTATTGGTCTGTTACCGGTTCTGGGGAAGGTGTACGAGAGGATGTTGGTAACTCGTCTCAACTTTTACTTAATGCCGAGGATTAGTACTCGCCAGTACGGCTTTATGCCCCAGAAAAGTACCGAAGACGCCCTCTATGACCTCATGGGCCACATAAGGGCTAGACTTGATGAGAAGAGGATAGTCCTTATGGTGTCCTTGGACATAGAGGGCGCCTTCGATAGCGCCTGGTGGCCGGCTATTAAGGTACGACTGGCTGAGGAAAGGTGTCCGGCAAATTTGAGACGAGTTATCAACAGCTACCTTAGCGACAGGAGAGTGAGGGTAAGGTATGCGGGCGAGGAGTGCGAACGCCCTACGGGGAAGGGTTGCGTCCAGGGTTCTATTGGCGGACCCTTACTGTGGAACCTCTTGTTGGATCCCTTACTGCGACGGTTGGAGGATGGGGCAGCTCGCGTCCAGGCATTTGCGGATGACGTGGTGCTTGTGTTCGATGGTGACAGCGCCTTGGAGATTGAGAGACATGCCAATGCCTCTCTCGAGCATGTGCGGGAGTGGGGCATCGGAATGAAGCTGAAATTCGCACCGCACAAAACTTGTGCGATGGTAATCACGCGGAGGCTTAAGTACGATGTCCCACGCCTCAGCATGGGCGGGATAGACATTGGCATGTCCAAGGAAATCAAGATCCTGGGGCTCACCATCGACCACAAGCTAACCTTCAACACCCACGTCACCAACCAGTGCAAAAAGGCTATCGCCATCTACCACAAGCTGGCGCGGATGGCCCGGATCGGTTGGGGATTACATCCCGAGGTGATCCGGACCATCTACACCGCAGCCGTGGAACCGACGGTGCTGTACGCAGCCAGCAGCTGGTGTCCAGCGGTGGAGAAGCTCGGTATCCAGAAGCAGTTAGCCGTGGTGCAGCGCGGGTTCGCGCAAAAACTTTGCAAGGGCTACCGGACGGTTTCTCTGCACTCAAGTCTAATCTTGGCTGGAATGCTCCCTCTGGACCTCAGAGTTCGCGAGGTGGCCTCACTTTATGAGGCCAAGAGAGGAGTGTCCCAGTCATGGTTGGGAGACAGAGAGGTTGAACGGATGGCCTCAGCAATGGAGGTACCTCACCCCGCGGAGCATATAAGTCTGGACTTCACCGGCCTGGTAGACGAGGAAGATTATCAGCGCACCAACACCATCCAGGTGCGCATCTTCACGGACGGGAGCAAGATTGAGGGTCGCGTCGGCGCTGCGCTATCCATTTGGAATAGCGACGCCGAAACAAAGACCCTCAAACTTGCTCTCGCCCCCCATTGTACCGTCTACCAGGCCGAGCTCCTGGCTTTATGCAAAGCGACCAGTGAGGTCCTTAGGCGCGGCGCGGCCACGACGTTCGGCATCCTCAGCGACAGCAAAGCCGCTCTCCAAACGGTCGTCAACCCCCGTGCCCTCCACCCTCTGGCTGTCGAAGCCAGAGACAATATCAAGCGGGGCTTGGTCCAGAACAAGGAAATATCCCTGTTCTGGATCAAGGCCCACGTAGGGTTGGAGGGCAACGAGCGAGCGGACCAGCTCGCCAAGGAGGCGGCTTTGAGGTCGAAGACGAGGCCGAACTATGACCTGTGTCCCGTCTCATTTGTCAAGCGTGGCCTGCGTCAGATCACGCTTGACAAGTGGAACGGACGCTATAAAACGGGTACGACTGCTTCTGGTACCAAGCTTTTCTTTCCGTGCGCTGTGGCTGCGTACAGAACCGTCCGTAAGATGGAGATAGCCGGCACCACGACCCAGCTATTAACGGGGCATGGTGGGTTCTCTGAATACTTGAGTCGCTTCAAGTGTAAGGAGGACCCATCATGCGCCTGCGAGCCAGGGATCGTGGAATCGGTTGCGCACCTGGTCGCGGACTGTCCCATCTTCGCTAGGGATAGGTACGAGTTGGAGTGTCGGATCCAACTGGAGGTTTGCGTAGCAAACTTTCCAGTCCTGGTGACAAAGAACTACAGGCAGCACTTCCTAGAGTATTGGGAAAGGGTAGTAAGGGTTGTTCTGAGAAGGAATAAGGCGTGATCGGCCTCATACAGCTATTTTTAGAAATAGCTGAGAGAGGCCGATACAGGGAGGGGAAGAATGGACTGGGAGGTGCTGTCTGTGGTTCCGAAGGAAGTTTGCTGATCACCCGGATGCCCCACGCCCCACGGGATGTATGATTAGCATGAGAGGGTTTTTAAAAGAGTTGGTAAGAGAGTAATGGGATGGAAGCAAGGAAGGAAATGAAAGAGATAGAATGAAAGATCATAAGCACCTAGCTTAGTAGAGGAAATACCGTAGTACTCTTGCAAAATTAGAATTAGAAAATTTGTATTTAAAATTAATAATAAATACCCGAGTGAGAATCTTTTAAAAAAATGTTTGTTGAAAATGTATATATTATAAAATTACTATAGATTAAAAAATGGCTTCCTCGAAGTGCACAGCACGCAGAGGAAGGAGCTAGCATAAAAAAAAAAAAAAAAAAAAAAAAAAAAAACCTAACCTAACCTAACCTAACCTAACCTAACCTAACCTAACCTAACCACAGTCGTCCGCCACTCCTAGAGCTGACCGGATCGTTTTTCAAAGTGCTCCGTCTTTAAAAATTGGTTTGAGTGGGTTTTTGTGACGCGATCATCAAGTGCCGCATATCAAAAGTTGTGCCTCGGCGGCCCCCATCCGCCTGCAGTTTTTAAAATAGCCGGACGATATCGACAGAGACGATTCAACGGAAAAACCGTAATTTTTGAGGTTAACACAACCTAAAGTGTGCATATACTCAGTGAGTGAGCGTCGGATCGCTAAGTGCGAAGTGTCCTCGGCAGCGGGCCGTTGAGCCCCATCTACCGCCTTTGCCTTTTTCAGCCGGAAAATTCCGGAAAACCCTGAAAAAGGCAAAAAAACAAGTTCCACGTGGTGGCGTGCTCCGAGTTCCAGCTGTCCGAGGAAGCTGAAAATTGGCAGGATTCAAGACCTCACCAAGACCTCCACTTTGCCGCAAAGACCAGAATTTTTCGCCAGGTGAAACTTTTTTAAATTGAGTTAGAAGATCGCAACTTTGACGACCAATAGCAGCGGAACCAGAGTGAAACAGAGGATTCTGCAACTGCTAAAAGTTGCGCGCTTGCTTTGTCTACAAGCTCACAAACTTTCAGAATTTTCCGGCGATTTTCCGGTGAGCAGTAATTGGAAAACCAATTTTTGGAGTTTATCGTGCATTTTTGCACGATAAATTAAAGAATTTATTTTTTGTATATACGATAGGATAGCACTGTATTTAAAGGTAATTTTAAGATTTTTTGTGTATTTTTATGTCCATCCAGCTCGGAGAAATCGATTTTTTACTCTTTTTTCTAAATTAATTTAATAGGGGTAGATTTTCTTTGGTTTTGACGACGGGGTTGGGTTTAGACAAGCCATCTACACCTGTTTAAGCCCAAACAAGCCCCTTCCAGCGTCAAAATTAACGGAAATCGTAAATTCCGGGGTTAACGTGCAAAGTACGTGCAATTTTCAATCTCAGATTTCTCCGGACTGGAAAGTCCTATTGTAAAAATTTTTTCTTTTGTATTCGTGTCGGGGGGAAAATTTTAAGTTGGAGCACTTTTTGCTCGATTTGGAGCCATTTGCTCCAAATTCGTTTTTGATACCCTGGGAGGACTGAAGACGTCCAGCCCAACCCAGGAATCGATTTTGGGCTTCCTACGACCAACGGTTTAGGAGCTACGGCCGGTCAAAGTTTGACCTTGGACGCGCGCGGCCATTTTGAAAAATTTCAAACACCTGTAGCTCCGCAGCCGGTGGTCGTAGAAAGACCGGATTTTGACTGGAGACGTCAACGAAGGGCCATCTACCCTACCCCACTCTTTTTGGGAAAATCAGGGAAAAATTTTCCCGGAAAATTTCCCAATTTTCTTTTTTATTTTTAGCATACCAGGGTGGTAGAGGAAGTCGAGCGAACCAGGGAGAAACTTTTCTGGGATCGCTGGGACACCTGAGACCGGAGATACACGAGTTTAAAGTTCGAGGAATCCGCCATCTTGGATTTCTATAAATTCGTGTATCTCGGGAACCAGTGGTCGTAGCGGACCCTGGTTTTCTCTGGGGTGCTTGGCTCTCTTTCCCACACCTGCCTGGTGGGGTTGGGGTTGGACCCCACAAAGTTGGGGGGTCAATTTGTGGGCCCCGCCCACTTGATCCAAAACCGGCATCGCGGGCTAGATCTCGTCGGGGCCTTTACGGGGATACCTCTCTCGAGCGGATCGGACCGTTGGTTCTCGGGATATCGGGGTTTTAGAATTACCGTGCAAATTTGCACGATAACTTCGGAGCCCTGCTATCTCCGAACCGGTGGGCCTGGGACCGTCGAGTTTGGGCTCGTTGTGAAGGGCTCGGGGAGCTCTATCCGAGCGACCCAGGGGGGGGACTCTATGTAGAGCCCCCACGAATAAATATTGTAGAGTCACCATTTTTGGAGCCATAAGGCCCAAACTTTAATTTTGTACATAATTAACGGTACTCTACCCAATTGGCGGACAACTAGTATTAATTTATAATTTTTATTAATTTCAACTACCTAAATTTAGACGTTATAACATATATATTGTAGACAAGTAGCAGTGCTACTACAGACGGGTAGAATTCTATTGTTCTACCGCTCGATAGACTCGTAGCTGTGCTACATTGGACAGGTAGAGTCAGCTCTACCATCTATAATATTTATAATTTAATATTGTTTTACATTTTTATATTTTATTCTACTTTATTGCATTTATATTTGTGACAAGCGGTTGACAGCTGCAATTGCAGCAATATCGCGATCGCATCGGGCCTTGCATACGTACATCCCACGAACACCACAGAACACTTCCAGGTTACACACACTCACGCACTCCTACATAACACCTACACATCACAACACTTCACATCACATACACATAACACGACACCTCTGGGACGTTGCCCGGTCTTGCACCTGACGCCACAATAAGCCGCGGGCCTGAGTTAGTACTGCATAGTTATAATATTTACTGCAAATTATTTAATTATTTCGTCTAAAATTATTGGAATCTGACTTTTATTTTACATCTTTTTACATTTTTACATCTGTTTACATTATATTAATTTTACCACTGTACGCGCACCTCTAGCAGAATGGCAACCACAAGAACGCCAGTTAACATGTCGGGACCCTCCAATGCTAGGATCACATCGTCCCCTATAAAACACGTGGTAGACACGAGCCCAGTGGGTCTGGTAAAAGACAGCATTAACAAGCTGGAAACCCCCGTGATGGGTCAACGATCAAAAGATGCCAAGGTGGTATCATTCGCTCGCTTAGGCGCTAAAAAGAAACCGGTGAGCCCATCCCCATCACCTGAACCATTAAAAAGGGGACGCTACGAGAGCGCCATGCGCAATTGCAAAACAATAAAAGACCAACTCACTATCTCTGGAAACTTAAAGAGAGAAATCCGGGCGAAAATAGAGGAGATGGCCAATGGCCTCCAAAAATATATAAGGGAGTATGAGGACGAACTGAGGGGACAATTAAGGCGAGAAGTTGGGACGCCGGAGACATTGGCTCCTGTCGCCCCAACTCTTAAAACTGATAGCAGCAAGGAGATTCTGAGGAAAATTGAGGAGAATGGAAGGCTTTTGAAAGAGAACGGAAGAATGATGAATGAAATAAAAGAGAGAATGGAAAGACAGGATGAAAGGGAGAAAGAAAGAGAAAGGAAAGGGACGGCGACGTATGCGAGTGTAGCGTCGGGTCGCACGGGGGCGCGGCCCCCGGAGCGGGCGACGCTGCACTCCATAGTCATCACGTCGAAGAATGAAGAGGAAACCAGTGAGCAAGTGATTGAGAGACTGCAGAAAGTGGCAAATGAAGATGAAGGATGGGTCATGGTTGAGAAGGTAAGAAAGGCGAAGGATAGAAAGGTTATAATAGGTTACAAGACTGACGATGAAAGAAAGAGGGCGCAAGAGCAGCTTGGGGCGAAAATAAAAAACGTGGCCGTGGAGCATATACCTAACAAGGATCCGCTCCTAATCTTATATAGCGTCCTTAGAGCTCACAGCGACGAGGATCTGTTAAAGGTTTTAAGGTCTCGGAACCATAATGTGTTCCGAGGGCTGACCCCAGAGCAGATCCGCATGTCAGTGCTCTACAGGAAGACTGCACGGAACCCACACACCAGCCATGTGGTGCTCAGGGTCTCCCCGGAGGTGTGGACCCGTGCCCTGGAAGCAGGGAGACTGCACGTAGACCTGCAACCAATTAGGGTTGCAGATCAATCTCCTCTTGTGCAGTGCTCCTTGTGCCTTGGGTATGGACACACCAGGAGGTTCTGCACCAGTACGGAACCCAAATGTAGTCACTGTGGGGGGCTCCATTTGAGAGCCGAGTGCCCAGACTACGCTGCTGGTGCAGAGCCTACCTGTTGTAACTGCCAACGGGAGAAGCTGAGCGGCACAGCGCACGCCGTGTACAGCGATTTGTGTCCTGTACGCCAGAGGTGGGATATTATAGCGAGGTCCACCACTCAGTACCGATGCTAATGTTGTCCCGGGGAACACGATCCCATACAGAGTGCTGCAGGCAAACCTCAAAAGGAAGAAGCTGGCAATCGAAGACTTCATACTCGAAGCCTCGAGGCGCAAAGCCACGGTCGCTCTAATACAAGAGCCCTACGTAGGAAACTCATCAAGGATGAAGTCATACCAGGGCGTCAGGGTCTTCCAGAACACTGGGCAAGGAGGAGGGACTGTGAAGGCGGCCATTGCCGTCTTCGATCCAACTCTGGATGTTGTACAGTACCCGCAACTCACCACCGACAACATCATTGTGGTGGGGATCCGGACCAGTGCCTGGACGATCACGCTGGTGTCCTTCTACTTTGAACCGAGACCAGCACCACTGGGGCCCTACTTAGAGCGCCTTAAAGAGGTGAGGCGAAGTTTAGATTCCCAGCTTGTTGTTTTTGGGGGAGATGCCAATGCGAAGAGCACCTGGTGGGGTCACTCGTTCGAAGACAGCAGAGGCGAGCTACTGAGAGGGGTCCTCGCTGAGATGGACCTCCATGTCCTGAATAGTGGAAACATTCCGACTTTCGATACTGTGAGAGGCGGAAGGAGGTACTGCAGCTTTGTGGACGTAACGGCATGCACGAGCAGTGCGCTCGCCTGGGTCGACGCTTGGAAGGTCGATACCAGCCTAGCACCGGGGTCAGACCACAACGGCATAGTGTTCAACCTCAACCTGGTAAAGGCCAAAGGCACGCACATCCAGCGTACAACGCGCATTTATAACACCCGCAAGGCCAACTGGGACGCTTTCAAAGCCAATATGACTCGACTGCTCTCGGATATAGCGATAGACGAAATGAGACACCACAACCAGATGGATGTCCTAGTCGAAGCGTATACGAGGGCAGTCGAGGACGCGTGCAGAGAAAGCGTCCCAGTCAAAAGACAGGGGGGGTTGATCGCTGCGCCGTGGTGGTCTGAAGAACTCGCTAAATTAAGAAAGGTCATGGTCACCTACAAGCGTCGCATCAGGAACGCAGCGCCGGTCCGCAGAGCTTTTGTTATAGGGCAGTACCTGGAAAGAAAGGAGATGTATGAAAGTGAGGTAAAAAAGGCACAGGTCGAAAGCTGGAAGAATTTCTGCGGAAAGCAGGACAGGGAGGGACTCTGGGAGGGGATATACCGAGTGATAGGAAGGGCCACAGTAAGGGAAGAGGACACTCTGCTTTCCGTCAATGGTTCATTCCTGGACGCGAAAGGTTCGGCCGAATTACTCGCCCGAACCTTCTATCCGGTTGACCGGGAGGGTGAGGACGATGAGGGGCACCGAAGAGTACGAGAAAAAGCAAAAATGTTAGACGAGGATACGGGTCATCATAACGATGACCCACCTTTTACGATTAATGAACTCTTCGATGCCCTTCATAAGTTTAATCCCAAGAAGGCTCCGGGGGCGGATGGCTTTACTGCCGACATCTGCACCCACGCCGTCAGGGCCGACCCCTTATTCTTCCTGAAGCTGCTGAATCAATGCCTTCACCACGGTTACTTTCCTAAGATATGGAAGGAGGCCGTGGTGGTGGCATTGAAGAAGCCAGGAAAGGACTCGTACACCGTTCCCAAGTCGTACAGACCTATTGGTCTACTGCCCGTCTTGGGGAAGGTGTACGAGAGGATGCTGGTGGCCCGGCTCAACTTCTATCTATTGCCGAGGATTAGCCCCCGCCAGTATGGCTTTATGCCACAGAAAGGCACCGAAGACGCCCTCTATGACCTTATAAGTCACATAAGGGCTAAACTTGATGAAAAAAGAATAGTCCTTATGGTGTCACTGGACATAGAGGGCGCCTTCGATAGCGCATGGTGGCCAGCCATCAAAGTGAGACTGGCGGAGGAAAAGTGTCCGGCGAATTTGAGGCGGGTCATCAGTAGCTACCTTAGCGACAGGGAGGTAAGGGTTAGGTATGCGGGCGAGGAGTGCAGACGCTCCACGGAGAAGGGGTGCGTCCAGGGCTCCATTGGCGGACCCTTACTGTGGAACTTATTGTTGGATCCCTTGCTGCATCAGTTAGTGAGTAGGTCAGTGCACGTTCAGGCTTTCGCGGACGACGTGGTGCTGGTGTTTGATGGGGACACCGCCCTGGAGATTGAGAGACAAGCCAATGCCTCTCTCGAGCATGTGCGGGAATGGGGCATCCGAACGAAGCTGAAATTCGCACCGCACAAAACTTGTGCGATGGTAATAACGCGGAAGCTGAAGTACGATGCCCCACGCCTCAGCATGGGCGGGATAGACATTGGATTGTCTGAACAAATCAAAATCCTGGGACTCACCATTGACCACCAACTCACCTTCAACACACACGTCTCAAACGTATGCAAGAAAGCGATCGCGATATACCACAAACTAGCGAGGATGGCCCGGATCAGCTGGGGACTTCATCCCGAGGTGATCCGGACCATCTATACCGCGGCTGTGGAGCCGACGGTGCTGTACGCGGCAGCCAGTTGGGGCGCGGCGGTGGACAAGCTTGGGATACGGAAGCAGTTGAACGTGGTGCAGCGCGGATTCGCTCAAAAACTGTGTAAAAGCTACCGGACGGTCTCCCTGCACTCGGGTCTGATCCTGGCTGGAATGCTCCCTCTGGACCTCAGAGTTCGCGAGGTGGCCTCGTTATACGAGGCCAAGAGAGGAGTGTTCCAGTCATGGTTGGGAGACAGAGAGATCGAACGGATGGCTCCGGCCATTAAAGCACCTCACCCCGCGGAGCATATGAACCTGGAGTTCACCAGTCTGGTAGACGAGGATCAATATCAGCGCACCAACAGCATTGAGGTGCGCATCTTCACGGACGGGAGCAAGATTGAGGGTCGTGTCGGCGCTGCGTTATCCATTTGGCATAACGGGGCCGAAGCTAAGACCCTCAAACTTGCTCTCGCACCGCACTGCACCGTCTACCAGGCCGAGCTCTTGGCCATATGCAAAGCGACCAGTGAGGTCCTTAAACGCGGCGCGGCCACGTTCGGCGTTCTCAGCGACAGCAGAGCCGCACTCCAAACGGTGACGAACCATCGTGCCCTCCACCCACTGGCGGTTGAGGCCAGGCTTAACATCAAGCGGGGCTTGACCCAGGGCAAGGAAATCTCCTTGTTCTGGGTCAAGGCCCACGCAGGGTTGGAGGGCAATGAGCGAGCTGATGAGCTCGCCAAGGAGGCGGCTCTGCGGTCGAAGCGGGCGCCACATTACGGCCTGTGCCCCGTCTCATTCGTGAAGCGAGGTCTGCGTCAGATCTCGCTTGGCGAGTGGAACGAGCGGTACAGGCTGGGCGAAACTGCTTCCGTGACCAAGCTTTTCTTCCCATGCGCGGTGGCGGCGTACAGCATCGTCCGCAAAATGGGGGTCGCCAGTACGACCACTCAGCTGCTGACAGGGCATGGTGGGTTCTCCGAATACTTGGCTCGTTTCAAGTGTAAGGAGGACCCATCATGCGCCTGCCAGCCAGGAGTGAATGAGACGGTCCTTCACCTTGTCGTGGACTGCCCGATCCACGCAAGGGATCGATACAATTTAGAGCAAACAATAGGAATTAAAATAGTTAAAAACAACTTACCTCTCTTACTGAATAAAAAATACAGAGAATACTTCCTGGAATACTGGGAAAAAATTGTAAAAATTGTGAACAAAAGAAATGCAGTGTAATGTTGTCACTTATGGATATTTTGTGAATATCACATAGTGTCACAAAATATTGAGAGAACAAATAAGGCCAGATTATTACATAATGTATAAATATAAATAGAAATAAGATTAGTATTAGATTAAATAAGTAGCACAAACATATTATATATTAGTGTACGTAGATATAAGAAAGCTGAAAAATTTAAGAAATCAATAAAGAAAAAATATATACCACACAACACCCCCCCCCCCCCCACTAAATCCCAAGTATGAAAGGTATGGCGTGAAAGTACGAGAGGTATACTAGCGAGAACTTGTATGTTACTAGAGGACAGGAATGAATGCGAGATATTTAAGACAAATAAAAAAAAAAAAAAAAAAAAAAAAAAAAAAACAAGTAGAGATAGTTAAAGCTGCTAACCCTGAGTGGGTTTTAAGAAACGAATAGATAGCCCAGTTAATTAATTCAGCATCGTTCAGAGTAGGCTCCCGCTTCGTGCCGGAGGTGTAAGAAAAAAAAAAAAAAAAAAAAAAAAAAAAAAAAAAACCTAACCTAACCTAACCTAACCTAACCTAACCTAACCTAACCCCAGCACTGGGCGTACTCAAAAAAGACGTCCTCCGTAAAAAACGGAGAATAAGGAACGCGGCCCCAACCCGAGTACTTCACGTCATCGAAGAATACCAGGTTGCAAAAAATAACTACAAGATAAAAGTAGAGGAAGCTCAAACATCAAGCTGGAAGCATTTCTGTTCCACCCAAGATAAAGAAAGCATGTGGGATGGGATATACAGTTCACCACTCCCCGCGACGACCAGATCGTTTTTCGTAGTGCTCCGCCTTTAAAAAATCTTTTTTGTGGGTTTTTCGCATCGGATCACAACGGGTGATACACCAAAATCTGCGTCTCAGTTGCCCCCATCTACCTGCACATCGTGATCGAGCCGCACGACGGCGCCTGAGCCGCTATTACGGTTTTTGTGTATTATTGGAGGTTATTCCACACGTGGTATAACACTCTTTATCGAATAAACTCGTGACAAGTGATCGGATCTTCAAGTGTGTAGTGTCTCCGGCTGCGGGCAGTGAAGCCCCACCCCCCACGTCGGCCAGTTTTTCCCGGAAAGCGTTGGTTTTTCCGGGAAAACCAAAAAAACAAGTACCACGTGGGCACGTGGTACTCGAACCAGCAGTCCGAGAGCCGTGATTTTTTGAGGAGAGGAAGACGACACCGTCAGCTTCAAAATTCTGGTAACAGAAAAATTTTCATACATAACATATATTTTTCACAACTGTTAGAAGATTGAAACTTTGACCCAAAATATCGGCGGAACCAGGACACTTATCAAAAAACCGCAACTGCTATTCTTTGCGCGCTAACAAGAAGACTCGGATTCAAGCTTTTCAGAATTTTTGGATTATTTATTTGGACACCATAATTAAAAATTCAAAATTTCTTAAAATTGTATGAAAGGACATGGGTCAGAACGTACCCAGTTTGTAGCAAGTTGAAATTGGTACCATTCGAAAGGTCTTTGAAAACGTAGATATTTTTTGTATTGGAGCAACTTTGTAACTTATGTAGGAAAAAAGATATTTGATGTTGAAAATACCGAAAATCCTTAGTAAAATCGACCCACGCACGTTCAATTTTTTTTTGATTTTATCGATTAGGTGGGTAGTTCGAACTATTTTGTGCTAGCGTCGGTGTGTCGTCAGTAGTTAGTACCTGATAGGAACTGATTTTGAGCGCTCGCGCATATCTTAGTTTATTTTATTCTTACTTTTATTTACAACCTCGGCTTTCACAACGGACTTCAGTGTATTACTTAACGATTGGATTATTATTATTACTCATCTGCTTCAAAAAATGGAAGGTGAACGCGGTATATAATATTGATGGAGATTTGATTGATTTGATTCGATTTGCCGAGCATTTGCGAGGTGGAGATGGTATATATAATATTGAGGTATCTTCGAGCCGTAGCCCTAGAATGTCGCAGCATGGGCTAGTAACCGAAAACTGCTTGTTAATTAGAGGCCGCATATTATCGAGGCACGTGTCAAATAAAATATATTACACATATATTTTAATCAAGGTTAATGTCCAGGCCAGAGAACCCATCGAAGCGTATTATTGTTCCTGCATGACGGGTATGAGAACTCTAGGTGCTTGTGCCCATACTATTAGCATAATATGGTACTTAGGTGTTGGCAGGCACCTAGATAACTTCGTAGGTCCGGCAAGTGCCTGGGATGATATAACCATTGAAAGTAACAATACAATTTAATAAAACTGTGCTATTTAAGATTGATAGTTCTTATTTAATATTTTTTCTGTACCAAAAACCAACGATAGGAAGCTATATCGCTCTCTTAAGACAGAAAAAATGACTGGTTACCTATTTATTTAGTCCAAAAAGCAGAAAAAGTGCGATTATTGGCAATTAAAAATGTTACAAAGAAGTCATCATAACTTCGGTCTTTCATTCATTCATTCATTCGTTCACTTATTTTCGTGTTACTCAATTAGGCCTCTTCTAAATTACACCTAGTCTAAAATGCTACAAAGTGGGTACGGGTTCCATACAAAATTACCCATTGTTCTTTGTATGTAATTTTCAACTATTTTATTTTTTAAGTATTGTACTATTTAGGCCTGTATTTTTACTTAATTTTAGCATTTTTTGTATATTTTTATTATTATCCAGCCCGGAGTTAGCGAATTTTTAGCGTTTTTTCTAAATTAATTAAAAAGGGGTAGATTTTCTTTATTTCTGACGTCGGGGTTGGGTTTAGGCAAGCCATCTACACTTGTTTAAGCCCAAACAAGCCCTTTCTAGCGGCAGAAACAACGAAAATTGTAATTTCCGATCATTCATACAAAATTTGTAGGAAGTCTTAACTTAAGTTTTCTCCGGACTGGATAGTCATATTCGAAAAATTTTTTCTTTGTTGTACGCACGCGGGGGTAAATTTTAAGAAAAAATAGTTTTTGGGCGATTTGGGACATTTTTCTCCAAATTCATTTTTGGACGCCTGGGGTGACAGAAGACGCCAAGCCCACCCCAGAAATCGATTTTGAGCTCTCTGCGGCCAGCGGTTGAGGAGTTACAGCCGGTCAAAGTTTGACCTTGGGCGCGCGCGGCCATCTTGCCGAATTTCAAACACCCGTAGCTCCATAACCGGTGGTCGTAGGAAGACCGGGTTTTGACCGGGGGCGTCAGCAAAGGGCCATCTACCCCACCCTAAGAATTCAAGGAAATCCCGGAAAATTTTCCGGGAAAATTTTTCAAATTTTCTTTTTGCCCTTTTCCACCTTGGGTTGGTAGGGAGTTCCGGGCCAATCAGGAGGAAGCTTTTTCGGGATCGCTGGGACATCTGGAACTCGAGATATACGTGTTCAAAGTTCGACCAGTCGGCCATCTTGGATTTCTTCGGAGCCGTATATCTCGGGAACCAGTGGTCGTAGCGGCCCCTGGTTTTCTCTGGGGGGCTCGGCACTTCTTCCCGCAGCCTGTAAATAGGGTTGGGGGTAGACCCCACAAAGTTGGGGTCTTGATTTTTGGGGGTCACTTTTTTGACCCAATAATCATACAGCAGGATAGGGCTCGTCGGGGCCTTTTCGGGGAGCCCTCTCTCGCGTGGATCGGACCGGTGGTTCACGGAATATCGGGGTTTTTAGTTTCATACAATTTTTGTATGAAAACTTCTGGGCCCTGCTATTTCTGAACCAGTGGGCCTAGACCCCTCGAGTTTGGGTTCGTTGTGGAGGGCTCGGGGAGCTCTACCAAGTCGACCCTAGGGAACGGCTCTACCTAGAGCCAAAAAGTTTTTGAAGCGTAGAGTCGGTGTCTCTGGTGCCACAGGGCCCAGATTTAGACTATATATATATATCGCTAGACTCTACCCGATTCGGTGGCGACTACATATTAGGTTAAGGCTTTTTTCTTTTTTTTATTGTTTTTAGTAAATAGGACTTTTTTGTAAGGAAGTCTTTCCTTAATTGTATAAAAATTTTTTTTTAGCTTTAAGTTTTTGTACTAATCAGACTCTAAAGGATATTTCCTGAGAGTAAGTTTGACCAAGAAGGTGAACTAGGCCTAGAGTCTAAAATAATTGTAATATTTTAATCTAAATTTTAATTATACTTACATTTCTCGTGTCTGACAGTACAGTGTGACCGGACAGTGTGCAAATTCTGCATACGTACACTCATTCGCAAGACTCTACATACACACAAAACACACACACCCAGGCAACATTCCCGAACACTCCACATCAGAACACTTTCAGCATAACACTGTACAACACCTACACACGACACACTCTAGGGACTCTGTTCAGATCGAACAGCCAGTACTGCATTGAACGGGGGGTCTGCACAGACCAATATTTAATATCTTTAAGCTGGACTTAGTCAATTTTTAATTGAATTAAAAAAATTTTTTTATATTTTATTTTACAATTTCAATTTTTACATTATTTTTAAATTTTAAAAATTTTATTTCTAGACTATTTTTTACACTTTTAACATAAAAATATTTTATTGTGAAACGCGCACCTTTCACAAAATAAAATGAAGCCGGAACGAACGCCAGTCCGGAGGTCAGAAATTGCCGGGGAGTCTACACAAGACAGTACTTTTACACTGGAGAGTAGCCCGGTAGTGGAACAGCGCTCGTTAGGGCCAGTTAGAAGGAGCATAGATGCGTGCGAGCTCCGGGAAGGAGCTCAAAAATCAAAAGAGGCTCGCGCACCATCTGCCTTAACAAAGGTTAAGCCAAAAGAAACCGGTGGACCTCCACCGTTGCCCGTCCCAGCAGCCCTAGAGCGCTACTCCTCGGCAATAGACTGTTTAGAAAAAATTAAAAAACAAATGAGCATATCGGGAAACCTAAAACGGGAAATAAAAACAGAAATAACAATAAGAACTGAGTTATTGGAAAAAATTATAAAGGCCTATGAAAAAGACAGAAAAACAGTAATTAGGAGACAGAGTGTTGGGCCGACTGAGGCTTCTGTCCCGGTCACCACAACCTCCGTCAGGGATAACAGCGAAGAGATATTAAAGAGAATAAAAGAGAATGAAAGATTACTGAAAGAGAATGGAAGGATAATGATAGAGATGAAAGAAAGAATCGAAAGACAGGACGAAAGAGAGAAAGAGAGAGAAAGAATGGGGACAGTGACGTATGCGAGTGTAGCGGCGGGCCGGCCAGGTAGTCAACCCCCTGAACGGGCGACGCTGCACTCCATAGCGATCACGTCAAAGGACGAGGATGACACTGGGGAGCAATTGATGGAGAAGCTGAGAAAGGTAGCGAATGAAGATAAAGAATGGGTGACAGTGGAAAGAGTAAGAAAGGCGAAGGATAGAAAGGTGATCATAGGATATAAGACCGAGGATGAAAGGAAAAGGGCACGAAGGAGGCTGGAAGAGAGGGAGAAGGGCCTTACTGTAGAGGAAATCAAAAACAAGGACCCACTTTTGATCCTTTATGGAGTCCTTAGGAGCCATAAGGACGAGGACATGTTAAAAGCCATAAGGTCCCGAAACCATGAGGTGTTCCGAGACCTGGCCCCAGAACACGTCCGTATGGCTGTCCTCTACAGAAGGACCGCGAGGAACCCACACACCTGTCACGTGGTGCTCAGGGTCTCTCCGGCGGTCTACAACCGTGCTCTGGGCATAGGGAGACTGCACATTGATCTCCAACCCATTAGGGTGGCGGATCAATCGCCCCTAGTGCAGTGCTCGTTGTGCCTTGGGTACGGTCACACAAGAAAGTTCTGCACGGGCACAGATGCTAGGTGTAGTCACTGCGGGGGGCTCCACTTAAGAGCCGAATGCCCCGACTACATGGCCGGTGCAGAGCCGAATTGTGTGAATTGCCAGAGGGAGAAGCTGAGTAGCACGGGACACAGCGTTTTTAGCTCCAAGTGCCCGGTGCGAATGAGGTGGGACACTATAGCGAGGACATCCACTCAGTACCAGTGCTGAGGGCGCCTCAGGAACCGTGCCCCCATACAGAGTGATGCAAGCAAACCTCCAAAGGAAGAAGCTGGCAACTGACGAGCTCATACTCGCAGCCTCGAGGCGAAAAGCCACCGTCGCTCTTATTCAGGAGCCCTATGTTGGAAATACGGCAAGGATGAAGGCATACCAGGGCGTAAGGGTCTTCCAGAACACTGGGCAAGGAGGAGGGACTGTGAAGGCGGCTATTGCCGTCTTCGATCCAACTTTGGATGTTGTACAGTACCCGCAACTCACCACTGACAACATCGTAGTGGTGGGGATCCGGACCAGTGCCTGGACGATCACGCTGGTATCCTTCTACTTTGAACCGAGGCCCATACCTCTAGGGCCACACCTGGAGCGACTTAAAGAGGTGAGGCGAGCTCTAGGTTCCCAGCTTGTTCTCTTTGGAGGCGACGCTAATGCAAAGAGCACCTGGTGGGGACACTGGTTCGAAAATGACAGAGGCGAGCTGCTGAGGGGTGTCCTCGCTGAGCTTGACCTTCAGGTCCTGAATAGCGGAGATATTCCAACTTTCGACACTGTGAGGGGCGGAAGGAGGTATCACAGCCACGTGGACGTCACGGCCTGCACCGAAAACATGATTCCCTGGGTCGACGCTTGGAGGGTCGAAGAGGGCCTCATTAGTTCGGACCACAACTGCATCTGGTTCAGCCTCAACATGGAAAAGGCTACGGGCACCAGAGTTGAGCGCACCACCCGCATTTATAACACCAGGAAGGCCAACTGGGATACTTTCAAGGCCAGCGTCGCCCGGTCGCTCTCGGATATAGCTATAGGCGAAACAAGGTACAACGAAGAGCTTGATGCCTTAGTCGAAGCATATACGAGGGCGATCGACGCGGCGTGTGGGGAGAGTATCCCAGTCAAAAAACCGGGGGGGCTGATCACGGTGCCGTGGTGGTCCGAAAGGCTCGCTGAGCTTCAGAGACTCGTCAAGACCAAAAAGCGTCGAATCAGGAATGCAGCGCCAGTCCGAAGGGCAAGGGTGGTGGCTCGATACCTAGAACAAAAGGAGATTTATGAATCTGAAGTAAAAAAGGCACAGGTCGAAAGTTGGAAGGAATTCTGTGGAAAGCAGGACCGGGAGGGCATGTGGGAGGGAATTTACAGGGTTATCGGCAGGACCACAGCAAGGGAGGAAGACATTCCGTTAACCGTCAATGGTACGTACCTGGACGCAAAGGGTTCGGTCGACCTCCTGGCCACAACCTTCTATCCGAGAGATCGGGTAGAAGAAGATAATGCAGGGCATCGAGAGCTGCGTGAAAAGTCTAAAGAGGTGGACAACGACAGGGGCCATCATGATGATGACCCACCCTTTACGGCGAGCGAACTCTTCGATGCCCTCAAAAAATTTAACCCTAAAAAAGCTCCGGGGGCGGATGGCTTTACTGCCGATATCTGCACCCACGCCATTAGGGCCGACCCCTTACTCTTCTTGAAGCTGCTGAATCGATGCCTCCACCACGGCTACTTTCCTAAATTGTGGAAGGAAGCAGTGGTGGTGGCACTGAGGAAGCCAGGAAAGGACTCGTACACCGTCCCCAAGTCGTACAGACCTATTGGTCTACTGCCCGTCTTGGGGAAGGTGTACGAGAGGATGCTGGTGGCTCGTCTCAACTTCTACATACTGCCAACGATTAGCCCTCGCCAGTATGGCTTTATGCCACAAAAAAGCACCGAGGACGCCCTCTATGACCTTATGGGTCACATAAGGGCAAAGCTCAGTGATAAGAGAATAGTCCTTATGGTGTCCCTGGACATAGAGGGCGCCTTCGATAGCGCATGGTGGCCAGCCATAAAGGTTCGACTGGCGGAGGAAAATTGTCCGGCGAATTTGAGACGAGTCATCAGTAGCTACCTTAGCGACAGGGAGGTAAGGGTTAGGTATGCGGGCGAGGAGTGCAGACGCCCCACGGAGAAAGGTTGCGTCCAGGGTTCAATTGGCGGACCCTTGCTGTGGAACCTGTTATTAGACCCTCTACTCCACCAACTGAATGAAAGGGCGGTTCATGTGCAGGCTTTTGCGGATGATGTAGTGATGGTGTTCGATGGGGACAGTGCCCTGGAAATCGAGGGACAGGCCAATGCCTCTCTCGAGCATGTGCGGGAGTGGGGTATCCGAAACAAGCTGAAATTCGCACCGCACAAAACTTGTGCGATGGTAATAACGCGGAGGCTAAAGTACGATACCCCACGCCTCAGCATGGGCGGGATAGACATTGGACTGTCCAAGGAGATCAAAGTCCTGGGGCTGACCATCGACCACCAACTAACATTTAACACACACGTCACAAACGTTTGCAGAAAGGCGATCGGGATATACCACAAACTCGCGCGGACGGCTCGGATCAGCTGGGGGTTACACCCCGAGGTGATCCGAACCATCTATAACGCGGTTGTGGAGCCCACGGTGTTGTACGCGGCCAGTAGTTGGTGCGCGGCGGTGGAGAAGCTTGGTATCCGAAAGCAGCTGAACGTGGTGCAGCGCGGGTTCGCCCAAAAACTTTGTAAGGGCTATCGGACGATCTCCCTGCACTCAGGACTGATCCTGGCTGGAATGCTCCCTCTGGACCTCAGAGTTCGTGAGGTGGCCTCGTTGTACGAGACCAAGAGAGGAGTGCTCCAGTCATGGTTGGGAGACAGGGAGATCGAACGAATGGCTCCAGCCATCGAAGCACCTCACCCCGCGGAGCATATGAGCCTGGAGTTCACCAGTCTGGTAGACGAGGAACACTATAATAGTACGGATAGCATTGAGGTCCGTATCTTCACGGACGGGAGCAAGATTGAGGGCCGGGTCGGTGCTGCGTTATCCATTTGGAATAACGAGACCGAAACCAGGGCCCTCAAACTTGCTCTGTCGTCCCATTGCACCGTCTACCAGGCCGAACTCTTGGCTATATGCAAAGCGACCAGTGAGGTCCTCAAGCGCGGCGCGGCCACGTTCGCGATCCTCAGTGACAGCAGAGCCGCACTCCAGACGGTAACTAACCGTCACGCCCTCCACCCTCTGGCAGTTGAAGCCAGAAGTAACATCAGGCGGGGTTTGGTCCAGGGCAAGGAAATTTCCTTGTTCTGGATCAAAGCCCACGCAGGGTTGGAGGGCAATGAGCGGGCCGACCAGCTCGCCAAGGAGGCGGCTCTGGGGCTGAAGATCGCCCCTCACTACGATCTGTGCCCAGTTTCATTCGTCAAGCGTGGTCTACGTCGGACCACTCTCGACGAATGGAGCGAAAGGTACAGAACGGGTGAGACCGCTTCGGGCACCAAGCTCTTCCTACCATGCGCGGTAACAGCATACAGCATCGTTCGTAAGATCGAGATCGCCGGCATCACAACCCAGTTGCTAACAGGACATGGTGGGTTCTCCGAATACTTGGCCAGGTTCAAGTGTAAGGACGACCCATCGTGCGCCTGCGAGCCTGGGATACCTGAGACGGTCACACACATTCTCGTGGACTGCCCGATCCACGCACGAGACAGGCACAATTTGGAGTGTACCTTAAATGTAAAAATTGTGAAGGAAAATCTTCCCTTACTAATGAGTAAAAAATTCAGATCGCATTTTCTCGAGTTTGGAAGAAAAATTGTGAACATAGTGAATAAGAGAAACAAGGCGTAAAATAAATCTTATGCAGATATTGTTTAATATCGGGCTAAAGATTTTACATTAAAGATAAAACGAGAAGTGTATTAAATATAGCTAGTAAGACGATAAATAAAATAGTATGATTAAGAGTTAAATTAAGTATCTTATGTGTAGTGAATTTGTAAATTAGAATAAGGTACAATTAGTAAACACTGTAATTGTGTATTTAAAATAAAAGAGCACCACGGAGATATATCCCATACCCTATCCCGTTAGTGTAGTTTGGTATACAGTATGAAAGGCATGGAATGAAAGTACGAGAGGGATACAAGCGAGAACTGGTATGGTAATAGAGGACAGGAATGAATGCGTGATTTAAAATTTCTAATATCTATGTAAAATAAATGTAAGAACAGCACTAAAGTGCAGGTTAAACCCTGAGTGGGTTATCGCTAGAATTTTGTAGGTAGCCTAGTAAGTCAAAAAAAATGAAAAGCTCAGAATAGGCTTTCACGACGTGCCCGGCACATAGTGGAAGGTGCTAGAAAAAAAAAAAAAAAAAAAAAAAAAAAAAAAAAAAAAAAAAAAAAAAAAAAAAAAAAAAAAAAAAACCTAACCTAACCTAACCTAACCTAACCTAACCTAACCTAACCTAACCTAACCTAACCTAACCTAACCGACAGCGGGGCGAGCCCCAAGTGAGTTCTGAGTACGTCCACGTCGTTCGCCCTGGACCCCGTCCTGACCACCGTAACGGAGTGGCAGGCGGGTGACTAAATCTCGAACTCGACACTTGCGGGCAAATTCTTCTGTGAATTACTGTGACACTGTGACACGCTGTGATGCTAACACGCGCCAAAATTGCTAACAGTCCTTTTAAGGACTCGGAGGAGATGGTGGCAGTTCCCTCTGCCTCCTCCTCCAACAGTCCTTTTCAGGACTCGGCGGTGGTGGCCGCTTCGCCAGCGGAAAGTCCTTTTCAGGACTGTGAGGAGATTGCGGCAGCTCCATCTGCCCTGTCTGCGGACCAATCTCCTCCATTCAGCATGGAGGTGGAGCTACGAAGCCCTGCGGCTTCTGTGCCCCGCGCGGAGGCGGTTGTGTTGCTGGAGCGCCTGGACGCTTCGGCTGAATTTAGTGTGTCGCGCCCATCCTCCCCAGTAATGGGGAGACTGTGGCGCAAGCGCTCCAACTCTGCCACGGAGGCAGAGTTGGACGAAAGCGCTAAGAAGACAAAGGGCCATTATGCCTACTTGGCCAAGGCTAAGGCCGAGTTAGCCGTGGCCAAGGAGAGAGAGGTGGAGCTCCGGTCTGAGGAGGAGCTCGCGGAGCAGCGGCGGAAGAGGGCTCTCTTCCTCCGGGAGTCCCCCAGCCCACAACCGCAGCCCAGCCCACTGTTACCAGCAGGAGTGGCAGATACTGCGACCCAGCCCCTCAGCGCGGAGCAGCTGTCGGGCTCCATCGAGGCAGCGGTGGCGATGGTACAATCCATCGCCACCAAGAGCTCCAATCTAAAGGGCCAGTACGTGCGGGACCTTAAGCAGGCATGTAGCTCCATCCTGGAGCACGTGCGTGTGCTGAGGTCCCGCACGCAGTCTGAGGAGGTGGCCCAGCTCCAGACCGAGCTGGCTGTCGTGCGGGCCGAAATGCGGGCCTGGAAGCGGCAGGCGGAGACTGCGCCGCCCGCGATGAGTCGCGAAGAGATCGCATTCATGGTCGATGCGCGCATCGCGGGCATCCAGGACCGCCTGCTGCCCGAGACCCGCATCCGCCCACCTCTCCAGGCGGACATCCGTAATGCCGCCCGCCTGGCTATGGAGCCCCAGCGCCAACCCACGATCTCGTCCCTACCTCCCTCGCCACCTCTTCCTCTGTCTCCTCCAACGCCTGATGGGCAGGCGGAGGAGGCATTGCGCCCCACTCCTCCAGGAGGTAAGGCCGCCAAGAAGAAGAGGCCAAAGAAGAAGACGGCCGCGGCGAGGGAGGCAGAAGCTGCCCGCCAGGCGCGACAGCCATCTCAGCCACCCTCGCTGACCCCCCAGTCGGCCCCAGCGCCAACGTCGTGGAGCACAGTGGCGGCGCGCCCAAAAGCGCCAAAGCCAGTACCAGCCCAGCCAGCTCCAGTAGCGCCGGCCACTAGCAGCAGGAAACGTGGCGCCCGTAGGCCTCGCAAATTGCGAGCGCCTAAGACCGCAGCGGTTACCCTAACGCTGCAGCCGGGCGCCGCGGAGCAGGGGGTGACTTACGGAGAGGTGCTCGCCAAGGCCGAGAGGTCAATTGACCTCAAGGCCCTCGGCATAGACGGCCTGCGCCTCCGTCCCTCCGTGACAGGAGGTCGAATCCTGGAGGTGGCCGGCGCTGACAGAGCGCAGAAGGCCGACGCCCTGGCCACAAAATTGAAGGAAGTGCTGGAGGAGGTCCGCGTCGCTAGACCAGAGAGGTGCGTGGAGCTACGCATCTCTGGTCTGAGCGACTCGGCCTCCAAGGAGACCGTAGCGGCGTCGCTGGCGGCAGAGGGGGGCTGCTCTGCCAGCTCTATAAAGGTGGGCGACATCCAGCGCCCATCTGGCCGACAGGGCTCTGCCTGGCTGCGGTGCCCGGTTGACGCGGCCAAATTACTAACTGACGGACGCCGCATTGTGATCGGGTGGTCAGTGGTTAGGCTGACCACCCTGGAGCCCAGGCCGGCGCGGTGCTTCCGCTGCCTGGAGCCGGGGCATGTTGGGGTGAGGTGTACTGCGGGCATTGACCGCAGTGCACTCTGCTTCCGCTGCGGGCAGGCGGGCCACAAGTCGGCCACCTGCTCCGCGGAACCCAAGTGCCCCGTCTGTGCGGCGGAAGGTGCACCGTCTGGCCACAAATTGGGGTCGGGCGAGTGCAAGGCGGCCTCCCGTAGCAGAGGCCGCCCTAAAAGGAGAGCCGCAGGTGGGGCTAACACTACGCCCTCCCCCACCCAGCAGCCAAACGCCGTGGAGGATATGGACACCGCCCATCAATAATGGCCCACATCTCCATACTGCAGGCCAACGTCAACCACTGCGTCACGGCCCAGGACCTTTTGGCCCAATCCATGGCGCAGTGGCAGACGACACTGGCAGTAGTCGCCGAGCCGTACTACGTGCGCGAAACCCCTAACTGGGCCAGCGACCACAACGGCTTGGTGGCTATCGTCGCCCAGCGAACGGCTCCTCCTTTTGACCGAGTGCGGAAGGGTCGAGGTTGCGTCCTCGTCACGCTGGGCGGCGCTGCAGTGATTGGGGTGTACTGCCCCCCCAGTAGAAGCATCGCCGAGTTTGAGCAGCTGCTCGCTGAGGTCGGTGCCCTGCTGGCAGAAGTGCACCCCACCCCGGCCGTGGTGGCCGGAGATTTCAACGCTCACTCACGGGCGTGGGGCTCTCCGGCGACCGATGCCCGGGGGGAGATGGTGGAAGAATGGGCGGTGTCCCAAGGCTTGGTGTTGCTGAACCAAGGGGCGGTCCACACCCTAGTGCGACCGCAGGGTAGGTCGATCGTCGATCTGTCATTCGCCAGTTCTGGCCTGGCCCGACGGATCGGCAACTGGCGGGTCGTTGAGGGGGTGGAGACCGCGTCGGACCACCGGTACATCCGGTTCGACGTCGTCCCTGCCGCCTCGGCGGCTCGAGTCGACCTCGACCGTCCCTTGGTAGGAGAAGGTCCGCGGTGGCGACTCACCACACTGGACAAGGAACTGGCCCGAGAGGCGGCTATCGTCGAGCGATGGGCTGTGGGCGACAGTGGCCTGGACGCAGATGCGAGATGCGAGCGGCTCGCTAGAGCGCTGACTCGCGTCTGCGACGCGGCGATGCAAAGGGCGAGGCCTATCCCGCCTCGGAAATCGGTGTACTGGTGGCGTCCCCACCTCGCCGGGCTGCGTACAGCTAGTGACGCAGCCCAGAGGCAGTACTACCGGTGCCGAAGGCGGGCCGTGAGAGACCTCGCCCGAGAAGAACAGCTGCACGCCGCGTACCGGGCCGCCCGTGAAGCCCTTAGCTCGGCGGTCAAAGCCGCCAAGGAGGAGGCCTGGAAGGAGTGGCTCGAGAGTCTCAATCGAGATCCATGGGGGCGTCCGTACAGGACCGTGAGCCAGAAGCTCCGGCCTTGGGCGCCTCCTCTCACAAGGACTCTCGAGCCGAGCCTCCTCCACCGAGTAGTCAGTTCCCTCTTCCCTACGAGGGAGGAGTGGGTCCCACCGCGGATGGCAACACCGAGCCGGGTGCCGGCAGACGAAGGGGCAATACCTCCCGTGTCCGAGGCCGAGTTAGGGGCTGCGATCCTGGCACTCAGGTCCAGGAACCGCGCCCCGGGCCCGGACGGCGTCCCTGGGAAGGTTATTGCCACAGTCATGCCGGCACTAGAGGAGGAGACGCTGTCCCTCATGTCGGAGTGTTTGGCGTCGGGGAGAGTCCCGCGACGATGGAAGACTGGGAAGCTCGTGCTGCTTAAAAAGCACGGGCGTCCAGTCGACTCGCCGTCGGCCTACCGCCCCATCGTTTTGCTCGACGAGATGTGCAAGCTGTTTGAGCGGGTGCTCGCTGCGCGTCTCGTCGGCCACCTGGAGGGGGCGGGGCCCAACTTAAGTGACGGCCAGTTCGGCTTCCGTCGCGGGAGGTCAACCCTCGACGCCATATCCCGACTGCGGGGCAGCGTCGACGAAGCGGTCGCCGGGGGAGAGGTGTTGTTGGCTGTATCGCTGGACATAGCCAACGCCTTCAACACCCTCCCCTGGGAAACTATCGCCGAGGCGCTGAGGTACCACAACGTCCCGTGGTACCTCAGGCGCGTCCTTGCGGACTACTTCGTGGACCGGGTCATCATCTACCCGGCCCAAAGCGAGGTGGTCCGCAGGGGCATGTCTTGTGGCGTTCCACAGGGGTCGGTCCTTGGGCCGCTCCTGTGGAACGTAGGGTACGATTGGGTCCTGCGCGGTGCTAATCTTCGGGGAGTCGGTGTACTATGTTACGCCGACGACACCCTAGTCACCGCGCGGGCCCCGACGTTTCGCGACGCCTCCGTCCTCGCTACGGCAGGCGTCGCCCATGTCGTGCGCCGCATCGGGGCGCTAGGTTTGAAGGTGGCCCTCGAAAAGTCCGAGGCCCTATTCTTTCATGGGCCTCGGCAGACGCCGCCTCGAGATAGGTCGATTGTGGTGGGCGGCACCTCCATCGCTGTCGGGACCAGTCTGAAATACCTCGGGCTGGTTCTCGACAGTCGGTGGCGGTTCGCGGAGCATTTCCGGCAGCTGGCACCGAAATTGCTGGCGTTTGCCGGAATGCTCTCGCGGTTGCTGCCCAACAGCGGAGGCCCGGGGTCTGCCTGCCGCCGTCTCTACGACGGAGTGGTGCGCTCAAAGGCGCTCTACGGAGCGCCCATATGGGCGGAGGCCCTCTGCCCAGCAAATGTTGCGCTGCTGCGGCGACCGCAGCGCGCCATCGCGCAGAGGGCCGCACGGGCGTACCACACCGTCTCTTACGAGGCGGCGTGTCTAATTGCGGGCAGTATCCCCTGGGATCTCGAGGCTGGCGTCCTAAAGAGGGTCTACGATGAGGGCGCCCTGATGCGGCGCAATCTGGGAGGTCGGCCGCTTCCGGAGGAGATCGATCGCTGGAGACAGGCGGCTCGCGACGATCTCTTCCGGAAATGGGCCGAAAGGCTGAGAGCGACCCGTAGTGGGTCGCTGCTCGTGGGGGCCGTCCGGCCCGTCCTGCGTCTTTTTGTGGAGAGGGGTCATGGGGCTCCAACGTACCACCTCACCCAACTTCTCACGGGTCATGGCTGTTTTGCCAAGTACCTGTGGGAAGTGGTGGGGATCGAACCGGAGCCCCGGTGCCGTCACTGCACCAGCGGCGACCCCGACACGGCCTACCACACCATGGCCGTGTGTGAGGCGTGGGACGGCCAAAGGACGGCCCTCGTAAGCTCCATCGGTGGAGACCTTTCGCTGTCGGCCGTGATTCCAGCCATGGCCGACAGCGAAGAGTGTTGGGCCGCCGTCGCCTCGTTCGCTAGCGAGGTGATGGCGGCAAAGAGAGAGGCTCTGCGGGAGCGGGAGCGAGCTGGTCTCACTCTTCCGCCCCGCAGGCCCCCGGCGAGGGGACGCCGGCGAGCGCAATTCGCCCGCGTCCCCGAATGAGCGAAGCCACGGGCGGTGGGTCGGGGGACCCGCCGCCCCATGCTAATGTGGCGGAATGCGCCCCTCAGTGTTCCTGGGGCGCATTTCTAAAGTGAGCTGGCCCCATCACCTGGAAAGTCTGTCCGGATGGTGGGGCCACCAAGAGGCGAGCCCAAACGGGCGTCCCTAGCCGAGTCGCGGTGAGAATTCTATCCCGCGGCTCGGATTAGGCGAAGGAGGAACACCGTGGTGGTTTAGTGGGTAGTCTGGCCTCCGTTTCGAGGTCAGGAGTCCCACACGAAGCGAGCCCCCTGCCCCCGCGGGGGGTGAGCGAAGTGCGTAAATGCATTCCACCACGTAAAAAAAATAAAAAAAAAAAAAAAAAAAAAAAAAACCTAACCGACAGCAAAGCCGCACTCCAAACGGTCGTCAACCCCCGTGCCCTTTCGGCATACCGGCATCTGCCCCCCCCTGTCCCTGCCTCGGCGCTTCCTCCCTCAGATTTAGAGGAAGCCATTTTAAAAAAGCTAGGTGTGTATGAAAGTTTACTGAAAGAGAATGGAAGAATGATTAGGGAAATAAGAGAGAATGTGAGTAAAAAGGATGAAAGGGAGTGTGAGAGATTACTAAAAGAGAGTGTAAGTACGACGAAGGAAATAAAGGAGAGTATTGAGAGGCAGGATGAAAGAGAGAGAGAAAGGGAAAAGAAGGGGACGATGACTTACGCGGGTGCAGTGGCGGCCCGCCCGGGCCTTAAGCCTACGGGCGGTACGACACTGCACTCCGTGGTGGTCACGTCCAAGAATGAAAGTGATACGGGAGAGCAGGTGATGGAAAGACTGAGGAAGATTGCAAGCGAAGATGAGGGATGGATAACAGTTGAGAAAGTAAGAAAGGCGAAAGACAGGAAGGTATTTATAGGATATAAGACAGAAGATGAAAGAAAGAGGGCACAGCAGAGGCTGTCGAAAAGGGAGTCAAACCTCGCCGTCGAGGAGGTCAAAAATAAAGACCCGCTCCTCATACTGTACGGCGTCCTCAAAAGCCTCAAAGATGAGGACCTGCTCAGAGCCGTAAAGGCCCGGAACACTGATGTGTTCCGGAACTTGGCACCGGAGCAGGTGAGGATGGCCGTACTGTACCGGCGGACGGCGAGGAACCCCCACACGTGCCATGTGGTGCTGAGGGTCTCCCCGGCGATATGGGCCCGTGCCCTAGGCATAGGGAAGCTCCACGTCGATCTGCAGCCCATTAGGGTTGCAGATCAGTCACCGTTGGTGCAATGCTCCCTGTGCCTGGGTTACGGGCATACCAGGAAATTCTGCACCGGCACTGAGCCTAAGTGTAGCCACTGTGGCGAAGGGCATTTAAAAGCTGCATGCCCGAGCTACAGTGCCAGTGCAGAGCCTACCTGCACCAATTGCCGGAGAGAGAGGCTCAGCAGCACATGTCACAGTGTGTTCAGCCATCTGTGCCCAGTGCGTCAGAGATGGGACGTGATAGCGAGGACCACCACTCAATACCAGTGCTAATGTTGATCCGAGGAATGTGACCCCACACAGGATGCTGCAGGCTAACCTCCAGAGGAGTAAGCTGGCAACCGAAACCTTCGTTCTCGAAGCCTCGAGGCGCAAGGCCACAGCCGCTCTAATTCAGGAGCCCTATACCGGCAATACCGGGAGAATGAAAGGATACCAGGGCGTAAGGGTCTTCCAGAACACTGGACAAGGAGGAGGGACTGTAAAGGCGTCCATTGCCGTCTTTGACCCAAACGTGGACGTCATACAGTACCCGCAACTCACCACCGACAACATCGCGGTGGTGGGGATCCGGACCAGTGCCTGGGAGATCACGCTGGTATCCTTTTATTTCGAACCGAGGCCAACGCCGTTGGCTCCTTACTTGGAGCGGCTCAAGGAGGTGAGACGAAGCCTAGGTTCCCGGCTTACTGTTCTGGGTGGGGACGCAAATGCGCATAGCACCTGGTGGGGGCACCCAACCGAAGACGACAGAGGCGAGTTATTGAGTGGGGTACTCGCTGAAATGGACCTCCATGTCCTGAACAGCGGGGATATTCCAACTTTCGACTGTGTGAGGGGTGGACATAGGTACTGCAGCTATGTAGACGTGACGACCTGCACGGACAACGCGTTTCCCTGGATCGACGCTTGGAGGGTGGACCCAAGCCTATGCCCGAGCTCAGACCACAACGGTGTGGTGTTCAACCTCAATTTGACAAAAGCGAGTGGCACACAAATAAAAAGGACCACTCGGGCCTATAATACTAGAAAGGCCAACTGGGAGGCTTTCGGGGCTAGCATGGCCCGGCAGCTTCCGGATATTGCGATAGGCGAAACAAGGCATACCAACGAATTGGATGCCTTGGCCGAAGCATATACGGAGGCTGTTGGGAGCGCGTGCCGCGAAAGCATCCCAGTGAAAAAACCAGTGGGGTTGACCACTGCACCGTGGTGGTCGGAAAGACTCGCTGGCCTTAAAAAGGTAATGGTCACCTTCAAGCGTCGAATCAGGTACGCCGCACCGGTCCGCAGGTCGTTCGTTATAGCTCAGTACCTGGAACGAAAGGAGATGTATGAAAGTGAAGTAAAAAAGGCACAAGTCGAAAGTTGGAAGAACTTCTGCGGAAGGCAGGACATGGAGGGACTATGGGAGGGCATCTACCGGGTGATAGGTAGGGCCACGGTAAGGGAAGAGGATACTCTGCTTTCCGCCAATGGATCTTACCTGGACGCAAAAGGTTCGGCCGAGCTGTTAGCTCGGACCTTCTACCCGGAGGACCGGGAGGAGGAGGACAACGAAGGGCACCGAAGAGTTAGGGAAAAGGCTAAGGGGTTGGAGCTGGATGAGGGTCATCATGATGATGACCCACCTTTTACAGTGGGAGAGCTCTTCGGTGCTCTTCGGAAGTTCAATCCGAAGAAAGCCCCGGGGGCGGATGGCTTCACAGCCGATATTTGCACCCACGCCATTAGGGCCGACCCCTCATTCTTCTTGGAGCTGCTGAATCGGTGCCTTCGCCACGGCTACTTTCCTAAAATATGGAAGGAAGCCGTGGTGGTGGCATTGAGGAAGCCCGGCAAGGACTCGTACGCCGTCCCCAAATCGTACAGACCTATTGGTCTGTTACCGGTTCTGGGGAAGGTGTACGAGAGGATGTTGGTAACTCGTCTCAACTTTTACTTAATGCCGAGGATTAGTACTCGCCAGTACGGCTTTATGCCCCAGAAAAGTACCGAAGACGCCCTCTATGACCTCATGGGCCACATAAGGGCTAGACTTGATGAGAAGAGGATAGTCCTTATGGTGTCCTTGGACATAGAGGGCGCCTTCGATAGCGCCTGGTGGCCGGCTATTAAGGTACGACTGGCTGAGGAAAGGTGTCCGGCAAATTTGAGACGAGTTATCAACAGCTACCTTAGCGACAGGAGAGTGAGGGTAAGGTATGCGGGCGAGGAGTGCGAACGCCCTACGGGGAAGGGTTGCGTCCAGGGTTCTATTGGTGGACCCTTACTGTGGAACCTCTTGTTGGATCCCTTACTGCGACGGTTGGAGGATGGGGCAGCTCGCGTCCAGGCATTTGCGGATGACGTGGTGCTTGTGTTCGATGGTGACAGCGCCTTGGAGATTGAGAGACAAGCCAATGCCTCTCTCGAGCATGTGCGGGAGTGGGGCATCGGAATGAAGCTGAAATTCGCACCGCACAAAACTTGTGCGATGGTAATCACGCGGAGGCTTAAGTACGATGTCCCACGCCTCAGCATGGGCGGGATAGACATTGGCATGTCCAAGGAAATCAAGATCCTGGGGCTCACCATCGACCACAAGCTAACCTTCAACACCCACGTCACCAACCAGTGCAAAAAGGCTATCGCCATCTACCACAAGCTGGCGCGGATGGCCCGGATCGGTTGGGGATTACATCCCGAGGTGATCCGGACCATCTACACCGCAGCCGTGGAACCGACGGTGCTGTACGCAGCCAGCAGCTGGTGTCCAGCGGTGGAGAAGCTCGGTATCCAGAAGCAGTTAGCCGTGGTGCAGCGCGGGTTCGCGCAAAAACTTTGCAAGGGCTACCGGACGGTCTCTCTGCACTCAAGTCTAATCTTGGCTGGAATGCTCCCTCTGGACCTCAGAGTTCGCGAGGTGGCCTCACTTTATGAGGCCAAGAGAGGAGTGTCCCAGTCATGGTTGGGAGACAGAGAGGTCGAACGGATGGCTTCAGCAATGGAGGTACCTCACCCCGCGGAGCATATAAGTCTGGACTTCACCAGCCTGGTAGACGAGGAAGATTACCAGCGCACCAACACCATCCAGGTGCGCATCTTCACGGACGGGAGCAAGATTGAGGGTCGTGTCGGCGCTGCGCTATCCATTTGGAATAGCGACGCCGAAACAAAGACCCTCAAACTTGCTCTCGCCCCACATTGTACCGTCTACCAGGCCGAACTCCTGGCTTTATGCAAAGCGACCAGTGAGGTCCTTAGGCGCGGCGCGGCCACGACGTTCGGCATCCTCAGCGACAGCAAAGCCGCTCTCCAAACGGTTGTCAACCCCCGTGCCCTCCACCCTCTGGCTGTCGAAGCCAGAGACAATATCAAGCGGGGCTTGGTCCAGAACAAGGAAGTATCCCTGTTCTGGATCAAGGCCCACGTAGGGCTGGAGGGCAACGAGCGAGCGGACCAGCTCGCTAAGGAGGCGGCTTTGAGGTCGAAGACGAGGCCGAACTATGACCTGTGTCCCGTCTCATTTGTCAAGCGTGGCCTGCGTCAGATCACGCTTGACAAGTGGAACGGACGCTATAAGACGGGTACGACTGCTTCTGGTACCAAGCTTTTCTTTCCGTGCGCTGTGGCTGCGTACAGAACCGTCCGTAAGATGGAGATAGCCGGCACCACGACCCAGCTATTAACGGGGCATGGTGGGTTCTCTGAATACTTGAGTCGCTTCAAGTGTAAGGAGGACCCATCATGCGCCTGCGAGCCAGGGGTCGTGGAATCGGTTGCGCACCTGGTCGCGGACTGTCCCATCTTCGCTAGGGATAGGTACGAGTTGGAGTGTCGGATCCAACTGGAGGTTTGTGTAGCAAACTTTCCAGTCCTGGTGACAAAGAACTACAGGCAGCACTTCCTAGAGTATTGGGAAAGGGTGATTAGGGTTGTTTTGAAAAGAAATAAGACATGATCGGCCTCCTACAGCTATTTACAGAAATAGCTGAGAGAGGCCGATACAGTAAGTGGGAATAATGGACTGGGAAGTGCTGTCTGTGGTTCTGAGGGAAGTTTGCTGATCACCCGGATGCCCCACGCCCCACGGAATGTATGATAGTATAAGTGGGTTTAAAAGAGTTGGTATGAGAGTAATGGGATGGAAGCAAGGAAATGAAAGTGATAGAATGAAAGAACATGAGCACCTAGCTTATAAGAAGAAATACCCGAGTAGGTACTTTTGGAAATTAATTGTTTTATTATATTTTTTATTATTAAATTAGACAAAAAATGGCTTCCTCGAAGTGCACAGCACGCAGTGGAAGGAGTTAGTAAAAAAAAAAAAAAAAAAAAAAAAAAAAAACCCCCGTGCCCTCCACCCTCTGGCCGTTGAGGCCAGAGATAACATCAAGCGGGGCTTGGTCCAGAACAAGGAAATATCCCTGTTCTGGATCAAGGCCCACGTAGGGTTGGAGGGCAACGAGCGAGCGGACCAGCTCGCTAAGGAGGCGGCTTTGAGGTCGAAGACGAGGCCGAACTATGACCTGTGTCCCGTCTCATTTGTCAAGCGTGGCCTGCGTCAGATCACGCTTGACAAGTGGAACGGACGCTATAAAACGGGTACGACTGCTTCTGGTACCAAGCTCTTCTTTCCGTGCGCTGTGGCTGCGTACAGAACCGTCCGTAAGATGGAGATAGCCGGCACCACGACCCAGCTATTAACGGGGCATGGTGGGTTCTCTGAATACTTGAGTCGCTTCAAGTGTAAGGAGGACCCATCATGCGCCTGCGAGCCAGGGGTCGTGGAATCGGTTGCGCACCTGGTCGCGGACTGTCCCATCTTCGCTAGGGATAGGTACGAGTTGCAGTGTCGGATCCAACTGGAGGTTTGTGTAGCAAACTTTCCAGTCCTGGTGACAAAGAACTACAGGCAGCACTTCCTAGAGTATTGGGAAAAGGTTGTGAGGACGGTTCTAAGAAGGAACAAGACGTGATCGGCCTCATACAGCTATTTTTAGAAATAGCTGAGGGAGGCCGATACTTGAGTGGGGAAGAATGGACTGGGAGGTGCTGTCTGTGGTTCCGAGGGAAGTTTGCTGATCACCCGGGTGCCCCACGCCCCACGAAATGTATGATAGTATGAGAGGGTTTAAAATGAGTTGGTATGGAAGTAATGGGATGGAAGCAAGGAAGGAAATGAAAGTGATAGAATGAAAGAAGCACCTAGCTTAGAAGAAGAAATACCCGAGTGGGTACTTTTTAGAATTAATTGTTTTATTATATTTTTATTATTAAATTAGACAAAAAATGGCTTCCTCGAAGTGCACAGCACGCAGTGGAAGGAGTAAGTTTAAAAAAAAAAAAAAAAAAAAAAAAAAAAAAAAAAAAAAAAACCTAACCTAACCTAACCTAACCTAACCTAACCTAACCTAACCTAACCTAACCTAACCTAACCTAGACGCCGCCTCGAGATAGGTCGATTGTGGTGGGCGGCACCTCCATCGCTGTCGGGACCAGTCTGAAATACCTCGGGCTGGTTCTCGACAGTCGGTGGCGGTTTGCGGAGCATTTCCGGCAGCTGGCACCGAAATTGCTGGCGTTTGCCGGAATGCTCTCGCGGTTGCTGCCCAACAGCGGAGGCCCGGGATCTGCCTGCCGCCGTCTCTACGACGGAGTGGTGCGCTCCAAGGCGCTCTACGGAGCGCCCATATGGGCGGAGGCCCTATGCCCTGCAAATGTTGCGCTGCTGCGACGACCGCAGCGCGCCATCGCACAGAGGGCCGCACGGGCGTACCACACCGTCTCTTACGAGGCGGCGTGTCTAATTGCGGGCAGTGTCCCCTGGGATCTCGAGGCTGGCGTCCTAAAGAGGGTGTATGATGAGGGCGCCCTGATGCGGCGCAATCTGGGAGGTCGGCCGCCTCCGGAAGAGATCGATCGCTGGAGACAGGCGGCTCGCGACGATCTCTTCCGGAAATGGGCCGAAAGGCTGAGGGTGACCCGTAGTGGGTCGCTGCTCGTGGGGGCCGTCCGGCCCGTCCTGCGTCTTTTTGTGGAGAGGGGTCATGGGGCTCCGACGTACCACCTCACCCAACTTCTCACAGGTCATGGCTGTTTTGCCAAGTACCTGTGGGAAGTGGTGGGGATCGAACCGGAGCCCCGGTGCCGTCACTGCACCAGCGGCGACCCCGACACGGCCTATCACACCATGGCCGTGTGTGAGGCGTGGGACGGCCAAAGGACGGCCCTCGTAAGCACCATTGGTGCAGACCTTTCGCTGTCGGCCGTGATTCCAGCCATGGCCGACAGCGAAGAGTGTTGGGCCGCCGTCGCCTCGTTCGCTAGCGAGGTGATGGCGGCAAAGAGAGAGGCTCTGCGGGAGCGGGAGCGAGCTGGTCTCACTCTTCCGCCCCGCAGGCCCCCGGCGAGGGGACGCCGGCGAGCGCAATTCGCCCGCGTCCCCGAATGAGCGAAGCCACGGGCGGTGGGTCGGGGGATCCGCCGCCCCATGCTAATGTGGCGGAATGCGCCCCTCAGTGTTCCTGGGGCGCATTCGTAAAGTGAGCTGGCCCCATCACCTGGAAAGTCTGTCCGGATGGTGGGGCCACCAAGAGGCGAGCCCAAACGGGCGTCCCTAGCCGAGTCGCGGTGAGAATTCTATCCCGCGGCTCGGATTAGGCGAAGGAGGAACACCGTGGTGGTTTAGTGGGTAGTCTGGCCTCCGTTTCGAGGTCAGGAGTCCCACACGAAGCGCGCCCCCTGCCCCCGCGGGGGGTGAGCGAAGTGCGTAAATGCATTCCACCACGTAAAAAAAAAAAAAAAAAAAAAAAAAAAAAAAACCTAGACTGTGGCGCAAGCGCTCCAACTCTGCCACGGAGGCAGAGTTGGACGAAAGCGCAAAAAAGGTGAAGGCCCACTATGCCTACTTGGCCAAGGCGAAGGCTGAGTTAGCCGTGGCCAAGGAGAGAGACCTGGAGCACCGGGCTGAGGAGGAGCTCGCGGAGCAGCGGCGGAGGAGGGCTCTCTACCTCCGGGAGTCCCCCAGCCCACAACCGCAGCCTAGCCCACTGTTACCAGCAGGAGTGGCAGATACTGCGACCCAGCCCCTCAGCGCGGAACAGCTGTCGGGCTCCATCGAGGCAGCGGTGGCGATGGTACAATCCATCGCCACCAAGAGCTCCAATTTAAAGGGCCAGTACGTGCGGGACCTTAAGCAGGCATGTTGCTCCATCCTGGAGCACGTGCGTGTGCTGAGGTCCCGCACGCAGTCTGAGGAGGTGGCCCAGCTCCAGACCGAGCTGGCTGTCGTGCGGGCCGAAATGCGGGCCTGGAAGCGGCAGGCGGAGACTGCGCCGCCCGCGATGAGTCGCGAAGAGATCGCATTCCTGGTCGATGCGCGCATCGCGGGCATCCAGGACCGCCTGCTGCCCGAGACCCGCATCCGCCCACCTCTCCAGGCGGACAGGCGTAATGCCATCCGCCAGGCTAAGGAAGCCGAGCCCGAGCGCCAACCCGAGCTCCCTTCCCTTCCTCCCTCGCCGCCTCTTCAGCTATCCCCTCCAATGCCCGATGGGCAAGCGGAGGACGCGTCGCGTCCCACCCCTCCAGGAGGTAAGGCCGCCAAGAAGAAGAGGCCGAAGAAGAAGACGGCCGCGGCGAGGGAGGCAGAAGCTGCCCGCCAGCCGCGACAGCCATCTCAGCCATCCACGCTGACCCCCCAGTCGGTTCCAGCGCCGTTACAGTGGAGCCAGGTGGTGGCACGGCCAAAAGCGCCGAAGACGGCCCAAGTTCAGCCGGCTCCAGTGGCGCCAGCCACGCAAAAGAAGCGTAGTGGCCGAAAACCCCGCAAACTACGAGTGCCCAAAACTGCAGCGGTCACTCTCACGCTGCAGCCGGACGCCGCGGAGCGGGGCGTAACGTACGGCGATGTGCTTGCCAAGGCCGAGAGGTCGATAGACCTCAAGGCCCTCGGCATTGACGGCCTTCGCCTGCGTCCCGCTGTGACCGGAGGCCGAATCCTCGAGGTGGCCGGCGCTGACAGAGCGCAGAAGGCCGACGCCCTGGCCACAAAACTACGGGAGGCGCTGGAGGAGGTCCGCGTCGCTAGACCAGAGAGGTGCGTGGAGCTACGCATCTCTGGTCTGAGCGACTCGGCCTCCAAGGAGACCGTAGCGGCGTCGCTGGCAGCAGAGGGGGGCTGCTCTGCCAGCTCTATAAAGGTGGGCGACATTCAGCGCCCATCTGGCCGGCAGGGCTCTGCCTGGCTGCGGTGCCCTGTTGACGCGGCCAAAGTCCTCACGGACGGGCGCCGCATCGTAATCGGGTGGTCAGTGGTTAGGCTGACCACCCTGGAGCCCAGGCCGGCGCGGTGCTTCCGCTGCCTAGAGCCGGGGCATGTTGGTGTAAGGTGCACTGCGGGCATTGACCGCAGTGCGCTCTGTTTCCGTTGTGGGCAGGCGGGCCACCAGTCTGCCACCTGCTCCGCGGAGCCCAAGTGCCCCGTCTGTGCGGCGGAAGGTGCACCGTCTGGCCACAAATTGGGGTCAGGCGAGTGCAAGGCGGCCTCCCGTAGTAGGGGCCGCGCAAAAAGGAAGGCTGCCGGTGGGGCTAAATCTACCCCCTCCCCCACCCAACAGCCCACAGTGGAGGTTATGGATACCGCCCAACAATAATGGCTCACATCTCCATTCTGCAGGCCAACGTCAACCACTGCGTCACGGCCCAGGACCTTTTGGCCCAATCCATGGCGCAGTGGCAGACGACACTGGCAGTGGTCGCCGAGCCGTACTACGTGCGCGAAACCCCTAACTGGGCCAGCGACCACAACGGCTTGGTGGCTATCGTCGCCCAGCGAACGGCTCCCCCCTTCGAAAGAGTGCAGAGGGGTCGAGGTTGCGTCCTCGTCACGCTGGGCGGCGCTGCAGTGATTGGGGTGTACTGCCCCCCCAGTAGGAGCATCGCCGAGTTTGAGCAGCTGCTCGCTGAGGTCGGTGCCCTGCTGGCGGAAGTGCACCCCACCCCGGCCGTGGTGGCCGGAGATTTCAACGCTCACTCTCGGGCGTGGGGATCTCCGGCGACCGATGCCCGGGGGGAGATGTTGGAGGAATGGGCGGTGTCCCAAGGCTTGGTGTTGCTGAACCAAGGGGCGGTCCACACCCTAGTGCGACCGCAGGGTAGGTCGATCGTCGATCTGTCGTTCGCCAGTTCTGGCCTGGCCCGTCGGATCGGCAACTGGCGGGTCGTTGAGGGGGTGGAGACCGCGTCGGACCACCGGTACATCCGGTTCGACGTCGTCCCTGCCGCCTCGGCGGCTCGAGTCGACCTCGACCGTCCCTTGGTAGGAGAAGGTCCGCGGTGGCGACTCACCACACTGGACAAGGAACTGGCCCGAGAGGCGGCTATCGTCGAGCGATGGGCTGCGGGCGACAGTGGCCTGGACGCAGACGCGAGATGCGAGCGGCTCGCTGGAGCGCTGACTCGCGTCTGCGACGCGGCGATGCAAAGGGCGAGGCCTATCCCGCCTCGGAAATCGATGTACTGGTGGCGTCCCCACCTAGCCGGGCTGCGTACAGCTAGTGACGCAGCCCAGAGGCAGTACTACCGGTGCCGAAGGCGGGCCGTGAGAGACCTCGCCCGAGAAGAACAGCTGCACGCCGCGTACCGGGCCGCCCGTGAGGCCCTTAGCTCGGCGGTCAAAGCCGCCAAGGAGGAGGCCTGGAAGGAGTGGCTCGAGAGTCTCAATCGAGATCCATGGGGGCGTCCGTACAAGACCGTGAGCCAGAAGCTCCGGCCTTGGGCGCCTCCTCTCACAAGGACTCTCGAGCCGAGCCTCCTCCACCGAGTGGTCAGTTCCCTCTTCCCTGCGAGGGAGGAGTGGGTCCCACCGCGGATGGCAACACCAAGCCGGGTGCCGGCAGACGAAGGGGCAATACCTCCCGTGTCCGAGGCCGAGTTAGGGGCTGCGATCCTGGCACTCAGGTCCAGGAACCGCGCCCCGGGCCCGGACGGCGTCCCTGGGAAGGTTATTGCCACAGTCATGCCGGCACTAGAGGAGGAGACGCTGTCCCTCATGTCCGAGTGTTTGGCGTCGGGGAGAGTCCCGCGACGATGGAAGACTGGGAAGCTCGTGCTGCTTAAAAAGCACGGGCGTCCAGTCGACTCGCCGTCGGCCTACCGCCCCATCGTTTTGCTCGACGAGATGTGCAAGCTGTTTGAGCGGGTGCTCGCTGCGCGTCTCGTCGGCCACCTGGAGGGGGCGGGGCCCAACTTAAGTGACGGCCAGTTCGGCTTCCGTCGCGGGAGGTCAACCCTCGACGCCATATCCCGACTGCGGGGCAGCGTCGACGAAGCGGTCGCCGGGGGAGAGGTGTTGTTGGCTGTATCGCTGGACATAGCCAACGCCTTCAACACCCTCCCCTGGGAAACTATCGCCGAGGCGCTGAGGTACCACAACGTCCCGTGGTACCTCAGGCGCGTCCTTGCGGACTACTTCGTAGACCGGGTCATCATCTACCCGGCCAAAAGCGAGGTGGTCCGCAGGGGCATGTCTTGTGGCGTTCCACAGGGGTCGGTCCTCGGGCCGCTCCTGTGGAACGTAGGGTACGATTGGGTCCTGCGCGGTGCTAATCTTCGGGGAGTCGGTGTACTTTGTTACGCCGACGACACCCTAGTCACCGCGCGGGCCCCGACGTTTCGCGACGCCTCCGTCCTCGCTACGGCAGGCGTCGCCCATGTCGTGCGTCGCATCGGGGCACTAGGTTTGAAGGTGGCCCTCGAAAAGTCCGAGGCCCTATTCTTTCATGGGCCTCGGCAGACGCCGCCTCGAGATAGGTCGATTGTGGTGGGCGGCACCTCCATCGCTGTCGGGACCAGTCTGAAATACCTCGGGCTGGTTCTCGACAGTCGGTGGCGGTTTGCGGAGCATTTCCGGCAGCTGGCACCGAAATTGCTGGCGTTTGCCGGAATGCTCTCGCGGTTGCTGCCCAACAGCGGAGGCCCGGGATCTGCCTGCCGCCGTCTCTACGACGGAGTGGTGCGCTCCAAGGCGCTCTACGGAGCGCCCATATGGGCGGAGGCCCTCTGCCCTGCAAATGTTGCGCTGCTGCGACGACCGCAGCGCGCCATCGCGCAGAGGGCCGCAAGGGCGTACCACACCGTCTCTTACGAGGCGGCGTGTCTAATTGCGGGCAGTATCCCCTGGGATCTCGAGGCTGGCGTCCTCAAGAGGGTCTATGATGAGGGCGCCCTGATGCGGCGCAATCTGGGAGGTCGGCCGCCTCCGGAAGAGATCGATCGCTGGAGACAGGCGGCTCGCGACGATCTCTTCCGGAAATGGGCCGAGAGGCTGCAAGCGACCCGTAGTGGGTCGCTGCTCGTGGGGGCCGTCCGGCCCGTCCTGCGTCTTTTTGTGGAGAGGGGTCATGGGGCTCCGACGTACCACCTCACCCAACTTCTCACGGGTCATGGCTGTTTTGCCAAGTACCTGTGGGAAGTGGTGGGGATCGAAACGGAGCCCCGGTGCCGTCACTGCACCAGCGGAGACCCCGACACGGCCTATCACACCATGGCCGTGTGTGAGGCGTGGGACGGCCAAAGGACGGCCCTCGTAAGCACCATTGGTGCAGACCTTTCGCTGTCGGCCGTGATTCCAGCCATGGCCGACAGCGAGGAGTGTTGGGCCGCCGTCGCCTCGTTCGCTAACGAGGTGATGGCGGCAAAGAGAGAGGCTCTGCGGGAGCGGGAGCGAGCTGGGCTCACTCTTCCGCCCCGCAGGCCCCCGGCGAGGGGACGCCGGCGAGCGCAATTCGCCCGCGTCCCCGAATGAGCGAAGCCACGGGCGGTGGGTCGGGGGATCCGCCGCCCCATGCTAATGTGGCGGAATGCGCCCCTCAGTGTTCCTGGGGCGCATTCGTAAAGTGAGCTGGCCCCATCACCTGGAAAGTCTGTCCGGATGGTGGGGCCACCAAGAGGCGAGCCCAAACGGGTGCCCCTAGCCGAGTCGCGGTGAGAATTCTATCCCGCGGCTCGGATTAGGCGAAGGAGGAACACCGTGGTGGTTTAGTGGGTAGTCTGGCCTCCGTTTCGAGGTCAGGAGTCCCACACGAAGCGAGCCCCCTGCCCCCGCGGGGTGTGAGCGAAGTGCGTAAATGCATTCCACCACGTAAAAAAAAAAAAAAAAAAAACCTAACCTAACCTAACCTAACCTGAACCTTGTGCTCGACACTTGCGGCAAATCATTGTGCGAATCGAACTGTTCTTGTTGTCTAACTGCGATGTTAACACGAGCGAAGATGCTCAACAGTCCTTTTAAGGACTCGGAGGAGATGGTGGCAGTTCCCTCTGCCTCCTCCTCCAACAGTCCTTTTCAGGACTCAGCGGTGGTGGCAGCTCCGTCTGATAATAGTCCTTTTCAGGACTGCGGGGAGATTGTGGCAGTTCCGTCTGCCTTGTCTGCGGACCAATCTCCTCCATCCACTATGGAGGTGGAGCTCGAAAGCCCTGCGGCTTCTGTGCCCCGCGCGGAGGCGGTTGTTGTGCTGGAGCGCCTGGGCACTTCGGCCGTACTGAGTGGGTCGCGCCCATCCTCCCCAGTAATGGGGAGACTGTGGCGCAAGCGCTCCAACTCTGCCACGGAGGCGGAGTTGGATGAGAGCGCGAAGAAGAGCAAGGCTCATTATGCCTACCTGGCCAAGGCGAAGGCCGAGCTAGCCGTGGCCAGGGAGAGAGAGGTGGAGCTCCGGGCTGAGGAGGAGCTCGCGGAGCAGCGGCGGAGGAGGGCTCTCTTCCTCCGGGAGTCCCCCAGCCCACAACCGCAGCCCAGCCCGATGGCATCAACAGGAGTGGCAGGTACTGCCACCCAGTCCCTCAGTGCCTCGGAGTTATCGGGCTCCATAGAGGCGGCGGTGGCGATGGTGCAATCCATCGCCACCAAGAGCTCAAATTTAAAGGGCCAGTACGTGCGGGACCTTAAGCAGGCATGTTGCTCCATCCTGGAGCACGTGCGTGTGCTGAGGTCCCGCACGGAATCTGAGGAGGTGGCCCAGCTCCAGACCGAGCTGGCTGCCGTGCGGGCCGAAATGCGGGCCTGGAAGCGGCAGGCGGAGACTGCGCCGCCCGCGATGAGTCGCGAAGAGATCGCATTCCTGGTCGATGCGCGCATCGCGGGCATCCAGGACCGCCTGCTGCCCGAGACCCGCATCCGCCCACCTCTCCAGGCGGACAGGCGTAATGCCATCCGCCAGGCTAAGGAAGCCGAGCCCGAGCGCCAACCCGAGCTCCCTTCCCTTCCTCCCTCGCCACCTCTTCCGCTATCCCCTCCAATGCCCGATGGGCAAGCGGAGGACGCGTCGCGTCCCACTCCTCCTCCAGTGGGAGATAAGGCCAAGAGAAAGAGGCCCAAAAAGAAGACGGCCGCGGCGAGGGAGGCAGAAGCTGCCCGCCAGGCGCGACAGACATCGCAGCCAACCTCCCAGTTGGCCCCAGCGCCAATGTCGTGGAGCACAGTGGCGGCGCGCCCAAAAGCGCTGAAGCCAGCTCCAGCCCAGCCAGCTCCAGTAGCGAGCAGCAAGAAACGTGGCGCCCGTAGGCCTCGCAAACTGCGAGCGCCTAAGACCGCAGCAGTTACCATCACGCTGCAGCCGGGCGCCGCGGAGCAGGGCGTGACATACGGAGATGTGCTCGCCAAGGCTGAGAGGTCAATCGACCTCAAGGCCCTCGGCATCGACGGCCTGCGCCTCCGTCCCGCCGTGACTGGAGGTCGTATCTTGGAGGTGGCTGGCGCTGACAGAGCGCAGAAGGCGGACCAGTTGGCGTGTAAGCTGCGGGAGGCGCTGGAGGAGGTCCGCGTCGCTAGACCGGAGAGGTGCGTGGAGTTACGTATCTCTGGCCTGAGCGACGCGGCCTCCAAGGAGACTGTGGCGGCGTCGCTGGCAGCAGAGGGGGGCTGCTCTGCCGACTCCATAAAGGTGGGCGACATCCAACGCCCATCTGGCCGGCAGGGCTCTGCCTGGCTGCGGTGCCCGGTTGACGCGGCAAAAATATTAACAGACGGACGGCGCATCGTGATCGGGTGGTCAGTGGTTAGGCTGACCACCCTGGAGCCCAGGCCGGCGCGGTGCTTCCGCTGCCTGGAGCCGGGGCATGTTGGTGTAAGGTGCACTGCGGGCATTGACTGCAGTGCACTATGCTTCCGTTGTGGGCAGGCGGGCCACAAGTCGGCCACCTGCTCCGCGGAGCCCAGGTGCCCCGTCTGTTCAGCGGCGGGCAAAGCGTCCGCCCACAAACTGGGCTCGGCTGAGTGCCAGGCGGCTTCCCGCAGCAGGGGCCGGGCCAAGGGTAAAGCTGCCGGTGGGGCTAAATCTACCCCCTCCCCCACCCAGCAGCCCACAGTGGAGGTTATGGACACCGCCCAACAATAATGGCCCACATCTCCATTCTGCAGGCCAACGTCAACCATTGCGTCACGGCCCAGGACCTTTTGGCCCAATCCATGGCGCAGTGGCAGACGACACTGGCAGTAGTCGCCGAGCCGTATTACGTTCGCGAAAGCCCGAATTGGGCCAGCGACAATAGCGGCTTGGTGGCTATCGTCGCCCAGCGAACGGCTCCTCCCTTTGACCGAGTGCGGAGGGGTCGAGGGTGTGTCCTCGTAGCGCTGGGCGGCGCTGCAGTAATTGGGGTGTACTGCCCCCCCAGCAGAAGCATCGCCGAGTTCGAACAACTACTCTCGGAGGTCGGTGCTCTGCTGGCAGAAGTGCACCCCACCCCGGCCGTGGTGGCCGGAGATTTCAACGCTCACTCTCGGGCGTGGGGATCTCCGGCGACCGATGCCCGGGGGGAGATGGTGGAAGAATGGGCGGTGTCCCAAGGCTTGGTGTTGCTGAACCAAGGGGCGGTCCACACCCTTGTGCGACCGCAGGGTAGGTCGATCGTCGATCTGTCGTTCGCCAGTTCTGACCTGGCCCGACGGATCGACAACTGGCGGGTCGTTGAGGGGGTGGAGACCGCGTCGGACCATCGGTATATCCGGTTCGACGTCGTCCCTGCCGCCTCGGCGGCTCGAGTCGACCTCGACCGCCCCTTGTTAGGAGAAGGTCCGCGGTGGCGACTCGGAACGTTGAATAGGGAACTGGCCCGAGAGGCGGCTATCGTCGAGCGATGGGCTGCGGGCGACAGTGGCCTGGACGCAGACGCGAGATGCGAGCGGCTCGCTGGAGCGCTGACTCGCGTCTGCGACGCGGCGATGCAAAGGGCGAGGCCTATCCCGCCTCGGAAATCGGTGTACTGGTGGCGTCCCCACCTAGCCGGGCTGCGTACAGCTAGTGACGCAGCCCAGAGGCAGTACTACCGGTGCCGAAGGCGGGCCGTAAGAGACCTCGCCCGAGAAGAACAGCTGCACGCCGCGTACCGGGCCGCTCGTGAGGCCCTTAGCTCGGCGGTCAAAGCCGCCAAGGAGGAGGCCTGGAAGGAGTGGCTCGAGAGTCTCAATCGAGATCCATGGGGGCGTCCGTACAAGACCGTGAGCCAGAAGCTCCGGCCTTGGGCGCCTCCTCTCACAAGGACTCTCGAGCCGAGCCTCCTCCACCGAGTGGTCAGTTCCCTCTTCCCTGCGAGGGAGGAGTGGGTCCCACCGCGGATGGCAACACCGAGCCGGGTGCCGGCAGACGAAGAGGCAATACCTCCCGTGTCCGAGGCCGAGTTAGGGGCTGCGATCCTGGCACTCAGATCCAGGAACCGCGCCCCGGGCCCGGACGGCGTACCTGGGAAGGTCATTGCCACAGTCATGCCGGCACTAGAGGAGGAGACGCTGTCCCTCATGTCGGAGTGTTTGGCGTCGGGGAGAGTCCCGCGACGATGGAAGACTGGGAAGCTCGTGCTTCTTAAAAAGCACGGGCGCCCAGTCGACTCGCCGTCGGCCTACCGCCCCATCGTTTTGCTCGACGAGATGTGCAAGCTGTTTGAGCGGGTGCTCGCTGCGCGTCTCGTCGGCCACCTGGAGGGGGCGGGGCCCAACCTAAGTGACGGCCAGTTCGGCTTCCGTCGCGGGAGGTCAACCCTCGACGCCGTATCCCGACTGCGGGGCAGCGTCGACGAAGCGGTCGCCGGGGGAGAGGTGTTGTTGGCTGTGTCGCTGGACATAGCCAACGCCTTCAACACCCTCCCCTGGGAAACTATAGCTGAGGCGCTGAGGTACCACAACGTCCCGTGGTACCTCAGGCGCGTCCTTGCGGACTACTTCGTGGACCGGGTCATCATCTACCCGGCCCAAAGCGGGGTGGTCCGCAGGGGCATGTCTTGTGGCGTTCCACAGGGGTCGGTCCTCGGGCCGCTCCTGTGGAACGTAGGTTATGATTGGGTCCTGCGCGGTGCTAATCTTCGGGGAGTCGGTGTACTATGTTACGCCGACGACACCCTAGTCACCGCGCGGGCCCCAACGTTTCGCGACGCCTCCGTCCTCGCTACGGCAGGCGTCGCCCATGTCGTGCGTCGCATCGGGGCACTAGGTTTGAAGGTGGCCCTCGAAAAGTCCGAGGCCCTATTCTTTCATGGGCCTCGGCAGACGCCGCCTCGAGACAGGTCAATTGTGGTGGGCGGCACCTCCATCGCTGTCGGGACCAGTCTGAAATACCTCGGGCTGGTTCTCGACAGTCGGTGGCGGTTTGCGGAGCATTTCCGGCAGCTGGCACCGAAGTTGCTGGCGTTTGCCGGAATGCTCTCGCGGTTGCTGCCCAACAGCGGAGGCCCGGGGTCTGCCTGCCGCCGTCTCTACGACGGAGTGGTGCGCTCCAAGGCGCTCTACGGAGCGCCCATATGGGCGGAGGCCCTCTGCCCAGCAAACGTTGCGCTGCTGCGACGACCGCAGCGCGCCATCGCGCAGAGGGCCGCACGGGCGTACCACACCGTCTCTTACGAGGCGGCGTGTCTAATTGCGGGCAGTATCCCCTGGGATCTCGAGGCAGGCGTCCTAAAGAGGGTCTACGATGAGGGTGCCCTGATGCGGCGTAATCTGGGAGGTCGGCCGCTTCCGGAGGAGATCGATCGCTGGAGACAGGCGGCTCGCGACGATCTCTTCCGGAAATGGGCCGAAAGGCTGAGAGCGACCCGTAGTGGGTCGCTGCTCGTGGGGGCCGTCCGGCCCGTCCTGCGTCTTTTTGTGGAGAGGGGTCATGGGGCTCCGACGTACCACCTCACCCAACTTCTCACGGGTCATGGCTGTTTTGCCAAGTACCTGTGGGAAGTGGTGGGGATCGAACCGGAGCCCCGGTGCCGTCATTGCACCAGCGGCGACCCCGACACGGCCTACCACACCATGGCCGTGTGTGAGGCGTGGGACGGCCAAAGGACGGCCCTCGTAAGCACCATTGGTGCAGACCTTTCGCTGTCGGCCGTGATTCCAGCCATGGCCGACAGCGAAGAGTGTTGGGCCGCCGTCGCCTCGTTCGCTAGCGAGGTGATGGCGGCAAAGAGAGAGGCTCTGCGGGAGCGGGAGCGAGCTGGTCTCACTCTTCCGCCCCGCAGGCCCCCGGCGAGGGGGCGCCGGCGAGCGCAATTCGCCCGCGTCCCCGAATGAGCGAAGCCACGGGCGGTAGGTCGGGGGACCCGCCGCCCCATGCTAATGTGGCGGAATGCGCCCCTCAGTGTTCCTGGGGCGCATTCGTAAAGTGAGCTGGCCCCATCACCTGGAAAGTCTGACCGGATGGTGGGGCCACCAAGAGGCGAGCCCAAACGGGCGTCCCTAGCCGAGTCGCGGTGAGAATTCTATCCCGCGGCTCGGATTAGGCGAAGGAGGAACACCGTGGTGGTTTAGTGGGTAGTCTGGCCTCCGTCTCGAGGTCAGGAGTCCCACACGAAGCGAGCCCCCTGCCCCCGCGGGGGGTGAGCGAAGTGCGTAAATGCATTCCACCACGTAAAAAAAAAAAAAAAAAAAAACCTAACCTAACCTAACCTAACCTAACCTAACCTAACCTAACCTAACCTAACCTAACCCAGTCGCCCAGCACTCCCCGTGACGATCGGATCATTTTCCGTTTTGCTCCGACTTTAAAAAATCATTTGAGTGGGTTTTTCTCGTGCGATTTTGAAGTGCCGCATACGAAAAGTTGTGTCTCGGCGGCCCCCATCCGCCTGCAGTCTTCAAATTAGCCGGACGATACTGGCGAAGGCGCCGGAGCCGAAAAACCTAGTTTTTATAGGTTAAGTGAAGTGTTTATACAATATAAATCGGTCAGTGAGTGGAAATCGAAGAAGTGAAAAGTGTCCTCGGCAGCGGGCTTCTGAGCCCTATCCTCCCCGCTAGCCTTTTTCAGCCGGAAAATTCCGGAAGTTGCTGAAAAAGGCAAAAAAACAACTACCACGTGGCGGCGTGCTACCAGATCCAGCTGTCCGAGGAGGCTGAAATTTTGCATGGAGGAAGACCATCATTAGCTCAACATTTTTCCGCAAAAAGAAAAATTTTTCACCAGGTGAAAATTTTTTTAATTTAACTTTAAAAAGTGAAACTTTGGCAGTGGATTGCAGCAGAACCAGACAAAAACTTAAAATTCCGCAACTGCTATAAGTTGCGCGCTTGCTAGTTCTACGAGCCTTCAAGTTTGAAAAATTTTCCGGCAGTTTTCCACCGAGCTACAATAGAAAAACCGAATTTTTCGGTTTTTCGTGAAAATTTCCAAGAAAAATCGGTGAAAAACTTTCTCGTGTACATAGTTGGATAGAGCTTATTTTACTGCTAATTTTAAGATTTTTAATATAATTTTAACGATAACCAGTTCGGAGTAATCGAATTTTTACTATTTTTTCAAAATTATTTAAAAGGGGGTAGATTTTCTTTGTTTTTGACGGCGGGGTTGGGTTTGGACAAGCCTTTTACACTTGTTTAAGCCCAAACAAGCCCGCTCTAGCGGCAAAAACAACGAAAATTGTAAATTCCGACATTTCATAAAAATTTTGTATGAAACTTTAATTTAAGTTTTCTCCGGATTGGTTACTCCTATCTGAAAAATTCTTTTTATGTCGGTTATTTCGGGGGGAAAATTTTAAGATTTTTACATTTTTTAGTGATTTGGAGCCTTTTCCTCCAATTTGGTTTTAGACCACCTGGGGGGACAAAAGACGTCAAGCCCACCCCAGAAATCGATTTTGGGCTCTCTGCGACCAACCGTTTAGGAGCTACAGCCGGTCAAACTTTGACCTTGAGCGCGCGCGGCCATCTTGGAAAAATTCAAACACCCGTAGCTCCATAACCGGTGGTCGCAGAGAGACCGGATTTCGGCTGGGGACGTCAGTAAAGGGTCATCTACCCCGCCCCATAGAGATTCGGGAAATTCCGGGAAATTTTCCCGGGAAATTTTCCGAATTTTCTTTTTAGTTTTCACCACACGGGGGTGGTAGGGGGTGTCGGGCCGATCAGGGAGAAACTTTTTCGGGATCGCTGGGACGCCTGGGACCCGAAATATACGTGCTCAAAGTTTGGCGAGTCCGCCATCTTGGATTTTTTCAGAGCCGTATATCTCGGCAACCGGTGGTCGTAGCGGCCCCTGGTTTTCTCTGGGAGGCTTGGCTCCTCTTCCCACACCCTATAGGTGGGGTTGGGGGTGGACCCCACAAAGTTGGGGGCCCGATTTTTGGGGGTCACCAATTTGACCCAAAAACCAAATCGCGGGATAGGGCTTGCCGGGACCTCTTCGGGGACCCCTCTCTCGCTTGGATCGGACTGGTGGTTCTTGGGATATCGGGGTTTGAAAACTCATACAATTTTTGTATGAAAATTTTCGAGCCCTGCTATCTCCGAACCAGTGGACCTAGACCCTTCGAGTTTGGGCTCTTTTTGGAGGGCTCGGGAAGCTCTATCCGATCGACCCCAGGGAAAGGCTCTACATAGAGCTCAAAAAATTTTTTACTGTAGAGTCGAAGTTTTTTGGAGCCACAAGGCCCAAACTCAATTTTTGTATAGAATCAAAGAATCAAAGAATCAATTTCATTTATTCAGTTTAGGCACATAAAGAGCACTTATGAATGTCAAAGTTTTACAATAATTATGTACCTACATTTGTCAAAAATATTATAATTCATAATAAATTAGGATACTTAGTAAATAAATCATTAGAAAATGATTCTTTCGCTGGTTCGGTAGTTAAATCTCCTGAGAAGAGACCAGCAAGAAACTCAGGTAGATTATCGTTATTCTTTTTAATATTTAGTTGTTTATTTATAATAACTGGGTGCAAGAGCAAGAGATTATTATGCCCACGCATTTTTATCATCAAGATATTCGTCTACTTTATAATAGCTTTTTTTAATTAAAAATTTTTTCAATTCTATTTTAAACTTATCAAGTGGCAGGTCAGCCAAATCCTGAGGAATTTTATTATATATTTTTATACATTTGCCCACAAACGAATTACTGACTTTATGAAGCCTTAGTTTCGGTATCGCCAGTTTATTTTTATTTCGCGTATTCAAGTTGTGAAAGTCTGATTTTTTTTGGAAGAGGTCTAGGTTCTTCCTTACATATAAGGCGTTGTCGTAAATATATTGTGAGGCAACTGTTAAAATATTAATTTCTTTAAACAGTTCTTTCAGCGAGTCACGGGGTCCGAGGCAATAGATTGCTCGTATAGCTCGTTTCTGTAATATAAATATAGTTGCAATATCGGCAGCTGAGCCCCACAGCAGCAGACCATATGACATAACGCTATGAAAGTAACTGAAATAAACTAATCGTGCCGTTTTCTCGTCAGTTAGTGACCTTATCTTTCTAACCGCATAGGCAGCTGAGCTAAGTCTTCCTGCTAAGGCTGTGATATGAGAACCCCATTGTAGTTTATTATCTAGCGTGATGCCAAGAAAAACTGTGGTATTGACTATTTCCACAGTTTCATTATTCATTATAATGTTTGAGTCTATATGTCTTACATTTGGCATCGTAAATTTTACACATTTTGTTTTTTTGGCATTAAGTAGCAGGTTATTACTCGTGAACCAATGCAATATTACAGAAAGGGTATTATTCACATCGTCAAGTATTACTTTTTGTCTGTCAGTTTTAAAAATTAATGAAGTGTCATCAGCAAATAATACTATTTCACAAAGATTTTCAATGAAGTATGGAAGGTCGTTTACATATATCAGGAACAAAAGGGGTCCTAATATCGAGCCTTGGGGTACTCCCATGACTAGCGGGGCGCCAGAAGAATCGGTGCCATTAACGTTTACTTTTTGTACTCTGCCAGTGAGGTAAGACCTAAGTAAGCTAAGTGAGCTATTCGAGACACCATAATAATCTAACTTTAATAACAAGGTCTCATGATCAACACAATCGAAAGCCTTTGATAAGTCACAAAAAATACCAATGGCATCCTGCTTCTCCTCCCATGCATCAAATATATGTTTAACTAGTGCGACTCCTGCATCTGTTGTATTTTTGCCTTTAGTAAAACCAAACTGTTTTTTATGAAGTAAATCATTGGCTGCAAAATGTGAAAGCAGTTGATTAAATATTATTTTTTCAAAAATTTTACTTAGCGCTGGTAATATAGAGATGGGACGAAAATTGGATGGGTCACTTTTGTCCCCTGCTTTGAATAACGGAATGATTTTACTGTACTTCATAAGATTTGGAAATTGTTTTTCATCTATACATTTATTGAATATGAATGCAAGGTAGGGCGCAATAGTGGGCATTATTGAATTTATTATATTGGTTGAAATGCCCCAGAGATCTTCAGTCTTTTTTATATTTAATTGTTTAAATGTTTTAAGTATTGTTTCAGTGTCTATATACTGAAAATTAAAGATTACATTACATTTAGGAACACAAGATTTAAGAAGGGAATCGGCTACGTTTTGCGACGAATTTAATTCACTCGTAGTAGTAATTGCAATATTTGTGAAAAAAGATTCAAAAGCATGGGCCACTGCAGAATCAGTGGTAATGTATTGATCATCTATTTTTAAGTCGAAGGATCGATCACGTGACCTCGTTTTACAGGTTTCTTTGTTAATGACATTCCATGTAGCCTTAATTTTATTATCAGATTTTTCTATTGTAGCCCGTATATGATTAGATTTGGCGATTAAACATACTTTCTTGAATAATTTCGAGTATATCTTAATATTTTCAATTACCTGTGGCTCACTAGTAGATGCCTTTATATCGTATAATTCATATAATTTCTTCCTACTTTTGTATATTCCAGGTGTAGCCCAATCACTAAATTTAATTTTAAATTGATTTACATTTATTGTTTTTTTGGTGAAAATATTGTTAAATTCACTTTTGATTACTCCGAACAAATCTCTGTAGAGATCATTCGGATGATCGTTATTATTCATCTCTAGAAGAGGTATTTTATCTTTATCTTTATATATATCTTTGTAGCTCCAGATCTAATAGGTGACTGTAACTGGGCTACAATAGCTTTATTTAATTTAATTTAACTTTTATTCATATTTAGGATAAGACTGTATAATTGCAGACTGGTAGACCCACTCTACTTAATACAGACCAGTAGCTGAGCTACTAGCGACAGGTAGAGTTAGCTCTACCAAATACTATTTTATTATTTTATATATTTTTTATTTTTTGATTTTTTGATTTATAACTTTAGTAAAGTTATTTAACCTGTATTTGTATTTGACGTTGATAATTGTTCTCACACCAGCTTCGCGATCGCTTCGGGCCTTACATACATACACTACACACACACACACATCACAAACACTCCCAGGTTACACACATTCACAAACTCTTACACAATACTTGCACACCACAACACACCGCATTACCTACACACGACACCATCCCAGGAGTGTTGCCCTTAGCGGATACCTGACGCCACGATTAGCCGCGGAGCTTGAACCGAACAGCGCTGGTTTATTGCCAGTCAGACGAATTTATTTTTATTTTTATTTTTATTTGTTGTTTTAATTGATTTATTTATTTTCACTTTTATTGACAGAATTATTTAATTTATTAACATTTATAATTCATTTATACTCTTTTTAAACTTCAACGCGCACCTTCGCCAAGTCAAGATGAACGCATTTCGCTCACCTATCGAAAAGAGGAGTACTCCTGTTACCGAGGGCAACTCAACCTTCACATTAGAAGGCAGCCCCGAAAATAAGGCGGCGGGCCGCGTGTCGGGGACTGTTCGGAAGAGTATCGAGAGGATACAATCCAGGGCGGAACCCCTCTCACAAAATTCCAAGAAGGGAACACTCCATCGGACCCCCCCGCCAAAGGCCGAACAGTCGTCGACCGCGCGCCTCGCCAACAACTGCTGCCAAACTATTCGGGAGCAAATCGCCGCCTCTCGAAATCTCAAAACAGAGATCAAGACAAAGATCGAGGAGGCGGTGACTGCTCTCGAAAACTATCTGAAGGCGCTCCCGGGTGAAACGAGCGTGCAAAAGGGCCAGATAAGGCAGACCGCTGGGGCGGCTGGGATACCGGCCTCCGTCGCACCAGCCTCTGCCCCAAGTGCACACGGACTAAAAGTCTTGAGGAAAATAGAGGAAAATGAAAGACTGATAAAAGAGAATGGTAGAATGATGAATGAAATAATGGAAAGAATGGAAAGATTGGATGAAAGGGAGAAAGAAAGAGAAAGAAAGCAGGTGATGACTTATGCGGGTGTGGTGGCGGGTCGCTCGAGTGTGCAGCCCCCCCCGGCACTACACTCCATAGCCATCACCTCGAAGGACGAAAAGGATACCAGTGATCAAATAATGGAACGATTACGAAAGGTTGCGAATGAAGATGATGGATGGGTTATGGTAGAGAAGGTAAGGAAGGCGAAGGATAGAAGGGTAATAGTAGGGTATAAGACAGAGAGTGAAAGGAAAAGGGCACAAGAACGACTGGAATCAAGGGAGAAGGGCTTAGCCGTTGAGCGGATTAAGAACAAAGATCCGCTCCTCGTCCTGTACAGTGTCCTTAGAACTCATACGGATGAGGACCTGCTGAGGGTCATTAAGTCTCGGAACCGTGATGTGTTCCGAGAACTGACCGAAGAGCAGATCCGTATGGGGGTGCTGTACAGGAAGACGGCACGTAACCCACACACCTGTCATGTGGTGCTCAGGGTCTCCCCGGAGGTGTGGACCCGTGCTCTGGAAGCAGGGAGGCTGCAGGTAGACCTGCAACCAATCAGGGTTGCAGACCAATCTCCCCTTGTGCAGTGCTCCCTGTGCCTAGGGTACGGACACACCAGGAGGTTCTGCACCGGCACCGAGCCCAGGTGTAGTCATTGTGGCGGGCTCCACCTGAGAGCCGATTGTCCGGACTACGCTGCCGGTGCTGAACCTACCTGCTGCAATTGCCAAAGGGAGAAACTGAGCGGCGCAGGACACGGTGCGTACAGCGACTTGTGTCCTGTGCGTGAAAAGTGGGATAACATAGCGAGGTCCACCACTCAGTACCGGTGCTAACGTTGTCCCGGGGAACACGACCCCAATCAGAGTGCTGCAGGCGAACCTTCAAAGGGGGAAGCTGGCAACCGACGACTTCATACTCGAAGCCTCGAGGCGTAAAGCCGCGGTCGCCCTAATACAAGAGCCCTACGTAGGCAATTCGGCAAGTATGAAGGCATACCAGGGCGTTAGGGTCTTCCAGAACACTGGGCAAGGAGGAGGGACTGTGAAGGCGGCTATTGCCGTCTTCGATCCAAATTTGGATGTTGTGCAGTACCCGCAACTCACCACCGACAACATCATTGTGGTGGGGATCCGGACCAGTGCCTGGATGATCACGCTGGTATCCTTCTACTTCGAGCCGAAACCAGCACCACTGGGGCCCTACTTAGAGCGCCTCAAAGAGGTGAGGCGAAGTCTAGGTTCCCAGCTTGTCATCTTTGGGGGCGACGCTAATGCGAAGAGCACCTGGTGGGGTCACCAGTTCGAAGACAGCAGAGGCGAGCTACTGAGTGGGGTCCTCGCTGAGATGGACCTCCATGTCCTGAATAGTGGAAACATTCCAACTTTCGATACTGTGAGAGGCGGAAGGAGGTACTGCAGCTTTGTGGACGTGACGGCCTGCACGAGCAATGTGCTCGCCTGGATCGACGCTTGGAAGGTTGACACAAGCCTGGCGCCAGGATCAGACCACAACGGCGTGGTGTTCAACCTCAACCTAGTAAAAGCCAAAGGCATAGCGATTCAGCGCACAACGCGAATCTATAATACGCGAAAAGCCAACTGGGGCGCTTTCAAAGCCAGCATGATCCGGCAGCTCTCGGATATAGCGATAGACGAAATAAGACACCACAACCAGATGGACGTCTTAGTCGAAGCGTACACGAGGGCTGTCGGGGACGCGTGTAGAGAAAGCGTCCCAGTCAAAAAACCGGGGGGGTTGGTCACTGCGCCGTGGTGGTCGGAAAACCTCGCCCAACTTAGAAAGGTTATGGTCACCTACAAGCGTCGCATCAGAAACGCAGCGCCAGTCCGCAGAGCGTTTGTGATAGGGCAGTACCTGGAACGAAAGGAGATGTATGAGAGCGAGGTAAAAAAGGCACAGGTCGAAAGTTGGAAGAATTTCTGCGGAAAGCAGGACAGGGAGGGCCTCTGGGAGGGGATTTATCGAGTTATAGGAAGGGCCACAGTAAGGGAAGAGGAAACTCTGCTTTCCGCCAATGGTTCATTCCTGGACGCGAAGGGTTCGGCCGAATTACTCGCCCGAACCTTTTATCCGGTGGATTGTAGGGAAGGGGACGATGAGGGGCACCGAAGAGTACGAGAAAAGGCTAGGGAATTAGATGGGGATACGGGTCATCATAATGATGACCCACCTTTTACACTAAATGAACTCTTCGATGCCCTTCATAAGTTCAACCCCAAGAAGGCTCCGGGGGCGGATGGCTTTACAGCCGATATCTGCGCCCACGCCATTAGGGCCGACCCCTTATTTTTCCTGAAGCTGCTGAACCAATGCCTTCACCACGGCTACTTTCCTAAGATATGGAAGGAAGCAGTGGTGGTGGCATTGAAGAAGCCAGGAAAGGACTCATACGCCGTCCCCAAGTCGTATAGACCTATTGGTCTACTGCCCGTCTTGGGGAAGGTGTATGAGAGGATGCTGGTGGCTCGACTCAACTTTTACTTGTTGCCGGGGATTAGCCTCCGTCAATATGGCTTTATGCCACAGAAAGGCACCGAAGACGCCCTCTATGACCTCATGAGTCACATAAGGGCTAAACTTGATGAGAAGAGGATAGTCCTTATGGTGTCCCTGGACATAGAGGGCGCCTTCGATAGCGCATGGTGGCCGGCCATCAAAGTTAGACTGGCGGAGGAAAACTGTCCGGGTAATTTGAGGCGAGTCATCAGTAACTACCTTAGCGACAGGGAGGTAAGGGTTAGGTATGCGGGCGAGGAGTGCAGACGCCCCACGGAGAAGGGCTGCGTCCAGGGCTCCATTGGCGGACCCTTGCTGTGGAACTTATTGTTAGATCCCTTGTTGCACGAGCTAAGTAGGTCGGTTCATGTTCAAGCTTTCGCGGACGATGTGGTGCTGGTGTTCGATGGGGACACCGCCCTGGAGATTGAGAGACAAGCCAATGCCTCTCTCGAGCATGTGCGGGAGTGGGGCATCCGAACGAAGCTGAAATTCGCACCGCACAAAACATGTGCGATGGTAATAACGCGGAGGCTGAAGTACGATGCCCCACGCCTCAGCATGGGCGGGATAGATATTGGATTGTCTGAACAAATCAAAATCCTGGGACTCACCATTGACCACCGGCTCACCTTCAACACCCACGTCTCAAATGTATGTAAGAAGGCGATCGCGATATATCACAAGTTAGCGAGGATGGCCCGGATCAGCTGGGGACTTCATCCCGAGGTGATCCGGACCATCTATACCGCGGCTGTGGAGCCGACGGTGCTGTACGCGGCATCTAGTTGGGGCGCGGCGGTGGATAAGCTTGGAATACGGAAGCAGTTGAACGTGGTGCAGCGCGGATTCGCACAAAAATTATGCAAAAGCTACCGGACGGTCTCCCTGCACTCGGGGCTGATCCTGGCTGGAATGCTCCCTCTGGACCTCAGAGTTCGCGAGGTGGCCTCGTTATACGAGGCCAAGAGAGGAGTGTTCCAGTCATGGTTGGGAGACAGGGAGATCGAACGGATGGCTCCGGCCATTGAAGCACCTCACCCCGCGGAGCATATGAGCCTGGAGTTCACCAGTCTGGTAGACGAGGAACAATATCAGAGCACCGATAGTATCGAGGTACGCATCTTTACGGACGGGAGCAAGATTGAGGGTCGTGTCGGCGCCGCGTTATCCATTTGGCATAACGGGGCCGAAACTAAGACCCTCAAACTTGCTCTCGCACCGCACTGCACCGTCTACCAGGCCGAGCTCCTGGCCATATGCAAAGCGACCAGTGAGGTCCTTAAACGCGGCGCGGCCACGTTCGGCGTTCTCAGCGACAGCAGAGCCGCACTCCAAACGGTGACGAACCACCGTGCCCTCCACCCGCTGGCGGTTGAGGCCAGGCTTAACATCAAGCGGGGCTTGACCCAGGGCAAGGAAATCTCCTTGTTCTGGGTCAAGGCCCACGCAGGGTTGGAGGGCAACGAGCGAGCTGATGAGCTCGCGAAGGAGGCGGCTCTGCGGTCGAAGCGGGCGCCACATTACGGCCTGTGCCCGGTTTCATTCGTGAAGCGGGGTCTGCGTCAGATCACGCTTGGCGTGTGGAACGAGCGGTACAGGCTGGGCGAAACTGCTTCCGTGACCAAGTTATTCCTCCCATGCGCGGTGGCGGCGTACAGCATCGTCCGCAAGATGGGGGTCGCCAGTACGACCACCCAACTGTTGACGGGGCATGGTGGGTTCTCCGAATACTTGGCTCGTTTCAAGTGTAAGGAGGACCCATCATGCGCCTGTGAACCTGGGGTGGAGGAGACCGTTGTCCACCTCGTCGTGGACTGCCCGATTCACGCGAGGGATCGGTACAACCTCGAGCATAAGATTAAGATTAAAATAATTGTACAAAATCTACCAACACTCGTAAATAAAAAATACAGAGGCCACTTTTTGGAGTATTGGGACAAAATTGTCAAAATCGTTAATATAAGGAACAAGAGTTAATGTGAACACCAGTGGATATTTGTATAAATATCCCACGGTATCACAACAAAATGTAGTTCAAAAAGACCAATGTACCAACCTAGAAGTGTATTATATCAATAGTAGTAATAAGTAAAAATGTGAAGTAGTGAATAAGTAAGAAAAGTAAAATTTAAGTAAATATTAGAAAAGTTATAAGAAAAAGATGTTAATTGAAATAAAATAAATAAATAAAATATACCTATACCCCCCCCTAATAATCCCTAAGTATGAAAGGTATGGCGTGAAAGTACGAGAGGGATACAAGAGAGAACTAGAATGTTACTAGAGGCACGGAATGAAAGCGAGAATAGTATATAATAGGAAATAGTTATTTTAAAATACTTATGAACCCTGAGTGGGTTTCTCTATGCATAGACGAGACTAGCGTAAATCAATCTTTGCACAGAATAGGCTCCCGCCTTGAGCAGGAGGTGCTAGACTAAAAAAAAAAAAAAAAAAAACCTAACCTAACCTAACCTAACCTAACCGAGTCGCCCATCACTCTCTGAGCTGACCAGACCGTTTTTCAAAGTGCTCCGTATTTAAAAATCAATTTAAGTGGGATTTTCTTGAGCGATTTTGACGAGCCATACATCAAAAGCTGCGTCTCGGCGGCCCCCATCCGCCTGCCATCTGAAAATCACCCGCACGATACCGACAAAGACGCCAGAACCAGAAAACCGTGTTTTTATAGGTTACCTAAGCTGTTCTCAAGCAAAAACTCAGTGCGCGTGTGAAAATCTCATAAGTGTGAAGTGTCCTCGGCAGCGGGCTGTTGGGCCCCACCCGCCGCGCTTGCCTTTTTCAGCCGGAAAATTCCGGAAGTCGCTGAAAAAGTCAAAAAAACAAGTACCACGTGGTGGCGTGGTCCTCGATCCAGCTGTCCGGGGAAGCTGAAAACTTGCAGGAGGGAGGAATAGATGAGGACCAATACTTTTCCGGAAAAAGAAGAATTTTTTATCAAGTAATTTATTTTTAATATTAGTTAGAAAATTGGAACTTTGACCCGAAAAAGCGACGGAACCAGGACATCTTTTAAAATTCGGCAATTGCTATCTTTTGCGCGCTAATTGGGAGACCTGAACTGCAGCTTTTTAGAATTTTTGGACAGATATTTTGGACACGATAATTAAAAATTCAAAATTTTGGTAAATCGTAAAAAATTTTATGTTGTAAATTACAAATTTATTTTATTATTTGTAAATCGGATAGGCCTTCATTTATTCTTAATTTAACTATTTTTTGTATATTTTTATCGATATCCAGTCCGGAGCTATCGATTTTTTTGTGTTTTTTCGAAATTAATTGAAAAGGGGTAGATCTTCCTTGATTCTGGCGACGGGGTTGGGTTTAGACAAGCCTTCTACACCTGTTTAAGCCCAAACAAGCCCCTTCTAGTTCCAGAAACAACGAAAATCGTAAAATCCGATCATTGGTAAAAAATTTGTACGAAGTTTAAATTTAAGATTTCTCCGGATTGGATAATCCTATTGGAAAAATTTTTTCTTTGTAAAACGTGCCGGAGAGTAAATTTTAAGTATTTGTGTAGTTTGTGCGATTTGGAGAAAAATTCTCCAATTTCGTTTTAAACCCCTTGGGGAGACTCAGGACGTCGAGCCCACCCCAGAAATCGATTTTGGGCTTCCTACGACCAACCGTTTGGGAGCTACGGCCGGTCAAAGTTTGACCTTGACCGCGCGCGGCCATTTTGTAAAACTTCAAACATCTGTAGCTCCGCAACCCGTGGTCGTAGGGAGACCGGACTTCAACTGGGGACGTCAGGGGAAGGTCATCTTCCCGACCCCACACCTTTCCGGAAAATCAGGGAAAACTTTTTCCGGAAAATTTCCGGAATTTTAATTTCACATTTAATAGACCAGGGTTGTAGGGGGGATCGAGCCCACCAGAGGGAAACTTTTCTGGGATCGCTGGGACTTCTGGAACTGGAGATACACGTGTTTAAAATTTGAGAATCCGCCATCTTGGATTTCTAAAAAACCGTGTATCTCTGGAACCAGTGGCCGTAGCGGGCTCTGGTTTTCTCTGGGGGACTCGGCTCTTCTCTCCGCATCTGATCAGTGTGGTCGGTGGGGGCCCCCACAAAGTTGGGGGGTCAAAAAGTGGGCCCCGCCCATTTGACCCGAAAACCTCACCGTTGGGTGGATCTCGTCGGGGCCTTTTCGGGGAGCCCTCTCTCGGGTGGATCGGACCGTCGGTTCCCGGGATATCGGGGTCTGAACTTTTGGTAAAAAATTTTTACCAAAACTTTGTCGCCCTGCTATCTCCGAACCGGTGGGCCTAGACCCCTCGAGTTTGGGTTCGTTGTGGAGGGCTCGGGGAGCTCTACCTATTCGACCCAGGGGGGAGACTCTACATAGAGTCTGAAATCTTTTTGAGTGTAGAGTTGGAGTTTTTGGAGCCAGAGGGCCCAAACTCATACTGTTGGTGTATTTTAAGTAACCCAACCTAATTACGGACGACTGTCTACTAGGCTACGGCCATTTAGGTAATTTTTAAATTTTTTTTATCTAAGATTAAGACTTCTAAAAGAAAGTCTCTCTGTATTATAGTACTTAGACAATTAAGTAGCGTAAGACGTACCTGAACATTTTTTGGCAGGTACTTAGACTAATCTAAGTTTGAACTAACTCTACATAGAGCTGAACTGGGGATATTGTTGGACACGAGCCTTGTCGCTCAATATTATTGACGGAGTAGCTGGGCTACCTGGACCCAAGAGTGAATCACCCTTGTCGCAATCTACCCTTGTCCATTCTGCGGACAGTTGACTCTATACACACACATACACACACACACACACACAAACACACACTCACACACACACACATACACAAATACATACACCCACACCGGACGATTGCACGTGCTATTCGCGCAGGGGTTAGACACGTCACGTTAAATTAACTATAGGACGATCCTGACCACTATTGTGGCAGGAACCTAGCTTAAGTATTTTTATTTTTATTTTCTTTATTTTATTATTTTATTAATATTATTATTAATTTCAATTTATATCCACTCGCTAGTGTTGCGTGGATCAAACCTACAAAATGCCTACTGTCGGACACTCACCGAAATCCAAACAGGCAGGTTCCTCCCCTGGAACTTCGGCCTCGATATCACCGTCCCCAACCTCACGACCAATTAAGTCTGTGCGGGACAGCATTGGGGAGATAGAGGGACTCACCACCAATACTACCCCTCCTACCCAGAGACCGATAACGATCTCAACAAAAACAATCACCAAACCAAAGGTCGTCCCTACTAGTGCCTCTAATACCCGCAAATCACCAACCGGGAAAATCATGCCAAAAATGACCCACAAAACATCAGTGGACATTGTTTTAACGCAGCTCACTAGTAGCTACACGGACGAAGCGGTCCTTCAACTGGCGACCATAGAGGCGCTAACGCCGGAGGAACTCCACACAACAGCGCTGTCATGTCTGGATCTCATTAAGCAAGGCTGCCATGAGTCTAGAAACCTTAAAAAAGAGATTAAGACCAAAATAGAATCCCAGGAGAAAAATTTGCGTAAAATATTAATTTTCAGTGAAGGAAACAGACGTAAGCTCACTGGTAAAACAACCGGACATGGCAGCGCTAAAAAGTCCATTGAAACCGTGGTCAACGACGAAGCGACACCACCTCGCATCGTGGAGGGGGAGGTGATGAGGAGGCTAGAGGAGCATAGTAGGCTCCTAATAGAAAACGGCAAAGCTCTCGCTGAAATTAAAAGCAGCCTAAATGCACACAAAGAGGGCGGTGGATCACCAACCTATGCGAATGTGGTGTCGAATACCCTCGGGAGTCGTCTCCCGCTGCGGCCGGCATTACATTCGCTGGTGGTGACTTCCACGGACGAGAATAAGACGGGGGAGGAACTTTTAAATGACCTGAGGCGGACCGCGCATGAAGACGACGAATGGATCACGGTGGAGCGTGTTAGGAAAGCCAGGGACCGTAAGGTGGTCCTTGGGTTTAGAACAGAGGAACAGCGGGAAAAAGCCAAAGGGACGTTGCAGAGGCAACAGGGAACCCTAAATGTGGAAACTGTCCACAACAAGGACCCCCTATTAGTCCTCTACAACGTCCTGAAAATGTATACGAACGAAGAGCTGTTAACAGCACTTCGTGCGAAAAATAAAGGTATTTTCCGGGATCTTAGCCCGGACCAAGAAAGAATCTCTGTTAAGTTCCGCAGGAATGCACGCAATCCGCTCACCGCCCATGTCGTGGTACAAGTGTCCCCCATCATATGGCGCAGAGCACTGGACCATGGATCATTGCACGTAGACATTCAACCAGTCAGAGTGGCAGACCAATCGCCACTCGTGCATTGTTCCATGTGTCTAGGATTTGGGCACAGTCGTCGGTACTGCAAAGAAGCAGAGCCCAAATGTAGTCACTGTGGCGAACAGCATCTGAAGGTGGACTGCCCTAGGTACAGGGCAGGACAGGAACCTAGGTGCTGTAACTGCAGGCGCGGAAACCTCGACGACGCTGCGCATGATGCCTTCGACCGGAACTGTCCGGTACGCATAAAATGGGACAATATAGCGCGGTCAGCCACGCAGTATTGCTAAGGGCACCACCGGAAACGACTCACACTATACGGTGCTGCAAGCTAACCTCCAAAAGAAGAGACTTGCGACTGACGACTTCATCCTGACAGCTGTCAGGAGGAAGGCGTCAGTGGCACTTATTCAAGAGCCGTACAGGGACCCCGTCGTGGGCGGGATGAAGAGATATCAGGGAGTACGCATCTTCCAGAATACTGGACCAGGGGCGGGCGCTGTAAAGGCGGCCATCGCTGTATTCGACCCGGAACTAGACGTAATACAGTGCCCTCAACTCACCACCGATAACATCGTGGTGGTGAGGATCCGAACCATTGCCTGGGAGGTGACCCTGGTATCTCTTTATGCGGAACCCGATAAACCCCTCGGCCCTCATCTGGACCTGCTCAAGAGGATTGGTTCCAAGCTGGGCTTCGGGCGGCTCATAATTGGAGGCGACGCCAATGCAAAAAGCGCTTGGTGGGGTGGTAACGTTGAGGATGATAGGGGGGAAGATCTGTTGGGAACACTCATTGAGTTGAAACAGCACATCCTCAACGACGGTAAGGTGCCCACCTTCGACACTGTCAGGGGGGGCAAGAGGTACTCCAGTTATATTGACATCACGACGTGTTCCGGAGATTTGCTAGGATTGATCAACGGCTGGAGAACTGACGACGGTCTGGCCGCCAGCTCCGACCACATCGGCATAGTTTTTCGCCTAAACCTGGCAAGGTCAAAAGGCTCAAATATTAGTAGAACAACCAGGCTGTTCAACACCAAGAAGGCCAACTGGAATCATTTTCGTGAGAAAATGAACAGCTCCTTGGTGGAGAACAGCCTGTCTGTTGATGTAATAAAAGGCATTACCGGAGAGGAGCAATTAGAAGAGTTTCTTGCCAGGTACAATAATTGTATTAAACTATCTTGCGAAGACGCGATACCTAAGAAAGTAAACACACAAACTCTGTCTATGCCGTGGTGGTCGGAGAAGCTTGCCGGGATGAAGAGGGAGGTCGTCACCTTCAGACGCCGCATCCGAAACGCTGCTCCGGCTCGGAGACAGTGGGTGGTGGCGCAGTACCTCGAGCGAAAAGACAGGTACGAGTCGGAGGTTCAGTTAGCAAAAACTGCGAGTTGGAAAGAGTTCTGTACGAAGCAGGATAGGGAGGGAATGTGGGAAGGTATATATAGGGTCATAGGGAGGTCCACAGCAAGGGAAGAAGATCCATTTTTGCTGGATAACGGGGTTGTAATGGATGCCAGTGGATCCGCGGGGCTTCTCGCCTCTGTCTTCTACCCGGAGGACCGGGTCGAGGAGGACAACGCGGATCATGAGAGAACCCGCGCATTAGCCAGGATGGTTAATGGCGGGTGTGAACATGATGTTTATGACCCGCCATTCACCTTTGGCGAATTACAAGATGCGTTGGGCTCTTTCAACCCCAAAAAAGCACCGGGAGCCGATGGCTACACCTCAGATATCTGCACCCACGCAGTGAATTGCGCACCGGCGCTGTTTCTGGAGCTGCTCAACAAGTGCCTGGACCTGGAGTACTTTCCAAAACCGTGGAAGGAGGCGACGGTAGTGGCTCTCAGGAAACCAGGAAAGGAACTGTACAGTTCCCCAAAATCGTACAGACCGATTGGGCTATTGCCTGTACTCGGGAAACTGTACGAGAAAATGTTGGCAGCCAGGCTCAAGTTCCACTTATTACCGCGGATCAGTACTCGTCAGTACGGCTTTATGCCCCGGAGGAGCACCGAAGACGCCCTCTATAATCTACTTCGGCACATTCGTGGCAAGCTTGATAACAAGAGAATTGTCACGTTGGTGTCGCTGGATATAGAGGGCGCCTTCGACAGCGCATGGTGGCCAGCTATAATCGCACGACTGGCTGAGGAAAAGTGCCCCGCAAACTTGAGGCGAACTGTCAGCAGCTACTTAAGCGACAGAACAGTCCGGGTAAGGTACGCAGGTGCAGAGTGCAAAAGAGGGACACAAAAGGGCTGCGTCCAGGGGTCAATTACGGGTCCCTTGCTGTGGAACCTGCTGTTGGACCCTCTCCTCAAAATGTTGGAAGGGGATGGGGACTACGTACATGCCTTTGCGGATGACGTAGTCCTCATCTTTGACGGAGACTCGGCTCTGGAAATCGAAGGGCGGGCCAATGCCTCCCTCGAACGTGTTCGGGCGTGGGGTGTCAAGAATAAACTTAAATTTGCGCCACATAAAACAAAGGCTATGATCATAACTAAGAGATTAAAATACGACAACCCACGCCTGACCATGGGCGGTGTGGACATTGACCTGTCCGATAATGTTAAATTGCTAGGACTAACAATCGACAAAAACTTAAATTTCAACTGTCATGTCAATAATGTCTGTAAGAAGGCCATTAACGTATATAAGAAACTGACACGGATGGCCCGGATCACCTGGGGGCTTAACCCCGAGGTGATTCGAACCATTTACACGGCAGTGATTGAACCAATTATTCTATACGGAGCCAGTGTGTGGTACGAGGCGACTTATAAAGTTTGCGTCCGGACGAGGCTGAACGCAGTCCAGCGAGTGTTTGCTCAAAAATTGACTAAAGCCTACCGCACGGTCTCCCTGAACTCGGCACTGCTGCTGGCTGGGATACTCCCCCTGGACCTCCGAGTTCGGGAGGTGGCCTCATTATATGAGACCAAGAGGGGAGTGTCCCAGCCGTGGCTGGGAGACAGGGAGGTCGAACGGTTGGCACCCATTTTGGCGGCCCCGCATCCAGCGGAGCGAATACGTCTTGAGTTCGACAGCGTGGTAGACGAGGAACAGCTTAATAATGTAGAACCGCACGACATACGCATATTCACTGACGGGAGCAAAATTGAGGGACGAGTCGGGGCTGCTGTTTCTGTGTGGAACAGCCAGTCCGAGACGAAGGCCCGCAAGTTTGCTCTATCACCACATTGTACCGTCTACCAGGCGGAACTCCTGGCCTTGCGCAAAGCTGCATGCGAGGTAGAGCGACATGGCGTTGCTGCGTTCGGCATCTTCAGTGACAGCAGGGCGGCGCTCCTTAGCATAGTCAATCCCCACTCTCATCACCCCCTCTCAGTCGAGACTAGGGACTCTCTTGCCCGCTGCATGCGGCAGGGCAAAAGGGTTTCCCTTTATTGGATCAAGGCCCACGTCGGCCTCGAGGGAAATGAGAGAGCGGATTGTCTTGCTAGGGGGGCAGCCCTTAGTCTTAAGAAGGCCCCCGATTACGACCAGTGTCCTGTCTCATTCGTCAAGAGAGTCCTACGACAGGGCTCCCTTGACGAATGGAACAGGCGGTATCAAGAGGGTGAAACAGCCTCGACCACTAAAATGTTCTTCCCCTGCGCGATAGAAGCATATAGGACCGTCAGGAGAATCGTCATCGAAGGTCCTACAACCCAATTCCTCACGGGACACGGCGGGTTCGCCGAATACTTGACCCGGTTCAAGTGTAAGACGGACCCGTCGTGTGCCTGTGAGCCTGGTGTCTTGGAATCGGTGGCGCATCTCCTGATAGAATGCCCGATACATGCCAGGGAACGGCAAAACCTAGAAATGGAAACGGGTATAAAAGTCGACATTGATGGGATAAAAATACTTTTGCGTCAACACACCGAGGCTACAATTAAGTTTGCCCAAAAGATTGTCAGAATTACAAACACAAGGAACAAGTCATAAAGGGTATGTAGGCCCATTATCTGGGCATAATGTGTCGCCTAGCATATTCCAAAAATTGTTTTAAAAATTAAATCACTCGGTGTAATAACTAGAATAAATAGAATAAGAAATACTTATAGCCGTATTGCCTATGAAAAAATATATGTAATAGAATAAGTTCATGTAATAGAATAAGTAACTAGAATAAATAGCCTAAGAACACTGTTAAGAATTAATAAATAAATAAATAAAAATTAGAGAGAAATCTAAGTTAGGTACACTAGTCCCAGATGCCCCCATATCCCAACAGAGCATGATAGGTAGTATGAAAGTGCGAGAAGCATACACGTGAGAAATTGAACGACAAAGAGAACTGGAATGAAAGAGGAAAGATTAGGTTTAAAATTAGGTAGTATTTCATTTTGTAAAGCAAAATATTAGCTCTGCACATTCCCAACAGCAGAGGTGTAGGAAAAAAAAAAAAAAAAAAAAAAAAAAAAAAAAAAAAAAAAAAAAAAACCTAACCTAACCTAACCTAACCTAACCTAACCTAACCTAACCTAACCTAACCTAACCTCGGGGAGTCGGTGTACTTTGTTACGCCGACGACACCCTAGTCACCGCGCGGGCCCCGACGTTTCGCGACGCCTCCGTCCTCGCTACGGCAGGCGTCGCCCATGTCGTGCGTCGCATCGGGGCACTAGGTTTGAAGGTGGCCCTCGAAAAGTCCGAGGCCCTATTCTTTCATGGGCCTCGGCAGACGCCGCCTCGAGATAGGTCGATTGTGGTGGGCGGCACCTCCATCGCTGTCGGGACCAGTCTGAAATACCTCGGGCTGGTTCTCGACAGTCGGTGGCGGTTTGCGGAGCATTTCCGGCAGCTGGCACCGAAATTGCTGGCGTTTGCCGGAATGCTCTCGCGGTTGCTGCCCAACAGCGGAGGCCCGGGATCTGCCTGCCGCCGTCTCTACGACGGAGTGGTGCGCTCCAAGGCGCTCTACGGAGCGCCCATATGGGCGGAGGCCCTCTGCCCTGCAAATGTTGCGCTGCTGCGACGACCGCAGCGCGCCATCGCGCAGAGGGCCGCAAGGGCGTACCACACCGTCTCTTACGAGGCGGCGTGTCTAATTGCGGGCAGTATCCCCTGGGATCTCGAGGCTGGCGTCCTCAAGAGGGTCTATGATGAGGGCGCCCTGATGCGGCGCAATCTGGGAGGTCGGCCGCCTCCGGAAGAGATCGATCGCTGGAGACAGGCGGCTCGCGACGATCTCTTCCGGAAATGGGCCGAAAGGCTGCGAGCGACCCGTAGTGGGTCGCTGCTCGTGGGGGCCGTCCGGCCCGTCCTGCGTCTTTTTGTGGAGAGGGGTCATGGGGCTCCGACGTACCACCTCACCCAACTTCTCACGGGTCATGGCTGTTTTGCCAAGTACCTGTGGGAAGTGGTGGGGATCGAAACGGAGCCCCGGTGCCGTCACTGCACCAGCGGAGACCCCGACACGGCCTATCACACCATGGCCGTGTGTGAGGCGTGGGACGGCCAAAGGACGGCCCTCGTAAGCACCATTGGTGCAGACCTTTCGCTGTCGGCCGTGATTCCAGCCATGGCCGACAGCGAGGAGTGTTGGGCCGCCGTCGCCTCGTTCGCTAACGAGGTGATGGCGGCAAAGAGAGAGGCTCTGCGGGAGCGGGAGCGAGCTGGGCTCACTCTTCCGCCCCGCAGGCCCCCGGCGAGGGGACGCCGGCGAGCGCAATTCGCCCGCGTCCCCGAATGAGCGAAGCCACGGGCGGTGGGTCGGGGGATCCGCCGCCCCATGCTAATGTGGCGGAATGCGCCCCTCAGTGTTCCTGGGGCGCATTCGTAAAGTGAGCTGGCCCCATCACCTGGAAAGTCTGTCCGGATGGTGGGGCCACCAAGAGGCGAGCCCAAACGGGCGTCCCTAGCCGAGTCGCGGTGAGAATTCTATCCCGCGGCTCGGATTAGGCGAAGGAGGAACACCGTGGTGGTTTAGTGGGTAGTCTGGCCTCCGTTTCGAGGTCAGGAGTCCCACACGAAGCGAGCCCCCTGCCCCCGCGGGGTGTGAGCGAAGTGCGTAAATGCATTCCACCACGTAAAAAAAAAAAAAAAAAAAACCTTCATATCGATTCAATACTTATTTCGGATTGATTTCGGTTTTATGTTTTTTGGTTTTTTTGTTTTCGTATGATTCAAACTATTCGGTCTACGGTCTACGGTCTACGGTCTACGGTCTAGGGTCTACGGTCTACGGTCTACGGTCTACGGTCTACGGTCTACGGTCTACGGTCTACGGTCTACAGTCTACGGTCTACGAACTATGGTCTACGACTTTCGGTCTTCGGTCTACGGTCTACGGTCTATGGTCTACGGTCTACGAACTATGGTCTACGACTTTCGGTCTTCGGTTCACGGTCTACGGTCTATGTTCTACGGTCTACGAAATATGGTCTACGTTCTTCGGTCTAAGTTCTCTGGTCTACGGTCTTCGGTCTTCGGTCTTCGGTCTTCGGTCTTCGGTCTTCGGTCTATGGTCTTTGGTCTACGGTCTACGAACTACGAACTACGGCCTACGAATTACGGTTTCCGAACTATGGTCTACGATCTTCGGTTTTCGGTCTACGGTCTACGGTCCACGATCTACGGTCTACGGTCTTCTGTCTACGATCTACGGTCTACGAACTACAAAAATCAAAATCAAAATCAACGGTCTTTACGGTCGGGTTTTACGGTCTACGGTCTACTGTCTACAGTCTACGGTCTACGAACTATGGTCTACGAACTACGGTCTACGGTCTACGAACTACGGTCTACGGTCTACGAACTACGGTCTACGGTCTACGAACTATGGCTACGAACTTCGGTCTTCGGTCTACGGTCTTCGAACTATGGTCTACTAACTTTGGTCTAAGGTCTAAGGTCTATGGTCTTCGGTCTTCGGTCTTCGGTCTTCGGTCTTCGGTCTTCGGTCTTCGGTCTTCGGTCTTCGGTCATCGGTTTTCGGTCTACGGTCTACGGTCTACGGTCTACGGTCTACGAACTATGGTCTACGAACTACGGTCTACGGTCTACGGTTTACGGTCTACAAACTACGGTCTACGGTCTACTGTCTACGGTCTACGGTCTACGGTCTACGGTCTACGGTCTACGGTCTACGGTCTACGACCTACGGTCAACGGTCTACGGTGTACAGTTAACGGTCTACGAACTATGGTCTACGAACTTCGGTCTTCGGTCTACGATCTACGGTTCACGAACTACCGTCTACGGTCTACGGTCTATGGTCTACGGTCTACGGTCTACGACCTACGAACTTCGGTCTACGAATTAGGGTCTACGGTCTACAGCCTACGGTCTACGGTGAACGATCAACGGTCCACGAACTACGGTCTTCGGTCTACGGTCTATGGTCTACGGTCTACGGTCTGCGGTCTACCGTCTGCGGTCTACGAATTATGGTCAACGGTCTACGGTCTACGGTCTACGGTCTACGATCTACGGTTCACGAACTATGGTCTACGGTCTACGGTCTATGATCTACGGTCTACGGTCTACGACCTACGAACTTCGGTCTACGAGCTAGGGTCTACGGTCTACAGTCTACGGTCTACGGTGAACAATCAACGGTCCACGAACTACGGTCTTCGGTCTACAGTCTGTGGTCTACGGTCTACGGTTAACGGTTTACGGTCTACGGTCTACGGTCTACGGTCTACGGTCTCCGGTCTACGGTCTACGGTCTACGGTCTACGTTTTACTGTCTACGGTCTACGGTCTACGGTCTACGGTCTACGGTCTACGGTCTACGGTCTACGGTCTACGGTCTACGGTCTACGGTCTACGGTCTACGGTCTACGGTCTACGGTCTACGGTCTACGGTCTACGGTCTACGGTCTACGGTCTACGGTCTACGGTCTACGGTCTACGGTCTACGGTCTACGGTCTACGGTCTACGGTCTACGGTCTACGGTCTACGGTCTACGATCTCCGGTGTACAGTCAACGGTCTACGGTCTACGGTCTACAGTCTACGGTCTACGGTCTACAGTCTACGGTCTACGAACTATGGTCTACGACTTTCGGTCTTCGGTCTACGGTCTACGGTCTACGGTCTACGAACTATGGTCTACGACTTTCGGTCTTCGGTTCATCGTCTACGGTCTATGTTCTACGGTCTACGAAATATGGTCTACGTTCTTCGGTCTAAGTTCTCTGGTCTACGGTCTTCGGTCTTCGGTCTTCGGTCTTCGGTCTTCGGTCTTCGGTCTTCGGTCTTCGGTCTTCGGTCTTCGGTCTTCGGTCTTCGGTCTTCGGTCTATGGTCTTTGGTCTACGGTCTACGAACTACGAACTACGGCCTACGAATTACGGTTTACGAACTATGGTCTACGATCTTCGGTTTTCGGTCTACGGTCTACGGTCCACGATCTACGGTCTACGGTCTTCTGTCTACGATCTACGGTCTACGAACTACAAAAATCAAAATCAAAATCAACGGTCTTTACGGTCGGGTTTTACGGTCTACGGTCTACTGTCTACAGTCTACGGTCTACGAACTATGGTCTACGAACTACGGTCTACGGTCTACGGTTTACGGTCTACGATCTACGGTCTACGGTCTACGGTCTACGGTCTACGGTCTACGGTCTACGGTCTACGGTATACGGTCTACGCTCTACGGTCTACAGTCTACGGTCTACGGTGAACAATCAACGGTCCACGAACTACGGTCTTCGGTCTACGGTCTACGGTCTATGGTCTACGGTCTACGGTTAACGGTCTACGGTCTACGGTCTCCGGTCTACGGTCTACGGTCTACGTTTTACGGTCTACGGTCTACGGTCTACGGTCTACGGTCTATGGTCTACGGTCTACGGTCTACAGTCTACGGTCTACGGTCTACGGTCTACGGTCTACGGTCTACGGTCTACGGTCTACGGTCTACGGTCTACGGTCTACGGTCTACGGTCTACGGTCTACGGTCTACGGTCTACGGTCTACGGTCTACGGTCTACGGTCTACGGTCTACGGTCTACGGTCTACGGTCTACGGTCCACAGTCTATGGTCCATGGTCTTCGGTCTTTGGTCCATCGTTTTTGGTTCTTGATTTTCGGGTTCGGTTTTCGGGAACTAACTAACCTTGCCTCAATATCGGTTTGATTTATATTTTGGTTTTATTTATAAATTCAGTTTTCAAATTTTGGTTTACCGTTTTCGGTTTTTGGATTTGGGACTTACTAACCTAACCTTCATAGCGATTAAATACTTATTTCGGATTGATTTCGGTTTTATGTTTTTTGGTTTTTTTGTTTTCGTATGATTCGAACTATTCGGTCTACGGTCTACGGTCTACGGTCTACGATTTACGGTGTACAGTCAACGGTCTATAGTCTACGGTCTACATCTACGGTCTACGGTCTACGGTCTACGGTCTACGGTCTACGGTCTACGGTCTACGGTCTACGGTCTACGGTCTACGGTCTACGGTCTACGGTCTACGGTCTACGGTCTACGGTCTACGGTCTACGGTCTACGGTCTACGGTCTACGGTCTACGGTCTACGGTCTACGGTCTACGGTCTACGGTCTACGGTCTACGGTCTACGGTCTACGGTCTACGGTCTACAGTCTACGGTCTTCGAACTACGGTCTACGGGCTACGATCTACGGTCTACGGTCTACAGTCTACGGTCTTCGAACTACGGTCTACGGTCTACGATCTACGATCTACGGTCTACGAACTACGGTCTACGGTCTACGGTCTACGGTCTACGGTCTACGGTCTACGGTCTACGGTCTACAGTCTACGGTCTACGAACTATGGTCTACGACTTTCGGTCTTCGGTCTACGGTCTACGGTCTACGGTCTACGAACTATGGTCTACGACTTTCGGTCTTCGGTTCACGGTCTACGGTCTATGTTCTACGGTCTACGAAATATGGTCTACGTTCTTCGGTCTAAGTTCTCTGGTCTACGGTCTTCGGTCTTCGGTCTTCGGTCTTCGGTCTTCGGTCTATGGTCTTTGGTCTACGGTCTACGAACTACGAACTACGGCCTACGAATTACGGTCTACGGTCTACGGTCTACGGTCTACGGTCTACGGCCTGCGGTCTACGGTCTACGGTCTACGGTCTACGGTCTACGGTCTACGGTCTACGGTCTACGGTCTTCTGTCTACGATCTACGGTCTACGAACTACGGTCTACGGTCTACGGTCTACGGTCTACAGTGTACGGTCTACGAACTATGGTCTACGAACTACGGTCTACGTTCTACGGTTTACGGTCTACGAACTACGGTCTACGAACTACGGTCTACGGTCTACGGTCTACGGTCTACGGTCTACGGTCTACGGTCTACGGTCTACGGTCTACGGTCTACGGTCTACGGTCTACGGTCTACGGTCTACGGTGTACAGTCAACGGTCTACGAACTATGGTCTACGAACTTCGGTCTTCGGTCTTCGGTCTTCGGTCTACGGTCTACGGACTACGGTCTACGGTCTACGGTCTACGGTCTACGGACTACGGTCTACGTTCTACGGTCTACTGTCTACGGTCTACGGTCTACGGTCTACAGTCTACAGTCTACAGTCTACAGTTTATGGATTTTGGTTTTTGATTTTCTGTTTTCGGTTTTACGGTTTTTGGTTTTTCGTTCTTGGTCTTTGGTTAGGTTAGGTTAGGTTAGGTTTTCGGATTTTTTGTTTTTATTTAGGTTAGGTTTTGGTTACAATTCTGAATCAGTTTTGATTTGATTCTGATACAATTGTCATTTAATTTCCATTTGATTTCAATGTTGAATCTATATTGATTCGATTTCGATGGCAGATGAAAAATGGTTAATGATTAGGTTAGGTTAGATTAGGTTTTCGGTTTTCGGTTTTCAATTTCCGGTTAGGTTAGGTTAGGTTAGGTAAGGTTAGGTTTGCGGTTTTCCGTTTCCGGTTAGGTTTGGTTAGGTTAAGTCAGGTTAGGTTAGGTTTTCGGTTGTTTGGTTTTTGGTTAGGTTAGGTTTTGGTTCCAATTCCGAATCAATTTCGATTTGATTTTGATACAATCGCAATTTAATTTCGATTCAGTTCATACGAGATTAGAACGCAATCTTGTAACCTAAACATACGGAGCGTTTGTGAAACGCGCGTATCCTCGCTGTAGTCGCTCGTAGCTTGTGTTTTTTAACAGAGACTGTTCGCACTTCAGCTGTATAACGGCGTCGGTTGGACAGCACTGCTTATGCTGGCTTTAGTACTTCTTATAAAAAGAAAAAAAAACGTAAAAAACCGAATCTATTGCATACACCCTTTTACGAGTGAAAAAAGATGAAACGACTCGTCGTCTGCGCGTTAAAAATACGCCATGTGCTATGGGCCTTAGGGAAGGTCTTTTAAGAACGTTTTGCTATAACTGCAACGTTTAAGGTACTTGCCCTTACTGCCCCGTTTCAAAAATACACTGTATAATAGGTTGCTTTGGTTGGATTTCTTTTTCTAGAAAAATTTAGATAATAACACTTTGAGGAGTTCAACACCATGTTATTGCAAGCACACCAGTCACTTATCGTATTCAAAAGTCTGTCTGCAATATTTCAGGGTCTATGGGAGTCTGGATTTCCCGATATTTCTTTAAGTCGTCGGCATACATTTGAAACTTGGAGTTTAAATTGCGAGACACATCGTTTACAAAGATTAAGAAAAATAAAGGACCCAAATGAGAACCCTATGGCACGCCCGATGGTACCGATCTCGGTATAAATTTAAACCCACGGACTTTCACAATTTGTGAGCGATTTTCAAGATAATACTCGCACCACCGCAGCAGTGACCCCAAAATTCCAGCATGACCCAGTTTTTGGATCAGTAATTGGTGGTCAACAACAACATGTTTATACATCCATACTCAACACCAGTTCGGAACTTATCGCGAATAATTATATCCGTCGGTGAAATTCGTTACAGCTGGATCTCAATGAAATGCATTGAGCAAAAAGTGATAACCTTCATTTTTAGGCTTAGTTGCACGAACTATCTGTCAAAGTCATGGTCAAAGTTATGGTTGTAACAGATTGATGCTAATGGTTTGGTTAACTCTATGTTTAGTACACAGAACAGAAAAACTAGTAGAAGTGCGACGCGATAGTTGCAGTAGCGGAACCGATGTCGCCAAACTCACACACATAACCGTTAATAATACCGTGCTCTACTAGTAAATAATTGATTTTTTTGCTAGCAGCGAAAAAACAATTTTTAAAGTGCAGCTTTATCTCCGGACTGCAGGCCGTTCCCACAATTGGAAAAATTAGTTCCCACAATTGGAATAATTCGTTCCCACAATTGGAAGAATTCGTTCCCACAAATGGAAGAATTCGTTTCCACACATTAGAAGAATTCGGTCCTACAACTGATGATTAAGTTTTTACCTTTAAGATAAAAGCGTTTCCCCTGCTGTAAAATTTATAATGACCCACTCCCTGTGATTATTTAAATATACAGATTGTATTAACAGAATCTCTATTTTCTTGAAACACCCTCAAGCTAATAATTCTACCTCAATCTTAACAATCTTTACTTTAATAATTCTTTGGACGTAACCGCCAACGTTTCAATATTGTAACGTTGGCGGTTAATTAGTAGAACCGAATCCTCCCGGTTCCTCTCCTGTAGGCCTAGCATGGCGCGAAGACAAAAGTCCCCGGGGAGTGGAGAAAAATTTGTCTTTCCCTCCTTCTCTCTCCCTTTAGCTAGCATGGCGTCGAGGAGAGACTAGTTTGTCACCGGGGAGAACGTTTGTCCACTCAATGCTACCGATATACGAAAAAGTATTATTCGACCAAATTGATAAAACCTAGCAACGTGCATATTTTATAAGTGCAACATTGACTTTTTAAATTGTCGGTGTTATTTTAATTTCATATAATGTAGATATAGCTAAGTTAGTAAGTAGGTATTATTACTTTGTAATGGGATGTATTGTGTTACGTAATGTGTCGTAATAATATAGGATTATATGTTTGGATTATTTATACAACTTAGGTGGCAGACGAGCACACGGCCCACCTGTTGGAAAATGGTTACTATAGCCTATCGATGTTTGTAATGCCTAGAGGGTGTCACACTCGTACTGCTGACCGCTGTAGGGGGGGGGTCCCTCTATGACCGGTTGTAGAGTCCATATATAAATACATATATACATATATAATACATATATATATATATATACATACATATACATACATACAAATATTAATACTTTATTACTGGATTTTAAATATTGAAGGTCAAAATTATTTGAGAAAAATATTTAAATATATATATTATTAAAATTTTAATTCATTAATTAATTAATCAAATTCGATGTATTTATTTTTCGGTTACGATTTTTGTCCCCACCTCAATAGTTCGGAGACTAATATCTCTCTATAATCTGTCAAAAAGAGACATATCTTGTCCACTTTACGGCCGCCGTGCTAAGCAAGTGGAGAAAAAGTCCCTTGTCTACGTCACAGCGAGGGACATAAGTTATCTCCTTCGACGCCATGCTAGCAATTAGGGACAAACGCGTTTGTCCCCGTCAATTTGACATAAGCGGTGGAGAGAGATATTTGTCCCGCGCCCGTGTTAGGCCAGCTGGTCAGAAAGCTAGAATATTTAGGTATTAGAGGATTGCCCCTGGACCTTTTCAGGAGTTATTTAAATGGTCGCTCATAGATAGTTAAGATAGGTAAATATACTAGTGCAGAAGAATATCTCAATCCCGACCCGTCCACCCACTACTAAACTACGGCGTACCCCAAGGTAGTGTGCTTGGACCACGGAGGACCGAACTATATAGATGACGGAGATGTAACAGTTAGATTTATCTATAACTTGGTTCATTAAAGAAAGGTTTTATAAATGGCGGACGTTATAACTTCCTCTCGCTCGCACACTAGTACTGTCTATACTCACTCACGCGCGTACCGTCAACACAAAAAAAATATTGATCTTTATTTTCTTCCACGCTCTGTGCTCTTGATGCGATGCATAAAAGAAAGGATTCTTAAATGTCAGCTTGTACTTGCGTTGACAGATAGTACACCTAGCATACAAAATTTCATTTTTTTTTTCAGTTTAAAAAAAATATAAACAAGACCGTTGTTCATAATAATGTTAGTTCTTTATTTTAACCAACATCATGATCTTCCATGATCCTCCTTATAGAATGTGATATACGTTCCTTTTTCAGGATGAATGGACTCAATGTTCGTTTAAGAGAACTCTATGTGTAAAAGTAGGTACTGTTTCCGATAAAAACAAAAATAGATGCCGTCACGTGTCGCGGGCGAAGCCGCCGGTCGCAGCTAGTTAGAAATTATTACGACCCGGTCTTGTTTTTATTATTTTTCATATGAAAAAAAAAATATTTGAAATTTTATATGCTAGCTGTACTTTCCGTCAACGCAAGTACAAGCCGCCATTTATAAAACCTTTCTTTAATGCACCAGCTTATATACAAAAATGCGTGGCCAGTTGCGGGTGTGAAGGGAGACGCGCGGGGACATGTAATCACACCCCTCCACCCGCGTGTTTGTACCCCTCTGTTTAAACCCCTCCTACTTTCAAGAAATCCATCTACCAGAACATAGCGAAACTGGAAACAAACGTGACATGCAATTTTCATTGTAGTTTGACTACTGGCCACTAAGCGCTACAAAGCATTCTAGAACTATCTATGTTATGAATGTTTATTTCCTTAAACTTATCTCGGAGGAAGATTCTTGGGCCCAAATTATAAATTACTCGCTCAGCCCAGTTTTGAAGAATAAATATTGCATTTAGAAGTAAATATAGAAGCTATTATAATAAACAACACTTATTTTAAATAGGGGTATTGTTTTTGAAAATTGGAACATCTGTTGGTATAAGGGCAAATCATTTAGTTTCTCTACATGGTTTAGTCATAGCCCGGTAGATGGCCTAGTTAACTTTATTTAAAATTTAAAATTTCAGTTAAATTAACTATTTATAAATAAAACGACATTTTTGAAATCATTATTGAACAAAGACAAAATGACTGTGGTGAAAATTTCACAGTATGCATTGAGTATTATTACAACTACGATACATGAAAGACAAGATTACTTACATCTATTCTCCACTAGATGGTTCTATTAGGGTATTTTTTTTATAAAAATTAAAATATAAATCCAGGGGACTTACAGATGAAATGCTACACCATCAGTATGTTTAGACAGTTTTCCTGTACAATTTTTACACCCTGACACCACACACTTCATGACGGAACACGATGAAAACTATTTTATTCTGCAATTTTTTTAAGAAAAATGACATCCGTACTCAATGCCGTGACACGAGAACTGATGAGTGACGTCAGAGCCTAAACTTCGTCCCTTTCTAACATTACCGCGCCCGTTCGTCTCGATTGAATTCTTATGACTCAATTGCCTTTGCAACAACTCCGCTTACTTCAATTCTCCATGGCTTGGACCTACATTATTTATACTGTACATTAATGATCTGTGCAGCTTGCCCCTGCCAAACTCTAAAATTATCACATATGCCGATGATACAACCCTCTTGGTCCATGGCACTGACTGGCTTCGGACTCGACAAAATGCAGAAACCGCTCTGAAAATCGTTACGAACTGCTTGGCTAAAAACCTACTCAAACTAAATTTGCAAAAAACTAACTTCATAACATTTGACCCTAGACTATCGTCTCAGCCACCAGCATCTTTCGGCCTAAAGGCTCACAGCTGTGACCGCATCGCTCGGAATCAGTGTACCTGTGTTGAGATTGTCCGGTCTAATGCTATTAAATATCTAGGTGTAATTATTGATAGTACTCTGTCGTTATTCCGAGAGTAAGAAAACTAATATATGTTTTTAAAAACTTAAGGTCATCGGCCGAATTTAAAACACTGCAAACAGTTTACTTTGCTTTGGGACACTCCATCTTAACTTACTGCATAACCGCCTGGGGAAGTGCTGCGAAAACCATTTTCCTAAGACTGGAGAGAGCTCAAAGGGTTGTCTTAAAGGTTATGCTCTTTAAACCGATACGATTCCCCACTATCGAGTTATACAAGATATGAAAACTTCCAACTGTTAGGCACTCCTTTATCCTGCATACTGTACTACGAAAGCATCAGGAACTTACCTTTGACCCTAACTATAAGACAAAAAAGAGGCGACATGACATAGTATGCAACACCATAAGTGCTCCAACAAAGATCGCAAGACGACAATATTATTTCTTGGGGTCTGCTTTGTACAATAAGGTAAATAGAGTGTTACATACCCTCTAACTCGGCGCGAATGTAAATTGCGCACTAGCAATTGGTTGAGTTCCCTGAGTTATGACGAACTGGAGGAACTCCTGGAATAATTATTGCAAATTCTTTGCACTTTCACACACGCACAGGCAGACACACACAAACACACACACACACACACACACACACACACACACACGCGCACATACACACACACACACGAACACACACACACACACACACACACACACACACACACACACACACACACACACACACACACAAACACACACTCACACACAAATACAAATACACTCACGCACACAACACATATAATTTACTCACACCCTTTGTGGTATGGTTGTTTTGTTTTAACTAGCTATAATACTACTTTGATCACTGATGCATGTTTTTGTAATATATTGTAATATTGTATCATTACTGGAAGTGGGCGTTAATAACTGTGACACAGTTACAAACTACTACAGTTATTCTCGTGCATATTTGTTATTATGTACCTTTTTCTTAGTGGCAATAAACATTATTATTATTATTATTTCCTTTATTTATTTTTAACACATATAGATTACATTTTTAAATACATTTATAAAAAAAAAATCTAAATATATTTAAAAATATAAAAAATAGTAGCCCACCGGCATCGGGTACAGGGACCAAGCTACCGGTGGTTAGGGCTCCAGAGAAAGGAACTTCCTCACAATGCGTGCCGTGTCGAGGAGTACCGCCTTTTGCATCAGGCCCTTGACCCAGCTGCCTAACGAGAGCCTCTTAAGGTGTTGGTCGAGGCTCTTGGCTATCAGCCCATGGGCTGATACGACTATCGGGACAATGATTGCCGAATCAACATTCCACATGTCAACAACCTCATGAGCCAGATCCAAATATTTTATTTGTTTATCTTTTTCGGCTTTCATGAGGTTTTCGTCATGAGGAATGGTGACATCAACAATCATTGCAAGGCGCTCTAATCGATCTATTACCACTACATCGGGCTTATTGGCGACTATAGTCCTGTCAGTGATAATAGATCGATCCCAGTATAAAGAACCAGAACCACATTCTTGACTCGGCAATTTTGTGACGTCACCTTCATATTGTTCATTCAATTTGATAGATAAACGTCAATGAAAAATCAGTAAAGATAACAAGAAGCTGTAGTTTTATTGAAATTATTATGAAAAATACGTCTCAATAAATCATTATCTTGTCCTAAAAAGTAAGTGTAGGTACCGTGTTTAATTATGTGAACTCATAAGAATAAATAATTATAAACTATCTAATGATTAGTACCGGCTATTGTTCATAGTTCACCTCGTCAGTTCACCTGGGTGGACCACGAACATAATTTTTTGTTAGTGGACCAACGAACTTTTTCAAAAAAAAAAAAACTCAAATAATATGGTTCGTGGTTCACCTGCGAAAATTCTGGTATTGAATTTTGTTCTAAATGAGAATTAATTTTGACTCTCAGAATGGATGTTAGAAGTTTATAGACCGTCGGTAAGCAAGTAATTGGTCTATAATTTTTGGGGTCCGCAGCACTGCCGGATTTATAGAGTAAGTGGGTTATACCAGTTGTTAAGAAGTTAGGTAGTGAACCCGAATCGAGAGCTGACTGGAATTGAGATGCCAAACAAGCATGTGAGTTACGGAGCCACTTCAGCCAAAAGTTTTGCAGTCCGTCCGGACCTGCCGACTTCCAATTCGGTAGCGAACGGACTGCACTAGCAACATCATTAGATGTTATAATTATTGGCTCCATATAATAATGTATTCGTAGCGTCAGCATCCGGTCGAGCAATGTCATCCACATTCAACTCCGGTTGTTCCCATTTTCGGTACACCCACTTCTCTTCCTTTTGGGAGATGCGATTCTGACTATATCTATCAACGCGTTTTTTATAGCGACGGATTCGATTTGCCCATGCATAAACTTTCTGTTTCAGAAAGTCGATGCGCTCTGTGACACATGCCGCATATTGTTGAGGATTGACATTGGTTCCTAAAAATGCCTGTGTCACAAAGCGCATCACCCTCGGGCGCGTGTTGCCCGATCTGAAACAGATTAGCTTACCAATAAGTGTCCTAGCCTTGGCAATACGACATTCTATCCTACACTGCCAGGCCGGTACTACAGGTCTAGGACGGGTAACAGATCTGTCAGTAACAAATTTGACACCCGCCACTCGACATGCTGCAACGGCCGCACAATACAGAACCAAATGCGTATCACCAAGGTCTTCGCTATTTTCTAAATAATTAGATAATAGCGAATCTAAGGCACATACCAGCGCAATATTGCGTTTATGCATAGGCAAACGGGGTAAGCGAGGTCGATTGCTTGGAATCATAGATCGATATTCCAGCATCGCATCTTCCAAAGCGCTCCTTAATAGTTCATTATACTGGGTACTTACTGATATAGTCTCACGTTCCTCCACATCATCAGCAAGAACGAGCTGTGGTGTGCCTACACTCATAGCCACACCGTTTTCTATTGGAGTAACAGCTTGCGATGAAGTAGGTAGAGCAAGACTATTCTGTATGTCAGAGCGCAGCCTCTCAAATACGGAGTCATCCAACAAATGACATCGCTGGATGGCCCGCACCTGATCCGATGGCCGTTGGTTGCGTCGATACATTGACAGCCGGTTCAAGTTCCTGGAACAAAGGCAGCATGCGATCACGATATGCAGTGAGGTTGGTTCCTCCCTCTGTAGCCGCAAAATATGCCCGCATGACATTTTCATTCATGGATGAAGTCCATCGCATGCGGCGCACATTACCACCGGTAGCGGGGGCCCTATTTGAGGCAGGTGGGCCTCGGTACCCCAAGCTGGACGGCGGTCGGCCTCTCCCCGGCCGACGCACAGGTGTTGGCGACGTCGGTGGGGAGAAATACTCGTCGGAGCTCAACGCTTCAGCAGCAGATGGTCTTGTAGTGACGTTCTCTAGTGGCTGCGAAGCGGAGCTACACGACGAGTCCGTGGTGGTTGTTTGTGCTATGTCTTGTGCTTGCTTTTTTGATCGAGTCAACATTATTATAGATCTTGTATTTATTGTTTGACATTTTTGTTATGTCATGTCATTCTCTTTTTTGTGGTTTTTCCTTATGAAGTATTTTATAGAATTCATGTTTCATATTTTATTGTATAATTTCAATAATTTATTATTATTATTATTATTATATTATTATATTAAAGGTGATAATATCCAACGAATTATTAAAGTTCATATTATCGAATTTATCCTTCGTAGCATAAATCCGCCAACCAATGACACGCGTGCACCGACTACATGCCGCTTCCACTTATTTTTGTTTTCCATGATTTTGTAGCTCTGTTTTTGACAGAATTTGACGTTTGAGCGTGGCTGGTTATAGTTACAACCAAGGCTATGACGTTTTATACCTAACCGGTACTTTGACCAGCTTTGTCACGGTCAAATTAAGATCGTGCAGCCAAGGCTAAGCCTTAATCTTGTAATCCCAGTCCCCGCTGGCTAGCACGAGGTAGCTGACTAGCCGTGTATTTTGGAAGCCGTAGGTTCAGATAGGAAAAAGGGTTTGGTGTCCGGTTTTGCTCGTTTTAATAAAACACATTCGAGTATGTAACAGTTTATTGGCTTCCTTTAAAGTATAAATTAGTGGTCCGAAGTAAACGTATTATAAATTAACTAGGTAACCGTTATTCGATAACACCTGTACTTACACCGTTTTATATATAATAAATATATTCTTTTAAAAGGCTTAAAACTTATTTAACAACGAAATGTCAAGCGACAGTCGCAGTCCGACCGCGAGTTCTCCACCGTTTCAAACATACAGCACTAGATTATGGCACTCGAGAGAAAAGCGGCGCGCACTACGGCAGGCTCAGGAAGTAGAAGGCGACGAACGACAGCGCGTAGAACAGCCCGCTCAGCGCCAGCATCGCGCGCAGCGTGGCGCGTAGCGTGGCGCGGCGCAGCACCGCGCTCGAGCCACGCGAGCCACGCCGCAAGCACCGCGCACCGTTGTTGTAGCGCTCCGTGTTCAGCACTTTGCGCGTCAGCTTGTCGCTCGTCGTCGTCGGCGCCAGGTTGGCGGCGCTCACCCGCGTCGACGACTTGGCGAGCGCCTCGTACGCCGCCGCGTCCGCCTCGGCCGCGCTCGTCTCGTCCGGCAGCGCGAACTGCGGCCGCGCCTCGCGCACCGCACTCTCCGACGAGAAGGGCAGCGGCGGCGGCGAGCGGCGCGGGCCCGGGCCCGCCGGCGCCGGCCGGGGCGCCGCGCCGCCCGCGCCCTGCCGGTAGCCCAGCGAGCGCCGCCGCGCCGGCGCCTCCCACGCGGGCGCGTCCTCGAAGCGCGCGCCCGGCTCCACGCACAGCAGCGCCGGCGACGGCGCGCGACCCGGCGGCGGCGAGCGCCGGCGCGGGCCCGCCGCGTTCTGCAGCACGCCGGCGTCCCTCGCCGGGCGCGGCGGCACCGGCCGCAGCGGCATGACGTGCGGGGCGGGCGCGGCGCACTGCGGCCGGCGCTCCAGCTGCGCGGCGCCCAGCTCGGCGGCCACGAGGCGGCGCGCGGGCGCGTGGCGCGCGCGCAGCGGCAGGCCGTAGCGGAAGTAGCGGTCGCTGTACACGACGGTGGCGAGGCGCGGCGCGCACAGCAGGTTGTACACGGAGCGCGCCAGGCGCGGGCGCGGCGCGCGGCGCAGCAGGCGGCGCAGCGAGCGCAGCGCGCGGCGCGGGGCGGGCGCGGCGCGCTCGGCGGGCTCGGCGTACAGGCGGCGCGGCTCGGCGGCGGCGCGCGCGGTGCGCGGGCGGCGCGGGCGCGCGCGTCAGTCGCCCAGCGGCCGCGCGCGCCGCGCCGCGTCCAGGTCGTGCAGCACCTCCAGCACGACGCCGGAGCTCCAGGCCTGCGTGCGGCACGAGTGCGCGCACTCGGCGCCGCCCGCGTCGCTCAGCTCGGGCAGGCCGCGCCACGGCGAGGTGCGCAGCTCGTGCAGCAGCGGGCCGAGCGCGGCCAGCACGGCGGCCACGGTGCGCGCGTGCTTGCCGTTGTCGTGCGCGAAGGCGAGGCGCGCGCGCAGGTAGTAGCCGAGCGGCCAGAGCCACTCGGGCCCCTGGTGGTAGTTGAAGCCGTGCGCGACGGTCGGGTCGTCGCCGTCGTTCGCGTTGTCGTAGTCGGGGCGGTACGCCCAGTCGGCCGGGTCGAGCGTCTTGACGCCGAGCGGCCCGACCAGCAGCCGCTCGACGGCGTCGAGCGCGAGCCAGGCGTGGCGCGGGTCGAAGAGTTCGGGCGCGACGACCATGGCGACGGGGAAGTTGCAGCGCAGCTGGTAGTCTGCCCAGGCGTGCGAGGCGCCGTGGCTGTCCTTGTAGATGGCGCGGCGGTGCACCAGGTCGGGCCGCGCGTCGTGCGCGGACGGCGCGGCCGGCACCCAGAAGTGGCGCTCGAAGTTGGCGCGGATGCGCTCGGCCCACTGCGCCCAGGTCCACGTGGTGAGCGCGCCGTCGCGGTGCCGGCGCAGCACGCCGGGGTAGGGGTAGCGGCCGGCGCGGTGCAGCTCGGCCAGCCAGCTCGCCACGGAGTACGCCAGCCCCACCAGCTCCACGGCGCTGCCGTCGCGCGGCGTGGCGGGCCGGCCGCGGTTCCCGGCGCGCTCCGACGAGCCCATCTTGTCCATCCACGTGCCGCAGTTGGAGTCGTTGCCGCCGAAGGGGAAGCCGGTCTCGGGGTCGATGCCGATCTGCACGTTGAAGCCCTTGTCGGACATGTGCGCGTCGATGGCGCGCCCGGCGTTACGCTCGCGGAACACGAGCCCCTGCGGTACCACGTACGCGAATGAAACGATAGTATCGACACGAGACACGAGCGAGCCCGGCGGTCCCACGCGCGCGGCCTCACCTGGAAGTGCACGTCGAGCGCCTCCTGCACGACGTCGTGCAGCGGCTGATCCACGGCGCCGGGCGGCGCGGGCTCGGCGTCGTCCGTGGGGAACAGGCGCGACACCGGCTCGGCCAGCAGCGCGGTCCCGCCCGGCGCCTCCGTGCAGTACTGCTTGACGCTCTGCAGCCACCACCACACGGCGTCGCGGCAGTTGTAGCGCGCCGCGCGCCCGCCGTCCAGCAGGTTGGGGATGAGGCCGTGGCGCAGGCACGCGCCGTACGCCAGCAGGTGCGCGCGCGCGTCGGCCCAGCGCCCCGCCAGCATGGCCAGGCCGCGCAGCGCGATGAACGTGTCGCGCCCCCAGCAGCGCATGTAGCCCGCCGCGAAGTGCGGCAGCCCCGCCGACAGCGCGGCGCCCGACGGGCGCGGCGGCGCCAGCGCGGGCGACGGCGGCGGCAGCGCCGCGCCCACCGCCTCGCCCGCGCCCAGCAGCTGCACGCTCGTGAGCAGCAGCGCGCGCCGGAACGAGTCGGGCGCGCCGCCAAGCCGCGCCAGCGCCGCCGCCGTCACGGCGCCGTGCAGCGCGCCCGCCAGCGCCGCGAAGTACGCGGGCACCAGGAAGCGCGGCAGCGCGCCCAGCGGCCGCAGCAGCTCGCGGTAGCGCGCCGCCACGCCCGCCAGGCGCGGCTCGCGCTCCAGGCGCCGCCACGTGTGCTCGGCCAGCCAGTCGCCGGCGCGCAGGTTGGCGCACAGCGCGTGGCCCAGCTCGTCGCCCGGCGTCACCGCGCTCAGCAGCGACGCCACGCCCTGCCACACACACGCGTTACGGACACGAGTGGAGTGACACCACAGTCCGACGTCCGAGGAGACCATCGAAGAAGGCCCTAGCTCTAAATAGTTCGTTTTGCCGTCCTCGCGGCAGGTCAATGTACGGTGTCCCGATCGACTGTCTGTGTATCGGTGCGGGCGCCGGTTTGGCAACGTTACACTCAAATGTTATGTGTCACGAAGCGATCCATCGGCAGTCGGTCTTTTTCAAACTTTTTTCAAATTTCCAATTTTCGTCCCATCTCTATAACCAGCACTCAGTAAAATTTTAAAAAAAATTATATTTAAGCAACCGCTTTCACGTTTGACAGCCAAAAAATACTTCATAACACAAAGTTTGGTTTCACTAAAGGCAAACAGACAACGGATGCAGGAGTCGCACTGGTCAAACATATATTTGATGCATGGGAGAAGAAGCAGGATGCCATTGGTATTTTTTGTGATTTATATATTATTTATTAAATGTAGATTATTATGGTGTCTCGAATAGCTCACTTAGCTTACTTAGGTCTTACTTCGCTGGCAGAGTACAAAAATTAAACGTTCTTCTAGCGCCCCGTTAGTCATGGTAGTACCCCAAGGTTCGATATTAGGATCCCTTTAGTTCCTGATATATATATATTAACGACCTTCCTTACTTCATTGGAAATCTTTGTGAAATAGTATTATTCGCTGATGAGACATAATTAATTTTTAAAACTAACAGACAAAAAGTAATACTTGACGATGTGAATACCCTTTATGAAATATTGCATTAGTTCACAAGTAATAATCTGCTACTTAATGCCAAGAAAACTAAATGTGTAAAATTTACGATGCCAATGTAAGACATACAGTGATGGACACGTAATTAAAGACACTTAGATGATATTAATTTCTCAAAGTTTACTTCTTTACTACAAAGTTTACTACCAAGTCATTGCAATAGGAGATTGCAATGACTTGGTCAATTTTAAAGACACATAAATTAAGTAATCATAAAAAAAAATATTGTGAATATTAAGACGAACTTGACTTTAATTAGTTTTAGATGTTTAATAACAACATAAAAGTATGTTATTAATATTTTGTCGCATGTCCTTTAGCAGTAATGACAGCCTGACACCGCCTAGGCATTGAAGCGATCATATTACTGCAGGTTTCAATCGAAATCGGCTCCCATGCCTCCTTAAATACCGTGTAAAGATGATGCACATTACTTGTACGTTTTTTTGCCACTGTTTTCTTCACATAGGACCACAAGTTTTCAGTCAGTCAGGACTGTACGGTGGCCAACAAGTTTTCAGTCAGTCAGGACTGTACGGTGGCCAATCTAAAACAGTTTCTGATTGGCTCCTAAGGAATTCTTAGACCACAGCTCAAGTGTGTTTTGGATCGTTGTCATGTTAGAAAGTCCATATCGCTGGCAAATTATCCTCGGCATAAGGTAACATGGTTTCTTCTAAAATATTATTATATTGAAATTTATCCATGCTTCCTTCTATTTTTTTACCCGACTGCGACACGTAAAGGAGGGTGTTGTGTTTATCAGTCTATGTATGTATGTTTGTTTCTATGTGGCGTTCTGGAGGCCGATTTTGATAATTCTTACGTCGCGTCGCTCGATTCCTTTTTACCTTTGCGAGTGTCACTGAAGACATGACAGTAATTAAAATTCACCACAGCGACAACCAGACGCCAAATTGTCAAAATGAAAAAAAAGTCGATTAACTATGTCAAGTGGGGTGTCGTTGAATAGATAAAATCTTTAGATCAATCAATTATCCTTTTATCATTTTGAACAATAGTTTAGGATATAGGTACGAGTATATATAACGATTTAAAGTTGTTTAACAAAACACTCATACCCGCAAATTTTCTAATATTGATTTCAAAGAATCAAAGAATCAAAGAATCAATTTCGTTTATTCAGTTTAGGCACATAAAGAGCACTTATGAATGTCAAAGTTTTACGATAATTATTTACTACATTTGTCAAAAAATATTATAATTCATAATAAATAAAATACTTAGTAAATAAATCATTTGAAAATGATTCTTTCGCTGGTTCGGTAGTTAAATCTCCTGAGAAGAGACCAGCAAGAAACTCAGGTAGATTATAGTTTTTCTTTATTTTTTTTTAATTAGTTCTGTTCGTTTATAATATTAATAAGTTATGGGTGCAAGAGCAAGAGATTAGTATTATTTAAGTTTTTATGAATCGTAACTGAAAAGTATAAAATAAAAAATAAAAAATTAAAGGAAAACAAAAAACCCGACTGCGTATAAACGAATTTTACAAAATTACGTGAAAAAATTAACTTAAATATATATACGAAAACTCTTTATCTATAAAGCTACAGGTCCACGCAATGATTATTCAATCGTCCGAATATGAAACCATGCCCAGAAATAGAATCTTCAAAGTTCCAATTACTCAAGTTAAGACAGCCTTTGCAACACGATTTCCCACTTTCCTGCACCCTTCCTCTATAACCGGTTGATAAAAAAATGCATGACAAAAACATGTCGAGTACCTACACAAAGCCATGGAAAATATAAAAAACTGGCTCCTTCAACTCTCCTACCTAGAAACGGAACAATTTCTTAAAGTTTAAATTTAAAACAACATAATACCACATTGCACATAATTTGCACGCACACAATAAATAGGTACACTAACATAATTATGCACCCATTCAGTCAATGCCCACACAACAACATGTAACAATGATATTATAGTAACTAAATTATGGATAAAAGTATCTAATAGATAAAAGTATCTTTAGTATTAAGATTAGATGTTTAGTTTAATATATTACTTAAGTACATATATAGCTCCTAAATAGCTGTAGGTAATGTTGCTCAGAGCTCTAAACTATGTATGACTTCCACGATACAGACCATGAGTCTAGTGTGGAAATCATTGGAAATGTAAATACCGAAATTGCTCCACAATATACCTACTCAAATGTGTACTACCTGGAAATACTCATGTAAATTACAAATATAATTATGTAAAGTATATTTATGTTGTTGAATAAAGATTGAAAAAAATATAGGTATATATTTTATTTTACATACTATTCTCATTTTAAAAATACGACATCAATTTATGTAAAATAATAATAAGAATGGAATTTATTCCTATCTTGGGTATCTAAACATCATTTATTTCGATGTATGCGTTCAACATAAAGGTGTCTTTAATTACGTGTCCACCACTGTATATAGATTCAAATATTATAATGAATAATGAATCTGTGGTAATAGTCAACACCACAGTTTTTCTTGGAATAACACTAGATAATAAAGCACAACGGGGTTCTCATATCGCAGCCTCAGCACGAGGTTTCAGCTCGGCCGCCTACGTGGTTAGAAAGACAAGGTCACTGACCGACGAGAAAACGGCACGATTAGTTTATTTCAGTCCCTTTCATAGCGTTATGTCTGCCGCCGTGAGACTCGGCCGCCGATATCGAAACGCGCAGAGTTCACGCAAAGTTAAACGGCGCACTGAAAACAGTGAAAACACGCGTAGGCACACCGACCATGGAGAATTGAAGTAAGCGGAGTTATTGCAAAGGCAATTGGGCTGCACCGTGCACGTCTACAATCTAGTCGAACGGTCGGGGTAATGTCAAGAAGAGAACAGACAAAGTTTAGGCTCTGACCCTGACGTCACTCATCAGTTCTAGTGTCATGTGTTTGGGATCGGATATGTTTTATGTGAAAATTTTTGCATGTAAAAATCATTTTAACCATTTTCCACGATGAAATATATGGTGATAGGTTGCAAAAATTGTTCAGGAAAACAATCTAAACATACTGGTAGTGTTTCATTTGATCTGTAAGTCCGCTATATTTTTATTTTCATTTTTAGAAATAAAATACCTTAACAGAATCATCTGGCGGACAGTAGGTGTACTTAAGTAATTTTGTTTTATAGAGTATCAGAGTTGTTAATAACTCAATCGATACTGTGAAAATTTCGCCACAATCATTTCACCTGAGCTCATTAGTGTATTCCAAACAAAATGTTTCAATTTATGAATAGTATATATGACTGAAATTTACAATTAAAAATAACTTTAATTGGGTCATCTATCGGTACACGGCCAAATCATTTAGGGGGCCAAATGATTTGGCCGTATACTGATAGATGGTCCAATTATAAAAATATATTCCAGTTTTCATTATGCACATAGATTATTCGCGCTTAGTGGCGAGTGGTCAAACTACAACGAAAATTGCATGTCAGAGGGCCTAGCTAAAATGCAATCACTCCGAAGCTACATTCGTCATCGCTCCAAAAACGTACGGGAGGGACATTTGCTGTCGAATGGCATGCGATGGCGGTGATGCAAATGTCACTCCCATACATTTTAAGAGCGACGACGAACGTAGATTCGGAACGAATGCATTTTGGCTGGAGCCCCAGGTTCGTTTCAAGTTTCGCTACGTTCGGATATATGGATTTCTCAATAGTAGGAGGGGATTTAACAGGGGGGAACAAACGCGCGGGTGGAGGGGTGCGATTACATGTCCCCGCGCGTCTCCCTTCACTCCCGCATCCGACCACGCATTTTTGTAAAGAGAAATGTAACCGTTATACGTCCGCCACCCGCACAGCTCCGTCCCCGCGACGCCGCGCGCTCACCTGCAGGCCGGCGTACACGAGCGGGCCGTGGCCCGGCACGTCGTACACGCCGCCGCCGCCCGCCGCGCGCTCCTCCGCGTCGCAGCGGAACAGCAGCGCCGTGTAGTCCACCGCGCCCAGCTCCGCCAGCGCCGGCGCCAGCGCCGCGCCCGCCGCGCCCGGCGCCAGCGCGCGCGCCAGCTCGCCCAGCGCCGCCGCCTGCGCCTCGCGCGGCCGCACGCGCAGCGCCACCACCGTGCCCGGCAGCAGCGCGCGGAACGACAGCTCGGTGGCGGGCCCGTCCGCGCGCGCGCCGCTGAACACGCGCGACGCGCCCAGCGGCACGCGCGCGCGCACCGCGCACGAGTACTCCGTCAGACCGTTGATGACGCGCGCGTGCCGCGCCAGCGCGCCCGGCGCGCGCAGCGCCGCGCCCGACCTGCGCGCGACTCTACGTTACGCGACCCGTGACATTTATTTAAACTTTATGCACGAGTACAAAATAATCGTTAATGCCGTGGGCGTTTTTTACCGGTCGACCTTGAGGTGATGCGGAGATTCAGACGTTTATTACGGTAGGTGCATACATGCACGCCTACATGTAATGTAGGCGTGCACGTATGCATCTACCGTATATACATATACCTACGATTAGAAAAATCTTATGGATATTCATTCTGCCTATGGTTCATTATAGATCAGGTGTACTCTATTTTTAAATGTAGAACGATTTGGCGACGTCCTGAAACTCGAAGCGACGAGTGGGACGGTGCAAAGGGAGATCGTCGGAGAGTTTCGGACGGAAGAAAGTTTTAGGACGGTTAAGAAGAGCCCGCAGTGTTCCAGTTATCCTCCGACAGACACTGATGGCTCGAACGCGCCGTCTCGACGTCGAGGCGCGGTTTAAGCCCGGGGCGTTCAAGCCGCGTGCGGTCTCAAAGTTGGAATATTTTTCCCATTAAATATAATAAATGACACGGTCCCATCATCGAAGCTTTCGAGCGTAACGATCACCACCTATAATAATACTCTGGCATTCATCGGGGTCGACGGCCAGTCCCGATCTGTGACGCCGGCCGCTCCTCCCGCCAGTACAACCGCTCACCCGTGGTCGGCGTGGCGCAGCTCGGCCTCGAGCAGGATCTCGTCGAGCTCGCCCTCGAAGCGCAGCGGGCGCGGCGCGCGCGGCTCGGCGTCGGGCGCCGGCGCGCGAAACGCCGTGAACGCCACGAGGATCACCGACTGTCGGACACGCGAGGTACGGCAATTGTACGATGGCACTGTGACGTGCGAGGCGCTTATATAATGAGTACTACATGATACATACTACGTGAGTATGAGTCGGTGAAATGGTGAAAATAGCTACTACGCCTAGTTGTCAGTGACAGTGAAATTTTGCTAAATTGAATAATATTCAATTTAGCAAAATTTGACACTCTTGCACTGCACACGGCCGTACAGTGGCGACCTCGCTCGGTTCACGAGGGCGTCAGTTTCGCTGTACTCGGACCGACAGAAGCATCTCTCAATTTTTAACAATACCCACACGATTGCCCCGTTTTTGGTACCACTTTTTTGCTTCGTTTTACAATTTTTTTTATATAAAGCGGAGATCGCCGTCGATCCACGGCGAGGCACCCCGGAGCCCTCCCGGTCCGACACGAGGGTGCCGGTAGAGCGAACGGTCACCGACCTGGCGGGAGCGCGGCTCGTGCCTGGTGACGGCCACCACGTCGGCGTCCATCTGGTCCACGTACACCTCGTCGTAGCCGGCGGCGGCCAGCTCCAGGTGCAGCTCGTTGAGCGCGCGCTTGGCGGCCACGATGCCGCTGGCGGCGCCCACGCGCGGCTCGTCGTCCGCGCCCGCGCCCCACGCCGCGTAGTGGCGCGCCTCGTCCACCACGTGCACGTGGTGCGGCACCAGCTCGTCCAGGCCGCGCGTGCTGCCCGTGGCGCAGCACGCCATGGCCACGAGCGCGGCGCTGGGCAGCACGTCGAACACGCAGCGGCGCTCCAGCGGCGACGGGTTGTCGTGCGTGAGGTCCAGCAGCATGGCGTGCGCCACGCGCGGCGCGGCGGCGCGCGGCCCGGCCGGCGGCAGGAAGGCGCCCACGGCGCGCCCGCCGTAGCGGTGCACCAGGCGGCCCTGCTCGTGCGCGTCCCACGCGCTCTGCGCCTCTGCGACAGAACGTCCCCGTGCGTACAGTACCGCGTCGCCGTTCAAATCTTATTTCAATAGAAACGATGGATAAAAATGACTGTAATGTCGTTCATTGCGACCGATAGTCGTACGATTGGCGATGGATGGCTCCCACCGTCGCCCCTCAGATGTTATACGTGAGAATATTCTCCGCGCGGCGGCCGACGGTGTAGGTACTATCGCTCCGGCGTTACCTCGTATGAGCGAGGTGATGCCGAGACGGTTGACGAAGATGTTATCGACGTGGTCGGAGTTGGTGAACAGTTCGGCCACCACGTACAGCTCCGGCTTCACGTTGCGCGCGCAGTCCAGCATGTACTCCGCCACCTGCACACGCACACGGCTCGGGTCAGCGGCGAGCGACGTCACGCGGCGGCGAGTGACGTCACGCGGCGGCGAGTGACGTCACGCGGCGGGTGCTACGCACGTGCAGCGGCGTGGAGTGGCAGTTGTCGAGGCGCACGCCGTCGAACAGCTCGGCCGTCAGCTCCACGTACTCGCGCATGTGCGCCCACAGGAACGGGCTGTCCTCGGGCGCGTCGCCGTACCTGTGGGCGCGGGCGCGCGTTACGCCGTGTGTAATACATGCACCGGTCGACTCTTCTAAACGAATCGGATGGCCAAATCCGGAACTATAAGAAACGGCGAACCCGCTCAAATAAGTCACTAGCCCGAATTTGATGTAACTTAAATAAAACCTTCTCATGAGATTATTGGTTTTTTGAAAAACCAATAATCGCAGCTGGGAAGCGAGATTCGGATTCGGCCACCTAATCCCTTTTGAAAAATTCACCTGTATGCACCTACGTCAATAATGAAGGTGTCAGAACTTAAACAAACATTAGTTACGACGGATCATTACGTCGACGCATCACACGTCGCGACCGGGCGTAGAGCTCGCGGTCTCGCGGCACCGACCTGAGCTTGACGCTGTCGCCCCAGGCGATGAGCTCGCGGCGCAGGTACACGCGGCCGGCGGCGGCGCGCGCGGCGAAGTCCTGCAGCGGGTCGGCGTCCATGACCCAGCCGTTGTGCGCCATGACGAGGCGGCCCGCCGGCCCGTACAGCGCCGCCTCGTCCGCCTCCGCGCCCGCCGCCCACGTGAAGTAGCGCGGCACCAGCGGCCGCGCCGCGCTCAGCTCGGCCCAGCGCGGCCCGTCCGGCGCCAGGCGCTCGTAGCGCACGCCCGCCACCACGTTGTCCACGGCGGCCGCCAGGTGCGCGCGCAGCTCGTCCGCCGCCGCCGCGTTCAGCTGCTCCAGCTTGCGCTTCAGCTCCTCGCAGCAGCGCCGCAGCCGCGACTCCTCGTCGTAGCACTCGGGCCTGCAACGCGCGCACTCTAGCACCCGGGACCGTCGTCGGCGCGCCTTTCGCGATCACCCGAACCGTGGACCGGTGCGCGCCGCGGACGCACCGGCCGGTTCGTTCGTGCGAGATATACCTGTAAACGTTGTAGAGTTGCAGCGCCAGATCCATGTCGACGGTGGCGCGCAGTCGCCGGTACTGCGGGTCCGTCACCAGCCTCAGCTGCCGCTCGTCGTCCGCGGCCCGGGCGGCGGGCGCCGGCACCCGGCCGCGCGCCAGGCGCAGGAAGTCCTGCACGAGCGCGGCGACGTCGCACTCGAACAGCTCGTGCAGGCGCGCGTCGGGCAGCAGGCGCGCCGCCAGCAGGTGGCGCAGCGCGTCCAGGTGCTCGGGCGCCGTCACGCGGCGCGGCACGCCCGCCGCCTCGTGCTCGCCGCGCGCCACGCCCGCCGACAGGCGCGCCAGCAGCGCGTCCAGCAGCGCGGCCGGCCGCAGGTGCGGGCAGTTGGCGCAGTTGTACGTGGCCTCGGGCTGCGCCGCCAGCCACGGCGACTCGTTGGCCGTGTGGTTCAGCACGATGTCGCAGATCGACAGCATCTGCGCCGCGCAAACCGTCACACCGTCACACCTACGCACCGACTCGAGAAGCGGTCGCTCTCGGTCGCACGGTAACGGATCGAACCTAGTACCTTCCACTCCGTCCGTATCTTGGTAACGAGGTTGTCGACGTCCGCGATGGTGGCGTCCGCGCCGAAGGCGGGGTTGAGGCGCAGCTGGTTGGCGATGCTATAGCCGGAGCCGGAGGCGCCGAGCTCCTGGATGGGCGTGAAGTGCAGCATGTTGTAGCCCGACTCGCGCGCCACCCGCAGCGTCGCCTCCCAGCGCGTCAGCGGGCCCAGGCACTTGGCCAGCACCGTCTGGCACATGAGCCCGTCCAGCGGCACGGGCAGCGTCGGCGCCACGTGGAACCAGCCCGAGCCCTGCGGCCCGATCGGCGACTCCCTGCGGCGATAGTACGGTGGTGATCGAGCGAGCGTGGAGCGTAGGAGCGCTCGGGGCGGGGCGGTACTAACGCGGTGTCGTAGACGAAGTAGTAGTGGAAGGAGCCGGCGCGCGCGAGGCGCAGGCGGCAGCACACGTCGGGCTCGGCCAGCAGCAGGCCGGCGCCGAGCGGCTCGCCGGCGCGCCGCCACTCCAGCCCGTAGTACTGGTTGCGCACGAACTCGCCCGCGCACGCGTCGCCCTCCTCGGCTGCGGACTCTGTGGGCAGTGGGCAGTGAGCGATCCTTATAACCGTCTAGGTCACTGACCTGTACTTATTATAAAATGATGAGTCGATTTGAAGCGCCATCATCGAGTGTACTGAGAACTGATTGGCTTGAAAATGACAGTTATGACAGTTAGTATGTACACTGAAACGGAGTGTCTAGGGTTGTGAAAAAATTTAATAACAATGTAGTCGACACCACGTTAAGTTTTTATCGATACCAAGAGAGTTGAGAGTTGATGTCTGTCACTAGTACTGCCGTCAGCGCCAATATGGCGATTTTCAAATAGGCACAAAAAATTGGTATGGATTGCCAGTCCAGTGTATACTTCAGGTCAGTGGTCTAGGTAGGTATTGATACTGTGTATGAGGTAGGTACGGTCACAAACATACTTACGGTTATCTGACGTCACATAATTAGTGTACAGAAACACTTTTCGCCCGAGTAATGAAGGACCCGGGCAGAATTGTAAATAGCAGCCCTTTTCGAATCTGAAATTTAAATAGGTACTCAACTTTTACACAAGGAAGGCATCCTCTGTGAGCTGTTACAGCACAGGTGATGCTTTGCTTGTGTAAAACAGTAGGTAGGTAACTTTGTAAAATGTAGCCTGGGTCCTATGACAGCTGTCAGTGAAATCACACACATAAAGTTTTGAATTTTCTAATAGTCAATGTAGTACCTACTTAGATATCAATGCCATACTTTATGGACATACCGAGCTAATTAGTGATGGGCAATGGATCATCGTGACCACATACTATAAAATATCCATCTTAAGAATTACTGAACTTAATTTAAAATTGAAAATTAGAAATAGGTTCGCCACCTATTACATTGGGACCTAAAAATAATTCGAAATGTGGGTGCTAGCACCTCTGCGTACCCCTTCGGAGATACAAGCGTGAGTTTGTTATGTTATGTTTTAAAATTGAAATTAATATAAGAAAAATATTATAATTTAATCTTATTACATAGGTATTTCAATATCACAACAATATTTATATTCCAATAGGTATACTTGATCCTGAATAATATTAAGTGAATAAAAGCCAACATTCAATCGATCAACGCCCTAAACCTGCTTTTGGGCTTTGTAAGAAGACACGCCGCGTTTGGCTCTAGAGCCATGTTACAGACATAAAAGACACGCGTCGCCATCATGTTTGATATGAACCTCCACTGATCCATTCCATTCATTCTCCTAAGTAGGTACGCGTGCCGACGCCTGGTATGCTACGTATATTCAGTTCTCATTACAATTAAATACATACATACAATTTAATGAGACCCAATTATATATATAATATGCATCAATAATAGTTGGTAGTATCGATAATATCATCGAAAAAAATTTACATAGGAATCTCATTTTGACTTTCTGTCATAGGACCCAAGCTACATTTTACCAAGTATACGTAATTGGTGTCCCTTCCCTTCCCCCCGGGTTTCTCCCTCTTTCAATTGAACTCGTAAATTATAGTAGTATAGTAAAATATAGTTTACACATACCTACATAATTATCATCTGTGTCAAAACAGTACCTCCAGTGTGGTCCCATATTTAAGGAATCCGGATCTGATGGTGGGATCTTGTGTAAATCGAGGGAAACATTTGAAGTAAACAAGATAGGGTTCGTTTGTTTAAACGAAAGAGCTTCTTCTTAAAAAAGAGCGTCTCTTTTAGAAATGTGACGTACACTGCTACACCTGCCTAATACTCACCGTAGTGGTGGGTGCGAGTGTGTGTGCGTACCTGTACAGTGTGGAGTCGTTGTGCTCGCCGTGCTCCAGCGTGAGCACGTGCGTGGGCGGAGGCGGGGGCGCGGGCGGCGCCGAGCTGCGGTCGATGGCCATCTGCCTCTGCGCACAACACATCGCACGTTAGTGGCGTCTTCCTGGGCACAGGGCGCAGGCCGCGGAGTACAGCTCCGGCGTATACCTCGACCCCAAGAGAGAAACAAGGCCCTGGCGCGCTCTGGTTGTTTCAATAACTCAATGTACTCGTACGAATGCAGAATGTGAACTCATCCACTGCCATAGCATCCAGATTCAGAGTGTCAGGACACCCAAAAACGAATACCTGTCTATATGTGCAGTATGGTGCATGGAGCACATTTTGAGATCAAGATATATACCTGGCTATACAGTACATTTGTAACATTGTGGTGTTTTTATTAACCGATCTTTTTTTTGTAACAAAACTTTAAATCGAGCTTAGAAAACACACAAGTGACGACGTTTTCCACAAAATATTCGATTAAGCTCGACGTCGCTTCCGTTGCTCGTGCGAGTCTCTCTAGGGACCGGGGGTGATTTTAGGCACAGGAATGACCTTTTCGATGACGGCCTTCTCTTGCACTTTTCTGCCGTAATCGCTTCTTTCGCGAGTCACCATTTGAGGCATATCGAGTACCTAGTCACCGATTACGAGTACCCATGAAATAGCACATTCGGTTTGAGCGCAAGCGCTAGCGCGGAGTCTCTTTTATAAACGCCGGGCTCGAGGAGCGGAACGCGGCCGGTACTGGCGCCGCCCGTACCGGTCGCGGCTCGTGGCGTCCGAGCCGAAGCATAGCCGAAAGTCGCTGGCTTTGTACGCTGTGTTGGATTTCAGTCTTTGTCTTCCTTGCATTGTCTTCCTAAACAATGCTACCAACGCGCTCCCGCGTCTCGATGCAACTTTGCTGTAAGACTCACTGCTCTGGGTCGGAGTCAACTCGAAGATCTAATCCGTATACTCTTCGCAATGTCCCTAGAGAGATTACGAGCATTCACTCGGACCACATGATCTTTACCTAGATAAGAAAGTATATAATAGGAAGGTTGGAGTGCACTCACCCACGGTATAACATAGCAATACTAAAATATCATTAATTGTCATAAGAAGGAATGCCAAACCGCACCCCCCAAAGCAATGTATAACTTGGTTCATTAAAGAAAGGATTCTAAAATGGCGGAGCTTATCAATTCCTCTCGCTCGCACACTAGTACTGCCTATACTCACTCACGCGCGTACCGTCAACACAAAAAAAATTGATCTTTATTTTCTTCCACGCTCTGTGCTCTTGACGCGATGCATTAAGGAAAGTATTCTTAAATGTCGGCTCGTACTTGCGTATAGTACAGCTAGCATATGAAATTTCTTCATTCTTTATTTTAACCAACATCATGATCTTCCATGATCCTCCTTATAGAATGTGATATACGTTGCTTTTTCAGGATGAAAGGATGTGTAAAAGTAGGTACTGTTTCCGATGAAAACAAAAATAGATGCCGTCACGTGTCTTTCTAATTTTTAACATTCACGCGGGCGAAGCCGCCGGCCGCAGCTAGTTAGAAATTATTACGACCCGGTCTTGTTTTAATTATTTTTCATTTGAAAAAAAAAATTAGGAATTTTATATGCTAGCTGTACTATCTGTCAACGCAAGTACAAGGCGCCATTTATAAAGCCTTTCTTTAATGCACCGGCTTATAACGATTTCTCTACTTTGAATGAATATCTTTTTACCATTAATTCCAAAGAAAAGAATAGGTAGGTAACCTGTTTTTTCTTTTGATCCGCAACTAAGAACCTACTTCGAATCTACTTATAGGTACCTAGTGATTAGGTAAGTATTAAACGGGATAGTCGCGTACCTCTTTATGACGTCCCGTCCATCTTGATAAACAGCAAAACATGATGAACTCGAGTTCACATCCCTATCACAACGACAGCTTAGTGTTTAATGAGTAGCTAGAAGAAATGTAGCAAGATTTTCTAATCTGATATTCTATTAGAACAGTAACGCTCCAAACGAAATCCAATTAAATAAAGAGTCATAAAATCGTAGTAGTGTGACAATCACCACGTGCCTGGACGTGCCGAAGTGCCTAGCTAGACACACACCAAGGTCGTGGCACACTGGAAACAATGACCTTTTAATCTTCCCACCATACCTATGATTAGGTACGATAATGTATCTACAGATTGATTTACCTCATTCTTGCAGTTTCCATTGAGATACAATTATATAACTATACGGATCTAGGCGGGTCATCGAAACGAGGCCACTGTCTGTTATTAGAAAATATCTAAAACAACATGTCTAAACGATAACAGAACTGAACCACAGTAAACTGTGCGTATACTCGGACTAAACTAGGGCTGCCTCCCGCCTCCAGCAGCATATGCGACGCAGCCACGCAGCTGACATGGGCTACCATGCCTACCCTTTACCCATGTGGGTAAAGGGTAGGTAAGGTTGTAAGCAGGTACCTGCTCGTAAATTTACCGATTTTCATAAATTCTATACGTATTCAATTTTTTTTTTTATACCACTTTGGTGGCAGACAAGCACACGGCCCACCTGATGGGAAGCGGTCACCGTGGCCTATGGTCGTTTGCAACACCAGAGGCGTCACACACGTGCTGCCTACCCTGTAGAAACCTTCTTCAATTTGGTTTAGCTTCGCGTCTTCGGCTTCGGGAGCGTTCCCCTTACATTCTGTATATTTAAACTGTTAAAATATTAATTTTTTAAACAGTTCTTTCAGCGAATCACAGGATCCGAGGCAATAGAAACGAAGGAAGAGAGTGGGGGTCCGTAGGGAATTCTTTTTCCCCACGGACCCCACGTACTTGGCAAGGGGTCCCTTGGACATGAAATTATCTTCATTTCCCAACGGACCCCGTGAGGGGACGGATAATCGGGGTCCGTTGGGAATATTTCATAGATTGCTCGTATAGCTCGTTTCTGTAATATAAATATATATTGGCAGCTGAGCCCCACAGCAGCGGACCTTATGATATAACGCTATGAAAGTAACTGAAATAAATTAATCGTGCCGTATTCTCGTCAGTTAGTGATCTTTCTAACCGCATAGGCAGCTGAGCTAAGTCTTCCTGCTAAGGCTGTGATATGAGAACCCAAAATTGTAGTTTATTATCTAGTGTTATGCCAAGAAAAACTGTGGTATTGGCTATTTCCACAGATTCATTATTCATTATAATGTTTGAATCTATATGTCTTACATTTGGCATCGTAAATTTCACACATTTAGTTTTCTTGGCATTAAGTAGCAGGTTATTACTCGTGGATCAATGCATTATTTCAGAAAGGGTATTATTCACATCGTCAAGTATTTCTTTTTGTCTGTCAAATTTAAAAATTAATGATGTATCATCGGCAAATAATACTATTTCACAAATTTTTTCAATGAAGTAACGAAGGTTGTTTACATAATATATCAGGAATAAAAGGGGTTCTAATATCGAACCTTGTGGTACGCCCATGACTAGCGTTAACGTTTACTTTTTGTACTCTGCCAGTGTGGTAAGACCTAAGTAAGCTAAGTGAGCTATTCTTGACACATGTCGCAAGATCAACACAGCCACAGCCGAAAGCCTTTGATAAGTCACAAAAAATACCAATGGCATCCTGCTTCTTAAGACAGACAGATAATTAAAACACCGACACACGTTGATTGTCTTATGGTTTGAGTTATAGGACGAATATTATTGCTTCTACAGGTAGTTCATTTAAGATACAGTCAGTATGCAGCATTCAATGATCTGTCATCCAATGGTCTTGTAGTTTTCACTGACGCAAAGTTTTCTAATGTAAGTTCGTAGGTACCTATTTAAATTGTTTAAAATAACCAAAAACTACGACAAAAACGACACTGTAAAAGTATGAAACAAGATTTACAGCATTGACCTGAAAGTCTTGTTAGAACCAACTTGGGGAAGTCGCCATTAGCTAGTCATGGATTGTCATCAGAGCACAGAGCGTGTGCAAGATTCCAAGAGTTTCTTACATACCTACATACCTAGTTAGTTACAAGTAAAACTAGTAAAAGCTTGTTAATAAGACATTAGATGGGTATAGATAGTTATGCATAAATGTTTATTGAATTTAGTAAGTAAATTTAAGTACTCAGCAGAGAGGTTACGTTTTATTTAAAAAATAGCTGTGCGGCTCCACCTGCCTGGATGTCAGTTATCGTGCAGTGCATGTTACCACCCTGAGTAACCTAGCCCATGTTACTCAGGGTGAATGTAGCTATCCAATGGTGATAGAATTTTTGAAATAGTTAGTTAGTAGTTTTCGAGTTTATTCATTTCAAATATACACACAAATACATTGGTGTAGCTGTACATTTATGTCATTAATGCTATTAATAGAACTTACAAAATATATAAATTAAATTTTACAAATATATCTAACTACCTAGGCAGGTGGACACAGAAATACCTAATCATAAGCTATGAATAAAAATCCTTAACATCTTGATATAATTGTACCACAGTCATAGAACTTTTCATTATACTGTGACATACTCAGTCGGGCAGGAGTTCACTTGAATATCGAATCTCAAAAAAATAAATTATTTTATGGACTCTATTGCGGTATGTGGCTGGAAAGCGGACCACAGCTGAGTTGGGAAAAGGTTCAGAGAATGATGATTGCAATATGTAATAAGTCGGTTGGTGTGGCTGCTGAATAGCAAATGAAAATCAGACTCGTGCTAATAATAAAATGAAGATAGGAAATAAATCACAATAGCATCCATTAAAAATAATTTTACCTATTTATAGAAAATTAACTGCATTGGCTTAGTTACATGCATAAATGAATAATGTGATGCAATGTATGGTATAATTTCTTTTTGCCTTTTTCGTCAACTGTATACATAATGTCTCAAGAATATTATGTCAAAATTTCAGTGAAATTGGGGCAAGATGATTCAGGGCATTGCATTACTTAATTATTTATTATTAGCTTAACCAGGGTTGATATACTATCATAATTACAATAATTAGAAGAAATTATTGAGCAGAATAACATTTTTTAATAAAACTGGATCTGGCATCTTTTAATAATACACGACTTAGATAATTTGAAGAACGTATCTCACTTCATATGTGACACAAAGATAACTTTAGTTGGGGTAATGGTACATAATGAAATTACATCTGAACAATTTGTAAATAATTACCCGTTCCTTACACTTTCTGTTTTCAACACATTGTGCTGAATCGCATATGGAATAATTATGAAAATAACTCATTATATTTCAATATTACACTTTCTATTATATAGCTAAATAATGACAAAACAGCTGTTCAACTAAAATCCAAATGTTCTCACCTAAATTCTTGTTAGTCACACTGGAAAGTAATACCAAAACAAACGTCTTGTACTTAGAAAATACAACGACTCATTAAGAAACAGTTGGCTAATTTATGAAACTGTTATATAAATATAATAATTTGATCCATTTTATTATTATCTGGTTGTTTTGATTGAACTTTTGATTTGATTTGACAGATTTCACCTCAAATTGACCTTCAGACTATTATTGTATTCCATAGAAAACAAAAAACAAGTGGAAGTGAGATGTAGTCGCTGCACGCGTGTCATTGGTGTGCGCATTTACGGAACGAAAGATAAATTAGACAATATGAGCCTTTTTGGAAGAATGACCTTTTTCGTAAATATTCAAGCTTCTTCTTCTTCTTTTCTTGAAATGACTTTTGCAGCCAATTGTATTATCTTTGTTTGCAGCAGAATAGCCGCAATTTTGCCAGTCTCTACTAAACGTAAACGTATATGTATATATTGATCTTTGGTATTTATTTATTTTATTTTTTATGGCGATCCCATCAATTCCGCCAACCGCCAACAACCGTAAATTATAAATGAAATATCTTCTTCTTCTTCTTTTCTTAAAATGGCTTCTGCAGCAGGATAGCTGCAATTTTGCCAGTCTCTAGTGAATGTAAACGTCTTATAAAATTAATGGCGAGACGCCAATGTCAAGTTTCAAGTTTTTAAAAAGGCAACCAGAGCCATTTAGCATTTATAGCCATGCATGCCCGTAAATTTGTTTCCGTTTGTCCGCCCCCACAAGATCAGGTAGTCGATCAGGACGTGTGGTTGGATTTTAAGGGGCATGTTCTTCTTCTTCTTCTTCTTCTTTTCTTAAAATGGCTTCTGCAGCAGGATAGCCGCAATTTTGCCAGTCTCTAGTAAATGTAAACGTTTTATAAAATTAATGGCGAGACGCCAATGTCAAGGGCATATTCAAGCTTGTTCAATTCAAAGTAGGTATGAAACGTCATAAATATAACTTGGTTCATTAAAGAAAGGTTTTGTAAATGGCGGACGTTATCACTTCCTCTCGCTCGCACACTAGTACTGTCTATACTCACTCACGCGCGTACCGTCAACACAAAAAAAATATTGATCTTTATTTTCCTCCACGCTCTGTGCTCTTGATGCGATGCATAAAAGAAAGGATTCTTAAATGTCGGCTTGTACTTGCGTTGACAGATAGTACACCTAGCATCCAAATTTCATTTTTTTTTTCAGTTTAAAAAAAATATAAACAAGACCGTTGTTCATAATAATGTTAGTTCTTTATTTTAACCAACATCATGATCTTCCATGATCCTCCTTATATAGAATGTGATATAGGTACGTTCCTTTTTCAGGATGAAAGGACTCAATGTGCGTTTAAAAGGACTTTATGTGTAAAAGTAGGTACCTACTATTTCCGATGAAAACAAAAATAGATGCCGTCACGTGTCGCGGGCGAAGCCACCGGCCGCAGCTAGTTAGAAATTATTACGACCCGGTCTTGTTTTTATTATTTTTCATTTGAAAAAAAAATATATTTGAAAGATTATATGCTAGCCTGTAGGTACTATCTGTCAACGCAAGTAAAAGCCGCCATTTATAAAACCTTTCTTTAATGCACCAGCTTATATTATACCTACTTCATGTTTCACGAATATCATATTTTGCTAGTATGATGTTTTGAGACTATGGTATTATGAGAATATCATATTTTGCGAATATCGTATTTTGCGAATGTGATGTTTTACGAATGTGGTATTTTGAGAACATGATATACAGCGACTAACCCGTTTTATCTACAGCAAAGTAATCGCTATTTTGAACGGTTTAAAAAAAGATGATGGCAATATAGTTAGTAGTGCCTTACCTTATGTGCAGGCTAACACTCAAACCATATTTGTTAATCTGAATATAATTGTAATAAGCCTAATAAATTAAATAAATTGTAATAAATGTTATTGTTTCATTGTTTCAACGTCCTCCTTGCAGTGTCTACCTACATATTTCTTCGTTCATGATTATTTTCGGATTCTGTCCCTGCTGAGATTATATAATTATTTTCTCGCTCAGCCTTCCCAATTCATTGCTTAAGAATTCCTTCGTATGTGTTAGGCGTGGTTTGGTTCTCCATTCCTTAAGCTGCCTATTTTTGGCCTGCTCTAGAATAGCCCTTTTGAGTGTTGCTTCGGGGAGTCCAACGAATGGTTCGGGACTTGTAGGTATTTTAGCAGATCCCTGACCGGGCACCCAAGCCAATTGATTACGAGCGGCTACCTCGAAACCTCCCGTTTAAGAGGTAATCCAGACCAAAGGGGTGTGTTGCTTCCTAGTAGCCGCAGCTACTGTTCTGTTCAACCACCAGTATTCCTTCATTCATCTGTACGGGTCACCGCGCACGGCACAAACGCGCTGGCATTAAAAGGTATTTAGTAAGTTAATAGGTACGACCAAGCAAATTATTTACTAGTAATGCACGGTATTATTAACGGTTGTATGTGTGAGTTTGGCGACAATGGTTACGCTACTGAAACTATAGTAATACGCAGACACTGGCAGAGGACGTTGAAACAATGAAACACCATATGTACGAGTGCCGCGCCTGCCTCCTTTCCTACACAGGACAACACGTGCAGGGCTTAGATGACACCCGGATATGGTGCGCAACCGCTTGGTTCTTGATGACTTCGGTGAGTCTTTCCTCTGCCGTACCATTAAGTCTTGGAATTCCTTGCCAACTCCCGTGTTTCCTTCTTCCTACAGTCTCGGGTCCTTTAAGCGGGGCGTGAAAAAGCATCTCATTAGGCCGTCAAGCTGAGTGCCACCATTGTAACAGTTTACGTGTTTGTAATGGTGACCCTCGTTCCTGATACTTTGTCTTGAGCTTACCATCAGACGGGGTGAAGTCAAATTGACGTGTCATTAAAAGCAAATACAATAATCTTGGTATTCAGTAATACGTAACTAATATCTAATATCCAATGTGCGGTTACGGTGTGTTGTCCATACTGTGGAAACCAAGGAAAACGTTTTGATTCCAAGATATTACATTACGAAATCAATGGATTATAAGGATCACAGCCTTATTCCATTGACTGGATGTTGACAAGGCTAGTCGCCAACTGAAAAAGTATGCATACCTAATATACCTATGCTCCGAAGACCGAAGACCATTTTCCGTATATTAGGGAACACTCGATGTGACACCACGCTCTTCTTACCGAAAGTGCCGGCTGCGCCATCTAGCACGTCTTTCTTTAGGAAAGCTATAAATAGGTACCTACTAGAAAACTGCTCTATGTCCTCAGCTCAGTCACAGATTACTTAATGGCTCAGTCTTCAGATTTACCACCTTTAACTCACACCCGTAATCTCCGAAGGGGTGGGCAGAGGTGTATAAAAACCCAACATTTGGCATAATGATTTTCGGTCCTACGTAATAGGGGCGAGCCTATTGCCGCCATTCAGGCACTTTGGAAAAATAAATGGGTGAAAATAAATCCCTAATTCCTAACCGAAAATGTCCTTGTATAATATTTATGTGAGAGAACAAATAAAATGATAATTATTATTAATGTTGCCGCTAAATAAAGGACGTTTTGGAGAGTATCAGACGTTCCGGAGACTTACTGGTGCGTTAAGTTAAAACCCTTTTTTTTTAAACGTGAATTCCTAGTCTTCACATATTAGAGGAGATCTGCTCTTTATGCTGCTTGTTTAGCAGCTCATGAAAATATAAGCGCCATCTCTTCTTGACCGAAAATTTATCGTATAGCAGGTTGTCACTAGGGTCTTTAACGCAGCGACATAATTATGGATATATCCTGTGCCGCTTTGACCCTTTTTTTACCGTGCGCATAATCTCCACGGATATCACCTCCACCAAAACCGGTGCAGGTGATTATGTCGGACTCGAACCGACCAAAACGCACGCCGTCCATGGGTCCTTGATTGCCGCAGGTGAGATTATACAAGACATATCTCTCGCACCCCGGCAGACCCGGGGACATCTCTGTTGAGATGACCCTCTTCCCTCTCTGGCGACCATGGTGTCCCCATCTATTCCCTGTTATTTTTGGCTGTTTGGGCTTTTGTAGCCCTCCTACAAAAGCCCAAACAGCCAAAAATAAAAATGTCCTCCCAACCCCCAAGGGAAAGCACTCGTCAGAGCCCCGTGGCCAATATACATTACATCTGGTGATTCTTGCTCCGTCTCACACCTGGGGCAAAGGTTGACCGTTGCTATCCAGCAGGGCAACACCTAGGGGTTGATTGATTAGAAATAATTTGAGCATACAACACTTATAAATGTATGTTATCATTTATTAAAAGTTAAAAAGGTTTTGCTCTATAGCTTTTTCCGACTCCCAGGCTTCTTCAGAGTCTGGGTTATGTTTAATTTTCTTTACTCTTTTTGCAGCCAATTCCTCATCATCAGAATGCTTCCGTTTCTTTCTCTTCTTTTCTGTTACTTGTAACGCAGGATCTGGCTCCAACTTAATTACCACTTCCCTTTTAGAATCAGTTTCTTCATATTCTAAAGTGCTTCTAGTTTTTTTCTGTTTTTTCTTTTTTTGCTTCTTTGTAGGTATTGCTAGTTCTTCACTATTGTGTGAATTTAATCGTAGTGCAATAGCTACAGGTACTTTCAAAGCCTTTTTATAATTGGATCCAAATAGAGGATGGCGACATTTCGTTTCAGGCAATGGAATAAAATTTGTCTGATTGTTCACAATATAATTATCATCACGAAAATGAGCCTTAGGGATTCGTTTGCGAAACTTCATTATGCCACTTAGTGGTATATTGTTAATTTTGTATTCCCGTTGCTCTATGGTCAATATGGCAGCTGTGTTACATTCTTCATCCTCCAAAGTGCCATCAAACGCTTGACCGTTTACTTTTATTTTACTTTTCCCAATGTTTAAATCAATGCCATGAAAAGCCTGCACATCTATTTCCTTTGGGCATTGGATAATCCATATTTCATCATCACAAGTAAGATTGGATCTTTGATGTAAGTCTTGTGGGATTACTTTCATATTGCTACTAGCTTTGATGAACTTTTGCAGTTTTAATGATTTTTTATCTGCTTTATTCTGACTGGTATGACTAAATTCAGTTTCAGAGTCATCCTCAAATCTAATTCGGTCTGATAAGCGTGGTTTTCTATGTTCTGTAGCCTGAATATCAAATTGACTGATGAGGGTGCTTTTGTAAAGATTATCAGTTTCCTTTTTCTCTTTCCGTTCACTGTTAAATGATAATGTATGTATATTGCGATCATCACATTGTATAGCAGATATCTCATTGCAAGATGTTTCATTGTCAGATGCTTGACTTTCTATTAATGATGTTTCTAATAGTCCATTTGTATGTTTGTTAGTATTTTTACGGTCAGTAATCAAACTGTCATGATCTAAGTTATATTCAATGTCCATCGCTTCTTGATCATGTTTATCTTTTTTTTTAGACTTCTTTTTCCTTGTTTTGATTTTGCCTTCTGCATTATGCTGAAATTTTTGACTTACTACAAGAGACTGGGGACTTGTTTCTTCAATTTTCCTTGTCACGGAATCAGAATCACTCTCATTTACACTTTCTGATTTCTTTATCTTCTTTTTTCTTTTCTTTGCTGAAGTCATATCTTCCTGTTTCACTTGGAGATCAAGATAGCTTTCATCATAAGTTGTCGAGTCTTGGAGGTTCTGGTAACCATTAATTGATATTTTCTTCACCTTTTTCCCTTTTTTAGATACATCACAATCACTTTCAGGTTCAACTTTCACCATTTTTTTCTTCACTTCACTATGTATTCCTTTTTCCATGTTCAATTTATTGTCATGTTCTACCTTAATCCCATTACAACTTCTTCTTTCTAAATTCTTATCCTCTGCTGCCCTGAAAAGGAAAAACAAATATGTAATGTAATAAGTTGTTACAATCTGCTACATTGCTAACAATTTAATCCGGTTGTTTAACAATGAGGTTGCTCTGCTACATACAAAATGATATATAATGTATAATGTTCTTTTTATCCATGTAGAATTCTGTTCCTGTTTCCATGACCAATAGAAACATATGAAAAGAAAGTTGCTGAATTGGTAGTGCCATTTTCGAGTTATGCTCTTAGGTTACATTCATTGTGATGATCCTGATTACACATTGTGATGATGTAGTTGTGAAAGAGTTTTAATTCCTTGCCCATAAAGATATTTCCATGTTCCGTACATGAGACTACTCATCAATCTGAATTTCTATATCAGGCAAGGCAAGGGCCAATAGAAGATTATGAATTCAGAGACATTTCTATGTGAGGCCGGCCTATATGAGTCTATTGCATGAATTCCACCTTGTAGGAATACAAAAAATAAACACATGTACATAGTTGATTCGTTTCAGTTGATCGCTTTAGTTGATCGGAGTGGAAAACCGGAATGTTACTGAGTAAATATCAAACTTACGTCGAGTGGCTATTTATGCTGTCACTTGAAGTATCGGTCCAAGTAAAACTATTTTCAGAGGACGATTCCATTAATACATATTTAGGACTAGAGTTTTCAAAACACTTTCTTATTTATTTATTTCCTATAGTACTTTTATAGAACACCATACCAAGTTAGGATATACCACAGAACACTTATATCTTACGGCGGATATACAGAGTAAGTAATATACATGTTTTAACACAATTAAACTTATAAGTAAGGTTATATTGTTAGGTTTTAGGTTATAATTTATAATACATAAACTAAACGTCTAAACTTCAACGTCAACCATCTTTTATAAGGGATCTTATGACATGGTAACTAGAACTATAGAGTTTGACTAACCCACAGACTTATGTGCGTTAGTGCCTTATGTGCCTTACTAGCCTACTAGACTTAGATTTAACAGGTGAAAAGTGATCATTATTCAGTAAAAGTCATCAATATGTGGCGACAGTATACGGCCTTCTTGGTCTCCACCTGCGTTAACTCTTATTTTATAGTTTTTAACAAGTCAATTTGTCTTGACATAATTTTGAACAATTGAGAATATGCAACTATGAAAAATTGTCATTGGAGAGAATTAATAAAATTTTATTGTGAGGAAAAGAGGAGACTATTATTTACCCTGAGCCCAAGGATTGTTGAAGATTACAGCGATACGTGGTCACGTGGATAATACATTTCAACAGCAACTATCAACCATTGCGATTGGACTGATCTCGACGGAGCGCCCTGTGCGTTGAAAGACTACATCATTACCGATGCTCAAACTCCTTATCCTCCAAAAATATATTTCGAACACATTCCCTTATCAAACAAATCCATTGTTTTTACAATACTTGAATCCATAAGGGTTAACATTAGTATCCCTTAGTAGGCTGTGGCAAGAGGATATAAGTGTTCTGTGGTGGCAAGTCTCTGTGTCATAGACTCATAGTCATAGATTATTTGCTCTGTGTTGAACTCTTGCTTGACGTTGAGTCGTTGACGTTCAACTTGACGTTTCTTTCTTATTAAAAATTTGTGTCCATCATGGTGAGTTCGTGGTTATTATTTAATAAAATCTGTTTTAATCTCGTATTTCTTAGTATTTTTAAATACAAGTTTGGTTTGTTAGTGGAGATTATGTACAGCTCATATAATTTCTTTCAATATTTTTTAATTCCTCGGCCTGTTTTGTTTGTATATAAATAATTGCCGATGTTCGATATGATTTAAGGAGGTGCACATAAATTCAACCTTAATTCTATATTAATTACTCGCATTGTGGTTGCATAATTGTCTCGATAATTTTAATTTATAGGTAATATTCAAAGTGCTACTAATATTGTTTTGAGTTTTGTAGAGGTTATATTTGAAGTAATGGTGAATAATTTTGTGACGATCAGGCGCGCGGGCCAAAGAAGCACTTGAAGCGTTTAAATGCTCCCAAAGCATGGATGTTGGACAAGCTCGGAGGCGTGTACGCGCCGCGGCCGTCTACGGGCCCACACAAGCTGCGCGAGTGCTTGCCGCTCGTGATCTTCCTTCGCAACAGACTCAAGTACGCGCTCACCGGTAACGAGGTGCTCAAGATAGTCAAGCAGCGACTCATTAAAGTAGACGGTAAAGTGAGGACTGACCCCACTTACCCGGCTGGGTTTATGGGTGAGTGATGATCCTTTCTATTTCTATCCATCTATAGAAAAGTAATTCGTACACTAATTCTTCATATAGTACACTAGGTTTCGTGGCCGGGGTTAACATTTTTATTTACCTGTCTTGAATATAATTTGAATATTAGGCACCTCTAGTCACATTCGTATTCTTTCTTTCATTCAAAAAACAAAGAAGAAAGGTTCAAAAAGGGAATACACATTTTTAAGGACACTAAGTACATGTCAATATAGAAAAGCCAAGTCAATGGCTGTGTGATCTGTAACAAGATTCCATCCGCTCTCACACAGCAGCACTGCACTCTGGCACATAATATACCACAGATCTGACACGTTCAGACGAGTCTAGAATATAGCATTAGAGCAAGCACATTTTTATTATTTATGATAAATACAAATACACAACAGCTGGTAGCTTCTGGGCTGATGTCATGTGATCTGGAGATTTCTTCAGTCCATTTTTAAAAGCATTTACACTGAGTATAAACTGTATAAAGCAATTTCTTCTGGCAGTTCCTTCCACTCCAACAACACAAACTATGATGATATGACAGCACTGAACGACTCAAACAAAACTTAAGTTGTCTCAACTGCAGTTTTGATGTGTTAACAGCCAATCAGCAGCTCTCACAAAGCATTGGCAAGATGGTAGATTCAGTGGATTAGTCGAAATTCAAAATTACAAAAGTCTTGTTTTGTTTTAGTTGCTTAATGTAGGAAAGGCCTAATTCTGCATATATGGGATCTATGAAGTTCTTTCGACTTTTGTCCTGTAGCTCACATCCTAGCATATTGGGATGCTCCTAAAGTAAATAACTGATTATCGCATTAATACCTGTTTTATTTAGTAGTTTGAATTGTGTTTACAGATGTTGTATCAATTGAGAAGACAAACGAACTGTTCCGGCTTATCTATGATGTCAAAGGACGTTTCACCGTTCACCGTATCACCCCTGAAGAAGCCAAGGTTTGTCTATACAGTATTATTAGCATTTCCTTCCCAAACATTGTACTGTCATGGCCTGGTAATGTTCTGCCCTTTCGCGACTCGCATAATACTACACACAAGTCGATTCTATCGGGCCACGAGTCTGATAGGGGATATCACAATTGAAAAAGAAGTCGTTTCCGGTAGGTAATTAATACACATTTATTTATCAGTAGTAAAAATAAAAATGTTCGAATATGTGGTGTGTAATGTGTGTGTGTGCGCAGTACAAGCTGTGCAAGGTGCGGCGCGTGGGCACGGGCCCCAAGGCGGTGCCGTTCCTGGTGACGCACGACGGCCGCACGCTGCGCTACCCCGACCCGCTCATCAAGGTCAACGACTCTGTGCAGCTGGACATCGCCACCTCCAAGATCATGGACTTCATCAAGTTCGAGTCAGGTTTGTACCCTTTGTTAACTAGCAGTTCCCCTGGACTCTATCCCGTATTGTTATCAGGAACGCGATGTTTCGTTCAGTAGTAGTAGAGTGAGTAGTATTAGGTTGTAGGTCAGTTTGTTCAGGAAATGTAAAAGAAATTAACAGTATATACATAATTTTATTATAGAAAATAAAAAATGAAACTGTTTACAACATTGACGAAAGAAAGCAACTTAAACAACTTATGCGTTAATAAATTATTATGTTTATTTACAAAGGACATTATACCCCATATCGCTCATGTAACTCGCATGAAGCAATCATGTTTCTAACATCTAACTACATACATTTAGGTTACAGGTTTTGAACCTGGTGTACCATTGTTCATTGGTTCTGATAGTTCATGAAACATTGGTGGACGAACATTATCCGCCGCAACAATCACTCTGAAACCCTTAATCTACTTTCCCGGTCCACCATTGCAGATTGCAGTTCACTGATGGACATAGACCTCTCTGAATGTACATCACTGTTCCTGGTTCTATTCAGGTTGTCGGTCCATCTAGCTAGGAGGCATCCTACCTTCTATTGGCCTTCTCATGGTCTACAGTGCCCCTCAACCCCTTGATAGATGTGTCTCAGTACACATCATTGATACATGTTGTCAGTCATCAGTAACTATAGTTCTTTATCGGATGCCTTTATTATATGATAACCTAATATCTTGAGAAATGTTGGGTATTTCCATTGTCTTGCACTAAAATTAAGACAGTTAAAATTATTCGACCATGGCATCGGTTTCCAGCTATATCCCTAATATCAATTTAGAAATTATCTGTTTGATACAACTAGGAAATACGAGTAGAGATAACAAATAACAGAATATCGAACGAGACTTTGGGCCCTAGCCAAAATGTATGGGCTCGGAAAATGTATGGGAGTGACATTTGTGGTCGGAATCGATTCACATGACATTCGACAACGACGACATTCAGAGCGATGACGAATGTAGATTCGGAACGAATGCATTTTGGCTAGAGTCCCAGGTTACTAGTCATCGTCTCTAGTGTAGTGGGGCATAACGCGAACCTCGTCGTTGCAGGCAACCTGTGCATGATCACGGGCGGCAGGAACTTGGGGCGCGTCGGCACCATCGTGTCGCGCGAGCGCCACCCCGGGTCCTTCGACATCGTGCACATCAAGGACTCCACGGGACACACCTTCGCCACCAGGTAACCACGCCCGCGAGTATTGCACCGCTCGAGGCGTCCGGTCCGCCGCGTGCGAACCTGGATACGTTCCGGGATACGTCACGCGGCGTCGTAGCGGGCGTTATCAAACGCATCGCGGGCGGGACGCCCCCGGGGCGAACGCCGTCACCCGGTCTAACCCGATACCTCTCGGCCGCAGGTTAAACAACGTGTTCATCATCGGCAAGGGCACCAAGGCGTACATCTCGCTGCCGCGCGGCAAGGGCGTGCGCCTCACCATCGCGGAGGAGCGCGACAAGCGCATCGCGGCCAAGGTCGCCGGACAGTAGACGCGTACTAAATATAAGTTACAACCTAAACTGCGTTTCATTGGTCGACCGGGGCGGGCGGGGTCGGGCGGGGACGGGCGCGGGGGCGCGCGGGGGGCGCATCGCGCGCGTGCAGGCGCACGTGCTTGTTGAGGTTGCTGGGGTCGCCGAAGGCGCGCGCGCAGTGGCGGCAGCGCAGCGGGCGGTAGCCCGTGTGCGTGCGCAGGTGGATCTTTAGCCCGTAGCGCCGCGAGTACAGCTTGCCGCAGAACACGCACGCGTGCCCGCCGCGCGCGCGCCCCCACGCCGCCGCCAGCGCCTCCAGCTCGGCGTCGGCGCTGAGCGGCGCCGGCGCGAGCGCGCGCAGCCGCGCCGCCGCCTCGCGCCAGAAGGCGCGCGGCGCGGGCGGCGCGCAGCGCAGGAACAGATGCAGCTTGAGCGCGTTGGGCTCGGCGAAGGCGGCGGGGCAGGCGCGGCACGCGTAGGCGCCGGCGCGCACGTCGCGCGGCGTGAGGTGCGGCAGGCCCAGCGCGCCCAGCGCCGCGTCGCTGAACCACAGCAGCAGCTCGTCGTGCGGCGCCAGCGCCGTGAGCGCCGCCAGCGCCAGGCCGCCGCGCGCCAGGCGCAGCTCGGCGGTGGCGGCCACGCGCGACGGCGCCAGGCGCGCGCTCACGGCCAGCCGCGCCGCGCCGCCCGCCCCGCCCCCCGCGCCGCCCGCCGCCGACAGCGCGCCCGCGCACGACGTCTCGGCGTACACCTGCGGCCGGAGTGCAGTTCTCTTATATCTCGTGTATCGAGGCGCGGTTCGGACGACGCGGTAGTATTTTCTGAGGAGCGAGACGAGTTCCTCGCCCGCGGCCCGGGGTCGTCTCGTTTGATTTGTGACCGACTTTAAGGAGGAGGGGGTTCTCGACTAGTACGGCGTTTTAGTTAAATATTACCGGTGATACGTTGAAATATTTTATCTCCTCGTAAATGGTAGTGAGAAAATGAGTAGAAGTTGACCGATCTCCCGTCCTAATTGAGCGGTCCGACGTGCGAAGTGCCTCCGCCTGACGGAATACCGCGGCCAGTAGTAACTTCATTCTCGTCGGTGAGTAGGCACATACGGTAATCTGAGCTCAGCGAAGTATTTGTGTTGTCAGAGAGAAGACCGAAGGCTTAAATTATCGCCGCTGTGATGACCCGCCGCCGTCTTGGACGAGAGTTTTAATGACTTATGGTTACTGACATTTTTTAAGACCATATACTTCTCAAAACTGGTAAGTCGATTAACAGTTACTGGAGATTTTGCGCGCGACAATACAGGGCGTATAAATCACACTACACAGAATGAATTACCTACCGATTACAAACACTGCTGTGAAATTATCACGGAAAAATTATCCACCTATACAGCTTGAAAATATTACAATATCCATCCAAGGACAACGCCTATTTGTCACATGTGTTTAGTATTATTATGTGCGATGAAAGGGCGAGTGCACCCAATGTGAATGTAGGACAGTTCGAGCAGGGCGCAAAGCAGTTCGGCATTACAAAAATTTTCATATTGTGAAGACTACTACCGCTGCGATGCGCCACAAATGTAACTTTCTCTGGCAGATCTGGACGGTCGACCGAGCCGTGAATGGCTTTGAGTGTATTGTACTTTTAATAAGATCAGCACATTAGTGTTTGATGTCACGAGCGAACTGCTGTAATGGTTCATAGGGCGCAACCTCGCGGCACTCGTCATTCGCAAACGGAAAATGATACATTTATATATACTATACCTATGTAATGGTAATAATTATATAGGGGAAAATGTATGAATCGATAATCAGACCTGCCGTATTGTATGGATCGTCATGTTTGGCCTCAAAAGCGACGCAACGGGTAAAAGAAAACTGCATGTATAAGCGGGTGCATTAAAGAAAGGTTTTATAAATGGCGGCTTGTACTTGCGTTGGCAGATAGTACAGCTAGCATATAAAATTTCAAATATTATTTTTTTCATATGAAAAATAATAAAAACAAGACCGGGTCGTAATAATTTCTAACTAGCTGCGGCCGGCGGCTTCGCCCACGACACGTGACGGCATCTATTTTTGTTTTCATCGGAAACAGTACCTACTTTTACACATAGAGTCCTTTTAAACGCACATTGAGTCCTTTCATCCTGAAAAAGGAACGTATATCACATTCTATAAGGAGGATCATGGAAGATCATGATGTTGGTTAAAATAAAGAACTAACATTATTATGAACAACGGTCTTGTTTATATTTTTTTTAAACTGAAAAAAAAAAAAATGAAATTTTGTATGCTAGGTGTACTATCCGTCAACGCAAGTACCTACAAGCCGACATTTAAGAATCCTTTATTTTATGAATCGCGTCAGGAGCACAGCGTGGAAGAAAATAAAGATCAATATTTTTTTGTGTTGACGGTACGCGCGTGAGTGAGTATAGACAGTACTAGTGTGTGAGCGAGAGGAAGTGATAACGTCCGCCATTTATAAAACCTTTCTTTATTGAACCAAGTTATAGCGGAGATGCGAATACTAAGATGAATGTGTGGTGTGACGAGAACGGATAGAATGAAAAATTTGAGAAGTGAATGTCTGTCGTGGTATGCCTTTCTGACCCGTGGTACACCTGGTCTACCCAAGTGTTCCACGATCAACTTTATGTATCTGTGGTCCACCTCCACCCTGGTGTCCTACAGTTAACTTTTGTACCCCCCAAAAGATGTCCTACAGTTGTTTTGTACGGATACTCTCCTTAGTCACATCGGCCGCGGCCGTCGAGCACGAGCCGTAGGTACCTATTCCATCTGGGGCTTGATGCAGGTGGCAGTGTCTCCCACTATAAGCCTGGATCCACCCGGTGGCGCGCGCAGGTCATGGCCTCGGTTTTATGCTGTTCCACAAGCGAAGCATCTGGCATTTGTGATTTTCAACGCAATACGACAGATGAAATATTAGACCAGTGCAAGGAAGAAGCATGTAAAAACTTGGAACCAATATAGAAAGTACCTATTTGAAACTACATTTCTAAGTTATACAAGACAATCAAATTAGCTGTTATGAAATTGATAATTGTATGTAATTCTTATTGTAATTGTATTTGTATTTTCACGACCGGCAGTTGACCGGGCAATCAGGCAAATCAGGTTATCACAAGTTTAGTCAATGACAACATGCCTGCAATAAAATATTTTATATTTATTTGGTTTAGTAGTAACATTTAGTAATCCGCGAATATTTAGGCAAACTAAATTAATGCTCATGCTGTTCCTTTCTTAGTCCAAATCTGCTACACCATCGCATCAACGCGCTCGCATGAAGCTTTAGAGACGGATCCGACTTGCGTCCGACACGACACGACGAGCGAGTGACACTACCATATTTTTGTAAAATTTTCGATAATACGGGAGAAATCGTCGATCTCGGAGATCGGGAACGTAACATTATTACCGGAGTCTCCCGGGTAATCTGGAATCGTTTGCAACCCTAGTGGTGGCTAATTTAGCCCTTAAATAGGTACCGGGTTCTATTATCCCACCTTACCAACCCAGGTAAATATACATCGAGCAGTTTTCTAGTAGGTATTTATAGCGTTGCTAAAGATGCGCTAGATGGCGCAGCCGGCATTTTTGGTAAGAAGAGTGTGGTGTCACGTCTAGTGTTCCCTAATTTAATGGGGGAAAAAAACCCATACCTGTCACTGTCACATTGCATCATGCGAGCGCGATGCGATGATAGAGCAGGTTTGGAGCAAAGAAAGGAACAGCATGAGCATAATATAGTTTTCCTTAAAATCGCGAATTACTAATTGCTGCTACTAAACAAAATAAATATAAACTGATTAATTTTAATGGCTACACTCCTGTTACAAACGTCACTGTCGAAGTCAGAACGTCAGATCAATGCCAAAATCTCAAAAATCTATAGGTATTGAAAAAAATACCCGTTTTTTCGTCGTTGCAAACTTTTTAAAATATTTTTTGAAAAATAATCTGGTACGTAGGTAGTCACTGACCAGAAGTAAACACTGGACTGGCTATCCCATATAAAATGATAACAATTTTTGTGCCGGTTTGAAGCGCCATCATTGAGTGTACTGACAACTTATTAGCTTGAAAATGACAATTACGACAGTTAGTAGGTATGTACAGTGTTGTACCATTGATGTATAAGGGAGTTGTACACTGAAACGGAGTGTCTAGGGATGTGAAAAAATTGAATACAATATAGTATCGATATTAAAAAAATATATCAATATTGATATTTTATAATAAACTATCGATATACCGGTATGATTTGACAGGGAATATAGACACTTTGAATATTAGTTTTATTTTTATATGTACGTTACCGGCGATGTATATAATCCGGTTTTCTATGAAAACCTAAGCATTGTATAGAATGCCCAATGCGCAGCCATCAATAAATGTAATGTTATTGGCGGGTACAAAAAAAACAACCACGCCGGCTATTGCAGGAGCTGTTTCCACCTTCGCCTTTATTTCGATAGGTGAGGATCTGTAATAAGACATAGGCAACTTTTATCTCAGTAGCATGTTTCCGTTGTGCTAAAGATGATGATGCATCACGGGGACCGCTGAACCGATAAGACTGAAATTTTATCATCTATTTATCACGATAGCATGTCTTTATTTTCGCAATAGGTACATTGCACAACGAAACCCACTTTTTCATTGTAAAGAGTATTATTATTTTATTATTTTCTCTCTTTCTCTCTTCGATTCGGAATTAGCGTCAATATATACCTATGTATAAAATGTAGGGATAAGGGATAATTTTATGTCCATTTTTTATTAAGGTTCTTTTAAAATGTATTGATTTCTTTTGTCTTTCTTTTACTCATCGTTCTTTTAATTTGTTTTAGCTAATGACTCTTAAAAAAATGAAAGAAATAGAATTTTTTAATTCCTGATTTTTTTATTCTTAAGTATATTGTTGTATATTGGGGGAGGGAGGAGGGCCCACCGCTCACCCGCGGTTCAACGCTCCAACAATACATATTGGAATGTCAAACCACCCTCTTCAAAGTAAGAAAAACAAAAAATCTTACCAGAGAGGAGATGTTGTACCATGCAGTATTCTGCTAATGCGAAGGACTTAAACTTCGACACGTGTTTCGCCTCTACACGAGGCATCTTCAGGAGCACTCTCAAGCAAATGCTCAAGCAAGTGCTTCCTCCCTCCCCCAATATATATGTTTTTGTAATGGATTTCCGCCAGGTAACGCCTACATCTATATCGTATATTGTTGTTTTAATACTAATCCTTAAAGTAAATAATTGTGAAAGGACTATTTGACTAATTTTCGAAAACCGTTTTAAATGATTTATTTTTGCAGTATAGACATACCACATTAATATTTCTGTGAAAAAAAAAATTGGTTGCCTGTAAAGTCGGTATACGGGCGAAAGTTTTACGTGACAACGACTTTGAGTGGTAAAATGAACCGGTGTGTATGCCTATCTCTCTCACTCTCTCTCTCTCGCTCTGTCTCTCTCGCTCTTAGGCGGGCTAACTGTGCTCGAGTGGAAGGGACGCGTGCCTTTCACTTTTTATGTCTGTCTCTCTCGCTCTTAGGCGGGCTAACCATGCCCGAGTGGAAGGGACGCGTGCCTCTCACTCGCTCTCATTGTGAGCGCATAACGTGAGCGGAGCGTAACGCAGTTTCTTGAAGTGTCACCCGGCAAGCCAATTTATAAGACGTTGTCACGTCAAAAAAACGTCATTTAAAATCCAAAGTCCACTGCTGTAACTATGAGGAAGCTGCCATGAATGCAGTGATTGAATTACCAAAAGCAACAATTATCACAGGAGTTAAACGCCGCATTGTAATGTTGTCATCTAAATTGCCAGTTTTACCTATAGAAGCCATTTTGGATGCATGGCAATAGGTATATTGAAGAAGCATTGACTGACATGAGCAAGTATTTTTCCTATGTACTTAGAAAATATGTAGCTTGATGAAAAATGACACATATTATCATGGCTTTTGGACAACGGCACCGAACCAATAACAGTGTCGAGGAACCGGAGGAGTTCGAATTCAAAGTTGAATCGGGCAATCAATAATAAAATAAAAATAAAATAAACTATAAAATGTTAACAATAATAAGACGTAAAAAGATAGATTATATAATATATTATGACAAATTCAATAAAATTGCAGTAGGTACATACATTAACAAAGGAATTGTTTAAATTTTGGAAAAATGAGTAAATATTGTATAACTAGATTAGTCCGTGCCCATATTCTATGCCAGAGCAGCTTATTTTGTTTTTTGTTTTTTGTTTTTTCAAAACAAAAATATGCATAAACCTATTTCAGTTTATATTTCCATCAATTAATAATAGCCCACGACGCAGGCCTCTCCCAATGTGCGCCATATCTGCCGATTCTCCGCCTTCCGCATCCAGTCTCTTACAACCTTTTCCAGACAAGGTAAACGGACCATGAGTTTTTTCCGTGTCCACACTGAATGTTATATTTTTAATCGTCTAACTAAGGAAAATTCCGATTAATATTTTTCATAGTCCGGTTGATGGGATAACCGTGTTACGGGCTCGATGGGTTTCGGTCGTAGCTTCGGTAGGTTTGCCGCCGAAACCGAAGATTGCCGACACGTAGCGCCACCGGGCGCGTAATGAGTCGGTGGTTGGTGCTACGATTCGTAGCGCGTAGCAAGTAATGATCGTAGATCTCTGCGTATTTCACGCTTGTGGCACTTGTCTTGTACCTACCGTACGCTTTCCCAATCAGTTTTCATAGGTCGTAAATTACTACGCTGCCCATTTAACTATCTATTTGTTGTACTGCGCCAGGCTTGGCATCCGTATCTACGGTTTTCGCGAAGATAACAGTTTTCTTAGTAAGTAGGTACTTAAGAAAACTTAAAGGAATCGTAAATGAAAACTTTTTTATGGTTCGACGTATGCTTCCAATATTTCCATAATGAACCCACAGATAATTACAGTAGTGTGCACACTATGAACCATCGCTCCTAGTCCATATCATTCCAAAAGCGGCACGTAGGTACGATCAACCGATATAATTGTGATCGTTGTCAAGCACGTTTTTGGTGTGAATGTGCGATAGACTGAGACGCAAGCACCCAAGAGCACTTCGGTCACACCTCAGCGTGTGTCACATTTGTTTAATTTACAATATCAAGAACCTACTATCTGTGTATTGAATATTTTTGTAATAAATTTACAAACACTCACTCTTGAAGCTCCCTTGGCAGTCGGGTAAAAAGATTACATAGTAAGTAAAGGTACCGGATTTCTCGTCGTCGTGGTTCTACGCTAGAGAGCTCTCGTCGTGTCTTCACGCTGCTGTTCAGGTCAAAACGTTTCTTTGTAAGTAGGTACCTATTTGTATGATTTCGTTACGTGATGATTTCCATTAAACCGCACAACCCGTAAACCGTGCAGAAGTACTTAGTTCCAAATTACCCGACTACTGACGTCGAAAAAATCAAAGTTGTTTCGATTCTTTTACATTAGTTTAGGTACCATAAAATAGATCATGATCTACCCGATAGGAGGGGCGCGACAGCGAAGACGTGGATTTCAACCAATCATTAAGTTAATCACGGGTTACGATACGATAGTCGGCAAACACGGGATGCTCGGTCGATCCGGTGAGGCGGTGGCACTTATCACTATCTACCGGTAGGTAAATATAAAATTGTTTGTGCCGATTGATTAATTCATCAACGCATAACCTAAACAGCTGAACCTACGAACTTGAAATTGTTGCAGATTGCCTCTTACGATGTTGTTGATTGTACCTACATCTACAAAGAAGTTAAAAAAATTGTAAGGATAGGTGACGAAAGGCTGTATGGAGATTTTATATAGGGTGATTTTACGTATGTATTCCCGAGCGGCTATAGTTAAGTAGGTACCTATAGGGCGAGTTGACATGCAAACAACAAGAATGCGCGGACGTTCCGATAGCTCGCGGTACGACGGTGCCATGCGCGGGTACTCACGTAGGCGGCGGGCTCGTCCTGCAGCGCGGCCAGCAGATCGTCAGCGCTGAACGTGGCCGACGTCGCGCCGCGCGCCACGCCGCGCCGGCACAGCACGCGCGACATGCGGCGGTAGCGGCCAGCAGGCAGGTCGTAGGCAAGGACAGGTCGCAGGCAAGGGCAGGTCGCAGCAGGTTGGCACGTTGACGCTCCTCTGTGCGCTAGCGCCGGGTACAAACACGACTGTCCCTGGCGCGAGGGTTATCGCCGATATATAGCTCCATTGCAACCCCAGCTCGGAGGGCGGAGGGCAGTCCTCCGCGCCGTGCACCGCGCAAATTTCCGTAACGCCCTCCGCGAATTGTTCAGTGATTAAACTATTGTTGTTGTAAGTAAAGTAGGTACTAATATTGGGTCGACGGCGACGATATTGCTTTACACTGCTCCATGAGATTCGAAGTTGCGTATGTACATATCGACAGAAATATTACAGATGTGCAAGTTTGAGAAGGTGTTTGTATGTTTATTGTTCGTGATTGAATAATGCGTGCTGAATTGGTACAGGGATAGATTTTAGTCTAAAATAACACATCGATTCCTTTTATCCCGGGAATTTGTTCCTTTGAGTTACAAGTATACATTTAATGTGGGCGACGGGCATGTGCTATACCTAGTTAATTTGAAATGGGAAAGCTTGTAAAGTCGGCTGTCAATACGAACATTCAGTCAGTTTCGGGATGACAGGAAAGTGTGTGAATATGTTCAGATGTTAGTTATTCAGTCACTCTCTAGCGGCTCAACTCAATGAATCTTGCAGTTTGGTATAGAGATAGAAACTGTGCAAGTGGTTCACAGTAGCAGCGGGACATCGGAGTAGAGGGCAGTAGTACATAATTAACGCAAAGCGTGCACTCAATGGGTCAAATGCTTAAATAAAACGATGTTGTATACGTAACTAGGCATTTTATTCTAAAACTTTGAGTAAGTAACTAAATATCTCGAATAAAAGTTTTTACAGATACTAAACAAAACAAAAATAACCTACAAATAAGTAACAACGTACGAAACGAACAGTCTCACCCGCGCACCAGTCGCCTCGGCCCGGGAACTTAGTTCAGACTGCTCGAGCTCGGGTGCCCCAGGACACAGGAGTCCCGGCCGGGACAAACGCCCGTGTGCTTTGCAAACGCGACCCGCTGTCTCAATGTGTACCTACCGATCGGGTACATAACTTATTTAATGAATTTAGTTCATGTGGGTATGTCCGTGTACTCGTGTTTAATTTTACATAAAACACCGCCATTTATCGGTACTTTTTTGAGTTGCCACAAATATAATATACTACCGTGTTAAATCAGCTAAAGAACAAACACAACATCATACCGAAGTACCTGCTGTATTGTTTGGAAAAACAAGTTTTCACATTTTTCCTCTAAACTAACAACTACTTATATAGGTACAAAAGATCTTCAGTGAACAACGACTAGGTACCTACGTTATAAAACCTAAGCGTTCCTCTTTATAAATATAATTAGCGTTATATAATTATTTGAGCCTTGAGCAGCTAAGTAGGAACACATTGTACATTATTATTGTGACAAACGAAGTACACGTACAGTCAAGGAATTTGATTCGCGTACCGTTCTAAGTCTAAATTGCCGATGACAATCTATAATATTACGGGTTATCTTTCTTCGACGACGCTTTTGTTTACCGACACAGACTAGAAAGAGATACTACGATAATACTAAAACGAGCCAAACCGAGCTCTTCCGAGACATCTTGCCAGCCTTGACATCTTTCAAGATTAATATATTTGACAAACGATAAAGGGTTGACTTGACAAGGTAATTTTTCCAAATTCTTTGAGGTTGACCGTCACCATAGAGTTATTTTATATTTCACTAATAAGTTTTTATGGCTGTGGCGAACATAATTGGCTGTTGTCATCTATAACTTCGTGGTTGTTAGGTCTTCAAAGGTTTTTATGTTTTAGTTGACATTTGACTGTGTCACTAATTTGACATGGCCGAAGATTTTTTTTCTATTTTGAATATGAAACTAAAAATAGGTTAGTGTTCAGAGAAGACAGTTTGACATAGTGAAATTAATCTAAACTCACTTATCTAAGGTCGAAGTTTGCAGACCTGTCTACCGAACATGTGTCATTTTAATTATGCAAACCTATTTTACCATAATTAAACGAATATAAACCTTATGATATTTTCATAGTTCGAGCAAAAAATCATCGGAACGGTACGCAAATCAAATTCCTTGTCTGTACATAGCAATGTTTCCAACGCCGTGAACAGGTGCCTGGCTCTACATGCTGAAATATACCTCCGACACACGTTAGGTACCTACTCTTCCGAATGATGCGCCGACAGAACGTTTCGAATATGAATTGTTCACCGATAGAACCTTTTAACTACGAACGTTTTGCCGACAGAACGATTAATAAGGTGTTAAGATTTAGTTGTTAAAACGTGAGTGATTGTGCAATTGTAAAGTCAAAATGTGGTAGGTAAAGATATATTGATTCACGAAGGATATTCTTATCATTTAACCTTTCAAAACATATCATCTTTAAAGATTTAGTCATTACTTGTGACAAACCATGCCTAAATTAATGTTTGTCGACGAATTCTTCTTTGGTGAAAGATTCTGTCGTCGAATCACTCATGAATTAATCGTTCTGTCGGCAAAACGTTCGTAGTTGAAGGGTTCTGTCGGTGAACAACTCATAATCAAAACGTTTTGTCGGCGGCTCATTCGGCAGAGAAACGTCTGTCAGAGGTATGTGTCAGAATCCTGGCTCTCAAGCACAGTGCCCGTAGGCGCGACTGGTCAAGTGTAAGGACGTGACGTGAATTTAGTGTAATTCATTGTATCATTAAACGCCGTCAGCTTCCGCGTCCACGCTCGCGCCGCGCACGGCCGCGCCGCCGCGCTGGTGTCAGCAACTCTTCGTTTAACCCTCGGCTGGAAACATCAAAGTTTTAATGTAGTACAATCGTTAAATACACTCCAGTACCGTTAGTGCCATATAATTGCCATATAATTTTGAGTAACAATTCGACACGAAAATTAGATAGCATGAAGACCTACTCGTACTTAACAAGTCTGTGTCTATATGTACCTAAAAGTGCTGTTTTTTTTTTCATATTCACTTGTCAACAGAATATGACTAGGCACAAAGCTGATTAATCTGTTGACCAAGCCCAAGCGCGCAACGCTCGTTTAATGAACACCGAGCACTTGCCAGCTGTTTGTTCAAATGATATAGGGATTAGTCGTACACGTACAAATGCTCGTGCCCCGGGTCGCGCCTAAATTTGAATGACTCTAAAGTGAACCGCGGCGGCCTCAGGCGTCTGCTGCTACACGCCGGTGGAACATCGTTGATACTTTGGGATTATAATTTTATTTTAAACAGTAGATGTACGTAACAACTACGTCAGTTTTGCTTATAAAATGTTTTTTTACCACTGGTCAGGGAATACACGTGCCTAAAAGGAAAATAACAAGGCAATATTCCAGCTGATAAAAGATTTTCAGTGCCCACAACAGCTGTTTATGTCTACATAGTAAACTAATGCTAATAAATTTAATGTTAGTGGTAGGTAAAGCTGTGTTATTCCCAACACGAAAGAAATGCTTTGGACACCCGTGTAAGATAATGCAGTCAAACTTGTAGCGCTGCACCGTTGTTGTGGATCCAAAGTGTTTTTATACTACTGTAGATAACGTTGTTTAGTTCAATTTATTGCAATTACGTGTACTTTCACTGCGTGATTAGTTCTTGTTGGTGTTAACTACACTGTGCTGACGTGTATAGTGTGTATACCGACACCTGCCAATGTTCTAACGAACTCTCTCTGAGCTCTATTTATAGAACCCCTAATCCAAGAATCTTAAGACCGCTGCGTCGCGCTACACTTGCCCTCACCTACATACCTACTGCACTCATATTAAATCTAAATTGTAACTTTTAATCTCTTTACATTATTATTGTATTGTACAGGGGCGATGTAAAAAGTGTCTAAAATGTTGAACCAGGGGCGCACACAGCTGCATAAATATCAGTTCGCGCGGCAAGCGAGCGTGGACTCCAAGCTCAAGGCGACAAGGCTCAATATCGAGTGCCGGTGCGCGAGCTGGACCATCGCTGCACAATTAGCGACGGTGCTCGTGCACTGCTTGTAATTGTTATCTAAAAGCCCCGGACCGCGGAAGGCGAGCCCGACGGCGACGCACCACACACTGCAATAATATTGACACTCGCCAAATTGTCAGGGACAATCTGCTAGTGCATGTGCGAGGTAACTGGATACTTTGAGTGATTCACCGGGCGTTAATATCGATTGGTTTAAGTGTGGTAGCTCTCTACTATATAGAATAATCAATGGTGGTAGCTAACTCACTCTGACTAGATATGTTTTTTAAAAAGTATTTCCTAGTATAGGTAGGTATCTACTTATTTCAACTGCAGTTAATGCAGTAATAAGCCCAAACCCCTAACACTATAGTAAACTATTAAAATTAAATAATAGTACTATTATTTATCCTGTGACTATAGCGGGTACCTACTTGTCGCGGTAACATTACTTAGGTGGAGACGATCGCCGGCCTAGGTCGGCTGCGCCCCGACAGCTAAGTTCACAGACAGAGCTTTTTGCATACACACGAGCCGGTTTAGTTTACTGCATTTTTACTAAAGTGATATATTTTAAATAGAAGAACCTACCCACAGCGTTCCATACAGTACCTAGCGTATAGTGCGGTAGCAGCATTATGTAGCTTAAAGTCATTAAGGAGTCGGCCTTACAATCGAGAGGTTCTTGGTGCGAAGGCCATTACACTACCGTATTGAGCTTAGCGTGAGGGTTTAGAGGGATTATTAGTAAGTTCAGCTGCTAACAATATCTTAATGGAAAAACCCCCGTATATTATACCAAAATCATTATTTGGTGAGTTTGTATCTGGCCAATGTTAATGTAGCTAATGTTGTGTGTAATCAGCAGCCAAGTCCCCCGGTGCGCCCGCGCCGCGCCGCACTGCGACACAGCGCAGCGCTGGACCTTATCGCGGCTGATTCAATTAAAATCTAAGCGCGATTAGCGACCCACTCGGTATCGCGCACTCGATCAGTACACGTGCACTTCGCACACTACACACCACTACTGAACCATACGTATGCCCTGCTGTAAAATTACTATCGAAATAGGTACTTCACAAATGCTCAATAGGCGTATTCAATAATACGAGTATAATAGGTACCTACATAAGGCGGTTGTCTAACCGTCTATGTTAATCTTACCTACACGCAACGCCATCTTTTGAATTGAATGTGTATAGATGTGAATTTGTTAAAGTTTACCACAAGGTTAACTAGATGGCGTTATTATAAAGATTTTTAAATCGCGCTATGGTTTCGTTACCAGGCCATTGTATAAATAGAGAACATTGTGATTGATTTTGTGTGAAACAATATGGTTACACCGCGGAATACACTGATTACTACCCCACAGTAACGTGTATTACTATCTATAAACTCTCCTGCGTTCCCTCGTTGGACATGGTCCTTTCGATCCGGACGCTGGTTTCGAGTTTCGGACAGTAGAGCTGCAGGGCAGCTCTCTGTTATTTGGGTAGCTGAGCGCAAGCTCGCTACCTCGGACAGTTGAGTTGCAGGGCAGCTCTCTGTTATCTGGCAAGCTTGAGCGCAAGCTCGCTTCCATTGGACAGCCGAGCGCAAGCTCGCTGTTATTCGGGGCAGCCGAGCGTGAGCTCGCTGCTCATCTGGACAGCCAGGCTGTCCAGACCCATATCGCGTCCAATTGGCACGGTTTCCATTGGCGTGTATTTTTTTTAGAGATGGTATATTAGGTTACGATTTTCATATTCATGTTATTGAATATATTACTTTGATGATATTATGTTACCGCATTATGTTACCCAGTAACAACGAAATAACAACCAAGAGGAATGCTAATTAGTTACTACGAATGTAGATCGTTCTATGTTCGATACGTACTTCTTGTTATAGCGAATACGTTGTAACAATATAATACCCATAATTTTATTCTGCTTTCAATATTTATCAGCCGAGGTTACGCATACGATTATTAAATATAAATATTATTATTATTTTTTATAGACATTTTTTTTATTTTTTTTTTATGAATTATACTCGTATATTATGTACATGATGATTTATAAATTCAAGTATTTACATATTTACATTTAAGTACATATTTACACTTATACTAAAGATTATTTGCACTTACACCACTAAGTACTATTTACATATCACAAAAAAAAAAACAAAAAATTCGTAAATAAACAATATACAATAAACTTTAGCGCGACGCGCGCGGAGCAGTCCAACTTAAACTGGTTTTGGTCAGTTTCTGTTTAGATGTTACAAGATTTACGCATACACCGTATTGTTTTTCATTGAACACTTCTACAATCGAAGTGCATAGTGTTCATACAAAGAGAGCAATGTAAAGTAAACAATTCGACTCCTCTGCCAAAACAGTAGTTATCTTGCTTACACATACTTAAATATCAATACTTCTATCCCGTTCTCGCCCAGTGAATCGAATGGAATGGCAACAGCTACCTTTTGCTTGCCTCCCTCAACACTGTTGCATTGCAACTCACACAAAAATAAACCTCAATGCGAGAGTGTTATCTTGTTATTGCATGTTACTAATAACAATGTAGTAGACATGGGTCATAGATATTCTTCGAACAAGATGTTCTCCGTAACTAGTTATACGTTACGTATCAAAACATAGACAAGTTAGTCGGAACGTGCGGGTATAGCTACCTACGGCTTAATTGTTATTTCGTTGTTATTCAGTAACATGTTACGAGAGCCATCAGTAACATAATATGATTTTTTGAATCCATATTGTGTTACTGGTACTTGTTATGGGTATATTCATTACACTTCTAATTTTTTTTGTACCGTCGGATCGGCATATGCCGTGACGACACCCCAACATCGCGTCCATTTGGCGTGATCCTTTTTTTGCATCGCATCGGAACAGCTGAGACTTAGCTCGCTGTTCCAAGAAGCACATCCCTACGGGCGACGAGTCAGTATCAGCACTCAGCAGTACCAGCGCGGAGGAAGAGGCCTCTGCGGTGGATACATACGACGCACTGTCGTAAGGGACGCCCGACGGGAAGTGAGAGTCAACCAAATCGGGAGTACTGTGTGACAAATTTATCAAAGTGAATCGTGTTCTTAAAGTGAGTGAAAACAAAAGTGAACAGTAAATTAACTTTATCTTGTGTGCATGCTTATTATTATTTAATTGTAAGGTAAAACTGTTAGGTTAGGTTAATTTATAAAACATTGTATTGTGAGAGAGATATATCGTACAAAATGGCTTCTTTAACTTCCCTAGTTAACCTTCAAAACGATATTCATAGCAGATTATCAAGAGCAAATATTAATTATAAAAAGTCACCTAAAACTCGGCTCACTACTCAGTACATTGAGACTATACTGCAAAATGTGGAAAGCTTATGGTCTCAATTCAGTAATAATCATGTTACAATTATTAGGGATACTGAAAGCGAAGAATTGTCAGCTTCGCCGTATACTACTAAGGAGTCATACTATAACACTGAAGATTTGTACATAGAATTAAGATGTGAACTAAAATCTGCTTTAGCTAAAATTAAAGAAAGTAATGAGTCTCTGCAGTTGAACTCGTCACTGCATAATAAGTCGGAAATACAAAACAGCTCTATTAAATTACCTCAGACAAAAATTCCTACATTTTCGGGCCAATATACTGAATGGCAAACGTTTAGGGATTTGTTTCTTTCGGCCATTCATAGAAATAACACTATTGATAATGTTCAGAAGCTTCTATACTTAAAAACTTACCTAGCTGGTGAAGCTGAACAGTTGTTAAGAAATATTCCAATTGCTGAATCAAATTATGAAAGGGCTTGGAACTTATTAGAATCACGCTACAATAATAGAAAATATTTATCGCGTTGTATACTCCGTAGATTATTTAGCCAGAAAAACATTACTAGTGAGTCAGTTAGTGGTTTAAAAGATTTAATGGATACCACTACAGATTGTTTAGATGCTTTGAGTAACTTAGGAGTAGATATAACATCCTGGGATATTTTAATTATATACATACTCAGTTTAAAACTAGACCCAGAGAGTAAAAAAGAGTGGGAATTAAAGGTCACTAGTAATATTGAGTGTGATGACCTACCTACTTTTAAACAATTTAGAGAATTCTTAACAAATAGATACAGAGCATTTGAGAATTTAGAGTCAAAGCCAAATAAGAATCAAGATGTACAACCTAATAAAACCAAGGCATTTCACATTGCTACGACATCATGTCAATATTGTAAAGACTGTCATAAAATAAGTGCTTGTGAACAATTTAAAGGCATCGATGTAGATAAGCGTCGTAAGTTTGTCCAAGGCAATAACCTATGTTTTAACTGTCTGGGTTACAATCACTCTGCTAAGCAATGCAAGTGCGTTACAACTTGTCGTATTTGTAAACATAAACATCACTCTCTCTTGCATCCTAACAGTAATCAAGAGTACAATCGTAAAAACGTAGAATCAGGGTCGTCAAACGTAATGCACGGGTCACTTACCGATACAGTTGAAGTACCAGATCAAACGAAGGTCGTCACTTGCTTTTCGAAAGGATCAGGCAATCAAGCGTTGTTACCAACGGCTCTAGTGGGAGCTGTTTCGAAAAGCGGGGTTAGGTACACAGTACGCGCCTTGTTAGACCAAGGTTCACAAACGTCCTTTGTTACCGAGGATATTGTCCAAAGTCTTGGTTTGAAAAAACAATCTGCCAAGGGACTTATATCTGGGGTAGGTGGAGGTACTCAATTGGTATCAAATTCTATGGTAGAGATAAAACTTCAATCGCGGGTTGACCCATCTATCGAGTTATTAGTAAAAGCTTATGTTCTAAAATCTATCACATCTCTCTTACCGGTTAGAGAAACCGCGTGTTTGGAAGAGATATTCGTGAGCGACATACAATTGGCTGATCCTCGATATCATACTCCTGATAAAGTGGATATGATATTGGGTGCTGAAATATTTCCACAAGTGATACAAAGTGGAATAAGAAAATCTACCGATGGTCAAATTGTAGCACAGTGTACTACGTTAGGGTGGATTTTATCTGGCACGGTGAAATCTGCAGCAAATAATTTAACTAATATTTCGGTGTTCCATACGGTTATGGAGCCAATCAAAAGTCACGTAGTTTCGGAGGTACCGAAGGATCAAAATTATTGGATTTGGAATAAATATTCCTCCCTTACCAAACTAGTCAGAGTCATAGCATATTGTCGACGTGTCTTAAATTGGAAGACACCTAAATCATTAAGAAACATATCTAATTTAACAGCTGACGAGTTGAGATTAGCATTAAATACCTGTATAAGGAAGTGTCAAGGAAAGGGATTTCAGAAAGAAATCAGGAATCTGCAAAAGGATAAAAAGATAAAGGGTAAAGGTGGCGGTTCGTTAAGTCCTTACCTAGATTCTTCTAATATATTCAGGGTGGGCGGTAGATTGAAGCACTCTGATAGTCGAAAACGTCCAATTCTATTACCACGAAAATCACCTTTGACAGATCTTCTCATAGCCGAAGCACATCGCTTAACCCTTCACGGTGGGCGGCAGTTGAGGCAGAATTATTTAGGAACCAAATATCATATACTAGGCGTGAAAGAAAGAATTAGGGCTCACGTCCGAAGGTGTCCAACTTGCCTTCGTTACAACTCGACATCCAAACAAATTCCTGAGCCAAATATCGGAGATGTTGTTCTAGTAAAAGAGGACAATTTGCCTCCTTGTAAGTGGTTGCTTGGCAGAGTGATTGAGAAACACCCAGGTCAGGACAACCTGACACGCGTTGTTACCTTACGCACTAGTGCCTCTATAATTAAAAGGCCAACATCAAAGTTGTGTGTTTTGCCTGTTAGTTAAAATCATTTATATTATCGTGTTTAAAGCTATCTTATTGTGTAACTATCCTAAGTTGAGTATTTGTGATTAATACGATTTATATTGTGAACTATGTCATTTTTTTAAACTTGTGTGTTTTATGTTTTATCTTTATAAGTGGAATTTGTATTTTGTTTAAAACCATTGTTAATACTAAGTTTATCAATGTAAGTCTTAAGTTTAAGTTTGTATTTCCTACGTTAAATTTAAGTTCTTATGTTCTACCTATCTAACATTGTTACTTTGTTATTTGAAGAGTTCAATTAAGCATTCATTTATATCATTAATTGTTTACAGTCCATTAATATCGAATGTAAAAATAAAAAAAGGACATAATATATGTTAGTATGTCCTTGGTGGGCGGCATGTCTAACCGTCTATGTTAATCTTACCTACACGCAACGCCATCTTTTGAATTGAATGTGTATAGATGTGAATTTGTTAAAGTTTACCACAAGGTTAACTAGATGGCGTTATTATAAAGATTTTTAAATCGCGCTATGGTTTCGTTACCAGGCCATTGTATAAATAGAGAACATTGTGATTGATTTTGTGTGAAACAATATGGTTACACCGCGGAATACACTGATTACTACCCCACAGTAACGTGTATTACTATCTATAAACTCTCCTGCGTTCCCTCGTTGGACAGCGGTCAACCGGGTTATGTCAGAATATATACTAGGAGAGGTTATTTTATAAGGTATCCACTCGTAACAGATCGATTTTATTTACTTCCCTATATGGATGAGGTGTCACATAAAGATACAACTATTGGCTTCTGTTCTAATATTTGCAGGACAGTTTATTTTAAGTGTTTTTCCCACTGTTACATACTGACCTTGAGCTACCTGACCTTGCTGCCCTTTAGCTACCTACCAGAATTTAAGCATCGTATTTTTAAGAATTGTCTAACGAAGAAATCAATTAGAGCAATAAATATTAGAATCAAGTGGCAGAATAGCAGCGCGCTAGGTGCAGTGCAGTGGTGGCTGGCGGGCGGCACGTGGCGCGCGCCATATGCTGCCGCTCCACGCTAAATTAATGAGACACGCGTGCGTCGGCTGGCACCAGAACTAGCCAACTATTACTCCACTATTATGAAGAAATTATGCATTTGGAGAGTAAGTAAATGTGGTCGCTATCGGTCGCGACATGCCAACAAAATACGCCTCTACAGCATTAAGGTTGTAAGTCTAGCCAGTGCAGAGTGTGGACTTAGGGAGCATTTGGGATAAACGTCGAGTGTGACAGTTGAAGCTGTCGGCAGTCGAGAGGCGAGTGGTTGACGCACATGCGCGGGCGCACGTGCGGCCCAGCGCTGTTTGTAACCAAACAACAATAATAATAACTAATACTCTTAACTAACTCATACAAACGCGCCCCGCATCAAAACGTTATTATAATATCATCACACCGAATCAATCTTAATTGTTCGCGACCGCGGATCCAAACGCATTATTTACATCCCCCTCTGAAACGCTCGCGGCGACTGCACCGAGCAGCTGTCACTGTACCATAGTCTCTATTTCCTAGGAAATAAAGTCGTGAACTGTTCTGGTATGTAGGTGTAATGCAATGGAAGCTTAGTGTGGTGGTGTGCGAGGTTGTGGGTGCACTAATAGCGGGCACATCGCGCTATAATGACAGCGCGCACGGACCGCGCCTAACGCGGCGAGACAGCGGGCACGTGCCGGGTGGCGCGAATCGCAGCAAGTGTGCCGCGGTGACAGGTGGCGACGGCTCTGCGTTTGTTCCTTCCTATGAAAACTTCACAACCACAGCCTTGCGCACTCGAAGTTGAGCCAGACTTGTTAAGACACAGAGCACACAGAGCCCAGTAGAGTATGGCGGCCAGTGGCCTATTGCTGAGGTCTGCAGTCGGCTGTGGATACACCTTAACGAAGCGGTCTTTGTTTCGCACTACCGTACAGGGTGGGCGGGTAATTCTGGTTCAAGGATATAGCCTTAAACAAGAAATGTACGTGCTTACCTACAATGACACACACAAAAATCTGATCACGTACTATAGTAGGTACCTAATCAGATTTTTTGATAATTACCAGCTTTGTCACTCAAGTTTTTGTTAATCCGGTCCCTATTTTATTTAGCCTTATATCTTATTATGTTATTGTTACTCACTTTATATACCACAGTGTGGGAGAATTATAAAGAATTGTAAATACCTAATGTATGTTACCTAATCTCGGAATGATATTCCGCAGGAGTTGTCTGATGGAGATAATGCATACTTAACCGCGAAAGAAAATAGCGCCGAGGTGCATTGTATCGAGCGGTTTGTACCCGACCGGGCACGCTCGCGACTCTACTGTCTACTCACTCTCCTCTTCCTCCTCGCCCTCGTAGGACGCGAGCGTGACAGAGTCCTCGGAGGGCGCGCGCTCGGCCTCCTTCTCGCCGGCACTGCGGTACAGCTCGGCGCGCGCCTCCACCACGTCGCGCACGATCTCTGCAACACAAGCGTGCGTCAAATTTATATCCCTAGGCGGAGATAATATCTTCTCGCTTATCGATGAACTGAGTATCACCCACACTTTTCCTATATTCTATCCACTACCATTTTGCACGTGCGTGAGTCGCGACACCTATATACTTATAGTAGGTACCTAAGTACACAGTCATAACACTGCGACAAGTGCGAGAGTGCGAAAGGTGAGCCGGTAAGAGCTAGTAGTAGTAGTTACCTGTGATGACGTCGCGGCTGGTGATGATGGACTCTATCTCGCTCGACACCTCGTCCACGAGCCACGGCATGAACTCCTCGTCGATACCTGTCGCACAGAAGTAGTTGAGTCGTCGATTTATACAAGGTTGACCTGGTCGAGGGGCTCGCGGGCCTGTATTGCAGTGGCGTGACGTCACCTCGCTCGATGCGCTCCATGAGGTAGCCCTGGTCGCGCAGGCCGGCCAGCACGGACGGCAGCAGCTCGGCCACGTAGCCCTGCACCAGCACGGCGGCCGCGGCTCGCTCGCGCGCCTCCGTGGCCGCCACCTGCGCCACGCGCGCCTCCGCCACGCGCCGCTCCTGTGCGCGGAACGATCGGTGCTACTACATATCTAACGCTCAAATAAATATATTCTGTTTCAAACCTCACCTTATTGAAGTAGCATAAAGAGGAACCTAAAATCTGAATTCAAAAGAAGAAAAAATAATTATGTGAGACCGAAAATCGAATTGGCGAAATGTGGGTGTTTAATACACCTCTGCCTATCTCTTCGGGGATTCCGGATGCGTGGCGGGCATAAACTAATGCCCGCCACGCCATCTAACAGGTCCAATGACGGAGACCGCATCGCAATTTTAAAAATGGGCAAATTTGGATGCCATCAACTTCGTAGCCGCAGTGGTGCCCCTAACCACCACACTAACAACAGGCGCCTACGGCGATGAGACGCAGACGGCTCCTCTCCCAGTTACCTTCTCGTGGTGCAGGCGCGCGTCCTGCGCGGCCAGGCGCTGGCGCTCGGCGAGCTCGGCGTCGCGCAACTCGCAGTAGCGGCGCTGCTGCTCGCGCAGCGCGGACAGCTCCTCCTCCTGCGCCACCTCGGCGAGCGCCTGCTCCGTCGTCTTGCCGACCAGCACCTCCAGTATCGGTTGCACCTCCAGGTCGAAGTCGAATAGCTGAGATACACCATTTATATTATTACTCCTTCCTTTTAGTTCCAAACTTCTATTTCAGCAACAAATACAACAGAGTATACCTACGTTGCTACAGATATTTCTTCCAGTGAATCCACTTGTTGTCAAGGTTCTACGCTACCGGTGGCTGAAGCTGATATTTTATAAAGGAGCGCTGACGTGGGTGTATGTTAGATTAATATTAATATTACCTGTAGAAGTTGTGTGTACTACACAAAATCTATCTTCTATCTATACTATTATATAATTGTAAAAAGTTTATGTTAGTCTACGATGGACGCAAAAACTGCAGTAGCCTTAGCACGAAATACTATCGAATTCGTAATGTAAAGGTATCGACAGAACAGAGTATTGCGACTGGCGGGCTACACGCGCACACAGGTTCACAAGAGGCAGACTGCCAATCACAATGCTCCGTTCTCTCGAAACCTTTATATTACGAATTCGATAGGAGTTCTTGCTAGTGCTACTAAACGGATTTCAATGCAGTTTTTTTCGTTTGAAGGCGGTTGGTGCAACTTAAAATCTTACGTTTGTTTGATTGTAATCGGTTAATGTTATTGTATTTAGAGTAATGATTAGTAATATGGATTTTAAGTTGCACAGATAGCGCTAAAAAGTCGCGATAGCTGACAGCCACGTGGGTGGAGCCACGGGCATAGGCAAGAACTAAATAAAGCAATAGTATCTGAGTCGTGCAGTCGTACTTAAATCACTTCGTCGAATAATATGTTCATGTTCCAGGACAGAGTAATTCTGTCGGATTAAAGTAGTTAACCGATGTCTAGATAGCGTGTAAGTGTGCTCGTGGCTACTCACGTCTCCAGGGTATATCTGGGTGAAGGCGTCTGCGCCGGTCTTGGCCGGCACGTACACCGGCGTGGCGGGCCGGTCCACGAACAGATCCGTTTGGACGCCCACCTCCATCTCCGTGCCCTTGTCGAACAGCTGGATCGATCAAGAGCGGAGATTAGGGCTAAAGCTCATCTGTTCAGTTTGTGTCAAATTTATAACTAATTAGAAACGATTTATGTTAACCGTGCATTGTTTGAATAGGCCTCTCGACCAGGAAAGTACCATTCTATCACATAATATCGAATTATACAGTAGCAACATGAAATTGAGGACGGCATCAAACTAAGTCAGTTTTAATTAGGTATTTTGAGGTGCCAGGATAAATGGGCCGGATTGGCTGCTAAAGTAGTACCGGCCTCCCACTCGACATCAACCCTGAGCGGAGTGGCGGCGAGGCCGTATATCCCTCATCTACGCCAGACGGGCGTGCTCTACGTCAGTACACATGAGACAGTGCGGGTACCTCCTCCAGGTAGTACTCGGTCTGTATGGGGTGGTGGCGGCGGCCGGGCGCGGGCGGCGGCGTGCCGGGGCGCAGGCGCGCGTTGGCCGCCCGCCGCGCCAGCGCTCGCCGCCGCGTGCGCGCTAGCTTCGCCGCCGCGCTCTCCACGCCGTCGCCCTGCGGACACGCACACACGCACACGCGCACTGTGACTTGCATCAAGTATCAGCACAACAGATGGGAGCGATGAACTAGAGGTCGGCCGGGTGACCTAATAAACCTACTCCTTCTCTTTACATGGAAATTTTAGCTTAGCTGGCGAGGTTGCTACCACAACTAACGATTTACCTATAAATCATAACACAGGACGTTGTAAGAAACGTTACGTCAAATATAATAACACTATTCAAATTACAATACTAGTCTCTCATAGTCACTGCCTCGTACTCGAGTGTGATACGTGACATTCCTACCCCCGCCGGCGAACAATTTCTAGTAATACACAGAAGTGACCGATAACTACAGACAATTTAATGTGAGCTCTAATAGGTAGGTACTACGGCTGGCGGCACCGATCGAACACATGCATTATACAGGACCGCTCATGACTGCAGTCCAAATTACTTTCGAACAGCTTTAAAGTGGAGGCTCACGTAAATTTATTTCTTTTTTTTATATATACATATATTACGGCGCTTCGAATTACCGACGTGATTCGCACACAGTGACTAGTACCTAACCAATCTACAAATCATTTCGGTTCATTCTATCTCTTAAGACATTTACCGATGGCTCATAAAGTAGATAATGATATGTTCGCCTCGTCACCCGGGCGGTTTACTAATGTTTGCCATAATTTTAAATGCCATAATTTTATGTGCCATACTGGTAGTTGCCATAATTTCATTAGAAATAACGTTTCAGTTGCCATAATCGTGAAATGACATAAAATCACTTTCACTAATTTCATTAGTCATAATCGATCAAGTGTCATAATAATTAAAATCCATAAATGTATTTGCCATAACTTTCGTTTTCAATAATGTCAATTATACGACACAATTTTTTTATTCACAATTAAACCTGAAACTAAACCTCATAAGACGTCTACTAAATAAGCTCGACGGAGCCCGCTTCGCGGGCTCCTACTTCTGGGTGGTTTAAAAAAAAACCACGAAGACTAAGACTTCTAACCTAACCTATCCGAGTCGGATTGCACTGAGTCGGGGTATTAACGATAATTAATTTTGACCTAACAATATTATATATTATTTTCATAATTAACTATATCAAATTTTGATTATGTCAAGAGTCGATTATGAGATGTGTTACTTATGGAAAGTAATTATTATGATATATGTTGTTATAGAAAGTGATTTTATGGCAAATAAACGTTATGACTGTTGAGTTGTTATGTCAAACGTTATTAGTATAAATGATAATAGTGCAAGTAAATATTATGACCGGGGATGATTATGGCAAACGAAATTAGTGCAAATGAATTTATGGAAAACGAAAGAATACCCACCCGGGCGCCATCGCGCCAGTCGGGCCCGACGCTACCTCTGAAGTCGGTTGAATTGAATGACTCGGAGACGAGTGTTACGTTACTAGTTATATAAATTTTATAAAGTGTAACCGTATGTTACTAACAGTCTTGTAATTTTTTTTACTAACTAGTCGTTACGAAAAAATCTACATGCGAACGTAGTAATATTAATGTCATTTAAAATAACAGAGTTTTTTTAGGAATTGTTACAAAATGTTGAAATTTCGTGTCACTGACCGATGTGTCGGTCGGCGGGCGACGGGCAGTGCGGCTGTGGGCCAGTGCGAGCGCGCCCTATGACCACTAAATACATAGAATTCCTTCAGAAGCTAATCAAGAAAGGCAAATGACCGGAGCGCCCACCGCGCGTTTGAAGCTATGAGCGAGAGCGAGTCAGAACGCTCGCGAGCGATAATATCTAATATATGCCATAACGGGTACTCCATTTGTGCGGAAGTTTTCAGCTTTTCGCCTGAGGAGGGTAGCCTTACTTTTTTTATAGTTTAATTATAATAAGAAATAGGTTTCAGGCCCGTATACAAAACAGGCCGAGCGGTGCTGAATTTACAACGATGACGCTCGTGTCTAAGTTCGACAGAATATTGAGTGGTCCGTGTCCGGTTGGCTCCGGTCTCGACTTATTTTAATATCATATTTGACGGCAACTTTATGTCGGCCAATTTGACATACAATTTGGGAACATATCTATAATAACTGTTGTATTTTTCCTAGTTAATAAATGGGAAGTAAGGCTACTAACTTTAATTTTTAAGTCTTTACTAACTAAATGGATCACTGTAATCTGAAAATGAATTATTTGAATTTGAATTTGAAGGGGTTACTCACGGCGGCGTGCGGGTGCGCGGCGAACGTGCTCCCGCGCACGACGCGCTTGTCGTGCATCACGTTGGAGTACTGGCCCGTGCCCAGGCTGCCGCTGGAACAGAACGCGCACGTTACTACGTCTGCAATAAACTGCCTCGAGCACATCGCCATCGGCCCATCGGCAGCCCACCACGGTGCTGACGGCTGGTGGCCGGTGGCACCTAGTGGTGTTGTTATACAGAGAATCAGAGTACTTGGCAACCGATGTCTAGTGACACCGTAGTTAAAGCTGCCGGCTTAGTTTAGTTTTACTAATGCCGTATTGTTATTGAGTAATATTATTAATTTTTGGATAAAAATCCATTATATACATTAATTTTCTATCTTTGCACTACAGTCAACAAAATATGTACGGTACCACATTTACATGCAACTTATATGAAAAAGTGGAAACCGTATCTCTTTCGTTGACTGCACTTGAGAGATGCAAAAAGAATAATTCATAGTAGCAGTGTGTGTTGATTCCTCTAACCTCTAGGAGTAGGTTAGAGGAATCAAAAATAAAGTTGCTCGTCCTAAAGTATTCAGATATGTCGACGAAAGATGGTCCAGTCGCTGTATCCGTTTACCGTCAGGTGGGCCTGGTGCTTGTTAGGAACCTTACAAGCCATTAGCGTTTTATAATACTAAATGGCAGTCGATGAAATGGCAATAGATGTATCACTTACAGTACCTACGTAGTGACGAACATTATAGACATCGCGATAAGATAAGCGGACCGAGGCGAGGGGCCGCGTGCTGTTGACCTCGCGGCGAGTGGCCGGCCGCCCGCCCACCAGAGCCGGGCGACTGTAGTACTCCACTTACGCACTCCCAGCCGGGACTTGTGCAAGGGGTGTTAAAGATAGTTGGAATCGGAGTCAGTGGTTCAATTACCGTACATGTTAACGCGTCAGCAGATTTGATTGCGCTATTGTAAGTTATTATAAAGTCAGTCGAAAACAAGTCACTCTGTAAAGCTCGTGTTTTTAGCAAACAAAGTATATTTACAATCATCAAGGATTTATAATTTATCGACACGTCAAGATCTACCAAACAGGTCGTAAGGCAGCATGAGCTTTCTACAGATATTTAGTCAATGCCGTGGCTTCATCCACGCGGTCTTATATTTTCTAAAATTAAAGTATGGCTAATGTAAAATAACTATGATCTAAATCTTCTGACACCAGCTATCTACAGTGAATGTTCCGTCAAAATCGGTCCAGCTATATTTCGTAGATAATCTGTTCGTACCCTGTACAAACAGACAGAAAGACACAATTTTAACAGTTTTTTATAGGTATGGTGTATGGGTACATTCATATTACATTCAATAAACATTGTACCTTTAACATTACAAACGGCCACTCCAATTTATTTATTTGTATAGATTGTCCAACGACACTCAATAACTGTTTATCAGCGAGGCCGAGGCAGCGCCGCTGATATAATTCAATTGATCGAATGTTGCAAAATGTGCAGACGAAGTACCATATACATGAGTTACGTACGGCTGGTCATGTCTCTCCAGCATGTGCGTCATGCCGACCACGCCGGCCACGAGTGCGCGGACGCCGCTGAACGCGTCGGCCGCGCGCCGTCGCTGCGAGCTGTCCGCCACGTCGGCGGCGGGGAGGCTGGCTTCTTGTTTCGTTTCCAATACAGAGCGCCTGACTCGCGGTGCTACCACTTTTGGTTTGCTTGAGTATGAGTACATAACCTTCGCCCTCTCCTTGTCCGGGTAGAGCGTTTCTAGGCCCAGAATTCGCGCCACCTCCGGCGGTGGCAGCAGGAACTGTCCGCTCTTGACCGTGGTTACGAAGCGCGGTTTGTCTCCGTCGTTAGAGGACGGCGCGTTCCGGGACCGGCTCTTGCGTTCTGGTGATTTATCCATGTTGGGAGAAACCTTTTTATCACTTTCCGAGTCAATATTATTGATGCGAGGATGCGATTGGCTCAGTAGGTTGGTCGGCGGCGGATGAAGACCGCAGCTCACGTTGGGGTTGGAAGCGACGAGCAGCCCGTTCCGCGGGCGATAGCGTGTCGGGCGCCGAAGGTTCGCCTGAAGTATTTCTTTCTCTTTAAGTCGCCGCAGCTTGAAGTCGAGCGCCCGCGAGAACTTGGGGTCGAGTATACTGTTGGGAGCGAGGGGCGCCGACATGTCGCCCGACTCATCGCCGAGCTGCAGCGGCTTCACCACGTTGACGTTGCTGGGCAGTGGCGGCGCGAGCTGCTCGTCCACCGCGCCCCGGTCCGTCGCGCCGCCGTCCTCATGGTTGATGACCGTGAAGGCGCTGGGCTCCTCGGCGGGCGGTGCGGGCGGCATGGCGCTCACATGCCGGCGCGAGTGGCGGCGGCCGGCCTGCTCGGCGGCTAACGATTACTGAGGGCGCGCGGCGGCCGCTGGTCAGTGCCGCCTCGGCGGGTCACGGCACGTAAGCGCCACTCACCGGCGCGTATTTGGGCCGTTTCGTTCGCGCCAGTTCACTTATGCGGCATACATAATCGCGCAAGCGCCCACGTGGACCGCACGAAGAGGGTAAACATATGTTTGTGTTAGAAAGAACGCTTCGCATCGGCCGGTCGCATCGACTCGCTGTGTTTAATTTCGACGACATGACACAATGCGAGGGGATTTCAGTAGGTCATGCCGACTGCTTGCGGTGACTCAACGATAGTTCAAACAATTTAGTCAGCTGTTAGCTGTGGACATGTCCGTCGTGGAATGACTACATTGACAACAATAATGGCATTGTTTTGTTGTTAGTTTCAAATGACGTTCCTATGCCGCTATGCCTGCGCCTGCGTGCAATCAGCGTCCCTCACCTGGCAGGTAGAAACGTATCAGCATGTGAAGGATGCTGCCTTCACAAGAGATGTAAAAATTCATGAATAACAAATTTGGAATGCGTGGTACTTTAATAGGGTCATACTGGCTTCACCTGTGAAAGTATCTGACGGCAGCACTAGAGTCTAGATGAACTGGCGGTGGTCACCACGATGACATGACGTCATCGAACACATCGAAACACTTGTATTTGAATATTCTTCTGATCTTTACTAATTCTTATACCTTTTTACCTAGGTGTCTACTATTTAATCTTCACTATAACACTATACCTACTATACTCGTAAAGTTAGGTCGGCTGAAGTAGAGGTGGATCAGTAACTAAGGTCCGCATGAAAATCTGATTGATGATTGTAATACTATCGGCGCGGCGCGGCGGGGCCAACATTAGAAATTCAAAAATCATTTTTATGGACCACTGCCTGGTTCGAAACGCAGCCCCAGCCTGACCCTGAGCCAGGGCAAGAAACTCAGCCATACGTTAAGGCTATAATTATAGTTCAATTTAAGTAAAATAATAATCTATTATTATGTGTGTTCCTGTGTTTTATCGTCTCTGAGCCGCGGTCGAAGCAGTTCTATGACCACAGGAGGGGAGGAGGGGGGTTGGGCGTTTCGGTTGACCTTCAGCTTCGGCCTCTCACCGGATGTGCGTCAAGGAGCCGTTAACATTTTAATAGCATCGTAGACGCTCGTAGCACGCAATGCTCTACGAAGGTGCTACGCCCGTAGAGGGTCATTTTTACTTCATCGCAAATTTCTTTAATTTTTTACTCGTCTCGTAATAAAAACTCATGTTATGTCACAAGGTGAGCGCGTCACCCACGCGTACAAGAGTCAAGTACGACTTTCGCCCGCTTTAATCTCCCCTGGCCCGCGCTGCGGTCCGTCTGTCAAGACGGAGATAGTTTCTTTGATCCAGCTTTCAGCTTGGGGGCGCGGAGGTTAGCGCCGGTGCCGGGTGGTCTCACTACATAATGCACGCGCGTCAATCACTGCCGACTTCACCTCCACATAACTAATTCACTCAAAGGTTACGGCGATAGTAACGCAACTACACAACTTGGATGCCCTTTGGATGCTTAAGATTTTAATGTTGACTAGTGTTTCATCGTTGTTTAGTGTGGGTACTGCGCAAGTAGTACGGCAATTGGTTAACTTTAATTTTGAACAAGATTGAATTCTAGTATAAGAACATTTTACAGAGCGTCCCACGGCAATGCCACATGGAGGGAAAGTACCTTAATTATTGTAGATGGGACATTTTACTGAGAGGAGACTTTAATTTCAGTCTTGTCAGACTTTAATACTCACTCTTTAGAGCCTACCACTACCATTATAAGATATCCTCAATATATTCGGTATGGATGTTCGCTGCAAACTGAACAACAAGAACTATGTCGAGAGCATCATCAAAACAGCTTCGCGTAAACTCGGAGTCCTGAACAGAGTGAGACGTTTTTTCACGCCGGAGCAGCGGTGTCTTCTTTACAAGACACAAATTCGCTCCTGCGTGGAATACTGCTCGCATCTCTGGGATGGCTCCGCAAAGTACTTATTAGACGCTCTCGAATTGCACTCTCTCAGGTTGCAGCGACGCGCGATCCGCATTATTGGGAGTCCTGAGGTCACAAATACCCTCGAACCATTGCATATACGTAGAGAAGTTGCGTCCCTGGCAGAATTTCACCGTCTCTACTGTGGTAAATGTTCTGATGAGCTTTTCCAATTAATCCCACTCTCTCCTTTCCTACGCAGATCAACACGTGCAGGGCTTAGATGTCACCTGCATACGGCGCAGAATATTCCATCAAGTATCAAGTGGTTCGGTGAGTCTTTCCTCTGCCGCACCATTGAATCTTGGAATTCCTTACCGGGGACACGTGTTTCCTTCTTCCTACAGTCCCGGGTCCTTTAAGCGGAGCGTGAAAAAGCATATGATGAGGCTGTCAAGCTGAGCGACGCCATTGTAGCACAGTACGTGTTTGCAATGGTGACCCTCTTTTATGGGACTATGCCTTCAGCTTAACATCAGGGGAGGTGAAGTCAAAAGACGTCATAAATAAAAAAATAATAATTTAAAAACCATTTGAACTGCATTCACTTCATACATTTGTGATAATTACCTCGTTAAACCAGGAATCGAACCCGATACACGAGAAAATGTAGTTTTATGATCGATCGGTAATATAAAAGTACTTACCGATTTTTTCATAGGGATTATTTTTTGCTATTAAATTAGTATCAGAAATAAAGGGAAGACCATGATTTTTTAACATTATTAAACAAAATTAAACAATTTCTCAAATGTTCGGAACGAGCCTCATCCTACTGAATACAACTATTTTGATTATTTCTCTCCCTGTCGATTTTTTTTAACATAGATAATAGTAATAATAATAATATGCTAATGTCAGTTGTATGTCATTACGGCTATGTCAGCATGTCAGCTTTTCATTTTTCTGAACAAAAGTTCACATCAAATGTTACTTTCCCTCTATGTGCCATTGCCGGTGCCGTGGGACGCTCTGTAGATGCACTTTTGAACCCTCGAGGGAACAAGGACGGGGTGTGTGTTTGTGTGCTACCTTATTCGAAGTTTATTTTACAAGGAAGTTATTTATACCATACTGATAAAGTAGAAACTACAACAACATTAAATTGTAACAAAACGCCAGCCTGACAATCTGTCCGCGGCGGCAGCGCCTATCCGGGGGTTAGACGAGATCACCGTGGTCCCTACTAACACTCAAAGGGGGTCAGCGGTTTGCTACTATCTCACCTGCGGCAACTAAAGACCCAAAGACTGTTCAAGTCCAACATAACCTCTCTCACCGGCCCCGGTAAGATTGGTATCCGTGGGGATTGGTATCGCGTAGGTAATTAAAAGGCTGGCAATCTGTGACATTCACGAGCGCCTTTCGGTGGAACGAAACGGTCGATAATTTTCATTGTACGCAATGAAACGTTTCAAAAGAAAGAAACGCCAGCAGAGTGCGGAAGTTGAGGCGCCGGTCGCCAGGCGACGCCGCGCGCCGCCGCCGGTCACGCCGGCCGCCGCCACCGGCCAGCGCGCCCTCAAGGTTAAGGGCGTTGCCCCGGGCTGTCGTGAGCGCTCGAGTTAAACACCCTAGCACTTACGTATTCACTACATTTACTTCACCTTGGAGAAGCATTTTCACAAGTTTTCATGATATAATCACGTAGGTACCAGACCGTTGTGGATACAATCTATGGATTATGGAAATTAACCTTTTACCTAACAGTTTCTTAGCATAAGTAGGTTCACCCCGACATAGTGACTGCGCTTATATTGCGTGCAATATTCAACAAACAATATTGGTACCTACGTTAAATAGCTTAGTCAAAATTTGTAGCAAATACTCAAAGGCATTAAAGTCGGTCCCGTATACTGCTCACGGGACCTACTTTAATGCTTACCCGGCCCGGCCCGCTCGCATCTGAAGCTTTTACGTCGGGGTCTGGGCTCTGGGCTCCACTGTGTCCGGTCTAACTGTGGGCATGGCTAAATTTCGATAATCGAAGCACTGCAATTGAACTGTTGTGGACATAAACAACCCGTAAGGTGTTCGTATTACTGACGGGACCGGGGCGGCTTAACGTGCTCTCTGAGGCATCGAAATACCCAGACCAATGCAAACAGACATATTCATGCCTACAAATATTTGTAATGAGCGGGAATCGATCCTGCGCCTCCTGTGTACAGTCAAACACAGTATAATTAAAAAGGATGTAAAAGTACGTGTACGTACGTACTACTTAACGTACCTACTTGAAATTGAGTGGACCACACACAATTTACACATAAGTAAGTTGTATAATTAATGGCGAAAAGTCCCGAACCGATGTGGACACACATATATAATGAAAGAATAATAAGGCTGTATTATATGATATGATGAGGTAACGAGGTATGAGGTAACGCGGCCAGCATCATGGGCACTTTTGCGCCGGGAACGATACAGGGTGGGTTATTTGACACGACCTTATCAGTATTATCACGGATATAATCATACTAAAAAATCTAAATCGATAAGAATAGTTAGTATGCCAGTTGCTTCACATTAAATAATTTTAGTTCTGACCCAACTGCCTTTTTCGGTAGTAAGTAAAAGTATGTCGAATTTAGAACATCGTATGGTTACTTGATGGTGCTGAATTTGTCATGCAACTTTTTTGATTTGTAGAAATTCAAACTCTTCGGTGTTTTTTTTTAAATTACTTGGCGCGTGGGATTTTCTTTATGAGTTTAGTCATTGCCTCGTTGAGGAGAAGTTCATAAAGCTATACTTACTAGCATAAACAGAGATACAATCTCCTCATTACCGCGTTACCGAATTTAAACTTTCAATGGCAGTGACTTGTGACTTTTAGTGTAGAAACATTGACGGCTCTGTAATTTCTATCTATTTCGGTCAAAGTTGATTACGATTTACATAAAAACGTTTCACGGTTCATATATTTTGTCCCTTTGTTACGATTAGGTTTTGTGTGAAGATATGTATATGCCACTCGCACACTTCGTTACTCCACGTACGTGTTGCACTACAGTACAAAGAATTTTCACCTCGTGCGCTTTTCCCTCGCTAACGGTCAGGATTCTTATTTTTGAATCCTTCGCTTGCTCATTAAAATTGAACACGTGTTTAACATGAACAATATAATCGAAATAAAAATGAAATAACAGTTGTACAGTACATTGAACTACCAATGGATATGTGGTAGTTTTCGTAGGCCAATCGATCCATGAATCGTGATGGACCTAGGTATATTCTAAATTGACTTTTTTAATTTCTTTGACACATGAGTTTTTTATCCCTACTTTTACACTTTTTTTCACTTTTATAAATAATTAAACTTATTTTTAAGTAATAGATAGGTATGTAATTTAAAACTTAATAAGAAATTACTGTTTTGAAAAATGACTCAATGAATGTTACCTTACTATTAGAAAACATACATTTATGAACCACAATTGTTTTTTTCAAGTTACATAGGTGTTATAAACACGATTGGTATTTTATGGCGGCGGCGACGTTGATGTTGCTCGCGTGGTCAGCGCCCGCCAGCCCGCCCTGGGCCCCGGCCCCCGGCCCCAGTAGAATGGTTGTATTGCAAGTCATGCAGGTGGACCAATCGTGATCCGATTACTATCAACTTATTCACATTCTAACTTTCTTTTTTGAGTCAAGGCCAAAAAAAGCAAAATAAATACTGTTTAACATAATCGAGTTTTATTTTTCAATTTACAGCCTGCAAAGTTTAGCAAGCTACTGTTATAAATATTGTTTTCTTAATCTTAATCAACAGAGTACTATTTTATAACAGAAAAACTATCTATACCAATAGCATCACAGGCAGATTACATCGCGAGCTTTGTCTGATCATCGACGACTTTATCAGTTTCTGTGTTGTCTCCGCTACCGCCAGATTTAACTCCGTCGTTGCTGGCAACGTGAGTCCCGCCGGCATCACCTACTGCTCCATTAGATTGAAAATATTGCACCGCGAGCTTTGTCTGTTCATCAAGAACTCTATCAGTTTCTGTGTTGCCTCCGCTACCGCCAGATTTAACTCCGTCGTTGTTGGCAACGTGAGTCCCGTCGGCATCACCTACTGCTCCATTAGATTGTAAATATTGCACCGCGAGCTTTGTCTGTTCATCAAGAACTCTATCAGTTTCTGTGTTGTCTCCGCTACCGCCAGATTTAACTCCGTCGTTGCTGGTAACATGAGTTCCGTCGGCATCACCTACTGCTCCATTAGATTGTAAATATTGCACCGCGAGTTTTGTCTGCTCATCAACAACTCTATCAGATTCTATGGTGCCTCCGCTACCACCAAATTTACCTCCGTCGTTACTGGCAACGTCAGCCCCGTCAAATTCAGCAACTGCTCCACTAGATTTTAAATATTGTACCGTGAGCTTTGTTTGTTCATCGACGAATTTATCAGATTCTATATTACCATTGGTTTCACGAGATTTTAAGTCAGCGCTGCCATCAACGGTACCTGCTGCTCCGAGGCAACCAATGTAATCCACAACACCGTCAGCTATTATGTCAGCGTCACCATTGCCACATTTAGATGCACTCCAGGTATTATTAGCTTCACCAACGACGTCACCAGATTGTAAGACAGTGCCACCACCAAATGCGCAGCCAACTCCGTAGCAACCAACATCATCAGATTTTAAATATGCGCCATCATCACCGAATTTATCAACACCCGTGGTATCATCAACTTCGTTGAGATAAAGGGCTTCGTCAAATTTAGAGACAGTGCCACCACTACTAGCACAGCTAGCTTCATTACAACGGCTATCATTAAGGGCAGCGCCAGATTTTATGTTATCGCTGCCACTGGCAGATTTAACATTAACTCTGTTAGCATCATATCCGGTTCCGTCAGATTCCGAGTTGGTTTCACCACCAATTGAACAATCAACTCCATTGCAACGAACATCACCAACGACAATCGCAGATTTTAAATCAATGCCGCTACCACCGGATTTAGTGCCGCTGTTGGCAACATCAATACGCCTGACATCACCATTGTCAGTACCGCCACCGTTAGATTCAGTTCCATCTCTGATTCTATGGCCTTCACCATCCACTCTGCCAGATTGAAAATCAGCGCCGCTATCATTCATACAGTCAGCTCTGTAGCAAAGACAATCACCAACAGCACCACCACCACATATAACACCACCGGTAGCACCAACAGCTCCGTCAATACCAGCATTGCCTTTCCCAGATTTTAGGTTGGAACTTTCATTACAAGCAGCTCTGGAGCAATCAGTGTCACAAAATACCCCACCAGTTTTTATGTCAGCACCGCCAGATTTAACACTACCGATGGTATCACTAGCTCTGTCAGTATCACCAACGATTCCAGAAGACTTCGAGCTAGCGCCGCTACTATTTGTAGAGCATGCTTCATTAAAACGAAGATCACCATCAGTAGTGCCAGATTTTAAGTCAGCGCCGCTACCATAATATTTAATACCACTGATGGCACCATCAGCTCGTCTATTAACATCATCATTGTCTTTACCAGGTTTTAAGTGGAGGTCACTATCAATTGTACAGGCAGCCCCGGAGCATCCAATATCACTAATGACCTCGATAAATTTGATGCCAGTACCACCACTGTTAGTTTTACTCTTTCCACCGCTGGTTCCACTAACCGTAGCTGCATATTCGTCGTTACTGTCAATGGGGCCACTAACAGCATAAGCTTTATTGCTGGACAGGGTATCAGCTGCCCTGTAGTCACCACCATTAGCATTGGCTTCGCCATATTTGATACTAGGGCCGTTACTAGTAGAATAGCCAGGTCCATAGCCATTTTTATTTACGAAATCTCCAACGGCTTGGCCCGAAGGGAAGCCATCGCCATCTCCAAAGTCCTGTCGATATCCGTAGCCACCGCCGCCGCCACTAGCACCACCATTTGCTACAAAACTAGGTTCATTGATGTGACCACCGCTGTGACTAACACCATCCCCAAAGCCACGTCCATCGAAGTAGCCACTACCTGCGTCAGCTCCAAAACCTCGCCCACCGAAGTAACCAGTGTAACCACCGTCGCGACCGGCACCGAAACCAAGTCCATTACCGTAGCCACCGCGAATATTAGAGCCACCGCTGACTCCAAATCCACGTCCATTGCCGTTGCCACCGCCTACATTAGCCCTACCACTATTTCCAAAACCATTTTCATCGCCGTAGCCATTACCGACATAAACACCACCGCTGGTTCCAAAACCACGTCTATTGCCGTAGTCAATGCCGGCATTAGCACCACCACCGATATTAGTACCAATGCCGGCTCCAAAACCACGTCTATAGCCGTAGCCACCGCCGTCATTAGCACCACCGCTGGTTCCAAAACCACTTTCATCGCCGTAGTCCTGCCTGACATTTGCACCACCGCTTGCTCCAAAAACACGTCCATTGCCGCTAATTCCAAAATCGTTTCCACCATCATAGCCACTCCCAACATTAGCACCACTGCTGGTTCCAAAACCACTTCCCAATCCGTAGCTGGCGAGGATGTTGCGGATGCCGAAGATGTCATGGTCGACCAATACAGGTCGCCCACCAGCGAGCGGCACGCTCCATGCCAGCGCCGACAGCAGCAGCACCGGTGCTATCTAACAACACACATTTGGAATAAGTCATAATATTTTGCACAAATTAACAAATATCAACGGCACACAAGTGAGCAGAAATGCATAGCACACAAAATGGGCACTCGCGGTGCCATTGGTGCGTAGGTACTTACGGGCTTATGCATAATGCTCGGATCTCTGAGTGACGGCACTGACGGTGTCGCCTTCGTTGAAACGCCTTTAATACCGGTACTTAGCTAATTGTTATTACTAATAGACTAGTGATAATGTTCCCTGTAACGATCACCATATTGTACTAGCACTTGCTAATTGTCACATTATTGGCGGAACTGGTTTGTACATTAATGTTTTTATAATGCGGTACGACGATTTGCGCCTCGCCCTGGGCCCGATGAGCAATATACTAATGTTCTATAGGTGAAGGAGCTATTCTTCTAACCTACACTCCTCCTCTTCCACCACCACCACTCCAAGAAGGGCATTAGAAGGTTTTACAGGTAGCCCAGCCCCCGGTGTTGTATGACTCAATTTACACCTTTGCTTTGTCCCTACAATTTCGTTCCTTTCCATTCCGTTGCGGTGTAAATTGAGCCTAAACGTCCATAGGCCACAGTAGTCACTTTTAATCAGGTGAGTTGTGTGCTTGTCTGCTATTTTAAAGCTGCCACCCCGCGCGTGCCTGGGCCGCGGCGCACATCTCACTACAAACCCGCCTGTCATCATGATCATCCATCATCCTCATGGGGATTTCCCAGTCGCGTCCACAACCTGCGGGTTGGAGCTCGGGTTCCGCTCATTAATTTTGATATACTCACATACATGATGGAAAGTTTCGACCATCCATGCAGGGAAATTGCGAACTTTACTCGAAATATACATTCCCTTATTTTTAAAAAGGAACAAACCAGCATTCAATGATTTTCGAAAAAGCAATAAATGTATGTTATGCAATAAAAATACAGAATGTTATTATTCGGATTTTAGACAGGTCGATTACCAGGTACCGCAAGGAATTTTTCGGAAATTGAAGAATGCACTTTTGTTTCTTTTTAAATATAAGCGAATATGTCCTTTGAGTTAAAACCACAGACGTCCGAATATTTCTACTCTGTATGCCCGATGTTGCCTTTTTCGCGCGTGACTGCCATCTGGCCTCCTAACGCCGAGAGAAAAATCAGCACCAGGATCGTTTGTTGTTTACCAGGGGAGTTTCGCTTATAGGTTCGTATAATAGCTAATTATATACCTGCCTATCGCTGTACGCTGAAACCAGACTGGTTGTGTCACAGAGTGATAACACGCTCCGCAGCTTATCACGGGCTTGTTTGGAGAAGTAGGTACGGTACATCTACGTGTATGTGTAGGTACTGTGTAGTATCAGTATAATCTTTAAGTAATCAAATCACGTTTTTGTAGTGGAACAAATGTAAACAGCACGTAGATACGTAATACATTGGGTGTGGACCAGGATGGATACAAAAGAGTTTATCTAGGATTTGTGAGGAGGGCTACACTCAGAACTGTCCCACAGCATTTATGATTATTAGTCCATGATATAGAATTTATTTACAATTCCAAATACCGTAATACCTTTTATTTATTAAGTTGTTGTGACAAGTCGGGCTGTCACGGCGGCGGTGTGTTGTCAACAAATTGTTGAAGTGTCAAGAATAGAAAATGTAATTTTTGATGTAAATACATTGTACTAGAGCTATCGCTCACCAGGACGGGTCCTTCCTCAGCTTGGCATTGTTGTAGAGAGCGCGCGGCGTGTTAGCATACGTGTACGGCCCCTTGGGCTTGGGCGCGTGGGGCCCTTCCACCAGCAAGGACCGCAGCGACACGCTCATCTCGGCGCGGACAGTGCGACAGCGCCTTCACGACCAGGAAGTAGCACTCCTCGACGGCGGCCAGCAGGAAGCAGCACATAGAGCGTCGCACCCCGAGTGCGGCCGACTTCACGACAACTACACATTTGAAATTGGAACTGTCCGTCAGTCACATCGCCCCTCACGTGCTATCTCCGCGATCGACATGTAATTATCGCGTCTGTTCCGCGCCGGGTCAGCGGGAGGGCTGCGGTAGGCCGCTCGTGCGCGCGATGCGACAGTAGCCAAACTAAACTGTTTTTATTTTCAGTTTGTAGGATAACAAGTAGCGGTAGTCATGGCGACGGTTAAACACAGCCTTCCGGTCGGTCATCAACCGTTGACAAGTGGTTGTCTTGTTGGTGCGTTGCCTAGGAGCTGGCCTTGACGAGCCCGCGCCGAACTCGAACCGAACACATTCGGCGTACGTCACTCTCGTTATAAATTGTTTATTAGATTCAATTATCCCTCATAATTATAATGATCTGGACAAAATGACTTAGAATATTGAATTAGGGGCAGGAAAACCGGAGCGACAGAGAAAGGAAGCTGTTGATGTACGTGTGACATGGGTGTAGGTACCGATTACTCTGAGCTATGGAAGTATGTAAGGAGAGAAGCACATGGCGATAGGAGCGAAGTTGCCATAAACACTCTCCAAAATCGCCAGTATATTTCAATCCTATGAATATAGGATCAAAAGCAAAAAAAGATTATACTACGATCCCATGGGATTATAGACATGGGATCCAAGTGGCCGGAGGGTAAGCAGAGAAGCACATGGCTACCTGAGTGCTCTGGAGCTAAAGAGTGTATAGTGGAATTAATTTATCTGTAGTGTTTGCAGGTATGACTGATAATGACTGATACTCTCGACGAATCAAATCCGGTGTTATTTATATTATCACTGCAGTTCTAAGCCCATTAAGAGATTGCTCAACATCAGCCTGGCTATAAAAGGGATAGGTGCCTATACAAAGGACAATAAGTAATCTCGACAAATAGTATAAATTATAAAGTCTACTTCTACTAGCGTACCCCAGACTCCGAGGCGGGTACGTATGTCGGATATGACCGAGACTAACGCAAAGTTGATGATGATGACCCCTTCCTCTATCGGCCGAGAGTCGAGTCATGGTCCGGGTTGGCACTTTGGCAGTCACCGCAGTCCGCTGTTTATTTTGGCATATTGTCATCGGCATCATTGACCCGTGTGATAACACGGGACACTCAATAAAATATATTACTCCGTGGTATATCGTCACGCTACGCTACCGTCACGCTACAGTCACACGCTACAGTTTAGGTATATTTACTGCATCAAATTAGTTTACATAATTATACGTATAATAATGTAGGTAGTAGTCGAACCACCAATTCCATGGACCGAGGATGGCGCCACCGTCCCTTCAAAATTGTTAAATCGAGCTAAGTTGTTTTTGATGTGCATTATAGTTCCGATTTTAGCCATTTCACGAAATTGTTGATATATCTCGTTGGCAGGGGAATAAAGGATGACTCATGTTACAGTACAGTCACGCTAGACCGAACTATAATACACCCGAGTCTTGTCCGTGGCGTGCGAAAACAAAACGACTGAGGCACGGCACGCGCTCGGCTTAGAGCGTGACTCATGCAGCTCATCTGAATGGTTTAAATTTTTTTCAAGGTAAAATTAAACATCGAGATTATAAAGAAAATAATTTAAATCATACCTTTTGCGAACTCTTTTTCTCGTGGTATTAACATTGGCGCCATCTACTTTAACACATTGAAAGTACCATGAACGTATGTTGTAGTTCTTACAATAAAACATAGATGTCACTGTTCCGAAGCTCTTGGCCCTTCGTATCCGTTACGAAATGTTTATTCACTTAACAAGATAGCGCTATAGTCAATTTGTATTGAAGTTAAAAATATTGATAACTATTCTATGACCGCGGCTCCGCCCGCGTGGCTGTCGGTTATCGCGACCTAAGCGCCAACTGTGCAACCTAAATTCTATATTAATAATCATAACTCTGGTTCTACATAACCGATTGCAATCAAACAAACATAAGATTTTTAGTTGGACCAAACCCCTTCAAACAAAAAATGCGTTAAGTAATAGTACCTATAGATTATCAATATTTTTAAAATCATGAGGAATAGGTTTTTGTAGTGAAGAAATATTAGGGTAGGTACCTACTTAATTCCATTTTGGGCGATTGTTTTTGTTAATGCCCACTATATTAGTCAATCAAAAGTTATAGTCGTTATTGTTATTTTTTGTTTTCACTAATATCATAACATTACTACTAATATCATAACTCCAAATTTCAAAGACTTAGTCTCTTTCTCCCATTGTAGCAAATGTTCAACGCATATTTTACACACACTATGAGGCACTCACACTTTATCCTGGTGTGAGTGAGAGGCAATATCACGGAGGATCGAATAATGATTAAATGAAAAAGTAGTCAAAGTAGTTCTTACTTCAGTTCTCCATGGGCAAAATATAAACGATTAATGTTTTGTAATCGATTTATGCTTATCTTTTAGTATGTATTTGCTGTTTACACAACATCTGGACGTACCAGCCATAATGAATTAGTAACATAAACTTTATCAACGTTATTGTAATAATGACTACTACAAACTTACGAGTAAGACAGGAAAAAAATTAAAATGAGGGTAGTAGACAAACTAGAGCTGATGAGTAAAAATTACGTATGACTACAAATTGTATATACCTACTTACCGTTTATATATTTATAAACGACCGACGACTATTTTATCGACCCTAGACACAAACGGAGCTGCACAAAAAAAAATTGCAAGCCCGTAAATAGAACAATATTAATAACAAAAATCAAAGGAAAAACAAATTACGGGCGAACTGAGATCGCGAAATGCAGGGGAGGGGACGCGGGGTTAAAGAGACAACCGGGTTATCTCGATCTACGTCAAAATTCAGTTTATATTAAATTAAACTTTCGAATTTACCCTTTTTTCATATACCTAAACGTAAATTTATGAGAAAAATTTTCTTAACCAAGTATCTGGGTTTTTAAATTTTTTTAATATTTTGTAAAAAAATATAATATAAAAAAGCATGTCCCAAATAATAGTTAGTACTTAATGATGATTTGATTCTCAATAATATTTTTTTACTTTATTTTGATGTAAGACTAACCGCGAAAGCAGCTTATTATTCAATAAAATTTCACTTCAATATGTATGTTATTTTTTAAAGTCTGATTCAAATTCGAAAAAAAATCCCAATACTTTTTGATGGTGTAAAAAATGTAGTAAATTTTCTTAGAAACGCAAGTTTTACGGATATCGCTGTAAACCATTTTTGGGCCGTTTCTTCCTGTGCATAGGTTTCATTCTACCATATTTTTTGTGTTAAAATCTGTTTGCCCCCGTCTAAAGCGTTCCTTTCCTAGACGATTTGTGCTAATAGGCACTTGCGGTTTGGAAAGTAGGTGATACAATGATGCACTTATTGTACTTGAAAGAAAAATAATGTCGATGAAACCTACGCACAATGTGTAACTTGTTTGTACTTTGTGCGAACCTAAATAATACTAGGTACCTACAGGAAAATTTGCTATTTTTTTATACTACGTCGGTGGCAGACAAGCCCACGGCCCACCTGATGGAAAGCGGCCACCGTGGCCTATGAACGTGTGCAACACTAAGGGTGTCACACACGCGCTGCCCACCTGGGAAAGGCTGGGAAAGGGGGAGAGCTGGGAAGGGGTGTGGAAGCTAGGAAGGGGAGGGGAAGGAGGGGTACAGTGAGCTCTGGCTACCCTACTTACCGGCGGGAACACAACACGATGGTTATTATGACCGCGGTCTTATGTAGGGCGGAGGTACTTCCCCAGTTGGACAGCTCATTTCGGACGGGAGATACCGTCGTGTCCTACCTCCGTGAAAATACTAATAATAGAAAACTAGAAAACGACATCACTACACGAGTGATGTGGTTGTCCAGTTCTTCGAGGCTTAATGATCTAAAATTTAATGTGGCTAGTATATAAGTATACTTACATAAGTAAGCGACGCAAGGGCCTTTATAGCCACAGTACCTATATTTTTAGATTTTTCTACTGCAACAGGCATACCTAAATGTATTGCGTAAAGGTTCGATTTGAACGCATAAAAATATGTCGATATAAAAAATTCCCTACGTTAAATTGCGACAAGTATATTCTGTTTTATTTGCAAGTTCGTTAGTTGTTTAGTAGGTATTTTATCACGGTTTAACGCAATATCATACTTATATTCGAAGACTCAACAATTTCGTACAAAATAAATGTTTGTCGCAACAAACGAATGATTTTTATATGAAAGTAATTGATCCATTGAAGCAAATGGCGTACACTAGTCGCGAGAACAAACAACAACGGCGTTCTGCCCTCTTTGGAGCTAGTCTAGTATGAATTTACAAGTTTCCCGACCGTTGGCGCGCGCACCGTGACCGATGCGGCCCTCGATGAAGACGTCATAAAATAATGACAATATAACTTTTCACGAGATGACTATCGAGCGGCAACCCTCCGCTGCAGAGGCTAAGCGACAAATTCGCAACCCTTCGATTTGAGACTGTGTGTCGTAGGCATAGGGTTGGCGATCGCTCGCACGTACCACGGCGGGGGCGGCCCACCGCCGCCTCCGCCGCCGGACAGGGTTGTCAAACCGTGTAGTAATAAATATAGTTGCGCTTTCACTCAGTAGAAGAGAATGGAGTTTAATGATCTGTGCGTAATACCCTTGAAACATAACTTCCGCAATGTTTTGTTGTCGTAAAAAAGTCACCGGATCATCCGTCGTCGGTCGCGTGACTCGGATTGCTGTTTTCCGTTCGGGGATCTTTTAATGTTTGTATTCTCTGAAGTTTTTTCATAAAAAGTTATGGGAATTTGCAGTAATGGACGAATCTACTGCGATGGGCAGCGGTAATTAATGGGGCATATTGAGATACAATATAATATATGTATATTACGGACTCTCACATGGAGCCTAAGTTGCGGTTGAAAACTATGTTCTCGAATGGTATGAAAGTGCACAAACCCGATTTAAAACTTCACTCGCTTTGAGCTCCATTATCAAGAGCTAAATAATTGTTATAACGATTTGAATGGGACGCATGTATTTAAATTTAAAAATGTAATAATAATGTTTTCTTGGGTAATGAAGAATAATGGAATAAAGGCCCAACTGACGGTCGAGGACCAAGAAGCCCACGACAGTCATACTGCCGTATTTTATAAAAGCTGAAAATTTGTCAGAGCATCCGCTCAACACAGGTAAGTGCAACCTGCGAATTTCGTAGTAAAGGTGTGTAACCTCATACATTTCTTAGGAATAACATTAGAAATCACGTCATCCAATACCGGCCACTTAGTGGAATTGCAACACTTGCAATCCCTGCCAGATTCCACTAAACTTTAATCTAAGAGTTCATGCAGCAACGAGCGTAAACTGCTGATCTACGAACTTGTCAGTTGAATAAGTATGTCATACCATGTTATAAAATCATATATAAGTAAAACTCATGACATTATTCTTAATTGTTAATAATTTATAATAGATCCTGGTTCGTTTTATATATAATTTTGCCTCTAATTTATTAAAATAGATACTAAAAAGGGATGTCTAGAAATTACATTAAGTATTCAATCAATCAATCAAGCGTTTTTAATATCCTTTTATAAAATTCGCTACTATGGCGGCGCTAAAATAGGTGATATACCTATGTCTGATTCGAAATAGAACCCACGACCTCTGACTTATTTAGCATTCGAACGTTCCATCGCTAAGGCATTCACGGAAAAAATATACTATCATTTTTCTGTGGGTCATCATGAAACGAAAACTTTTCAAGCTACCTTCCTGAGCCACTTGTATCAAACAAATAGTTGCGATGATTAGTTTGCAGGTGCCTGAGGTAGGGTGCTCCGGACGCAGAGGCAGAGATTACCTTGCAGAGGCAGAGACGCGATACTAAAAACTCGGCTCCATCCAATTTATTAGAGCACCCATACATATGTATGTATTGTTATGGTGATTCGGCCGCCGCCCGCTGAAAAACTGCTTCTAATGAAATCGATTGAATTATACATTAGAGCAGGGGCCATTTTGGGAATTACTTGGGGACACGCGCCGCAAAAACCTGGCCGTTGTCCCGGACGACCCAGCGACGAGATCGCCGCCGATAGCAGTAGCGTTAGATCTTCTTGTACAATACAACTGACATTGGCCAGTTTCTACAAGTTTACAATGTTACTAAAAATTTAAGAGACTTATTCGGATATTTACAATTCAGTATGTAGCATTCAGCTTACTATCAGACGGGAAGAAGTCAATTTAACCTGCCGGCTGCCCTAAAAAAAAGTATTGTTTTGCCTCAAAACAATACCTGGAAAATATTCCGATATCACTAACACTCGTATTGTAATCGTAACGTGGGTGACGTGATCGTGATAGTTTTTCTTTCTGTCGAGTCGACGGCATTTCCTTGAGTTGCCATCGTGGTGTAGTAATTTGTTTCACGGCAGCGCCGCTACTCACGGAGAGGGCCCGAGCATAGGTTTCGCTCTTCGGGAAGGCTTACTACGTCCCCTCCTCCCCCCCCATCGTGATAGTTGATCCCTATACTCATTAGCTATTGTGCTTGTATGACGTCAGTAGTTTAAACCTAACGGTGATTTTATTATGTTACTTGTCCATTATTTACATATCACTTCCTACTTAAGTCACCACTTGCTTTTAGGGGTGCGGTTTGACTACTAGACCATCATTTCTCTTCATTATTTGTTACTCATATTCACCATATCTCCTTCAAAATATCGTGCAAAGCCGGGGCGCGCCTGCATAGCAGCTGGACCCCTCCATCTCAGTATAAAGACGGTTTGTGTTGAGAAGAATTATTCGGCATGATGCCCACACCTACTTTACTTACTATCGTCACGTGGCAGTATTCGCCATAGCCAGGGAGTTCATAGTCACATAGATACATTACGACCGGCGACGGTTTGCACTAGTACGAAAGGAACTTCATCCCGCGCACGCTCATTCTATGGAATAAACTCCCTGCTGTGGTTTCGCCCAGCGACTAATCAAAGAATAATAACGCAACGTGATCACACGTCCACGTGTGCGTGGTCACGTGGAGTGGCCGTGTGATTCGACTACCCTGTAAAATAGGGCATATAGCGGGTGTTTGAAGGACTGTCGATACATATGCAATTATTCTGGAAAATCTCCGGCCGCGTCTGTCAGCTGTCACTCAATTCAAATAGATGGTAATGTGTCACGTGGGGCCACGTGAGACGACCGCGCACGCGCATACAGCGCACAGCGAGAGAGCGACTTTTTGTTGTAGTTATAGAGGGAGATCCCAGAGGAATCAGACATTACTTATTTTCACACGGATGAAACCTGAAGTTTTCAGTAGCGTCTCGTGTGCCTTGAATACCTACGCGCTTTGTGGGACTTGCCGAGTGACACCTGGGCAGGTACCAAATGGGAAAGGTATCTAAAAATAAGAATTATTTAACTTAAATTCACATGGCTGATTTTTATATATATCATGTAGAATATTATTTTAAAGTAATATCATAAGTGTCAGACACTTTCGATGGACCAGAGCTTTTGTCAGACGCTTTTAAGCTATCATCTATGCTATACGCATGCGCATAGTGCTCTCGCTCTCATACTTCCTGGCTGAATAATTTTTGTCTTAGGGGATGTTTGGTCACTCTAATTTGTCTGACTGATTGAATATAATTTTTAAATAATTCCTTCAATAACATATTAAAAAATCAGACATGTAAGAATAAGTACCTAAAGTTCATTTATTTTTTGGGTAGCTTAAAAGCTATTTGATTAAGACAAAAATTATTCAGCCAGAAGTATGAGAGCGAGAGCACTATGCGCATGCGTATAGCATAGATGGTAGCTTAAAAGCGTCTGACAAAAGCTCTGGTCCATCGAAAGTGTCTGACACTTATGATATTACTTTAAAATAATATTCTACATGATATATATAAAAATCAGCCATGTAAATTTAAGTTAAATAATTCTTATTTTAGTTACCTTTCCCATTTGGTACCTGCCCAGGTGTCACTCGGCAAGTCCCACAAAGCGCGTAGGTATTCAAGGCACAAGAGACGCTACTGAAAACTTCAGGTTTCATCCGTGTGAAAATAAGTAATGTCTGATTCCTCTGGGATCTTGGACCATTAGGTTATTGTAGTTAGTACCTGCAGTTACCACGTATTAATGCTCGTAATTAATCGTGAGGATGAGCAGTGAGCAGTATTGCATACTAATTAGTGAAAAGTGGAAGGTGTTGGGCAGCATCTCGTGGGTACTATCATATCAGCTACGAGCCATCAGTACCAATGTTCTTTCAGAAACTTTAGTAGTATTCTTGTAACCCCACCAGCTAAGCCAAACGTATCTGAAAATTGCAACTCATTAGTGCAACCACTGGGGCCGGATACCGCAGCGCCTGTCTGTCTCATCATATTAGGGTACCAGATAGATAGGGACATACCTACGTACCTACTGAGACGGCGTACTAAGCTACTACTCACTCACTTGCTATATATGGACAGTCACTGGTATTTTGCATTTCTTCATTATACCTTTAAGCGTGATTCACACATAGCGCGAGGACGGGTTGGTTTGCCATCCATTGCCGGTTTCTTAACATAGTATTTTTTTACTTTATTCTGTAAATGGCGATGGATGGCAAATCAACTCACGCTCGATTCGCACCCGGGCTATGTGTAAATAGCTATGCCAAAAATCCTTGCCCGCGGGAGTAATATTATATTATTCAAACAGATTCCAAGTTTTCACTTCGAGTACTTACAAAATATAGGTAGAGTATAGATGAGCGATTGTTTGGAGGCTATGAGGAGCAATAAAAAGCAGTACAAATTTAAGTAGTGGAACAAAAGCTAGTGAGAATACCGGGTGCACTACGATAAACAACAATTGTGGCATAGCAGTCGCCAGGGCTGGCGCGGCAGGTGCGGCAGGCGCTCCACGTGGTCATACACTCTTATCTAAATAAGACTTTTGTCGATTAATACAATCATTGCGAAAATAGATTATTGCTATTGCTTCCCATCACTTGAAGTTAGAGAGATGTCTTCCTCGTTCTGAAATATAGTTTCGTTTATCCGAAAGTTGAAGGATATGCTTAAAACCAAAGCAAGGTAAGACTAGAATTGAAAGAAAGAGAGTCAAGAAGAAGTCATTTGAGATGTGATCATTGCGTCATATACTTATTTGTGGAGTGGGGTTGGCTGACAGCAACACCAATACAGAGATTCGCGAACTGTGCCCTTAGCACGAAATACTGTCGAATTTGTAATGTAAAGGTATCGACAGATGGAGCTACAAGAGGCAGGCTGCCAATCGCAATGTTCCGTTCTCTCGATACCTTTACAAGCGCGAAACACTTAGACAAGCGTATACCATTCGTTCACACCTGTCATAAACGTCAAAATATGTTACATTGAACATTCTATTCTACAAAACGTTGACCGACGAGTTGCCACTTGCCTAGGGGGCAGATAGGTACAGGTGATATTCTGCTTGAAAACGTCAGCATCAATTGAAGTGCATCTTGTAACACTCTTGCGTTGCACGCGCGGCAGCCCTGCGCGCGGCGGCGGTGCGGCTCGCGGCGGCGCAGGAGTCGATGCGCGATATGCAAATCCCGGCTACCGTATTGACCGCACCATTGTTCGTGCCGCCGCCTCTCTTTTATTTCCTGCGGCCGCCGCGCGTACGCATGTAACTTATGGCTCCTACACCGGCGCGCGCACCCGCCGCAGGTTTGTTCGATAGCTCATGGTCTTGTTTTCGTCGGAGGTATTGTCGATTTACATAAACTGTTATCGATATGAGCTTATACTTGCACACTGTGGCCGCTTGAGCTTGTTTTGCTAATAAAGTAACAAATAACAGTGAAACCCTGTGGGCTTTACTGCATCTCATCTATTTCATTTCATCTTCTAAAAGAGAACAGGCAGAAGTAACCGTGCGCTTGTGCAAGTTCCAAAAATGAAAGCCAACCACGTCGGACGCTAGCTAATTCAAAGAGTGAGGCGGTACAACTGCAGTTTAACGAACGAGGTCCTGGCGCAGGCTCGTCTGCAGAGATCAGGCGGCAGTCGTTCCTGTAAAAATCAAAATAAGTCATATCAGATGGCAAATACTTAGGAAAGCTCTGGCCCCGAAGAGTAATTTGCACGCTGCATACTTATTTCCATTGAATGCCTCTAAGTCTGATCGCCAAGGGTGATCGGGAGGTACATCAACCCCGTACATCACAGCTACGTGTAGGTACTGACGTACATTTTGGCTCCATTTCACGACCCACGTCGTTCCAGTGTGTCTGCAGAGCGTAGAGCCACCGGTAGTTATGTATTGCGCCGCGCACCGCGGTGCGGGCGGAGCGGGCGAGAGACAGCGCGGCGCGTTATCTTAATTGGTGACCTTATCATTTATAGTTAGTTAGGCACTAACTGTCCCCCGCGCGCCGCCCCCCCGCTCCACATGACAGATGTGGCCGGGGTAAGCAGCAGCGCTGACGACAACTATCTAGCTAGAGCTGATACAACGCTAGTTAGCTCAAAGTTTTTACTCTCAGCGATTTTAGAAGGGGCATGCATCATAACTCATTTATTCACAAGGATAATCATTACAAGCCCGATCATTCCCTGTAACTTCTGCACTGACTTCTTAACCTTCTTCCCTCAGCCCTTCCTCTTCCCTCCTTCCCTCTGTATGCTCGGCAGTACGAATGTGGCACCCCTGCACAGTGTGTTATAGAAGCCGACTTGCGGTCATGTGTGGTTTATATGTCTATTTGATGGGCATCATCGTGGTGAAAAATTTACAGAAATCCCGATACGATTATCTTCTCTAGTTTTAGAGATATTAATTTTTCTATGAGAGGTCAATGACCTTAAGAAAATCTTTTTTTATTTTTATTGGGAAAATTATGACCCCATTACACTTTTTTAGTACTCAGAGTAGTGCAACTGTATGCTATATATTTATATTAAAAAATAGAAGACATTAGCTTTAGTAGTCTGAGAAATATTAAATATTTTCTGTTTTTCACAATTATATTTTTGATAATTGTACATTAGCGTTGTAGCATTTTATTTTTGGTTATTACTATGCACAATATTGTCGTCTACAATATCCTAAAATTTCACATACTACAAACGCACGTTAAAGGAGAAAAAGCGTTTCTAAGTTTTTTAGAAATTTCTATGGAAATAGGGTTGTCAATATTTAATTAATTACAAATATTAAAATCAAAGTTTTTAGGAGATTTTGAATGGTTGAGAAGAGATTAAGGAAGGAGAGAGGTTTATGTAGATTATTGCGCCAACTCCCATGTTGACGTGGTAAATAATCTCAAAATTAAATAAAGACTAATAATAAGTTTTTTGTTTTTTATTTTTAGGACTCCTCTTCAGACTGAATTAATACTTCTTCTGATGACAAAGAAAGCGTCTCATCAAATCTATGAAGCGTAACATTTTCTGTCGAGGGTTTTAACAGAGAAAGGACTCTGTCGGGTAGGGCTGTGCGTTTATTTTTATTCTTTCGCAAATCAAAGGACATGGTTGTTATGAGTGGATCTGAGGATTCCAAAGCTCGGTGAAACAAATCGAGAATAGTAGTTTGGCGATTTAATTTTCGCGTGTGATGCTCGCGATCATAACGCCAAAACTTATTTCTCGATTCACCGGCTTGTTCTAAAAGCATACCAATCGGCAAGGAAATCGATTCTATGATGTTTGCACCATGTATCAGTATTTTATGCAAGGTGACTGACATATAAAACCACTTATAGTGCTCCACGTATCTAGTGGCGAGATCATAGCAAAATACTTTAAACTTTTTAGAATCTATTTCCATACCACTTGATAGTGCCACTAGAATAGTATGTAGGTCCTCGACTAGCCATTCCTTGATGGCCAAAATGTTGGCAAATTATATTATTATTATTATTGTTATTATTATATTATTCCCAATACCACACGATGACCTTCATAGAAGAAAAATTGCCAAGAAGCATATATCTTTTGCCGTGAGAATAGTATATTCACAATAAGTATGACCTATTACGATGAGCTATACCAGCAATCTATTGCCTCGGACCCCGTGACTCGCTGAAAGAACTGTTTAAAGAAATTAATATTTTAACAGTTGCCTTACAATATATTTACGACAACGCCTTATATGTAAGGAAGAACCTAGACCTCTTCCAAAAAAAATCGGACGTTCACAACTTAAATACGCGGAATAAAAATAAACTTGCGATACCAAAACTAAGGCTTCATAAAGTCCGTAATTCGTTTGTGGGCAAATGTATAAAAATATATAATAAAATTCCTCAGGATTTGGCTGACCTGCCACTTGATAAGTTTAAAATAGAAGTGAAAAGATTTTTAATTAAAAAAAGCTATTATAAAGTAGACGAATATCTTGATGATAAAAATGCGTGGTCATAATAATCTCTTGCTCTTGCACCCAGTTATTATAAATAAACAAACTAAATATTAAAAAGAAAATGAAGAATAACGATAATCTACCTGAGTTTCTTGCTGGTCTCTTCTCAAGAGATTTAACTACCGAAACAGCGAAAGAATCATTTTCTAATGATTTATTTACCAAGTATCTTATTTATTATAAATTATAATATTTTTGACAAATGTAGGTGGTACATAATTATTGTAAAACTTTGACATTCATAAGTGCTCTTTATGTGCCTAAACTGAATAAATGAAATTTATTCTTTGATTCTTTGAGTACATAATATTTACCTATAACGTCAATTATGAGTCATCAGTAAGAACTTTGCGGATCATAAATGGTACATTTCAAACAATAACTTAATTTTTGACAACCCTAAGCAAAATTTTTAAAAAATCATATTTTACGAAACGCGTGTGTTTCGCGTCTGGTTTTTTTTGTGGCAATACATATTAACATTATACATATAATTCAATTTGAAACAAATACTACAACGCAATAGTTTTCGAAAAAAAAATTTTTTAAGTTATCATAGAAAATATTTTTTTTCTTTTTTTTAGTACTCCAATCATCAATTATTTATGTGTACATTTGTTCTTTAGGTCAACATACATCATGTTTATAAACCATTTGTGGTTAAAAATCATAAGGAAAACAGCTATAAAGTTTTTCTGATTTCTATGGATTTTTCTCGATTTTTTTAATTTCTCAAAAAGTATGAGACATACATCAACGAAAGTTTTTTTAAGTAGTTTGTCTTAAAATTCTCTATACGAAGAGTTTATAAAACGGAGATGACCGCAAATCGGCTTCTATAACACACTGTGCCCTGTTGCAAACGTCCTTAGGCCATGAAACCACTTTTCATCAGGTGGGTCGCGAACATATCTGCCACCTAAGTGGTACAAAAAAAAGGATATATACACAAAGGACGGGGGGGGGGAGAGATAAAAAAATAATGATACGAGTATAATGCTATCACACATATCATGGGTCATGGGATCTGTACAAGGTGAAGAATGTGAATCTTTTAACAAGTGGTGGGGGGATGAGGAGCATAGTAAAATTATGTTGACTAAATACATACAGAATAGTGATTTTTCCAATTTCACAGTTCTGAAATTAACTCGTCAATGAGGCCTCGTTTATTCTTGAACTTTTTCTTCGTATAGAAATGAACGTATTCAAGATAGTGCCAATCTGATATTCATGCTTTACATTGTTTATTTAGAACATACGAATATTTTTAAACCACTTTTCAGTTCACTGTGACCTACCTAGTGGTTTCTTGAGTGGCAAATACGATACAAACTTAGGAGGTACATATGTGTAGGCGTATACCAGTCGTATATACCTACTCTTATTACGTTTTAAATAAATAATTAAATGAATAGGATGATTATTACGATTTATCACGTGATTGTGAAAGTTTAGAAGTTTTTCGAATACATACGTACGAGTACATCACGATTAATTTCCTCTGGGGTAGGCAGAGGCAACAGTCTGCCATCTGTCTCTACCTTCGTCTATGGCCGCTAAACCTTTCTTGCAAGCCCCCCTGTTTACTTGAACCGGCGGGTTAGTAAAGTACATAGTAGGTAGGTACTGTACTATAGCTAGTGTCGATATTGATTGTAATCCAAATCCAAACTAATATTATAAATGCGAAAGTAACTCTGTCTGTCTGTCTGTCTGTCTTTGCTTCACGCCTAAACTACTGAACCGATTTGTGTGAAATTTGGTACAGACATAGTTTGGAACTTGAGAAAGGATATAGGGTAGTTTTTATTACAAAAAATAAAATAAAAAATAAAATTTATTCTGGACATACAGCGCCATCTATTGTTCAAGAGGCGGCATCAATTCAGTACTGAAAATTCATCGGAAAAATGTAAATAAATAGTAAAAAGGTATGAAAATATAATATAATACAACTTTTGGTACAAAAAAAATGCTCTAACGGAGTATAGATAATTCTATTAGTACTATATATTATTATGTCGAGTTGGTGATCGCGCAATGGTGTCGATCGTTACACGAGTTCGGTTCATGTTATTGTTTTAATTCATCGGATAAAAGTTAATAAACAATAAAAAGGTATGAAAAAAATAATATCAATATAATAAAACTTTTAGTACAAAACATTTGCAATGACCATAAATAAGCCGGGGTACATCTTGAAAAAGACTCCCATGGACTCTACGTTGCGTGCTCAAGAGTGTCAAAACCACAAGACCTATATATTTTTGCAAAGGATGGCAAAACTAAAAACGTGGTATACAGAAATGTCTTGGTGTAAGAAACTTTAATAATCTTTAAAGCCTATAAAAATAATAGAAAATTTGTCAAGGGAGAAACAGCATTTTTTTCTGAAATGGCAAACCAAAACAATATTTTGAAAATAAGGGAAAAATAACATTTTCGCCTTTTTCGATCGGCCATAACGGCTTTAATGCTCTAAGTGAGTATACATATTGTTACGAATGTCATCACTCATGACGTAAGCCGTCTATGATTGAAGCATTTGATAAATTTGACTAGATTCTTAACAACAGCGCTGGTCCAATGCGTGGAGCGATGGACTGCCGTGCAAGAAGTTGATGGTTCGAGCCTTGCATGTACATAAAAAGGTTTTTGTGATTTTTAATATTTCTAGAAATTTATTTGGAAAGTAAGGTGGAAATTCTTGATTTAAATCTTGAAGTTTATAAAGTTCTAGCAATTGATAGAATATTCTCGATGATGAGCCCAAGTTCTGAAATTGATCTCCTCAAATAGAATGAACTAGAATAATTGTAAATAAAGAGAATCGAAATTACGATCGTAATGACGATCGAAAAGACTAGCGAAATTAGAATTTCCAGAAGATTCTGCATGGTATATAAACAGCACGTGGTATTCCTAGGCAGTCACCCATCCAAGTACTAACCACGCCCGATGTTGCTTAACTTCGGTGATCGGACGAGAACCGGTGTATTCAACGTGGTATGGCCGTTGGCTGGGTGACCGCCTGGGAATACCACGTGCTGTTTATATACCATGCAGAATCTTCTGGAAATCATCATTCGTAACAATATCTTCAATTTAAACACAGAGCTCATTATGTTGATTTTTGAAGAGTTCCCTACAATATCTTCCACATTTTTCATTTTTGAAGTGATCCCGCGCGATCGGGAACTATGTGGGTAAAACCAAAAATCTGCTGGAAGTCACTATTAGACGCGAACGAAGTCGCGGGCAAAAGCTAGTATTCTATAAAGTATTCTTCGCATTGCTGAAGGTGTCACCCCCTCAGTGAATGTCTTCAGCTAATGTAATCACAGATCGAGATGAGCAATACGTAAGACAACATTGATTTACTGTATCCGCCCGCTTAATCACAGCACAGCCAGTACAGCTATAATATAATATTATGTGAATACACTGAACGCACGCTGAATGAGTTATAGTTAGCTTTATCCAAGTCATAATTAGTTGCCAAAAATAGTTCACTTAGTGGGGTTGCCTCGCACAAATTATGTTTTGTAAAAATGGTTTGGACCTTCTGTAAATTAACTTATTAGCAAAAAAGTGAATCAGTTGCTTCAAATCTGATCCGCAAAGCGTGACGTGCGTTGATAAATAGAAAGGGTTGCCGCCGTACACTTGTTACTTCATCAATGGCGGTATTGGAGTGCTGTGGTAGTGAGCAGTGTATAAATCACGCGCCGCCGGAGTCGTCCTCATATATCACGCCGACCCTTTATTCACGAACAGCTACAAATATCGTTGCTGCCAGCCAACAAATAAAGTGTCAGGTACTCTGAGAGATCTTTTCATTAAAATATGATTCGTTGACGTTATTTTTTAAGTTGGTAGTAGCGTGAGATGAGGTCGGGTCAGGCATTGTGCTGCGCGCTTTGTGAGCGGCCCGCACCGCCGCGCCGCACCGCCGATGTGCGTGCGTGTCCGCTGCTTTGTTTAAATCATTTAATAGCTTATAGAATGGCTGAAGCTGAAGGCAAATTAACAGTAATGATTTATTGACATTTTTATTCATAATGATAACAATATCAGTAGGTCGGCACTAAATTATATCACACATAATAACGCATAATAAAAAAAAACAAATGTGAAAAAAAAAAACAATATAGATGGAGGTTGTACACATCAGATAAACACGCGGAGTGTGGGACAACACGGCTGCTGGCCATCTCGGGAGTGCACAATAGCGCGTAGGCCTCAGGTAGTCAACGGGACTTAGGTTTTTTTTCGCTTCACCTGAAGGTCGGCTCTTCCACGAATATTGGCGAAGCACCCTCTGATGACATTCCCATTAGTTTATGTAATAACCGTAATTTCTCACCCCTCACTGAACAATGACATTTCTCGGAAATCACGGCTATAACACTGGCTCTAAATCGTATAGAGCTTCTAAAACTATGAATATGTTGATTTGTAGTTAAGTATGTGGAAACGTGCAGAATAAATGAGGGACAGTTTATTTTGTGCGAACTGATATTATCTCAAAAATTAATCAAGTTATTTCACTGGACTTGCGACAGGTACAAATAGCAGGGCTCAGAGTCTACGCGTGTACTGTACCAGTAGTGCAGTATTAGAGTAGACTCGGCTCCACAGTTCTACAAGGACCGTCTTCATACCTTCCCCTGGCTCATGGCCGATAGCATATCAACTCTTTCTGCTTTATTTACACAATTTCAGGGCTACCACAGAGTCATGCTTTAAGTACAGGAAGATGGAGCTTCTGTCAGTAATTTAAAAAACATTTAAAACAGTAGAATGATACCTGGTGACACCAAAGGGTATTATACCCATAGTCAACAGTTGTTACCTACTAAAATCTAAAAACTCTCATTTGTCTTCTAAATTTGATTTGAAGCGAGATCAGGTTATACTTGAAAGTTATCTCGATGAAGTTTGTATAATGTGGTTGAGGCGAACTCGCGACTCATTATGTAATGGTGCCTCCTGAATGTTCATCAAGTTCAGCCGCCGAAATCTCAGCTAGGAGGGCTCCGGGTCAAGATCACTGTCAGGGTACAGTGATCTTGACCTCAAAATTAACATCTGAAAACTCGTAATCATCACACAACAATCTCACGGCCATTGCTAGTAGGCAGTCCGTGGTGGGTAGGTACGAGTAGGACTTACTGTCCAGATTCCTAATTTGTACGTAACTATATACTACTTATATGGTTTATTAATAGCGTAAATTGAGATGAAAATTTGAATATGATTTCACTATTGGCCTTGGTACCGACGGTAGGAGTGACGGGCTGTATCGTATACATACAACACAATAACAGGGTATTATTAGGTGTTGATGAACGCCAAGAGTGAGTCACGCAGCACTGAACATAAACTATATTACCATAGGAGTTGTTTATCGTTCGCCTGTAGGTACAAGCGATTGATTTGACAAACAAGAATAACGATGAGATGGGAGGCTGCGCATCTACAAGGCAAATGTAGCAGATCACATATTGATGAGTTCTCGAAAACTCCGCACCAACACCGTTATGTGCGCACACGCATACGCTCTGCATATTGTATCGCGCAACTCATACTCTCTTAGTTACTACTTACTGGCCTACACCAGAGATAAAAGTTGTGATAACTCATTAGTACGTACCTACTTCACCTGAATAATATCATTGCAAGCAGATATTCCTGGCTGCCCGTGACACCTGTTCTGTTGAAAGCAAAATTCGGTTTAGATGAATACTAGGTTGGTGCCTTAGTATCGATACTTTGCTTTGCCATATTAGCGATACTGGACATCATATAGCTCTGATTACTTTTTACTTCCCTTCTGCCTACTCTGCTCATCCATCAAGTGGTCTCCCTCTCATTTGGAGTTGGCTTCGTAGTAACCCCTGTATTTCAATATTTTGCTGTGAAGCAACTACCGCACCATTTTGACCTTTTCGTGTTGCGGTAGCGATTATTCGTCCTCCAACTACTCTTAACGATTTTGCCATCGAGACTCGAATGGCAACCGTATTAAAATTAAAACTAAACAGCTACGAGTATGTTGAATTCTGCAGCACTACATTTTAGATGAAGTCTGTCGGTATCTACATATACTTCTGTAAAGTTCTTAAAATTGAACGATTTGTTACCTTTGAAGGTTAGGCCTTCATATTAGAAAACTTCCACGAAGTTGAGAGCATCCGGTGACGCAGCACATAATGTATCGGTAATGTGCTCGCGACTGTCGTTAACTTGCTAATTGCTGAGGATAATGAGGAGGCGGCATGCCGGCGGCCGTGTGATTGGGAGGCTCGCCTCTCATACAGATGAGCGTTCTTTCAGCTAACCACTACGTCGTGCATTTAGAGCCCAAATACATTATCTATTAGTCCCGACTCCCACATAAATCTCCAGAAAGACAATGATGGAAGCAGAGCGTTTGTGACAAAGGTGCCAAGCCGAGCGGTGGCGACCGAAGCGAATCGCTCAAAGGGTTCTTTCGTTCCTTAGCGTTTTGTTACTTTGTCAGGAACGACAGGAACGGTTCGGGTATGATTTAGTGCGGGGAAAGACAGGTCGCGCCGCGTTCCGCGCACAGGTGCACGTCTCAATAGAGCGCGATTTCTGTGGAAGATAACATCGAGCCGGGTTCGTGTTTATTAGCGCGTTTGTGACACTATGACACGGTGGTGAACTAACGACGCATGCGCAGATTTATTGCAGACGTGCTCGCAGCACCCGCGTCACCTACCGTTCACTCACTAGAACAGTTGATGCTAATCTTTACGACAGGATGCAAATAAGTAATCATATACGTATCTACATATAACTGCCTTGTATGTAATTACACCAGCTAGACCTTGAACGAGTATTACATTTCTCTTTGGGTAATAACTAGAAAGATCAGATTCAGTCAGTGTAGGTATCTAGCTAGAAAACTAATTCTAATTCTTACGATTTGTTTTGTACTGAGCAAAATACAAAAAATATTACTAAATTTTTAATGCAATAGTATAAAAATCACAATCACAGCCTCCGTGGCGTAGTGGTAGTGCAGCGACTGCTACGCACGGGGCGCGGGTTCGATCCCCGGTTAGTGCAAAAGTTGTATGCATAAATGTGACTGTTGGCATTAGTCTGGTCGTGCCTCGGAGAGCACGTTAAGCTGTCGGTCTCGGTTGCCATACAAACACCTATAGCAGTTGTTACGGGTAGTCGGAGTCCTCAAAAGTCCAACCAGTCTAACTTGGAACTTCGATATCGCCATTGGTCTTTAGACCATTGGTTGTGGAGGTCTTATGGGGCTTCACGGAAAATATCGAAGTTCAGCCGCATCACAGTTGGACTGGAGAGCCGACCCCAACTGAGTTGGGAAAAGGTTCAGAGAATGATGAGTGTAAAAATATCTAGCTTAATTTTGAATCGAAATTTCCGTTTATATGTTTGTGTATTATCTATTGACTCAACATGCAATATAGTCCCTACTAGCGGCACGTGATCGGCCAGTGTTGCTTGAAATATTGTATAAACAAGCTCGTGAAAGTGGATTTAATGTCTATTAAATGAGTCCTTTTGGGGTGCGACTGCGCAAGGCGGTGCGCGGGGCACTTGTGCGCGTGTGTTTGTTTGCATGCCCGCGACAATGACGTGGGATGTGGGTTCGGATGTTCGCGCATCGATGCATTTTAATTGCCAATAGAAAGACATTTAGAAGTGTCCCTTTGTAATCGAAACCTCTAGTCTGGTAGCAATGGCAATGGTACGACTAACGATAAAAATCACAATATAAAATAGGTCGGCAGGTTTTCACTCTTCATTGGGAAAGGTGGAATCCAGTCCAGTCCATCTATCTGGACTTTAAGAGACAGTTCTTCTTCTAGAATCCATAATACCATAATACCATAATACCATAATACCATAATACCATCATACCATAATACCATAATTACCATAATACCATTATGGATTCTAGAAGAAGCTAGTCAAGATGCATTTTCTTTGGTAAATACCTAAACATGGTTGTTTTTTTTGTAAATACAAGTATCTAAGCGAGAATGGAACACGTCTTCTAGTGTTTGATGTGGACCATTAACATTACCAATCTAGGAAGCTTTTACTTAACTCAGTGGGGGTCATCTTGCCAGCCTAACTGTAATGTGATTGAACTTCGATATTTTTCGCGGCACGACGGCCTTCATTTTGACATCCACAACCCTTTGGTGATATTGAAATTTTGTAGTTGTGATAGTGGACCACTATATTATATTCTTATTTATTATCGTATTCTCCTATATCATTTCTTTCAGGTATAACTGTAGCGTGATTACAAAGATTTTAAACCTGTGGCGAGTTTACAATAAGCCTCTCCAAGCGGGCTCGTGTCGGCAACTAATGTATTCGCGAAATAGTTTAATTTAGCGGCTACATCTATCGGGCATGTTTGCCGGCGACAGTTTTCATTAGGCCGCTTGATCTCGGTTTATTGCCCGGACGGGATTGCCCCGCCCCGCCTCCTTGCCCCGTCGACCGTTGTCTACGGACAAATTAAAAAGTAACACTATCGTTCTCTGCAATTCCTACGGACGCACAATTATGAGTCAGTACTGTTGTTTTACGCGCTTCGTAATCAGAGCAAAAAACTACCATGTTTGCAAATTTCCTTCCGGACCATAATATGCACTATTATCCACTGGTTGGGTCATGGGCTCTTTTGAGTGCCCAGTCCGAAAGGGCACGCCTGTTCAGTTTAGTTTGCCTGCCTGCCTGTTCAGGATTGGGGACCAAGGCTTTTGTCACTATTCAACCTCACCTGCATTCAACTCTGACGCAGTCTTTCCTATCAGGGTTGTACTATGCAAGTCATAGAAGCAAAATCAAAAGGAAGAGAAGGAGAAAACGGACTCCGGACGCTATGGTGAAAGTTGATGACTAAAGTAGCAAACTGGCACACGGCCTGCCTAATGGCACAAACTATAATAATACTTGTAAGTTGTAACACGAGAGAAGAAAATGAGGAGATAAGGAAGGGACTTGAAGATACTTATGCCAAAGTTAATACATGAATCGCTGTTGTAAACATTAGACGACAAGCAGTCATGAAAAACCTGGCAGGAAGGTCTATAGATTTGTATTTGAAAAGAATTGAAATTGAGTTAGCGCGCGAATTACAACAAAAGTCGGACTCAATGGAAGGCATTTACGAGTATTGACGTTTAACGGATTATTAGAGTATAGGTTTAATGTTGTTTATTGTAGTGTGCAACCCTTGCCGCCCCCCGCGGCGAGGCCGAGTCCCACGTCCCGAGCCGATGTCGTCCGGCACAAAGCCCCGTTTGTTTGCCACCGCTCTGTATTGACAAACAATTCATTAGATCGACACGCGACCGCTACGCAATGACGATTGATTGACGCTCGCCCCATACAATACAATATTGTTTATTGGAAGTAGTTCAGTGAAAAGTTTGCATAAACGTTGTGCCGTTGATTTTGGCGCAATATTGTGGAACGACGGGAAGTCCCCGGGCTATTGTGTCAACACCACAGGTCAAGGGACAGTTTCAAATAACATTTACTAATGAAACTGTAAACGAGAGATTATTCTTCGATTCTTTGTTAAAATTTCATTTTATATCTTTACGCGGGTATAGGTATGTACACAAAGTATATGCTGCATATTGTATGTGTGTAAATTATATTATTGTGTGGAAGGAAGAGTATTTACCGAATGATTTATTTAGTTCCATAACGCTGAATCCAGAAGTCGCTCATTAGCATGTCCTTATACGAAGCGAAAGTCGTTGAAACAGAAAACAGGATTTGCTAAGAGTGACATCGTCCAATTAATAGGTTTATTATTATGTAAAAACATCATTGAAACAGACAGGGCGTCGGCGCCGCGTGCCCGGCGCGGGACGAGCGTCACCCGCCAGACCATTTGCATCACAAACACGGGGAACATGATTGTTGTGATTCTTTTAATTGACAATTAAGTATGATTCTCCGCCTCCCGTGTAGGCAGTACGCACATCAACACATAGAAATAAATAATACTACTAGCGTAACAGTAGGTACTCAGGATTCGTAATCTCTTTCGTTGTTTTCATTGATCACTTAGACATCTAAGTGTACCGTTAATTATTTCAAACAAATTGATCTTTGAAATTCCTTAGAATTAAATCTGTTCGTAAATAATGTTTATTCATTACGTTCGACTTCAACAACCTATAAGTTTTATCGCCACTTATTGTTATTGGCACCAAGAGAAAACCATATGGTACAGAACTCACCTTATGCAGATAAAGCAGTATGGTGTGGACCACACAGGATATTGGACGGAAAGCGTTTACCGATAAGATAACATCGGCTCTAAAGATACGCAGCGTGTGAAGTGCGCGATCGGGACGTCGCCGTCGTGAGTGCGCGCCGGCGCTTACGCACGACGCGCTTTGAACGAACTGGCGTTCCCAGGCATAGAGTCATGACCAGCTTTTATGTGAAAATAATATTTAATATTGACTGCGGGTATGTACTAAGACTTTGTCAACGTAGGGATTGCAGTATCAGCCCCCAGACCGTGTCGTGTACCTATCGGTGTGTACCCAGATCGGTAGCTGCACGTGTCACGTAGCTCTGTGGCACATCGAAACCTTTCAAAGATCGTAAGATCAATAAAGGGCATTTTGACAAGTTATGTGAGCTCTAAAGATAAAGATATGGTTTAATACAGTAAAACTTGTAACTTGTGAATATACTGAGCGTGTTCAGTTGAATAAGCAATAAATTACAATAATTTTGTGTTTCACAAATTATAGTCTACCAAATCGCTATACGAAGTTGATATTTTTTTAATATACCAGTAGTACAATTTGAACGGTGATGACTGTACTTTTTTTTATCGTGCGCAAAATATCAACCAAAATCGGTGGAGGTGATTAAGTCGGACTCGAACCGACTAAAACGCACGCCGCCGTTCATGGGTCCTTGATTCTCGGAGGTGAGAATACAAGACATCTTTCGCACCCCGGCAGACCCTGGAACATCTCTTTTAAGATGACACTCTTCACCTAATGTAGGAACCATGGTGTCCCCATCTAGCCCCTAGTATTATACTCTCCAAGACGTTATTTGGTAGTGCTTGTGCTGCTAAGCACGTAACGATTTTTTATAATTTGCGATTTACACCGCACATCAAGGAATCGGGTCAAATTTTTTTGTCCAAATTTATTTAGCTGCTACATTTTTTATACATATTACATAAACACACACATCAACATTGACGTTTTAAAGCAAACCAGACTCTCTGTGAAATTTATAGAATTTTTATTGACATATAATTTAAAATTACAATTTAAACAAATAACACGATTCACCAGTAAGACTTGTTTAGATTACATAGCCCACAATGTCAAATCATGTAAAGGCATGATTAAAGAGCTATCGCTATCAGATCACAATGCGCAAATTATTGAGGTTCCAGTCAAAAAAACTTTTAGTTTGAAATATTGGTACATAGAAAAACGGAATTACTCCAAAGGTAATAGAATGATCTTCATTAAATATTTACAGCAGCTTACCAATAGTGATGTTTACAGCTGTATGGACGCAAATATCGCCTATAACCAATTTCATGAAAACTTTGTTATGCTATACCAATTATGCTTTCCTTCAGTCAAAATTCGGATTTATAATGAATCACGGCCAAAGTGGATCTCACGTGGTATAAAAACATGTAGCAAGCGCAAGTCACATCTCTTATGGCAATACAGAAATAATAAAAGTCAAACTAACAGAAAAATATTTAAAAATTACGCAAAGAGGTACAAATCTATAATAAGATTAACAAAAAAATCTCAAAACGATTACTACATTAAGACTGCACCTAATAAAAGCAAAGCTACTTGGAAAGTGATAAACGAGACGAAATATAAACATCCGACCGAAAGCATAAGTCAAGTAATGAGTAATGACATAACTGTTAATAATCCTATAGACATATCAAAATCATTTAATAATTTTTTTCTTGACATAAATAATCATAGCGTACACACTAATTCACCTAATAGTTCTTCAAATAAAATAGCGTTTCTTTCTAATTCAATTTTTATGGCACCGACTATCGCAGATGACATATATAAAATAATAATAACTTTGAATAACACGAACAGTACCGGCTTTGATGGCATTTTGACAAACATCATTAAAGATGCAGCCCATATTATATCTGAACCCTTAAGTCATATTATTAATCTTTGCATAGAACAAGGCACTTTTCCAGATAAATTAAAAATATCAGTTATAAAGCCAATATTTAAAAAAGGTGACAGAACGAATATGAGCAACTATAGACCTATAGCGTTAATACCTATCTTCGCTAAAGTATTCGAAAAGGTTATACACAAAGGGATATATACCTTTTTTGAAAAACGGAACATTTTCACACCTTGCCAGTATGGGTTCAGAAATTGTAAATCAATAAATGTAGCAATATATAACTTTCTAAGTAAAGTAATGACCAATTTAGACAAGGGATTACCAGCTGTGGCATTATATATGGATATGTCAAAGGCTTTTGACCGTGTTGACCATAATGTTCTGTTGAGTAAAATGTACGCATATGGTGTTAGAGGCAATGTGTACAATCTAGTAAAATCGTACCTTTCTTGCAGACAACAATTTACAGAAGTAAAATGGATCAATCCCATAACAAAAACTGAAGAAGTCTGCACTTCTGATACTGGTACTGCTAAATTTGGTGTTCCGCAAGGGAGCATCTTGGGACCTCTACTCTTCCTTATATATATTAATGACATGCCTGCGGCAACACAACATGACATCACACTATTCGCTGATGATAGCACAGTACTCTTTACTAATGATGACACAAAAAATTTAGAATCAGACATTAATCAATCTTTGGTACGAATTATGGACTGGCTTAAAATAAATAATTTAACAATTAACCTTGAAAAAACTAAAATAATGAATTTTAAAATACGAGTTAATCGAACAGCTGCTCTAAAAATTCGTTATATGAACAGCGATATCGAAGAAGTAGAGGCTACTAAATTTCTAGGGTTAAATATTGACAACCAAATCAACTGGAAACTACATGTTGAATGTGTATGCAAACGACTTGCCCAGTTCTCATATGCACTACAGAAATTAAGGAAGGTAGCAAACACATCCACTTTAATAACAGCTTACCACGGCTACGTCAGTTCTGCTCTCAGATACGGTGTGATATTCTGGGGCAACAGTATAGACCAGGAACGTGTGTTTATTGGTCAAAAGCGTTGTATCAGAGCCATGTTTAATTTTTATGCACCTGAATCGTGCGCACCATATTTTAAAGAAAATAATTTATTGACATTTCCTTGTATCTTCATACTTGAGGCTGCACTGTTTGTTAGGAAAAATTCTGATTTATTTAACTATCGTACACGTGCACGACATCAGACCAAATTACATTTAGTAGCTAGTAAGACACAACTGATGCACGAGAGTATTTTTTGTCTGGCGCCGCGGATTTTCAATAATGTTCCAGAATCCATCAGAACCATACCAGAAACGAATGAATTTAAAAAACTACTCCGTAATATGTTAGTCAATAAATGCTACTATTCGTTAAAGGAATTCTTGTCTGATAACTCATTACGATTGTACAAAACGCCTTAGCTGTGATGTGTTCAGTATACATTTGGTAAAAATGGTGATGGAATTTTTTTTTTTTTTCGACATTTACCTACTATTATATTATATGACTAAATTCTATATTGACATTACAAATTTATAATACAATTGTAATATTACATCATGACATTGTTAATTTTAATTATTAAGTAGCCATAGGTACCATGACATTTTGATTTGTATTCTGGAATGTATACCTAAATATAAATAATTTGACAGTAAGGAAAATTTCTAGAAGTAACATATCAGACTATTGTTTAATATTTTGTTTTTAATTTACCTACTAAATTGCATGCCTGTTATGGTAGAATATGGCGAAACTATATGGTATAAATGTAACATCTTATGTAACCCATATTTGCAATGAATTAATAAATAAATAAATAAATAAATAAATAAATAAAATCATATTTGGCGAAAGGTGTTCTGGCGAAATGTGGGCGTGAGTGTTCTCTGCCTACCTCTTCGGGCATTACGGGCGTGAGCGTGTGTATGTATGTATGTAGAATAAAATTACACTTTCCTTGGACAAATATTTTCATAATGCGTTATAATATTGAGCTAGGTTATAATATCTTTAGATCATTATAATTATGCTGCATCTAATTAAGGTAGCTATTATAGTATAGTATAGACTGCAAGGGTTCATTGGCGTTTACTTAATATATTCTCAACAAAAAGCAAATCTTTTCAAGCAGAAGAACAAACAGCACAGAAGTTGTGAAGTGAAGCGACGCGGTGACGTCAGAGGCGTCGGTGGCGTCTTGTGTTTGAGCACTTTGAACGTAACGAGGATTGTTGTTGAGCGCGCCCGCCGCTGAGCCCAAGGGGGAGGGCTCACTCGACGCGTGCTAATAAAAATAACACCTCGCGATTGAGTGCAGCGCGCCGACCGCGAGACCCGACGCGCAGGGCTGTGCCTATGGACTCCTTTTTCTGTAAACGGTTTGCTTGTAGTCTGGCAAGATTTTTATCTCTACTAAGCAGAGGAGAAATAGAGTAAGAGAGTTCAGGGCTGTCTGATTGGTAAAATTGGTACTCAACCGCTGGTATCCTAATCACTGACATAATAATTACCGTAGAGACTCATTACGATGGCTATAAGGCATGACAAGTGTTGTTGATATTTTTTTTATTTGTAGATTACCTATAATCATCAATTAGGCATAAACTCCCGGTCGCTATCGAGATCCTCATCGGCGTCCGCCTTCCCGTTGGTCACTCCTAGAGGACCCGCATGATCTTGGGTATGTACCCAAGTGGTAAAGAAACCATTGGCACGTATGTCATCTACGACGTCATGCATACGCCTCTTGTCTCCTACCGGGACCCGGTGAAGGCGGCCGGGCCAGATGGTTCCCTTGGAGGTGCGAGTTTCTCACATATATTAGCCGTTGATGTATTTACTTGGTTTATTTTATAGTAAAGAGGGTGAGACGTATGCTTAAGGGATATTTTATTTGCAATATTAGAAAATAGCCAATAGGTCCTCTTTAAATGTTCCTACTGAAAAAGGGGAGATCAAGCTAATTATAATTACTATCTGTAGCACTACCATGAACTCCTATCGAATTCGTAATGTAAAGGTTTCGAGAGAACGGAGCATTGTGATTGGCAGTCTGCCTCTTGTGAACCTGTGTGCGTGTGTAGCCCGCCAATCGCAATGCTCCGTTCTGTCGATACCTTTACATTACGAATTCAATAGTATTTCGTGCTAAGGCTACTGGTCCTTCAAGCATGATTATACTGCCGATCTTATAACTCAATAAACAAGGGCAGTGGCGGCCCTGCGTTAAGGTGCAGTACAAGACTTTCGCATTTAAATCAGGTGCGCCCTTCGCGTCACAAAACAAACTTAATATCGTCGCGAGTGTCCTCCAGAGGCGCCGACCCCCTCAGCAGCGCCGCCGCACTCTCGCGCTCGCCCCGCGCGCGAGGGGCGCTCATTATCCGCAGGTTCGTTTGCAATTCGTATGCGTCCACTCGACACCGCGCCCAGTAATTGTCTCGTTTGTACCACTCCGAGCGACCGCCGCGACACACTCACAACGAAATAATGATCTTTATTACATCCTGAGTTAAGTACCTACCTGTTAATATGCAGAGGGATAACATAATATACATATAGAGCTGTAACCTATTTAACTCAATATCCACATTACGCCAACTTCGGTCGAACATAGGTAATTGAAGGCGATCGTGAGATCACCGTGCGCTGAGAAAAGTGCGCTCACTTCCTATCCTTTCCTATTCCTTGCCCTGTTTTCTCTTTTCCAACTCTCTTCACCACCGACAGCTCGTAATAAATCAAAGCACATCATAGATCATATTATTTATATACAATCAGGTGGAGCATGTGCTTCTTGGTTCTTATTTTAATCTTTATTTATTTATTTATTCTTAATTTGCGAAATACGGGTAAAAACGTTGTTGATAGTTGTAGAAGTATCACGGTTGTTTACTACCTCAGTAGTGTTATTTAAAGTGCATACTTGGTGTAACAACAAAAAAACTGAAATTGAATTAACTTGTTAATGTTGTTTATGTCCTTTATGTTCTTTATCAACAGCCGGGTTTCTGTCTCTCTGCCCAGGCTCAAGCCCTTTGTCGAGAAATAATGCTTTGCAAAATATCAAATCATCTACAAGGGCCGTGCACCTAATGCTTCAATCACTAGTACCTAAGGCAAATTTACGTTTCCCTGTAAAACCGCTGGACTACGGCTGTAATTTCATGGTAGTTATGCATATTTAAAATATAGAATTTAAATTTTACGACCTGTAACTGTGAATTTGATATTGAGACTATTTACGAAATTCGACGAGGGACCTAATGCTTTGGATTCGTGACACTGTCTGTGGGTGTAGTGTCACGGTAATACTATACTTAGATACTATTACCGTGAGTAAGTACTAGATAGTACCTATTACCGTGGTAGAGTAGACAAATGGGGCTTACTTATTGACATTAATAGATTTGCCCGCTCCTAGCAAGGCACGTTCTTATTTGCTTTTTCTCACTTCAACAGGTAAGTAGTTGTTTCGATTACATCACAGCGTTGGAGTATGACCATGTTGGGACGCATAAAGAGCAAAATTGAGAAAGTAGACAAATGGGAATGTGAAAAATTTACCATGTGCAAAATTGGGAAAGTGAAGAACTGGGAATAAAGGCTTCACTCCCGCTTTTTTTTTTTATACCACTTAGGTGGCAGACAAGCGCACGGCCCACCTGATGGAAAGTGGTTACCGTGGCCTATGGACGTTTGCAACACCAGAGGCGTCACACACGTGCTGCCTACCCTGTAGAAACCTTCTAATGCCCTTCTTGAAGAACCCCATATTGTAGTCGCCTGGGAAAACCACGGCAGGGAGCTCATTCCACAGCTTGAGCGTGCGCGGGATGAAACTCCTTTCATACCGCACAGTGCGCACCGTTTCCGGTCGTAGTGTGTGAGGATGAACTCCCTCTCTATGGCGAGCGGTGCGATGATAGAAAGTAGGTGTGGACATCATGCCCCAATTCTTGTACTTTAGAGACAGGTTCACTAAACCAGCACTAACTTCTGGCTTTCAGAGAACGACTGATGTTTTACCCTGTAACGTCGGTAGGAAATCCCCTGCAGAGTTGTCAATCAGTGGGTGCTGTTTTACGCGTGAAGTCAGCTTGAGCCCGAAGATCTCGGTGGTGCCCCAAATACCCGGTACAGGGCGAAATGTTATAATATATCATAAATGTTATAAAGAACTCTGACAAAAATGATTATTATTATTATTCCACCTTTATGTATATGTAACTATGCGTGAGTGTCATCCAGACATTACAAATAGGTATTCACAGGCTGATGAACGCTCACTTTCAGTTGGATGGTGCGCTTGTTTACTACCTCAGTAGTGTCATAGAATACGAAATTGAAGATTTTCAATAAGTAGGTATTCATTTAGACTGCTGTGATTAAAGCACACTACTTAATAGGCAATTACTGGTCAACCGTTTATTTGCACTGACCACCTGGGTGGACAGTGGTAATTTTTTTACAACAGTACACCACCGTTTGGTAGAACTGACCTGTAAAAAAAAAATTTAAAAATAAAAATTGTTTATTGACTCAGAAAAACAAAGTACACAAATAATGGTCTTAAAACTAAGGCAATAAATTTAGGTTCGTGCTTAAGTGCTACGCTGGTTCCCAAACTAAGCTGTAGCTTGTATTTTGGGAGTCAGTGCTCTAACGTTGTGCAATCAAATTAGGTTTATAGCCTTCGTGAAACGTGTGTAAATACAATACACTTATTAGTACAGGCACAGATAGTATGATAACTTTTTATACAGGTAAAATGAAAACAATTTTTACATTACCATTTTTAAATTTATAATAATGTTACAATAGACAGAAAATGTGTCTGCGTGTACGTGTGTGTGTGTGTGTGTGTGTGTGTGTGTGTGTGTGTGCTGTGTATGTTTGTGTGTGTGTGTGTGTGTAGGTGCGTGAGTGCGTGCGTGCGTGCGTGGTGTGTGTGTGTGTGTTTTGTGATTCTCAAATGTTTTGTGGAGTGCAATAGTGTTGTGTAATGAGTATCATTGTTTATTCTATAAATTCTAGTAGTGATTCAGTTTCATTATAGCCCTGTTGGAGTAGCCAATCAGTTACTATCTTTTTCACTTTGTTCTTACTCATGTTTATAATATTTAGTTTTTTGTTCACAATGTTGTAGACCTTACCGCCTAAGCTTTGGAACTGATTCCTGGCAAAAGATGTTCGGTACCGCAAGATAGGGCAGGCAAGTTGCCTACTGCGTTTATTGGGGTTGGGAGGAGAGACGGTTTGATGTACTCTCAAGATAGATCTGAGCGCAAAGAGCTGTCTCACTGTCAGGAGCTTGTGGTCAGCATAAAGTTGATCTGTGGGATATCTCAGGGGTCGTTTGCCCATAACTTTGAGTACAGCCCTTTGCGCCCTCTCCAATTTAAGAAATTGTGTTTTACCAGACCCACCCCATACCGGAATACAGTATTGTATAATAGATTGGCAGAGGGCCAAATATACCATTCTTACCTGCGCTATCGCGGCTACTTTGCTTAACAATCTAAAGAGGTATATTAGCTTCCTGGCTCTTGTTTTAACTGCCAAAACCTGAACATCCCATCTGAGCCTGCTGTCGATATGTATTCCAAGATATTTCGTATTACTAACTCTCGTTAGCTGTTTACAATCACAGTCCTTGCCTGAAATGCATGTGTGAGCTTTAATAGTAAAATTATGACTTGGTGTGTTAATTTTTGATATTGAAAAGGGAATAAAAAGTGTTTTTTCCAGGTTTAGCGTCAAAAGATTGTAGGAGAGCCATGTCATAATTTGTTTGAGTGAGTGTTCAGTGCCGTCATCCGTCATACAAAATAATCACACACCTAACTAAGGGTACGTAGTTAGTATAGTTTAGTATTTGTACAAGTCAAGTTGGCTTGTATTGTTCTCCATATTTGTGAGAGTTATTGACGGTGATGGTGGATATCGGAACGACGAAGGAACAAGGTACAGCGTGTGGAATATAACAGAAAACCACCACATACACTTACGGCGACAGTTTACGCTGCTACCCATGGATATCGCCGAGCCTTCCCATTGTCTACCACCTTATGAACTCTGTTGGTAGGTCACAGCTCAACTGCACCAAGCAGAGGTGTAACATGAAACAATAACATTCCTCACGACACACCCAGGTGAACAAGGTGACATATTGTAATACAAGTTTAGCACCGACCACCCAAGGGGGCGGTAGTAGGTCATTTAATGTTGTGTGATGTGCCGATGTCAATAAAATTTCATTCATTGTGTTCTAGACCTAACATATAGGTAGGTATGTAGGTACTCTTATGTCCGGTTTATGAGCCGCGTATCGTATCATTTTAATCTAAGTGCTACGTACGTCCCCAAGGAAAGCGCAAACGTGGTCGCCCAAAACAGACCTGGCGGCGGACTATCATTGACGAAGCGAAAGCCATTGGAAAAACCTGGAGCGAAGTCAAACGCGAAGCTCAAAACCGTACGGGATGGAAACTCACTGTGGACGCCCTCTGCCTCAGCTAGGGGACAAAGGACCTTAAGTCAAGTAAGTCAAGCTACGTAGGCAGATACAGGACTAGTTTAAAGGAAATCAGTAAGATATTCGGTTACCTAGGATTGTGGGTAGGTGTTTTGTTTATATCCTGGATTCAAAAAACTTTAAGTACGCTTGATCCTACTTAGATAGCTATTAGTTAAACTTAGAAACAATTCCTCGTCTATTTTTTTTTCTGAGGTCCCTAGCCGCAGGAACGGGTTGTGTACTGTCTGTAGCCTGTAGGGTGTAATGAAACATTTTTGAAAACTGCGGCATTCTAAAAACAAACGTCGTAAGAGCGCGAGTAGCGCCGCCCCCGCGCCGAGCGCCAATGAGCGCGGCGCGCGCTCGCCATTGGCCGCCGTTTGCCGCCGAAACGCGAGGAAAAAACGCATCGCATGAAAAACAATGGCACTCACTTGCGCGGCTAGCACTCGACCCGCTCATTGTGTTACCGCCCGACGTAACCTGAGCCGCCGGGCTGCACTCGCCGCCCTCTCGGCTAGTCGCGAGCAGTTCGCGCGAGGGAGGGAGGTGGTGTCTACTTGTGGCGGTCGCTTCGCTGTCGATCTTATTCAATGTAAGTACGTATACATTGAAAGTTAAGTGATGTCACGAATGTCACGCCAGTGTGGGACGGATGGACTGCTGCGCGCGCGGCTGTGTGAGTGCGGCGGTGCGGCGCGCCGGCGATAGGTGGCGCTGTCGCCACTCACCGCTCTGCGGGACCGGCGTCTAGGGAATTCCTTGGAAAAACTAGATTTTAGACCTCAGTACAGACTCAGTTATGCCACACTGTACATATGTGGAGAAAATTGTAGTTACTCAGCATAGGTACCTACTAGCTATGGTATAAGTACTAAATATTTTATTATGGTGTATTGAATCAAACTGTAAGTAAGAGTATGTGTCATGGCCGACGCACATTAACTGGAGTGAAAACCATCATCCAAGTGCACGATAGTAGGCCCATTACTTAAGACGTTAAACAAACACAAGACAAGTTTAGTGGTCGCTTAGCTTCAATTTCATAAGCCACTCAATTTCATTCAATTTCATACTCCCTCTTTCTCATGGTTTCCTTCTGGGAGGAAATCAAGGCCACATTCATTAAACGTACGATTGAGTATTGTATACACAATATGCTACATAATGTATTAAGTCTTTTGGTTAGACTTGGTCTTTTCCAAATAGTTCCTTCGTATAGAATTGAGGTCGATTCATGGGGAAGCATCTCTGTCCTAAACAGAATTAGGGTGAAAATAAGCACAGTACCTACAGAGAGATGTTCTGTCAATACTTTGAAATAAGTTATGTCATAATACTAAGGTAATACACTGACGGACTCATAAAGTGCATCAAAGTAATAGACGACTTTGAAATAAATATTTTAACCAAGTATGCATACTTTCTATACAGATTTAAATTGAAACCTCTAGATTGGTTCGTGAACTTTAAAACAGCGTAGGGTCATATCTTTAAGTTTAAGTTTATGTACTGGAAAGGACCTTAAGACTTTTTTTGAAGAAAAAACAGAAATTTAAGAAAAATTGGTTTAATTAAAAAATTGGTTTTAACAATAGACACAAACTTTATGCAAGGGTTTATTTGTGTTTTAATAAGGTGTATTACCCCCACGTGCCCTTATTACGGATTCTAATCGGTTCCGCATAGATTTTATAAGGGTTCTTAAAAGATCTTGCGGAATATTGTCCCATTCTTCTGAAAGTGCTGTTCTTAGTGCTGCCACTGTCGTGGGCGAAGGGTTTCTCGCATATACAGCTCTTTTTAAATTGTCCCAAACATGCTCGATGGGATTAAGATCCGGGCTGCGTGCTGGCCAATTCATTGTACGTATCCCAACCTCTTCGCAATAATGTTGAACTTGTGCAGCTGCATGCGGCCGGGCATTATCCTGCATTAAAGTAAAATTTTCGCCTATGAATCCCATGTAAGGCACCACGTGATCTTCTAATATCTCTGTTATGTAGCGATGTGCTGTCAAACCCCCTCTATTACCGTTTTGACGGACCATGTCTATGAACACAAGTTCTGTTCGCCCGTTCATCGATATGCCACCCCAGACCATACATGAACCGCCTCCAAAAGGAACACGCTCCTCAATGCAACTTTGAGCATATCGCTCCCCACGTCGACGATAGACTCTTCTGCGACCATCTGCACCATATAAACATGTCCTACACTCGTCCGTGAACAATACAGAGGCCCACTGCTCTTCTGTCCAATTCAGGTGATGACGCGCAAATCTTAAGCGAGCTTGTCTGTGAGCTGTAGACAACTTTGGACCATTTGCTGGTCTAAATGGGGTGATATCCGCTTCCTTTAACCTTCTTCTTATTGTTCGTGCACACACGTTTACTCCACGCACTTCATTAAGCTCGGTTTTGATGTTAACTGACGTGAGGAAACGATTTCGCAGGGAAGTTATAACAATAAATCGGTCATCACGACCTGTGGTTGCTCGAGTTCTGCCTGTACCACGTCTCCTCCTGTAAGAACCTGTCTCTACAAACCTTCTGTATATTCTAGAAACCGTAGACTGGTTTAAATTTAAATTTCTACCAATCGTTCGTTGATCCAAGCCCTCCCGCACCAATGCTACAATTTGTGCCGCTTGTTCGGACGAAGTATCCATATTATGGTTCAAAAACTCTCGATGTGTTAAAAAACTAACCCAACAATTATGCTGGTAACAATAATTCAATTGACAAAACAAAAAAAATCAATGAGAATCAATTTAAAACTTTGCTATAAATAACACGCAAATCTGATACTACAAGTAATTTTCTTTTCCCGGCTATATTCATTTGTTTTACTGCAGTTCTATTTTTAAATTTAATTTTTTTTAAGATTAAGAGCCAGTCTTTCCATATTTATATAATTTAATCTAAAAAGTTTGCATACTTATTATAAAAAATCCTTTTAGAGTAAACCTGAACTTTGATGCAGTTTATGAGTCCGTCAGTGTAGTTAAGGTATACCTAGGTCTTATACTGAATGATCGTAGGCTAGTCAATCATGTTTTATAACTAGATTGACAGATCATAATATGTTTATTCATGTGATGAACATCAGAAGTCGAGCGAGTGGCGGACAACTCTATATTGATGATTGGTTTAGTCACAGTGCAACAAAGTCACGAGTGACCTGTTGGCAAGCCAGCGCCGTCCCGGTTTCCTGCGTCACTTCGGTGCTACTACGAGTACGAGGCGCCTCTAGTATTCATGTTATGTGCATTAATATCAGCTCACTCTCTCCGGACACATCTGAGCTAAGTTGCTAGTTGATGTGCCAAATATGCCGAACGTGTTCGATTGACTTTGACCGTCGGCGTCGGCGCAGACAGAGAGTGAGCACAGATTAATAAATAGTAACTACGGTGTGAGCCGGCAAACATTGTGAGTAAATAGTACATTTGTATACAAGTGGAGTACGACAGCGCTGCCATCGACGTCTCCGCGCCGCGGGCGCTAGCTGATATGATCTCTAAGTTGAGCTGTTAATAAAATTAGTTTAGCTGTTATGTTTTTGACTAGTAGCTTCGAGAAAAGAGGCATCATGATAATCAAGAAAACCTAGGAGGCGTGATCAGGTCCTTCAACATGAAATGAAAAACAAATTCGAAGACTTTTAAGAAAGTGATGCTTAGTATACTAAGTACTTACTTTAGGTGCCTACTTGAACTCTGTAGCTGACCTTTGTAATAGGATTACTTTTTGACAGATTAACTAAATTAAGCCCCTAATTTGTTTTGACGGCGGAATATACCTAGTACAAATATATATCATGATTTTCGCTCAAAAACGGTACCTGAGTAATTAAAAATGTTAACAGTACATACTGTTCATAGCGTGCAACTCGGCACAAAACTTATGAACTAGGTGTCGATATTGTAGTTGGTAATAGTTATCTAGTAGGTAAGTACTTACTAAGTAACGCTTCACAGCGCGCAATAGTGCCAGTTCAGAAAAAAAACGTATATATGTAATGTGGAGAAGCAAGACACAAGTATAAATGCGCCTGTTCATGTATAAATTCATTACCGTTTGTGGTACAGTGCGCTAAGTCAGGTGGAACAATTTATTGAATGCAATTGCAGCAAGAATCAATTTTTCCAATGATTAATCCTTGAAGATTGTATAACAGTAACAGTACCTACTGTCGTCGGTACTTAGGAACTCATCATCATTTCAGCCACAAGACGTCCACTGCTGAACATAGGCCTCCCCCATCGACCTCCAATCCGACCGGTTGGAGGCGGTCTGCATCCAATGGGTACTTAACTTAGGAACTATTAAACATTATTTCCAAAGCTTTCAATACATGGAATCTGTGCTTGAGTGCGAAAAAGAATTTGAAGCACTTGCATCAGTTATATCAATTTATACGGTACCTTTGGAGGAGGGTGAGTTAAACACTGCTGCAGAAAAGTGTAGTGCATAGTACATAATGTAGACTGTCACAATCAGGTAATGTTTCAATTCATAGGCTGGGTCAAATGTTTGTAATAGGATCGTGGATTTCGGGATCCATACCTGTAGTAATGGTAAAAGCTTCAGTTAACGCTTCAGTTAGCATATAACATGCGTAGGTCTAAGTTGAGACCACTAGAGGACTCTGACGCCGACCAAACGTTTTGGTGAAGAGACTCTGATTGCACCGTATTGTCAGGATAACTTCTCTATAACACAAATAGTGTATTTCACTTCAGTAGATAGGTATCTGCACATCGTTCCCTCGATTTCATCTCAATTCCTTCTTAAAATATGTTTTATATCTATATCGTTCTCTGAGCCTATTCCTAACCCAGTAGAGGTCGGCTAACTAAGATATCAGAATACAGTGTTCTGTATTCTGAGACACAGATGCGGCTGAATTACAATATTTGCCATGAAGCGACTGCCATCGGACCTCCACAACCAAATTGGTGATATCGAAGTTCTTTAGTTAGGCTAGTAGGTACGACATTTGAAGGTAATGTCCATTTACCCATAATGAAAGCTATAGCTATAGTACGTTCTTTTGGCAACCGAGACCGACGGCTTAACGTGCTCTCCGAGGCACCGGAGCACAAAATCATATTCATGCATACAAATATTTGCACTGAGCGGGAATCGAAACCGCTCTATCTAAAAACTACCCATATAGGTACCTACTGCCTAGGTAGAATAGATATCTATACTTACAATTAAATATAAATGGTACGACTAAGGTACTTTGTGTTGAGTTCGGTTACCTGCAAATGGGTTCGCTTTACAACTTTAGAACTAAAATAAATGTAACTTAAAAGCATAGCTAGCATTTGACGAGTTGCGCAGTAAACTCGAATGAACCGGCAACATGTACACAAACAAGTACGGCGGAGAGTGCGTGCTCGTGCTCGCTGAGCAACGACGGCTCTAAAAAACACGGCTGAGTGACATAAATATTGTATAGACGAGCGCGGAATGACTAATGAGGGCGTGCATTTTCTTGTGTCGCTTCTTGCGGCGCGGCGCGACCGGAGAGCCTCCTCCGCGCGCCCGAGGTTCGGACTTTCCACCAAGTGACGGCCTGTCATATAATATGTCAAGTTTATTAGCAGGCATTGACACAATTGATGTTGTCCTCGAACTACTAGCCGTTCGTTGCGAATGTTGGTGAAAGGACGATAAAAGTCTACATTCAAGTTATTTATAGATACCAACACTAGTAATTGATGTTCACGATTCAAAGAAAGCTGTTTCTTGTTTTATGCTACTGGAATCAATGGGAAATAAACGCTATAGTTTTGCAATGGGTGACGGCACTAATCGTGGCTCATATCATCTCATGTCTACCTACATGTGACAACAAAAAGAACAAGTGCCCATCGTCGTCTCAGCGCTGTTCCTGGTTGTAGGCAAACCCCTCGGACCCCTCCCCTCTTCGGCTAAAGTCTTGATCACATTATGACTATGTAGTACCTAAAATATTTCGAGTTATGTGCTGAGTAACTACATTTTTATTATGAGACAATCTTTTTTTTTTTAATACCAACCCACCTGATGGAAAGTGACTTCTGAAAATATGGATAATGAACGTTTGCAACACCAGAGGCGTCATACTCGTGCTGTCGATCCTGTAGAAATCTTCTATTACCCCTCTGGAAGAACCCCATATTGTAGTAGGTTGGGGAAGTCACAGCGGGAAGTTCATAGCACAAATGAAGTTTCTGGCCTGGCGTACCGTTCCTGGTCACTATTAAACTAACGTTGCTTTGTATAACTGGAGTTATCAATGAAGCTGACAGTGAAGTGACGTGACGTGCCAGTGGCCACGTCGGTCGCGGACATCCAGAATGGATCCAGCGAAATACTGTACGAAGAAGAAGATAAAGTTCCTAAACAAACAAACAGACGAAGTGACCCAATAAGGGCAGTATTTTACCGTCTCTACCATGGTGAATGTTCTGATGAGCTCTTGCAATTAATCCCACCCTCCCCTTTCCTACCCAGGACAATACTTAGATGTCACTCGCATACGGTACAGAATATTCCTTCAAGAACCAAGCGGTTCGGTGAGTCTTTCCTTACCGGTGCACGTGTTTCCTTCTTCCTACAGTCCCGGGTCCTTTAAGCGGGGCGTGAAAAAGCATCTGATGAGGCCGTCAAGTTGAGCGCCACCATTGTAGCTCTGTACGTGTTTGCAATGGTGACTCTCTTTCATGAGACTTTGCCTTCAGCTTAACATCAGGCGAGGAGAAGTCAAATTGACGTGCCATAAATAAAAAATAAAAAAAGTGTTTCCTTTTGAGGCACAGTCCCCTAAAAAATGGTAAAATGACTATAAGCATGAACAATTATCATTATAAGGTCAGCGTGATGTGTCGTGTCGCGTCCGTGTTCTTATTAGTACCTAATTAATTATCATTTGTTGAGGCAGGCGGCTCAGTTCGCTGTGCATTACCATTTTACTACTACGAGCATACTACAGTTTCGAACACCTGCCTTGCTGTTGTTACAATTTCATTGCACCGAAACTTACAAATGATTTAATTGAATGGAGACAGGAGATGAGTAATTCAGGTACAACAGGGATCACGGAGGTGTCTACCGATGATGTACGTTCAGAAGTGGACTGCAATAAGCTGATGATGACTGTTTTATATGGGACCTAGAATGCGGATTGACGTACTTACTAATTATTTTTATATTATTACATTATCATTCATATTATTACACATAGAAACAGCCATACAAATTGAAATAATGCATATTCATGGAAATAAACATTGTACTAAGCGGGATATGAACTCCCTGCGTAGTGGTAATATACTTTTCGATACTCTTCAGGGGTAGCAAGGTAGAGAATGATATTATATTATTTATAGAGATAGCTAGGACAGTGTAAGACTTTATTTTACAATTTTTAAATAAAAAAAAAACATAACAGTTTTTTATTTATGGCACATCAATTTGACTTCCCCTCGTCTGATGGTAAGCTGATGGCAAAGTGTCAGAAATGTGTGTCACCATTACACACACTTACAGTATTACAACGGCTCAGCTTGACGTCTTCATCAGATGCTTTTTATGCAGATGCAGAGCTTCTATGAACTAAAAGAAAGGACACAGTCTGGATGGATAAAAAGTTATTTAAACTAATCTGAATATATGGATAAAAATTTGTACGTAAATCTCAACAAGTTGGTACTTGGTGTGGTCACCACCCTAGTCTTCTACGTGACTGTGTTAGCCGAGAGGTATGGAGATCGGAATATTTGAAACGAACGGTGTAAATAATGAATGCAACCTATATAGTATACCTTGTAAGCTGCTCTTAATAAATAAATAAATAAATAAATAAATAGGTACCTAACAAACCTACCAACTCTTTCTATGAAAATTATAACAAGGCGGGACTTGAACCTGCGACTAGTCCTTTACTCCGAGCAACCGAGCTACCTAGTGATAATAATATGGTTTACTATTTTTATAACGACTATGTGAATAATATATAATCGAATAATTCGAATATATGTACTGATTTTTATTCTCCTTATTATTTTGTGTAGTTGTATTTATATTTCGGTCATAAGTCATAACAACTGTCCCAGTGACAGTTCTTACAGGTGCAAAAGAGTGCGCCGTGTGCACTGTGCACTGGGCACTGTGCAGGTGCCCGACCACGGGCTCTCTTTTATATATTGTCTAGTTTATATTACTTTGGATATACGGCTTGCAAGCCGCGACTGTGTCAAAAAGTGTAGGTACGTCGGATGTTGGTGACGGGTGGAGCCGCTGGTGACGGGTGGAGCCGCCGGTCACCCTAGCAGAAGCAGGCCACGGCGATGGCGCAAAATGCCACCCCATACCCAGGGGCTAAATCGGGACACCATGGTCCCCACATTGGGGGAAGAGGGGCATCTCAACAGAGATGTCCCCGGGTCTGCCGGGGTGCGAGAGATATGTCTTGTATAATCTCACCTCCGGCAATCAAGGACCCATGGACGGCGTGCGTTTTGGTCGGTTCGAGTCCGACATAATCACATCCATCGGCTTTGGTGGAGGTGGTATCCGTGGGGATATTGCGCACGATAAAAAAAAAAAAAAAAAAAAAAAAAAGGTACGTCGGATGTTTCATGGATCCCCGTTTGTGTAACGCTGTACGCCGCAAATCTATCACCATCACCACGCAATGTGTGGGTGCGAAACACAATTAACTTTTATTCGCTATAGTAGGTAGAGGACTTTTAAAATCGTATATGTAAGAAATATTGTTCAAATGATTAGTGTATAATGAATGAAATAAAATGCTCTAACTAATTGTCAGCGATCTCAAAGGAATTTAGATTAGGTATACCTAATACCAATCTACATTGTTTGTACTCGTAATAATCTTAAGAAAGAACGTTCGGGGTCTAAGAAATTGATTAAGGAATCAACATTTCAGATTCACTCGAAAGCACGATTGTTGTCTAAGCTAATCCATGTCCGAAACTCGTACAAAGACTATCAACATTCATTTCGAACCACTTTGCTGCCAATGAGAACTGTACTCTACAACAAAGAGCCAGGGCTTGAAATCGTTACCAACGGGGTAAAATGTCGTTTCGAATAACATTTTTTTCTTGAGTCTGAGTCCTAACTTTGGAAAGTGTGTACTAATGCGAAAGGGGAGAGGGTTTGATTCGCCCGCAGCGGAGCGATGATGAGCGGCGGCGATGCGAGCGACGTGTGACAGGCGTCCCGCGAATGGCGGCAGCGCATTCCAGCGCGCCGGCGCACCTTGTTGGTATTCCGCGACCGAGTCGCGCGCGCAAACCGAACGCGCAAAAAAGACAATAACTTCGTATTTTATACGTCCCTAAAAGTTCCATCAGTGTATCGATACGATTCGTCTGTCCTGTCCTTAAATGATGAGGTGGGCTGCTTTTGTTTTTGAACGATCCTGTCGATCCGCTGTCGCATACATTTTTTAAGTTCGATACATTCACTATCCTACAGTAGAAACCTCTTCAAGAGATAGGCATCGAACCTTCTACATACGCGTAGCTGCTTATTCTAGTACCATTAAACATAATGACGTGTAAGTATTGATTTCCCCTGCCGTATTATAAACATTTCTTCGAAGTCGGTTTTAGAAGTCGTGTTGGATGCAGTGAGATGTTTGAACTAACAAGATAGTGCCGTGGAGCGCTACCAGCCGGTGCGGGAGCGGCTACCAGCGCGCGCGGCGGTACCGGGAACTGCGGCGTGTTTGCTCATCTCTTGTTCTAATATTGGGGGACTTTGTTTCTGAGCGCTGTTTGCTGAGACAGCGGCACAAAGCCGCCGAGAGCAAACAACCGACTGTTTAGTCCGCCTGTCGGTAACGACCCATACAGTTTGAAGAAATTCGTAGCTGACTAGCAGCCCAACGTTTGTCATATTTGTGTAGCGCGTCCACAGAAGGTGTCATGTAAGTGTCGGACAATGGCGCGCTGTCGGAGCGCGTGTCGGTGGCGGAGCGTCCTCGCCGCGGATTCGTCACGGTCGCGGAGCGCCCTGCCTGTGACGTCAGCAGCCGTTGAACCCCGCATAATAGCCACTTGACGCACAAACTGAGTTCACGATAATGCGTTCATCGTGTTCATGTTCACTCGAGGAGACGTTCAAAACACTGGGTACATAAGCAGCTGTCGTCTACTTGTTCAAATATCCACAGCGGCTCGGTAGCTCCGGTAAATCAAATAGCAAAGTAGAAAATAAACAGAGATTTGTAAGCGATCATCAGATTTAAGTGTCGTCTTATGCGTGGAGAGGCCGGGGGGAACTAAATGTCCTTAGAAAGGTGTGCTAAGAGCGAATACTAGAATACGGGAGCCACTTAAGTTAATATGCATGATCATACCATGTACTAGTCATATCTCCAGATGCCTGAATTTACCTACAAGTACATTCCCATCTCCCTGTCCACGTCGCCATGCGCCCGCGCTGCCGCCAGCTCGCTGAACTCGTGACGCATGCGCGGTGCTCACAGGCCGCTCCACTCACCGTTACTTCTTGGTACAATGTTTTAGATTTGGCGCCGAGGAAGTTTGTCATCCTGTGTAATATTATAGGCCCTAGGTATGTCGCACCTACATAGTTCCTTACTTATAGAGCCATCGCATTGTGTTTAGTCCAAACAAACGAATTTTTGGAACTTTTTCATTTTTTTTAATTCATTGGTTGTGAATGTATATCCACAAAACAAAACACTCTTACTAAGATACGAATTCACGACACCTCTAGGAGTCTTAGAGATGTTGCTTTCTACGATGGCGATGTAGGCAAAAGGTAGGCAATTAACATTTCTCCTTGAGTGAGACGTTCGTCAGGAAAGTGTGTTTGAAGTGTTTGAAAGCGAGTTCATCATTATTCTGTGCCGAGAGTGGGCGCAGCCAGCTCCGGCTTTCCCTAATGATCGTCTCTGATATGCGATAATTTTGAACATCCCCTAACGAGGAATGAATAGACTGAAATATAAAACGTTTCAAATGAAAATGTTCTTCTAGTAGCTCCATTTGTATCTTCAAGTTGATCAACACATTAAGATTGACGAAGACCTTCAAGGGGGTTTCACAATCTCAAATAGATAAATAACTACTTGATATTGTTGGAACTTCACGTGAATATCATACATAGTAGTAAAAGAAAAGACTTCTATACTTATACAATGTTTCACGCTAATTGAGATCTTTCTGGAAATATTAACACTGATAAACAATTTTTCAATGCAGTTTTTCACAATTTTCCGCATAAAGTGACTTTTATTTCACTGCAATTATACCATGTAATGACACCTACAATCAAACTGTGACTTTTTCATTGTTATTATTCCCAAGTGAGTTAGGTATAGATTGTTTTTAAAAAATATTGGTTGAGTTGCTTTGTTCTTAAATAAGTAGTTACTTTTACTTTCTCTGTTAAAACTTTTCTCTATGTTGTCCGTAACTAAAACATTACCACAATGTACTACAACATAGTTTGGGTACTTTGAGATAACTTACATTCGAGCTATGTGACGAATAACATCCTTCTCACCCCGCAACCATGGCTACTGAAAATCAAAGCGTTGGGATTATTAGTGTAATTAGTGTAAGTTATATAATAACACGCAATGAATCTCGGCTGCATACAAAGCAGAGTAGCACGGGAGCGTCCACAGCGGTCGACGACAAAGTGACAGCGCCGAGTACAGCTGAGAGATGTCTCTCAGAAGAATATTAATTAGTCGCAGATGATGGCGGCCGACACAAGTGTGAAGGGAATTAAATGGTTCAACCGCGCAACATTGTTATTCAACGAGGCGACCTTCTCAAATTACAATCTGAGCCATGCGCTACCGGTTAACTCTACACGCTTTACAAGATGCTGAAGATAAGAAATACACGATAGTGAGGTGTTTGGTTTAGTGCACTGTACTCTGTGATGTTGACTCCATGACCAAGGTAATGGGAGGCATATAATTGAGAAATTGCTGAATGGACGAGGTGGATACGCTCTGATTGGGCACTAGAAACTCTAACACGGTACATTTAGGTAGTCGTGACTGCCTCTGTGGCGTGATGGCAGTGAACGCGGTTGCTACGCAAGGAGGCACGTGTTCGATACCCACTCAATGCAAATATTTGTATTGTAGTTATTTGTATTTTGCGATGGTCTGGCCGTGCCTTGGAGACCATGTTAAGTCTTCGGTCCTGGTTTCCAGTCGAACATGTATGGCAATCGTTGTGAGCAATGGATCCCTAAAAAGTCCAAACTGCAATGCTTCGGTATCTCTAATGACTTGTAGTGGTCAGATGGCAGTCGTTTCACGGATGATAATCGAAGTTCAGCCGCGCGTTCAGACTCGAAACAGCAGACCGAACTCGGAGCTACGGATGCGACGAAGTTTAATGATGATGATGTACTCTCTCGTTATCGAAGAAGAACATTGTTCAACCACCCTGATGGTGGGTGATCTCCGCGGCGGATAGTTCAGGGATATCGGTTTGTGGACAGGACGGGCGTGCGGTTCCCAGGCGTGCGTGCACTATCGCGGGCTCATCGCGCGCGCGTCGCTCAGAGGGTTATTATCCACAATGTCCTTCCGCTTTTGCTATTTATATTACTCGCATTCATATTGAGTTGGAAGAAGATCCGAGTGTAATGATGACTAGTAAGAAGGTAATGGGCGGTGGCTGCGGTGCTGGTTTGATTCACGGATTTAAACATCATTCTGTACATAGGTAAGTCTAATTACCTATGATACTACTACTACTACCTATGATACTGTACTATTACTACATCTTCGATTAATAGCAACTATCGAGGAACTCACTCGTATAAGGTATGTAGAGCGAGCAGTTTAACGTGAGTTGGGCTAGAATAGTGATAGTGGAGTGGTGCGGCCAAGGCGCTGTAGTCTCGCAATTCTGTCACGTGGGCGCGACATGGGCCGAATGTTGCGTGCGCACATTAGCGCAACATTCTCACGTCGAGTCGTGGCGCGTCGCCGGTAGCGCGAACCGCACCGTTAATCATCCGCGACCGTGGGACCTCGCCACGCGCGGCCCCGCGCCCTCGCCCCACAGCCAAGTGACCGGTAGCCATCATTGTCAACGTTACCAGCGAGCTGATCATACCCGAGTAGTATTACTATTTATAGAGGAGCACATCTCGGTGAGTGATGCTGGCTCCGGTGAAAAATGATCGCAAAGGTGCAGCGCATGCGCAACAGCGCATTCTGTGCGCAGGCGCGAAGTACGAAACAATGGCGGTTTAAAATACAATGAGTGCGACCTGAAATACATAACGTCAGCGACATTCCCGTCACGACCGCGCGAACCTTTTTCGACTATTTGTTCGTGTAGTGGCGGCTACGGGCGTAGGAGACGCCGCGCCGGCCGATCACGAGCGGCGACCTCTCCTTATTAATAACGTGGTTTGAATTGGAGATTCGGTAAATATTACATTATGAGCGCCGTTCTCATCTCTCCCTACGAAACGCGCCCCCGCACCGTAAGATCACACGCCGAAGTAAAGTCCCACGTTAGCCTGTCGCGCTTGTCGGCTCTTAGCATTCGCGGTGGTGCGTGGCGTGGTCTACGCGCGCATAACGTATGCGCTCGTGATTAACTCGACGCGTCTCGGATGCAGCGATGAGCCACTAATTGCTGATCGCGATGCAGCGTGACGGCGGGCGACACGACCGCGGCCGTGGTGTGCACATCCTAGCCTAATTGTCGCGGTCGCACCCGTTTTGCATACATTACAATAGCAATCAGCAATTCAGGCGCTGTCTTAGTTCGCGCTGCCAAGAACGCTGGAGCGATCGTCGCGATTATCTGCCCTACGCGGGTGCGATTGATATCTTTTCGGAACAGCGACGTTTTGGGTAGTTAAGACGTCGTACGAGACCCGAATGTCTTCGACGGCCGTTTGTGGATTGATACGCAAATTGACTCATTAGACTGTCGGTCGGCCGGTAAGGACTACTTACAATAAGAATTTGATGCAAATATTGCAAATGCATCAGCAACTCTTGGTGTGGATAACTCTTCGATACAGAGGCAGTAGGTACACAGTCATTCCGACCCTCCGTATGGGTCCGTTATGTCGGTGTGAGGAGTGAGTTATCGCCGCAGCCTGTAGAAACCTATTTGGTAGCATTCACGATTAGCGGCATACATCCATGTTGTACACCTCCACAGGGGTATTTTAGGATTGTGCACTTACGTTTTATGTTAACTACTAGAGCTATTTCACAGTTTAGTACATTACAAGTACAATTTAATGTCGACAGTCATAAACTGGTTGAACGTTATAAAGAAAAGTTAAGCGAACATGATACTGCCATTAAAATAATGAAACACAATGGTCCTAAACCATTAATTTATACATATTCTGAGACATTTAAAGAGTTAATGCAAGATGACATTAAAATTGCATTAAATATCTCTATGAGTGAGAATTGACCGATTAAAGTGAGACTATTAACATCGGTCAAAAGCGACTTTTCCAGGTCTTCGTTCATTCTGAACTAATTGTCGCATTCAAGGGCTGGCTGCATCAATGGTTCAAAGCCTGGAGGAGTACAGGTTTCATGATTCCTATATTACTTAACTTACCAACTACCTGGCACAGGCAGATATCACACCTAGCGTCACAACACAAGACAATGCACTGAGTCTAATTAGTTGACTTCTCCTTGAGAATGACTCTATGTATATCTTAATAACAGTTGTAGTAGGGTGGGATGAGGTAATAACGCAAACGCAGACCATATCACTGTGAGGGAAGGAAGGAAATCTCGAAATAATAAGCCAATGTTGGGCGGCTTTAGTATGCCACTGCTACTGCCATATGCTAATTAATTGGTTGATTGAACTGACGTTAACTGTTCATTTCAACGAAGTAGAAGCTTTATGAAACACACTTCAACGACGTAGGTTGGATTGTTAGTGATACTTTGGCGAAAAGGCATGTTTAACATCTATAGCCTTTTTTCTTTGGACTTCACTCTCAGAATCCCACAAGGTGGAGAGGCCGGCGAAACTGTAAATGGTCAAAAGATTGCTGTTAATTTTCAGGCTGTGATTCTGTGACAATAATTTTGTACAGAGCGTGCTGTAGGTAAGTAAATACGAATGTATTGGTTAGCTATAAGAACAGTGGTGTGTTGTAGTTGCAGGCTGTTAGATGAGCCACGTAGGAGGTTTGTTGACGTGTTTATATGCTTCCTTCCTGCGAGTGCGCCTGCGCGTCGCGCGGTGCTCGGGAGAGGACGCGGCACGTAGCGCCGACGTGGCTTCCTGCGCGAGAGGGACTACCCAACGCCCGCGTGCCTCGCTAGGATGGCGGTGGATGGAGGTAACCCTTAGTTAAGGTGTGATAGGACATATTCTAAGGCAATGATAAACTTAATCTATCAAATATACTGATCATTTTGAAAAGCAATATGTATGCTGACTGTTCAAATCAAATTTAGATAGGAAAAAGTGAATGCTTCAACGGGATTCGAACCCACGATCTTTCCCTTACAGGGGGAACGCTCTGACCATTAAACGTCGTCTGAATCATTAGAAATTGTCCTATACCACCATCTTTGGGGCGAAGGTGGGAGCCATCTATCGTCACTCAGTAGTGTGGCAGCAGTCAGGTAACAAAATTCACCACCCAGATCTAGTATGAAATGAGAGAGAAAAAAAAGAAATAAAAAGAAAAATGCCAAAAAGGTTTCTCGACTAAATTTCCTTCCCAACATGCATACTCATGTGAACCAAATGTCGTCGAAATATGATTAAGTTTCATCACCTATTAGAATCTCTTTTTCACGACATCAGGTAAACTGTCTATCCTGCTTGTATTTCAAGCTCTAGTCTATACTTCAGCAAAATTCCATCAGATACTTATGGAATTTTGTTCAGGGATCGGTTAGTTTTAGTTCAGTACTTTAAAGTTTAGGCGTGAAAGTCTAACAGACGGACAATAGGTTTAAAAAAAGAGAGCCAGTGAGACTTCGTGTCACACTGGTTTGAAGTTGGAGTGATCAGCTTACGGAGAATCTTAACACCGACGTATAGAAAGTGACGTCACTTGCGTAGCGCTATCCAGCGTAACTCTGTCCACAAAGGCGAAATGTCACCTGTGGACTGTGATTGATAAAAATATGCGGTTTAACTATCTAATTGTTGCAATTCTTTATAAGAAAATAAGTAACTCACTACCACACTACTAAAGTATATCTATTACCCAGTTGCTTCTAAGACTGGTAGTTGTGTAGTGGCTTCACTTCATACAATTTTAGTTTCAAATGGTCCAGGAACTTTTGGGGCCTACTGTACAGACACGACAAGACGACCATTTTACATTTATATAATAGTAGAGAAGAAGAGATGAAAAACCGGTTGACAAAGTGTATGTCTTTCTCTTACATGGGGAAGGGAAAGATCGCGGGTTCGACTCCCGTCAAAGCATTCATTTATTCCTATCTAAAGTAGATTTGAACAGTCAGCATACTAATTGGTTTTAAAATTTTCAGTACATGTATCCAAATGTATGATATAACAGAATCTCCAGATGCGTGGTCACCCGACGCGCGCTGTTATCACGGCCGCGGCTCTCCGCCTAATGTACCAAAAGGAAATATAAAGTCGACTTTTTGTTACAAAACAGTGAGCTCCCACGACTGGGACAAGTCGGAAATAGAACCTCCGCGGTGCATACAAATAGGGTCATCTGTTCACACTCGCGAGGAAATAGTCTCCGCGCACTGCAACAGGGCCAGATGCGCTCATACCTACTGTGATTTAAAAACGGACACATTTTAATATTTCTTTCCATAGCATCTTCAAAGATTTATAACGATACTAGTTGACCCGCGCAACTTCGCCTGCGTCACCCCATTTATGCAACATTTTTCATTCCCGTTTCGCACCTGTTGGTCATAGCATGATGTTATATAAACCTTCCTCTTTAACCATTTTATCTATTAAAAAAACTGCATCAAAAACCGATGCGTACTTTTAAAGATTTAAACGTACATAGGGATATAGGGACAGAGAAAGTGACTTTATTTCATACTATGTAGTGATGATGAATACATTCTGCAGGGCGGGCGTTTAAATTACGATGAAACGGTACGTATAAAGCAGATATGATGACCAACACAACTGTTATGAATAGGAGCTTAGTGGCTAATCCAATCATTACCATTGAACACGGTTTTATTAACTTGACCTATATAAATTGTATGCCGCGAATCGCATAAAAGACATCGGAATGATTTGAACTTGGCACAAATAAAGAGCCATGGCCGCATAATAATAAACGGAAACGAAAAATAAAACACCCAATCACCTACGAAGAAATGTACAAACTAGTAGAGCTTCGAATAGGTGCTTTTTGTTCACTATCTATGGTGGGACTTAACGTACCATCACCAGTTTATGAATCACCTGCTTCTAGCTATACTACCGCTGTATGTACAGCGGTAACATATTGACTACAAGAGATAAGAAACGGGAATATAAAAAGAACACGGGATAATACGAGTATGAGGGCCACCTACAATATACACCACTCTCTCTTAAAACTGTGATAAAATTAGAAGCGGTCCACCGTCCTCATTTGGGTACATCATGTAAGTATGGGGCTCAGTGTGAAACACAAATAACCGAGTGATAAACACGCAAATTAATGAATTATTTAGTATAGGCGCGTGCGCACAATCAAATCGGTCCAGTGCGCGGTGTTGTATAAAGCTATGTATACACAGAGGCCGTGTCAGATTTAAGGCTTAAAAATTTAGTACATTTTTTATAACACAAGGTAGCAGACAAGCACGTGGCCCACCTGATGGAAAGTGGTTACCGTGGCCAATGGACGTTTGCAACACCAGGGGCGTCACATTCGGGAAGGGGAAACGGCTAAGAGAGTCCCTCCAAAAAAGAAGAATACATAGACGGGTTTAATACACAAGGTTATTATTAGCCGCGGTATTCTGTAGGGCAGAGGTACTAGTGGTTCCTGCGCCCTAGAGAACTCCGGTTGAACTGCTCAATTAGAACTGGAGATCATGTCCTACCTGCGTCAAAATCAATATCAATAAACAATTTTTTTATTTTTTTTTATTTTAGTTAACCGTTAGATTGGATAGGTCTGCACAGTTTGGGCATTATACATGTATGGTATTTAGGGTTGACTGTTAATCAGCGTTAATGGATTACATTGTCTACGGAAAAGTAAATAAATATGCTCTTCAAAGGTTAAGCTTAGCCCAGTACCCCGCTGGATACCTACTGGCCGAAGCTTTTCAAAGACATATAGGAATGTAATCAAAACTCAAAAAAATATTTGTGAAGTGTATGTTTATTCAATATTAGCTTTTGCATGCGGCTTCACCCTCCTGGATGTCGGCTTGACTACACACAGAAAGACAGACAAAGTTACTTTCGCATTTATAATATTACTATGCATGTGCAAAATGTTTGTGGGAGAGGTCTTTTACAAAATGTGAAAGTGAGAACTTCCCTTGTACCGACATACCTAAGGTACTACAGTTATTTTGGTTTATTAGGTTTTTACCATTCCTCTTCTTGTCTGAAAACAGTTTATTAGTTTTCACTTCTTAACCCAGTGCGTCAGGCGGGCGCGGCCGATACGTGAATTGATTTTGTTGTTTGTATTTTGTGTTATTTTTGTATTATTTTTGTGTCCTGCTGTTACTACAAGACAAAATGTACTACTGACATTATTATGACTCAAGGTATGTAATAGAGATTATTACTATTATTATATCTAGGAAAACAAATTATACTCCTCGTACTCGCTCAGTGAACTACCAATACGGCCCGCGCGGCGCGCAAATTTTCAGGTTATGCCCAGTAATACTTAAATACTAACTTATGATGCCGCCAGAAAATATGTTCTAGGAGATGTACCTTTTTAAATATACAAAGGTCCCAGTGGTTATAATAAGCTGAGACAGTCTAGTTCCTATTTAGTGAGGTAGGCACAGCGCGGTAGTTGTCACAGCCGGCTCGACCAAGTGGTCGTGGTCGCGTGTGAGACCAATATTTGTAAATCTTGTAGTTATTTGTTTTCTTATTTACCGACATTGTGCGCACGGTCTTACACGTATACCAATTCTCATAAATTTAAATAAATACATGCTGTTTCCTTCGTCACAGCTGCCTCATTACTATGGATCTATTAAATATTACCTTTCGTTTATGCAGAGTCACTGTAACTTTGTAAATATGTGTCTTATGAGGCAAATACAGGGTCGAAATCGGCGCGGCCGGGCGTCACGGTGACGAATCTCTGGTCCGAGGCTCGGAGGTGAGGAGTGATTGACGGGTTCGATCGCATCTGAATAATGTTTGTCGTCGCCTAACGTTTCCATGAATCACATGAATATCAATAATGTTTGTTCAAACTGTTTATATTTTGTTCGACTGTGACGCGAGGCCATTATAATTGTCATTAGTTTGATGTCAAAGCAGAGACGTGATAAACGTGTTGATGTTAAAACATTCACATTGTCCTGCAGCGTCCGACGATTTTTGTAATTTGTTTGACAGCAAAGACGATCTCTGATATAACAATAACACGACACTCCTCGTAGGGACTACTTCATGCAAATTTAAAATGAAACACGACAATTGGGTCGTTGTCGCAGATATACAATCTGGCGGAGTTGGTCTTATTACAAAGTTCAAATTTCCCCTGTATAGACTTCAAACAACTTTTAGCACATTCATTCAGTTTTAGGGGATGGCTATGACGTAAAGTAATATCGCTTCATTTTCTACTAGGCTCATAAAATCGCTGACATGCTCGCATATTATGTCATTAAAAGTACTATAAAGCACGGCCCTCACGAGAACAATTAGGAGCCCTACAAACAAAAATGATTCTTCGAAGATATTTTATTTCGTACAGGCATAAACGGGTATGACGAAAGTTTATACATAGCTCTAGGTACTTGTTCACATTTAGTCAATGAAATAATTTGACGCGCGTAGCTTAGGCATGACCTTCTGCGCCAAGGCCTGCTGGTGAGACAAAGAGGTGCTGGGCCGGGCATGCGCGAGCGCTGCTCTTCACCTATTTGTTAATTCCGGCGCGCGACCGTTCGACGAGTTATTACCGCGAGCGTCGATTGTGATTCCGCCAGGCTCTGCGCATGCGCTGCATACGAAGCAACGAGCTTTAGTGCCTCCGTGAGGCTTCACAATGTTAGAAACTGAAGTACGTGCGCGCTCCCGTACCTACGTGCGCGTATGTACACCACCGCCTGGCAACGAGCTGGCGACTCACTATCGAAGCCCACAATTGAATAAACATAATAGTGTACCTAAATTCTACTGAATTAGCAGTACTCCGTTGAACGAAATTTTTGAAGTCTCAATGGCATTGAACGGTTTTTACACCACAAAGGTATCGACCAATCTTGTGATCCCAATGAGGATTGGTATACGATCGGTATCTGATATCGGAAAAAGCTTTAGAGTCCGTCAAGGTACTGGCGGCGATCATCATTTGGGTCGCTAACATAGGTACATAATGGTGAACCGTATCTTCTATTGCACCTACATACGTTATTTCCGTCCATCTAAACCACCTACAGCCTAATTCAAAATATAACCACTTGTCATAAATAGGACATTCGAGCATGCAATGTAGAGTCATCAACATTTCAATGGCATAATTACTTGCACCCGATAGAAAACGTAAATGCAACTAACATTATCTTTCTTCTGGTGAGCAACTTTGACTAGGATTCCATAAGAAAAAGTGGGTATATGGTTCATATTAACCTTATACCCACTCTTTCTCTCTTCAATCTTTACAAGTCTTGACTCACTGTATGTTTGTTGCAGCGATAACTTTTCACCAATTAAACTCTCTTTGACTATTATTTGAGGGAACAAGTTCGGATCTGTGACCTAAAGTAATTCTAAAGTAGTATCATTTCGGTCGCACTCTTGGTTTCTGACTTATGCTTTACACTCGTGCGAGCAAAACGGTACTACTTTAGTATTACTCTCGGTTTGCCACTGCTTTTCTTTGTCCCATCATAAAGTCTTGGAATTATTTTCAAGCATACGTGCTTCCGTCTTCCGACAGTCTCGGGTACTTTAAGCTGGGCGTGAAAGATTAGGTATCTGATGAGTTCGTCAAGCTGAGAGTTATAATTACAACCTTATTAGTATGGTGTAATGAGGATCCTAGGTCCTGAGCTTGTACCAAGCAGGATGATGTTATATTACGTGGAGTGTACTGCCTGCCTTCAGCGTCAGCCTGTGTCGGTTTAGTAGATGATGACAGCAGCTCGTACGCATGTGTGGTAATGTGCTCGTGTGTGAGCACTAGTCACGTCCGCGGCGGCGGTTCTGTGCCGCGGGTTATCGCTGCACATCGCCGGGCCGCCTCCTGGTCGTGGCGCCGCCGTCTCGCGTCTGCGCCGCCACTCGTCACATGCAAATATTCCACTTTTATACGTTCGTGTACCGCACGTAATTGAGCCGTACGTGAACGCTGCTCGTCCACCGCCTGTGATGGGCCGCGCACTTGTTTACCACAAAATAACAAAATAATAGCTCCGTCACAACATGACAGTTGCTCGGACTGTCGCCAAACGTCACGACTAAAACAGGAAAGTCCTGGTCCAAATTGGTCGCACATAAAGCACATAAACACTTCTGAAAGCAGTAAATGTGTTATCTGGTTCAACTCTTGGGGTTTTTCTTTTCTCAATAGGGCGCCAGTGGTTGGTGGAAAGCAGTCAGAATATGGAAAATATTGAACGTCGATTGTTTCGCAGTTAAACTTCTAGTTAGTTTCAACTGATTTGGGAAAAGACAAAGCCGTAGGATATAAGTGTTCTGTGGACAAAGCATAAGAGGTTCCGCCAATCAGCAAGTCAAATGCACGTGCCCAACATACTTGGTGAACCATCTCCTAAGGATGTAACGAAGGAAAATATGTGGGGTATTTTATTATACTATTAGTATTACTACCTCTGTTACACATTTGGACACGGTATAGTGAAAAATTGGCTATAACGTGATTGTTAAAATATTATCTGTTTTTAAATTTTTGGTACAACAGGTAGGTACAGCTAGACATTTAAAACTGTCGTTGACAAATTGTGAGGACTACAATGCTTTTAGATCACGGTTACCCTACGAGAGTTTCGCGGCGTATTTATGCGCCGTGCGCATACGCCGCAGACATGCGGACTTATCTAAGATGGCAGCAATTAATCAATGTACTTTATGTACTTTTTACATAATTTGAATAAAATACGAAATAAGTAGACAGCGTCCATTGCTCGCACACAGATAACAGCTGTAAGCTTCGTGCGCGCTCAACACTCCGTGCGGACTCAATCTAGCTCTCAGCCATTTACGAGAAGCGACTGCAAAAAAGTAATGGAAGCGTCGGTAGCTTAGTGCTTAATCTTACGATCGAAATGTCCCGGGTTCGAAGCCTGTCTCGTATAATTACACTATTGATGTGAACCCACTCTTATAATAATTCAAGCAGGAGCTAAGCTTCGTAGAAGAGGTTACATTTTTTAAACCACTTAGGTCGCACGGACAGGCACACTGCTACCTGATGGGAAGTGGTTACCATGGCCTATGGACTTTGCAACACCAGGGGCTGTGGATTTACGGGAATACTAGTAATTTCGGTTATTACTTAGTACTCTTTATACATAAGAAACATATTTACAGGACTGTGCTGGTTCGAAGCCTATCTCATGTTAGTGGCTGTTCGTGTTGTGGGCTATGGCTGCGAGTAACTGCTGGTTTAAGATAAACAGTAGGCGATTGATTCACACGCGGAATGAACACGACTGCTCACAGAATATTGGGCTGGTAACGTGAGAGAGTGGACACTAAATTATTTATTACGAACTGTCCACTTGGCTCTGCGACCGGCCCAATATAAATAGACCAGACATCTACGTAAACATAGAAATGAACTATTTTAAAATTACTTTTTAAAATAGTTCATTTTTAAAAGTAATTTCTTTAATTTCTACCGCGGTAGCCTAGTGGTATGGGTAATGGACTGCTGAGACGAGGTCTCGGGTTCGATCCCAGGTTTACTATGGCACACACCAATGACTGCGATGCTTTTCGAAGTTATGTGTGTATTTATCGCAGGTTTATAAGTGCCCGGTTAATGGCAATAGGCTCGCCACCTATTACATTGGGACCTAAATATAAAAACTGGCGAAATGTGGGTGCTAGCACCTCTGCCTACCCCTTCGGGGATATAGGCGTGATACTATAAAAAAAAAAAAATAAAAAAAAAAAAAAAAAATAAAATTACTTAGGTACTTGAGTCACAGAAGCCGCTAACCATCCGAATGTCTTCTTCGACTAAACCCAGTAAATTTAAATTTATTAAGTAGGTAGGTACTTACTCAATAACAATACTTAGATTTTATGAAGGACATACCATACCTTTGGATCAGATGAAGAACGATATATTAAGAATTATACTTATATTTCACCAGTGGCTCGTAGTCGGTCGTGTGCTTGTGACTCGCTCATGCGCCGACGCGGCACAATCGCGAGGCATTAAACTGGGCTAATCTAATCACCATGTCCACTAAGATCCATTACAAAAATCCATTGATGGATCTTTCTGCAAAAACAATTTCATAAACAATAAGTTCACGTGCAGCGAGCGCCGGTGCATTTCTCCGTGATCCGAAAAGATTAACAGCCACCGTTCGAATTGAATTACATACGGATATCGGCGGCAAAACGTTCTATGTGCCAAAGGAAACCTTAGAGTTGGCGACATTTTGTGCCGGCTGGTAGCCTTCGCTCGATATGTATCGTGTCAGTACAGGCCGACTTGCTCGTTGCGCGTAATGCGCGCTTAATACCACGCAACTCGTATCCCAATTGTGTCCGCCGAGATTACAACCCGCTAATTTGATTGTTCGCGATGATCGCCCGCTTAGTGACTTCACTGGGTCGACCCTGTTCGAGCACTAGTTTATTGAAGTTTTTATATTCGTTGTATTTAACCGACTTTTTTATAAAATTTTAGCGAGCGTTTAATAGTGCCGTAAATAATAGTGTAGTGTTGTATAGGGCCCAGTTAACCGTTAATTAAGTTTATAAACAATAAATAAAAGTGCGGGCGCTGTACACATTTTATTTTTTTAATAACGTAATTACCGTTGCGAATGCGTGGAGCCGCGGGATGAACAAATAGTGCTCGCGGCCGCGAGGACCCGCCAGGGTCTGGCCGGTCAGTAAACTGCGAGCTAAGTGTGTACCTACAATATACATGTAAAGTGAGACGAATTTGTGAAGGTTAGAAATCACTATGGAACGTTTAAAATATGCGTAATTGGGTCTTAAGTTTTATAAATTGCGTTATAGTGAAATATGAATCCTTTGATTGAACAGAACCGGAGATATGACGGAGAAGCTTATGGGACAAGTTTAGCTCACTGGTTGAGTGATCTTTATCAGCTGAGCAACCAGTCTGAGGTCGGATCTCATCAGGGAAAATAACTGCTATCAAGTTGAAACAAACTGCGATATCACGTTTTGCTTAATGTGAGAAGTTTGTTTATTTGGATTTGAACACAAATCATTTCACTGTTGAAACCCCAACTAACTGTAACCTAAGCTGGATTAAAAAGTGATCCACTTCAATGAATGAAATAAAAACATAATTGGATGGACATGAGTTTTCTATCTCAGTTAGTCGATCAAAATTGGTCAACATCTAAACCAGATGCTTAGTTGATGAGCAATTTATATTTACGTTATACTTTACGAAAACAAAACGGAACAGAATTTGAAATATCAGTTATTTGCTAATAAGTGGCCATAAACGCTGCGATTTGAGTAAAATGTGTGCGGTGCGCACATGTTATGTTAAATATCATAATGCGTGTCTAACAAGCGATTATTGCATTATATATATATGTTTATAGTGCATACAGTTGCAGAGGGTCGCTGCTCGGTGCTGAGCGAGGCGGGGGCGGGCGCGGATACGGAGATGTCCGCTCCTCCTGGCAGATGCGCCTGCGGGTCGCATTTCGGTGCGTTGCTAATCGCGGCCGCATTCCTCGCTCCATCATTTTGATAATTCCCATCAATTTCCCAAGCAAAATTTATCGCGTAATAGGTAACCAATTCAGAAAATACTGCACAAAGTTTTGCAATATGATATTATTAAATCATATTTTGTTCGGATTTGGAGCGGGCAGTTCAGCAAGTAACGAAGATTTAGTAGAATGACCAGAATGGGGAATCGGCCAGGGTGTGAGGGCTTCCTCGCTGATCCCTTGAATATAGCGATCCATTTGGGTATCGTTCTAGTAGTTCTAGTGCGCAATGTTACGTTACTAGTCTCCGTGATCGGCCGCGTGCAGGTGCGACTAGCTCGTCGTGTCGCAACAACAACCGCGCTAAATTCCGGCCAACCCTCGCCTTGGATGCCTTGGATTTTTATACTTGCCTTTTAGTTTTTAATTATAAAAAAATATTTGAATTTCGGAATAACTTACTGAACAACATGAACATTTCATGTCAGTCATTAGTTCATTTCGACTAATAATTCAATAAGAGCGTTTAGGTTGTATTGTAAGTATGTGTAATACAACAAATACAATACAATATACAACATGGACATTTTACAAATAATGTACTGTAACATATTAGTTAGCTGTACAGTTTGTTATTGTGTATGATTTCTAGAGATTTGACAAACCCTATACAAATATTATTATATTCAAGTGGCCACCATCCCAAAAATGCTGGTCAATGATTCTTATAATTTGTTAAAACTTAAACATGACTTAAAAAATAAAGCACACCAATATTATGTAGTAGGCATTGAACATCATACTTGCTTCAGAGTCGTTCAAATCGAAGAAGACTGAAACCGACCAAAACGCACGCCATCCATGGGTCCTTGATTGCTGGAGGTGACATTATACCTACAAGACATATCTTTCGCACCCCGGCAGACCCAGGGACATTATCTTTTTGTGATGACCCTTTTCCCCTAATGTGGGGACCATGGTGTCCCCATCTAGCACCTGGGTAGGTATGGGGATGCACTTTGCGCCGCCGTCGCGGCCTACTTCTGCTAGGGTGACAGGCGGCTCCACCCGTCTCCCCCAGGCACGTACTTGACTTGAAACTGGATGTGCAAGGCGTGGGATTGGGAGCTATAGCCTTCCAGCAGTGGGCTTCAGTAGATTTAATTGATTGAAGTTCAAAGTAAATAATACCATTAGTAGCAAGGAGAGGACCTCAATGTCTCAAATCAATACAAAAATCATTTCTTTTGTATAGATCATTAAACGGCACTTACAAAATGTCAATATCAACAATATTTTATAAATTAGTGAGGTAATGGACCACCGGTTCGTAACCCGGCCCCGGCCTGAGAAGACTCCGGCAAGAAACTCAGTCTAGGTTCCTACAGTTAAGTTATGTATTACAAAAAGATTAGTGAACTTAGAAGCTGCTGGGCTGTGAATCGCGCGCTTAACTCTTTCGTTGTACAGCGGTCAAATATTTTAATGTGTAATATCGTCATTAACAAAAATGTCACGATCGGATACCGCGCAGTAATGAACTATTCACTCTATCGTCCAGTCCGCGTCCATTACAAATCGTTTGATAATAATGATTCGCATCAAAAGTCTTCTGTCTAATCCACTGAGTCACGTGTAGTATGAAAATGTCGCCGTCGTCGGGCGGTCGTGTCGTCGTCGCAATTACGCATGCGTGGGATGAGCCTTAATATACCTAAATCATAGTGCGGGTAAGACGGGTAGCGGGCCAATTTAGTACGACATGGCCGCGACCAGGCCCGTAATGAACCGCCGATTACCTCCTGTCGTATATCCTCCCCGGTCCCTCCGCCTGATGCGCCCCTCAAGCCTCTATGGGATAAATGGTATGATGTTAATTTGTTATCGACGGAGTGGAATGTTACTTTTAATGTACCAACTATAGCCTCTATTTGGGTAATACTATTACTGGTTTTATAAATAATTTGAAAGTTGTGACTAAGCGTTTAATAAATAAAGGAAGTAATGCAGAGCGCATAGGAATCATGTTCGGCCAAAATATATAGTGGGTATATGCTACTAATATTACATGTTTGAATGTTTGGATGTTTGTTACTCTCGCGGCTGAAAGGATCTGGCTGAAAATTTACTAGTATAGATTACAGTCTGGAATAACATAACATACTATGTTTTGCAGGCGGTGCTCACTAAACAGTGTGCTTCTAAAACAAAATAAAGGATAGCTTAATGTTATTTTTCTGCTAAGTATTATAATTTTTTCTATACTATTTTTTGTAACAACACGTCACATCAAAGGTATTAAGGTAGTACATGTTAGTGTGCGCAAACGCATCCGAACGTAGGTCTGTGATCATCGGCGGGCGGCGGGCGATTTATTTCCCTCCGCGCTCGGCAGCCGCTCGCTACATCAACTATTTGATTGAACTCCACCCACTAATTATATTCTTACGAAATAAACTCTGCATTTAACTTGACCATTCATCGATATGAAAAGACGCAACTCGCCAGAGTCACAAAGGAAAATCACCTGTATGTGTTGAGTCAGTACCGTGGAAGTCCTACAGCCGATTGTACTGTTAGTATGAAATGAAGTTGGCATGTGAGGCGAGAGATGATACAGTAGCCGTATATCGAGTGCAGCTCGCTGGCTCTATAGAAATATTTCAATTCCACTTGATTGTTCATACTTTGCTACCGGCTCAACGCTGCAATGCCTTGTTTTTAATTCCATGGTTTAAGTGATCAAGAAAGTATACCTACCGCTAAACATAGACTATCTAGAGTCTAAACTTAAATTACGCAGAGTGCGTAAACCCACACACATTATATTACCAGCCTATATTTTAGGCTAATAATGGTTAAGAATTTACATAATACTCGTATATTTCTTTGCCATGATATTCAGTCACAGGTATTGTGACAAAAGCTCAGTAAATGTGATGACAACAGAATCAGACCATTTACCGCTTCAAAACGCACACAACCTGCTGACACTGTGAAATTATTGACATTAATCGTACTGCTCCGGCGCAAGTTATTAATGCCTCAATATGTATTGGATTAACCCGCCTTCGAATGATCAGAAAACTTTTTTAGTAGAGTTCTGAACACGAACACAGTGTTCAACCTCAGGGGGTTATAATACAGGAGTTTGGTGATTAGTGTCGCTTATTGGAAAGCACGCATATTTGCTCTGTCAAATCGTTCTGCTCCGCCTTCTCACGCGGCGACTATTACAAGACGGACAGCACGAGTAATCGTCGTCGACGCACACAATTTATCGTGGTCGACAAGTATTACTTCTACAGAAATATCATTAGCACTGGCAGCTACTGTCAATTACACAGTAATGGCGCACACTGAAAACTAACTTACTTATACTTATACTTACTCATTACGCTCTATAGGGTCAGTAGGTATTTGGATGAATAAAATTGTGATTACAGGTTGAATGTCCTGACTAAGGGGTTCTGAGAGTCAAGAGTTCTGCGGTTAGAATATTTCCTCTATTAGGTTAGATTGTAAGCTATATCCTGATGTAGCTTACTTGCATATTAATGCTCGAAAACCATTGCTGATGGCTTTCCGCTTGACATACTCATCAGATGGCTTTTCACGTCCGCTTAACCTAGGAAGAAGGTACTTACGCTAAACGGTTACATTAATTATGTAATTATAGCGCACAAATAGACCAAAAAAGAGTAGCCCTGTGAGTTTCTTGCCGAAGTCTTCTCAGGCCGGGGGGCCGCGTTTTGAACCGGTGTGGTCCACTTGCTCAATTTATAAAATATTATTGATATTGACGTTCTGTAAGTGCCGTTTAGTAATCTAAATGAATTTTGAATTTTGAATATAATATTATAGTAATAAATCAAAAAAAAACGCTCACGTCTTAAGTATCTCTTCGACTTCTAGTGAGCGATACGACTATTTTGATAGAGTGGACGAGATGGCCCTAAGGCCTAAAGGCTAGTCTGGTACAGCGTCATGGCATCTTGCCCCATGAAAGTACATCAGCGAGTTCACTGATGTGAATCAGGTAACGCATATTGAGTCAACCTCACTCAATATGCTTTACCTGCTTAGGTAATTTAATTACCCGAGCTATCAATTACACACACTCTCATACATGAAAGCACAATGTCCCAGCACTACAGAACACATCAGTACTTTGTACTAGCACCCCGAGTATTTTACGAAATAAATTATAATTTGTCGATAAATTGTCAACTTTATGACTTACACACGTGAGCGTTGTGTACCTACATAGCCGGTGCGGACGAGGTCACAGTGGCGGTAAGCGCAATCCATCTCCCATTTATAATAAAACCTTGTACCAAGCGGATACGTGTGCTCACAATTTAACATTTTTTCCGAGATAGATGCCCTAGACTCATCTATTTTGCATATAACAATCTTTCATGATAGTTTGACAATAAAAAGAACAATCGGTTTGAACTAAAGTAGCCATAATACTTCGGATTAGCACCTGTTGGAAAGATTTAGTCGATATCTGGCGTAGTGCAACGTTCGACTGTTGGTGAGGTGGCGGGATTGATTCCCGCTCAGTGCATATAGATGTAGGTATGGACACAAATATATATATACCTAACTCTTTATGTCATCTTTTTTATATATACTTCTGAGCTAGCAAACGAGCCACGGCCACCTGTAAGCGGTCACAGCATAGTGGTTTTGGCACACTGAACATCAATAATAGATTAGCTCAGTACCTACCTATATAGGTACAAGCAGGGCATTCCACATAAAAACAATGTATGGTTCTGCTCTTAAGGTCTCTTTGTAACAGCATTATTGTTATCTATAAAAGATCGAAGTGTCTGTTATAATATCAAAATAATAGTTGCTTACTATAAGACTGAGCCAATAGACAAAAGGCACTTAGACAATAACATTAATTTAGTCTGTGTTCAACTTGGCATGCCGATAGGTATGTCGTGTCTCAGGTAATTGCTCCTACATCACACGTGTGTGACAACCACGAGATAGCAAGATGGTGCTCCCCAGGGCGGCGCCGGCCCCGCCCCCGCCGGCCACTCGTCTTATTAATAGTACCTATACTCTGCGAGCCGGCGCACACGCATCACGCACACCTACCATCTTAAATGCCAAGAGACGTCGCGTTAGAGTGCTTACTGGTAGTTATCGGATAGCTTTTGCAGTTCCTACTTACAGAACATCTTTATATTATGTATTTAAAGTTGTTATACCTATGGAGAATTCTTATCAGCATCATGTTCGAGCTAGTATCGTCCAACCATCACCTGATGTATTAATAGGGTATACTGATCTCGGAACTGATCTCCATATTGCTATTAACTTGATGATGCAGAATTGAAAAGAAAAATTAAGTGTCATATGCACAGCTACCTGGAATTAGCTAGATAGAGACCGTTCAGAACATTAAGTGCAGGACTACAGAGTCGGCCTCGTACCTCAACAGCCACTCTCTTCCCAGTCATATCATCTTCCACACAGTCCATCCATCTTCTATCAGTTATACCTCTCCTCTTGTAACCGTTCGGTCTTCGCCTTATAGTAATTAATCGTTCAACTTTAATTCCTTACTCAGCCTTTTCTGAAGCAAAATATATGTGGTCATGTTAACCTAACCTTTTCAAACAGGTCAGTGCAATAAGTAAAGTGCAACGAGTGCTAATAACAGTGGACGCTCGTGGGACCAGCCGGCCGCGGGCGTGTTACGGCGTGACCCTCCCCAATTGATTTCCGTGGGTGCAACGCGCTCGGGTCGTACCACCGACCACTCCAGACCTTAGACCTTCATTTGCAATATTGGAGCAACGTCCGCATCACTAGCCTAAAACAATATTAAGATTTCCTTGTCTACCCTAACCACCGAAGATTCATAGTTTTCAGTGGGTTTACGCACTACTGTTTTAGTCTAAATTCAAGTTTGGCGGACCATAATCAACACAAAAATATTGAATCATGCCGTCCGTTGAAACCGATATGATTGATATAATACTTTTGTTGAGCATTGTAAGTTGTGAGCATGTAATCTGCTCTCTTATCATTTACTTCAATAGCATTTGACGAAACCTTAGCCGGAGTAAAAAGCCTTCCGCCGCCTCCGAAAAGACAAAATAGCAGAACGTAGAACTGTAGAAAATAAATGGCTATAACATTGTGAAGATCAAAATAAAACTCATTTCTTTCTTTCTTTCTATAATTATTAATAGCACCACCAAAACTCAATCTATCATACGTACATACATAGGCATCACCCAATATGCGTCATTGCTCCTGATCCTTAACCCATACATCAAGACATGAGGAAGAGAGACTAGAAGTAGATACGAGGCGATACACAAAGCTATTACATAATATATGTTTTACGTAATACACCTTGAGAAAATGTAAATATATACAAATATTTTCACAGGGTGGGAATCGTACTCGAGTCTTTTGATTTTGAACCAATAAATAAACTAAACTATCCGTGGAATGTTCACAACATTCTACAACACACTAAGCGGTAGTGACTCGTATGTCCATGTTTAGCGAGCGGCGTGCAGCTATAGTTACTATGTATATTGAAGCGCGGTGCCCTGCGGCGGTCAGCGGTCGTACCCGCGCCTGGACATCGCCCATCACCTGTGCTTCAAGTGTGTGTATTACTGGAATTTTTGTAAATTGAACTATAAAAGGACGCAAAAATGAGGCAACGGTGTGTTTTTGTTTCTAATTTACCAACAAGCGTTTCTTCCGCATATTCACAACTGCCAACTGCTTTTCACCCGTGCAACAACCCATAATTCTCCCTCAAGGCAAAACTTGCATACTTAGGAGCAGTTGGGATCAGTACAGCACCGGTTTTCGATGACATTTAGCTCTCACAATTATGATTAGATTTGTTACCCTATTTGCAAATCTACTACCCATTAGGGGTGCTCTCATAAAAATCAAAGCCAAACCAAAAGGGACAATATGTTTATGTTCATCACATTGAACAGGTAAGCCGTCAAAATATGAGTGATATGATAACACATTTTATTCATCCATTAGTAGTACCTACTGGCACTTGAGCACCGAAATAAATAGTAAATTCAGTATGTGTATATAATATCTATATATCCAACACACTTGCGCAGGCATTTCTTATTGAAAAATAGCGGCAGTCCATGAATATTTTGCATTTTTTTAGACTGCGAACTGAGGCTAGTTCCACATAATTAATAATAGTACCTACAAGTGTGCCAACAAACTGAAGTAGGTATTTCTATTGTACATACATTGGCAGAATTAGAACGAGCGATACCTATTTCACATTCTAGAGCTGCTAAAGCTAAGAAGTTAGGATCAGGAGTACTAAAATAATGTGAATAAGAACAATGTATAATTTGAACAAACAAATAAAGAAAAAGAAAATCGATATCCAAATTCCCATTTTTCCATTTCAGTGTGAAAAAGGATGTAACAGACAACTTAACATTGAAATGGAAACAAATTACTCTTAGAAATTACTTCTATTTAGAATAATGAAGTACCTAAGTACCTACCTACATATTACATGTTGCGGGTTCATCAAGATGAATATTGAGCTTTCCCGCCCTAATTGAGCAGTCCGACTGTGGAAGTACCTCCGCCCTACAGAATATCGCGGCTAATAATAACCTTGTGTTGTGTTTCTGACGGTGAGTAGGGTAGCCAGAGCTCACTGGAGAGGTATTGTGTTATCAGTGCGAAGACCGGGAAACCCTTTTATATGTTCTGCACTGAAAGTACAGAGACTTAACCTTCTCCTCTCACCCCCTTAACTTCCTCCCTCTCCCTCTCCCTTCCCACCTCTTCTCTATATGGTTAGTAGCACGAAGGTGACGTCTCTGGTGTTGCAAACGTCCATACGCCACGGTAACCATTTACCATTAGGTGGGCCGCGTGGTTGTCTGCCACCTAAGTGGTATAAAAAAAAATAGTGCGGCACAGGAAAGACTTCTGTAGAAGTCTAATAAGAAATGTGTTTCTTATTAGACGCTTTCAATGCTCTTGATAGATTGAAGCGTTGTTTCTGATAGGACGTCTTATACGAAAATTCGGTTCTTAATGTTTTATTCCTATCGGACCACACGTAATGAAATGTACAAGCAAAATATCAAAGAAATGGTTGATTTCGCACAAAAATTTCTTGGTCGATGGCGAGCGATGGTATCGGCGCCGGCGCAGGCGTCGGAACTGATCGATCCGACACGCGACCGCAAATTGAAAATATCACAACACACGTGCTCTTTACTGCATAACCGTACCCAAATATGGTTAGAGCGCCGCATTTGCAATTTCTGTATAATTTAAAGGGCATTACAAATATAGCACCTAATGGTGTTGGTATATTCTAAAATTCTAATAAAATGAATCAATAATTCATTCGTTCACATCCGGCTGTCGGTATCTTCATTAGAAAATAATTATATTCTAACGCCAGTAAGTGCAATTAAATCAGATAATTATGTAAAAAACCAGCTTCCTACTGCAGTTCAAACTTCCACTGACTAATAATTCATAAGAGTGATGTTGATCGTCTTCAGCATATTGAAATCTTGAAGTTATTCACTTGGTTTTGTATTGTACATCTCGACACTACAGGGAAAATGTATAAATTAATGAATTATGTACGTATTTAGTAGACATCTCGACATCTGATAATGTGTACATATACCGTAAGAGTGGAGACTGTAAATCTGTAGGAATAATCAAACAACCCCAGCCAAATGGTTTTATGACCTGTAAAGGTAGACGGAAGGGAATGGATGCGCAATCTGGGCAATGAGTGCAAAACCGATAGACAGATGGACAACATGATTGTGATTTTATAATGGTTGCGTGTGTTTCTGTGATGACCTTTACAGGTTGCTTTCGTAGTTCTGTGGCTATTTATGTTTGAAGTTTCTCAGTAGTAGAATAATATGTAAACGGGAATTAACGCGATCATGGTTATTACATTACATATTATAATAATCATGGAACGCGAAAGTTTAAAGTTAACTTGCCTTATAGTCAACAACAGACAGGAAGGAATGGTGGTTATTATTTTAATATACCTATTTATCTGCTATTGTAGATATGAGATATTAGCATGAGGATTCTATTTAATAGAATATTTAGTGCACACATATCTATGTGTATTATTATCTAATAATCTCACCTAACTAGAAATAAATGTTAGAGCATTATAACTATGATTTTAGTATCGATATCATCGATGTCACGCAATTATTGGACAGGGAAAATTGACCCAAGTAATAAATAAATATTCTAGGACAATCTACACAACGTCACCTAGACCCATGGTAAGCATAGTTTAACTAGTTTGTGTTACGGGTTTTAGAATGCGGATAAACATTCATAGATACATTTTTTTTCGAAATACATACATATTATACATAGAAACACCCAGACCAATGCAGATATTCATATTCAAGCACACAAATATAGCCGCGGTAGCCTAGTGGTATGGGTGGTGGACTGCTGAGACGAGGTCTCGGGTTCGATCCCAGGTTTACCATGGCACACACCAATGACTACGATGCTTTTCGAAGTTATGTGTGTATTTATCGCAGGTTTATAAGTGCCCGGTTGATGGCAATAGGCTCGCCCCCTATTACATTGGGACCTAAATATACACTGGCGAAATGTGGGTGCTAGCACCTCTGCCTACCCCTTCGGGGATATAGGCGTGATAGTATAAAAAAAAAAAAAAAAAAAATATTTGCACTGAGCGGGAATCGAACCCGCGCCTCCTGCGTAGCAGTCGCGTTCACTACCACTACGCCACGGAGGTCGTCATTAATAAAGATTGACTAACAGTGTGCCGTCCCGGATACAGACTATTGATTAAATAGAAAAAAAATGTCGTGGTCGCGAGCCCGCTGAGCCTAATTTAACGAATTAAACTTCATATAAAAAGGTAATTTAGTAAAATATCAAATAATTTTTCTCCGAAACTGCATCGCGTAGCCGCGGGCCGGGCTCGGTGCTACAAAAAGCTGAGTTAATGACAGCCAGCAGACCTGCGCGCGCGGGATGCTCCGAGAGGATCACGAGAACTGTCTGCTGACACTTATCTCTTCTAAGTAGTCATATTAGAAATAGGTCATTATGGTACCACCAATCCTGAGGTCATAACATAACATATTTGCAATACTTTAAACATAATTATACCAATGTGTGACTGATAATGATGTGAACATAATTATATCATTCTTCAAAAGGTGTTCAAAGAGTTATGTTATAAGCAGTATTATTAACGACTCGCTCACGTCAACATCAGAGTTTTTTTCCGATTGTTGACGCGTCTCTTAACTAGCGTTTAACTTCTGTATGCTAACCAGCGTGTAAATATAGATAAATATTTTTATTCCTGTATTTTGCTGCGGCAGCATAAACGCATTTGATGTTGTTGATGGTAAGTGGCCAAGGCAAGAGAAATAAGAGGGAGGACAGTGGCAGAAACGGGTGATAACCCACTAGTTTCCTAAAATTCGCCTCCCAAGATATGAATTGCACATTCGTCTTGTGATTTTTCCAAGCGACTACAATATGGAGTTCTTCAAGAAGGACTTTAGATGGCTTCTACTAGAAATTTATATAAGGCTAGTTGTGTACTATATTATTATTTAGGCAAGCTGACGATGGAAGGTATAAATCTTCTACTTCCAACCGTTTTTTTCCTATGTAATATTACCTATACTATAACCGTGCCTTGTCTTCTGCACTGATGGTACAGAAACTCTCTTAACCTTCACCCATCCCCCTTCCCCTTATCAGTATGGGTGTGACGCCCCTGGTCTTGCAATCGTCCATAAGTCACGGTAATCACTTTCCATCAGGTGGGTCGTGGGCTAGTTTGCCACCTAAGTGGTATAAAAAGTAATGACGTGCCATACACACTCAATGAGTTTAGGGTGTAGGGCCCGTACCACCAAATCTTAATCCAGGCCAATAATTGAACGTCTGTCACACCATCAACTGCAAATGTAACTTTGTAATTTTTTTTTTATATAATATCACGCCTATATCCCCGAAGGGGTAGGCAGAGGTGCTAGCACCCACATTTCGCCAGTTTATGTTTATGTCCCAATGTAATAGGTGGCGAGCCTATTGCCATTAACTGGGCACTTATAAACCTGCGATAAATACACACATAACTTCGAAAAGCATCGAGTCATTGGTGTGTGCCATGGTAAAACCTGGGATCGAACCCGAGACCTCGTCTCAGCAGTCCATTACCCATACCACTAGGCTACCGCGGTTTTTTAATGCTGTAATGCTGTAACTTTGTAATGCTGTATATTTATATGGGACTAGCTATAGCCCGCGGCTCTATCCGCGTGGATGTCGATTATCGCGTTGTACGACTCTACTCGATTCTCTCTTGCCTATCTATACTACTCCTCCTGGCTGTCATGCCAACGTAAATAGTTAGCGATATTGGCGCTAATGTATCTATAGGAATCTGCCGGATCTATTGAGATTTATGATTATTGCTCCGGTCTCTTGGATGGTAGCGTGATGATATAAAACCTATGTTACTCCTAGATATTGCTGCATTTTATAGCTGAAAGAATTATTGAAATCGGTCCAGTAGTTTCGGAGCCTATTCATTACAAACAAAAAATAAAACCGGATCTTTTGGTACTCTTCATAATATTAGTGCTACATACATTAAAAAGTTATTAATGAAATGTACTTAATTGGTAGTAGACGACTATTATTGATCGGTTTTAAGTGTTTATGTTAGGCCTGCAGTATTTAAATTTGAAATTCTGGTTACCACATGCTTTCTTTGATCACATATCTCTCGCTACATACAGAACAAAAATCAAAAGATGAAATGACATATTATCATTGACTTCTGAAAACAAGGAAAATAAACAGGTTTTATTGCATTGTAACATTAGCATATAATTTTTGAACCAAGAACACATAAATGTTTATTTTTGAATATCTAGATTCTTAAATGGCCAATATAAGATGACCCCCGTCGGGGCCCGAATCTGCCGGGATCTGGGACACACCCGGCTTTGCTGTCAAATATTCTAATAATATTTGAAATTCGAACATTCAAAATAGGTACGTCAGTACGTGTGCTCTTGTTGCCAACCAACATTTAGGAAGAGTTCCTTTTGTTCGGGCTAAATTGTTGGTGAAAACCTTCGAGAATTAGTTCACACTGAAGCTCTGACGTCAGTAGGATGTTTATACCAGAGATGGCTCTTTGTTCGGATTTAGTAATTTCAATCTGTCGTATAGGTAGACACTTCGCAACTGTGTGATTGGTGAATCACGTCGATTAGTGTGTGCCATGGTAAAACCTGGGATCGATCCCGAGACCTCGTCTCAGCAGTCAGTACCGCGGAACTCCTGTTCAAGTACAATGTAATTTTCAGACGATACGTTACTGAACAGTTTGTTTTAACATAGAAACTACCCCAACCACGACATGTGTCCGTATACCTAGGTGGGTACATATTTATATCCGTAAATACCTTAAAATGAAGGTTCTCCTGTGTGCCCTGCCAGTTATGACCTACGGTGCCGAAACGTGGACACTGATGGTAGTCCACGAAATGAAAGTGGCGCCGCGGGACCTGGAGCGAGATATGCCAGGAGTCTCTTTCAGTATGTTATATGATGGGTCTTAAGTCTCACCAAGACTTGCCTAATATGAACCACATGAATATTCGCTCAGTACTTTTTGTTTCTATCAAAAATAAACAGGACATATTCATGTGTGGCTAAGCTCCTTAAATAAAGATTAAAAATGAATAAACAGGCAAGAATTCCAAAAACATATCTTTATGTTTAGAATTATTTATGTCTAAATATATTTCTAATACATCAAATGTACAAAACAAAGGGCCGGCAGCACGAGTGTGACGCCGCTGGCGCTGGTGTTTGTGTGAGGGTACCTAGATACTTTACATCAGGTGGGACGTGTGATTGTTTGTCTCTAAAGTGGTATAAAAAAGGATAGATATAGATAAATTATCCTCGTATCGGAGATGAGGAAAATGTTGCGAAAAATTATTTATTATAAAATGGCCGTTGTGTACGATAGGATCGCTACAACTGCAAATAAAATAATGTACAGGGACACCTAACGACTGGATTACCGACCTTTCAAATATGATACGATAATGTTTTAGATTTATTATGAAATAATATTATTTCATCCAATTGAAACTTTAAAAGAAAATTTAAAAATCATGTTTACTACTGCACTGCACACAACTAATAACGTTAACCAACCATTTGGATGGCAAACTGGGCGTTATTACATGTAGTATACCTAATTGATAATACCTACTTGCGTTTGTATGCATGAATATGGCCGTTAAGGGACCGGCGACTTAACGTGCCTTCCGAGGCATGATCTGACCATATTCATGCATACAATCCATCCCATAGGTCTCTCCCACTGTTGGGATGATTTGGTTTGGTTCAATTGTATGTGCGATTGTGCATTAAAAATAAGTTTTAATGCACACATAATCATCATTAAGGAAATATACCTACATAATAACCTTTACAAGTCTTGCGTCCAGTTAGTACCTCATAGTATCGGAATTAGTTTTAAAATCCGTTGTCCCAGAGCGCCACTGTTACTGTATTGCATGTAGCAATATGGCCAACGTTCGTTTTGCGCAGAGCGCCCTTACTTAGCAACCCTCTTTAGTCGACGAGGGTAGCAAATAGTACAGCTATCCACCACACGATAGCGCTACACTTCATTAGTTCAATAAAAATATTAAACTTACAACTTGTGAAATGCAATTTATAATTTAAAAAAAAACATACGTAACTATACCACTTAAGTCAAATAGTTCTCTAAGTTAGCACTATGCTACTTACAAATAATTATGAATTTCAAAGTAGGCAGAGTACCTTGAAACGAATGCATTTATTTCGTTAGCAACTAGTTAAACTGTTACTTTAAAAGGCAATTCATACAAATATTTGCATGACATTATATTACAACCATGCAACGAAATAATAATTCACTATTAATAAAATATGTAAATATTCATGTATTTTTTATTTCTCTCGAATGCTAAGCTCGTGCAAAATAGTCTCTCTATTCGATAACAGATGGCGCTAGTAGTATCTGTTTGAATAGTTTTGTCCGTAATAACGAAGTAACGTAAAGTAACGGACGTTGACTATTACCGATTAAAAGACTTTGAATTTCATTTTAAAATGAATCTTATTAAATAACTAGACATGAATAGTCATAATAATACTGGCCTGATTATGATTCTAAATACTTACTTGCTTACCTACATAGAATGTTAGAATAAATTTAAAAAGTAGTAATAGTAAATAATGAACATAACATTACCCAAGAGTTAGTGATGTTGCCGGCAGTACAAACATGGTATATATCAACAATAACAATTATTATCGTATACGGACATAAGTTATGCTAATAGTGTAGTTTAAAAAAGTAGGAAAATATTGCCGGCACCTATGAAATTAATATTTTTAGTAAAAAAATACTACAGACAATTATATTCATAGGAAATTTTAAATACAAGGTAATTAGGTACCTTAAATAATACAGGTAAGTACTTACCTATTCACCGGCTATGGCGACTATCCAACCATTCGCTTAATTCTATCATAAACCAGATAAACTTAAAAACACGCAAGTCGTTGCCAAAAGACCTATTTCCTAAAATAAAATACCCATCCCTTCTTGTTATATGTGAACTTATGTAATAATTTTCGAAATATTTCTTACACCGTAGGTAATTACCAGGCAACAAATTTTTTAGCAGTGGCTTAAATGGGAATAAAACTATTTTACTTAATTAGATTATTTACACTTTTTCTACGTTTTAGATGGTATTGTTGTAACGACTTTCTTATAATAAAATAAATATACCTAACAGTTCCATGCCCCGGTAGTAAAGTGAGTACAAAGGCTCGTCTTCATTTGCACTAATTAATTTAATTCTGAACACATAACTAGTTATTGAAAATGTGGATGTTACTTAAGTAAGTACACAATCCTGCCTACCCCTTTGGAGATACATGTATTAAAATTACAAATTCATAGTAGTCCAGATAATAAAATAAAATAAAATGCCACAGTAAGCACGCAGGTCTGTTTGAGGAGAGTTTAGCTATTTATGAAGTAATTCTGTAGATTTTGAAGTGATCGTGTCCGAGGCCTAGGTAAGAGTAGGTGCACGGGGCATACTTTGTACGATTTATTAATTTATTTGCAGAAGCGATGACGTCGAAAATTTATTGTACAAGGGACGGTTGTACATAACTTTGCATAACTAATCAACATGTTTTGTATTTAACTTATGAAACGTCGCAATACTGGATACTGATAGAGTTTCAACAGGAATGAGGCAATCCGCGACCGCCTCGCAACGCAACTCCTGGGCTCCGTCTGGAGTTATCGGGTGAGTAGGTGAGCATGACAGTTATCTGTTTTACAATCTCACTTAAGATTTGTCAATCAATTACCTATGAATAAATGAGTGTGTAGAATATTGCATTAATTAACTATCAAAATTTGCATAATAAAGTCTAGGTATTTAATGATAAAAGTTTTTTATTGAGTGATATTACCAGATTGTAAATATGTTGTAGACTAATATGAATGTATTAATGTTTTAATTTTAACATAAAAAGAAGTAAATTTTTTAAAGTTTGAAAAACTTCTATCTGTGATGATAAAGAAATCTAAGTACAAAGTCACTAAAACCTGGGTATAGTTAACTACGACTTTAATATTATTCAATATTTACCATTATTAGTATCAACGTAATATAGAGTACTAAAGCAAGCGAGCATGCATCAGACAGAGCCGTCGGCGCTCGGTGTCGGGACTCTATCTCTCAGCGCCGAGCGTAGAGCGACGCGACGCAGAATTTTCCGCGGCTCGCTGGCAGGGGCGCGGGGCGCGGGGCGCGGTGCGGCGGGGCGCGCGGGGGGCGGGGCGGGGCGCAGTAATTACATCGTCATTAGCGGGCGGCGGCGCTGGGCGGGGCCGCCCCTCTCGGGCGCGCGCACGGCGCTCGGCGCTCGGCCCACAGTCCGCTCCGTGCTGCCGTCGCGCACGCACGCGCATGTCGCTCGCTGTCGTCCCCGGTGATGTGAGGTGGCCCCCGCCGCTGCCGCAGCGCCGCGCGATACACGCGCTTTTTTCGCGACCTAGTAAGCCAGTTGAAGGCTCGAGAGCCTTCGAGCCGGCAAGACGCCGTCCACCGTGGATCTGAGGTACGGCGCCATGGCGGCGACCACGTACATGCCCGCCGAGATGGATCTCAACACCATCGGCGGGTATCACGCAGCGTCGCCGCGGAGCGCCGAGCCCGCGGACATGAAGTATCAGCACCCGCTGCACGCCGGCGGCTCGCCGTCGCCGGGCGCGCCCGTGCTCGGCAACCCCTGGACGTCGCTGCCGCCGGCGGACCCCTGGGCCATGCACCACAGCCACGCGCACGCGCACCAGCCCGACGTCAAGCCGCCGCCCGCGCCGCACGAGCACCGCCACCTGCAGCACTCGCACGGCTGGCACGCGCCCGTGGTCAGCCCGCACTACGGCGCGGGCTCGCCCGTGGGGCTGCACGGCGGCTACCCCATGCCCATGCACCAGCACCACATGCTGCGCGACATCCAGCCCAGCCCGCACCCGCTGCACCACCACGCCATGGAGCGCGACCAGCCCGAGGAGGATACGCCCACCAGTGACGACCTCGAGGCCTTCGCCAAGCAGTTCAAGCAGCGGCGCATCAAGCTGGGCTTCACGCAGGCCGACGTGGGCCTCGCGCTCGGCACGCTCTACGGCAACGTGTTCTCGCAGACGACCATCTGCAGGTTCGAGGCGCTGCAGCTGAGTTTCAAAAACATGTGCAAGCTCAAACCGCTGCTCCAGAAGTGGCTCGAGGAGGCCGACTCGACGACGGGGAGCCCGACGAGCATCGACAAAATAGCCGCCCAGGGCAGGAAAAGAAAGAAGCGCACCTCGATAGAGGTGTCGGTGAAGGGCGCGCTCGAGCAGCACTTCCACAAGCAGCCGAAGCCCTCGGCGCAGGAGATCACGTCGCTGGCGGACAGCCTGCAGCTCGAGAAGGAGGTGGTGCGCGTGTGGTTCTGCAACCGGCGACAGAAGGAGAAGCGCATGACGCCGCCCAACACGCTGGGCAACGAGATGATGGAGGGCATGGGCCACCACTACGGGCACGGCGACGTGCACGGCTCGCCGCTGCAGCACTCGCACTCGCCGCCCGGCCTGTCGCCGCAGCACGGCCTGCCGCAGGGCGCGCACACGCTGGCGGCCCACTAACAGTTCGCCCCGTGGGCGCCGCCGCGGCCCTACTACGCGGAGCCGCACTAGCCGCACTGCCGCCGCCGCCCGCGGGACCTGTACATAGCCCGACTGCGCCGCGCGCCCGGACGTGCCCGCGGCGCAGAGAGACGTGGGCGACCACTCCTGTAAATAGTTCGCGTGTGACGCCCCGTCCCCAGGACAGACGCTAACGTTTAAGTTGTTCTTTATAATTTCAGTGAAGTCATTGAGTAATTATGTGCGTAATGTTAAGATCGAAAAGCCAGTAATCGTTTATACTTTATCGAAGCGCCGAGGTTCGGAGTGATCGCCGACACGTTTAGCTAGATAGTCTAATTGATAAATAAGAGCTTAAATCGGAGGTGGATCCCGGCGTCGCTCACGCACCCTCGCCGCGCGGCCGCGCAGCGCTCCGCTCGTCGTGCGGTAAGTACGACGACATTACACGTAGCGTATGACATCTGTGCCCGACGCCAGACCGCCGCCGGCCCGCCGCGCGGCCTGCGGCGAGGAGTGCGTAGCGCTTTCAGTTTGTAAAGGACGATTTCATCGAATTTATTTATAGATATTACAAATTAACGATGTTCATACATGCCTACCTGTCAGTAGGGAGTCATTGTGGTGTGGAATAAATTTAAATTGTTGCTATTACTGTAAATTTATGATTAGTGACGAAGACGAGAGTAAAAAATATGAATCGGGTCGAAGCTTCGTTTTGTAAGGGAATACGAGTGAGTCAATAGGTGCAATTTTTTATTTTAAGTGTTGTAATAAAACAAGCCGAGTGCGAGGGCCGCGCCTCGCCGCGAGTCGCGTGTCGCGTGTCGCGTGTCGCGCGGTCGCGCGGTGGCGCGGCGGCCGCCTGTTGGTGTTAGCGGGCCGCCGCGCCGCCGCGCGCACTCGGCGCACACCTAGCTCCCACATTATAATTTATTTTAAATATTAACAAGACGCAGACACGATGCCAAAATGGTTTTATTCCTGTTTTTTACTTGTTTTGTTGTTTTTTCGTTTGTATGTATTTGTGGCCAACCTTGGTACTTAATACTTGTAAAAATAGGTATTTTTTCTATATAAAAATAATGTACCTACAACGTATATGATGAATATATATTAAAAAAGTTCTTTATAGAAATTGAAATATGGAAATGACTTTTATTGAATGATGTCCTATCGGTCTGCCTCGTGTAGAGTCGTTCACCGGGCGAAGTCGCGCGCACTCACTTGTATTGTACAGATAAACTGTTTGCGTATTTTTACGATTGACAAAAGCTCACAAATTGGTGAAATGTTTTACTAAAGTTGAATTAGATGAATAATGTAAATATAATGCAGTCGACGGAGTTAGGTATGCAAGTCTCTAGCGGTAACTATTACTTAGTGATATGATATTTTATATTATCGTCTAAGTATTTAATAAAACAGAGTAAATATTTTAACACCGACTATTATTGAGACAATCCCGGTCAGTAGGTCATAATCTCATGGGGGCGACATCAAGGGGTTACTGTTTTGTTTTTTATTTATGTGGTTCGAGCGGTGGCCGGCGGCGGGTACCGGCGGCCGTCGCTCGGCGGCGCTGCCGGCACCGACCACTGATGCTATCGTGTCGCTATCGTCTAACAATCGTCATCAATGGCTTTGTACAACGTCTTGATCACAATCCAATGTTGCATTACACTCTATTATCACTTACCAAAACCATGACTATGATAGTTCTTAGTGTATTCATTAATATTGACTTGAATATTTGAACACAATAACAATGTTCTACAAGTATCTCAACAACATCATTTTTTAACACCTTGAACAGAATATGCATTAAATACTAACACATACTTTACATTTGTCCCTATTTGTTCATCAATCCATCTCAAACTCGTATGCTACTATTACGATTCGCCAAAATCATACATTAATTTGTACCCAAAAGTACCTACCGAGTGTTTTCTGGCATCCTGCCTTGGTACGATCTCCACAAAAAGAGAAAAGTGATCGAACGACATCCACTGATCCACTATCAGGTGACTTCATCGATAAAACAGATAGTACTATATTTGTTTTATTAAGCTTTTTATTTGCAAAATCGGAATTAAAATTTCATAGTTCTACTAGTGAATAGCATATAATTACTAATACTGAACAGCAAATACTACAGGTTTTCATTGAAGCTTGTTATTTATGATAAAATTAACTTGAAACGTTTTCACACATGACAAAGTGCAAATGAAAAATCGTTCAATCACTAGTGGAGACTAGCTTTCTCCTGTCAATAGTGACGGCTACAAAAAGTGTTAAGGAGTTGCGCGGAGTGCGGTGCGCCAGCAATGCCGCGCGGCGCTGCAAAAACCTCACGTGAGCCGTGTGCGCCTCGCGCCATGGACGGTGGACCAAATGACATTCCGCCTGCCTAATGGAGCGTCCCACCGGTGAAACCTCCACGTCCACCCACACCACGCACTGAAAAAATATCGCACAACCAGCACTATTAACGTTTCAGGAACTCGTCACTAACATGTCATCAACGCCACTCGCCATAGGCACGTGTAAACTAATTGATGAATGAAAATGTAAACAAATAACGTGCTTATAAATAACATACCCATTTAGCAATGTTTACACACAAACCGATTGTGCTGGCGTAATTATTTCATACTTATTATGCACATAATGCAGTTATTACATATCTACATTGAATTTATCTACATTTATTAAAAATGTGTGCCACAATTGGAAATTAGTATTCGGCTTGTTAGATACTTAGATCTAATCTGTGGGGAAATGTGTCTGTCGTAATAATATACCACACGTGCTGCGCTTAATCTTATACATTTTCATTATAAACTTGTTTACTGATTTAATAGTTGGATTCCTAGGCTCTATAGTTTGCGCACTGAACCTATAATTTTCGAAAATAAAATTTATACTAGGTCACAACTCTTGTACATACACTACTTAGGTAATTGTTAAATATACAAATAAATAACTTTACATAATCAAAATAAATATATCTCTATTGCTTGTTTAAAAAAATATAAATTGAGTATTTTACTCACATTATAAAAAACTATTATTATTGTCAACAGACAGTGCACATAGTTTTTAAATTATAATTAGGTATGTCATCTTCGCGTTTCTTAAGCTTCGATATTATTTTTCGAATTAAAACTATCAAACGCTCATTCTTTCCGCCTGTTAACCACAAAGTTTTTATCTCAACACAGAACGAGAATGCCGCAAAAAATATCCGACCGCTGTCTATCTAGCCATTGTCAAATGAATTTAATTGTTAGGAGACGAGACGCGGCCCAGGCACACACGGGGTGACGGCGGCGGCCACGGCTGCCTTTATCATCAGAATATTTTTCATTTTGTGAATTGTACAACGTGTAAAATAGCCCTATAAAATTTGAAAACATACCTAGAATTTTAGCCATTTGGAGAAGTTTATTTTACACCATAATAAGCGGTTTTATATTAAGCAAAGGGTTTATAAATCAGGATTTACTTTGGATGAATTTATTATTAAGTAGGTACCATAATTTTTTGCTCATCTGCATTGACTTTGACATCTATAATTTTTTACTGTCCTGGTTGTAAAAGTTGTAATATAATTAGTGACAATAATCTCGCTCTCAATATATTTGGCTAGGTGTTAATTGGCATTCAACATTCATTTAACATCCTGCGCATCAGCTAGCCGTGGTGCGGCGTGCGTGCCGGCGCGCGTGTGACTGTGATTGTAGGCGACGAGTCGTTTTCAGCGATTCTTTAGTTTGACAAACACTTGGAAGATATTTTTTGTGTTTAGAACAATGGTTGGTAGTGCAGGATGTATAATAGCAAGACGTTCTGGCTGTTAACCGCGCTCAAGGTTCGACACGTTACTGCGACATAAATACCTACCGTGCGGCCTTCGCACACACACACGCATACACACACACACACACAGACACACACACCTGTCGATACTACATAAACGTAGAACATAGACATAGGTAATATTAACCCGCTATATTCCAACATTCGAGCACTACCTAGATACTTCAAAGTAGCAAAAATTTCCGCGCATAGATAATAGGTACCGCGCTATCTTTATTTTTGTTCGTGACATTTCAAAGTAAGTAATCTTAATGAAGGAGAATTGCTTATTGACGCTACAAATTTGAATTTCCCGTAAATAGGCAATTACTATTTAAAGTGAGTGGCGTCAAATTGTAACGTAGAAAAATAAGGCGCGATGGATTACTTTGCCTAGGAACTGAGTGACTTGGGTGATATGCTTTGCTGCCCCTTTGCTACTTTATGTAAAGTAAATATCTACACATCAACATCTTGTCTTTCTTTTCGAAGGAAAAATCTCGCATTCACGTTATATGTATACCCACTCCACGCCATTATACCCGTTAAATAAACACACAACTTAATACACATTCAGTTTGTTTATAATATATAAACTGCTGTTTCTATAACAAAAAATAAATATTTTAAATCACGTAGCAACCTACAACACAACATGTGTACAGTAGGCAGCCCCAGAATATCGCGCGACAGAACTTCGCGGGAACATTGTCGCACAAACGAGCGGGTACCTGTCAGTTTTTCTGCGTTTTGCCGTAAAATATGTATTTAAAAAACGTCGGGTCTCGGCAGGTGCGGCGGCGAGGCCACCTTTATCAGCGGCCATGTTCTACTGAATTTATAGTCTATACGGTTTTGGTAGCGCCGCGAGCGGTCCGCGTCGGGCTCCTCGCTCCGGTAAAGGGCTCTTCGGGGCACGCAGCGTGTAGGCGCAAAGAGTCCGTCGGGCAGTGCGGCGGGATTTTGGGCCCAGTTGGCACTCAGAGGACACACGCTGCAACAGTTATATTGGGTAGCAGTAAGCACGATGCTTGTACCAGTCTACTATTTCAATACGCACATTATGCAACACAAAAAACCGATATCGAATGTTATGTTACCGATGTCATGCGAATCCTCTTAAGTGATCAAAGCAATAACTCACATCTGAGATTTACAATACTTGACACTTATTAATTCGGATGATAGAATATCTGTGATTTAATATGATCGCCATAATAAGAGAAAGTTTGAAAATCTGTAGGCCAGTCGTAAATTTGTAACCAATATGGTATATTGCTCTCTTAATTAAATAGAATACCAGAATAATAAAATGTTTAGCTTCTAAATTGATGTTATCGATTACTTTTACAGTTCCTTAAATTCGTACATGTGTGTTAAAATGTGTTTGTACTGTTTGTAGCGTAACAAGGGACGCAAGTTATCGCGCGATGGGCACGTTAATGTTATTTATGAGTAGTTATCGCTCGGGTATGCGTCAACGCGACGAGCTGCTCAGCGCTGAAGACCTCTTGGTTACGTAACCGATAGCTGAAAAACAGGCTGCTGTAACCGTCCGTGTCCTTGGTCCGCGACACATGTACGTTTCTATTGACAAGTACTTCGGTTTCTTAACGAGCGGTTGTGTAACCACTGCCAGCATAGAGATGGTGAAAATACCAATCTCATAATTACATTAAAATTCTATTTTCATTTAGAAAACTGCTTCGGTATGATTTATAGGCAGCTATAATAGCAGAAGTTTTCACATAAGTACTAATTAGATTGATGTATTTTCTTCTTTAAATACCTTATGTTAAATCGAACTCTGACCACTGAAAGATATATGAAGTTGGATAGAAATGAATGAGGACTTAACCAAATTACACGCGATTATCAATTCCATCTTTAAATGTGTAATGGTAATAAATGTAAATTATTTAGGTACATATGTACATCATATGAGGGTCGTGACGATAAGCGTCACTGTGGCGTCTGTTCTGATCATACGGCTCAAGATCTTGGCTTACTTCTTACTGAATCCGCACTTGGTAAGAATATGACTCCAATTTAACATATCAATGTAGGTATTATTATTATGTTCATAATGAATATCCTGACCCCAAAATGTGTAGCTAGCAGTTATGTATAGCTGTTGTAGTGCCTAGTACTAATATATTATTTACTTAGAACTCACTTACTGGTCACATTTAATATGATTTCTCGCTTAATACAATCCTTGCAACTTGAGACATGTTTTATAGATTTCTTAACGCTTAATACGATTCGTCATCCGGCTGGATATTCTTCGATAATCTTCAAATATATCTTGGACCCAATCATGGCTCCACATGCGGAGCACGTGTTTTTGATTTCTTTTGAGGATAGCACGGCGTGCTACGACAATGGACGAGTTCGAATCACCAATAATAGATTACATCAAAACAATCCGCGCATTCGTTTCTTTTGCGACTCGGGTCTTGGGTCAAATAAAAAGAGGCTAAGTGACAATGACGAGGATGAGTAACTGTCAGCAGATATGACGATTGACATTGTAACTGTAGAGTAACTTCTTTAGGACACACACACACACACACAGGAGAAATTAATGTAGAATATCTTATAATACTGTGCTTCCAAATTTTATTCTCGACGTTTAGAACTTCAATACCTTCATAATTCAACACTATTATAACGAATAAGATAGGTCGTAATTATTACGTCTGATGTTTGATAACATATATTATAACAAACATGTTCAATTGGGTTTTTGAGAAATCATAATTATCAAAATGTTTGTTATCCAAAAAAATCCAGTAAAAATACCCCGTGTATTGGAATTTTTACTGGATTTTTTTGGATAAGAATATTGATAACCGAAATTACTAATATTCCCTCTAACCCTTCCAACTAAGCTGAATAGCTTGTGTGAGGAGGGGGTTCTGCCGTACTGTACCTTTTTTTAGACAGATACGTCCCGCCGAAGTCAGATTAAATCAGTGACACATTCAGTAAAAGATAGCAGCTAGAGCTTGTATTACAAAGGCATAACGTGATTAAAATTTTTTCTATTTCTACCGAACGTGTGCTAGTCCTGCCTACAGCAACACGCAGCGCCAGCCCGCCAGCGACAACAAAAAGAAAGTTTGAAAGAGGCACGTTGAACCGAAATTTAAACGAAGTTTCGATTTGTTGAAACAAAAGTGGACCCGCCGCAAATAAAAAAAATGTATGCATCTCAACTAATAAGATAATTATCTTACCGGACTGGTTGGAAACTAGCAGTGAAATTGGGTAATTAATTTACTCATATTACTTGAACAGAAGAAAGTTGATACGAATATTATAGCATTCAGTAGATATATCAATCGCGAGGACTGCCTCTTTGAAACGCGATCAACTACTAGTGTTGCACGCGGACTTATTGACTCATCAGTTTAGTGGGTACACTCCCATCTGGACGGAGCCTATTAATTATAATTTAGTTTTAGAATCGCGTTCCGTTATTATTAATGTGTTTATTGTAGCAGTCTAATTAAATGACTTAATTATGTTTTGAGGAGACGGGATTATGAATAACCTCTGGTCTGTAAGTGGCCATGTTCTCTCATTGTGGAGAGCATGTTATTACGTCGGCAGGCCGCTGTGCAGTAGCATGCTGCTTTAATACTATATTATTATTTACCAATTGCCTCTGTGCGGTTGTATGAAAAATAGTGTATGCATATTTAAAATGACTACTTACATGACCTGAAATATCTTAAAAATCAATAAAGAGATAACTCTGGGTTACCTGAGGACAGCAAGGGGTTGAAACATCAATATAAAATGAAGAAATGTCGTATGTAGAAAGATTAAATTATTAATATAATAGAAACATGAGGAAAATCTGTGCTGTGATATTTCACTTAGTAAGTTAGGGCTTGTAATAATACACATCCACCTCTAGGTGCGCACAGTTTAACCCAACAATAAGAGACAAGTATTTTAACCATTCGTACCTTTTCAACAATTTCCTCTTGAAAGGTTGTGCCGAAACAACAAACAGCGGTATGCGCACCCGCATCTATTAACTACCGCGACACACACACACACACACTGGCACAGTGTACCGTACGAGTACGCATGTGTGTGCTATTCTCGAGTAATTGTCACTGTGATAAGACCAAGTACTACCTACTGCGGCGTTCACTTAATAGTACTAGTGTTATTACGCCAATAGGTTTGCCGTTTGCCTAATAGGTAGCCTTTTTCTGGATGAATGTGCAGGTAATTGATGAATTAAGTTCCGTCCTAACCGAGCATTCTGACTGAGGAAGCACCTCCGCTCTACAAAATACTGCGGCTAATAATTACCTTGTGTCGTTTTCCGCTGGTGAGTAGGGAAATCAGAGCTTACTGAGAGAAGACCTAGGTTTCAGTTGATACTGCTATGTGATGGTATGACATCCGTTTTGTCTTCTACACTGACAGCACAGAAAATCTTCACTTGACTTTCGCACACACATAGGCATGTTACTCACGTGTTCATTATATTTTTAGGCTTAGGTTCACTAGTAATCACACAGTCCCATCCCATTTGAAACCTATTTGAAATGTTCACAATTGATGGCTTAAAAACGTGTAGAAAAATATTGTACTTACCTAAGGAGATTTCAACTTAATAAATGGATAAATTTATATGTGACTTTGTAAATCTTTTTGCGAAAATTGCTCGGACGGAAAAAAGTGAAATTTAGGACCACACACCAATTTTCATCAACTTATCGTCGATTTTCGGCCACTGGGCGACTACTACTATTAATTATTACCTGACTTAAGAAAATATCTGTTGTGTAGTATTAACCAAACATAAACTGCAAACAACAGTAAGATAACCACATTCATTCACATGGCAAACCATCGCAATGGAATGTGTCGATGGTGGCACCGCGGTCAAGTGTGGTGTCAATTGGCGGGTAATTAGACGCTCCGGGTCACGGCCCCGCGTCCCCACCGGGCTCTGATCCAGAGTACACTGTCTCTGTGATTTTTATAGTGGACGTTTTGATTTCCATAGGAGTGCAGTCCGATCAAGAGGTTTTAATAGTTATATTAGCATATACTTGCGAATACTCATCCATTGCCGTGAACCACAAGAATATATCCCATGATGAATATTTTACATGTTATCATTTCTAAGTACCTAAGAAATAATTATTTTTGAAAGGATATTGGAAACCCAGATAATTAATATTCCCTCTAACCCCTCCAGCTAAGTTAAATGGCTTGTGTTAGAAGTGGATTCACGTCGGCAGTGTTATGGCCAGGATTCGAACCCAGGTGTTCTCGATTGTAAGGTCTACTCCTTAATCACTAAGCTACCGACGTTTTCTTTTTATTTCCGACTTTTGACCCGTATTCCTTTTCTATCCTATTTCATTTAACTCAAAGAATAAAAAAATCAATCAGTTTTCCTTCTCTCACAGTGATATCGTCTGTCTAATAACTTGTGTTTTAGTATGCTGTATTGCTAATGTTATTATAGCTATCCATGTCCGTTTCTATGCATCGGCTGTACAATAGTCAGGTTATGGATTTAAAATAAAATTCCACCTCAGTTTAACAATTAGATCAGTTGTAACACAGTTGTACGCTAAACACACGTATGTGAACATTTATCGAAGGAAAGAAATGATGCATTGTGTGCTGGAAAGATGTTAGTAACGATTTAGGCTTAGCAGAGCTCGTTGCAAAAAGTCACAAAGGTATGCAAATATAGAATTAAATCAATTAGTCTTTTTATTATTATGATAATCTTAAATTGCTACAGATATGACATGATGTTAGGTAATTATTAAGTAATTGGATTAATCGATCGATCGAATTATAATTACAGTAATTACTTATTACATTTTGCATAATTATTTGCTTATCCACGCTATATATGTTTTTCTTGTTATTAATTATGCAGATAACTTTGAACTGAATAATTACATTTTATCTCTTATTGCTGGTCATATTTTGAAAACCAATAAGTAGCTTAAAATATGTGTATACAAATTAATAAACTTAATCACTATATTATTAACAACTTCAAACATTTACTTGAGGTGTATTACTTTCTAACTATCCTCGACTAATGTCTATTAATGATATCCATCTCGCCACCTAAACTACTTTCTCGAAAACTGTAATTCTTGAGGATACACGTGTACAGCACTCGCGCAAATAAATCGTAGCACATTAACCAAATTATTGGAACTGTATTAAGCACCGTTAGATCAGGCTTCCACTGGCGCAATAAAACGCCACACCTATTAACATTAACATATAAATAATTGAAACTAGTCTAGCGTCTACCAGACAACAGGAGTAAATAATCGTTACATCTAGTTTTACCTACACTAGATCATTTCAACTCAAGATAACGCTAAGTGCTCGCTGTCTCTGTCTGGTGGTCCATAACTCAAGGCTAGGTAGGTGGACTAGATACTTTTGATGGTAGGTACACACATGAATATATAGACCCAATGTTACGGTCTTCGGATATGAAGCATATTTATGTGATTATAATGGCATATACTGAGATAAGCCATTTTTACCAAGTGTTGTAAATTTTAATAAGAAAAGTAAAGATGAGGAGCTACAGTAGCCTGTCTAGAAATTTTCTAGTCTAAATAAGAGTTAGGGCATAAAGTCTTGTGCTCATGGCACAAACAGCTTAAAAAGATGGAATTTGCAGTGGAAGTAACAAGTAAATTATTATTAATTTAACTATGTTCACGGTCCCTGTGCCTGTTTTGTTTCTTTCTGATTATAATAGTATTACTCTTTTCAAATATCGCTATTTGTAATTTTATTATTGTTTGCAGAATTTTGCTAATATTTCTTCATTGTCAGTAACGATGGCAGGTATTACACAGTGACGATTACTTATTTGTGTACCTTCTTTACTTCCCCAGAGGTTTCTACATCGGTAATATAAATAAAGGTAATTTAAGTACATCACCTAACTTCAGCTGACACATCCCAATTATATGCATGCTATTTTTGCTTTACATAAGAAAGCAATTCTTAATATAAACATAATAAAACATTGATAGACTGAGTTTGTACGATTTGAGATTGACATGACCATGTTATTTTTGAAGTATCACACTCGCCGGGATAATTACCATGTTTTGAAGGTTTTGAATACCTAATATCAGTTTATCCGTGACCATGGCGATTGTAACAGCACCGAAATATCGGATCCTCAAAAGTTATTAAATGCCCTGGTGAGTGTTATAACACTGATAGAGTAGTATTATTGCTGAAATTGGTTACAAGTTGTGTACATAGTTTATACTTCCATAGGTTTCTACACGGCCTTTGTAAAAGTAACCGTTGTGTAGTTGGTGTAAAATTTGAAATGTGTAAGAGCTACATAGTAGAGTCCGCGGCGAAATTACTTGAGCACTAATTTTCAAACTATTTTTAAATTAAAATACTTTTATAAACATACTACCACGAATACATTAAGTACTAATTTAAATATCCTAACAAAATATTATTAAACTGTGTTTTTTTAAATTCTGTTATTATCTAAACAATATAATAATGTATTTCGCACGTATTTTTAAAACAGTCCCACGATGACAAGAGACTATTAACTTGTGCCTTTTTGTACGGCTGAAGAAGTGGTCAACTATTATTGTATACCTTGTTTTTCCCATCTTATATAAGTAGGTACGTAATGAGTATCCTAGTAGGTACCTTAAGGTAGCTGTCACCAATAAAGTTTTAAATAAATAAAAGTTTCTTGTCTGATACTCTCCAAGACGTTAATTGGAAGTGCTTGTGCGACTAAGCACGTAATTAATTTCCTTACGATTTACATCGCATATTATCACGTCATTTGTTTTACAAATTTATTTAGCTGCTACATTTCGGTAGGCATTCATTTTTGGCATACCCATTCTTTTACAAAGTGTCCGATTAGCGGCAATAGGCTCGCCCCCTATTACGTCGGACTGAATATCATAGTTGGCGAAATGTGGGTGTTTATTACACCTCTGTCTACCCATTCGGGAATTACGTATGTATGTAATAATTATGTATGTATAAAAGTCATTGATCTTTATTCCCACTAACGACTAGGTGTACTTATAGGAGCACTTGTAATCCATAGAGAGCTGATATTCACGTATAGGAAATGTTTACTTCTCAAAATAAATATATACCTAACTGTTTGTATGCTAGCTGCTATATGTATCTCCATACGCTACTTCGTTCAAACTGGCAAATGTATCGATCGCAAGTCTAACACCTTAATTGTTAGGTACGCTACCAATACTTCTACGCGTTCTAACTACACACAATACTTTACTTACTTAATCGTTTTTTAATTATGTATTAAAAACCATACCAAGTTAAGGTCTGGGTCTAGGCAGCGTTCTGTGCGATGTTGTAAAAAAAAATATCTTGGTACAAACACAAAAAAAAAATCTTTGTTCGTTTGATCATTACCCTATGACACCGGAGTATTCAAATTTTTATTCAATTATGAAAGCCTATCTGCTTATTTACATAGTTCATACATTTTGTCTTGCAAAGATTAAACTGACTGTGTGACTAGTATTAAGTACCGTGTCTAGTATTCTGTTCGAACTTGTAACCAAAATGTATGGGACAAATTCGTTATGACAGCATCAGCAGAGTAGGTAGTATTATAGCAGTCGCTCTTCCCACCGGCTCGCCCGCCCTCGCCGGCCGACCAATCACCGCTGAAACACATATCTCATACACTATCACGAACTACTGCAAGTATTGCACACGGCCACGTACCACGTACACACGCCGGCGAAGCCTTCGTATGAGTGCACATGTATTTGTATATTACTATTCATCTATTGTGTCGATAAGTATGTGACACTCAGTAGTAATAGTAGCTATGTAAAATGGTAGGTAAAGTGGTATATTGTCCTAAAACGGTCTAAGAAATAAAAAATCATTTGCTAAAATGTACTTTTTAGTTAATCAAAAATTATTATGACATTTGACATAACATAAACTCACGCCTATATCCCTGAACGGGTAGGCAGAGGTGCTAACGCCCATATTTCGCCAGTTTATTGGATTGTTGAAATATTTATTCTTCTTATGACTTTGGTTAATTTGGGCATAAAGTAGTTGTTGTGTTTAAAATTAGTCGTTTATTACATCACGTTATCGTATTACAGATGTAGTCGAGAAAATATAACTATCTCACTGTCATAACTTTCGTTATACAGCCAGTGCGAACTTTGTCATATAAAACTTACAATTTGTTGACTACGTACTCGTACTATGAGTGTTGTCTGGACTTTTTTATTTTCTTCTGATGCCGGGTACACGCAAGCCACCAAGCTTATCTACGTTCATAGTTAAGCCATCTCGTCTCGTCGTTCGTTCGCTCGTTTACCATTCATTACAAACAAGCACAAGTATGACGTAGGTACCAAACAACATTGCAGTTTAACATTTCGTGACGAAGTCCCTACAATGTTACAATAAATCGGTTCCTTACCTGACACAGCGCGACATCGGATACGACATAATAACTTAATAGCAACGCATTGAGTAGTTTATTTTATACAAGCTCTTACCCTCGATTCTACATGCGTGGACTTCTTTATAAGCCGGTTTCTGCAGCTGATCAATACCTATAGCGGGATAATATAAAATCTGTAGCGCTCACCAATAACAAATCATTTTTAAAATAGGTTCAGTATATTCAGAGATACTAACACCACAAACTCATAAACTTTACTTCTTCATAGTATCTAATACTCGTAGTTTCATATAAACATAGACGACGAAAGAGAATAGAATAGATAAGAGAATAAAATATTCTTTTCTGTACCACCCAGATCTAATAGAAGTTTATTTTTGCAATATAGATAAATGTGTAAGTATCTTTTTTTAAACTCACTAACATACCTAATTATAGAGACACCTAGGCAAAGCTAAAAGAGACGTTCATAGATGCTAATATTAGTACTCATTTATAAGTCAAACGAGACCCTACACTTAGCACGACACCTACTCTAGACCTAGCAGTCGGACACTGTTCCGCCCTGCCACGGTAATACTATACATAGATAGTACTACCGTGGCCCTGCTGCACATGTCTTTACGTCAAAAGTTCGAATCCCATTTATGACCTATGCCTCAGACATGAATGCACTGCCAGCAATAAGTTTCAGCTTAACTGGGAGACTTATGAATTGAAATTTAATCGTGCTATATGAAATTTAATCGTGCTAAAATGTGCCTAAAGTCTATCGATTTCGACCTTATTGGCGTAGCGGTATTTGATTCCCGCTTGATGCAAATATTTGTTATACATGATCATATATACTTTCTGTCACTTAAGTCATTGATATGAATGTTTCTACGTATTATGTATGTAGGTTTGTATCTAAGTACACAAGCATAATATTTGAGTTTTCATAGCGCAGTATCGAATACTGTAGATATTTATTTATACTTGAACCGGGCACGCCAATGTCAATCCATTCGGCCACATTTCTCCAACTATGTTTATCTATTAGATGTAATTATGAGTGTACCTAGTTCTATCAGTCGGACACTGTACAAAGCACATTTTGCTACTAAGCCAGCTTTAGTTACCACGACCCCAAGTCACTAATGAGGTCAGTTCAAGAAGTCTAGCTAGACAAAGTAGGGGGCCCGGAGACAGGGGCGAGTCCGGCCAGGTCACGGCGTCTAGACACTCAATTGCAGGATGTAGTTACACTCGTCTGATGGCCTATCAATCACAATAACATAACAATATTTCAATTATTGAGACCTGAACTGCATACACAATGCGTTGGCTACTACTTTGTGCTCGATGATGAGACGACTTAGCATGTACGAGTATGTAGCAGAATGCTTCACACGCACATAACGTACTTGAAATAGTAAGCTTGGAGCAGCTCGACTTGACAGAGATAATCTACAGGCATCCATTAATTAACTAAACACTTGCTAGAGCTTCTCTGTAAACCAGTGTAGTTGACCGTTTTAAATGTCATAATAGTGGACTGTGTATCCCGGAGAGAGAAATATACACATACTACGGCTTGATAAAACGATTATGATAAAAAAAACCGATTCTACCGCTCTAAATGTCGCCGCGGAGATCTTAAATTTTGTAAGAGAAGAGTTCTAATTATATAATATAAGTATTATCAAGATAATTCTGCCTGAAGATGACAAAACGTCGTTATTATACACATCACCAATCTCGGTAAGTCATCACATTACACACGTATTACTATGGAACATCTTTTAATAAATGCAGGCGCGCTGAGCAGGTTCTCCAAGCTCTAAACCAATACACAATGCGCTCGTCACGACGCCCAGTAGCACACAACCAGCTACCGGTCAATTAATACATCATCATTATTTTAATATTCAAACTAAAACGATTACCAATCCGATACAAAATCGAACTGTAATTAACCGATCGTATGTCGATCTGGATTCACTCTCGATCTCGGCGATCGAGCCGAGTTTATTTACATAATGACATTGTTAATGGATGCAAATAAACAAGTTATTAGCTATTATGAGCCAGCGGACGGACGGACAGGCGGACGAGGTATTTCTTATTGTGCGGCTAACGGAACTACATGCTAATTGGCTCGAGATCGAATCGCGAATGATTGTTCATGCAATATAATCATAATGTCCCATAGGAAGTTGTTAGTTCAACGGCTATTACCGATACGGTGACGTTTACGAGTGTACGTCGATTGAACGCATTTGTTGATGACTTTAGAAGGTGCACAGCGACACAGTGAATGAAAGGCCCTTACAATTACAAATATATGGTATGGTTAAGGGATGAAAGTGTGGTCATCGGTGTGGCAGACGTCAACATGCTACGGTGGCAGATTACCATAAATTTTCGCTCAGACATTGATCTATCTGATATTATTTATGATATTATAACCCAGTTCTTTCTGGGCGTAACGTAATTATGGCTTTATTACAGTGACTTTGAAAGCTGCTAACCTTCTTAAATTATCTGTCGCAATGAGTGTTCAAATAGCTGAACATAGAAATTGTATAATAATTATAATCTATGCATTAATAATATCTGGAACCTATAAACCAGATGTTAGCTCCAGGTATATAAACGTAAAAAGGGTTTATATTGGGGGAGGGAGGATTTGGCCCACCGCTCACCCGCGGTTCAACACTCCAACAATATATATTGGAATGTCAAACCACCCACTTCAAAGTAAGAAAACAAAATCTTACCAGAGAGTGATGTTTTACCGTGCAGTATTCCGCTAATGCGAAGGACTTAAACTTCGACACGTGTTTCGCCTCTACACGAGGCATCTTCAGGAGCGCAGGAGCAAATGAAGCTGCACTCCTGAAGAATACTGCACGGTAAAACATCACTCTCTGGTAAGATTTTGTTTTCTTACTTTGAAGTGGGTGGTTTGACATTCCAATATATATTGTTGGAGTGTTGAACCGCGGGTGAGCGGTGGGCCAAATCCTCCCTCCCCCAATATAAACCCTTTGTAATGGATTTCCGCCAGGTAACGCCTGCATCTATATCGTATATAAACGTAAATAAAATAATAACATAGTTCATTATTTCATTGCCTTATTGTGAGGCTGTCACGTAAATATTACCGACGGTAATCATTAAATCAATTAATTCAGCGATTTTGAGTTATGACACATTGTGCAATATATTTACATTAATGTGTGAATACTTTTAAAATTAGAATATCTTGCTAAAGTACATAATCAATTAATAAATAGATTCAAGTTGTATCTTGGATGGAACGTACAACAAGAGACTAGGGTCAATCTAGACATAAAGTGACACACACATGCAGCACAAATGTTAACAATTCTTGACACTTACACCTAATATATACTTTTTACTGTTTATGTAGGGATCACTTGACTGAATTCTTTTGGTTCTTTTTTCTTTTTATGATAATTGGATACCTGAACCTTAAAAGCTTACTTGGCGAAGTGATATTGACGTGTCCAATATAAAAAAAGAAATGGAAAGAATCAGCAATGAGAATATTACCTCGCTCATGGTTAGGAATGGTCATGGAAAGGAAACAGGTACTGGTAACCGTATCACGTGTACCAGGCTTTGTACTTGTTTGCCACAAGTGGTATGAAGACGAAACATAGATAAAATGCAACATTGGTAAAGTATTAGGTCAATTCCCCAATATTCCTCAATATTTGTTCAAACGTTTGTACAAAAGCCAACTTTTATTTGAGGGCATTTCGCTCACGAGGGTGAGCAGTCGCCGCCCAACGCCCCCCCAGCGGCGCGGGCAGTGGATGTGGTATACAAATATATATGGGTCGTACGACATATTAGTACAACAAATGTTACTACTATGAGAAATGTGTGTCGCTCAGGCGAAGGTGAATTAGTTGGCGCCGCTGTAATGTCGTAGTGAGCCTTATTAATTGCTTGCTGCCTTTGACGATGACTTCGAAGTCGTTTAGCAAGGACGGGACGACGACGACACGACCAAGAAAGATCCTGAGCAGAAGCGCATCGCTAAATATCCTGCTTCATCTTCAAATGACAAAGCGGTTATCAGTAAGTATTTTCGTGAGTATCTAATGTTGCCATAACTAAGAGTTTACTAATTTGAGTTTTGATTCATTAGAGTTTCAATTGACGTAATTTTAATATCCCGGGTTCAACTCCTGGATGCTCTGACAAGGGATTTATATTTACAATTCAACGACTCCTTTCACACGTGGGTACAATTAGCGTCAAAAATAGATGATCATTTCAAGATTTCAAAAAACTGGTTCTTGCGCAATGTAATGAAAGTACTGTCAGACAATTGAATTGTTATTATTAATTTATTATTCATTCTGAGATCTGTATTCATTTCACTTTGAGATCTGTACCATCATCACCTACTTTCAACGCTGACTATATCTATATCGCGACATAAACTTGTGATTTCACACACACATACACAAGCAGTGTCGTGTACTTGCAGACAGTGGTGGTGATTGTGGCGCGGTTTCCGTTTCCGCAAGCGACAGCCTTCGATCACGTTCCACATGGCCACATACGCTCGTAGTTATCTTTTGGCGAATGCTAGAACAAAATTGGTTATTAAAAAATAAAAATTCGAATTCAAATTCAATTCTTTTCCGAATTCAGTTGGGATCGGTCACAGTCTGACTACAATATGAACTAACTTCGATATTCTCCGTGGACCGATTACCATCTAATTTCCACAACACATTGGTCACTGGTGACATCGAAGTGTTATTTAGATTACTATTTCAGCAGCAAATGTATTGTGTACCCCCAAAGGGGTAGGCAGTGATGTACACACAATAATTTAAGTTTATATATTATGATCTAGTATAAGGCACTATTTCGAATTCTGTATTGCCATTGCGAACTAACGAAAAATCCCGATTGCTTAACCTGGGAATAGATCCAAATTACAAATATTTTGTAAAAACGATTAACGATATTTTATTGCACGAACGATAGCATAGCGGTAATCATAATTACTAAAAGCACATAGAACCATATGACAGCCTGTGGTTACCGTGACTTTTGAACGCTAGCAACGACATAGGTGTCTCTACGAAGTGATTGTTCCTCCATAGTAGTAACTATATCGCATAAACTAAATGGCACAATTGTTAGTTAAAGTAATATGCAAATGAACCTATTAATACACGTAGAATTGGAAAATAAAATCTTCAATTATAAACAAGTGACGTGTGTACACTCAAGTACAATAGCGTTTACGAAAGAATTCCCCATTTAGCAGATAGGCATGGGGCGGGCGGCGGAAGGTGGAACCCTTCAGCCGAGGCCGCGCAGGTCGCGATAGTACATCTGTGGCCATTTCCTTTGTGCTCTGTGCGCCGTGTTCGTGACGCGACACTGACGTCCCGTCACACGCAGCACGTGAGCCAGCATTCATTTTGTTTGTGAACGCCACCTACTCGTAGGTATAATGAATTTTTTGTTAATGTCATTTAACACTGCTGTAATTTCTGTGCTACTCTGTAATATGAGTATTCAAAATTTTTATCTACCTAATGTATTACCAGATAAAAGCAATATGAAAATGATATAATTAACCTACTCGTGACCATAGGGCCGGTCTTTCATAGTGGCGTCTATAATGCATGTGCATTATATATGCCACTATGAATTAATTCGGTAAAATTTGATTTAACGTAAAAAGAGGTAGGTACCTAAGTTCATAAACATAGAGATAGGCACAGGGATATTCTACTGTATGCTCTCATTTATGTCTCCGTGGCATAGTGGATGAGCCTATTGCTGGTTATCGGGTACTTATCCGGACTCCATACTCCTACTGAGAATTGTCTAGCTAGGGGTCTAGCTAAACTCGTGAATGTAACCCGTTCTGACAACTACCGTTGCGCTACTAAGGTATTTTTTATAACGCACTTTTCCAGATACAAGTCATGCGTTAAACCCATTAACTTTACCGACAACTGTATTGGTGAGTATTTATAGAGTTATGAACAGTTAATTAAAGTTGTAGTGTATAAGGAATGCTCAGCACCGTAACGTGACTGTTCCTCGGTAACAAAATAACTACACATAAAGCAAATATAACTAATATTTTTATTGTAATGACAGTCAACAGTAGTAGATATCGTTTACAAAAAAGCATTAAAATGTAATAAAGTTGGTGGTCGCAGGTGCGCGGCGCGATTCGCGGCTGCGCGTGCGACGATCGCTCGATAACGTGTTTCCTTCACGGCCCTTCGGTCGGGCGTCACGCGCTGTTATTGCTGTTTAGCGGGTACCAGGAAGTGGCCGCTTGCCCGATAACACCTAAATGTCGTACATGTACTAGACATGTCACACAGATAACTTAATGGCTTCATACGTTTCCACTTTAATTTGTGCGACTGCTACCTGTTTCTTTTTTTGTTATTTCAAAACGTAATCAAGTTATGAAACAAAGCAGAAATTAAGAACAATGGCGTTTTAGATAATAACAAGTAAATAAAGTTAAACATTTACTTACCTGCGTCATGAAAATCCTCCTGTGTTATCAATGCAAGGCCATTGCATTTAATTATAGTATCTTGAACTGTTTATTTTGACGTTCGACAGATTCTTTCTGGTCACTTGAAGGGTAAATTACATGCTTTTCTTAAACAGGCAATTGGGTCTCTCCTTGGAGGGCTCAAAACTGTCAGAAAATGTTTCACTAGTAAAGTAGGTATTTGAAGAGGCTGCCATAATTTTACAGCTAATTAGAGAACGTACAGTCGTGCTGTTGTGTCCGGCATCAGTCCTGAATGAAAATTTCAGTGGAAACATGCACTATAACTAGTAAGTTTTCGGTATCGCGCATTAGGGGTTACACGTATAATATATTAATCAAATCGTGTGAGTATCGCTCAGTTCATGCTGTTACTGACTGATTTTCTAAAGTTTCTGTATACAATAAGACTTTGGATATAAGTGAAAAATCTCTAGTATGATGAATGATGTTAGAATCGAAGCTAAGATTTGCGATAGATACACACAGCTATCGCAGGGCAGTTAAGCAATGTCACGTTTTGTAGGATTTTATAACGTATTCAAACTAAGACTTGAAATAAAAGTTTAATCAGAGGAAAACACTTCCTAATACCTAATAGGAAGCAAAGCCTAAGGAAGAAGAGTATAGAGTGGTACGTACACACACAGAGTGGATACAGGCGGCCGATAATAAATAACGTATACGGAACAATGTCGTCGTCCGCCTTCCTGTTCCGGTGACAGTTGCCGACAAGCTGGCGACAGCGCGTCCCGCGACAACTGTCGCCGACCGGCCGCGGCCGTCGCGCGCGTGCAACCTGCCTACGCGAGCCTAATTTGTTGTTGACACCTAAATTATGGTTCCGGCCGCTTACATGATGACTGGTTCGCATTGAAGCTAGTTCGACATGTCATTAATGATTTACAATATACCTTTTCATTAAAAAAACGTGCTTTGTATAAACAGGACTGAAGCAAAATAGTTGGTGATATTGTTCTACTAAGGTTGTAAATATGTAGGTATATCTGATGGTAAGTGGTAACTATGTAGTTTGCTCGTTACAGAAATAGAGGAGGAAAAGAGAAGAAATGGAAAACGAACTAAGAGGGTGATGATATCAACACCTACTTTCTTTTATCGCACAACTCGCCATAGGCAGGGACTCCTGACACATTATGACCGGAAACGATGCGCTCTGTGCAGTATGAAAGGAGCTTCATCCCGCACACGCTCAAGCTGTGGAATGAATTCCCTGCCATGGTTTTCCCAAGCGGTTGGTATGGGGTTCTTCAAGAAGGGCATTAGAACGTTTCTACAGGGTAGGCAGCACGAGTGTAATGCCTAGGTGCTGCAAACGTCCATAGACCACGGTGACTACTTTCCATCACGTGGGCCGTGATGGAAAGTAGTCACCGTCTGCCACCGTCTGCCACCTAAATGGTATACAATTAAATAAGACTTCAATAAATCTAACAAACCGTAAACGCGCGTAAGTATGTACTGTTTGTCAACATTAAGCTTGGTGAAACGGTGGTTTGGAACAGCTCTATTACGTATAACAGAACTCTCTCTGTCTATCTACTGATCTCCATGTAAAAACATGTCACAGATATTAAGCTAAAAAAAACAGATAATGTATTTTTATCTTAGCCAAAAGGCCGAGAAGCGATGAAACATGTTACAGCGGCAGTAAAACGTCAGTTATTTTGCCAATTCGTGATATAACTTTTTGCCGGATTTACCTCTAATTATAGAGGGGGATAGACATGGACGTTGGACTTCCGAAGTCGCAGTGGAGAGGTTTGTATGTCACCGTGTCACGGTGGACGTCAATAGGCGTGGATGCCATCAACTTTATTATAGTCGCAGGTAATACCGGCATTTAGGGTATAGACTTTTTTCGAGTCTATAGTGTTATTTTACTTACAGAGAATTTCCGAAAAACAAAACGCCCAACACTTTATCTCGCTCGGAATCAAACCCTTGAAATGGGATCATCATGAACAGTGAACTTGTTACCGCTGTGCCGCTGAACCTTTAGATAAAAGTTAGTGCATTGCTGATTAACATTACATCTACTGAAAATCGGACGAGGTTCTGACTTTGGTGATATTGTTGAATAAGTAATAATTTTTGCACTGGAATGCTGATGGTTGCATGCTCTTCTTGTTTGAGTACCTTATCGACGACATTGTTTTAAAATACTAAGGCGGCAAGTAAGCACAATGCCACGTTCGAACCGTGGGCCCAGACCGATTGCAACACCAGTTAAGTGGCGTTAAGGTATGCGTTGTCATCTACAGATTATACTTACCAGCTTATCTTAGTTGCTTGTTCATTTTCTGTTGGTTTTAACCAATCAGAAACAGTCACACATTCTCCTTTATAAGTTCTGTCTCTGAATCTAAATTTCTCCTTCCTTGAAAAATCCTTACGTTTATTTTATAATTATCTTGTCTCCCTTGCCCCATGTATGCAGAATCGTGCAGAATATCTTAATATGTGAACTTTAGAGTGCGTGTTCTTTACAAAAAACATAATGAGTAGTTAGGATCTCTCAGTATAATTGTAGTAATGGTGTTGAACTTAAAACAGTGGTGGCGAGTAATTGTGAGTGCGTGAGGGCGGCGCGTGTAGGCTGCGGCGGAATCTCGCCGCGCACCTGCGCCCGCGCTGACGTAAGGCCGGCCACACGCGCGCGACTAGAGGTAAGTGACGAGGTAGGTCACTGATAGTGCCGTAGTTATACGGTTATTAGTCCAATAAACCGATGTTCTTTTTCTTTTGAAACAGATATTGGCAGTAATATACATATATCTAACTGTAATTTTACTATTAAAGTGAAGTGTTCTTACTATGTATTAGATGTTTGGTATTAGATGTACCGCCTCGGATCCATTATATAGGTATCTCATTTTGATAATAGGGGTTGAGATTTAAAACTAAATACGGACAAATAGTTCTTATAATAGGGGCATTAAGTACTTGCATCTAAGTACTGTAGTGAGCGTATGTATAGAGAATGGCTGTCAAGTGTCTGTTTATCGTCACCACGGTGTATTTTCTTTTTGTAGATACACAGGATTCACTTTCATACTCCTCTACGTGAGTTGACGTTTAAAGAAAAAAAGAAGAAAAAAAGACGTTTACGTTTACGTTGACGTTTACGGGAGTAATTGGTATCTGGACCCTCGATTGAAAGAATTTCAATTGAGATATTAGACACTAGATGTTTTATTTTTAAGTCCTTTGGTAACTTACATTACTTTTAGAGCTTACAAGATATACGACAGTTTCCGATATTCTGGCCTTGTTACAAGCACCATGATCAGTAGAAACTGGAGTACTAGTGGTTATCGCGAATTCTCGATATTTCTATTAGTTATATATTTTTGATTTGCAATACAGAGAACTTGTGAGTTAGTAGCTCAGTAATAAAGATCATATGCTATTCTAGACTATAATCTAAGTATCTCTGTTCCAAATTAAGTATATCACAGCTTTTCAACCCTTTGGCACTGATTAATAAATAGTTACTTCGTAATGCCTTTGATGTGAAATAAACTATCCAATACCTACATGACATTCGCACTAATGGTGGGGACGTCGAGAGAAATGAGATGAATGCAAACAATGATTGATTAAAAATAAGTTCTGTCGTTCAGTAATTACGTTTAAGGACGGACATACACCGATAAATACCACCCATACATACCCTCCATAATATGACTTTACTGGGGCCAAGTAAAAGAAATTGTCGAAAGAGCAATGGTGCATTGAAGCACACGTCTTTCAGACAAATGTTCGCGAATTAGCGCTGGTTCGCGCTGCAGCCAGTGCACTTAATATAAATAAAGCCGATAAATCGCCAGCGCCGGCGGCTGTCAATAACCGATATTGATTGTGCGCCTGCGCACAGATGGCGCGCGCACACCCAGCAAATGAGCTTTTTAATTTTATTATTACTGTAAATAATTCTATCAGATGTTTTGCCCTTGGCCACAAAAATATTGAATCAATTATTTTATTTGATTTTAGTTTGTCATCATCTCTGCTGATCGGATTGTTATTCATAAGTCATCACGACAGTATTCGCGAATAACGAGTTTTAGTCAAATCGCCTGATAAATAATGAAATTACGGTGCCAAAAATTCAAAAAGCGAAAAGTCTTCTTACTTTAAATTTCAACCGTCAAATTCTTCCTTAGGTATCAACAAAGAATAATTGTAAAACAGAAATCGAGTAAATAAAGTGTTTTGAAACCATGTAAGGCTTTGTAAGAAACATGAAATTTCGGTCCAAACTATTGTGGTAATCTAATATTAGTAGTACAGGCACAAAATATGAATGAGGCTTATTTTAAAAGAATAAAATAGACTGCACTCATGGAAGTAACGTGTGATGCCACCTAAAGTAATATAAACTTGTGTTGTGGCTGTAACGACTGAATATTTGAAAGTATTGTCGCATTTGATTTGGCGATAATCAACTTAAGTTTATCAGCACAGTAGATTGCACCATGGCGTCGTAAATTCTGAATGACTTAAGAGATCTATCATCACACATTTATTTTCCTAGTAAAACGAAGAAACTTCCATACAAACACGAACCTTGAAATATTACACTCCTTTTTGAAGAGTCATGTAATTAGTACTTATGCCACTCGACTTATGTTCAAGAGCTTGACGCAAAAATTAAAGGGTAACTTTAGGGGTTACGCACACGCTGTCCAAACTTAAAGACACTCATTAGGTGTACGCGGAACAGTGCAGGCTGTAACTGATAGTATGTTTTTATTCGTGCTAAGGTGCGCGGTCACCTGCGCGAGCGCATCTGCTGCGAACATGGTTCCGGTTACACACAAAGGATGTAAATCAAAATGTTTGTCACAGTAATCCGTACGATCGACAGTAATTAAGGGTGAAAAGGGTAGATATAGAGATATACCTTCAGGAAAGTTAGACTAATTATATAGATAACGATAATTGTACTAACTCTCCATGAAATAGATTAGGTGTATAGGTAGGGGTATTCAAACGTTAGTGGTGTAGGTGTCTTGTACATAGGTAGGTACGTTTGAATAGCCTGGTGTTACGAAAATGTTGCACTGGTCTTAGTCACAGACTGATCCCAAGAGATGTAGAATTTACATGTACAATGAGCACATTCATTGTAGTTTTTTTGTCGTGCGCAAAAGCGCCACGGATACCTATTGCCCCCACCAAAGTCGATGGAGGCGATTATGACGGATTCGAACCGACTAAAATGCACTTTATGGGTCTTTGATTGCTAAAGGTAAGATTATACAAGACATATCTCTCGCACATTCATTCTAGTTAGCATTAGGTACAAGTTACATTAATTTTACTTAAATGAAACCACTTTTTGCGGATTCCATCCCGATATGCTTAGTACATGTGCAGCACGGCAGTAACCATTATTTAAGGTTTAATAAACCACAGAAACACCCTGAAGAACATAGATACGTTCTCGCAATGATCCACGAGACTATATCAATAAAAATCATCCTAATTTTAATAGAGAAGATGGTTAGATCCGTGCCGTAACGTAGCGTAACCTAAGAATATGCAAAATACCGCAAGATTTAACGACACCATGAGCTCATTCTGCGTAAATAGTAGCACCAACGATTCGTCATAGTTCGGGTACTTTGAGATAACTTACACTTCAAACTATGTGACAACTACCATCCTTAGTCACCCCGCAAACATGGTCAAGAAAACGAAATTGAACTAAACGTAAATAACACCAAATACATTGCGATAACATCGGTAAAACGTGGTTTTATTTCAATGTGTGACATTCGCGTAAACTTCTGAAAATAGTTTTATTGTTATGTATATTTATCAATTGTTATTATGCTAATAAGGTAGCAAACAATATCCAAATCAGGTTATTTATCTGTAGATAAAAAAAGAAGATAACAAAATACGAAATTGGAAAATTTGTTTCATATTCCTCCAGTTTGGTGAGTATTTATAAAACTCTATCTTACATGGCGAAGTTTAGCAAAGTCTGCAGAAAAACACAGTAAGTTGTTTAAAACTGTTTAGCAATTAATTTAAATAAGTACTTACGTGCCTTGTTAGTTCCCTAGCATAAGTTAGCACTTAGGTATTTTTGAGTGCGATTGCGAGGTCCTGGGTTTGATTCCGGGGTCAGGAAAAACTTTATTAGATTTTCCGTTAGGCACGGAGTCTGGAACCATTTCGGTTTACGACTATGGCATCGTGCCTTATTACACCGGACATAAAATACCGCCGAGTGATGTACACCTCTATCTCCCTCTCCATAATGAGCTTGTTGTCCACTACTGGATATTCCTATCCCATATTACACCTGTACCTACCATGCTACACTTGCACTTGATTTTCCAATCTTTTACATGGAATAAAAATCACCCTTAACTTGTCCAGCTATAATTTTGGGAATATGTATAGAATGTGCTATGGAGTCTTCTTTGAGCATATTGCGCTGGTACTTGGAGTACTGGTGACAGGTGCCGGGTAAGCAGCAGTAGGTGTCTGAACTCAGCGAGGGGCAAGGTCGTCTACCGTACGGCGCACGCGCACCCACAGCTCTAGATAGCCCTCCGATGACGACTTATAAGCTGTCACCACTGCTTATAAGGAAAAGTTGCTTTTGTACGTTGGTGTGAGCACCGCCTTGCATACTGACAACGAAAATACACCATTTGAAATTTGCATTAATATATCTAAAAACAAGCTAGGTGATAGTTAAACGCACTTAAGCTCGACTCTTTAGGCTAAGTACCTATTGCTAACAAACTGTGTCAGAAGCTACTGTTAACCTTCTCTTATGAAGTGTTAATGTGTGCATGTCATGGGGTGTGTATATGTCAACCTGTGTCACAGTAGTAACTTCGATCTATTTTTCTATTTTGTGGGTGTTTTAGTTGCCATTACTGCTTCTATAGAGTTTGTATATAGGTAGTCTACGGAGTAGCTACATTGAGAACTGTCACTCTGTACCTATACGGCCGAAAATAATATACAAACAAAAAAGGACTTAAATTAAAATGAATAAAACAATAAAAGTTAATTATTAGGGTCAGTAAAAGAAGAATGTAAGGAACGAGAGTAAAAGTAACAATTAGTGGACAATGGGAATCGATTACCTTGGAGCCCACTAAGAGATAAACGCATAGGTACGTAACAAAACAAAAAGGTTCACCCGGGAACCTATTCGAGCGCCATCAATCGCCTCCGAGCGCGGACACTCCGGCGCAGAACAAATAAAACATTAACCGCGTCAAACTCCAACAAAATATAAACCCGGTATTAATTTGACATATACCGCTCATCCATAGTAACAGCAGGTGTTCCTAAATTGTCTATGATAAATATACACCATCAATACCGGCGAGCACCCTTCCGCGGCCGCGAGACAGCCCGTAATTGTGGTCACGACGTTTTATCCACTATACTTATTGGACGGCTAGGCAGGTACCCGGCCCGTGGTCGCCGGCCGTCGGAGCAGACCCCGCGGAGAGCCTTCTCCAATGTTAGCTATGCAGCATTAAGTCTAAGCGTGAAATCTCAGTCACTCCAAATTAGCATAGAACTAAATCATACGATGACCTACGTCGCTTGAGTGTAAATAATTCAGCTGTCGCGTCAGAGGATATGGGATCGACAAAAAATGTACCTATGTACAGGTGTTTTTGTACATTTTAAAGTTCATATTGCAAGTCAAGCTCAGGTCGAATGAACTAGAATATTCATCATACTCGTAAATACTTAATATATATTATATGTACATTATAACCTTCTAACAAAGACAAGAAAACAAAGAACACTTCGCAGACTTAGTTCAATAAGCTCAAGGGCCAGATCCACGTCATTTCTTCTTTTTCAAATAAGTAAAAATTAAATTACAATTAATTATGCACATTACTCTCAAAATCCTATTAACTAAATCTTCTTTCGTGTCAATAATACACCAATGTTTAGACTACTTCTGAATGAAACCTTGCTATATCGACTGCACCGCCCCTGGCCCCATTCAGTTCGTCTTTAGTGCAGAAGGCAGGGCATAAGGGGCACGAAACTAAGTGCGCCATGGACTGCACGTGGCACCGCTGTCACACGCGGCTAGGCCCGGGTCTTTTTTCCCCATCTGCATAGATTTTGCCTCGACCGACCGGTCAGTGATACTATTCAAGTACCTCATTTAGGAATCACGGACAGTAATTTTGCTATACCTACCACAGTGGAAAGAAAAAGCTCTTACGCCTGTAGTACCACCAAGACGACACCAAACCAAGCGACATAAACAAAGAGATAAATAAATAAATAATTATGAAAACTACTTACAATTTATATAAATGGGATTCGAAATGGTAGCTCTATTCATTAAATGAAAAATTGTGGTGTAAAGCTTTAACTAGACAATAATCCTAATATAGTAGACAGATAATGACTTCGGCACAAATTTGATTCCGAATTAAGTTTTAAATACTACGAGATCTAAAAATATTATACAAACGACAATGCGGGGATCTCTGCGTCGGACTGCGACGGTTTGTTACCATACTAAAGATTTTAAAACTTGTTTCGATATCAGAGTCCTTAATTGGCTTAAGAAATGTTTGGCGGCCCATGATCCGTGATTGATAAAACGTAATGTGCCGATCACTACCTCGCTGCATTGCGAGGAGCGCCGGTCGTACCGAATCGTCACGATTAGGTATGAAGTAAGGGTAGTGAGGCCTTTGTTGAATTCAATTCTATTTAAATAACTTACCTTAGCGCCTTATAAAATCAAGATAACATATACAGCCCAATAAGATAAGATTACCCAATAAATGAAGCTTTTGATGTATTTATTATTTTATTTAGGGTACGTCCATTCCATTTGACGTCACCTCGCCTAATGATAAGCAGAAGTTGATAATTTGTTTAGAAGGATCTAGATCAACTCAAAAAGACAGGGTTAGTGTGGAAGTGCGAGAAACAAGTCTTATATTATCTCACCTCCGGCAATCAAAGACCCATCGGCGTTCGTTTTAGTCGGTTCGAGTCCGACATAACCACCTCCTCTGACTTTAATTTAGGTAGTCCCCGTGGGGAGTTCACGCACGATAAAAAAAGAGTATGGAAAATAATATGGAAAAAATTTTACATATTATAATATAACTAGCTGACCCGTGCAACTTCGGCTGCGTCACCCCGATGATGCAACAGTTTTCACTTCTGCTCCGCACCAGTTGGTTGTAGCATGATGTTATATACATATAAACCTTCCTCTCCGCATCAAAATCCGTTGCGTACTTTTAAAGATTTAATCATACATAGGGATATAGGGACAGAGAAAGCGACTTTGTTTTATACTATGTAGTGATAAAGTTGTCATGCAAAATAGTAATGATTAACAATATAATGTCTGAAAGCAGTTGTCAGCGGCTAATTTCAGGGCTGCAACATATTTTCAACGGCTTCGCAACGTATAAGCGACAGGATCAGGCTATTTCCCCAATCTTATGAAGTTCTCTCTGTCAGAACAGAGAATCAATCAGGTCAGATGAGCATTAATAGGTTTATTATGGTAATAGTTAATCTCCAAACATTTCGTAGTCGACATACTTGTTCAACACCAACGTAACAGCAACAGCCATTAATCGACAAGTCTATCTATTTTGAGTTGACGAAATATGAAGAAGCGCCTGCGCAATGACCGCGCGCCGACAATATGTTGCTGATCAAGGACAATATTTCTTTGCACAATCTGAAACATGTTTCGCTTGACCTGGAAATCGAACCCGATATCAAATAAGCCGAATATGGATAGTAACGGGTTGTCTGGCTCGTCAGGCGTTTTTTTTGTCAAAGATCCAAATGGGCCAGTGCTAACATATTGCGTCGACTCCCCTGCTCAACTCAAATTCATATTGCGCTTAATGTTTCAGTAACTGACCACATTTTAAGTACCATACACACAATAATTTATGTCAACGAGATTCTTAATCCGCGGTAGTAAAGTGACAAACTAAATAATTCGAGCCTCGGTCTGAAACTTCCTAAGTGCACATGTTAATGGAAGCACCGGCGACGTTTCGACTCTAGCCCGCAGCGCGCAGACCCATAGATCCCACGCGCCCGCCGAGCCCGCGCCAAACTGGTCGATCGACTCTTGCGCAACTCGGAGACTACAGTTGGTTTCCAATTTTATGTTGACCGGTTTCAAAGTTGTCTTAGCCTTCTAATTTTGGCTCGTTTAGATTGGAAAATACGTCGACAAAGATACGAAATGAAACTCAACAGTGAGATCGGCGCTGATGTTTTCACTCACGTGTGTCGCGGGCGCCGCCGCAGCGTCCACCGTCCGCATTAACATTCCTACCGATCATTGTTTGTCACCTATGTTAAGAGATTAATCAAACACCTTATGGTAAAGAAAACTCTTCCAACATTCACATCATCTTTCCAGTAAGGCATTGATTCCAGAAACTTTTATACCTCATTCAATACATACATAACTATCTTTGCGTGATGTCCTGCATGACGAAGAATACAAGCTCTCCATTCCTCGTCTCTTCTGAAAATCATAGAAAAAAAGTTAATGGTTGACGACAATAAGCCCTTTACGAGTGACCGATAAAGTGGCCAAATGTGTCTGACTGTGGATCTCACCATCTCTGTATCAACCTCTGTATACCACTTCGGGGTAATAGGTAAATAACTATCTTTTTTGATCTTTATCTTATTTCCGGCACCCGTGTATCAGGTTAATTTATAACTTTTAAATGATTTACAACTTGCGACTGCGACACAATCGTTCTATTGAGGATCGTTCTGTTCGGGACATTTAGTTCATATGAGTAAGTACCGAATATGTTGTAGCGACGTATCGTGTCGGTCGCGTGTCGGCGCGAGGCGCGGCGCGGCGCGGCCCACGCGCGCCCGCTTTGTACAAATACTGTCGGCGGGAGTCCGCGCACAAATCAACGCGATCGGACGCGCTCACCGGACCCCCGGTGGCTCACACACCACCAGGGCTGGGCAGCTACGGTGCTAAACTATGAGGTATCTTTCAACTGCCTGTCTATGTCCTTGGAAGATATCCTACGGACACCTTCCAAGGACACTACATCATGTATCAAACATGACGTGGAAAACATCTTAGTTACATTATATTTTTTCAGGCAATTATTATCATTAGGCAAAGCAGCGCTAAATGTAAGGTACAAACCGTAAATATAAGCTTTTTGTAAGATATTCGTGTACAAAACCTAACTGGTATAATATCCACAGATGTGAGATTCTCGAGGCAGTGCCATCGCTGAGGCTTTACGTCCGCGGCAGCCCTGGGGCGCGCGCCCCCCGCCGCGGTGACAGCGCCAACATCTCTCACCTCCAGGACCCGTAATGAACAATATAAATGTGCCATTTGGCCGGCACCACATCGCCGCATCGCGCTGCATTCCCTCGCCACGCCCGCGACGCGAAAGCTACGAGTACCACTACAGACGCAGGCGCAGGTACGAATCCCGCTAATGGCTAATGGTAGGTACACAGTACCGACTATGATTTACGGTGTTGTATTCGCTACTGAATCTATAAACTCATAATTTAACTCGAGTTCAATAAATAAACGTTTAAGTGCAGGCAATCTGTCCTATCCATCTCAGGATGGTGGATAATAAAACTGTTGACGATTATGTTCAGTCGCAGGTGGTGTGGACCGGTCCGATATTTGATTTGGTCTAAATGTAAAACGACGAGTTTTATAGAAAACGTTCGTTCGCTCCAAACAAACTTACTCCAATTAAATACCAGCCGTCCAATAACGAATATAACCGAAGGGAAGAGATAACTTAACGACCAATTTTTCTAAACAACTGCCAAATTTTGTTGTCCATTATGGGCTCTTAAGAAAATTGTCCTTTATAAAGTCGATCCCTTAAAGGGCTGTGACAGAACTATTATATTATTAGGATCGTTTTTAATAATGATAGGGCCGGGGTAGCGACCTTAGATCGCCGGGAGGGACTAATCGTGAGACGGCACAAAAAACTTTGGGCACTTCATTATAGCTTTACGTGCGCTTTATTAAAAGATCGCAGTCCGATGACGGGGACTGCAGAAGGTTGATTTTGCATTTTTGAGCGGTGAGTGTAGGGATGATATACCATCAAAGTATCGATACCTACTCATATCAGGAGTATCCAAATTATTTTTCGATACTACTCACATGAATACACCAGTGCAAGGAAGCTCTGACAGTGTCTTTGCCGATGAGAGACAGGAATCAAGTGACCGCAGATCAATATAATGCTACGATAAAATGAAATATCTGATATTAGAACATGTTGCAGAAATCAAACCGACAAAGCTTCAGAACAACAGAATCCAAATCTAAAGATAAACAGACAATAGTCGCGGCAAAAACGATGGCGGGCCCCGGAGCCAGAGGAATTTGGAAACGAAATTCACGGATCGCATTTTGCGAATACTCTCGCGTGTTACTGCATTATTATTTAAGTTGGGGCTTTTAAAAAATGGTTCGGATCGTCGGTTGGTGGTTTTTTTGGAGGCGCGTGCGCGAAGCATAATTGGCGCGCCGGACGCGCAGGAGCGAGCGCTTTTTGCGCGCCGCGGATGCCGTCGCCGTTTGATAACCTTCCTGTCTAACGGTGTCTGCGACATACCAGCCACACTCGTATCATTTATAGATATATTATCATGGTGCTATGTTGACAAAGCGCTGCGAACGCATTGTATAATATAAAACCATTGAGTCGTCCAAATATCGGTCATAATGGTTAGTTTGTCACCATAGGAGAAACATTATGCTCGCCGCGTAGGTGTTCTGATAATTATGAAACACAAAATTCCACGATTGTATAAACACGCTAGGGTTTGACCTCTCCCACCTACGGAGACAATGAATGAAGCCCACCGCGTACCTAATGGTAAAGGTTTTATAATCCCCTGCTAATTAGTTTTTATCTTCATTATAGAGTTACGTCAATTCACGGTTTAGGTTACAAATGGAATGATACAATAAATATACCTACATATAGCCACACTAACAGCAGTTAAAATGAATACCAAAGATATCCTTAGGTGCAGGTAAGAAAAGGGGTACGTAAGACCCCTAAAACAAAAATCGGTCGAATGTTGCTCCGAGCGATGGCTGACCGAGGAACGCTTCGTTCGTTTTATTCCACACAAAAACTAATTTAGAGCACGATGACGGGATCCAATATGATAACAGGAATCCCGTTGCGTAGCCTCCGGTGTTCGCGGTCTGTGGAATTCTGTAAAGATGATTCGTAAAAGCTGATATAATAAAAATTCGTTTTTGTCACTGCCGTAAGGTCTTCGAGCACTGTTTAAATGGCTGACCTCAAGCGAGTGGGGCTGGGGACTAGGACTGGTATCACTCACCCGCGCGTCCGTCAAATGTCATTGGGTTCACAACACAATGGAATAGACTTTGCAAAAATGGGTACGCGTGTCGCAGCCCCGACAGACTCAACAATGGAACGAAAAAACAAACAATTGGAATAGAAATCGAAAACAGAGATTCTTGCCGGTGCAGCAGCAGCGAAACGGGATTTTGGAAATCCGGTTTTGATTTTGTTTGGTTTGTTGTTCATAGCTCCGCCACCACCATTGTCAACGTGTCATTAGTTTAGGAACACAATAACGCCAATCCAACGAATTCCGCGGATACCTTAGATCGAATTTTAATAATGATCGTACTTAAAGCATGTCACTAAAGATTAGCCGAGTATGCAGCGGAGGCTCGGGGCCCTACAGACAAACGACGGGTGACAATACCACATTGATCTCTTGAGTACTATTGATGATCGCACAAGCCTTTTTATGAATCGATGGAAGTAAATGATCTCAAAGAATTCCTTTAGATTTGTCCTGCATGTATATTAGATTGTGAAGCGATGTAAGTACTCAAAATGTGCGTCATTTCATTACCGGAAGCGGCAACGAATTAGTCAATGCTTTCAATAAAACGTTACTAATGAGAAAGGCGCACAAAACGCGTAAACAAACAACTACAAAATATTATATGAATGGCGGTCGCAGCTCTGTCCCCTCTATATTTGTTTGCTGGTCCCCACGACAGGCCAAAGGTGTCACCCGTGCCAGAACAACTACAAGTAACAACATACTGAGTCTTTTTTTGTTTAAATTTAATCCTACTAAGATTATAGTTACTAAAACGGCTTTACGTTAAAAAACAGATGAATTAGACATATTCCTGTAAATAGCAAGACTAGGACACATACCAACGCACACTGTATCGCAGGCACAGACTTTTAGGTTTTAAAGAATTGGGATTTTATCTTAATCCGTAAATCAAACTATGTTGTAAAACGTGAAAACCCCAAGATTTGTTATTTTAAAATTGTAAATTGCGACAAAAGAGATGTGTATATATTATATATTAGCGAACTTTGATCTTGTCTGTTGTAGATAAGCACTTTCATTGTGACAGTCAACAAAAGATTCCTACGCACTACGTACGCACTGCGTACCTGCGTACCGCTCGAACGGCAGCCTATTGACCTCTGCGACGAGTTGTTCCATCGAGTCTGTACAAACAACAAACACAATATATCTACTCAGTGCGTTTACCTCACTTAGTAGTTTGTTAATCATTATTACTGGTATTAAACAATTGAATAAATCAAAACTTTTCTCTTTTCATCTGAGAAGATTCCGGTAAGATATTCAGCGAGTTTTTTTTGGGTTACCTATTTACGAACTATGCATACGTAGAACTGACTCTGGGGCGTAGCATGGCGATAGAGCGTGTCAGCATTTGACTGCTACGCAGGGAACGCGGGTTCGAATCCCACATAGTGAAAAATTTTGCCTATTTGCAGTGGTGTGCGTATTTCTGTATGTATTACATAAAAATAATTGCACAAAACACGTAATTAAGCGAAGTTTACTTTGGGTCTAAGTTGCGCTGTGCAAAATGTCGTAGAGCATTTATTTATTTCATTAATATTAAATAGGTGTACCCCCAAAATGTTGTGTCTAGTTGCGATGCGCACGCGTGTGGTGTGCGCTGTGCCGTGTCGTGTGTAACTGAAGTAGTGTTATCGGTAGGTAGTGCGTAGACAATGGCGCGCGAGGGCGCAGGTGGAGGTCGCGCCCTGCGCTTGCGCCACCTCCGCGCACCGCCGCCTCAGAGGTAGCCACTATTGTTAACGAAGTTAGTTAGCAGCCATAAATTATCAATATCGTTATTAGTTGCGAATGGAAATTTTGATTAGATATTATTATATAGATTGCTAGCAGCACGGTACGTGCTTCGCTGTGAGTAACAAATAGCCCGAACAAAGCCTAAACATTGGGATTGGTGGTTGGGAGCCCGTTCTTGAGTTGTAAAATTTCAACGAAAAGTGACATTGTGTCATATATATATTGATACGGTAATTACATTTAATTAATATTACGTTTCGAAAATATCGAAATAGTCATTATCAGTTCAGTTCAGCCAAAACTTAACGTAAAAACGTTAGACTGAAAAAAGCGGACCTCAGTCTCCGAGGCGAAAGCTTCTAATGCTGCGGGAACTAACGCAAGGATGTAGAAGACATTACCCGTACAGGTCTGGGTGTCTCTATCACCATAAAGTACGTCCATCTCTGAAATGTATGCAGGCTCTCAGGTCGTTTCTAGCGGCTATATACTAGTAGCCTAGCTAGTTAGTAGATGGATTGATGACCTAAAAAGGTGGCTGGGACAGACTGGATCGCGAGTAGTGGCGTACCCTAGGAGAGGCCTATGTCCAGCAGTGGACTGCGATAGACTAATTGACTGATGATTAATTGATGAACATGTAGTTATATACTAACTATGCGCTAATACTATTTTATAACCAAAAAGTACTATTAGATCGCGTAGGGTGCCTTAGTAATAGGTACATTTTTTCCGTAGGAATGAAAAGGGATTAATAAACCGCAATATTGTCATAACTGCCGTCGTACTCGTAATTCACAGCAAATGCGATAAAAAAAGTTCGTTACAAAAATATGAAGGTACCTAGACAAAGTAAATTATAACTATAAAAAATATCCAAAAAACCATCAGTCACATCGGAGTGCACTACAAAAAATAATGATTGTTCGAAAGGTGAGAAAATCCGCTAATTAGCACATCCGCGCGGCCGCCTTCCAGGCGATTGTTCGCCACCCATTGTCGCTCCTGCTTTTATGAAAGTATAATTAACTTTTGTTCAGGTATATTATTTTTTGAGCAAAATCCTCGATCGAACTCCCCATTCACTTGCAAAACAGGGCAGCCTGTGTTTACGTGTCGATGAACAGTAATTATCGGGGAGAAAACTTTTTGCGACCACAATTTGTCACCCTCGAGAAAAATCCAGTCACGTTTCGTAATTGGGTTTCCTTGTTTGGCACCAGCAGATGTTATCGGTGCCTTGAGCCTGTGACTGACTGATAGCTCATGTAAATATTGCAACGAGATGCACAGGAATGTTTGTCAAGAGCCCCTTTGGCACAGCACGTGCTGTTGTTTGCATCTATAATCACTTTGCTGACGAGCGATACCTGTGCACCACTATTGCCACTGTTTGCACCGGCGCCGGCGCATGCGGCATCAGGTGCTTAAGCTTTGTTCGAATTTTTTGCTTCCTCTTTCCCCTTTGCATAAATTAACATTTTTGCAATAGTAATGAACGAAAGGATTTCTTTTGACCTGTTGTGGCTGCTTTTAAAACAAGTGGGGTAGTAGCCTATTTCCGATAGCTACTCATTCATTCCGAGACCGAAATAAATTAAGGTTTGGTATAATTTTAAGCACAAACCTTGTTGTACAAAATGCAAGGAACATAGACATGCACTCGTAGAATCGTCTGTAATTATTTTTATTTGTCGAACTAGTTACAGATCACTGAGCGCTTTGTTATCTATTGCTATCATCTTAAAAACTACGAGTATATACTGACAATTTAAAATGTACCCTAATAATAACGCATTAGGTTCATATTTATCCTTTGCTTACATCATCTAGAGCATCTTCAGTTCTTATTTTATTGATAACTACTATGAAGTCTATAGTATGTACGATTACGATTCCTTTTCCTTTGGCAGAGGGTGGTGGTGTGTCACCTGGTCGCCTTGGGTCGGCAGCTGGGCTATTGTGCGGCTCATCACTTGACTCGCGCGAAAGGGATGCGGCGCCATGTGAACCACTAACGGAATCCTGGGAATGATGCTCCCGCGCAGATAATGCGCCGTATCTTCTGTACCACTGTACAATGGTAATGCGATAAGTACTTTGTTTGGAGGTTTACTATACTATTATAATTTAATAAATACGTAAGACTTACGTAGGTTTATTAAACTTTAAATGGATATCTAAAGAAGAGAATATTTATTTTTTCCAAATATCAGCGCTATGTATAAAGTTTGATAAAGAGATAGACTTGACTTTTTGCCTTATTGGCGAGCCCGGACATTCATCGAGACTTCCACCAAAGTCCGTGGCTAGGGTTATAAACGAAAGACTTTGGGCGGTATAAAGAGATATAAATACCACTGATCACACATTAGAAAAATGTCGGTACCGTGGCCGTCCTACAAACCCTAGATTCAAAATACCAGAATACGAAACGGAAAATGCCCCTATTTTCTTTGAGAAGTCTATTAATAGAAAAAGAAATGAGAATAAAGAAGCCCGTCCACGAGTGTTAATGCGTGTGTCCACGGTCGATGCGTGTTGTTGCCGATTTTCTAATATATCACAAACATTAATATGCTCTGGACCGGTTCTCGTGAGATCCGTTAGTGGTTTATGTAAATTATTTGGTTTACGGCCTGCCTCCTAGTTTACATTCGAATGCTTTAACTTAAAAACATACCTAATGTTAGAGTATAGGAATCAATGTCGCATTCGCGGATAGCTTAAGAGAAATATCGGAACGGAATTATAGAAAGTATAATTTACGAGCGTCGTAAACGGTGCCGAGCAGAGTGATAACAGAGCTATTCGTGTGTCATCGATGGTTCTTAATGATAGGTGTTGATAGGCCGATACTGATCATTACATCGGCGTTTTAAGCTATTGGGTGGTTTAGAAGATACTGTTGTTATATAAAACGCCAAGCCACTTTCAGAAAGTGGGTACAAAATAAGTATTTGATGTCAAAAATTATAAGCTTACGCAGCACTTTTTATGTAACAATTATGTGATTTTAAATAAAATAATTTTGTGTCTTAAACGAAATGTATTTATTTGAGTTCTGTTGTTGAAACTGAGTGTAATCTAGAATTAAGTCAATACCTATCAAGAGATGATACCGTGGGAACAAATAATCTTCATTTGACGTGGATGCTGTTACATGTAAACGTGACATTTCAATAGAGTAGCCGTTTCTAATGAAAAGAATTCGATTACTATGCACCGCGAAGAGGGCGACAGCAGCCGGCGAGCGTTAGGCGCGCCTAGGGAAACGTTGTCCAAACTAGTTTGTGACCAAACGGCCATCATAGAGCCGCATTGTCCAGATTAATGCACAAAACCGGATGCTGCGTCTCCCGGCCATCGATAAAACGGTCACAAAGTCTATAAAACCAGCCCCGACACTTCTTTATGTGATCTCTAGCGCTGACCGCCCTTTCATAACGCGGCGTGCTTGTCATTCATCAAGCGAGATGAAAGGAATTCGTATAATCAGCTGATAGGCGAGCTCCCGGGCCACTCGCTAACGGTACATCTCTGATCAATTATCCGATCGACTAGTCCTATCTCCCTAACCGGCTCGTCTAACGAATTTAACGCACTCTTATAGAAATGGAAAGCTAACCAGTTCTTTTTATTTCAATAACCCATGACTCTCGTTCTAAAATACGCAGGTTATGATTGTTTAGAATATCCGTTGTAACTGGAGATACAATAGGCTCGGGAGAAATCGTTGGAGGATGCGCGGCACAGAGGGCTCAGATAATATCGTGTTTCGTGAACTCTGCGCCGATGTCTAATTTCCAATACAATGGGTGCTGTAAAAAAGTGGCCTAAAATAAATGTGTCACAGTGCCACCCTCAGGCGGGCAGACAATGGACAAAGGAGCCCTCGAGAGCGTGCGTGAGCGCATTTAGCGACGCCACAATGCGCTGCGCCCACGCGCTTTGTCGCGCATTGTCGCACAGCACAATCGTGCACCGTCGATCGGGCCGATCGCCTGCGTCTAGTAGAGCACACGTGTGCACTACACACGAAAAACATGTAAATCACATTATTCTGGAGGTGAAAGTTGAACGAGACGAGAAAAGTAAAAGTGTCTCGCGGCAGGCGCGGCGGCGGCGCGGCGCATCTGCACCGCCGCCGATATCATATTATGTTAATTCGTTTTGTCGATATGCGGGGGCGGCCGCCGAAGGGTTTGTCGCGATTGTTGGCCCTTATCTCGTGTTTTGGGTACACAATGCGCCGGCAATTGTATTTTTTAAAAAGAATCAAGAGACCAAAAAACTCGGGACCTTTCGTGGCGTATTCATTTAGTTCCACTTATACTTTCAATAATCTACTACAAATCGGCCAATCTCTTTGTAACAATCGTTCTCAGAGCCATAATGCGCTATTCATTATCTATTTGACATCGCATTTTGTGAAGGGTTTGAATCAAATGATTTATGTTTCTTTTGACAGGTCAAACACGAGACGTAGTAGTCCTGCCTTATCACGTTTCATCATAAAATATGTTTGAATGAAACATATTTTGCTTGAAATTTACTTAAATATTGAAAAATTATAACCACAATGCTAACTCTTTCTTGTTTAGTTATCATTTGTGTACTGTCTTTTGCACTATACCTACGTAAGTGTACATTTGTAGAAGTAGGTTGCTCCAGTTGACAATGACGACGAGGCCATAAGTATCTCCGGTGGGTCTATCTAGTGGCGGATTCAACACCTGTCCTAAGTATTAACTTTTAATTAAGGTAATACAAAATTTAGATTCTATTTCACAAACTAATACAATGAAGCCATTTAATAAAACAGGCGCTCGCGAAACCGAACGTGTCGGATGAGATATGATGCACTAAATCGTTTTTAATCATGTTTCTGATTGAATCGCAGGCGATAATGATCTTCGATTAGCGCGACGGTCTGCGGCCGTAAGTCACTCCGTCCGCGGTCCGGCCAGGCGCAATAACACCATTTGTTCTTAATGGATCGGACACAGTGCTTCTCGTATTGATGGCAATCTCTTAAACGCGAATTAGCGCGGGGAACACGCGCCATATGTCGTCCCGCGGCTTTAGACCCGAGACTCCTCCGTTGCGGTTGTAATGTGGTGAGCACATGCATTTTAATTATCCCATTAAGTCTTGTTTGGGGTAATGGCGACATGACGCGTAACAATGCTACCACTCTGCAACAATATGGTTTCCTGGGCGATCTTGAGCGTCAATGGATTAATTTTGGCGAAGTCATTTGAACCATTAAATTACAAAGTTCAAGTGATGGTCATTAACCCTAGTGAACAATGGAAGGGCACCCTTAATCATAATAGAATTTATTGCTACGTGAAATAGTGTAATGAAATACGTATGGCATAACAAGTTTCTGTGATTTGTGGTGGCCGCGTAAATCGATGGATCACTAATTAAGCAATGTTGAAACACAAAGTTGACTGGAACGCCACTCGCTTGTAGAAATTGGTTGACACGAGAGTCCAATAAAAATATCCTTGATGAAGCAGACATCATAGTGGTATATTTTGTTTCGAGTTATCTATCGTTAAGTGCCTGGACAGAACTATGTCAGGGCAAAACTAGGTTGAATGTAGGTGTAGTATGTTGCTGATTTTGCGCGAATCGAATCAGTACAGAAAATCGCAACTCTTACAAACCGAAGGTCATTTTCTATTCGATGTATAAAAAGCGTGTCGAGTCGACTGTGGCGCCCCCGGCGGCCGCGGGCCACATTGTGAGTCCGTACGATTCGCCGCACCTATTGTGCGACTGTTTCCAGCCAAAACGTAAATAAAGGCAGATGTTACCGTACTCCAAAATATAGAAACCCATTTCATATGATCGTATGAAAAAATTTCGCCACACAAATTTCAACCAAATTCGCAAAAGATTAAGTTGAATATTCTGAATCCGTATAAGTATTTAGGCCATTGTGATGTAGTGGTGGCCTAGCGGTCCAAGGTCCGCGGCTGTGTGGGTAGTTTTACAAAACAGGAATAGTACAGTTTAATAAAACTCATATTAAACGCTTGTGGTATTGACAGGACGTAGCTATGGTATCGACGTGACTGACGAGTAATGTTGCGTGGCCGTACAATTGAACTAGTTTATTGTTGTATTTATTTTGCATTAGCTTATTGAATATTATTCACTTTTACGATTTCGCTATATATTTTACAGAATACCCCTCAGATTGTGATCTTCAGTAAAACCATTTCCGAGATAGATTACGCACAGTTTGAAGATACTTATATTTGAGTGCTTCTTTCTCAATTAGGCTACTTCAATATTTATGTCACCTGTTCGGCGTGGAGAACACAATTCTGCGTAATTTACAGGGGAGTTAGTTGCTATAGTTGATAAACTAGTACAAAATGTTGATTTCAATTCTTGGAAACGCGTCGCACATTCGCAGTAACAGAGCTGTAGCTGCTCGCCTACAGAGTGCCGCTGTTTACTTGCACAGCAAATACGGCGGCCGACACTTGGACAAATAGATGACACGCCGCGCCGCGCGACGTAGCGGGATGCTCCTTTGTATCGACCGATGAACAGCTAATATTATATGAACAAATGTACATTATCATCACTTTTAGTTCTACCAAGGCAAGGTATGGACACTTAAGGAATAAAATAAGATTACTTATATTTGATTAAATAGAAACCGCTAACCATTGCCCACTCATCGGATATACGATCCCACTATGTACGTACTAATCAATTAAACTATTTAAAAAAATATTACAGTTAAACTTAGTGGTGCAGAAGTTCAGGCAAGATTCCTGCATTGCGTAATTATTTCTTCGAGTGAAAATGAATTTGGTGTAAGTGGCAAGACGTTCGTAAAACGAACCATTGACCAACTAACTAAATTATACAGTTTTATGTTTTTATTAAAAAAAAATGAAAGAGAGCCAGTTGAGTAAAAGTAAAATTAAATAAGAAAAAGATGTTTCAATTGAACTTAGGTACTCATAATAAAGCAAGCATCATTATTACCTCACACACCATAAACATACAGTAGGAAGCTCAACTGTACTGAACACAGTTGGCACTGTTTGTTAAACACATATGTTTACTATCCCATTCTTCTAAATCACTCACCGCAAGGAACAACAGAGGTCACAAACCGCCACAATTGACCACCGCAGTCCCACCACCCTCACGGTAGTCAACAATTGAACATAACAGTGATTTGTCCAAAAATAATAGTTGTTGCCTGATCGATCACCGAGCATTAGCCGACGAACAATGACGCCGACTGCGACCCCAAGGAAATGATGTAGCAGCTTGTTTATGGCGAATTTATTGTTTGTTTCTCTTGTGTTTGTCGCTCTGTGGATTGTACAAAGTGTGGGTCCTGTCGTATCAAGCACTGATCGACATTGTAGACCACTGGTTACATGCAGTTCTGATTAGAAGACTCTAAAGTAGTTTTAACCTTAACTTTCAATATATTATTACAGTTTTTTTTAAATAAAGAATTTTAGCAACCGAAGTTACTAATATTCCCTTTAACCCGTCCAGCTAAGCTCAAAGACTTGTGTTAGAAGTGGGTTCACGTCGGTAGTGTAATGACCAGGATTCGAACCCGGGACGTCTCGATCGTAAGGCCGACTCCTTAACCACTAAGCTACCGCTGCTAGTGGCGATAGTGTGGCAGTGAAAACAAAACCACAGTGAGCCTAAGCTAGTAATAGAGCTTCCCTGAAAAGCTTGATAAAGAGCCGTTAGAAAATTCTATACAAAAATCAAATCAAAATCAAAATAAAAAATCAGTTCCAGGTTAGCAATGGCGTGGCCGCTATGTCTTCTGGTTCAGGTGCTTCTATTAGTAAAGTGGAGGAAGGAGGTCTGAGAAGGTACCACATGATTAAGACTCAAACCACGGGATAAATGAAGCACTGTCTAATTCGATCACTGCAGCGGTACACAAACGAATTATAAACATACATGTGTTAATTCTTATCGTTACGAATATTACGACCGTGTGTGTGTTTTGAGATGGAATAAAATGTTAAATCAAATATTTGTCACAGTGGCCGGTGCTTTATCGAGCAGAAGATGTAGTTACGAGGGCCATTTGTAATGTTTAGTGTTACAAATGATTTACTACATGCAACTCTATTACAGTCGAGACTTGTGTCATGTAATGCTATTGCATGTAATGTAATTAGTTAGTTAACAGTCGCCAAACGGACTTGTATTGGTGCGTGGACGGACAGTAATCGAATGATGGAATTAAATGGAGCTCGTTGACATCTGTGAGACTGTAGTGTAGTACTCACACTTACTTCAAACGAATTCGGTTAAACGGCCGTCCTCATCAATATCTTGGACACAACTCTACCGATGTCAGCATAGATTTTATTACATCTTGTAGTCACATAGATTACGTGCATAACAGGAGGCTGTGAAGCTTAACATGGTTCATTAAAAAAGTAGTGGTAGGTAGTTCTTTAGTAGTCAAGAAGCTTTATATATAATTTATACAGCAGTACTAATCTTTTCATAATAATGTTTTCCTTAAAATATTGTTAATTGAGTGTCCGCAAACAGCCAGTTAATTGGAAGAACTGGTCTACTGCAGTCAATAAACCTACGGACTAGTGGACTGCAGAAATGCGTATTTAAAAAGATTGTTATCTATACTTATCATCTCGGCCCTTTTTCTATCAGCCATATACGGAGGGACAGGCCCTATTTCTATCAGCCCGTACTAGCAAAACTGCTGCCCCGTATATTTTTTATCCACATTGATGTATCACACGTGTACTTATTTTCGCTGGGATAGTGACTTTATGAAGAACAATTTTTGCGTAATACGGATAGAGGATGCGTATATAATAATACTCAGGGAGCCTATTAATATAATTGTTTGAATAATAACTTAAAGGTTTTGTGCTTAATTATGTCTACAGGAATTAACCTATTTACGGCATACCTGAGTTGAAGCGTTACCGGACGAAACATTACACGTCACTTCAATGGTCATACTTAACTTCAATCCTCCTTTTTTTCAATTTTTTTCTCAGTGGTCTGAGCGTTTCCCTTGCAAGGGATTGGCAGCGAGTTTGAGTCGAATTTCCTTCCTTGTAGAAATCACGTATCTGCCTGCCATAAGAGGTAAGAAAAAATTTGGAATTCTTCTAGAAAATTCCTTATTAAATGTAATATGTTCCTAACATATGAAACTACCCAGCAGCTTAACACGAGCTCTGAAAAAATCTCCCTTCAAATCAGGTCAGCTGAAATGTTGTGGGTCGCTCGAATGTGTTTAGATGGATAAATAAAATAAGTACGGATACCGGGCAAGAAAACCGGCAACTCTACCGAGTACGTTGTATTGTAATATGCGAGCTTATGTCAACGTTTTACGATCCTAAACTGTAACAAATACATTATATATATGTTTCTATGTTCATTATGTGTCCGTGTTGTGTAGGTCTCTTACAAATATGCAAAGTCTAACATTTATGTTCCCAAAGGCTTTAAGAATGGCTTAATGCGGATATAGTAGGTCTATTATCGTCAATCGGAGACCACCGAGATTCTTCGATATTTGTACGATTTTGAAGGTGATCATAGTAAGCGTAGATAATGCTTCTCTATCAACTGCATTTCAGCTCCTAAGTTTCTTATTGTGGCCATATCACATGAATGACATGGCCACAGTTAAAATGAATTTATTTATTTTATATCGCTAGAATTCGTAATGGCACCGACTATTTTGTGGTGAGGCAATCGTAATTTTAATTGTTTTATTAATTTATTCAAGCTTTAAGATAAAGGTCTTGCAATGAAACCGAATATAGTAACCACTACTGGGTTCAAAGCGATATCAGGGTAAATAAGATAATATTTATTGGTTATGGCGATCGTGTCCGGCCATATTAAATTATGACCGCTCTAATGCAATTACATGTCCCTTGTGTTTTTGTCAAATTTATTTATGAAGATCACGAACACACTGCTACAGTCTTAATATTGAGGATGGACTACAAGGCCTCGTTTTGTGTTTCTACTTAAATACTTTCGCCAGAATGTAATGTTATGCGACTTAAATGACTGGCAAAGCACTCAGTCACTGTGGAATATGGACTTTTCCCACACCAAGTGCATCACACATGTTAGATTTCTTCATTATATCGATGGTAGAGCTTCGCTTTTCTCAGTCTGCATGGAGCGATTCGACTGCAGCAGTTACAGTTGAAGTGTAATGAATGTATTTCGCGTACTGGGGGCCTGGGATAGTATACCTCTTTTTCTTACCCCTCTGCAGGTGGCAGTAGGTTTTGGGTGTTTCGATAAAATTATTCTAACGTAATAATTATTTGGATTTTTTTTATCGATAAAACATTACTTCCGATAAAGAATTAAAGTTACTCGCAGAATAAGCATGCTGAGGGAGAAGTGGGCTACCCACATCTGCCGAAGGAAGGATGACCACTGGAGCAAACGAGTTGGCCAAAATTGATGACCTCAAAAAGGGATGGAACATGGAGAGTAGTTTTGCGCACTTGGAGAGGCCTATGTCCAGTAGTGGACTTCAAAAGACTAATTGAGGTACCTAATAATTTGCAATGCTGTTTTGAAATGCAATTTTAGAACATACATAAAATCAACTTGATAGTATTATACTCAAACGTTATACAGCCAGTTAAACCGATCCTGTTTAGTGACACCCTTAACCAAACTCTAACTAAAATGATTTAGATTTTAATTAACACAATAAAGTTTTTACAAATGACACACCGCACAGTTGCAAATCAGTGTACGCTGGTAGCAAAAAACCGCACGTTTAGCTCCCTCGCGCGCAAATCGAGTTAGAAGTAATCATATTAGGGCCCTTCTAAATCCGTCACTTGTAGCAGCCCTCCACCGCACGCTGCTGATGAGCCATTCTTTAAACGAGGGGAATAGGCTCTCCACAATCAAACTAACTATGCGTGTTCAGGTATATAAAGTTGCAATTTTGAATATCTGAATTTTAAACAACAGTCTGAGCTTGAAGGGTCGAAAGGTCGTGTGGAATCCTCACACGGTCGTGTGAGGCAGAGATGGAAGTCAATATGCTACTCGTAGGTTAATTTACCGATATAATAGAAAAGCTACAAACAGAGTAGACTATAACATAGTATCTAAGGCATGGACGTCGCAATCGAGGACTTTTAAAAGGCTATGTAATTTATACCTATTAACATGAGTATTAAGTTTAACTGAAAATATTAATTTAAGAAAAAAAAATGATATTAGATATTTCGTATCTTAATTTATTAACAAAAGTGGTCCTTGGTTCTAGGTAGAGTTATCGAGCAATAAAAATTTAGGTAATGATGAGCAAAAAGTAGATACTTGACTAGTGCAATATATTTCTAAGGTACGACTTGGTAGTAGACCACAGACCGTGGTCGCATACGCGGCCTGTTCTTCAAAAATATTTAAATAATCCATAACATTATTTTTTGGTGGAGAATGTCGTTTACTCGAATCAACAAGTACCTAATGTGTCCGACCGTAAGACACGACACGTCAAGCAGTAAATAATATTATGTGTCCCATCCAAGTCTATTACAATTTCTAGTACGCTATTGCGATCTGTGGTCGTATTAAGTAAAATGGAGACTTTGACCCTTATTCACCTCTTCTCCCTATTCCCCTCTATTGATAGCAATACACAAGTAACACCTCTTGTAATGCAAAAGGTCATAGTGCCGATATTTGCTATTCGCTTGTGAACTAGTTTAGTAAGAAAAAAAAACATTTAAAATGTGTTTTAAAAAGCTCAAACCGATTTCTACAAACTCATTTCGAAAAGACTTTTCTAATTATAACCTGTTCAGGATTTTGATAAAAAATAGGAATTATTATATTGATCACACATCTTCGATGTCGCATATCATATAATAGTTGTGTAAACAAGATTAGGACAATAAGATGAAACCACGGGGGACAGAATATATATACCTATATAAGTTATAGGGATAAAGGCCAGCGGCTAGTGCGAGTACTACGACGAAGTATCTTAATCACGGAGTTACCGAATTTAAAATGTCAAATGAATTTAAATATGCACTTTTTATGACTGAAAGCTATTTTAAGATAGGTTTATAAGTTTCACGATTCACATAAGTACGTAGGTACCTATGTCACTTTCTCTCGCCTAGGTTTTGTGTGAAGATATATAATTATATCATTACCACTCTTTGTCCCTCTAAGTATTTCTACTTAATAACTTTTTTCCTAAATTTGAATAGAATAAAATAAACTGAGAGTTTTTCAACTTTCAAGATTCTTAATAATTAGGTTTGTCAAATTGCATGAATAAATTTTATACAAATAACGGTTAATAAACCAAGATAGTCAAAAAATCAATAAGTCGTATTATCAAGCTGTAAATTACCGCTTTACTATGAACGTTGGATATGTCATAATCAACTATATGCTAAAATACTATCTACCACATATCACTCAATACATCACACTGTTATAGCACAACAACATACAATTATTAAGCACTTATCGCTTTCAATTACAAAGTCAATTACGCACTTAGCATAAGAGGCTGATTATAAAGTTTTTATACACAAACCGCTACATTAATAGTAACACAAATATTATACAATGCAGGCGAAACAATAAAAAATTATAAATTCAAATCCGAATGGTGCTTAAGAGCGCCGGTCAGCGACACCGGCCGACAATGCGCAATAAAAATTATAATACCATTATTTGTTTATCAATAAACGATTTGCATGTGTTAAGTGCATCGCGCCAAACATTGTCGTCAGGCGGGATTAGCATTTGAATGCGCCTGCGTCGTTACGTCACACCCGCGCCAGCCACCTAGAGGCGTAGCGGACAGCGGTCCTCTTCATTCACGTAGGCCCTCTAAAATCCAACCACACGTACTGATCGACTACCTCATCTCTTGAGGGAGCATCACGGAATAAACTTGTTTCTGGTGGAATTTCTTGAAAAATTTTACATATTGGCATATCGATATAATTTTATATTACGTTTACTTACGTTACGTACTTGACATTGGCGAAATTGTGGCGATTCTGCCGCAGAAGTCATCTTATAAAGAAGTGGAGGTAGTGGCTAATCATGTCTACATTTAAATCTATGTCTGTAGTAAGCACCTAAGCACCTTATCTAATTATGAGCTGACAAAGGGACATAGGAATAATGAAACTAGAGTCAAATAATAATAAGTTTACTTTCGAGTTAAATGAAGTACCTATGGTAATCTACTGGATTTACTGACATTCATGATCACTGGTACGTTCCCTCTGAATTGGAACATAATGGTATTACATAGCCAACGTTAATCACTAATAATGACTTTCTTTTAGTAAAATAATTTTTGAAAACGGTTTAGTTGATTCAGAGATGCATATTCAGTTCATATAGTTTACCTCTCTATAATATTAATTATTATATAAAACAGATATAACTATTATATCCAGTATCTCCTACATAAGGTAAGCTATAATGATGGAACATTCTATGGTTTATCTAGAAATCTAGAAATCTTGATTTTCTCAGGACATAAAGTCAAGTCGTTCGTAGTTATTTACGATACCACTAGTTTCTTATATAGCACTAGATATAACAAGAGTTATGACAGTATTAAATATGATATAAAAATTAATGGTAGGATAGGTATATATATTATATGTCTAGTAGGGATACCGATGTCGCCAAACTCACACATACAACCATAATACGAGCAGAGGCGATTTTGGGCCTCAGAGGAAGCAGAATGACCTCCATCTTCCATGAAGGCAGGCCTGGGGGTGACAAGTGGAGTTGCCAGTCACTCTAGCAGGAGCAGGCTGCGCTAAAACATACGTACTGCAAAACGAAAATACACTTTATTCGTTCAAAGTAGAGATAAAATTCAAACTTCCACTTGTGTCAGTTTATACTAAAACTATTTAAAATCAGTAATTACAAAAACGCTTATATTGCCGATTTCGTAAATATGCATTACAATGACATGCGTACCCCAGAGCTTCACAGTTCCACTTTTATTTTGTCATATATCTGAGAGCTCACGATCCACTCTCCTATTGTTTCTCTTGATTAGCCCTTGATTTATACGGCATCGACTGTCATCTAACTCCCAAACCTAAACAGCATGCACCAGAATATCTTTCCTCAAAACGGTATAAAACCAGTATACAAGACCGCCGACTTGCACGTGAATTTGGCATGGTTACCGAAGATCTTGCTTGATATTAGTAGCTAGGCCGAAATAGGAAATATAACACGTATCAAGTACAATTATCAAGTTGAATCATTTTAAATTAATGGAGGGATAATGCACATAGGTACTACTATTTTTGTTGACGAAGATGTAATGCATGCTATCATTTCTTGTGACGTGTTTTTTTTTTTTTTTTTTTTTTTTTTTATACCACTTAGGTGGCAGACCAGCACACGGCCCACCTGATGGAAAGCGGTCACCGTGGCCTATGGACGTTTGCAACACCAGAGGCGTCACACACGCGCTGCCTACTCTGTAGAAACCTTCTAATGCCCTTCTTGAAGAACCCCATATTGTAGTCGCCTGGGAAAACCACGGCAGGGAGCTCATTCCACAGCTTGAGCGTGCGCGGGATGAAACTCCTTTCATACCGCACAGTGCGCACCGATTCCGGTCGTAGTGTGTGAGGATGAACTCCCTCCCTATGGCGAGCGGTGCGATGATAGAAAGTAGATGTGGGCATCATGTCAAACAATTCCTCTGAACACAGGCCATTATACAGGCGGTAAAACACACACAGTGAGGCGAAGTCCCTCCTGATGTTCAGCGGTTCCACACCGCCTGAGAGTATGGGATTGTCGACGATCCTCAGCGCCCGCCGTTGTACCGAGTCAAAGGGGTCAAGCTGGCATGCAGGCGCCCCGGCAAAGAGGTGACAGCAGTACTCCATGTGGGGCCGAATCTGTGCCTTATAAAGAAGGAGTCTTTGCTCCGCAGTGAAGTACTGCTTGTAAGTGTTTGTAAGACTGACTAAAAAACTGCTACAACAAGGACGCTTATTAGTACTATTGTGTTGCGATTGTCATCTAACCTTCACCGCTTAACAATGACTACCACGATAACCTCAGGTCACTACAGGCTACAACTTTGGTAACTTTTCACTCAACTTACGATCATTTACCGACGAGATTTAACTTACTCTAATCGTTTGTTAACATCAACCCGTAACGTTTACGTTAAGTAGATAAGGCACAATAGGCTATTCTGTTGACCTTGTATCTAAATAACTGCCTAGTACTAGTAGTAGTAGTGCCTGACAGCTTGAAAGAATCGTCAGTCCCAAGTGTTACAATTTGAGAAGGGAATAAATATGTCTTGATTCTTTCGACAGTCATTGAATGATATGTTAGCATTTTCAACTGATCCTCTAGACTAAAATCAATTAACATCAGGAAGATAGTTATTTCACCACTGCGCTGAGATAAAAGTTTAAAAAAGAATTCACTAAGAAGTAAACTAGCTGTTGTTGTAAAAATATTTAATGACCATATCACTATTTCGTATCAGGTTTCAATTAATTTTCTCGTTTAACTCAATGTATAAATTACCCTACACTTAAAACTACAGAAACGGTTCGTAGCATGTAGGTGAGTACATACAAATAACGGTTATGACGTGTGTTCGGTTGTATTTTTTCTTTCTCATTTGGGCACAGTTAGGTAAAACTGTTGTGTACAATATGGTTGCCATGATTTTAATAATTAATATATCATAATAAATTGCTGAACAAATGATAGCCTTTGAATAAACATCTTTCAAAGACTATCTTTTGTTCAGCAATTTGAGTGTTATGAATGTTGTTTTATATTTTAAAAAACACCATTTTGTTTATTAGATGCAAAGTGACATTGATATATTTAATAAAGAAAGTTACGTTATGAAGTAGCAAGTCACTGAAGGAAAAGAAAGAGGAAAGGTTCGTAACAAAGAAAGTTTTCCACTGTACAATGAAAGTCAGCTCATGTGCAAATAGCTACAAATAAAAAGTGTCGCACATTTGGGTGACAGCGGGCTGTCAGCGGCGCGTGCGCACCCGTTTCTTCACCGTGCTGGGTTTCGTTTCCGCTTGTATGGTTTTGTAAAAATCATATGAATAGTCCGAAAGTGAACCCACCTTGAATATATTTAAATTAATTACGCTCCGCTAATGGCGGCCGCCCAAGGACGATTTTTGCATACGATTGTAACGGAACATAAATTGTTATCTGGCGCTGTAGCCAATTTTTTATACAACGTCGTCAACGTGCTAATAGTTTACTCAATAATAGAGTCTGTTTTAATAGGAACATATTTATTTTTTTCGTAAGCATTTATGCTGATTAGGTAGACAGGCTGCCTCTCCGCGACGGTCGTGGTGCGACTTAGCATTGACTTCTTCAACTTTGGTATTTACTTCAATTTACGATATTTGGTTTTACAATTTAGAAAAGTTTTGTTTTAGTAATATTGAGAACACGTATATTATTTTTTAAATAGGTAACACTTATCTATTTTAGTAAATTTCTTTTTTTCTCATGCCATAAACATAATATTAAAGAGTGGACTTATGTTTTTTACTATCTATGCAATTTCGAAAAGCAGCTGCAGAAGTAAATAAAATATTTTTATGAAGATACAGAGTCTGATATGAACCTCACGATATTACAAACAAGATAATACATATAGCAATACTTCAAGAAACTTTGAACTCATTCTGTATAAACAGTATCAATTTAAGACCAATAAATAATAATTATTAAATAAAGTTCAGTTCATTATGAAAATGATGACTATGGAAAACACTCGAAACAGTATAATCGTGTACAGCATAATTGTACAATACCAGGTGATAAAAATCAGTTTTGTGTAAGATAATAATACTAATAAAATAGTTTTGTTGCCAATACAGTTTATTGACATTGTTTGGGCTGCGCCTGCGCCGGGTGCGCGGTGCACCGATGGCCGGGAGGCTGACCGGTGACAATGCTGGCGAGGGGTGCGGACCAACCACCCCTAACATCTGGAACAGGTTTGTACAAGTACACTAATTTAAATAAATTCCCATACGACGCACACGCAGCGCAAGTGAATATTTGAATAATTTTGGTCGGTGCTGCATTTGGGACCAAATTCGTTAACAATAGATAACATTATTTGGTTTGTTAGTTACATCAATGCAAGTGAAATAATATTTACATATTATGAAAAAAAATATAACAATAAGCATTGCATATTGGGTTCGATCCCAGGATGGGTAAAACCTTAATTGACATATCTGTTGGGAAACTCTTCGTTAGCAGAACCAGCAGCACAGAATCTGAAATAAGTGCTCAGATTAATAGTGATAGAAACTCCTTCTTTGTATGAAATTTACCCATTTGATTTCACTTTACTTGATGGCAAGCTTAAGGTGTTATCTCAGGCATTGAAGCTGTCTTTATAAATGCGAATAAAGCTACAATGATCCTCAATTTTAAGGCCTCATTAAGTCCTTTTACACGCCGAGCTTAAACTTTAAGAAAGATACATGTGTGTATAGAAAGAATTCTAATTCTTTATAATGTGTCGAAGAATTTGCCTTACATGTCTCATCCGCAACTTAGATTAGATGCCAGTTATTAAGACCGCAGCTTACGCCTTTAGAAACAAACGTGCGTGAGTATATAAAAACAGAAAAAATAGGCAGGTTGCGCAAGCAGAAACAAAATACGTGTGTTGTAGCCATGTCGCAGATCATAATTTATTATGTATTTAGAAGATATTTTTTTATCTTCGGTGAGATATCGCTGCAAAAACCAGAACTATTTAGAATGGAAACCATTCAAACCGGTAGATATCTGTTTTACGACACATATTTCACAACAAGTCCTTCTTCTAAAAAATATAAATGTATAAATAAATAACGTTTAATGTCCGTCGACTACATATATTATTAGAACACATGTCACGTTTACTTAATTTTTATTTTTTTACTTCAAAAAATCTATTAACATATTAATATGGATGGTGTCGAGTGACCAGCAATTCGCGTAGCCGACTGTACCTACTGACAACTAAAGGGTGGTGGCACCCCGTCACCACGTTCCACGGTTCATAACATGAGTTTTGTTATGCAATCTATTGATGTGCAAGAGATAATACCTTAGTTGAAACATTAAAATAAATGACTCCAACTTTCATATAAAATAAATAATATTCTATATAGGTATTATTTTTTATACCATGTAGGTGGCCTGATAAACCGGTGGTTACCGTGGCCTATGGACGTTTGCAACACCAGGGTCGACACCCTGGTACTGGACACACTGGTACCGACCCTGTAGAGAGGAGGAGGGAAGAGGAGGAAGGGTTAGCGGTTAAGAAAGTTTCTGTGCCGTCTATACAGCAGAACAAGCACGGTTTCATATTATAACATAGCAGTGTCAATTTACGCTCTCGGTCCCTACACTAACCCCTGGAAACACAACACAAGGTTGTTATTCGCTGTTACTATAGGGCGGGCGTACTTCCCCAGTCAGACTGCTCAATTAGGTCGGAAGATACCGTCATGTCTATCCATACAGCAATACCTATCCATTTCAAGCATGTGGGTCGTGTTTACGATTACTGTTCTAAGATATATTTATATGAATACATCTTCACTGTCGCGCTGTATAGGTACTATTATAAATAAATACTGGCTATTTAACTTTAATTGACATAGCAATAGTTAATTAATAGTGATAATGGATATCGTTAAACATCGCTCAGCGTGCGCATTAATCAGGCGCGGGCGCACGTCAGCCCGCATTAACTGCAAACCTCTGTGAAACTGCGTTTTGTCGTAACGACAAGGTAACACGCCCGTCGTCGCCCGTGTGTAGGAGCCCTTATGAGGTGGTAATGAGAAATCATTATATTTGTTTTCACAGGTAACTACGTACAATAAACACACATGGTTACCATGGGTTGCGAACGTTTGACAAAATCACTCGTATTTATCGTCTATTAGTTAATTTATAGATTAGGTATTAAAAAAATTAGGGAAAATATATTAAGAATTGAATAAGCTACAAGATAATTCCCAAACTTCCGGCTGTCACACAAAATATGTATAATATGAAGTCAAAGTCAGTCGTCGGCGCGGGCGGCGCACCGCAGCCAGTCCCGCACAATTAATCAGCCGAGGGTAGGCCCGTCGACTCGCATTTGTTTTACATACGCAGCTAAACTGCGTTTTGTCGAGACGTACGATTAATGAACCGCCTCGCAGACGAGTCTCGTCGACTTGCCATATTACCGTAATAGTTTAAAGGCAAATCGTTAGTGTCCTAACACCCTGACATAGGGTTTCACAATCACTATATTACACTCACATCTTTTTTCTATACTGCGTAAAGTCCCCACGAAAACCCCCCACCACAGCCGGTTGGAGAGGCTATGTCGGACTCGAACCAACTAGAACGCACGCCGTTCAGGTGTCCCAGTCCTTGGGATATTATAATCACACCTGAAACTAATAAAGTCAGCATAGTCACTAGCTTCTTTTGTGTGGTCCCAAGTAAAGTCGGTACTTATGTGACCTTATTGGCAGCAATTTGGAAATTTCGTTAAACATGGCAAAATGTGCATATGTATTAAATGCCTATTAGGTACTTACCTACTCACGTAATCTTCTAATAAGTCCTAATATTGTAAATAATACACCTGTCAAGAAAGGAAGACGTGCATTTCAAAGGTTTCCGATTGCATGTGCAGTTTGAGCATCCTTTTATAATACTTCGTAGACGTATTTATGTGCAATAAAATTTATTACATCCATATCGTTATCGGACATCAAATTAAATCAGAAGTCCAATTATATACTCCTAGCATATTTAGAGGGTGTCTGAGTGGTAATCGAAAAATCGTGGTTAGTGGTGTAACTCTCTTCTAACATAAGCTACAAGAAATGTGAAAGTTAGGTGTAGGTTTTCAGTTACGTTGAGCAATTTCCAGTGCAATGGAAATGGATAATAAATAGGTAGCACGTAAACTTCTCTACATCCATAAACTCAAGACATTGCCTCAAGGTGCTGCTTCATTGATTGAACAATTATTGAACCGAACGTTTAGAAATCTGTTAACCTCTTAGCGTTATAAATGCATAACCCCATTTAACCTAAATCTCGAACAGTAATGTAAAAACACGCCCATGTTTACTTAGTTGATCCTCTCATATGAACCTTGGCTGATGATGATTACAGTCACGCGACGCGGGCGCGCTGGTCAAGGCGCACCGGCGCACGCGCACGCCACCCACAAACACGACATTTTTCTCTACCCACATTCAGAGACGAAATGCGACCACATAGATCTATCGCTCATGCAAGTTAAGCATTGATATCGCCAGCCACTGCTGGGTGATCTTTGAGGATAATATGAAACCATCACTACGGCAGATGAAATTCTTCGGGTGAGTAAATAGCAAAAGTGGTTTGTAAAATGTCTTTTATGATTGATATAGATAGGAAGCACTATATCACACGAGACAGGGAATACTAGTACAGGGTCTAGTAAAATTGTATGCAGGTATAACTTGGTTCATTAAAGAAAGGTTTTATAAATGGCGGACGTTATCACTTCCTCTCGCTCGCACACTAGCACTGTCTATACTCACTCACGCGCGTACCGTCAACACAAAAATGTTAGTTCTTTATTTTAACCAACCTCATGATCTTGCATGATCCTCCTTATAGAATGTGATATACATTCCTTTTTCAGGATGAAAGGACTCAATGTGCGTTTAAAAGGACTCTATGTGTAAAAGTAGGTACTGTTTCCGATGAAAACAAAAATAGATGCCGTCACGTGTCGCGGGCAAAGCCGCCGGCCGCAGCTAGTTGGAAATTATTACGACCCGGTCTTGTTTTTATTATTATTCATATGAAAAAAAAATATTTGAAATTTTATATGCTAGCTGTACTTTCCGTCAACGCAAGTACAAGCCGCCATTTATAAAACCTTTCTTTAATGCACCAGCTTATATATAGTTTTTATAGGGTTCATAAACAAGTAAAATTCGCCTTCAACGATTTCCTTCCAATACTTCGTATGAAAAACGAATCTAACCGTGGTGTACGTATCTATAATTGGTCATAACCACCACCGATTACACCGGTGGTAATTACAATAAGAGAATTGTCAGTAATTTATTTTTTATATCTAATGACGATTGCAGTCATTCAATGGTGATCACAATTGTGACGAGCAATGTGACAGCGTGGGAACACCCTCAATCCCACCCCGCCCGCACTTATCTAGAACAACAGGACTGAGGCTGAATTTGAGGACTCTAGGAATATTTGCCTCGTGATAAGGAATATGAATCCTTTACCAGAAACCATCATTATAGTTGTTGTATAAAGATCCAAAGTATGAGTGTAGAGGGCTTTAGGAGCAGAGGTAGGCCTAAGAAAAGATGAATGGATTGAAGAAGTGTGAAGAAGATATGCCAAAGAAGGAACTCACTGAGGGAATGACATCTGACAGGAACGTGTGCAGGAGATTGACATGTTGCGCCGACCCTAATTTTATTTGGGACAAGGGCAGGGAGATGATGATCTTTGTAGTTGGTATTTACAAAGCCTGCCTTTATTCTATAGACTTTTCATTTACAGCCTGCCATTAAATAGCGTGAAGTTAAAACTGTATGCTGATTAACAAAGTAGGTTAAAACAAGCATCATCATCTGAAATGTTTTTACTGTTTTAAAGACTAAGCAACACCAATTACAAACTGGCTAAAGTGTACAACTGAAGCACATCTATTTGCCACAATAACTTATAATTTTATGTAAGTAAATTGTTTTTACGGTATATAATGTAACTGAGATCACCAATCTCCAAAATGAGAATAAAATCTCGGCGCTCATGATCAGCGTAAAATGCCGGCACGCGGCGGATCGGGATGAAAAATGATTATAAACCGAAATCGCTCAAAATCCACAACGACACGGCGCGTTACGCGGCTTTGTTCGCCTGTCGCGGCATGATTTATCGCCGCCCGGGAATCGAACGCCATGCAAAATGTTGCGTCACGCCGCGAACCCCGTACACCTACAAAACGTTTCACTGGATCACATGCTAAAAATACTTATAGAAGGTAATTTTTATACTGCGTGTTTTTCGTGCCAGTTTGGAGGGGGTATTCGCACACTGTGGTCGGTGTTGCGCAGCGATCGCTCGTTGTGTATGAGAGCTATAAATCGGACGAATGAGACGTCATTCCGATTCGATACGTATCGGCGGCGTGGGGGACTTAATGCTTAGATTCTCATTGATTAAGTATACCTATTTAGTGAGACGTGGATTATACTAACTTTTTCTATTGGGGAGTATTAAAATTTTGTTCTTTGTTGTGCCGAGTAATAAATTGCACGGAGTAGTAAGTACTGATTGTAAAGACACGACTTGTCGCGGCCGCCACAGTCGCGCAACTTTATGTAGCGGGTGAATTTATTACACCGTAGTGTGGGATCTCGTTGTTTATGACTAGACGTTCGCTAGTCTTAGATATATTTAGCAGGAGAGTTACGATTATCCTTAGAAAGGCGCAGAGAAGTATAAGCAAAGTCATAATTTACACTCGTTCAGCGGCCGTATCCCAATTGCCTAGTCTACCTAGTGGTATAACATTCAGACTTCAACAGAAAACTTCTGATATACTTAAGCATGTTTATACTAATCTATTGATAAGTATAGTATAAACGTGCAACAACTAATTGTAAAAGTAAAAACAACATCAGGTTTTGTCAAATTATTTATGACCGGTGTTGTGGCGACTCAGGCATACTAAGTTAAAATCTAGCTTAATATTTAAGATAATTATTCTTATGTTTTTATTTAGGGCATGTCAATTTGACTTCACCCCTCCTGATGGTAAGCTGAAGGAAAAGTCTTAGAAAAGAGGGTCACCATTACAAACATGTAGAATGTCATAATGGTGGCGCTCAGCTTGAATGCAACATCAGATGCTTTTTCACGCCCCGCTTGAAGAACCCGGGACTGTAGGAAGAAGAAAACAACAAAAGAATCACCGAATCGCTTGCTTCACAGCATGCGGGTGACATCCTAGCCCTGCACACCATTACGTTGGTCATGTATTTGGTTAAATGCTTGACGAAAAATTCCAGTAACAAAATCCTCTCTGCAAGTTTTACGTTTTATCAAACAAGTGTAAAATTTCAAGGTAATTTCGACCAAAATAATGGTGTTATTTAGATAGGTACGTGACCTGCTGCTTACATACTACCAGTTATCAGAACAATCAATTCTTCCCAGTCGGCTGGCACTGGTTCAGATTAGTCGGCCTGTTCTTACAGCAGTTCGATACGGTCTATATTTCTTATGTCACAAAAAGTAGACGCGTAGAATGCGATACTAATATTATACATGAGATATTGTGTTGCTTGGTCCGGGGGTTGGTTGACATTGAGGTCAATCATCTATCACTTATCTTAGACTTTATTTTAAACATGTACCTATTATATTATTGGTTTCGATGTATGTAACTGTGTATAAAACAATTCTTGGATGAATTTGATTAACTTCTAGTGTATGCACTTTTCAGTTTAAAACGTAACTATATAAGTAACATACGGATCACTCACTCGTATTTGCAGTGGTTTAAGTTTGACAGACAGCCTCTGTGGCGGAGTGGTAGTGAACGCGGCTACCACGCAGGAGGTGCGTGTTCTATACCCGCTTAGTGTAAATATTTGTATGCATGATTATGGGTGAATGCACTGGTCTGATCCTGCCTCAGAAAGGGACCTTCGGACCCGGTTGTCATACTACAAATGTCCAAAACCTCCTCTAACGGCGGTACTTCGATACCGCCTATAGGTTGTGGAGGCCATATGGTAGTCGCTTCACGGAAAATATCGAAGTTCAGCTGCGATGCACTCAGATTGAAAAAAGCGGACCCCGGACTCCAACAGCTTCTGATGATGGATGGATCCGACAAATCTGAGAATGATGATGAAGTTTGACAGGCATTTCTAAATATTCTCATGATATTTAAAAGTTCAATTTGCTGGCATTTCATTTAATTTCATAGTGCATAAATACACTGAAATATACCATTCAGCGACTTCACTAAATGTTAGGATAAACTTGTTACTCACATCTGAATTTCATTTATATTGTGACAAGATCAGAATTTTATAATAATTAGACATATTCAAAAGCATTGTATCTCAGTCTACGTATAAATAACTAACAGTAGGTCCTTTCATGTATAAGAAGAATCCACTGTTTTGTATCGGCTGACCTGCCGACCGCCATTGTTTATCTAAGGAGTCACCGACGCGGCGTGGTGGTGGATCGTGGTCCGGTGCGGTATTGTGGTGGCTGGTGGTACAAAGCGACACGTATCGGCAGCGCGGCGTGTCTAATGCGGACTAATGCTACTCCGAGGAGCACAATGACAGACGTAGACAAAACTATGGTCTGCGGTGTGTGCGCGTTGTCCCAAGGCACGAGAACTGACCTCTACACTCTCGCGTTCTGTTTCTTTATGGATTTGTATTTCTATATTTCTTACTTGTCAGAATAATAAACTTGAATCAGACAGACACGTGAAGTGACTGGATTTTAAATTACCCAGAAAGAAGAAACACTGGTTTATACAGGGTGGAAAATTTTGACCATCTATGGAAATAAAGTACTCTAACCCCATAGATTAGTGGAATAAAGAACGGGGGATTCTTTTGTCGGATTTTAGTTGATGCGATAACTCGGTGCTTGTAACGATTTTTCAGAAATCTTTAAATGTACTTTTGTTTTTATTTAAAAATAAGGAAACGTTCCATTGAGTGAATCGCTATTTCCAGAAAAAAAAAACTCCATGTGTATACCTATTGCCGGAGCTCCTGTATACTAGCTTCACTCAGAAGAGATTTTGCTTCTCTGTGTATGTTTTAAATAAAATATTTTTTTTCCAAAATTACAAAAATTGTGTAAAATCTTGTGTAAACTGATTAATAATAAGATTTTCTAGTGAATGGAGCAAAATAGCGTCTGTAATAGTACTGACCAGGTGCCGTAGACACTCCGGTTGTACACATTATCATATCAATTCATTGAATATACAATAAGTAACATAACCGTTACACAAATATTCTTTTTAGCAATTGATTTTGAACTGAACAAGGGTTGGAATTCAGTTTCTTACTATTCATTTCATGCTATTGTTATTTAACAAGTTTATAGGTTTTCTAACCAATTCAACGCATACAGAATAGATATTCCTAAAATGATTATCATATAACAGCTAACCGTTAATGATAAGCCTTATTTCTCGTCAAGTTCTCGTGTCGTGCGACAGCGGAGGCAATCCGCGCCGTTGTACAGCGCGTCGCCATTGCCTCTAAACTATTCGGCTCACACGTAAGCTGTTAGGAACGACGCGGGATAATGAATACAAATACACGGCTATTTAACTTCCTCGCTCAGATCACAGGAATATTAATACAGTTTTCGTTTGAGCCTTTTATTTCAAGGGCAAGAGCTTTAGCTTGGGACACGTTCACATGCCACCGACGGCGCGGCTGGCCACACCTTGAGCAAACAATCGTCAAATACAATTTGTGTTCAACAATGTGTTTTCTATTAGAGAAGCTGTGTAGTGCGACGATAGAGAACACTACCGTTAAACGCGCGGCGCGGGTTAGATCCTCGCTCAGTGCAAATATTTGTTTGCATGAATATAGGCTATTTGCATTGATGGTCGTGCCACGGAGAGTACATTAAGTTGTTGGTTTCGTTTGTAATACGAACATCACATCTATGACAGTCGTTATGGGTAGTTTGAATCCTAAAAAGTCCAACAACTGGTCAGATAGCAGCCGCTTCACGGAAACATCGAAGTTCATTTCAGCCAAACCCGCAGTTAGACTGGAAAAAGCGGACTTATTAACACTAGAATGTTTTAAATTTGGTCTAACATCGTGGTAAGGATCGAGGTACACCTACAGGCTACGAAATGAAACCTTAACCGTCAAGACTTGCTCACACTGATGATATGAGGTTGGTGTTCAACATAATTAATAGTGACTGAAAAAAGAGAGGTCGCACACCGTCCTAATCGTTCTGCAAAAACATGACGTTTCCAGCAGCATTTTCTAGAGTCCCCTGTAATTTGGGACTACTAATCGAATGAAACAAAAGTACTTATAATATAAGACATGTAAGAGGCTTATCCGCAACAATTTATGACATTTCAGGATGCTCGTGAAGTGTGCAAGCGCTAAGGCGAGATGGCGATAGATAGATAAGATGGCGAGTATGTAATTGTATTTACAAGAAAAAAATGTAAAAGAATAAATAATTTATGCAAGTTCTATCATACAAACATCCTAAAGATTAGTAATTTATTTGCAATGTAGTATCGTAATACGATATACTGTACAAATGACCGTGTGATAGCCATCGAGGACATCCGCGCAACACGAATGAGTCGGCGGTCGGCGCGACAACCGGCGTGCTTCTATACATAGTTCGGCCACCTACTTTTAGTATATACCACCTTTTATACCTTTATGCTTTTATACCTTTTAAAAAGAGTACCCTGTTTGAATTTGGTAAAATATATCGCGACGATGCGACAGACAGTTACAAGATCGTTGAGATCTACTTACAATAATTGTTTACAAAAACACAATTAGATATAGGTTGACTAATAAATATCGAAATCGGTCTAAATGAACTTGGAAATAATAACACACAAATAAAACTTCCAATTTCCGACTGTCCATCAAAATGGTACATCGAGTTGATATGATTGTGAAATGCATTATTAATAAACAAAAAAATCTATAGTGCAGCAGTAGGAAATGAAACTGACAGTAATAATGTGCTAACAATTAGACGTGGCGATGGAGCATAGACGTGTTTGTTTCATAACGCAACACCAGTTGCCGCTGTGGCGCTTCCTGCCGCTTGCCAGAGAACTTCAGCCGCTCGGAACTTGGGAACCATTACCCAGGGACAAATATCACCATCGTTGCGTCAGTCCCGTTCGCATCCAAGGCCGGTCGGAATCCTAAGTCTTCAATATTTTCCACTGTTAGATCAGTTGTTGGATATTTTAAGGTTCCAAGTACCTATAACGACGGCCATAGATATTCGCCGAAATGACAATGTTCCAAAATCCTTTTTCGGGACCATGATACAAGTCATTATAGATGGTAGTGTATTTCGTATTGTAGTAGCATTTACATCATCTTGTCTAAAAAGTGACGAGAACCACAAGCGTTACCTTCCTTTCCTTTTCACCGTGCGTTGTCTTCTATCACTCACCCCCCTGTCTTTAGGCATTAGTTACGATAACCGTGCATTTTCACGAAATAGCTTGCATTTCAGACAAAGATGATGCTCTAGTAACCCTGCTGCGTGGAGGTAAGGTTCTTGGACGACAGGGATTGATGCAATAATAATCATGTTGATACTGGTCTAAAAAGAGCGTGATCAAACAGCGATGGGTAAAAACAGCTTGATACCTACTGTCGGAATCTTACATGAATAAACACAAGTCGTGGTAGTACTGAAATATACATAGATTAGGTACAGACGTGGTTAGCACGAAAGGGTTTGCATGACGGTTACAAGCGCACCCGATAGGCAGATCCAAGCGTGTATGTCATGAGATTGAACAGCTATCCTCGCCGGTACATGCAACTCAACGATATTAAATATCAGAATAGATATTTTTTGCGGCTCTGCTCCATTTGTGCGCAGTCAAAACTGATCGTGTGTGACTCCTATCGCGTGTGTCTGCGCCATTATTTGTAACACCATGCACAATACACTGTATTATACTGCTTCCATCGACAAAATCGGTTTGGTTTTTCTCCGGACTACCAGGCAATCGAATTCGGACCAAGCATAGTAGTCACATATAAAACCAAGGGTCACTAAAACACTAATGCTTACTATATTGGTAGGCAAAAAATTAAGTACAATAACCTTAACAAAAGCTCAGTTGACTATTATACCGTAGCGCCATATCAGCGCGGCGTTAGGCCCCCCGCACACTCGCTACTACGCGCGGCGACGGCGTGTCGCGGAGACGCGCGCGCGTGACGCGCATACCACGCAGCTAGAGGTGATTACACTCCGCTGGTCATGTTATTGTACTATCTAACAAGCTGTTATTGTTTAAACTGTGGTTTTGGAGTTTGAAACGCCTATATAAGAGTAACTAAAGATGGCGTCTCTTTCGGGTACCTATTGTATGTCGTCATCCTTCGAGCCAATTCCCAACTCAGACAGAATAGGAGAAAAACAAGAAACAGACTGGAAGCTGAGCTCTAGGTCGGAGGTAGGAGATGAATAATTTATATTAATAATTTATGTTCTTAACAATCAATGCCTGATTTAGTTCGTGATAAAATTACCAGAGGACACGACACTTTCAGTTCCCACAGTCAGGCGTGGCTCAGATCTATTCTGAGCACCTACTGACGCTTCGCAGAAACAGACACGCGCTGCGCCGTCCCACGTTTGTGCCTTGGCCAACGTGCACGCCATTAAATTTACCTAGTGATTGTGCATACAAACAAAAGACAGGAAAGCTGCACGAAAGACAGATAGAGCAAACGACCAGAGAGGGTAGATGGGCTATACTGGATGAGGAAGGCGTAAGATCTGGAGAAACGGCGGGCGTTGGGAGAGACCTGTGTTGTGATAGGTTAATTGATAAACAGACAGACATAGGCACCAACTTTTTATTACTGAGATCTGCTGTTCCACAACATGCTAAGCCCATAATGTCGCATGTTTATCGCGAGTGCAAACAGTGCAATCAGCAGATTCACTCAGTGCCGCCGACAACCTACTGTTACATAATCACTTCAATAATAGGCACAGTTTTCCCATCATTTACTCGGTATTGCAGTTTAGTATTTAATTAACCAGTATTAAAAAATAGAAAAAAAAAATACTACGTTTTTAAAGCAGATAAACAGTATGAAAATTAAATTCAGCTGACTAAAATATACTGTGTATGGAAGCGGGACTACTAGACTAGTGACCATCTCTATCGTCTCTAGCAACTTTGACATACCTGCAAGCCATTCATCGAATAGCAGAAATCATAAATATACTCGTAACTCTTATTCAGAACAGATAGACATAAACATCACATACATACTTTACTTTAATTTACATACTTTTTTCAGTTTCATTGTATAGTGTTCCTATATTAAATAAGTTTTAGTTTAGGCGACTAAAAATATGGTTGGTATTATAATCTAATATGCACCTGACTTGTGCCAAATCTATAGCATTTATCCCAGGAGACGAAAAGGTACCTTCAAAATGAACAATGTGTTTCCTTCTTCCTACAGTCCTGGGTCCTTTAGGCGGGTTGTGAAAAAGCATCTGATGAGGCCGTCAATCTGAGCGCCACCATTGTAGCACTGTGCGTGTTTGCAATAATGGTGAGCCTCTTTTATGAGACTTTGCCTACAGCCTAACATCAGGCTAGGTGAAGTCAATTTGAGGTTGAAATAAAAAAAATCCTCAACAAGAAGTAATAAAAGTACAGTGCAATTGTGAAGAGGTACAAAAACTACAATAAAGGCGATAAATTAAAATATGAAGTACTGTAGTGCGTAAAGAGCTGCTCAATTCGGAAGGTTAGAGATTATAATGATCCTGCTATCTGATTTCACAGTGAAGTAACGTCATCGGTGCGTATGCGCACACTGCGCCCGCGCACGGTATTGTTCGCTTACCACACTTACAAATAACAAGGAATAGTAATTGGCATATAATATCATGTATACTGTATTTATGTTAATTTAAATATGACTCTAGGACGTTACGAGTACTCGTAATAGCAAAGATGCTATCGGGTAAATTCGTAGGTAATTAAACGGTCAACCATTCGATGATAATAATTAACTACTGTAACATTAGGTGTAACCTAGTCAACCTTTGGTATACCTACGTAATGGTGTGTACTACTTACTAGTAGCAGTAGAAAAGTAAAAACAAATATCGTAGGTATAGGTATTTTCAATAGGCAAACCACCTATTCAAAATACCTGCAGTACTTTTTGTATAACATTGTTATTGTAGACTAACTAAACGTCTATTCATGAAAAACATCATTTTCAAAGCTATCAATTTAATATTTTATCGTAAGAAAATTTTACAACTCACAGCTATTATAAAATAGAAATCCTAAATAAAGTTAAGGAAGTTTCCATAGTGTAGTCATAGCCGATGTTATTTTTATAAATGCTCACGGTAGCAATTTGTTCGTTTGCATTTAGGTTCTTATTAGACTCCCTAACTGCAGCGGTTAGAATGTATTTAAACTGTTATCTCTTTCACAAACTCTCTAGGATGTGGCAGTAGGTACGTCATAGTTCAGCGCACACAGTTTTCGCCATACGCCACAGTCTACACATAGCGGTCGCAGGCGCGTGCGACGAGCGGTCATTACCCGAATTCGGCGGGAGCGCGACGGACAAAAACAGAAGACAAAGAAAGTGCATTTTCCTACACAGTAATCGTATATTATTTGGAGCGAGATACATTATTCATGAAGCTATGATACGTGGAGTAAGGTTCATGTAGTACCGTCAGACAACTCAACGTTTCATTCAATATTTTCTTCTTACCTTTTCATTTTGTTCTCCTTGGTACTTGCATTTATATTGCATACTGCTGTCTGATTTGCAATAAACAAGATAATCATTCTGATATTAAAGTTTTTGTTAATTAAATATTCAATTTGTACTAATGTACATATAGTACATTAAATATTTTTTTTAGATATACTGTTCAGTTTTACGCCATAAGTTTCAGTGTCGCACTGGAGCAGTGCACTCAAAACTAAAACAGAGTGATAGAATGAAACTGTAGACATCGTATCGGACAGCCCCTCTGCAAACAAACTATTGTACAGGTGGTAAAACACGCAGAGCAAGGTAAAGTGTGGGATTGTCGACGATACTCAGTCGAAGGGGTGGAGGTGGTATGCTGGCACCCGGGAAACGTTCCTTGTAAAGTTTTCCTAGTTTTAATGTGATACCTATGTTCCTTTATAATCTTTTTGATCATCGGGTTTTGGTAGCTGAAATTAACTTATGCCCTTTTATCATTATTGGTATCCAAAGCTTCATTCAGTCAACTTTACCATTGCTTGCTTAAAATCAAGCGGGAAGAAATCATATTGGTATGCCTAGTATTAGCAGAATAGATAGATACACATAATTTATTCATATACCTACATAGGAGATAGTATTTCATCCTAACTTTTTATAATTGATCATCGCTGAATTCTTCGAATTTCTTTGGATCCTAAATTAGTATTGGAAGCTTCGTAGCCGGTAGCGGTTTGCTGACAAAAAATACAATTTATGTTCATATGTAATTATGAGCATTGAAGAAAATAACAGAGCACCCAGAGCATGGATTTAATGACAGTAATTCGAAATAGTGTACATAAGTTGGGAATTAGTACTGACTTAATAACCAAACAAGCGCTTTATACTAGTAAATGATTTGGCAGGAATCTAAACAAACAAGCTGCTTATAAAAAAATCACCGTAGCGTGGGCTTGCGTAGTGATAGCGGCCACCGGTGTCATTATATAGGTATTTTGTAATTAATAATGTGAAGAATTAACTTTGCACGCGATACATACGTGATGCTTTTTACGCCAGTGTGTTTATACTCTTGCGAATAATTAACTATTTACAATTGATTTTATTTCTTACAAATATAACCTCCAATAAGATCTAGCCTGAATATATTAAGATAGAGTACGATTAGAGAGGCCAGGACTTAATTTAGATGAGGCATTCACTAAACATTAATTTAAACAGTGCATTTGCCAACTCTTAGACAAATCCGTACTTGTACCACTATATTTAGCAAAAAGATTTTATAGTTGCCTACTTCCATTGCACAGTCATAGAAGTTAACAATATGATAAAAATGAACATTGAAAAGAGGAGTACTACAAACATTTTTAACATTGTGAACCTGTAAAAAGTAAGTTTTGCTTGGTACCTAGTGTTTCTAATGATACGAACAGACGGATGACGTTGACAACTAGACTGAAAATATATCTAAAAAAAATTTTGTCTTGTGAGCGGTCGAGTTGCGTTGCTGTCGGTACGCGGCGTATGTCGGTCGGTATCTAACGTCGAGGTTTGAGCCGGCGGCACTTATCGCGGTTATTGTTGCTAAGTGTTTATTTAAATATCGCCTACAGTCCGCACGGTACGTACCTACGTAGTACGTACCTCGGCCACTCATTATCTGTTCATCTCGCACAACAAACTATTACGAACAGCAGGCACAGTTGCTGACGGCAATGCAGGTCACTGAGCAGAAAAACAATAAAAATAAAACAAATATATATCATCATAAACGGAGAAATAGAATTAAAAATTAACGGTGAAATGTTTAAAGAGTAACACAATATTTGGAGCTGAACTTTTTTCATATGGCTTGTAAAATAGTTGTCGCTTATGGAAATAAAATAAGAATAATATAAATATACACAGCCTTCACACGTTACGGACGTATATGCTCTAGGATTTAGAGAAGTGTCTTAATCGGGATACAAATTCACAATTTACAATATTTTGATTAACATTATGATATTGCAGTTCACTAGGTTTTTTTTATACCTACATTGGTTTGGTTTCCTTGCTTTCACAGTTGAAACTTAATTTACATATTTGTATTTAATAAAGAATTGCGTTAGTTATGAGAGAGTCTCTTTGAGATTTTTCTTGATATCACGTTAAGGTACATTACCTAATTGAATTTGCTGAAACAAACAAAAAGTCAAATCGGAGTTTTTAGCTAAATGTTTTTACTAAAATAAGGCAGTAAATCTAAATTTTATCGCGAAATGTTTCAAAAGGTAACCGTTTTCCTAGCAGCTATATAAGTATAGGTTACGGCCGGCTGCGCGGGGCGGACCGCGGCGGGCGGTGGCGGCGGGCCGCGGCCACACTCGCCCTCTACGTTTATTAAATTTTGTTAAAAGAAAATTTAATTAAGACACTTTTTTCTTTTTATTTCACATCCCAGATTTCATTATTGGCGCGGACCGCGCGAAAGGGTTTAAGTTCGAAGAATTAGAAAGATTTAGAATTGACTTCAACTTGTGGAAACTGTGGAAAGAATCTTAAACTTATATATAAAATTATTCTGTTACTAATGCAAAAAATATAAGTTGTTAAAAGAGCTGTTGTTAGTTCAATTACAATTATAAGATTTTTGACAAATGTAATTGTAAAACTTTGACATTCATAAGTGCTCTTTATGTGCCAAACTGAATAAACGAAATTAATTCTTTGATTCTTTGATTCATATTTTTACCGTTTTTAAATAATAGACGGTGTATACATAAAATCACTCGTGTTGCCCATTGGGGTAGGTAGTAGGTAAAATAATAAAAACCAGATAGATAATTTTGTCTATAAGTATTATCATTCTACCTTGTTTTTATTATTTTTATATCGAAATATATTATAGTCAATATATTTAATCAAAACTATTTATTTTACTTATTTATTATATTTTGCAAAAGCTGATTTGAGACACATTTCTTCATGTATAACAAAATCACTGAGATTTTGTTAAGCTTACGAGATAACAATTTTGGATATTGCTTCGTTTTTTATTATTTTTTATTATGTATGTATGTATGTATTTTTTAATTCGGTTTTAAATAACATATTTTTGTCACCTCTATGTGTAAAATGAATATTCCGCGTGTACTTTTTGTTAAGTCTACGTCACTCCAGCACAGCGTACGTGTAAAAAGTGGAAAGTGAAATATAAAAAGTAACAACAGTTCGGTCGTAATTCGGGATCTGTTGTTGAGTACGATTTACGACGGCACTTATTAGCAGTTTGTAGCTAGGCCTTTATTAATAACGACCCTTCGCCTTCGGTCACTCCATCATGGTAAAAATATTATATGCGTTTTATGTTACTGTTTATTTTATATTTTGTATGTGTTCATTACGCAGAGTATTTTAAGTCTGGCATTATAATTGTAAAGAAATTCAATATAAACAGATGCGTAGAAACTGATGGTGTATTATAATGAATTAATTCTATAAATCCATCCTCGCGCTAATATTTGGCGGTTGCAATTTATACATGGCGGTTTCATAACAGAGTATGGAATAGGGTGTCACATTGAGCGCACCTAGCATCATAATATACACACGGTTACTTTAACGCATTTACTTACTACACGTTTACTTACTTACGTTTTTTTTTTCAGATGGTTTACATAACATTTTCAAACCAAACTATGACGTTTGATGGCCAGAGGTTTATACACCATTTACCTACCATGCTTCTGAATAACAATACAATTTTATGACGTATACAAAAACTTTACACTGATCTTCGGCAGCCGCTGACACTGCAGAACGTGCCGTAGGACTTCGGACGTCAAGTGGCAAGTGTATTAACTTGGTCTTCACCACACCTTTACTTATCTTAGGGTCCAGTCTTAGCCTCTCGTACTTTTTACACTGTACATTACTACACGGTTACTTTTACGTTATTTTCAACCCCGCGACTGCGATCGCCAGATCAGTCAAAATCGAAGTCCTCTCTGACCACCGCAGGGCAAGGGTGGTCAGAGATGTTTACCCCACGCTGACCACACGTGCCCTAAAGTTGTGTACCAACTTCGTTAATATAATATATTTCTTCGTGTTGCGACACACCTGTTACATTGAGAGCGTCCTTGCCGGTACCATTGCCATACTATAAGATCTGTTATAAAATATAATAATAATATAAATTCATAATAAAATTAATCTCTCGTCGATTCACCTGTCATCATATATAATGTGGCACGCAACAAAAAATTTATGAATATTTAATACCAGAACTCTTTTATAAATCTAAGATTTATATATTTCGGCGCTGTTCTGCCATTGCTACTGGTGTACAATGTTTGCCGGGACTCCAGGGCCCGATCCCCTATTTTTTCTCTTGACTTGTTTGACTTCTACCGGAGCAACTATCGTTGGCGATCCAAATTCGAGAGGAAATTGTAATTGCAAATTGTATAGTATTTTGATTTCTAAGTTTATCTATTATAGTGATATTATTAATCAAATTTTAATCAAAATAAAACTTAACAATAAAAATCTGAACAAAACTCGTTCGCTTAAGAAAGATAAGATAAGATATTTTTTATTCGCTTAAACATGAGTATGCATACGTAAGTACCTACTATGCAAATTATTATAAAATATTTTAATAAATAAATAAAAATAAAACATGCTACATACAGTACACATTGCTGCCTAAATAAAACCAATTAAGATCTGTGAAGAAGTGGTTTCAATCATAGACTAAACTAAACAGGAAAGAAAAACGCGACTACTTCGTAGATCAAAAAATACCAATATAAAAAGGAACAAATATGGAAAAAAATGTCCTGTAAATAAATAATCATTTAATGTCACAGTAACATTTAAATACAAAATATAACAACTAGTTGAAATAACTTTATGACTGCGAACATCAACAAGTTACACCAATAATGGTATAATTATAAATAATCCATATTTCACTTTGATGCTCGCTACCGGCGCAGCGCCCGGCGCGTCGGTGATGTGATGTTATAAATTTGGAAACATTCAACTTGTAAAATAGTTTCCTTACTTTTTGTACAACTTATATTCGAACTACATGGTTTAGCAAGACTATATATTTCCGCATTATATTTTCGTAATAGAAATAATGTACAGAGTATTTGCGACAAAAAAGTTTAAATAGTTTTTGATTAGTCTCATCATCACCCTGCAATGTGACGGAACAGACTGCCCCAGGTGCGAGAGTCCCTCAGTTTTTGTTTAGTATAAATGCTCTAAATAAAAGGCCACTAGTAAAGGAAAACTTGTGTTGTGCTGATAAGATGATGAGTGTCTGTCTGTTTATTTCACATGAGTGTGTACATACTGCGGTTCCGGGTGTTTCTGAATATTTACAAAAAAAAAATTACCCGCAAAAAGAACTCATGTGTAATAATTTCCTACAACATTAATCATTAATATGTATGCGGTATGATGATGTGGTATATTCTCATGCCATAGTAGGATAACAAACATGTGAATTGCTTCTAAATATACTAAATGTAAAGTGGTCTTATTATAGTGGTACAATGCCAAAATAGGCGAGCGTGCTCGTAAAATGTTATGGATTATAAATCTATCAAAATATTTCGTGGCTAATGGAGAAAAAGACCATAAAACTACAATATTGCGTTATATGAATCTATTTATCAGGTTTTTTTACATGCAGCATCTATATATTTATATACGTTTTATAATTTAGCAAATCATAGATGAAAAAAGCTGTATTACGATCTTACAAAACAGGCTAGACATACTAGAAATAAAGCTACATGAATGAAATATTTTAACAATTCATATTATTAGCCTCTTTATATTGAAATAGTAATAAGGTTTATTGTACTCGATAGAAAATCACTATATTAATAGGTGAAGTGAAAACTTTGTACCCCTTTTTATGACAATTGCGCGCATGTAGGATTTGGCATACATATTGGTCATTTTTATGGAGGAGAAGAACAGAACTTAAAAAAATAGAAAATATAATGCTTACGACGACTATCCCACGGGTCTTCTACGGAACTGATAAATATCTTAATTCTTCCCTTATTGGCAATTTTGTACTAGGAAATGGTCATCTGCAATACAAAACTAGCAATTTAACCCGATTGATGGCAAATTTTTCCTCGAGATACTAGGCAAATGTATATTATGACATGAAATTATCTTGGTAAAAGAAACCTGTTGTTGTAAATTAATGTATAATTACTCCTGAAGTTTTTGACTTGGATTTGATGTCGATACTAAAGAAAATTCATCTCAAATCTATTTAACAATCCATATACAGGCACAAACATCCGACCCTCTCCTTTCCTACATAAGACAACACATATTTCATCAAGAACCGAGCGGTTTGGTGAGTCTTTCCTTTGCTGCACCATTAAGTCTTGGAATTCCTTACCAGCTCACGTGTTTCTTTCTTTTTAAAGTCTCAGGTCCTTTAAACGAGACTTCAGCTTACCATCAGATGAAGTGTCAAATTGACGTGTTCTATATATATAAAAAAAACTTAATTACCCAAATTCAATATATATTGACTAATACGCAGGACGTGGAAAGTTCGCACAGCTCGAATTAAAATAGGTATCCACCGAATACTAATCAATTCAACGATTTGATTGTTGTATGTACACTCGATTGTCCGCCTAGTACAGTTAGAAAATAAGACTATTCGACTATTTATTTAATGCAGTAAATACTAAAAGACAAATTTACTGTCAGATAGCTAATTTATTTTACAGTATGTAAGTAAAAAATCGATTACAAGCACAAAATTTACAAATAATTATTATTCTGATTTATATAGCAATTAACTGCTTTCTATTGATTTATTATTATTGCTATGCGCCACTTAAACCATCATAAATTAGAATGGTGTGCGTTTCAAATCTACAATATTGGTTTTAATGCACTTCTAATATAATCAGATGACAGGATATTAGTATGTTAATTATACAATACGGGATATCATTTGCATCTCTTTGACTCTTGTAATAAAACCGAAAGCAGAGGATATCAGAGATTGAAACAGTGATATGATATCGCAGGTCTATAGTTTATGTGGTGGTTCCGAGGGCGATATTGATATAACCAGTGTAAATGCTATACAGTAGCACAACTAACGTATGTCTTAATAAAAGTCTTGAAACTGAAACTGTTATAGACAATTACATAGCACAGCTTAATATAGACATGTTTAGTAATTGTCAGTGGGGTATTTGAGGTCCCACCAAGCTAACGTCACTTGTAATTGATATTAAATAATTAATGGAAGATTCTCTAATAGGTACAGGATAGGAAAACACCATTTGACTAGCTTCATGGTGAAGTTAGTTTGGGTCCTGAAGAGCCATATACTCCATGAAGTTAAATAAACACGCATGGTCTTTATTGTCACTGCATTGCGCATGCGATAACAAAAACGAAGTTGGACTACTGATAGAATGAGCTGTGTAATATCGAAAATATTTCGAAAATTATTCAAATGTGCGGGTTTCTAAACAAGATGATCCGTCGAATTAAGATAATTTTAACGATCTAGAAATTTGGCAACAAAAACTGAAAATCACAGAACGCTATTAGGAACTGCAACATTAGTTTCGAAATTTTTAATATACACATTTTGACGAGCATGTGTACGGTTATGTTGGGCAACCGAGGCTGAGGATGCGACCGGATCGGTGACCGGACCGGTACCGGAATGCCGGCTGACAAAACGTGTCTCGATTCTCGAAGTACGGTTCTCGCTTGACATAATTTGATTAACGTAAATGTTTAATGAGTTTAATGTGATGGCTCTGCGTGTCTTGATGACCTAAAGAGGTTAATGGTGGTTCTGTCTTGGTTATGTACCTTAGTGATATGCTTGTGGCGTGTAAGATTCATTATAATAAATTAGGTAATTTCAACTTTGTGCTAAGATTAGATGCTGGTGAGTTCCGCACTCCGACTCTTGGAATTCGAAGTCTTTATTTCGTGCTACTTTAAAGACAAAGAAGTATATCACTGATCTGATGGTAAGCAATTATCTCCAATGTCCTCTTATTCTAAAAGAGAGTTGTTATGTTGTCTTGTTATGGCCAGAATCTTTTCTCGTAGACTCTATCTAAATGTTTTGCGAATCTAGTAATCAATTTATGTAAGTGTTGTTTTTTATTTAGACACGTCAATTTGACTTCACCACGCCTGATGTTAAGCTGAAGGTAAAGTCTCATAATAGAGGGTCACCATTGCGAACACGTACAGTGCTACAAACTCATCTTGCTTTTTCACGCCCCGCTTAAAGGACAGGAGGAAGTATATGTAATGTTAGAGTTACATTGTATTCATAGTTGAATATCAATATGTTAAGAAGCAACAGAGGAAAAATGAATAATGAAAAATGAAACGACTGAATTCTTTTTCCGTATCTGAAGGTACCTGATATTATCAAATTCACATTACATGAAAATTTAGCATTTTATATAGCATTTTGTTTGACTTAAAATGCAAGTATATTGTGAAACTAGAATAATTTATGATATTGGTGACATTTGAATATTTCAGCACACGTTACATACGGATTTGGGTGACGAAACCGAAATGTTCCACGAGGTGATTTGACGCAAACACTGACCGTGAACCCACCGGCTAATGCAACGAGTAAAGCAATGAAATCACTCAATCATTCAATAATATCTCCCAAATAAAACGGGGAGCCGCGTTATGCGTAAGGGAAGCGATACATATCGAAGCGATAATAAATCGCGGTTGTAACCGATCGCACCTGACTGCGATTGGGAGGATTCATAGTTTATGAAGATGTAGGCCGATGTACGCCAAGGGAAGGTGCGAACGGGGCTGCGAGGGGGCGCAAGAGGGGGGAAATGTGTGTCGTAAAGCATATTCGCGGAATTATGCATCCCGAGCGTGTAGTAACGTGCCTCGACGCGTCAATATTTGATGGCTGCTGCAAATCGATGCACGCGCAGATATCAACCCTAATCTGTATTTACGATTCTCGTAGATGATAGTTTCTGTCGGTTTGGTTGATAGATGGTGGGTGGATATGGCGCAGTACCGACACGGATATTTGCAAATACAATACAAAGTTTAGCTCAGTTACATTACAATTTTTCTTTAATAGAATGTGAACATGGAATAATAAATTCAAGCACATGCTCATGGCAACTAAGTCAAGAGTTTGTGAAATTTAGATCGTGTAGATGCCCTTCCAGATTCTATTATTCCTGCTAACATTAGTTTTGTGAGAAGGAGACACTCAGCACCTGAATTTCTCTTAGCTAGGTTTGTACTCATGTTCGGATGTGGTTTGCCTTGAGTTTTGATTTCCAAATGATGCGAAATGTTCACATTAAGGCTCTCCACAATAAACTATGTAAATGTAGTCTAAAACGTGTTTGGTAGATGTCAACAGTATCGCCCTCAATAATGGCCCTATGATAACAATAGCTAGCGAAATGGTGTACTTATGTTGTAATTATACTTATCATTTTTGTAATAAAGTACGACGACTACTGCTGAATACTCGATACCGTTGACAATTATGGGTTATTGGCAATTATAGAACTAGAAAAAATATACGTGTTACTTTAATTGTATTTTACGATAACACTTAATTACAAGGCTTTTGACAAGACTTGTTGACAACATAGACGTACGCACGCAAAACGTGGAGAAGGAGATAGCGAGTGACACAATAAGTATATAGACAAGTTGTTAAATTCAAAATTTCAAAATTATTTATTGTGTACAGACCATTAAATAGCACTCACAAAAATTTATAACATATTATAGGTTAACTAATCAAATAGACTACCGGTTCGAAACACCTCTCTGCCTGAGAAGACTCCGGCAAGAAACTCAGCACTAGTTCTCATCAAATCTAAGACTAATAATATCATAACTAAATACCTGATACCGATGACAGTATGACACAATAAATGAAATCAACAAAATTATAAATGTATGAATTCAATACATACTTACTCGTACTTCAACAGTAAATAGTAGTTAATCAAAAAGAATTGTCCATGAAAGTGGGCAACGAGTAAATAGAATTTTAAATAATGTTGACGACTCACTGAATACTAAACAATAACAAAGGTTATTGGGATTCACAAGCTTGACTTACGGTGATATGTGATATTGTAATAATGCATATACTCGTAACTCTATAATTCATTCACTGCACTCTAAAGTTGGTAGTTGCGTTCACAATCTGGGCTATTTACACATATTAATTATACATAACATATGCAATATAACAAATGACACAATGTTCAGTACAAAATCCCAAAGACGGTGTGCGTTATAGTCGGTTCGAGTCCGACATAACCTCTCTCCTTGGCTCCGGTGGGATTGGTATTCGTGATTTTCTATGAGCACTTTTCTCTTTAAGAGAAACGTATTATCAAAATAGTTCTTAGATAATCTCAAAATCATGTTTTGATATCACAATATTAAAACATGATTTTGAGCATCTAAAACGCTACATATAAATAAAGTTATAATTTTTATGAAAATAAGTATATATGCAAAACAAATTAAAACCTTTTTTGACAATTTGCCCAATAGTCAGGCTACAATATGCAAACTTTAGCTATAAATTTCAAAACCCTCAGAGGGTGATGATGATGACTTGTACATTAATTATGTTTACAGTAACGTTTTTAATATATTTCATTAACAAGGCACTTAAATGGAGAACGACTCAGTAAATTAGTTTAATTAGCTATTCGTCGTCTGCCACGCACCAGGTAGGTGCCTGCACGGTACGCAAGGCGTTATTTATCTGTTCCGAATAATATAAAACTGTTTCTTCTCCATCGTGATCTTAATCAACAACTATGGGCTTATGTTCTCTTGTACTCCAATAAATTTATTTATCCACTGATAAACATTTTTATTCGAATTTATTTTAATATAATTCATTCCAATACAAATAAAAAGCGATTTACAATGATTTAATTATATTAATATGATTAGGGTGCTTGGTCGAGCCCTCAGGGTATTCTAGTCAAGTCAGACCTTAGTTCCTAGTAACTCAATCATGTATACCTATGTGAAGAAAAATCGTGAAACTTACCCATCTTGTGCTCTTCTTGGCTAATATACCAACTCAAACGCTACTATAGTTACGGCGATTCGAAACTTGAGCTTCACACATACATTATATGGTGACTCGTACACTAGGTAATTACCGGAGTCACGAGTTTTCGTGATTAGTTTGTAACCGAAACGCTCAACCGACATGCAAAACTGGAGTTGCTTGCAACTTAAGTTTGACGTCTCAACAACCAATCAGCAGCTCTCAAATAGTACCAGCGAGATGTCAAATTCCACTGATTGGTTGAGATTCAATTTGTACATTAAATTAAGAAAACTACAGTCGTGTAATGTACGATAATGAAAGGTGTTGACGAAACTCTAGGTCTTTCTAGTTGCCTGTTTGTAAGAAGGGGTGTTGGCTCCGGTGAAGGAAATCAAAGGGTACTCCGCGTGTGAAATAGTAGAGAAAACTAGTAAATTTCTACAGGGTACATTACAAAATGGTTAAAGAATAGATTTAGAGAAGTGCAATCTCAATGCGCAATCCATCCTTAGAAGATTGGCAAGAAATTCAGCTGACGTTTTTGTGCTCTATATATAATATAAATGGTAGGATTCCTATGCAACTGGTATCCAAGCAAAGCTGGTTTCTTCGATGAGAACGTAGCTCTCAAATAAAAGAAAATGTAGTTCTCCATAGCCTTTGTTTAACGACCGTCGTAAAACTACACCGCATGATTTTCTTTTTAACGCTTACCTCGTGTTTCTACTCTGACATAACCACTTAGGTATGCTTTCAACGAGATGGTGTCCGGAGTCGAAGGTGAAATCTCCACGTGAGAGCAGCACGGCAAGAATTCTCAAAATGGGTGCCATTTTCTTGGTAACTGATAGCCATTAGTGGGATATGCAGCTATTGATAAACCACTTATGGTAGAATTTCGTGAAAATAAATTATCTAAATTAGTCTATAGATTGTTTTTAGATTTTTTTGACATTTTTATTGCAATGTTACTATCTATATGTATCTTAACTATGTGTATTTTAGTGCGTGCTATTAAGTTTCACCTCTGGATTTCTTATTCTTTCAACTTTTGGACACTACTATTCCTATACTTCTTTTTATTTGAAATATTTTGAGTTGAACATTCGTCGTCAAAATGTTCGCAAATCGCATGGTATGATGTGACCAAATATGATGTACAGAGTTGTATCAATAGAGACTGGTAGCTACTACTGATAGCTAGACCTGGAAGCCTTTGGGTATTCATAAATTTAGTATATTAGGCATTTAATGCTATAATTTCTTCTACCAGTTGTATAAAATTGGCTTTTACACAAGTGAAATAAAATTAAAGTGATGATAATAAATTTCGATCGGGCTCGATTGAGATTCTGGGTTGAAAATATTATTAATTTGACTACTTGACAAAATCACAAATGATGAATAATTATTTAGCTATTTAACTTTCAACAAGACATAATCATATCTAGAGCATCGCTTCAAAATGCATGTCTAGTGGTGAAATACGAACATCTTGGATGTATTCAGATAGCTCAGAATACTGCGACCAACTGGTTAAAATATACTCCTATCCCTATAGGGACTGTACCACTTAAAAGCAATATTATTTCAATCTTACTTCACTTTCATAGTGTGATTCGGACTCGAACCGTTGTCGTTCGTCAATATTTATGTACTGTACTTGTAAGACAAGTGTAAATTCTAATAAATTAAATCAACGAATGTATCCAGTAGCTACAGTAAGAGATACTGCTTGACCCATTTTAACTAGTCCTGTGTCGATCGATCAATCTTCGCGAACCGGGTCGATCGCGACCCGTCAACAAAATGATCGAATCAAAAGACTCGATCGTTTGGTGGGTCGCGAGTCTTCATTATCACGATTTCATTCCTCAATCAGGTTCCCGAGGTTTAAAATGCCAATTTATTGGAATCGTACCTATTAGGCTAGATTAGGATAATGTTTGTCTATATTTGTCGATATTTACACGAAATTAGAATCTGTTTGTGGTTGGAAACCCGCTCATAAAATTAAATAATGAAGATCATTTTACAAATAAATAATATGTCGATTTGATAGGAATATATTAAGATCTAAGGAATTCATAAAGTTACCTACTAGTTTTTATCGCAATCGCTCAATGTTTCTTTTATAGACCGGCAAGCCTTTTATTTCTAGAAAATAATTTAGATATAGTATAATAGGTACCAAGGTAAACAATACGGCCTACGAATTCATTGTTATTATCCTACACGTCTCGTTCATCGATCGTGAACCGCGAAGAACCAAACGATCGACGGGTCGCGAAACGATCGAATCACTTCGAGATCGATGATTGACTCACTCGTATATCGCTCGCGACCCGATCATTTTGATTCGATCAATCGCGATTGACACAGGACTAATTTTAACCATTCATACAGTCCGAGTCAAACGCTATGTAAGTAAAGTTCAAGTACTGGTCTCGATACTGACTTTATTGAATAATCTAAATCTTTGGGCAAATAACATACACGTATTACTTAATTATTTTACAGAAATATAGTAGCATTACGTGGAGCATTAAGTAGAAACACAGGCTAGCCTACAATCGCGTGTTGTTTCAGTTCTTCAACGAGGATATTGTGGTAAAGCTTCAACTGTAACGTGTTGTTAGTGTTGATTTAGTTCAGTCCTTTACAAATATGATATCTAGGACACCACACCTTTTATTTAATGTTATTAACAGTGTCAAAATCCTAACCTAATTCTATTAACTTGTATGTTATTAGATTAACACCATTTATTAATTAATCTCCAATCGTTCATTCATCATCATTCATCAATTTAATCTAGTTTACACCTATTTTCAGCACCAGGCACCCGTCTATTATTGGAAAACAGTTCTATTCTTGGCATTAAAATATGTATAATAAGGATGTAAAAATATTTTTTAAAATTCCAAATGATGTTATTTCCGGCACAGTAACATAAATTAAAAAAAATATCTTTGATACAATATCTGAACTTTATTTTGAGATGTAAAAAATTGACAAATACTTAAAATGCAAGCAATAATAATTAATTAATGCCTGTTGTGATGGATCTGCGGCGTAATGTTCTTATTAATGGGTACTGAGATAAATGGACACACACTATATTTTTAATAATTAACAGAATATATTATGTGTGCCTCATAAAATGGGATTCTGTGCACAGGTGGTCAGTCGGTCAATCGTTATTTATGAATGCAAAGTTTAAAATTGTTATTATTAGATTCAATCTGTTCGATCCCCGCTCAGTGCAAAAAGTTGTATGCATGAATATGGCTGTTTGCACTGGTGTGGTCGTGCCTCGAAGAGCACGTTAAGCCGTCGGTCCCGGTTGCCATACAAACATCTATGGCAGTTGTTTCGGGTAGTTGGAGCCCTCAAAAGTCCAACCAGTCTAATAAAAAATATCCAAGTTCAGCCGCATCACAGTTAGACTGGAAAGCCTAACTAAGTTGGGAAAAAGGTTCAGAGAATGATGATTAAATTCATTCTGATTCAATTTGTATCACCTGAAGTTTAAGTAAGTAATAGATTTCGTCTGTTGAGGAGAGTCTTGCCGCGAGTCTGAAAGTAGGATCCTGTAGACCTCTAGTCTGTATGTCCTCGCTAACCCTTCCGTGTATATAGATGTACTAATCACCTTAGAAAGTTAATATAGGTACATAAATAAATTTACCTACCACTTAATAAATAACAACTGATGTATACATATTGTTATAATCTTTAGAGGAGTTTCATATTTATCATAATTTGCTTACTATATTACGAGTAGGTATATGTAAAAAGTTTTAGCTCTAAAGTGACTCGAATATGTTACACTATTGAAGTTGATTTTCGTATTAAAAATTACTGCAGCAACTGTACATAAGAAAAAAAATCTAACTAGGAAATAAAATAAATATTTGCAAGACATGATAAATGTTAATTTGTTTGCAAATACGAGAGTTGGTGTGAAAGCAAATACAGCATTCGATGATCACAATGCGCATACTATTTCACAATAGTTGATTGTATCGTTTTTTTCTACAACATTTCTGTATTTGTGTAGCTTTTTAAGGTGCTTATGGTTATGACAAACAGATGTTTTATGTCAAAATTAAGTTTAGTAAATATTTGAAGTAGCATAATTTACCTTTTCATGTATCTAAACATGTACACGTACTGAATAGTAGCTCGTAGTTATTACGGGATATTAGTCCCCTGGTTGTCGCTGTCACCCATATAAAAATCATTGTAAAGCGATTAACAGTTACCAACCTAATTAGCGGATCAGTTCTAGCCGCTACCAACACCACTAATTTATGGTACCGACGCCATATTAAATTGTGTTTTGGAGCACAGATACCAGTTTGAGTTTGATTATCAACAGAACTAAGCTAATGATAAAGTTGATATAAGTGACGATAAATTTGAATCGGTCGTGTTAATTATCGGTAGCTTCGACTTATTTAACATTTTTATTTGTAAGAATGACGTTTTGGTATTTCATAAATTAACGCACTTTATATATCAGAATGCAAGAAAATTTCAAAAATAATATGCGTCTAATTAAATGTACACGTTAATAATATTATACCATTTTCGTATTCTATTTGTAATTTCATTTATGATTTTTTATGTTTTTTTTTAATATTGGTTAGATCAAATGAGAATTCGATTGAAATTGAGAGGATTAGTTACGCACTTATTTCCACTCCCACGTATTCATTTAATAACAGTAATTGAAGAAGCGCCGAGGTGTGAGCACAGCTGTGTGAATTATCATTATTACTTGTACCTATTGACTCCTCTATACAGTATCTAATGTCAGCCACTTACAGTAACTATCGATGGAATCATACAGAACGACGTGATATTGTGTGCTTGTGCGTATGTTCGTCTTTCGGTAGTCAAGTTTCAAGCGTGCCTAGTTACCGACAATTGCGACAGCCACCTGACCATTGAAGCTACAATTTCGTCCAAAACCAATAAACTTTATTATAGAGAATATAATTTCGTCATTGATATCTACGAAATATAATATTGATGAGATGATCGTTTTTGTCCGAAACCAATTCTAAGCTTGTCTCGGAGTTATAAAACTAACATTTGTGTTAAAATGTTCTGATTGGGTGGTTATTGACGTTAGGTAGTTATTTACTACTCCTACTGAGTGAATGATATCATTTATTCATTTTTCTGGTTCTCATAGTTCAGTATATTATTCCACTTGTTATCTATTACAATCCATAGATGTCATGAAATTTCAAACTGTTGTGTCCTGAACAAACTGTTCTACAGATTTACGAGTAGAAAGATAGAGATGTTATATACAAGATACATGGATTGCATAAGTTAAACGCAAGTGTCAAACGTTTGCAATGATTATAAATATGACCTTTATTGTTCTGCGAGTTGATATAAGATCTTTTTATTAGACATAACTTGTCAAATAAAACAGTGGGTCTAATTTACAGTTGCACGTCCACATATAAAATATGATTGTTTTACAAACCGCATCAATCATGTGACAATTATACGAGTGCGATAGTATCGAGTACAAATTGCGGTTGTCACCGGACAGGGCGCGTAACGATCACGTTGATATTTCACGGGCTGTATTGTTCAATTATTCATATTATTTACAATTAATCTTGCCTTGCCAAGTGACCTACTCAATCATATATACATAAGTACATAAACTTGTGCGTATTCCCTTCAACCGCCCGCCAAATGCTTAGTCCCACCAGTTCTGTCACACTTTACGAGCTTCCTCGATGTCATTAAACCTAAATGGTATGGGAATCAGTTATCAAGAAACATAAGGGTGAATATCCCAACGGCAAATATTATATGTCTTCACTGGGAATCGCGGTGTAAAATCACAGAATTTACCTTTTTATTTTTTTAATGTGAACTGTGTAACTTGATCTACTTGAGGCAACATTTTTTTATTATAAATGTATAATAGTAATTAAGGAATAAAAAAAATCACTTCAAAATTCAAGTTTGGTGGCTTGTCCCATTTCCCTTTTTTTACATAAATGCATTCACTACACCAAAACCATAAAGGATTAATAAAAAAAAATATTTCGTATCTATATGTACAAAACACATTATCTTAAAACAATTTAAACATATCAGAAAATATTATTTAAAAGCGCAGGATACCCGAATCAAAGTTTGTCCAAGCAAAAATCTGAATTTTAGTATCACTTTTTCAATTAACTATAAATCAAAGTTACGTGCGTGTGAGATCGATGCGACCTATTTACTGCTCATCCCTCAATCGTGCTCCCGCACTTGCGTGTAACAGTTGTGTATTTAGTATTGTGATTTCCTGCCAAAAAGGTAAGTTACATTTTACGCGGGAAGAGGGACAAGAATAGTTCAATATTTGGTGGAACGATTTGCTCTTGAATACAAAGTGTTTTACCTGTTAATTACACATTATAGGTAGTGATTTAGGTTATACATACATCATTGTTATTATTTTAATTGTAACTTAAACCCTCTATTTTTAGAGATTTATTTTACGCCTGGTCTCAATGTTGGTGGCTCAATTTTGGTGGTTTTGGTGGCGTTTTTCGCCACCAAAATTTAAAACTTGCCACCAAAATATTTAAATGTACTGTATTATATACCAGTTACGATCTGGTTCCAACATAATGACATGACTTCATCATTGTACAACGGTACAACGTCTCGTTCATCGCTGGAAAACACAAGTGTGTTATCCAACAACCACAATCGTGTCGTCCGACGATGAACGACGTCGTATCTTTGCACGATGATGAGATCGTGTCGTTATTTTGGAACCAATGGTTAGTAAATATACTAGAAAGAGAAGACGTGGAAAGCATGGGCCCGAACAAGCTACGGATGAATAGGAAGAAGATGTTGAATATGATAGTGAAGACGAAACCGATACAGAGAGCAACAACAAGACCATGGATATTGATAATACAACAGATTGTCAAGAAAATGAAATAGAAGGAGAAAGAAGTGTCAGAGTACTTTGTGCTGCAACATCTAGCGCTGCCATTCCCCAACTTCTAGCTTCTACATCTCGTATCATCACCGCACCACCTCTTGATTCTACAACTCATGTCACTACCGCACCTCTTAATTCTACATCTCGTGTCACCGCCACCAACAAAAGGTAGGGCCTTTTGTTTTTGGAGGAACCCGATTCTGGTGAAGATGAAATAGACTGGAAAAAGAAGAAGGACAAATGATGTAAATGTGCCTTCCTTTGATGAAAACTAACTTCAATAGCAGATTCATTTTCCAAGTAGATCAAGACCAATTGCTTTTTTCGAATCATTTTTTGATAGTGAAGTTATTGAAAACCTGCTAGTTCAAACGAACTTGTTTGCAAGACAATCAAATATAAGAAACTATACCGAAATTACTAAAAATGAACTGAAGGATTAACTTGGAATGCTAATACAAATGGGGATACACAAATTACCATCAATTGAAGACTACTGGTCTAGTAATCCAGCATTATGTGTCCCTGAGATTGCTGAGACTATGACACTTCAGAGATTTCAAAAAAATCCCAGATGTCTTGAGTTGAGTTCGGAACAATGTGGGGTTTGCCATCTGGAAGGACACAAAATTAGTGACCATTTTGAGTACAGCCTTTCACCTAAAAGAGGAGGCTATTTGTCACCGAACACAAAAGGATTGTAGTAAAAGATCCTTTTCCTGTCCACGCTCAGTTTTAGAATACTCAAAGCGAATGGGTGGAGTCGATAGATTACACCAGCAAAAAGCTACACGGCTTTTTGCTGGTCAAATCTATCGACTCCACCCATCCATGTCGCTCATCAAAACAGGAAATGGTGGAAATAATTGTTTTATTTCTTGTTTGATGTGGCAATCACAAATTCCAATATACTGTGCTCAAAAAATTCAAGAGTGCTTAATCCTATGAGCCAAAAGATGTTCAGGCTTGCCAGAGAACTTGTAAATAACTTGACATTTCGAAAACGAAAATATTCATCTGTTCCAAAATTTTTGGCAAAGAAAAAAAATTATAGTGTGGAGGCAGTCAGTCGCAAGAAGAAACTTTTTGGAATTCCTGAAGATTTCCTATTTGCTAATGTTAGTGAGCACTTACCAGAAGGTAAAGACACCTATAGGCGCTGCCGACTTTGTAGCAGCGCGACCACAAACAAAAGGTCCAACATACAATGTGGCAAATGCGAAGAGCCCTGGTGTGCTGTTCCTTGTTTTAAAAATTTTCATCATAATTTTTCCAAGTTTTTCTTAATTTTTATTTTTTTATGGCATAATTAATATAAACATAAAGACCCACATCCCATAACTGAGTTTCATCTCAATCGCATGACTAGTTTCCTCTACCAGTTAAAGGGTTGAAATCCAATATTTAAAATATTTTTATATTTAATCATATTTGTTTTCTTAGTTTTTACCTAATTTTGTTTGCAATAAATAGAATTATGGTTTTTGTGATTACATAAAATGAAAAATATTTTTTCACAATGGAGTTTTATTATCCTTTGAATTACATACTGCTAAACTCCTAAGAATCTGTGGGTTTGAGTTGGCGAGATTGAGGTTTGTGAAAGAAATTAAATTTTGCTTCCACTGATTTTCAAGTTTGGTGGGCGAATCTCAATTTTGGTGCCAACCTGAACTTAAAACTGAATTATTTCATAAAGTTATTGATAGATTTGCAGCCCTCTTACAGATTCTTCTAACTTTGACTATCTATTTTTAAACTGCGTCCTTATTTTTTACAAAAGCCAAAGAATAAATTCCGCCACCAAAATTGACAAAAAATACGTATTGTTGATATTGACCCATAAGTTAGATAATGATGTAAAAATTTAAAAAAGAAACACCAACATTCGGGACAAGATGTACAGCGGTCCCTTACTATAGACAAAGTTAGCGTACTAAATTACTTCAAATATTATATAATGTTATTATTTATTACATTTTTAAGATATGTCATTAGTAGCCAAAAGACAAATTATGTACGTATATATATTTCAGGTATCACATACTGTCGAATAACTTAACTGGCAGTCATGAGAGAAATCAGACAAAGTCTGTAGGTATTTAGTTATACCTCTCACTGTCATTAATTTATAGTTAAGTTATAGGTGTAATTGTAATTATATGCAAAATCTATAAATATAGTATAAAACTGTCAGCAAACCTGCGCAAACTGATATTTACAGCACAAAACAGCGTTATATATGAGTGCTATACAGTAAAGTATCGCGACTGGTTCATTTGCAATCGTTAGAAAAGTTAGTTGCAGCTTTGATTGCTAAACTTTTAGGCGATCACGGTTTTATTGCCGAGTTTATTATTTAAGCACCTGTCCATATTTATAGCTCAACGTTAATTGTATCGTCGGAATGTCTGTCTGTATGAAGACGTCGCGCGTGAGAAAATTAAGTTTCCTAAGTTATGTGTAAACAGTAAGATACGTAACAAATACATTGGGCCGTCCTACGCTCGGCCCAAAAGACACCATTTTCAAAGAGTTATCATTAATTTGGACTGGTTCTGGTTTATTTTTATTAGAATAGTTTCGCCTCGATACCGGTCGGGTGAAGGCTGTAGATAACAGTACTGGTATATTTTATGTGACAGTGTAGTCGGCTGGGAGTCGGTTGTGCGATGCCCACTTCAAATATCATTGGTTCGTGTTTCATAATGAGTGGAACATGTTTTTGTGGACGAGGGCCGTCCACGGAGTCGCCGCATGCACACCACATAATTAAGGTTCTTCATTGCTGAGTAAATTATTATTCCAGAATTAGACAGCAGTCATATCGTGTAAAACTGGTTGGAAAACAGAATTGCTTGTGTACGCTATTTAACTCTTTACATACTTACTTACTATCTACTAGCTATGTTTGGTTCCGAGATGAGCGAGTAAGTAAGCAAGTATTATATTCTGTTCTTATGTTAGTGACTGCGATTACTTTCAGTTGCCACTGCGATTAAAGTGAATTATCTATTAAAGTTAATAACTGAACTAAGAATAACACTCGGTGGCTACTGGCTTAGAACGTCGCGGTTGATCAGGCTCGCAGTTATGGATGTTACTATTACAACGGCGCTCGGGAAAATGTTTAACGATACCTTTTTTTAACATAGATAGTGCGCTTGCGTTCTCATATATAAGCCGCACGTCATATACCTGCCTGAGTATTAGCATCGAGTTTTTTTTAACTTTTTTAAACTTGCTTGGGCTTGTTTAGGCTTTAAGTTTGCTTGAAATTATGACGAAGTAATTGCAGTTTAAAATACTTTGTAAACCTATTTTAATAAAATTAACTTAGTCGAATATAACAAATTTTGCATGCTACCAATGAAATAAAAAATAATAATAATAAATAGTTGTAGAATATGCTTATAAATAGTTTATATTAATGTGTCTACTCTAATACATTCTCTGTGAACATTTTAAAGTTTTCATTGGATGTGGTATGTCCAAACCGCGGATGAGTGTGATATACTGATATTAGTTTTTTAGTGAGCTGGCTCGTTAGCCGAATATAGCGAACTCTATCGTTATCTATATTATATATAAGTTAATGCATCGTTACAATTTACAGCCACGACCGCTGGTCGGAGACACACGACCTCGTACACTTTCATTCAAGACCGGTTGTGGAATATCTATCAGGGGGCTATAACAGTACCTATAGCCTATGGCATAGGAACGGGAAATTATTTGGAGGAAATTACTATTGTCAATATGACACTGCGACAACCAACCTTCACACGTTGATCTACGCAGATACCTGTTCAAAACTCCCTTAGAGACGTATGTGATGTATGCTTGGAAAAATATTATAAACTTTACAAGAGTTTGTGATAGACATATCGTGATTGCCAGATACAAAAATAATAATCTTGTTGTCTGTGATAGTGGGCTCCACAAAATTTCAAATTCTTTTCAGGGTAATTGTGTACACTTTCCTAATAAGCTCACACACTTTTGAAGTGGTTTCAATACTAAAACACATTATGATTCCTTAGATATTAAACGTATTTTTGATAAACCTCCTCGTCTTTGGATGGAGCACCTAGAAAACTGTATACTAACTTACTGTTTCTATCTATCTATCTAACTAGAACTTTCGCAGAAGTACCAACGACATTAAAAAATTTCATCAGTTCAAACAGATGACATCTTTATGATATTCTTGTAATATTTAAATGGTGACCTTACCGATGTTAATTATAAGATGAGTTTCTTATCTATTCCCATCAGCGTCGGATGGCACGGCACACACCAGTATAAATCTCCTTTGAGTGTAGTTTAGCAATGCGTTTATATATTGATAAATGATTACCAGTTTGGTTAATACCTTGAATACTTGCGTATTGAGGTTAAGCTGCCGTAGTCTCCGAATGTTGCTGACCAATTCGTTAATGTTGTTAGATCTAAGATTAGATACAAGTCAACTCGCGCCATTATACGTAGCCATAAATATTTACGATACTTGGACACTTTTATAGGCTTCAACAATGTTACACTTATTTATTTACTTCATAGATTCTGAAGAAATGTTTCCAATAACTTTATTATTGGTAGGTCGACGCAAATTAGGATAGCAGGTTAAATGAAAGCAGGTTGTTACCTTACTAACTGTCTTGGTGGTAAAGCGGTTGCGAGTGAAGCTCTGGTCGAGGATACTCTAAGACAATACCGTTAACTCTTCGATTTTTGGTCATGATCTGCAGAGTTATCAAATTTCTTTGATAGAGCTCAATACTTCATGGTGCTTACACATCATGGTTGCAGGAGAACTATGTTTTAGTCAATACTTATACAATATTTTATCGCTATTTCCGAATCTTATTAATGGGTACAAAATGTATGAAACTAATTAGGAATATTAAACGTTATTTTTTAGAAAATGTCTGTGTCAGTAAATTATTGTCGTGTGACGTAAAGTTTACAAACACGAACTATGGCCATTTCCTCGATAGCCGACAGGTTACTCTATCGGGCGCCTATCGGGTGGCCATGTTAGAACCAAATTTACTCGCCTGGTGGAAGTTTCTACAGTTCTACACTTAAAAAGGTCACAGTACAGTCATTTACATAGTAACGCTGGTGTTTGCCCGATAAGTTAACAAAATGTATTCACGATTACACTTTTTGTTATATTATTGTACCACCAATTTGATTATAACTATAAACCGTTATTTATATGTCAATAAAGTGCCAAAAAATATTGGTACGAGTATCATAAATTTACATACTATTTAAGAAATAACAATGAAAAGTTTACAGACGGAAACATTCTCATTACCTAAAGAAATATTTATTTATTATTTTTTAAAACAAACAACAATAATACATATCTAAAACTATAAAGTGAATGATGTGATTATAACAATATTTTGAACCGAAGTTATCGTAACATTAACTTTAAGTTAATCAGCTTTGTGTTTATTTATGCTCATATGTTTAGCGGCGTCATTTAGATCAGAGGTTCGAACTAATGTTGCGGAATTCTAGTTAATCCCCTATACCCGGCACATACTCCAGGTTGCTGAGAACTCGCATGTTGGCCAGCCTACACTGTCGAACAACGACCACACTCCACTACGAATGCCTCAGGATATCTTGGGCCCAAGTAGCGAAATAAACGAGGCCAAACGCGCGCGGTTTTGTTTTGATTTAAACCATGATTTGTGGATTTCAATTCATCCACCATCGTAACACCCTGTGCTATGCTCAAACACACCGTATTTTGTACACATTTCAGGCCCAAGATATATACCTCGAGCCTTTGCAGATGCGTAGAGATGTTGCGTCCTTGGCAGTATTTTACCGTCTCTACCATGGTGAATGTTCTGATGAGCTCTTCCAATTAATCCCACCCTCCCCTTTCCTACACAGGACAACGCGTGCAGGGCTTAGGTGTCACTCGCATACGGTACAGAGTATTCCCTCAAGAACCAAGCGGTTCGGTGAGTCTTTTCTCTGCCGTACCATTAAGTCCTGGAATTCCTTGCCGGCGCACGTGTTTCCTTCTTCCTACAGTCCCGGGTCCTTTAAGCGGGGCGTGAAAAAGCATCTGATGAGGCCGTCAAGCTGAGCGCCACCATTGTAGCACTGAACGTGTTTGCAATGATGACCCTCTTTCATGGGACTTTGCCTTCAGCTCAACATCAGGCGAGGTGAAGTCAAATTGACGTGCCATAGATAAAAAAAAAAAAAAAAAAAAAACCCCTACACCCTGCATGTTCCGCGCTGTGGGTGACAATCACCCGCATTCTGACCACAACTCAATTGAACAGGTTTCTTATAATTTCCCGCAGCCTTGCTGTTTATCTAGTCGCGTCTCAGGCGTCGTACCGATTACCTTACATTATGGAACCCGTTGACATTTTTAGACGCGCGCAATTGCAAGGTGGACCTCGCCAGAATGTGTTATGTATATAATGGACAAGTCATTTTTTGAGTCGAGTATTCGTTATATCTACTTCTTCTTCTTCTTAGTCGTCATCTTCACTGATGAAGGTCGTGTCTAGTCTGAGGTATTGATCACTCGGTGCACTATACTCTTCCACGTTTCTCTGTCCTCGGCGGTCTTAAGAGCTTCAGCTATTGATAGGCCAGTGATCGTCTTTACTCGGTCTGACCATCGGGTAGGTGATCGCCCGCGTGGTCTTTTCCCGTCTACTTGGCCAACTACCATAAGCTTCTCAAGGCTGTCAGGATTTCTACGGGCAACATGTCCAAAGTAATTGAGAATTCGCTGGAAGCAAAAAGCGGACAGTCTAGTGGTTATTTGGAGCTCCTTAAGAATAGACAAGTTGGTCCGGCGTGCCGTCCATGGAATTCGCAGCAGCCGCCTCCAACACCACATTTCAAAAGCGTCGATTTTTCCTCTTTCCTTCGTTCTTATTGTCCAGGATTCGGCGCCGTAAGAGAAGATTGAGAATACCAGCGCACGCACCAGCCTCACTTTGGTTCTGCGGGATATATTGCGATCTTTCCATATCCGAGTGAGTTTAGTCATCGCTGCCTTGGACATCTGGATTCTTCTGGAGATTTCCCTTTCACTGCCTCCCTCGTTGGTGAGTAGAGAACCAAGGTACACGAACTGCTCGACGAATTCCAGGTCTACGAGTTCATTGGAGCGAATCATCGAACCAGATCTATCCACCACCAGCACCTTGGTCTTGGATTTATTAATGGAGAGGCCAACTGCTTCACTCTCTTTCTCGACTCTAGAAAGGAGCTGAGATAGTTCTTGCTCAGTCGATGCGAATAGAGTGGTGTCATCTGCGTATCTCAGGTTGCTGATTTTCCTGCCACCAATGGAAATTCCACCCTCCCAACCATCCAGGGCTCTTCTCATGATGTATTCCCCGTAGATGTTAAAGAGAATCGGTGACAGGATACATCCCTGTCTAACGCCTTTTTGCGGTTTAAAAGGTTTCGACAGAACGTTGTTCACCCTCACAACTGTGCTTCCATCCTGATAGAGGTTTGCGATAAGAATGACGAGGTGCTCTGGTACTCCCATTTCCAATAGAACTCTCCACAGACATTCCCACCTGACACAATCAAACGCTTTTGAGTAGTCAACGAAACACATCAGCATTGGAATGTTGAATTCACGACATTTTTCAGTAATCTGTCTGACATTCACAATCTGCTCTCTTGTTCCTCGCCCTTGAACAAAACCCGCTTGTTCTACTGGAATCTGCCACTGCAAGAAAGCTTTAAGGCGTTCGCTGATAACGTACAGTAGGACCTTGCTGGCGTGGGATATGAGCGCCACCGTCCTGTAGTTGCCGCAAGATTTAGTTGACCCCTTCTTGTGTATTGGTATTAGAATGGATTCCTGCCAGTCACTAATCCACTCGCCTTTTCTCCATATCTGATTGCATAGCTTTTGTAGAATGCATATACCGTCTTCTCCTATGAGCTTTAAGTTTTCGGCAAAAATATAGTCACTTCCGGCTGACTTATCACGTTTAAGTCTCTTCAAAGCGAATTCGATTTCCGATTTTAAGATGTCAGGCTCTTGAGGAGTTTCGAACATGCTGCGGCTTAGGTTTGTTGATGTATTTGCCTTGTCAGCGTACAAGTCTTCGCAGTAATCTCTCCACCTATCCACCACCCCATCAATTTCAGTGAGCAAACCTCCATTCGTATCTTCTATAGCCCAAGTTTTTGCCTTGAAATCCCGCGTTATGGTCTTTATCTTCATAAAAAGATCTCGAGAGTGCATCTTTTGAGCATGACCTTCAATTTCAGCACAGATGGTGTTAAAGTACTGATTTTTATCTTTCCTCGATAGACGCTGTACTTCTTTGGCGAGATCCTTATATTGTTCACGACTGTCGTCCTTTGAAAGGGTTTTCAGTAGCTCTTTCTTTTTCTTTATCACTTCCCATGTCTCATCTGACAGCCATGAACTGCGGGGTGCGTCGCGCGACTCCACTTGGCTTTCTTTGTGAGCCGCAAGTAACAGTTCTTTCAACTTGCTCCAATTCGTATTCACGTCGGAGGCATCATCTATTAGCCCATGCGTCGCCAGTTCTTGTTGACATCGTGCCTTGAATATTGTTTGTTCTCCAGGTGTAAGCCTGCGTCTCCGTTTATCAACAAACCGGTGACACTTCTTAAGCCTTATAGCTATTTTTGCGACCAGCAGGGTATGGTCACTGCCGCAGTCAGCGCCAGGATAAGTTTTGGTGTTCATTACGCTTGATTTCCACCTTTTTGGAACTGCAATGTAGTCAATTTGGTTCCTGGTCCTACCTCCTGGTGATACCCACGTATAAAGTCGCCGAGGATGCTGCTGGAACCAGGTGTTCATAATAGACAGTGAGTTCGCCGCACAAAACTGCAGCCACCGGTCACCTCTGTCGTTCCGCGCGCCCAGTCCAAAGCGCCCAACAACATCTCTCAAATGGTCATCACTGTCTGTAAGTCCCACTTTTGCATTTAGGTCTCCTATCAGGATATTCACTTCTCTCCTAGGTAACGAGTTATAAGTGTCCTCTAACTGATTATAGAATGCTTCGATTTCTTCTTCAGTGCATCTACTCGTGGGCGCGTACACCTGGATGATGTTCATACGGCATGGCTTTGTGTTGATTTTCAGCGTAATTATACGGTCGCTAACAGGGCTGTACCCTAGGACACATCTATCGATCTCAGGTGTAACAGATATCGCTACGCCTTTGCTACTTCTGTTCTCAGGGCCAGAGAAGTATATGGTGTGCCCTCTGCCCGTTTTGTAGAAACCTGTGCCCCTCATATGAGTTTCGCTTAAGCCCAGAATATCCAGTTTGTAAACGTGTTGTTCCTTGTCGACCGTCTCCTTTTTCACTGCATCGATCATGCCACGGACATTCCACGTCGCAAGTGCAACCATCTTCCTCAGCGATCGTTGGTCTATTATTGGCTTTGTGCCGTCACCAGTAACATTTTGTCCACCCTGGGCCTGGCGCGCCACCCCAGTGTGTCCAGTAGCATACTTCCCACCACGCGACCTGGGATCGTCGTGGCGCCGGGTGGTGGCCGGATTGCATGCCATAATATTATCTCTCTGTGCGCTCATCTCATACTAGATTTCTTGGGAAAATAGTGCAGTGGTTTCCCGTTGCCTTCTGCACCAGTCCTTTCGGGGAGTATTTGGCCCCCCAGGCTGCTGTAGCCTCTTCCAGAAGTCGCCTTGCTGGGTGTAAGGTTATACCGCCTATGCTCGGTCGCCATTGCCTCGTCTGTTGTCTAGCAGGGAGCACCACAGCGACCCTTAGGTCGCTGCCGCTAGCTATTCTGAGAAGAAACACTAGCGCGGGCAGGTGAGGATGACAATTGGGCCGGATGAGGTGTTATATCCGTTTTCCCCTTACTCCCCAATTATATCTACAGTGAGCTTCAAAATTTTAAACCCATAGACACCCACCTAATTAAGATTAATCAATGATCAATCTAATAGCAAAATCTTAATCAACAATCTTATATATTAGTGTAAGAAATTAAATAAAATACTTTCGAACACGTAACCATCTCAATAATGGTTGTGCTTACGTCCGAGCTGGTCGGCTGGGCCCCGCCAGACGCCGAGACGCGGACGTAACGTACGCACTTTATGTTTATTGAAACTGATTCGGTTATCTGCACTCAGCTTCTTTTGCTATCTCAATATCCTGACAGACATTACTATAAAGTCGTGGATAGAGTGTCATGTTACACCTGTCTATACGACTATATGTTAATGTTGAAGTTCTAGTTGGAACTTGTAGACGTTTTGTTTAACTAATCTTGCTGAGTTTTAGACTATATACAAACTCTATCGCGCAAGAGTCACTACTAAAATGTGACTTAAAAATACTACCTTTGATACAAGTTTGACAATACTTTCCAGTTCAGAACAATATTGACATCTTACTCATACATAGTCTCTTCTTTTATACCCTTCTTTTGCGATGCCATTTGTTAGCAATACTGTGTTTAAACAGGAAATAGTTGAAGTGTGAAACACTGATGATACCTTTTATAAGCTTATACCATTGTTACAATGTCAGTAAAGATCTTTGATATGCTTTTATTGACCATTTTTTTTGCCATCAAACGTCTGTAGACGCCTATTATTATGTGACAAACCTAGAGTATTACCAACCTATAGTGATTGCATTCTCTATACATCACCATAACTCACAGTTTGATGTGACTGGTGAAATTTGATTTAAGGTTCTGACGGTTGGGTTAAATCATAAAACGTTATGATGAAGTTATTTAACAAACATCTAATTGTGTCTCAGGCGTTGCGAACTAACCATCTTTTGAAGAAAATACATTATTCGTGCTTTCATACATGCAATACATACATGAGAACAATGAGGCACTGTCGAGGAGTCCTGCGACCGTGGTGCGGCCGTCGACCTTGCGGAAAACCGTGTCACCGAAGAGCTTTCCTCCTGTTTGTGCTGGCCGCACTGGGAAACGTGCTCTACTTATTTACGACGCATATTTTCTTGAAAAACCGGCCTTCGCTATCTGATCATTAAGTATGGCTATTATGGTTCTTCATTTTATACTCAATACTAGCCTATACCTGCGGCTCCACCTGCGTGGCTGTCGGTCGTAGCGACCTAAGCGCCATCTGTGCATCTTAAATTCTATATTACTAATCATAACTTTGCTTCTACTTAACTGATTGCAATCAAACAAACGTAAGATCTTAAGTTGGACCAAACCCCTTCAAACAGAAAACTGCATCAAAATACTTTCAGTATTTTTTGCGTCCATCGCGGACAAACATAAACTTTTTACAAATTATATAATAGTATAGATAGAAGATAAATAGATACAGACTTATATGGCAAGTGATTATTACTTCGTGCTAAATATACATGTAGTAGATGCAACCACATCTGAAATAGTAGTTCTGAGCTGTATAACCTCGAAAGAATGAATGAGCTTGGCCACTTTCGTTTAAAACAAATGCTATAAAGTGGCAAAAAGTAGACTGATTTTAGCAGCTATAAATTATTGCTAACTTTAATGATTAAGTACTTTTACGTACAAGAAATGTATATAATTTATCTTGAGTCAGGGTCTGGTGAGAGTTGTCGCTTGAAAAAAGTGAAAAGAGTAATTAAAATATATTAGAGACCCGAAATAATGCCTAATTGGGATCATACAGTTATTTTGAGTAATGTATTGTAACATACACGTAAAGTATGTCTAGTGCTGTTGAAATCTAGATCTTAATATTACTAAAAAAACTATTTTACGTGCTGTTTTGGGGATTTCACTCATCATGAGAAATATTTATGTGGTTATATAATGATATGCAAGAAAAAACATTCAAATTTTTTATGGTACCTATTAAAGAATGGATGATTAACATTTTATGGTTTATCTAAATTTTGTGTATTTTTCAATTAGGCAATCTAGATCCTAGTATTAGATACGTGACAAGATAAGGCTAGAAAGTTATCATTAGAAAGCTATTAACATTTTAGAATAATTTGGTTTTTAATATGCAACAGAAAAATAAACATACATATTAATTATATTATCTTATAGTGTCCATAAACTAATTTATTGAATCGAAGAAGTTTATATTTTATCTACATTCCACTTTAGGTAATTTAGATCGTATTATCACTAAGCAAGATAAATAATTCTGCTAGATATGCTTTTGGTCACACATAAGTCCGGTGTCATTTATCGAATACTTTTTGTGTTTCGCGACTACGAACATACGGATGCTGTATTTTATACATGTAGATAAAGATCAGGGTACCATAAACAAATAATTTATATATCTCGACTGCCATTACCTTTCGATATGTAGTAAATTTCTCGCTAGTTTCGTACGTCTTGCGATTTTTACAACCTGTTATAAAACAAGTTCCAACGTATTGCGTAAACTACAAATTTGAGCAGTGGCCCAGCTATTAGGCAAACGGTTTGCACGTGCGGGATGCAGCGGGTCAGAGCTATAAAGTTATTAGACGATGATTTACTGTGATTGAGCAAACATTATAATGATTATTATAGTTAGACACTTTTAAGCTAGATATTCTTTTAGTGTCTGACAAGGTGAGTTATGGTTTTTACATTGGTAATTCCTTTCGTAACGCACAATCTTGCTTTTCACACCGTTAAATTTTTGACAAGGGAGATGGAACAATGTAACATGAAGAAAGCACTACATTTTAAACTTAAAATGTAGAATGTACCACTTCGTGTCGTTAGCGGTAGAGACCTTGGGGAGCTGAAGCAGGGAGGCCAAAGGCCTTGTAAGGGAGATAGGGAAAACTTATAGAGACCACTGGAGATTCCAGTTCCGGATTGCTCTTGTTATAGAGGCTGATAATCGCAATCCAGCGTGGAAATGTGGCAAATGTGATGAGTGCGCCGAGCGCGGTTTAAAGCGGGTTATATGATTATTTTAATGAATAGTCATGATGCATATTTGACACTTTAAATGGTTCATACTACTACCTATTCTCGACTTTCAGCAAGAAGGTCGCTTTCATCCCATCATAGTAGAAAAATTATGATGTTATCACCTGCATCTTTCTTTAACTGGATGTCTGCAGGCTAAGTAATTAGTCAAAATAATTTAATTGGAGTAAATTACATATATAGCCAGTATAGTATAAGAGTATGTCGTCTTAACGCCTGCCATCATCTTCATAAGGGGTGTCCATTGTCCTATATTTTTGGGAGTTGGAAGTAAATCATTGTGCGACATGTATGGTCGTACTATGTGACGGCTGAGTGTCGGGATGCATCACGTCGAGGAGTACATCGGCTATCGTCACCAGACGTCCGGTACCCCGTATCGGGTGTTACCAAATAGAGCTACTTGCCGAGCGGTCGCGCACGCGTGCAGCATACTAATCTGCCAGCCTGACGCTTCAATCGATACGGAAAGAAATCCTCACATGACTTAAACTACGTTTTTCGGGCTTGAAACGAATCATTTCTGTTTGTGTTTTTGTAGCAAATGTAAAGGAAAATAAAGGGTTGTATGCTTCAGTGCATGTAGCATTGTACTAACACAGGGCCATACCGCAGGTATACTGAACAACAACTATATAACCGGTTAACATTGATATTGGTATTATTTTGCTTACATTATCATATATGTATGTCCTGTGTAGACCTCCAGCTGCAGAATGACCTCCGTCCTCCATGAGCGCGGGCCTGCGGGTGATGGGTTGAGCCGCCTGTCACCCTAGAAGGAGCAGGCCGCGACAGCAGTCCAAAATGCGCTTCTCCATTCTCGTGGGCTTTACAGGGACACCGTGGTCTCTACACCAGAAGGGGGTCATATCCAAAGAGAGGGCTCTGGGTCCGCTGTGGTCCGAGGGATATTTGGGCTACTCTTTCGGCAAATAAAGAGGGGAGGTAACCGTGGGGATTTTTCACACGGTAAAAAAAGCTACCTACCACCTTGTCAATGACATGTGTAGTCGATGAATATCTCATATAATCTTCAATTTGTGCATGCCTATTGTCTCTTCCTTATTAAGAATTATAAACCCTCAATTTAAGGCAGTCCGTCCAGTCCTAAATGAAAATATCTAGTTGCGTTAGATCTGTTTTACCACCAAACATTAATCGCCGTCCAATACTATCAGTTTTGTAATTTTCAAAAGAGAACATGCACATTGTATAACAAAATTAAAACATGGAAGTGTCAGTACAGGAAATATCTTGGACTCTGAATTTGTGACTGAATTTGACTTATAAATATATTAAACTAACTATATCCAATAACAACCAACTTCTCAAACGATATGCAGTTACTTTACACACTCATATATCACGCGATAGTTATTTGTCTTGGCTTTCAAAGTGAAACGCTCGTCGATGAAGATTTCAAGCTGAGCTTTATACATAATTTCTAGATTTGAGATTCACATAGAGTATTACTATAGTATCATCTTTCACAAGATGCATCATATTGTCTTCAATAAAGTTCACTAGTCCATTATATTGCTTATAGTCTATCGAAATTCAGCTGGCAAGGGGTAACAAAAGGTCATTCGCCACTTTGTTTTGCGACATCAAAATAAATTACGTTTTATTTATTTTTAATTATAATTTTATCTGTCATTGAAATCAGATACTGATACATTTACGAATAAATTATTCTTTTGGCATATTATAATAGAATTAACTATACAATTCGTATATATTGTCGATTTCCAGTGTAGGAAAGCGTGAAACCAAATGTGGTGTAGTAGTTCAGTAAATACTAGCGGCCTGTCACCCCTGCAGAAGCTGGCCGGTGGCGCCACCCATTCGGCGGCTGAACGGGGACACCGTGGTCATCTCGAAAGAGAGGGCTCTGGGTTTGCCGGCGTGTGAGAGATAAGTTAGGTACTATTACACCTCGGGCAACTAAAGACCCAAAAACGGTGTGCGTTTTAGTCGGTTTGAGTCCGACATAACCTCTCTCATCGATTCCGGTGGAATTGGCATCCGCGGGGATTTTGCGCGCGATGAAAAAGTGGTAGGTACAGACAGTGATTACTGAGCCGTCAATAGAAAGAATAAATATGTAACTAGTACCAGCAACCAGTATATATTTTGACCCTAAAAGGTGCTCTATATGAACTGTACGCGTTATTATGGGTGTCTTTTGAGAACAGCATGAGGTGCTACGATAGAGTACTTAAGGGTTAAACGTCACAAATATTATCACAGAACAATCCTCGCGCGCGCCATGGTCTTTCTCTCGCGTCTTAGGTTTAAGATATATACAGGGCATTACACTTGAGCTCCCAAGCACCAGTGTCTACTCTGGTTGTCTTGGTCTAGTCTGTTCTTCTATCAACTGTATATATCGAGTACCTATCATATTAACGTAGTCGTTACAGAACTACTCACGGAAGTAATTGAGACTTGTGCTTATTTTATATCGTTTTTGGATTAAGTATATATTTTTTTCAAGTTTTTATTTCCAGAAACTTAAAGAAGACGAAATATATTTATATATTATATTTATTATAACAGCGACCTTCACGCTTGCGTTGCTTCAGATATATCTTTGATCTTAAATAATAAATAACAGTCGGTCGTAAACATTTATGTTTTTATTTTATACTTATTAGTGGTAACCTGACATTAACTTTGATAATATGTTAATTACTAGCTTTTGCCTGCGGTTTCATTCATATAATTATTGACTTTTGTTCATTGTCCTTTTTTGTATTGCAGATGATCTCTTTATCTAATTTGATAGCGAACAAGTAAAATATACAAACTCATTTTATCAGTGTTACTTTCATTCTTATGGTAGGTATATGTGATTTGGTTTTAATAATGTCATACGATATCATGAAAAAAAATAATGATTGTTGGGTTGTACGAATATCATGAAAAATGATTATAAAAATGATTATATAAATACCTTGATGAGACAGGGTTAATTAGGTGCAGTGTTACAGTTGACTACTGGACATAGGGCTCTCCCAATGTGCCTGTCTATACTAGCTAACGTTATTTGGAATTGTCAAATGAGGTCTAAGTTACAATAATGAATAGTTGTATGCTATTCCAAAGGATTCAGGAGTTAAAAAACTGAAAAAGTGTTTGAAATTTACACTAAAGATTATAACTTCTGTAGCCACTAATACGTTACGGGACCCCACACCCGCAAGCGCGGTTCACACTTAGCCGGTATTTAATCAACCTACGCTAAAACTTCGCCTCAGTTAATTAATTATATCTGTTGCCTTTATTACTTGATTTTCTTCTAGAACAGTGATTCAAACAGCGAGACCTTGATTTTTCAGGAAACAATAATTTATAACAATATAAAGGGTGATCTACTGCGGGCTGTACAAGAACACTTTGCATAATTATAATGCAAAAACAATGCCATTAGCATTGATTATTAGATATTTAAAATCTTCCGTATTCTACATTCGCTTTTGATTCGTATGCAGTTAGACGAGTTAAATATGGACAGTTGACAGATTGATAATAATTATTATATCATAATTTAACATAAGTGAATCAGATGTCATTACACACTAAATTATATTACGATGAGCGAACAAATCAGAAACTGTTTATTTTTATTTGTGACACGTCAATTTGATTTCATCTCACCTGAGGTCAGCTAAAGGCAGGAAAGAGTGACCCTCTACAATCTCGACAGTTACAAACTCGTCCAGTGTTACAATGGTGGCGCTTAGCTCAGGTGTCCAGAAGTCTTGAAGACGAACTGAATGTTTAGGTGTTGTATTCTCTGTTCTGGCTGCTGAATATTTTAGCCAATGTTGTTAACCAGTTTTGCAAACAATGTTCTCTATGGTGCAGTAAAATGTACGACTGCTAATTCAGAGATCGCGGGTCCGATTTCCACTTGTAGCAAAATATTGGAGTGTATCTATGTACATGTCAACTAAATTGTTTATAAAACAAACGGGTTCACTTAGTAGTGTAATGACCAGTATTAGAACCACAAACCTCTCGTCCAAATCCTTAACATAGCGGCTACCAACACTTTCAGATACTAGATCGTATCGTATCATGTACTAGATCTTTATCATTTGGAAAGTGGAAGAAACATCCAATTAGTTTCAATTTATTTTGAATTTTAACATTCAAAAAAAGATATAAAAACATGTTCTGAATTCAAGTCCTATAAAATAAAAAAAATAATTAATGCTCTGCTCGTAAATATTTTTTTTCAACGGTTTTCTACAAGTTTGGTTGACTGTATTGATTATATATTTATTTCAAAAGTCTATTAAAACCTGGCTGCATACAGAAATAAAACTATATAGTAAGCTAAAGATGTAAGTATCATAATATACTGTAGGTATAAGAGATTGGGAAAATCTGCGCGTTATTGATTTTTTTCGTACAACAGCGCCATCGATTTGCTCACATTCGCTCAGCTCTGTGCATCAGCAGTACAGTCACGTAGCCTTCTACACGTAAGTAACGACCACTGTATATAGACATACACACACAGTTGCAATGTTTGCCAACAGGGGTTGAATGACGAATTATGACGTCATGGGGCAGAATGAAAATGATGACAACAGTGTTAGATCGTTAAGGATTTTGATACTAGATTTCAAAACTGTTTACAATGTACTAACTCCTGGATTTGCAGGAGTTGAACTGGTGGTGCAGTGGTGAGATAACAAATGCATCCTTAAATAAACTCCTACAGAAACATAATGTACTTACATAAACTCACGCCTATATCCCCGAAGGGGTAGGCAGAAGTGATAGCACCCAAATTTCGTCAGTTTATGTTTAGGTCCCAATGTAATGGGTGGCGAGTCTATATTAACCGGGCACTTATAAATCTGCGATAAAAAGTCGCGGTATGGGTAATGGACTGCTGAGACGAGGTTTTGGGTTCAATTCCAGGTTTTACCATGGCACACACCAATGACAGAAACAAAATTCATATTTTATTTTAGGAGAGGGGATTGTCAGTGTTTACAGCAAGGTTAAGCGACAGCAGTGTTCTATAGGTAGCAGAAACTACTCATCATTACCAGCACAGTGAGTTTGTTTGAAATATTTTTAGTAAAAGTACTTCCATCCCTGGTCAATATTGTAGTAATACAAAACAAAGAGTCGTCTTCGACCCGGATGCGCGTCGCCGAGTAGTTGTGTATGTGCGTCGCGTCGCGCATCGCCTTGTAGAAAGTGTCGCGTAGCCGTCGCCCTCGCACTCACCACGTATATTACCTTTACGAGACGTACAGTAGCATTTTGGTCATCCATTCATATTCTTAGTGAACTTACGTGATGCAAAAAGACTAGTTAATTCTGCTAAATTGGAGTATATAAGGTAGCTGGACTATTGAACTATGAAGAGTTAAATTTTGATATGGTTTGTGTCATCATGACCAACGCTGTCCTATAAGTCAGTAAGGAGATGTATACATAAAGTCAAAGTCACGAGTACCCATAGGTAGCCGACCTGACCTCCAACCTATAGTTATAGCTTCCAACCTATAGGTATATACCTCTTGTTACTCTCAAAATGTACCTAGTATTTAATTAATCTAAGAATGTCAAAATAATACAATTACCTAAAAAATGTCAAAAGCCGCTAGTTGTCTTTTACGCAATCATCGAAGTAAATACCTAGACCTATAAAAAATTCTGAGTATAATAAGATAAATATTATAAAAATGAGGTCTAAAAGCATAAAGATAGTGCACCAAATCTTACTGGCTGTAATGTAGATACTGAATGTGGGATCAGAGAGTGGCTTTGACTGATAAACAACACCTAAAAGCATCAACAATGAACGCGACACTTTTACTACTAGCTCTAGTGGTTGCTGTAAATTGCTTTAAAAACGTCACAATAACATATTGTCACCTACACGCACGGACCACCTGGCCGGCGTCCCACACGGCGTCCACACACGTCCACCCATCCCGGCAATCAATTACTCCACAATACTGTATGTAAACCTCGCTAAAGATGCGAAAGACGTTTCCAAGACCAAAAAGGTAAAAACAAACTTGAAACGTCAAAAAGCTCAACGGCAACAGTGCAGAAAAGTAAACAAAACGCATCAATCAGAAGCATTCAGCGCAACTCTCGACATGGAGACGAGCGCGCAAAAAGCGCTGCTCCCAGGCAATAACTCAAAACCGCGAACATCCCGACTCGCTCGGCCACTAGGTAACTTACACTGTGCGTTTTTTAGGCTCTTGTCACTCGTCAAACAGTCGTCGGCTCATGATGGGCTGCCTTCGATGGACGCCTGCCAACCTCCCGCGCAACTCTACCACGTCACAAGGAGCAGCACCCTGCAATCAAATTGGAACCTATATCCGAGGAGTGTAAGTATTAAATCCAACGACGTCACAACGACGTAATGCGTTGTCGTCGATGCTTGATGGCAAGTGGTAGTGTTTTTTTGCCCTCGACGACCTGGCGGGCTCGACGGAACTGACTGGCCCATTGTATGGTAATAGTTGGCCGGATTTTGTTCGAGCTCAATTATATTATGAAGCTTAACCGCACGGTTAAAGTCAAAAGTCACCCGTGTGTCTTTTGTTGCGGTGAAACCAGGCGCGTGTCTGCGCCCGCGCACCACTCGCCCACACGTCGCGCATGTTGCCCAACACTGGGACATACTACATAACAACTATAATACACGACAAAATTGCTCAAACTACGTAATGCTAGACAAATACTGGAAAGTCTGTCCGTTTTATTTATTTTTTTAAATGTTACTCGTCTAATTTCACCAGAACTTGAATTTTAAACATTTTGACTGTAGAAAGTATTTGATACATCGTTATTTACATAAGCGTTGAAGGAGCGTGTTTGTCCAGTTCGACCATTAGTGGAGAACAATCTAATTAGACGTTAGACCAGTCATAAGTTGCGACAGTCCATACTTGCGCCGCCGGGCCGAACCTGTACCCGTTGCGGTGAAACAGGACTCCTGTTAGCACAGAGGTACTGGACACAATATAGTAATATACTTTACTAATGTTAATACATTCAATAATGTCGAAGTTTATGTTGATTAACTTATTCCATAAATTACTAATAAACAGGTAATTATCAGTAGGCGCTGAACGGTCATTAAATTATCTAATATTTCGTTGTCGTGCACTTAAGCAAACACTTCCTGGATCCAAGTTTGATTTCCGAGTCGTAAAAATGTATTATCTCGTAAATACCTTCTGAGCGCTTAATGTGTTGATTATACACGACGTGAGTTATTTGCAAATAGTTGTGTTATCACTTTATTGAATAAATATTGAAATTTTATTCGTACGCGTTTCGGGTGCCGCGCATAGGGTAAAAGCCGGATAGTTGCGCCAGTGGGATACTTGCCACGGTTTCGAATACACTATGTTACAGATGTAAGTGGCATTAGCGTTTTACTATAGTTGTAAGTACACCTCCCATAGACCTGAGGGCCACGTTAACCGTCACCATAGATGTAAGCGTTTCACTCGTGCAAGCGAAAATCTTCCGCGGTGAATCTTCGACAGGTGTCGAACTTATATTGGTAAGTTATTTTTGTTGAATATTTTTATTACTAATTGTGGTTTCAATCCACCTTTTATTTCTTTGCGTGCATTAGGCTTTACATTGCAAAGTTTATTACATATTTTTGTAACATCATTATTATTTATTTCGCAAATGAAAAGGGCAAGTATCCGTATCAAAAAGGATAGTTGCCCTAGAAACTTGTGCGGATAGTTGCTCTGGTGACAACTATTATCAACTATAAATTCTTTCACGAACAGAGGCAAATATTTTCTATTTATATTTTTTTTATTCATTGTGGCTATAACTTAGCTAGAATACAATAAGTATTCAGGTCGTGTGTTCTAGGCCCACCCGTGTCAGTACTTTTTTCAGATTATTTATTATTTTTATTTTTATACCACTTAAAGTGACAGATATGCACCTAATGGAAAGAGGTTGCCGTGGCCTATGAACGTACGTAACCCCAGAGTTCATTCTACCCGTAAATAAAATAAAATAAATAATTAATTAACTTTTTAGGTGAGCAAAATGCCTCGTAAGTAACAGCGTAAAGCCGGCGTGATGCCGCGTCACATAAGCTGGACAGAGGAAAGTTTAGGTCTTGCATTCCAAGAGTTGGATAAAAAAAAGGAATCAACTAAATATCGCGAATGTACGGGATACCACGGGATACGGGGTATAATTTTTGGCTATTTTTGTTATATTTTGTATAACGTTGATTAGAACTTAATAAAAGATTGCAATAAATAATAAAGACTGGTTGAATAAATCGATATGAATTTGTTTTTCATTAAAAGTCATTGTGAGGCGTCTATCCCCGCATGAGGCAAGTATCCTCTCAAGTATTATTTACGTTAGGCAACTATCCGCTAGAGTGGGCAACTATCCTCTCTTTGAGAGGTCAAATAAAACAGGTTTTACTCAAAACCTATAATAACTATGTTCTTAACAATAGGCTTCTATAGTAGCTCAAAGACCTATAATTTGATATACACCTTGCAATATTCTTATTAAGCACATATTTCTTAATTATATAGCTTTGTTGAAAAGTGGCGCAACTATCCGGCTTTTACCCTACATTAAAGTTGTTTATATAAGTTTGGGTGACCTCTTAGCTCTATCGTCACTTACGGTCTATGGAGCTACGTGTAATATTGAGTAGTTACTCAATTCAAAAAAGAGTCAAAAGTCACCGCTAGTAAAATGATTATTACCTAGTAAAAATATTTTGAGTTATCCCGAATATCTACCATTACTACATAACGTTCCATAGGACAACACGATCACCTTATTGCAGTCCACTACTCCCCATGTGCGCCATTGCCCCCGACCCTCAGCCATTTAGTCTATCGCAGGCGGTCTTTTTCAGGTTGTCGGTCTTTCTCACTAAAGGGGCGGTCCTACCTTCTGTTTGCCTTCTCGCGGTCTTCACTCAACGACTCGTTTGCCATGTTGCCACACTTCATCAATATCATAAACTATAGTTTGTATTATATTTATCGTAATGAGAAACAACAGACGTGTGTCCTAAAAAGCAGATGGTTGACAAAATTTAACAATTATTTCATAACAAGATGGTTTCAGTAGCACTTCTTTGGGTAGTCAAAGTAGTATCTGTGACCTTGGCCAGCGTTAAGTAATGCGGCCGATACAATCAGAACCTAGGCATGCAGTCTCAAAAGCATACCCATTTACAGCCTTCTATATAGACGTACGCATATACAGCCAGTGAGTTGGTACCGACCACAAACCTATTGTGTAGAAAACGTCTTTCGCAAATGTACTTATAACGCGAACCCGGAACGAATTTTTAGCAAAAATGTAACTGTTACGCAACAAATAGTAGAGCTCACCTTAAAACGCGAGAATATTGGTCGTTGAGACACGTGTTAGGTTTCAACACTGGCACGTTCCGAAGATCGTTTTAATATGTTTGCGATGCCGTAAGCGTAAACTGTAAAGATCGTTACATACTCGTATTATGAGCTTAATGACATTTCGGTGGTTCTGCCACCTACGGGACATTTCGGTTACACTGCGGAGTATGCCTTCTTGTACCCCATCGTTATTGCTATTGATAACTTCTGGAATAAGTATATCAATAATTTAATTTTTGTAATCTTGTGTAACGTCGGTAGTGAAATTCGAATACACAACCGTTGTATATCCAATAGTCAAGTAATTTTATAGGAAACGGATACTTTTTATAATGTTCGTGTACTTGATACATCTGATGGTAAGCGATTATTGTCGTCTATGAATGTTTGCCACCTGCAGAGGGCGCTTCCACATATTCTAATCAGTTTGATCTTATGTTTGTATTACTACATATGTGTATAGTGTATCTTGAGAGAATGAATTATTTCCAAACAAGAACAAAAGTAATAATAGGTACAGAGGCAAAACACACAAGCAAGATTATCACATTCAAAGTTTTAGCAAGCTTGGAGCATGTAGAACAAATGTGTACTCGCGGTGTGCCCACGCGCCGCCGACGTTGTACAAAATATATGAACACACAAAAATTCTGTAGCAATCTGGATAAAACGTGCACTTCAAAGCTGACCGCAGCCATAAGCTTCGATATTTATCGCCTTCGCCGTACACCCAGAACCGTAAAAAGGTTAGCTTGTGATTGAAAAACGAAATGTTCCCACATAAAAAAAACGAAGCGAACGATCGAGTCCCGGACTAACTATTCCGATATATCCGATCATCGATTCCGTGCGTTATTGAAAAATATCCACCGATTCGACTCGGATTAGACCGAGTTATTTGGCTACTGTTACTGTTGATTCTAACTTATTGATCGTTACTCGACTGGCTGGCCATCGCCTCTATTGACGAGAGGAACATTCCCAAATTTTATTGCTCAGTCGATATTAAGCCATAGAGTAGAACTTAAAACGTATTTGCGTAAATATGCTTATAAATTGTATGCTTCAATATGACACCGACTGCCTACACGCACGATTGATGTAGTGTTCGAGACTTAGAGTGGTGCGTACCTAACTTTGTTTAGTGAAGTCGATTTTAATCGACAATTTACGATACATTACAAATGTTCCCTTCACTTAGACGCAACTTTGAATACCTCAGTATCAGGCTGCGTGTGATTTATTGATTTCTATCAGCTATAAGATCTTTGAAATCGTTAAATGTTTGTTTCTGATACAAAATATCGTACCTTGGTAAGTATTTATAGGCTACTATTTCTTGGTTAAAAACAAGAATGAATATTAAAATACTAGACGATGTTCTATCTTCAGTGATTTAAGTTTTTCTTATTTTTGCACATAACTAGCACATTTTATAAAATAATTTCATTAAAATGATATTTTTAGGTTCGTACTTTTGCCATCGTGTAAATAACACTAGCTAATGACAAGCAGCTTTGCGTAGGACAGCGCATGACTGGTTCTTGCTTCGGTTCGTTAATATCTCAGTCAATGTTATCGGCACACAGGTGAACATGTGTCCATCTCATTTGCATAATCTCCATCTTGTACTAAAGTGACGACAATACGATCTGTTTCAAGTCTGCATCATGAGCCTCAGCTCTACGATGCGTAGGCACATTACTACATCGCGTATGTATTGAAAACTATTTCTCGTACATACCCCTCACAAGACATTAATATGCAAATATGGTCCAGTTTGAAAGGTTTCATGTTGTAGAAAAGATAATTGTAGAAGTTTAATTGTTTTCATTATCGCTTGATAGGTACCTTATCATCGGCAGTAAAGTAACCCATATCAGTAGGCTTCACGATGTGGAATGGTTGTTGTGTTTTTTTCGTTAAATTGAACAATCAGACTTTACTGCTTAAATTTACAACGCGTGTGATTCTGAACGCAATATATAGGTAGTGCAATAGCACATTTGTCTTTTGAATTCCTGGGCCCATAACCTGGTACCGAACTTGGATCCGCACCTGTTGTCCTTGCGATAGTTCCAGTCTAACTGAACTTCGATATTTTCTGTGAGATCACTGCCATGTTGCCTTCACAACCTATAGGTTTCTGTGCTAGAAGTATAGATGATACCGAAGTACTGCAGCTAGACCAGTAGTTGAACTTTTTAGACCTCTAACTACTACTAGTAACGACTGCCATGGATGTATGACAACCGAGGCCGATGGCTTAACGTGCCTCCCACGACACGACCAGACCAATGCAAATAATATTCACTGAGCAGGGATGGAACCCGCACCTTCTGCTTAGGAGTCACGTTCACTACCGCTACGCCACAGAGGCTGGTTTGTTATAAAGTTTAAAGATGAAGTTATAGAAAAATTACGTATCTTTATTCCGTGGATGATGTATTCGTGTAAGTTGTTCACTGAAGAGTATCGCTACTTATATCTCAAAGGAAGAACGATATATTTAACTTGTAGTTGTGTGTATGTTTTGTAAAGTAATAGAGGATGTCATTATTTCTGTTCAATTTCAAATATCGAATGTTATCTTTAACTTTTTACGGAATTTAGTTAATCGAAGACATATTAGTATGTTGCAACACTTGCAGCCGACAGGCCGGTGTCCGCGCCGCGCGTCGCCGCTCGCCCGTCCGACGTCGTAGTTGGATGGCCCGTACAGTAAATTCGGCGCGGCCGCAGTGTATCATAAATTGTAGTGGCTCAGCGTGATACCCGCTCAAGTTACCTCTCCGCCCGTCAAACAGTTAATTGGCCCAACTTAGATATTTATATTAGGATTTAACGTATTTTATGGGTGCGTCATTTGGGTGTGCAGTTGTGGAAACGTAATGAGAGTTTATGACCGTTAACAGAGTAAACACAGAGCTCACTCTCTTGGGGTCCTATCGAAAACTAACTCGTTAGTTACGATTGCCGAGTTTGAATGTCGATAAATAATCAATATACTAGTTTTAAATTTCTTTCAAATAATGCTTATAGAGAAGATTTCTCGTCGGGGCAGGTAGGTCCTACTAATGGGCCCACTCGATCACGAAACCTCCTGGTATTATCGATTACAAGTGTTTACATTGGGACAACCTCCCTGTGTGTGTTTGAGAACGCAGAATACGCATTTTGGTAGTGAGTTTTTGTGCAAGTAACTTAATTATATTATGCCATCATATTTTGCCCTAGGATCCCAAGCGATATTATGCCTACGGGACATGCTCCTACACTAGCCAAAGTATTCCGAATTTCAAAATGCTGATAAATTAAACTATTTGCATCCAGATAGCGCCGTGGACAAAGTTAATAATCTATAATTTAAAATATCCAAAGTATATGTAATGGAAAATTGTGTAAATTATTTGTCACTTAAAACAAACGAAGCCGTAATTATTCACGCACCAATATGTTTCCATGGCCATCAATACTGGTACCTACTCTTGAACTTGTTTCTGACCTTATATACCTACGGGAATGAGCGAGTAAAACACAGTAAAATTACAATATGTGGACTACGAGTATACTATTGTCCATCGTGCCCTTCGCAGTGACCTCCGCGTCCCCTATTTAATTCAATGATCAATTACAATTTCAAATTAATATTATTCACACGATCAATATCGATTTCGATTTGGCGACCAGCGGGCACTTTCGTCGGACAATAATTCTTTTCACAAAGTCACCGTGTTACCCGCAGGCCGCTACGCCCGGAGTATCGATAAATTTCACAGAGAATCATCTGTAGGTAATTTGATAACCCTAGTGACCGGTGGTCACTATTTTCACCTGCGTGCCGATAGTGGTCACTATACGCCCATCTCTTTCATACCTCGCGTACAGTAAAAAGGGGGAGTGAGATAGAGCATTGTCCATCTGAAAGAAAGCGCCAAAGAATGAGGAACATGGTGACCGTTCAACGATAGGGTTGCTCGTGTAATTCGATAGTTTCATACGAATTATGGTCCGGTCGTGATCGCTCAATTACGGACGTTTGTCGCACTCAGGAAGTAATAAATACATGTGAGACGGGAACGATGTAAAGGAAAATTTATCCAGCGAGCAGTGACCGCTGCGGGACTTTGTAATAAATAACGAATTTCTACATATGGCGTGTAAGAAAACGTACCGTAATATACCTTATTCTATTCAACTCATGCGCAGTCGACTCATGAGATAGGTACTGTGTTACAAAACCTCGTCATGGTGCACCCTAGGTAAACAACTTGGCAACACCTCAAAATTATTTTAAGAGTAGCGTTGATGCTGTGGATTGGAGTTGCACTAAGTTTTTAGAGGCATTTTTAGATTTTTATAAATTACCTCTTTCACGCAATTTGTCAATATGCCTTGCCTGCATTCTTCACTTATCCAATTTGAATTCATTATCTATTGTAGTCGAAATTTTTACGATGGCTGGAAGCTCATCTACCTATACCAGTAATAGCTGACGTAGTACCTACTAGGACAGATAATATAATTTCACTATTGATCTATCTATAGTTTCTTTAATTCTCACTATTTGACTATAGTCAATTTTGACTTTTGACATTACTATTAATACCAGCATTATAATATTTTCGACAATCCACAAGCAAAGTCTTTGTACCGAGAAATCGTCTAGAGTTCCATGATTCAATGTTTTTATGTGGAATGTCGACTCTGCCACTGATCATTCGTCTGTGTGATACTAAAACAAAGAAGTTTTCGTTTCCCACAAAGAGTGGACACTTAACAGTTAGTGTCGAAATAAGTAACGAACAAACCGTCAGAAGTATTCTCAGAATCAATACGAGCCACTACGCCGAGTCGGTAGGACGACGGCGTCAACAGTACTGCGGACGTTATGGACTCGCGACTAGGGTGCCCAAACGTCAGAATATATTTGTACTTACAAGATTTGCAGATTTATAATCCACTAGTACTCAATCAATGTAGATCCAGGTAGGCATAGCAATAAAGAGGTAACCCAGAATATAAAAATTGTCCCTGACTTTAGTAATATACATATTGCCTTGTAAATGTTTATTTATAAGCATTAATCTCAATGTTCACAATTCTCCTTACTAAATGCAGTGCAGATGTTTCAACTGCTTTCGGTATGGAGCCACATCTCTCTCCGAAGTCTCTTTATTACTAGTTAGCATACACCAATCACTGCGCTTAAAACTTACCGTAACGTAAAGGGCCAACCTCTATCCCAAGGTTTGCGTTGAATTTAATTACTACAGTTACTGTTCTATGGGCTAAACCCTAACTTACCACGTAAAACGAAAATTTTAGATTCGTTCTCTGGCATAATGGTTACCCTACTAGTCACTAATTAAACATGCTTTGTCTTACCTCTTATGTGAACTGTCAACTAATCGACAAAACACAGTAATCAGTATACCTATGTGATTAGAATTCAGTGTTGGTAATGCGACCGGGCCGCTGGACAGTAATAGTATTGTAGACTACTATCAAATTATTGTAATATTGTTAAAAGCTATGCAATTTAATATTGATTACAGGGATTATTTATGATTTTAATCAATGTCAAAGTCTGGTAGTCCCTTTGGCACGCCGCTAATGAACCCGACGCTTCTGCAAATATTTATACCTATACCTACTCGTACATGAATATGATTATTTGCATTGGGCTGGTCGTACCTCGGAAAGTAAGTTAAGCCGTCAGTCCCCGTGACTATACGAACATCTATGGCAGTCGTTGCGGGTACTTGGAGCGCTCAAAAGTCTGAATAGTGTAACTACAGAACTTCGATATCGCCGATTGCTTGTGGATGTCTGTTAGCAGACGCATCACGAATTATATCGAAGTTCAAGTGCATCTTAGTTAAACTAGAAAATCGACCCCAACAGAGTTGGAAAATGCTCGGAGAATGATGATTGTAGATTTCTGCTATGTAGATTTTAGTAATATGACAAGCTCCTCATCCCATGTCACGAGAGAAAGAAAACTCGAAATAAAACTCAGTAGCAACCCGTCCTGCCAGCATCGCGTGGGAACAGTAGACCAAATCCTCCTCACATTGTGAGTCATTGTGCAGCAGTGGACTGCGATAGGCCAGTTGATTAATTGATTAAAGCATGGTAAAAATTTATATTATACCAATATATTTTGCATTAGTCTTTTGACTAATATCGAGAACGAATGTGTTGTGACTTAAAAATAATACTCTGTAAGCGCACCTTTGCGTATAAATAAATAAATTGATGAAATAATTACAAAAATTACTGCAAGTCACTATTGACGGCAACACGAATGTGACGCCCTTAGTGTAGCAAACGCCCATAGGCCACGGTAGTCGCTTTCCATCAGGGAGGCCGCGTACTTGTCTGTCACTTGAGTGCTATAAAAAACAGTAATTTGCGCTTTCAAAAAAAAAAGACAAAAAACATGAATATGGAAAGAAAGATTTTGTAAAAATTTAAATGTGGAAGTACTCACATCTCTATCGTAGATATGTGCTAATATTTGTTGAAAAGAGGCTGTTAACTTTAACCACATGTGAGTGACAGCTCTAATATTCTGAACTTTCTTGAACACTAGTAACGACGGGCCTCGGGTTTGTTTGTCACCTAAGTTTTTCACCTAACCAAATCAATATTATGGTTGTCAAATAAGCTATTAATGTAACACGTGATCTACATTCATAATCTATGATAGCAACCACGGCAGCTCAAAGACAAAACACTATTTGGTGCGAACGGCGGCGCAGGCGCTCACCAAATTTACTCTGACAACAATACTCTTGGACCCCATTATACACCTTGCACTATTCAAATAAAGATGAATTTCGTATGTAGTTATAAAGTTATGGCGGTAAATATGAGAGTATGACAGTACAGTGTTACTTGACGTAATATCGGTCCACTACGAGCAAACAGCCGCGGAGAGGAGCGTCGCTAATCAACGCGACAAACTGATGAATGACCACGATTATGAAAGAGATTGAATGAGTTGACTTTGAGCGAACGAGGCTCGAGGTGTTGCTCTCGATGGTGTGATGTAATTACAAGATCACAGTTAAACAACACTTGTGAACACGCAACGCAAGCAAGTAGACAGACATAGTGCATATGAGGAGAGAAAGTGCCAGTGTCAACTCGTATTATTTTATTAATTAAGATGATACCCAAGAAATATAATATTCAGTTATTACTGTTCACAGCTGACTGTTGTAATAAAGCTCACCCTCAGTTTTGTAAGATAAAAATTTAAATAGTTTCTGATATGTGGGTGTTGTAAGTATATCTCTGCATACCTCTGCAGGCTTCGATATTTATATAAGCAAAAATATTAAAATTTAACTACTAACAGAGATTACTGAGCACAGTGAGTAATCTAAAGACATGAGATATCAAAGTTATATCAATCGATGCAGTTTTAATTTATTTTTCATATTAAGGGAATTAGTCTTAACGAACTGAACGAGTTCTGAACGATCGTCCATGTTTTTAGCACAGAGATAACTTGCGACAGTAAGTGTGAACTGCGAGTTTATCCATACAAAGCATACCTCTGCTATCGTCTCTACTTTACTGTACTATAAGCTCTATAAGGCCAACCTAGTTAGTAGGTAGCAAGTTGCAAGTCAGCGCCGTCTCGGGGCGACGTGACGCGACGAAGTGCATTGTCTTGTTTTGTTTGCCTGTTCGGGGCTGGTCACTTAATCTGATCACTTCTCACTTTCAATTGTAAGCACGACGGATTAGTATGGACCTGCGGCATAATTATGCATGCATTTATTTATTTTGATTTCATTTTTTTCTCTAACAGTAGGAGAATCTTAGAATTTTTTATGAATATATTTCAATAAAAAATATTCCTAAAATTCTGACTATAAAATCCGTACTATAGATAAACAAACAAACACAAGTTAGTTATGATAATATGAACAGTAAAATTATAAGGAACGTTTTGAACGAATAAACTATGTACTATACATTTTCACTTAGAATCTGAATAGGAATCTATTGAATCTAATAAATACAGGTACAGAATATTCCATCAAGAACCAAGCGGTTTGGTGAGTCTTTTCTCTGCCGTACCATTAAGTCCTGGAATTCCTTGCCGGCGCACGTGTTTCCTTCTTCCTACAGTCCCGGGTCCTTTAAGCGGGGCGTGAAAAAGCATCTGATGAGGCCGTCAAACTGAGCGCCACCATTGTAGCACTGAACGTGTTTGCAATGGTGACCCTCTTTCATGGGACTTTGCCTTCAGCTTAACATCAGGCGAGGTGAAGTCAAATTGACGTGCCATAGATAAAAAAAAAAATATTAAAATAAAAGAATTCCCACTCATATTGTGTACCTTATAATCAATTATACCTATATCTGTTACATTCCTGAGCTAATTTCTGTCTTCATCCAACAGAATTCATGAAACAAATAAAAGATGGCGAACACAGATCTGTGATAACAAATAATATTTATGTTGTGGGGTATCATACCGCACGCCACCGCATCGCACTGAATTACACAAGTAAAAAATATTATTTATATCAACGGTGTACTGATTATATCAAGTTCTCATCACGCACGCCGAAAGAAACGCCGGGGGTTGCATATTGTATGTTGCACAAAAAATAAAGGTGGTTGGCATATCTCGTAGACAGACAGTAGAGATTTATTTAAACAACTTTAATAATAATTTTCTAAAAACTATAATATTTGTAACTATAATTGATAACGACTTGCAGGGTCTCGTTACGTAAATGTTTATGTTCACTCTTTCGCTCTTCATAGCTTTTGATCAGAAATAGATTATTAGAATAAATAGACTTATGATGCGATGGATTTTCACACCGAGAATAATCAGTCTTTTGTAAAAATACCCGAATATCACAATCGATATTTTATACTTCAAAACTCAGATCTCCAAGTTATTATTGAAACGTAACATAACAGTGCAATCCTTTTTGGGGGAACGAAATATTGGTATTAAACAATATATTGTAGAATTAGGTTTAGGTATGTCATAAGAATGGTTAGAGGTTGATTACGATATCACATAATTTCTTATATTAATGTATGCAAACCTTCATCCATACATTGAGGTATATGCATAATGCTGACGCATGTAATCGCCGAAGGAGAAAAGTCGCATTCATTTAAGTTAACCTGTGACATATTGTTTTATAAGTTGTTTACTTCCAATTCTAAACGTGACTCATCTTTTCATTTTTCACTTTGGGAACTAGTAAACCAACAATTCAAATTTAAGTACAGAACGTATGATAACTTCACATTGGAATGTGCTGAGTACTGGGTACACACACAAGCACAAAGAGCATTCCTCTCGTTATCTATTTGCCCCCGACCTTGGCACTCGGCGATACTTGGCAGTTCCAATATTTGCGCACGCGCAATACGCACATCCGTGAGCCTCCGAGCGCCATTACGCACTCCACAAACACAACATAGGTGCAATGAACTAACATCCGTCATTATTACTACATCATAAACGGTATGTCAATTCATTCACTTGATTGAGAAAAACAATCAAATGAGAATTACTCGAAAACCATCATTTTTATTGGTGACTTCCTCAGAAGTCTTGGAGATGGCGGCCGCGGCGAGTCAATATTGGTAGTGAGCCGCGTTCAGATGGACGGGAATATGACACCGATAATGTTTGTAGGTATATGTTTCATTTAACATCTGACTTGTATGGATGAAAGTACTGTTCTAAGTAGCTCTCTAAACATACACGCTAACGACCAAAACATACTTAAAGTTTAAATCTCAATTCTTTATCTGAAACCGAAATAAAGTAAGAATTATCGACCTGGAGTAAGTTATACATAACTATTTATACCATCTTACAAGCTATATGGGTAGATAATTGCATTTATATATTTAGCTATATTTCTAAGCAATTATCTAATACCTTAAAATGTCTACTGCTTTGCATTATTATTAAAGTAATAAGTCTATCATAAGCTTAGGGTCTAAACCAATATTATTCTATATAGTTTTATTCAGTAGCTTTTCACTTTGACGTTTAAAGCGATAACGTAGGTACTAGCTGCTAGTATAATATGTGGTAGGTATGTGTACTTTGACAGCTAACTTATGTACTATACTCAGCGAGTTTTTACAAAACCTATTAAGTATTTGCTATTTCTTTTTATAGTTTTATCATGTTCTTAGAAAAGCAACTTAAACTTTATTCAAGTGTAACAGTTTGCCACCATGTCATAAGGTTAGAACACAATGTAATGTGAAGCAAGTTATTTATGTTAATAAGGATCCTAACAAGGGTTTTTGTGATGCCAAACCCATGCCCATCTAAAGGATATATCTCTACCGAAAAATTAGGAAAACCAACATCAAAAAATGGATTAAAGCCAGTCCAGAAGAAAGAAGAAGAAGTTTAAAGAAGAAATACGTTCCTTACTAAAGTCTGATATTGTTACTTAGAAGTAATGTGTATAGTAAATATGTTTACCCGATAGTCATGTATTTATGTATGAGACAACTACAGACCTATTTTTAATGATACACTTTATTGCCGTACACACACTAAAAGCAAAGCGTTATTTATATTTTTTATTACAGAATGCCCGATTTGATATCGGTCTTCAGTTTGATCCAACTTGATTATCAATTTATTTTGTTTATATCATAGAAGGTATTTATATAGTGAAAAATATAATATAAATATCTTAAAAAATTACAAGAGATTTAATATGCAAGACTGCAAGTTTTTCATTGCATATCTGAATTATTTAGATAAGTGTATATCATAAAATATGCAAATGGCGAGATAAAAAATCAAGATCGAAGTTTTGATTCTGTATTATCTGATTTGTGATAAAAATCTTGAATGAATTACGGAAATCCCTGTCTGTACTAGATTTCCTATTTTCATGCATTAAATAAAACAGATACTTAACTGTTTCTTGGCGTTTACTTTCAACGCCAGTATACCTGCAGTTGATCGCTGCTATTCAATTGTGGCTCAGTTCACACAATAAATTATTGTAAGCCAACCGATATCTAAACGAAGGGCCCCAGCGTGTGGGTGTCAAACTAACCATTTGTACTGAGAACATGAACACAACACGAACTTTCATTGTCACCCTGAACTCGTGTGGCACAACCATCAAAGGTGAAGAAGCTGGAAACAATGCACACGACGCCAAAGTTCATTCGATTTTCTAAATAATACGAGTATACCTACATGCATTGATTGTCATCATTTGACAGATCTGATCTTTAGTATATGACTACTTACTTCGTTTTTGGATGATACTAGGAAGCGGAATCGTCCTCTAAGATGACGTAACCTCATCAGCAATATTATATAAGGAGTCTTAGGGTTAAAGAGACATCGCCAAAAACCGGTAACATTAACCAATTAAATATTTTATATTTAAGTCCAACAATTCCATTAAGAGAGGCCATAAAATAAATCATTCGATAGTTAAAAATCGTTATAACCTCGTCCATTACTCAGAGACATAAAATTTAACGATTTTGTTTCTGGTATTTTGGCAAATTAATGAGCGTTAGACAATCGATAATGTATCATTAATTTGTTCTGCGTGCGATCATTATGCTCAAATTTATAGGGCAAGTGTCCGAGGTCGGTAACGGAGCTAATAACCGTTCTAAGGGTACACAACACAAGTAGGTACACAAACGAGGCCCGTGGCTCACAGCACTAATAAAAAAAAGCAAACTGAGAGACGACTGAGCAAACATCGTTTACAATACAACACATACACTACCGATGTTTGCGCTGCGGACGAGACGCGAGGAGCGCGGGCGAGGGGGCAGGTGCACCCAGATGGTAGCGTGCCAACACTCGACATGTCCGAAGATTATGAAAATATTGGTCAACATCGACACGGCTACCACACGACCAGCCTCGATCCAGTTAGTAATGAGCACGCAGGAAGCTGTGCAAGGACGTGAGATAATCCCACTAGCTTCACTCGGTAGCGATTTGTCAGGGGACATTACAAAATATACAAAATTTCCTTGTATATTGTTGAAGTAAACAAATCCTTTATACATGTATGACTTCACCTTGAATATGACGTTGGGCTATTTCAAATTCACTTCCGTGCAACTAATTTGGAAGACACACTTTAAAATAATAAAATAATTACAAAACAACATTAATGTTATACGTTACCGGTTGGACTTCTACAAAGTCAATACCTATTCTAAACTAGAATATTATATATGAGCATTAGCTTGTACTGTTACGATACGGGTTTTTATATTGGAATTGTCATTTCGCAGATTTATGAGTAGCCGACTTCTTAGACTAAGTTTTTTTGTCATTTTGGTTGCTCTTTATTTATGTAGATATTTTTTTTTTAAGTTTTAAGGTGAATTTCTATGCTATAAATGATAAAAATAAAGGAGTCCTTTACATGTGCTATCTCTATGGCGTAGCGGTAGTGAATGCGGCTGCTGCGCAGGAGATGCGGGTTCGATCCCCGCGCATTGCAACATCTATGACAGTCGTTACTTAGTTAGGAGTCGTAGTAGGTAGTTGGAGCCTTAAAAAGTCCAACAACTGGTTTAACGGCAAGACTTCGACATCGCCAATTGGTTGTGGAGGCAGTCGCTTCATAGAAAATGCCGAAGTTCAGCCAAACCTGCAATACAACACACTGGAAAAAGCGTTCCCCAGACTCCGAGGTGTTAAAGTTGCGAATGCGAGGATTTAGAAGAATGGAGTCCTTTGCATCGTTGGAAATATGTACTTTGTCCTGTCCTTCAGCGTGGTACTTACTGTTAGTGGTGAAGTGTTGAGATTACAACATACAGACACAACCCTTTTTATTTCTCTTCCAGGATTCCAGTACGATTCTCTCCTTTGACTAAATGATTGTGATGCATTACAATGAAACCTCCTGCATCTTCTGCTGAATATCCTGTCCTAATCCGATACGTACACAATTTAATAATAACTTGTAAAGTTTTACCGTTAATTCCAATTCTTTTTGGTCAATTAAGGTCATATGATCGTAAGATCGTGGAGATCATGTTAAGTTAACTTAACATGATCTCCTCCACATCGCATTTACTTCTCTTTTCATTAGTTTTTAACCATTAAATTAATTAAGTAATACTCCTTCACACGGCATTGCTCGGGTCAAAAAGTGTTTCTCATTAATGATAATATAATCAGAAACAGTATTTACAGTTGCTGATGCTGGTTAAGTAAATAAACATGAACTGTGAGAAGAACGAAGTTAATAATTAAATAAGTGTTTTTTTTAATCTTCGATGACCACAATGTTTATGTTAATAAATATTGTGCGAGACAGGAAGGAGCTGTCCTGTATAATTATATAGGGTGTCATTTTATTGCTTTTAAAGGTATATAAAAGAGATAATAAAAGTACGCTCCGATTTAAAGATGTGATGATTAGATCACAAGACGTTATCTGTTACGGTGATTACTTAAATGAAATGGTCAGTTGTTTTTTCTAAGATCAGTGAGACAAACATGAAGTACGATTTCTGTTATTCACACTGGTATACTCAACTGTATATGGGCAGTTAATCTCCATAATTAAAATAAATATCTAAGACCTAAATTCCGTTTTGTTGCTTACGAAAATTGCTTACTAGGTACTCGTACCTAAAATGCCAATTAGTTCATCTGTTTTTGTTGACAGTACTTTCGTCACCGCGGACACTTACCTGAGTCTTGAGGCCGCTGCTCTGCGTATGGCGTCATGCCTCGAAACACTAATATCTAAATTATAATAATCGATACGAACTTGATGTCTCTATCTCCGCTCGTAAAACAATGACATAGTTGGTATTATACGATATTTTTATAGAATTCATTGGTTTTATTGTCTCCACTGTTTCCATATCATACTCGTATGTGTGATTATTTCCTATAGTTAAAGGTAAAATGATAGGTGATTGAGACATGGAAGCTCCCACTGTTTGCTTTTATATCCACTTTCGTAATTTTCATCTAATCTGAGATCGTAGCTACTTTAAATGCTTATAATGTAATAAAACGTCTTAAGGGTTTTATAAGCAATTTACGAATGAAAATGCAATTAGCATACTAATTAAAATGGATGTTGTGTATCGGTACTCGCGGGCTGCAACTTAGCCACGTGTATTCGCTGCGTTTTGCGTCAACTGGTTGTGTATTAACATAACTTACATAGCGCTCACGTGTACCATTATTTATTTCCGATGCTGGTTCATTATCGAGCAATGCGCTCGGCACTCTGCGCCCGCGCCGGGTGACACTAACACCAGTATGACGAAACCGCCACAGGCCCACTGCTACAGGTTTTGTTCTTTTTTCTCGTTTCTATCTGTACGTAGTTTGCGTCACGGCTAAAATTAAGTCAGTATAGACGATGTGTAATTTGTTGCCGTTTGAGAATTAGAAACTTGTATGTAATTGATACTTTCAATTTTGGCCGCAGCTATCGCTAATTCGAAACATAGGAAAGTAAATAAAAGCTGCCACCATGATTAACAGTACCTTAGATGAGGAAATGATAAAACTCAAAAAATAAATTAGATAAGGGACTTGAAATCGAGATAAGTTTTCATGAAATCAAACATATTTTACCTCAAAATCCCGTTTACGTAGATGTGAAGACACCTCATTACAAGTAGAATAGTACCGTTATACTTCGAGATAGCGTTAATTTGTGTTCGTGTATTATAATCTTGGAGATAACGTGGCTTGCGATAGCTTTAAAGCTTGATAATGTTCAACAAAAAGGGAATTCTATAATTAAAGCAACACGTCTAGTAAAGCTGGGAGCTAACCTAACATGTTCTCGCGTATCTGTAATGCCTGTATCTGTAACTCATTTTATATTACACTAGCTGACCCACGCAACTTCGTCTGCATCACCCCGTTTTTGCAACATTTTTCATTCCTGCTCCGCACCTGTTAGTCATAGCATGATGTTATATACATATAAACCTTCCTCTTTAACCATTCTATCTATTGAAACAAACCGCATCAAAATCCGTTGCGTAAGATTTAAGCATACAAAGGGACAAGAAAAATAGGGACAGAAAACGCGACTTTATTTTATACTATGTAGTGATTTTTCAATTATAGTAATTTTTCACACTTTATTATAATTTCTTCAATACTTTGAAGATTTTATTATTATACTCGTGATTACGCTTAGCAAATAAAAAAATTGTCAAAGAAAAGGTTCAACGCACCATTTTAAACCTCAAAAATATCGCAGTAAGTTGACTACATAAAATGATGACATGTTATTGTAAGCCTCTATAATCTATTATCTTGAATTGCAGCTACGGATAATTTCCTATGAAGAAAGCTACACCGTGGTAAACGCACACGTAGCACATACTTTTGGTACAATAGTAATAAGTTAATTTTGTATTCCTATTAATATAAAACACAGTACTGCAATTAACAAGAGGTTATTTAAAGTAAAGAGTGGATTACAGTGTGGTGACAGGCAGATGGGCTCTTTATCGCGGTTGATATCAGCTGATCGAGTGATAACAGGTACTTGGAGCCGCCGCGCCAGCTGGTGGCTATACTCATATCAGATTATATCGGTGCATCTGTGTTAGATGTGTCCTGGAGCCCTACCAGTACCTCTTAAGAGTCTTATTTCAATCTTACCGTATTATAATGCCTTAGTTGCTTTTTTTAACTAAAAAATTAATATGGTATGAAGAACTATGTCTTATTTAAATATATTTTCATTTTAAATACACATAAAAGTAATGATCATCTAAAAAATACGAATATGGAAATTAAAATAATTTGTCTGTGAATATTTAAAATATTAAACCTTAATTAAATTTACATTTTGAATTTTTTTTAACAGGTAAAGAAATAAATATACAAAATATAAGTTGATAAACAAACAACTTTTGCTTTTTCAATCAAAAACACAGGTATGTACCTACGTATTTCGAATTCCAACAAATGATATCTGGATATCTTCATGAAGTCATGATTTTACTTTGTACTCGTATACAATATAATATATAAAGAGGTAAGATGTGAAAGCTCTTTTTGGTCTGCTTAGGTAATCTTGCACTTTACTCATTAAACTTTTTGATTAAGCTGAATGTTTCTATTAGACGCGAGCCGAGTATGACTCGCTATTGTACTGAGTTAGGTTTTAATTCACATTTCATCGGATATCCGATGGCGTCTCTCATTTCGCCAGGTTATCTCACCTCATAACCGTGCTACTTCTACAATAATTCATTAGTATGGATACCAGCGACGGCAGTGGCACGGTAATGGATGCAATGAAGTTGATTTATGCCGCCACTGACGAATGCCTTTACACACAGTTTGGCATTTGTTATAATGGTGAACGACTGCTTTATGGCGTCACGATACACTGGCTTTGACATGCATCACCCTCTGCGATCGGGATGGTCGATAGAAGAAGAGAATGTTGAAGAAGGCCCAGATTAATGGGGCAAATTGATTTATAGCCATACAGGTAGAATGATTGACTATTCGTTGGGTCAAGATAGCACATCAGTGAGCGCTAAATATACTAGATTTTTTATTACATTGAACTAATTGAAATAAGCGTTGAGTATGAGACAATTCAAAAGAAAGACAGTAGGATAAACGCAGTATGAACTCAATTCATACTGCGTTTATCCCAATTTTCCAGACAGTATCTTGTGTAGGGAGGTTCATTTTTTCGACCTGAATCTCTTTAAACTTTACATTTTTTCAAAAATCACTATTCGCTTTTAGGATACTTTAGCGCAATATTACGCGGACGTGTTAAATTATTGTCAGTTAAGACAGTAAGAAGGGACCGGTGTCAAACAACTGACGTAGAAATATCTCATTTGGAGTTGTAATCGTTTTTATTCTATCCACTTTCATTTATTTAACATACCTAATATTAGAAAGCCATCAATAAGGTAAAATTTTCGTTATCCAAATTTATTATTACCTACTACAACATTATTCAAATCCCTGCTTGTATGATTAGCTTCTTTGCAAAAGTACCTATCTAAAGCTGAACCAGTTTCAATATTTTTAAGAAGAGTATTTTCAGTTGTCATTACTGTATTACACAGAACTTAGAATGTAGACAATATCTATTTGGATACTAAAATAGCCAATAGCGATTGCAAAATCTCAAAATACATTGGTATATTATCGTGTGTGTACTTTAACATTTTTATACTATTTTCACAAAGGTGTCTGAACATGTGTTGTAGATTATCAATCAATGAATCAATGAGCTGTCGAGCAGTCACATGCTCGCGCGCATTATAATTTGATTAATCATAACTAAGAGTACAAGTTTAGGCGAGGACAAGATTAGCTTGTTTATAATAACTTTCTATATTGATTCTCTAAACGTTGTAGTTAATATAATAATTATTTTATTGTTTCAAAAATATACTTCTAGATAATGACGTAACAATAAGGCCTGTCATTTTTATTGTCATATAACGTTCAGACAAACCTATCCTATAAGCGTAATGAAACTTTTAATGGTAACATTTTCATGCTTATTTAAACATTATCTTTGGTTATCTCACGTTTATCAGTTGCATGCTACCTAAAATAGTATATTTTCTCTTATTATCTCTCCCAAAATCATAAAATATAACGTTTTATCTTTCCGCCCGTTCCAACATTGACATGTTAGCGAAAGGAAAAGATTTATTAGTGAGTGCGATTTCCTTTTTACTCAAACTCCATGTTGGTAAGTGTTAGTCAAAGTTGCCACCAGTGGGTTGGAAGCATCGTTTTGTATTATATTCGTTCGATTTGGAGTTATCTAAATGGAGTGGTCGCTAAAAAAAATAGTGCTACTACTACTTCGAGATATTTTTGTTGGTAAGTGGGATCACCAAATCTCGTAGCAAAAGGGTGTTGGGCGGTGAGTGAGACTCACAGGCGGTTTTAACCACCAAAAACTATTTAGGTGGGCTTTTTGCTTGAGCGCCTCAGACGTAGCAATTGTCACCACTGCTTACAAAAAAAACTCTTTGAATTACATGATACAGCTTATTCATCATTACCATGCCTGCGTTATTTTCGTAGATTTAATATAGTAGACTATTTTTGTTTTATTTACATGCAATGGTAAATATTGTTTTCACTCGAGGCGCTTGTTTAACAGCAAGCAGACAGGCGATGGATTCCTGGCAGAGCGTATTCAAGCGTGCAGGTAAGTACTACCGCGAATAGGTGAACAGCACTATTTGATTATCTCTAAACAAAAATAAACTAACCGGGCCCTTGGAGTGCCATCGAAAATCCGGCCAAGTGGAGTGAAATCTGAGCACACGACACAGCGGGCCCGGGGTCGGCGCCCGCGCACCCAAACCTCCGGGCCGTGCGTACGCGCGGCTTAGATCGAGATACGAGTGGATACGAGTTCATACGAGCCGTTAATTACGATTTCGCCTGTCACGCCCGCTGCCTTGCTTAATGTTCGGATTAACTTTTATATTAAAATAAAAATCGTCAAGCCTCTAGGCGCGGGTAGCGAAACTTTCTTTTGAATTCCTTATCTTTACTTTTATGATTCTTTTAACGTTAGAATTTCTGTTCTTATCAAAACTGAACCTGTTCAACAAGACACATTAATTACAATAAACAGTTAGAACTATTTGGAACACATTTGATTTTATTTCGAAGAAAACATTATTTTTATCAACTATTCGTTAATTACCTGCCTTATGTCATGATTCATGAAATATATAGTTATAAACTAATTAAGTAAAACCACAAGCGATGATGGCGCATCTTTAATTCATCTGCTCACCAACTATTCCTGAGTGCTTGCGCCGTATAGAGGGCGCAAGCACTGTCGTTGTGAGTTATGGTGACCAGAAGTGAATCAGAGGCGCAAGGTGAACACGAAATGCTATTTTCATGACTTCGAGCAAATTTTCGCCAATCGAGGTAAAGATAAACCATACGTCGTGTTTTATAACCAATGAGAAAGAGCTATGAGTTTAACACTACTTGAAAATTACCACCTGATCAGTACCAACTGTAAGTGATTATACTTCCAAAACTTTCACTGGGAATTTAATTCCTACAATATATACGCGCATTCATAGATAGACCAAGGTAACTTTGCTTGTTGCCTACCCTGTTAATGCAGAAAATTAACTACAACTAAGTGACGTAGAAAGCTCACGGCAGAGTTACACTTACTTTAAAACTTTTGTCACTTCCATAAAGTCAACATATAATCAACAGGCAATAGACGTAGGTATTTAAGGAAAAACATACTTGCACTGAGTGGGAATCGACCCCACGATCAGTCAAGCTCTTCACTGCCACACCGCAGTCGTAATTTTCATAGCAGAGTTCTTTCAACGACAATAATTACGTAGGCATGTGAATGAGACCGAGAATGCATTTTTTATTAGATGACACTTAAAATATTAAATATTATAAATTTTATTTAAATAAATGAATGTAAAGGAAGCAGATATTGGTTGCAAACAAATTGCTACAACCGAAATTAGTCATTCATAGAAGCTATTATTCTGAAATTGCAACACACAACTAATTTATTTAGAATAAATTTCAAATAAAATATTTGCTTTACAATGGTTTTGTAAATATTTAATCTATTCTTTATCTTATCTTATCTAAACGTACTCCTCAAACGTGAAGCTTTTACGAGAATACTAGTAAAGAGCGACCTCATTGCTAACAGCCGCATACAAAAAATAAAATAAGCAAGATAAATTAAACTGGCGAATAATATGGCTGGCTCATTATAAAGTTATGAGACGAAACAACAAGACGAGACTTAACTGAACTTGAATTAACTGCAGATACGCATACAGTTATTAATGGCCGTATTAACTGTATTTCAGTAATGCTATGTGTATTTAGTTAGTTTTTATTACAACAGAAGCAACCCTGTAAAGGATCAGCAAAGAGAAGGGGTAGCCTGCTCTTGACACTCTGAAAGGATGCGGCTTAAACATCTTCACTGTTTACAGCACATTTTCTTCTGCGGCAGAAAAGAGAAGCTCTTTTTCAGTAGGTATTCTGTATCCTGTAGGTGTCTTCCTGATTAGTACGAAGTACCTTGAATAAAAGTGAGCACCTACCTACTTCTGAATTATTGTGGAACGATATAATAGATTATGACTGGCAGAGGTCACCCTGGACCCACATAACTGTATCCAGCAACGGGAACATGCGCTCTACCATGTTGGGAGGTCAAAAATCTTTGCTAAAATACAGGAGGAGGCGGGTCGAAAAAACAAATGAGTGTATTGACCTGGATATAGTTAGTTATCACGAAAGTCTATTACTACAATAATGATGGTACGTCATAATCTGCCGGAGCGTGTACTTCAAATTTATACCCGATTCATATACCCTGTAATGTCCAACTTCAGGCAGTCTCCACATGTGGTGTCAATATCACTCACTGAAAGAATTTGAAAGAATTTCAATAACAGATTGTATCCTACAATACACATTCGTAAAGAGGTTGCAATGAATAAGGCATAATGAAAAATAAGTAGTTTTTTAGTGGCATGATACAAAATAAATTGTAATAATATTATTTGACGTTACAAGTCTAGGTTGTGTAGAATATAATATGGAAGTCAAAAATTAAGACTTTAGGTTTTGTTAAAACTAGAATCATATTCATTAATGAGCATGTAACGTAATAAACTTTTCTAATGTAAAGACATACCAATTAAAAATATTTTTTGCAACGATACTATCTTCGTTGAAATCTCCTGTCGAAAAAGCTAGCGAGACGCGAGCGTAAATGTGTGCTATCATTACTATCTGAGCACATTAGCGTGCCAATTAGACAATAATCGCGTCAATCGTCGGCCCAAGAGAAAACGCCATTCAGTACGCCATACCGTAAATCTGCCGCTTGTTACTCGGTCAGAATTAATTGACCGTCGCTTCCCAGCACCGGCAATAAACTCTCCAAACCGTATCGAGTCTCCAAAACTGACCATCCTCTAAAACACCGCTGACACTGTGCTCACCTGTAGCACAACACAACGGTCTGAATCAAAAGCCTTAATACACAGTGCCACAAACTACCGCTGTTGGAAAACGTCCACACAACTTTTGACTTTGAGAAATTAATTGGCGTAACGGCTATGTTTTTAATTACTTGAGTTTGCTTCAAATGTTCTCTTGAACCGGTGCACGTCGTGTGGTGCGTTAGAAACCTGTCGAGTCTACGAGATATACGTACTATGGGTTCACGGTATATAATAATCACACCTCTAAATCATTCTTTCTTTACTTTCAACAGCAGAAGACATTGCCGTATGCCATTATGAAATTCAGCTAAAACTTAGCTTACAATCAAGAGTACTGCTTTTAAATTGGAAGGGGTACAGGGACCAAGCTACCGAGTGTCAAGGCTCCAGCAATGACTTTACTTTTCCAAGAATACTTCCCAACTTCAGTTATCCTAAAAGGAGAAGGTACATGTTAAGTAGTTAATATGTGTATATAAATTGTTCAATGTGTTTCAATTATGATGATAACTGCTTCTTCTACCTTTGGTGTGAACCTAACAACTGTTATTTCTGTCTGCTAGTAACACATCAGAATCTGTCGTTGCTACGATTTGAGGTCTCGTCAATAGGTAAGCTTTTTATTTTTTTTAATATCACCTATATTCAATCTGTCAATTGACTACACTCCGTTAGATGATAAGCTGTGTGGATTGTAAGTTATTTAATAGCCTTCCAGTAGGAGTAGATAATGTAATAATAGAATAACTTTTTGTTCGTTACACGTCATATTTACAGGATATACGATTCCACTTTTAAAACACACGTTTACGGTACCATACGGTAGCATCAATTAGAACTATTTACTTATCTTTAACTTCATCAGGATCCACTTTAATCTTCAATAGTTGGAAATCATCTAGAAACTTAAATAACCTTTAATCGAGATAAATACAAAAAGTAATTAAATACATAACTCGCGGATTAGTACATTAGATAGTCATCTAAACAAACACGCAAACTTTCTTTTCAAAAGAAATAATAAATATTAATGTGTATAAGTAAACCAAACTTTCCAAAATATTCCACTATAAAAAAAAACTGAAAGACAATGCGACACAAGCGTTTATTAGCGGGAAATGAAATCGAGTCTCAAATATTGCAAATAAATTATTGGTAGGCAAGAAGTGTTTTAAAAAAAATACTGGCTTCTTCAAACTTGCTGTTCCGATTAAGAAGAATTTAATTTTGATAGCCACCTGTGAACATAGATTTACCTAATCTAGTCTGAAGAACGATTGCAATAGCGGAGTTTACGAAGATCTCAACTTGCAAACGTTCATATACCAAGTACACTCTATGAACTAACGAAAGCCTACTTGGATTTTGCTTATTTGAATTCTGTAAGCTAAACCGGTGTACAATGTACTGTATTTCCCATGTTTACTTTCCATCAAAACATGCATCCTTCTTATTTTTATTTAGTTTTTGTCTGAAGTAATTTAAAATCCTTTTTAAGAGAACGTCTTAGTATTTATAATTAAGAGGTCTTATAACTAGCGACAGCCATCATTCGTACTTAGCAGGTATTTGACACTTAATCATCCTATTTTTAAGCCACATTCATTTTGTTTTAGGTCCATTAAACACTTATTCTATAAGAACGTCGAACGAGTTGAATAGCCATTGTTCTACGCAATCATGAAGTCACTTTTGGTATGAAGCACAAATGTTATAATATTCTTACACTATTTCTTATGCGAATATAGCTATTATGTCAGGCTTATTGGCTTAAGTTTACATTCTTTAAATAGGCAAAAAAGTTAATCTTCTAACTAGCAAACCTATCGACACTACATGTATGTGTGTACATACATGTAGCGGCACGCGCATTTCAAGGAGATCTACTACCACACCCACGAGGAAACGCGTCACGTGCGTTAATGATGGGCGACAAATGAGCAACCTGCTACCACTTCACCACTATTACATTTACTGATACATTTAAAATTAAAGCCAGCTTCCACTTCATGGTTTGCTCAATATCTTCGACTCTCCGCAGCAATTTCCTGCTATGCAATTTGGTAGTATTTTTCACACGGAAGGTTATAAAATAATGGTAAAGACAAAAATCTTGAGTCGTTCAAGATAACGGTCCGTTTTCTAACAGTCGTTAAATATCTGTGATTGCGTGCCTATTCCGTAAAGATACACCACTACCGATACCTCCTACGGTGAAGAAAATGTACTTTCTACAAAGAATGTGGTTCTATTAACACTATATTGGAAAACATATAAGCTACTTCTTAAATACGTGAGCAGTAAACTTTAAAATTTGGCGACTCACAGATATTTCAAAGACTTGTTGGGTGACATGTAGCATAAAAATAAATTAAGTCTTTAGTTGCGCAACACCACGCGAAGCTATAAAACTTAATCCTCTAAATAGTATTGATTTATGAGGACCTTTTAAAATGTCAATTACACAGGGGTTCAAACAAAAACATATTTCAAAATCAAGTTCCTTAAAACGTATTCATCATTTTATGTCTGACCGATATTTCAAACGATGCTTTGGTTTTTTATGTATCTCCTTTTATTAATAGGGTAACGCGGCATGGTGCAGGTAGTATTTCAATTAATATACCTAATCGTTTTTAACCAAAACTAACACTTCGGTTATCACCATTTGTATGCAAATGTAACGAGGACACTTAAAATCATTATAAATCTCAATTTCATCCGAACAACAAACAAGACCCGATCATAAAACTGTAGAACGTATTACTTACAATACAAAATTGATTCATTGTTTTAATATGATAATACAAAGTGTACACAGATTACATCATTTGAATATAAAGACTATCAATCATTCGTAATCAATCCACTAAAACTATGAGATACGAATAGGTTATGGTGGTTTTGCACTGATTCTCGTACCGCTTCCATGTCATCTCGTGTGTGTTTGTTTGTATGTGTGCAACCAACGTCGTAACAGTGCTGTCTTCTGCATCAGACGATGACGGGAAAAAGGACAAAAACTCGGAACAAAGAAAATATGAATTAAAAAATTCTTTACAAATAAGCGTTCCGTTATCCATAACAAATAAGATAATAAAACACCTTGTTTTTTTGACACTGTGATATGATTCACTGCCTTAAAATGGTAATACGACAGCGATTTGAATATTTAGAGTGTCATCTCGCGGCACGATGCTCGGTCGGCGGCTGCGCACGCGCCGATCTGATTCTCCTTTCCGGGTGTGTATATTTTTTCTCTTCGCACACAAGTTTACTGTATGAATTAAGTATTGTAATGTATGCAAATTTCTGCTAAAGATCCACCGGCAGTTATTGCTCTTCACTTAATACTAGGGCAACATAACTTCACGAATTGCAATCGTATTAACATAATTGAGAAAAGTTAAATAATATTCATGACATGTTAATTTGACGGTTTATAAGTGTTAAAGGCGTATAATTGAATGTTGTCGGCCCACGCCCAGCCACTCATTGCTTTTGTGGTTTTACTTTTTACGAGTGTGTTAATGTTTACATTTTGTGTTATATTGTTTGTGTTCCTGGGTCGCGACGCTCGCTCCCGCGCCCGCGCCCGCGCTCGCTCCCGCCTGTGTAGCTGCGACAGTCAGTACCCATGTGTTGGTCGAGCATCTCCGATATTTGCCCATTATATTTCAGTTATATATAAAAAAATAAGGAAAACGTAATAGCCCAATCAAATAAGTAACTATAAGTAACTGTTTTACGGATTTGATACTTTCTGAAGTTTACGCGATTGTCATACCTACATTAAAATGAATGCATTGTTGGTGTTTATGTCACCAACAATTCATCATGGGTCGGGTATTTTGATAAAACTTGCACTTCGAACTATGTGACGACAACCATTCTTAGTAATTTTTCGAACACGGCTGCTGAGAAATAGCCGAAACATTGAACTAAAATAAATAATAGCAAATATTATCGCTATGGTAGTCATTAAAAGTGGTTTCATTTTAATGTTTTATGAATGATTACATTTAATATCTATTTTAGCTATTTACAGATCTCACCGATAAACCACAAGGTTACATTGCCACATTTTTTACCTATTTAAGGTAAATTATCACATAAAAATATACCAGTAGCTATGTAGGTACCGTATTATCTCGAAGAAATCTTAAGATTGTGAAGGTCGTCGATGTCCACGAAACGTTCGTCCGCATGCCTACAGGTAGGTGGCACGGCCATTTGCCATCCTATAAACATAAAACGTAATAACATATGGTGCTATTCCCCTTAACAACGAATCTGAACAGTAACCTCACAATCCCACCGCGATATATAATTTTAATAATGTGTTTAGAACTGGCCCATGGTGATTTTGAACGAAAATGTCTAGTCAAATTTATTGTTATTAGTTTAGAGGTGAACTTGTATTCTTTATTCGGAAGAATCACATCTACGCAAAGATATGATCAGACGATAACTAATATCAGATTAAATTTGTTTGACTAATACTGTTTTAGTTAATTACTAACATAATAGGGTTGTAGCATAATCTACTAACATTCATCCTTGTGTTAATGCCAGTCGTAGCCGAAGCTGTCACCTCCGCAACATATAGGTATCGACGATATCGAAGCACTGCAGTTAGGCTGGTTGTTGAACTTTTTAAGGTTTCAAATATCTGTAACGACTGCCTGATAGTGATGTTCATAATGACAATCGGGTCCGACATCTAAACGCGCTCTTAGAGGCACGACCAGATCAGAGTGGAGATTGAACCTGCGTCTCTTAAGTAGCAGTCGCAAATAATAGACTTGCATAAAAGCGTTACCTAATGATAGTTTAGAGTTTGTTTGGTACATAAGGATAGAAGAAAGAACAACGCACGACGTAGTATGATATAATGTATGAAGGTAGGTAATAAAAAATCAATTTTTGTTTATTCTATTATATTTTAGTTATTGAATATACCTACCTAAAGACACACTGAAGGAAAAGAATTAATGAAGGTAAAGAGAAGAATGGGAAGTATAAAATCTCGTCGACACACCCAAAGGTATTACAAAATATTACATCGTTCACCATTATTGAAGAGATCCGCTTCGGGCTTGAGCTAATACGGGCACAGCGAGCTTCTGCGTTACGTGCGGTAATAGACGCACTTGGAGTAATTTCCACTTCGTTCCAGGCCATTTTAATAATAATATCCTAGTAAAAACCGAACCCCACAGGCGCTCCTTAAAGATCAACTTGTTGGAGCTTGTTGATCCACCGTCAAGCGACAGTTTCAATATATAATCCCACATTTTAATACATAATTCATGTCAAGTGCTTAGTGTAATGTGGTCCACTCCATTATTAGTAAACGTTATATTCTTTAAAAAAGCTAATTGCTAGTGCCAATGATGGGTTTATTTTGAGTGACAGATTATTGCATCGGCACCTTAGTGATTAAGGAATCGGTCTCAAGATAAAGAGATCCCAGGTTCGAATTCTGGCCATTACATTATAGACGTAAACCCACTACTACACTGTCTTAAAAGAACTGCATTTTGTTAAATTGCGAGTGTTAGGAAAGCTTTTAGTCTCAACACAATCTAAATAAAAATTCAACAAGCTTAAACAAATATCAAAACATTTTTATAACTTAAAAACAATAAGGAAATTAAATTAAAAAAGACGTAAATATTTTTAGTGTTGACATATTCTAATTAGTTCAATAAAAACACAAGAAGTGACCTTTAGAAAATTCTTCTTGCCTCATTTATAACCAATTGTGGCTCCACACTGATACATCACTGTTTTAATCAGTTGCAAATTGTTGTTGAATGTGTGGGCTCACCTTGATAAATATTATCAATCGTTTTGCTTCGACACTGTCCACCTGCTGGCCGAGCGGTCTTGCGATAGGGGCTTAAATTATAAATAATACCGTATATTTTAGCAATTGTAATAGTTACGTTGACAGCCTACATTTAAAATTACGTTGGCATTGACTGTGGGGAGAAGGTGAGCAAGAATTTACTCTTGTGGTGTAGCAGACCTTGATAGCCGCGCGATTACAAGAAAAATGGTGGCGATGAATTCCGGTAAAGTATCAGTTATATTATTGCGTTTTAGAATTTGTTTTGGCATGCGCTGACATCCGTTTTATTTTAGTGTGTCTTGACCGACGCAGGCGCAGAGGAGCTGGTCTGCGGCCCGCGGCGGGGGTCCATAATGTCCAACCGACCAACTTATATAATAATTGTTCGCCGTTTTCATTTAATAACGTTTTTTGTCCCGTCTGCTATTAACACGAGGCGCGTCTCGGTCGGCGGCGCAGGCGTACCTCCAGGCGAAATAATTTATTGGCGATTTGAAGGAAAATTGGTATTTTGTTGTAAAACATAATGCCTCTCGCAATGCAGCGTTTATGTCGTATCGTCGCGAATGTCTGCTCCACGATCCCCACTATTCCATTTACAGGGTATCTGTGACTAGTTTACGACCACATTCGCTATTTATGAGCAAAATTAATTGAGCAGGACTCTTTCGATGTGCAGATAAGGCTCAAAAGATGGTATAATGTTGTTATCGCTGCAAGTTATATTAATAAACATGTACCTAAATATTACAACCGCGGCTCTTAGCGAGCGGTAGCCGGTGTCCTCCAGGGAGCAGATAATAGAAATGTTGAGAATAAAACCTAGTGTTTATGACGATGACTCTCCCGAGGCTGGTTCACGTCGACTTGTTATTTTGAAGACCAGCCAACGTAAACGGGCATTGGCTCGCGGGCTCCATATATGGATAAAAAATACCGATATCTTTAATAAAAAAACAAGTAATTACACGTCTTCATTTGACCGTGATGCGGTGTCGGTTTTTGCGGCGTGTTCCGGACCGTTGGGTGCGCTACAGCGGGCTGGGAAATGCTGTGAAAATATTGAACAACACGCCTTATATAATTATAGGGCACCCTCTGCAGAGCCGTATATGGCCTGCCGCGAGACCCACTCGGTCAAAGACCCTCAGCTGTCTGCTTCATAACTTGAACTAATCCATCTAATTGTATTGCACAAAAATGTACTAAATAACGATGTAATTGTTTTCTACTTGTCCAATTAGCCTTTATTAAGAAAATAGAGCTAATTAGAGAGTGCATGCGCTACGTACTTGTACTTATATTATTTATTAATCCCATTAATCTAAGACATTGAGTAAATAAATATGAGAAATAAATGTACAGTTCCTAAAGATGGAGTGTGTCGCATATTACTGGGGGGGATCTGTTGAATGCTATGACATTTTTTTCTTGATAGCAGTTCTGTGAATAAGAAAATATAATCTCATTTATTCATTCATCTACGCTATATCCACAAAACGTCAGTTGCTCTAGCCTTTTAAAATCTATATAAATAAAAATGTATATTTGGTTTGTACATATTCGATTTGTGTAGGTACCTACACTTCAAAGCCGATCGATTGCGAATTAATAAAAATTCATCAGAACATAATTATTCCACCCTGTATAGCACAGAAGTACAGAATGAGCTAAAACTGTGCTACTACGAGATTCTCTACACTACTCGATAAATGAATATCGATCGATTCAATGTAAATTGTGAATGCAAAAACGATGTCGACTACGAATAGATGGGGCCTGTGTTATAAACTTACAGTGATTTAATGTAAAACCTATATTATATTTATTGATAGATGTTCACTTTCAAATAGTTAAAACACAATAGGGGCTTACCTATCTGTCAAAAGGCACAAGAAAATAGTGACAGAATAGCTTAAAAAAATTACCTAGCTCTGTACTATGAAACATTCTAATAATATAGTTAGTTTTATTAATTTCTACACACTATTTTGCATGGTTCAAAGCTTACACTTTAGGTGCAAGCTTAATTTAGGCAATAAAGTTGGAATTGAATTCTTAGCATCTGAGGAAATAATTTTTGAAAACTGGAAGGTGTCTGGAGCGAGAAATTGCCCGGCGTACGTTGGTTAACCTTTTACACCCGTAACAAAATACACTTCTACATTTTACGTCTGTATTACCGCTGCATCCCACATCTTGAACCACATAATTATGCATGTCTGCACGCATTACCCGATTTCGATACATTCATCTGCTGTGTAGTTAAAAAGCACGCAAACTATGACGTATTCTATAAATTATGAAACACGCAAACGATACGCAATGAATATTTAAAACACGCTATATATCTCTATTTGATATTTGTTTCTATGTTCGTATTAATTATATACGGACTATACTCTAATTAATGAGCACCAAGAATTGTAGTTTTTGTAAACAGACAGTTTATATCTTAGTTAATTCTCATTACGATAAAAAAATAAGAGCCCGAGACCTCTAGATCCAACCAACGTAAGATCAACTTCTTAAACGCAAAGCTACCGAAGTTTTATACCACTTATGGACAAAGTCACCTAGGTAATTTTCCCTGAACTATTCGAAATATTTGACTTAAGACTCAATCAATTAACTTATTACTGGACATAGCCTCTCACAATGTGGACATAGCTCCAGATCCTCCACCCTCCACATACAGTTTGTCCCTGCCGCCGTTTTCATGTCATCAGTCCTTTTTTAGGGTGCCTCCTACTTTGTCATCTCATAGCCTCCACTCAAGGACTCGTTTGTTCCAGCGACCACTGGTCCTTTGGCAGATGACGATGTCAGCTTAGTTATTCTGCGAGCTATGTCAGTGATTTTAGTTCTTTGTTGGATGACCTGATTACGAATTTTATTCTTCAAAGAGACTCCAAGCAGGTCGCTTCAAGGCCCGCTGAGACTTTTAATACGCACAAGTTGAGACTGAGCAGTTTAAAAAGCATTACATTTTATTCGGGACAAATGAATCTTTTTTTTTTATACAACTTATGATGGTAAGTGGTTACCGTGGCCTATGGGCGAGTGTAACACCAGAGGAATAACACTCGTGCCGCAACCCCTGTAAGAACAAAGACATTCTGTGTCGTCAGCGCAAAAGATGTAGGATAAGCCTTTGGTCTTCCCACGGACAACACTAAACCTTTCTAGTGAGCTCTGGCTACCCTACTCACCACCGAAAACACAACACAAGGTTATTAAACGGCGATATTCTGTAGGGTGCAGGTACTTTCCCAGTCGGACTGCTCGATTGGGACGGATATACCGTCGTGTCCTACCTCCTCTTATCTCCTCTAATCTAACAGCAGTTTGTCTATTTCTTCAACGACTGACGGGGGTTAGCTCAAAGTTCGCAAGTTCTGTGACAGGCACTTGCGACAGTTTTGAGTGGCCATATTAGCCGTAGCATGACGTGTAAGTGGTCAGCTCACTTTATACCCGCAAGTGACTTCATTTCTTTCATAATTTTATTTCATTGTTTATAATTTTTTTCCGAAATGATGAATCATAAGATATTAAATTTAGTTACTTGTTAAGTTGTGATATATCGCTTGAAACTCGTCTCGCGAACATTCAAACTTGGTTCACGCAGTTTTTGCACGTGGTGAGAATCCGGCTCATTATCGAAGTTTGGTTACTCAATTAATTTTAATTAGAAATACCAAAGATGGCCAGAAAATGATCATGCTGTGATGGCTCCCTTCACTTGAGCCCGTTGACAGCTGACTTGTGGGACGTGGGTGTTTCCAGAAGTAAAAAATAAATTAAACTGGATTGTTATTACATTTATAGATTCTACATCGAAAATATTCAGTTATAGTAAGTGCTTACAACTTCACTTATTAGACTTACGAATGAATCTGCTCTACGAGTACTTATTTGCGGTTAATTACTACCTTCAATTAGCGTCCCCACTAGGTGACCAATTTCGAGGAATTTGTCCCCGTAGATATTTGGCGACTTCGTGCGACATGTCATGTGAAATCTTTTTGTAAGATTCATAATCAATTACCATAAATTCGTAAAGGAAAACATCCGTCAACCGGCAACACGATCCACATTAACTAATGTGGACAAATTGAGTCAGATATTGGGCAACGCAGGGTGATGTCGCCTGATGTGGTCAGGGATATTAGATACGCGGTTTACTGACCTATGTGACATAAAGTAGAACTTTTTCATTGCTACGTCCATGAGTATGCACAAAAACACATGTTATAAAAAAGTATATTTCCTCACATTTCATAACCACAAGCTATGCTTAGTTTGGGTCTAAGTGGCGCTGTGTGGTATCTTTATTTATAGTTCCTATTAAAAACTACTAGACTATTAAGCAGGTTTGGAAGACAGGTGGATGGTTATTAATAGCTCTACTTTTCGCTATAATATGTCTATTTGACCCTATTAATTTTATTAAAAAAATTCAAATACTTCAACCAATATTGTACATACCTACCGACAATAATTATAACGTCGTCTGGCAGACATTATTAATGGAATTGAATTAAATAATAGTATAATTACCATAATATTGGTATTCGGACAAGTTTTTTAATTATTTTAATGAAATCAACATAATTGCTGACGTATTTTCGCTCAAACAGTTCAGCTGTTATCTAGCACTGCAGAGGCTGTGCGATTTCATTTTAGAAATTAATTCTACTTTCCACGATTAAAAGTCTGTCAACTCGAGACTGAAATCAAGTAGCGGGAGTTTTGCGGATTTAATGACTTTTATTTATTTTATTTAGAGATAGTCTAGATTGCATGACAACTTTACTTATACGGCTGCAGAACTCTGAGAATAAATTATCGCGTTTATATAAAAAAATATCGCGAGGAATCCAAACCGACATCCAGTTTTCGAAAGTTTCTATTAATAATGCATTTGAGGAAGGCGAAGTCACTTGTACTGAATTATTATATTCAATTAAGATTTAAGTTCGTGTTTAAAGTGCGATTAAGATTTTCTTTTGGTTTTCCTTTTATCATCTTAAAAATATAAGCCTAGTTTTGATCTCAAATAAACCAGTTGATGGCAAAAGGCTCCTCATATTAGGTGCATAGCATAATATTCGACTGTTTACCTCTTTGGAGACACGAAGGCGTCAGTACATAGTATGCTGAATTTCATATCACCTGCTTCATTACTGCCTTAGGTATTAAAACAGTTAGTTGCGTTATATGAAACCCGATAAACAATATTTGACGTTTATACCTATCAATATACTTTATTCCAGGAAATATAAATGTCATCTTTGTACTTCAACAATGAATATAATCACAACAACTACTAAAATATGCTACTGCCCCACATTGAAGCATTGTACAACAAATATCGACCCACTTGCCCATAAATTACTGCAGTGCTATAAGATGGCCAGTTTCACAATTTTTCTGTCCATAGCTCGCAGATGATGTAGGCAGATTTGGGTTATATACACCACCACCGTTGTATCGCAATGATCCTACGCACTGTATATGCTTACTTATTAGACGTTAGAATTGCATAGATCACTCAGACTGAATGTAGTATAGGGTGAGTGTAGTAAAACATAACTTGCCATCTTTTAGTCTCGTAATTTTGGTACCGTACACAGCATTGTGAAAATGTTTCAAAAGTGTGTCTTGCAATTGAAACATCAACTTTTATAAATCTCAAAAGACACGGCGATAAAGAAAATAAAAATGGATAATCATTGAAATATACAAAAAACATAAATTTTAATTGTAGGATGAAGATTGAATTCAATAGTAAAAGAAAAATAGAAGCAAGGTAAATATATCTTGATAATTCTTTGAAAGAAAGCCTCTGGCTGGGCGCGTCTAATTGATAAAAACAGAGCAGTTTACAGTAGTACAGTCTGCGCCGTGAAAGATTTGATATAAAATGGTTTCGTACTAATCATTCCAGGGACTTTGTGGACTTCAAGTTTTGGCGTAAAATATTAGTGGTCATGTTGACATAAGTTCTAAGATTAACTAAGCCAATGTTGCAGCAATTTCATCCCTGTTGCTACTTCAAAATTCCGATTTACTGTGTATTTTACCAAAACCATTAATTATCTAAATATATCACCAGAGTTACATATCTATGTAACTACTGAATAATAATTATGTCCAATTTAAATCCAATATGCAATTTATTTTATTAAAAGTTACGATTTTTCCTATAAATTAGTGACAAAGCAGCAGCTGTTGTTATCGAGATCTAAGACATAATATATTGATCTATTAATAATCAATTACGCAAATTGCTAAAATATTTTTTGAGACAGAATTGCTAATATATAATTAATATGTATAAAGAATTGTCTTTTCTTTGTCTTTAAATGAGAATTCCAAACGCTGATCGCACATTGAGCAATCTCGTAGGCATGTCAAATATATAAAGAGAAAATGCACTACAAGGACACCCGCTCCCGCCCTGGGATATAATTACCGCACTGTGTCGCGCCTTCAATGAACAACCCATCTTTATGTAGCCGTTACGCAGATAAACCTAAAATGTTGATGGCTGTACAGCGACACGACTATTGCCTACAACATTAAAATATAAAAAAAAAACTAGACGGCCGTGGCTTCAACGCATATGTTGGAATTTTTATATCATCGTGGCATTTCACTTATTTTTACCAATCGCCTTAATACTGGATACTGTAGATAAATATATAGATAACTAGATACGAGGGTAATTTCCGCGCATTCAATGGAAACACCGGGCAGAGAGATTGTAGAATGTAGATACCACAGACACTCAAATTTGTACTTACATACAAAATGTTTCGATGAATATTATTTTAGTTGTATACATTTGTGCTGCGCCTATCCAAACAGTTCCAACTTTGTTGTGGCTCATAATCACTTGAAATTATATCTTCTTCTGTGGTTATGGGATTCAGGATATCCCTGGAGGTGAGGAGGTGAAGACCAGTTGAAGGGAAGAAGCAGCACTATCTCATTGAATTCCTACCTTATATAATGCTAATATGACTGATGAGAGTGCTGAAGGTCAATCCTGCATTTCCTTCATTTTTTTCTAGCCATTTTCCACTTCTCTAAAGACCTGTGCAGATGCAGTAATGCGTCAGTGACACCTGGTGTTGCAACTGTAACCATTAAGGAAACCGTTGACTTGTTGGTTATCATAATACCTAGTTACACACATTAAGTACATATATTAAGAAAGTAATTTAATAATAATATATAAATTAGTAATTTTACAAGTTTTCTCCATTATTTCGTATTTTCATTCATTCATTTCAGCCATAGGACGTCCACTGCTGAACATAGACATCTTCCATCGACCTCCAATCCGACCGCTTGTATTATTATTTTGTACAGTGAAATAATTTTTACTAACTTTCGTACTTTTCCTGGAAAATATGTAGCTTCAACTATTATTCTTAAACTCATTTAATTAAAATCATGAGCTATTTTAATGATTCCCACATTACATTGACATGATACTGCAAGAAAAACTTACAAGAAGAAAACTACTGATAATGTTTCTAATCCAGACAAGAGAAGGGCTTAGAACATAATTTCTACAGTAATTCTAAAATTCTAACTGAAAAATCTACAGTTAAGCATCTTGTTTTGTGATAGAGGAAGAATCCGTGTGTGGTCAATCAACATTATTCCCAATTCCCAAGTAGGGATGTGCCTTCGAACAGCCACATCAAGATGTCATTGTCATTCACAAGACACACTGATCTAACTGTCAGTCCCTTACTTAGCTGTTGAAAGTTTAGACAGCATACTGTACTTCATTTAAATTGAATGAATGGAAAAAGGTGTTAAGCAGTGAGCCAGTCACGGTGCGCGGCGTGCCGATAATTGAGGTTAGGCGTTTTGTCACATTGCATCTCCTAACCATCATTTTCCCACGGATAAATTCTAGGCGTTTTCTGTAACCTAGAACAGAAATTGTTGACACTATTTTGGAATGGAATACCTGCTACCAGATAATTTAATTGTTGAGACTTTACATGAATAATATTCAGAATGTTATGTGTTTACAGGTACTATTTCTTGTTATGATCAGTGTAATTAATAGTTGTGGATAAATCTGATTTTCGAATCATTATTCTGGCCAGTTTATTGATCTTTGTTCACAATTATGTGACTAAATTATTCAACAACTCGTGTACCGTCCTATAAAGTACGTATTAACTGTGTTATCAATGTTTTTGCACGTCGCGGCGGTGGACGCGGGGCGACGGTATGACTTGTGGGGAGGGACGAGGGAGGGGGGGGGGAGGTAGAGAAGGCATGTCGGACTTGTTTTAATTGGCTCAAGGAAGCACGCTTCAACGACTTCGACACAACAGCCCACCTGACGATGTCAAGAGAGCGAAAATGTACACGTAGATTTTAATGACACCAAACCTGACTATTTCATTATACTCTAGGGCAGGTTCATCTATTGAGAACAAATTGATATTTTATGGTGCGACTTGGCTCTTTATTGATCAGCCAGATCTAATACCGTTACTAATCAGACGATTAGTAACTGAAAGGGAACATTCAAACCCTTAATCACAATAATTATATTATTTTCTCGTCATTGATGAAGTGAAGTCGTTGTGAATTTTACTTTAATTATACCTTAAACGCTTAATAATTATAATTGTGAGCACAAACAATTATTTATTATAATACAAGGAGCTCAGATATGTTAATGGGCGAATTATGTCCACTTGACGCATTCATTACGCTAAATTAGTTGGAGGCACGTGCGGCGGCGACGACACGGCTACGACACGGGGCGGCGGCGGCACACGGCGCTACACAACAAACGTTCTGAAGCCATTGTCTCATGAATCATAAATTATATTAATATTCTCAAAAAGATACGACCCTATATTATGCAAAATATCCTAAAACGGGGCAACCTGTCTGTCTCCTGAGATGCGTTAAATAATTAAAAACGCGCATAAATCAGCGCGTGCGCATGCTAATCGATCGACTCACACGAGTTATTCAAATAAGCGAGAGAAAAAAATCTCGCACGTTACAATTATGACAGCCGCCCGCCACGGGAATAATGCCAACAATTTATTTGAATTACAAATTGAACGTACTACAGACGGTTTAGCGCGGTGCGAATAAATAATTTGATATTATGCAAAGTGATGATACCACAGTTAAGCGCCTCGTGACCTTGACATAGACCCATAAATAAGAATATCTTAAACACTCATACATATGGACGCCGGTTCGCACACTCAAATATGGTAAGTGCCGGCTTATGAATAAATTTTATTATTTAAAACTCGGTATGTTCATTACTAAAACAAATACTCGTAAGGCGTAGTAATACAGGCTGTTTCTGTTTGCACTTCGGCCGCGTAGGGGTGGTTGGTATGTGACGTTGGTCAAATGGTCCATCGCCGGGCACGGGCCCCACATCGTCTTGTATCGGCCATTGTGTGACGAAACCCTAATAGTCGAATTATTCATTAGTATTCGATGTTTATGGCTAAATGCGGAGGTGATATTTTTACACATAGCTCCGATAGATTTTAGCTTTATAACGTTCAAGGTGAACGGGGTTGTGTTGGCTGCACGATGCCTGGGTGCGCCCACGCACCTCCTGCACGTGTAGGGCTGACGATTGTACGATTTTCATACGTCACCACTCTAAATAATTGTGCAGAACATTAATTTGAAATAGATGCAATATGTAAAATGTTGTTTTACGACTATTACATTTTATGGAACATCAATAAAATAAATTTCACGTTTTATTAGAAACAGATCGTAGCATTATCATTAATTCCGAATTTTATGAGGCATGAATATGGATACAAATGAATTATTATTGACTTAGCCTTTAGAGTTTCATCATTAAAATGTAAAAAATATTATTTATGCAAAATAAACTTTTGTGATATTGCAAAATGCATGTCTACACCTTAATTTTATACACGCTGTATATAAGCTGTAAGTAATGAATGCAAATTCTTTATATATGACACATAAATGCATCAAATTATACAGAAAGGTTGCACAAAAACTGAACGAAAGGCATTGCAAACTCGTACTTAAAATATATGTATAGTTGAATAAGTTGGCTACGGCAGTAGCCCTGGCGGGTGGTTACATCACACACAATGGTGAGTCGCTACACTCGCTGCCTAGGACACAAAACAATGCTCAGTCACGGATCGACACATTACGCAACCAGCTAACATCTCCATCGGTTGCTGCTTGCTTTGGCTTCAGTGACAGCAACATTTACTCGACTCACCTTGTGTGACAACTCGAATTTTGTCATACGAGGCAGTTTGAACTGTCAATCGTGATTAATATCTGTTGATAGTGGATGTAAGCGAGAAGGTCGGCTTGACGCTATTGATTAAGGACATTCTGGTATAACAGCTTAGTTGATATAGGACACTACTTGAACTATACATGTCATAAGGTGAGTATGCTGATATAGACAATAATAATAACATTAGGTAGGAGGTAACATAGCAAGTGGTATCTTTGTTGAGACTTCCGTGAGACGTTGACTGAGTTATAGCCTAGTTTTGCTATAAAAGCCTTTACAACAATATTGGTACTGGAATTCTTGTGTAATTCTAAGATACTTAGTTATGTGTTGTTGTGTGTGTCCAGCAAAAAACAAGGAAACAATGAACGTATTCTCAAACATTATTATAAATAATAACATTTTAAACAATAAGTTTGAAAAAAATCAAGTATGTAAGACACTTATACCAATGTAAAATATTAACATTGCAATTTAGGTTAGATTTCACCAAACCGGTTCTACTGATTCATAGAATGAAATTTATTATATCTGCAGGTACTCCTTTTTTCTTACTGTATTATTCTACTCATACTACGATCAAAATATTTAAACACCCAGAGGAACACCCTGTAAATATGCAAGGTCTCATGACCTAAGGCGAGAACACAGCGCACTCTCCACACAACAAAACAACAATCGTTGTGTTTCCATTAAACAAATTTGTGAATACATAATACGTTGATATTAATATTTATAGAGCGGCCATTTGAATAGATCGTTGATACCAGTCGTTAGCGCCGGCCGCTGATCGCATCTCAACTGTTGATGCTTGTTGCTACCAATTAACTTATCCGAGACATCGTACTCGTGTTATTTGCTTAGCATTGAAGTTATTGAAAGATATCTTACTAGCTGTTGCTCGCGTCTTTACCTACGTTGATACCGTTTCTCGTTTGTTGATATTTTTGTAATATTCTTCGTGTATTTAATTTACGAAATGAAGCATGTTTCAGAGTGGACATTTTTTTTTTTTATATTCCACAGGTGGCAGACGATTATCGTGGCCTATGGATACGTGCAACACCAGGTTCATCATACTCGTGCTGTCGACCATGTAAGATCCTTCAGATGGCCCTTTTTGAAGATCCCCACAATCCTTAGGGAAAAAAGCAGATACTTAGTTCAATCCATGGCTTTAGCGTGCATGGAATAAAATTCATTTCGTACCTCAATGAGCGCATCGATTGCAGAATGAGGAGTCGAGCGGTGCGGTGATAAAAATTACTCTGATCACAGACCATTGTACAGGCGGTAGAAATTGCACTGCGAGGCAATATCTCTACTCGGCCTGAGCCTTTGCATCGAGGGGGCCAATGTGGTAATACGGTCCTCCGGCAAAAAAGTTGACAGCAGTGCCCCTTGTGAGGTCGGACTTGCGACTTATAAAGAAGAAGTCTTAGCCTCATAGCCCTGTTATCTTTCTAGTAGCAGCGTTATTGGACACGATACGTAATACTTACATAAATATAAATGATAACTGTTTACCATTTACGGTGATGGTTTGATTTTAAATACCTAACACAAGTTACTTGATCATAAACTAGTGACAGAGAACCACGATCTTTAGGCGACCCAGGAAGGTCAGGTGGAACTATTTGAAGTAAGTATTAAAGCGCTGATACATATCTCGATAAGAACAGACACGGCTTGACATTGACAGGCGTAGGCACGGGTTTAATTAAATTATAATGAATAGACGTCGTAGCATCGTGAATGACGTCCCGTGAATAAGACGCAGGGGTGTACGGGGGGGGGGGGGGGGGGCGGAGAGGGTTCCTGCGCCCGCACATTCATAAAAACACAGCATTCATTGACGGTGATGTGATGCTATCTTTACTTGTCGCGCAGTATATGATAAAATAACACATCATATTTTTATGGCGACGAGTTTTATAATGCGCAGGAACAACCTTGCTTTTGCTAACTTGTTTTCTAACCTGTTTTTATACAGACACATTACAACTTTATGCCCTTACTGTACTTGAGGGATAAGAATGTTTCTAGTTATGGTTTTAACATTTTAGCTGTTAATATAACATATGATATTATATTATCGGCTTATAAGCATTGGCCTATTAGTCGCGTAGTTCATTTACCTATGTAGTGCTTCACTTTTGTTGTTAGAATGCCGCTTTAGATACGGATCTATATACGTTAGCGGAAGAGGAGGTTTGTATAAATCTGGTGGAAAAACAATATCATTATTTTACCATTTTTTTTTATTTGTATGAAGTCAATTCATTCTGGATTTATAATTTTTTGGTATAGCTTTTTTGTTAATAATATTTAGATATGGTCTGTGATATTGGTCCACACATTATATATACTTACCACATTATATTATTTTTTCCATACGGAAATCCGTGGTGTGCCTACGAGTATGTATGTATATTCTAATTTAGTAGTTTAATTTTAATGAAATTTTAAAGCAATTAGTACGTTAACTTGTCCTAATTATTTAAATTTGATTTCGTTTAATGTTTGCTTTTATAATTGAAAAATTATTCATCATAATCATAGCGTTAGACCCGGCAGTACCCGAGACTTTCTTCTCGGAGCCACGAACTCCTGTTCCCCTTGAGATGGCACCAATTAAGCATATTGTTTTTGTTCCACGGTTTTTAGACATTCCATGTAGAACAGATACCCAGAATTTATCCCGAACAATAATCTATTGAACAACAAATTCCTCTAACAAAAGCCAAGGTGACCTTTTAAAATTTCTTCCTATCCATCCAGACAGAAAGGAATCACGGACATCAAGTAACGATAAAGGCGTGGACCTAATCACCTTTCCCCGATCTGTTCACACATTAAAGCATTAATATTCCGTGGTATATACTGCAGTGATCCTAACGACTAAAGGAAGGACGTTCAGTACGTGCCTCACAAAGCGCCCTACGATATTACCCCGAGTTTTTGTGCTGCCGTATTAGGAGCGACGCCGGGCCCGACGTGTACATACTAGCGGATAAAAAACGCTTGTTTGTATGTCTGTATTGTTCATGTAGGTTCGGGGGAGGGTTGGAAATTATGCTCACTTGGAAGCTGCGATCGAGTAACTGTTAAACTGGTGACACAGTGATCGATCTTGCTATACTTCTACTAATGAACCACATCTGATCTCCAGCTTAAGTAGTCAGCGCGGGCCTAAGGGTGACGGGTGGAGGCGCCTGTCACCCTAGTAGAAGCAGGCCGCAGCAGTGGCGGCGGCGCAAAGTACGCCACCCCATACCCGGGGGCTAGATGGGGACCGTGAGCGTTACATCCGAAGAGAGTTATCTCGAAAGAAGAAGAAGGTTTCGAGTCTGCCGAGTGCGAGTGATATGTTGGCTACTATCTCACCTCCAGCAACTAAAGACCCAAAGACGGCGGTGTGCGTTTTAGTCGGTTGGAGTTCAACATAACCTCTTTCTCCGGCTCCGGTGAGATTGGTAGCCGCGGGTATTTTGCACACGAAAAACAAAAATAAGCTGTAGTCAAGTGTCGGCTCATGTCTAAGTTTTCTGGTAGATATAAGGCTTTAAAATGTAATACAAAGCTGGAAGTAGAATATGAATAATATAACAAAAAATAAACTTCTCGTACCTACCTGGTGTTATCCTACACTACGCATAGAGCACGAGCAGAAGTAGGCGGATCTACCTGCATCCGTTCACGTGCAACGCATCTGGTAATAGTCAGAACAAGAAGTCACACATTGTTGGTACTGTATAGTAATAAAAGGTAAATAATGTAAAATCAGTTGACCAAAGATAGCTCCCGTAGCACTAACCAGCCTTCAAAATCAACAATAAATCTAAATCATAACAGTCTTTATTTCCTTGTTCACATGCAAAACTAAATAAAAAAACGAAATCCTTAATCCAAAAACATGACACCACACAATACTAAAACCGTCAACTTACATAACGCAATCAACGTATCGTTTATTTCTAAACGCTGCAGACAAATCCTTTTGTCACACACGACAATCCCACATTATGTTTACTCTTAAGAACACCTTAAAGTTAAAGACTTAGAGTTTAAATTCTACATTTGAATTGCTATAGGCTGCTCTGTAGGTACTAAGACCCGATTAGGTGAGATAGGATAATTCTCGATTCGTCGTCAATGCTCAATATATCTGATCGTCGCTGTGTGTTCGACAATGTACCTTAAACACGCCAGTTTATTGTGGCAACAAACCCGAGGTGAGATGATTTTAGGATAGCAGCTATTCTTGGAACGATCAGAGATATGGAGACACGTAGATTTGACGGGGATATAATGTTTTGGCCTGTGTTGAACGATTTGGTTGAGGAAAGGAGTTGTAGATACTGTTCTATCAGATTGAAATAGAAATCCAGTTTATCACTGTAAAGTTGTTAAGATAGATTTAGATATCAGACTTAGTTTTGACAAACATTTCACATTAGGATTACGTTTGAAAAGGAACTTACTTAGCACATTCAGTAATACCGCTTTGGCTAACTTGCTTCCTTATGTGTTTTTTTTTTCAAAGTAATAGGGATGTTGATATATTCGGTCATTGGAGTATCGTCGTCATCCTATGTTAAAACGTTATTACGTTTAAACCTTCTGGGTAAACTAAATAGTACTCGTGTGACTATAGCGGATTAAGTTTGCATCGTATACAAAATATCTCACCAATTGAGAGAGTTTAGCGACATCAGTTATGCTAAAGAATCTGTCGTATCACATTTCAAGTAGTTTTTTCTGAACTGTGTTCACTTGACATATATCAATTTCATACACAAGTTTAGGAGTTGCTATTGATTTTGTGAAGACAGCTTCATTTAGCCCAACCCTGGAAGGAAGAGATGTAAATATACTGTACATAGTTATCCTATTGTTTTAAGTGCGTTATGAAGTATCAAGCTAATATTTTCTACGGAAGTATCAATAATAGCAACGATCGGGAAGTCAGATAGAGTAAATACATTGTGAGAAAAGCTGAAAAGGTCACGCTCGAGGCAAGGTCAAGAGCTGACGAGAGATAAGCATCAGACGAGATGCGAGTCTACGTGTCCCAAACCGTGGGACTGCCGCACAATGCTCTTTGTAACGCCACCAAATAAATTTTCTTACATAATTGTGGCAATTAAAAGTTTTACGTGCTCCAGCGCCGGCCGAAGATCGCCGAGCGACGCCGAACTGTTCCGATACGACGACATTCTGATCCCTCGATAACGTGTTAACTGTTACATACACGAAAATGAAACAGGTGCCACGGAAAGTATTCTGGCCGAGATTCCGTTAACTTGTTCTTTGTTTACGATCCCAAATAAATTACACATTCTTAACGCTCGATATTGATCTGTGATGGACATTAGACGGATGCAATGTTATCTACTATAATGAAATCACTGCATGCAAAGTAGGCTTCATTGTAATGAATCCCAAACGCGATACAACAGTAGCTAAAGAACAGGTACTTCATAAAGAATAAGTAAAATTTATTTAACCAACATATTATGCAGTGATGAAGGTAAACTCACACAGTCTATAAATATTAATATTTAACCACTTATTTCTTTCGTGATTAACGTAGTATAAAATGGATTCACTAATAACTTTGCAGAAGTAAATAATTATTTTATTTGTGAGTTGGTTGGGTTGTAGTTAATTATACCACTTGCAATTTAATTCTTACAGATTCGTCATAAACAATTAAAACCTTTTTAGAAATCTTTGTTTTAAAATTATTTTTAATCTTCAAGAATGTAGCAAACAATCCAAAATAATTTAATTCATAAAATCCATGTAAGAATCACTTAGTTTTGGAATATGTAACCTATGTGTATGTTTGTATTGGATAAAGAATTTTGAAAGATAATATGTAATGTCTCTGCACATGATATTCTTAACGAGGCTTAAGAAATTAAAATAAATGAGGAAGAAAGTCTTCGTTTCATATTTAAGGTATAATAAAATTGATCTCTTCCTCATTCATTCATCAAAGCTGGGGTAAACTCTTCACATTATCATCATTTGGTGTCATTAATTTAGTGTTGTTTGTTTTTATGTGAGCAACTGCTGTTTGACCCCTCAATCCAGAGAAAAAGTCCGCATGTCCATCAATCAGAAACCATACCTTATATACTTTGGATTAGCTTGGGTGCCGAAAATTTAGTTGGTCCCATTGCCCAAACAACAAAAATAGTAGTTGACACACATTGGAGGAAAATTAATCTGTGACTGTTCAATTAGGTTCATTATCTTCACTCCTCGTGAATGTGGTAGGTGTGAGTCGGTCCAGCATTTAGTATCGCTGTCGACGGCCACTATCACACATAATATCAGCGTGTCCATTGTTTTGAATATATAATTCCCACGTGTGCGGCTCCGCTCGTAGTAATGACCTCAGATCAGCTGATTGCTGGTATGATTGATAAGTTTATTTTATACTGTTTTGATGTTGGAAATGCTGCTACTGTAATTTAGATGTTTATAAGTTTTGTTGCTTATTACTGTCATATCTCGTCTCATCTTTCTCCTAAAGACCTTCACTAAAGGGTTTTATAATCAGCTCTCTGCTGTGGTTTTTCCAAGCGAAGAAGAATGCCATATCTATAGGGTCAGCTTTTGAGTGACACCTCTGGGGTTGCAAACGTCCATTGGCCGCGATGACCACTTTCCATCAGGTGGATCGTATGATTTAATTTCATTAAATACATATTTTTGTTTACTTATCTGCGAATAACCAAGTGGACTGATAATTTATATCTGACTTAATCTGACTTACTGCAAATAAAGTAAGTCCTATTTTTCTTTTGCATGAAATGCCAAATACCTACAGTTTGCAGAAAATGATAGGTACTTGGCAACCAGTCATTCAAAAAAATGACAGAACATTATAATGCCCATTTAAAATGCATAATGAAATTCATAACAATTTATTTTAACTACGTTCCAGTATTCAATTACTCCATTAATTTGCATTATACATTCTTCAGCTTCGATAAGTTCTACGCAACAATGTTGCTGCTCTTGCTACCATGTACATCGTACAGCGGCTCGAATCAGTAGGTACCTACCGAAAACAACGCCTTTTGTATTTTTTTAACAGGAATCTAAACAGCATAACAGATAACACTAAAATCGTCACAGAAAAAATGATATCCTTCCAAGATTTCCTCCATACAGATAGGAAAAATACCAAACAAATACAAGACGCGGAAGCAGGCGCCTATCAGACGCGTATCGTGGCGTATCCTTTGTTGCGCGCGCGCATTGAGGAAACACCTTGGGGTGACGTCACACCGATGAGGACGCGCATGCGCGTGCGAACGACGATAGTAAGAAATTGTTGTAACTGGGGACTTTGGGGAAAATGCGAATGACAATCGCGAAGGTTGTATGAGGCAGGTGTAATCACATGTTCGCTATTTATAAAAGACACACGTGCATAACTGCTATATAAAGTTTATTATTTTTATTATGATTGTCGAGTTTCCTCCTTTTCTGCAAAATATTTTTTAAATTATTTACTTAAGTACCTACTTACTTATTTTTACATCCTAATATTGTAAAATGAGAAATAATTATTATTAAAAGTGTGCCAATATTTTAGTAGATTTAACATTTAATATAGAATAGAATAGAAATAAATATTGCGCTCAAAATAATCTAATGAACAATTTACTATAATTTAAATTACCTATGTACAAATGATAGAGTTATCGCTAAAAGCAATTTCTTACAGACAACCTTTGGATGGACATAAATTTTAACGGACATAATGATATAGTATACTTGATGTGCTTGGTGGTTGGTGGATATGTGGTAGCTATTAGTTTGATCATAAAAAGAAAAAGTTTGACCATTCATATGTTATATACAATATATGTATGTATCTACATATCTAGACACGCGGGAGCGTGTCAAGCCAAGTTCTAGAAACAGAACTGGCGAGCCGCACCGTGTGTAATATTACACGAACCATTTGGAGCCACTTTTGACCCCCTCATAAATCAAAAACTATTTAACATAAACGTATCAAATTTGGCTCATATATTGAGACTTGCGAGATACATATGTGTTCTAATTTTCATAAACTTATCTCAAACGGTTATTTAAATATTAATGTCCAAAATTCCTCATTTTTATCACTGACTGACCTATAGACCAAAACTATATCCCAGTTCCAGATGACCTAGAGAGTTAAAATTTGGCATGCAGATAGGTAATTAGATGAATAGAAAGGAAAAAATAAAAAACTGGCAATTTTTAAATAATTAGTTGCTATTATGAACGCTTAACATAAATTTCCCTAATATTACTTAAAGGAGACCAAAACTCTAACCCAGTTCCAGATGACCTAGAGAGTTAAAATTTGGTATGCAGATAGGTAATTAGATGAATACAAAGGAAAAAATAAAAAACTGGCAATTTTTAAATAATTAGATTCTATTATGAACGCTTAACATAAATACCTAATATTAATTAAGGAGACCAAAACTCTAACCCAGTTCCAGATGACCTGGAGAGTTAAAATTAGGTATGCAGCTAGGTAATTAGATGAATACAAAGGAATAAATAAAAAACTGGCAATTTTTAAATAATTAGATTCCATTATGAACGCTTAACATAAATACCTAATATTACTTAAAGGAGACCAAAACTCTAACCCAGTTCCAGATGACCTAGAGAGTTAAAATTTGGTATGCAGATAGGTAATTAGATGAATACAAGGGAATAAACGAAAAAACTGGCAATTTTGGATAATTAGATCCTACTAGCTGACAACAACATTTTTCATTCCTGCTCCGCACCTGTTAGTCGTAGCATGATGTTATATACATATAAACCTTCCTCTTTAACCATTCTATCTATTGAAACAAACCGCATCAAAATCCGTTGCGTAGTTCTAAAGATTTAAGCATACAAAGGGACAGAAAACGCGACTTTATTTTATACTATGTAGTGATTATGAACGCTTAACATAAATACCTAATATTACTTATAGGGTAGGTACCTACGTTATTAACTGGGATTAATATTATTATTTTTATATTTAGCGCACATCAATAGTGTAAAATCACATCAATAGTGTAAAATCATTACCTACTCATAAATAATGATAAAATAATACGCATTTATTTAGATTTTCAGTATATACACGACGCGCGCTTGTCAAGTGACGCCGGAGCGTCACAGCGCGCTGTGACACCCAAATCGAACCGTCCGTCGTCGCCGAACGAGCGGCAGCCGCGCTCATAAGCGCGAGCGCCGTCTTGCTGTCCGGTTGTCTCTCAATATCTGACCTATAAGGTTGCGATTTAGGCTGCGAAATTTTTCCTTAAGTTTCCTTTAGTGAAGTTTGTAGTAATAAAGTAAATATATAATTGTAGTAATATTATTATTACAATTTCTTTATTAAGTAGGTACGTACGTATAGTATTATAGTATAGGCAAATAGTTTATTTTTATTTTTTTAACCAATTGTATTTTTAAGTAAATAGGTAAGTTAAGTATAGTTAAAAGTAAGTAGGTGTATATAACTACTTAACTTAAGAGTTTGAGAACTTGTTGATAGTAGCAAATAATTTTATCTTTTTATTACGTAGGTAGGTATAGGTATTGTACAATGAGTCGTACAATAGAATTACGGGTGGGTGACACTCTCACCTTACACCAAATTATTCCAATGCCTCCCGATGGAAGATGGGCAATTCACTCAAATATTTCAAAGGTACAAGAAAATATAAGAAATAACACTGAGAAGGAAATTATACCCCGTAAACGTAAGAAAATACAGTAACTCATTCAATTGTTTTATATTTATAAAGTCTACTTTTAATTTTATTGATTTATTACAAAAAATATTAATGCATCATTAAGGCCTCTACATACCATACCCGCCTGCTCGCCAGGTTTGCCCGGCGGGTTGGAACGGCGGCATTAGATATTGTAATCTATTATCCCACCAAAAACATAAATGTAAAAAAGGAGAGCCAAGTTCAATACAAAAATTATTCTTTGCTGTGGGCTTGGCAATGCAATTGTTTTATACTTATCAAGTCAACTTTTAGTTTTGAATTGTCCTTTTAACAGGACTCACGGCGTTACGAGGATATGTACTTACCTACAAAAAGTAATGATATCCCACCAAAACATAAATGTAAAAAAAGGAGAGCCAAGTTCAATACAAAATTTATTCTCTGCTGTGGGCTTCGCCGCTAAAAGAATGGAGATCAGAGATTGAGTGCCAAGTTCTATGCAAAATCTAAATATGTAGTCTAAGGGCTGACTTGGCTGGTTTTCCCATACGAATTATTACTAAGTACCTACTTTTACACAGTCATGGAAGAGCCTTATGTTCGATGGGTAGTTTCTACCAGCAAGCTAAATTTTCGGAATATAGAAATAAGAACCGAAAGGTAACAGGTTTAGAACATGCGACGGCTATATAATTCGTATAGGAAAACCAGCCAAGTCAGCCCTTAGACTAAATATTTGGATTTTGCATAGAACTTGGCACTCAATCTCTGATCTCCATTCTTTTAGCGGCGAAGCCCACAGCAGAGAATAAATTTTGTATTGAACTTGGCTCTCCTTTTTTTACATTTATGTTTTGGTGGGTATATTTCATTGAAAGATACTACATGTATTATGCCTGCATGTCTTACTAATTAAAGATTGTAGTTGGACAAGAGGTTCATGTTTGTCAACGCCGTGGAAGAAATTTCAACTTATTTGACAGTTGAAACCTATTGCAACTACTACATTAAGAGGAGATATGATGCATGTAAAAACTTAAATTCTAAAATAATTATGTATGCATGTCTGAGACTGTATATCTCCCGCACTATCATCTTCGACAGCCCAACCATTCTCGAAAGTAAACAAAAACATCAAACTCCAAAATAAATTTATTTATTGATCTCGGAATCTATATTGACTCTAATCAGATGTAAATCGGAGGCGTTAGCAATATACTTAAATTATATTGTCGTCTTAGCACTACGGAAGACTATAAAAGTAGACGGCTTACCAGGAAGCACCAGGATGGTTTAGAGGCCACAGCCATAATGACAACACGGGACATAATAGGTTATGCAGACACCTCGGCTGTCTGTCAGCTCAAAGATTTATGTCATCCGCAGTCAGTCATACTACTGTCTGTTCATCATTGAACTTGAACTAACAGCTGCTACATTCTGAAGGAATATCTAGTAAAATTGGATACACATCTACATTTTACCAATTATATTTATTCGTACCAAGCTTACCTAGACAGGAATCTTCTGGTATTTTTCCATCAGGGTGTGGTCATGGAGAAAGAATATCACCACTCCATCTCGTCCGACGGGTGTCGCAAGAGACTACTAAAGTAAAACTTGAAATAAAACCTTGTACCAACCTGGAATGCGTGGAAACTATAGACCAAAACCTTCCAACATTAGGAGAGGAATATATTATCTTCAGCACTAGACTACGATAGGATGATTGATAGGTAGTCCTATTTCCATTTGAACTCATTTTCATAATGAGAATGATTATTTTCTAATAGAAAAAGTGTTATAAATAGCAGTCAATATGGTTACTCTAAAAATAATTGATCATTATCTTAAACACAAGTAGCTAAGAATAGACGATAAGTTATGATCCTTTCGTTAAATAAATCATCACGCATTGTACTTAAAGTGTGTAAGTACATAATAATATCCACTGCAGTGAGGATCATAAACCGCTAATGATGACCAATTAGGTTTCTAAACAAACAATCTGGGACTTTCTAAACGAAACTGTAATGAAGAGGTTATTACATACAATCAACTACGTACAACCTCTGACCTCCTAGTCACTCACCACTATTAAGCTTTTAGCACCGAATACCATTCAGCTATTAAATTAGGGTTGTCGACCAAACGCAACGAAATCAGACTCAAGTTGTGTGTTTGATTAAGCACACCGTTTCATGGCCATGGAGCTGATGAAATTTTGATGATTTTTTGTAATCTGTACATAGTTAAATATATTGTATTGATGTATGGTCAAATCTTGACATCGAAATAACCGATCAATAAAACCATATTGTCAATATTGTTTTTACTGAGTTTAAAACTTAAAATAGCTAGATGTTACAAGGGTGATCAACACGTTATATTTCAATTTATCAAACTGCCACCTTTGCCTATCAAATAAAACCCTTGACTGACTTTACCTCGTATGGTGTAATTTATAGCATAGGTAGTTGACAGCCCTGACTTATACCCGTACGTATATCGCGATGCGTTTATCTGCAATTATAACTCGTTTCGTCGGTTATAATAACTCTGAAGCATGTAGATTTTTTATATTTCCGGAGTGTTTTTGTATGAGCGGATGTTTAATTACAACCTCATGAGCGACCAGTCACAATCACAAAAAATTGTATATCAGCTTCGAGACAATAATCGACAAGGGCTTGTTAAAAATACAAATGAATAATTACTTCAATGTTAAACTAGTTTTATTTAAGATTTTTGTTGAAACCCAAATTTATAACTAGATGTTAATGGAGATTTGTTTGGTGGGTAACTCAATATTGAATAAAGCTATGACCAGACAAAACCAGATGAGAGTAAATAGCAAATTTAATCACAAGCTTGGAGGTTGTCGTATCCAGAGTGTATAGAAATATTTCGTTTCATGAATTGTGTGATAAGTGATAACTATACTATGCAGAACAGTCGGCAACCTTAAAGCAGAGCAGGTACTGAACTAAAGAGTGTTCCTTTTGCAATCGTTTCTAGTTCATGGATAGCAAATTTAGTTTAAAATTAAAAGCCCTTTCACTGTTGCAATAATTGTTGACCACAGTTATTTGAAGCAATGGAAATTACCCAAGATGTTATCAGTGTTCCTAACATTCATTGTCCGCAGATTTATCACACAGTGGTGGTTTTTCTCTTTCTGATAGGTTAGACAAGTGCAGGACCTGATTCCGGGCTAAGAGGTGTACGAACAAATAGATGCGGTATTAACTGACCTTCAATATGGAATATATGCAAAAGCTAACAATCTGAAACTTTTTTACATAGTAGTCTAAAAGTATTTAAACATAATCAAATTACTTCTATGTAATTTAACCGCTATGAGATTAAATTAAAACCTAATTATTCTTTCTAGTTTTTCGCCGTACATTAGCACAGACTACATGCAATAGGTTAGTAAAATATGCAATAAAAAGTTCTTGATTGTTGAAATTTCGCAGAAATTAATAATTTGAGTTCGTCCCGCACTGTGGATTACGTAAACAGATATTGGAAATTCTTCGGAATCATCGCAATAAATGGTATTTAGCACAGAATATCAATAAATCGCAATGTTACGTCGTCGCGTCGGCCTCAAGGAAACAGTTATTAATTAATAGGTAGGTATACTCAAAAGGCAAAAACTATATATCTCCTAAAATATGTTAGTAGTCATTTTTTAAATTCTATAATATGTCTACCAATCAAAACAAATGCAAATTATAAAACTGAATTTATGATTTTGAATATCTTAATTCAAACAGCTGATTAAAAGGCGTGTAATGGCCTAATCAAACGTATACGTTTGTTGCGACAAATTGTGAATCATGCAGTGGTGTTGCTGATGATCTGCTGCCGACATTTGGTTCTATAGTGTGCAACTTCTTGAGGCAGGCCATTTACTATTGAGTTATTAACATATTACATGACAGTAACATAGGTTAAAGATTAAAAGATTTTATATACTTGTAATCAAACCAGAACAGAAGCAAAGGACACGCTGAACGAATGCGAGGTTAGGTTTATATTAACGGTATTTGTTGAATATTATTATTATATTTCATAAAATTTTATAAAACCCATTTGGGGTTGAAATTAAACTCACTTGTGAGCAAACACAGAATGGACCTATTGACAAAATAAGGTGACTTTTTTCGTGTTGAGAGGTCATACAACCTATATAATTATATGTCATTGAACAAATTAGACAAATCTCTAAACATGCGAATTAATGTTAGGTCTTAAGGAATCATTTAAATATTATATCGCATGACTAGTAAATTCGAGGAAAACAAAATATTGTGTCCGATAAACAGCAGTAACTATACCCTATTATAGTCGTAAACAATTATTTTGTATACTCTTCTTGCTTTCTTATTTATTATCTTTAACCATCATCGATAAAAATGGAATTTTATTATGTATCTTCCTTTTACCAAAGGAATAATTGTTATATTACTCACATTTTAGACCAAGCGTCGCTATCTCATGTAAAATGATCAATGAGTTTCTTAAATATTACTTCTTATTAAGAACAGAAGTTACTGGTTTATCATCCCATTACATATTGTTATTATTTGTTACAATCGAGATTCTTCTATTGACTTATGCATTTACTGCATTGTGAGCCGATCACGCATCTAAAATTAGAGCTAAACCATTCAGTAGATTCATAGCTAAGTAACATTTCGCGTCAGTTGATTACCGTAAAGCACTTATGTGTACAGCGGATGGATCAAATCATGTCAAGTTATGATTCATAAAGTTTGTTATGTTGTGTTGACCTTTACCAGTAGTGATATTAATGGCAACTCCGAGTTATGTCTTGTTGGTTATGTGATTTGTAGATAGAACATTTTGTACGATTATTGTGATTAATAGACGTTTTATTGCTGTAATTACGCTTCCTTACTCGCATCCTCATTCTTCATTCATGACGTTCATATTATTTTGATACGGTTCAAAATAAATCAGTCAAATGAGTGTTGCATTACGCTCTTTGCAGATTTCATGAAGCTATAAATTAATTTTTTTTTTCAGCTACGAAGTTGGTAAACGATCTTTTAGTCTAGCTATTTTTATTCATTAATTCAACTCTGCATAATTTAATCGATACTTTTGTTAATTATGCATTCTAATGCTATTCATCAAATTTGGTAAGCTTTTTTAAAAGGTGATAAATAAATAAGATAAAATAAAACAGCTAAAATAATCGATTTGAAATTGATTACATTGAATGTCTAGTCGGCACTAGAACTCGGAACCAGTCTCTTACAGGGATAATAATGATTTGACCTACTCAAGAAAAAAGAACATACTCAAAGTAAATATAACTTTAAGAATGTTTTTTATATACTTAATTTTTTTAATTATAATAATGTTAATAAATTTCACATATGGAAGGCTACAACTAATATAATAAAGCGTAGTACTCACGAAGAGACGACAGAGTAGAAAGCATTAATTGTATAATTTCTACTTAAATTATCCCATCCGACATTTGTGTATCAATGTTCTGTTGTTAGGAAGGAACCCTTATAAACCTATAACAATGGCGGCGCGAAGCACGGGCACCGCTGTCATAACATGATCGATCAGGCTCTGATGAATCGGATAGCGCCGCTGGTGGGGCTTGAGGGCTTTTCACCTAGCCTTAGGTAGTTTATTATCTCATGTATGATAACGCCAAGAAAATATGCCAGGAGCGTAGCAAATGGAGACGTGATCTTTGACCACTCCACTTTTTTTTTTTTTTTTTTTATCGTGCGCAAAATCCCCACGGATACCACCTCCACCAAAGCCGATGGAGGTGATTATGTCGGACTCGAACCGACCAAAACGCACGCCGTCCATGGGTTCTTGATTGCCGGAGGTGAGATTATACAAGACATATCTCTCGCACCCCGGCAGACCCGGGGACATTTCTGTTGAGATGCCCCTCTTCCCCCAATGTGGGGACCATGGTGTCCCGATTTAGCCCCTGGGTATGGGGTGGCATTTTGCGCCATCGCCGTGGCCTGCTTCTGCTAGGGTGACCGGCGGCTCCACCCGTCACCCCCAGGCCCGCGCTCATGGGGGACGGAGGTCATTCTGCGACCTCCGACGTCCGAGTCGCCTCCGCTCATCACGGGCAGTGCGGGCCCGGAGTCTTCTCCGGACTCACTCCGCCACCTCCTTTTCGAGCATTACTTGCTCGCAGAAGGAGGCGGCGGCTGCCCAAGCACTCGCGCATCGTACCATCACCGTGAGCAAGGTGGCGAGCGAGATAACTCCCACCCCTAGGGCTGTCACTAGGACCCGCCTTGGCGGATCTTTGACCACTCCACTGGAAAAAGACGTGACTATTGTTTCTATGTATTCTCCCGGTGGATTTTGGGTTACAAATATGTTAGTGCAAATAAGGTAGCCATAATCACATTTCTTTAAGGTTCCAACGTAAATTTCACATCTGTGTTTATTAGTTCTTTGAATATTACTTAACTTAATTATGTATAAGTTAGGCTTAAATTGCATAATTGTCTTAAACTATTGGTAAAATATGTATATATGTATGGAAACAACCTCTATGACGTGGCGGTAGTAAACGCGTCCGCTACGCAGGGGACGCGGGTTTAATCCCCACTCAGTGCAAATATTTTTATGCATAAATATGGCTATTTGCATTGGTCAGGTCGTGCTTCAGAGAACACGTCTTCTTTGGCAGTCGATACGGATAGTTGGAATCGTAAAAGTTCAATAACTATTGCTACTACTACTATTACTAAATGCAATGCCTCTATATCTCTATTGGGTTGTCGCTGTTAGATGATAGTTGCTTCATAGAAAACATCGCAATTCTGCCAACCTCGCAGTTAGACTGGTAAAAGTTGACCCCAGACTCCAAGGTGAAAGCTTCGGGTGCGACTGGAATTAATGCTGGAACATAAAAACAGAAAAAGCTTAAGATAATTTATAGGTAAGTACTAAAATAAGTGGCTAGCCTATTTGCAATTTTTTTTTTTAAAAATAGAAATTATGCGTAGCTACATGTAACGGCATACAGTCCTTCAGATAAGAAGTGGTTATCGTGGTTTATTGACGTGTTATAACACCAGAGGCGCCACACTAGTTCATAGCTGTCGACCGCACACTGCACACCAGTAAATTGGATACACATTTGAATTTCCAAACGTGTATTTCTATCCGTAATTCAATATATATAGACGTGATATTTCTAAAACTGGTGACCTCACCCACCACAATGTCATTTAACTATTATTTGAATCTAATAAGTATTGTTGTGGCGTGAGGGGTCAGAGCATGCGCGCCATTATCCGCGCTGATGCGCTTCAGCTGTCGGCCGCGGATTTGAGAAGATTGATGAGCGTGGTGATTGGCCGAGCTGCCGTAAGGGTGAAACTTAAATTGTGAATCTATCAATGGTATATTGATAAAATATGACTGATTAGGCTTTATGATGTCATGGAAGGATCACATTTAATAATAATAATACTGTGTGCCATCACACCCCCGCGTTTTAAACTCGGGATGGTCACATTCTACATTTAGTAAAAAGGGTAATAGGAATTTCTACTTGTGAACTCTTTAATCGTAGAATGCCATGCTTGTTTTGAGAGACTAGAAATAGCGATCTCTAGTTGGACCCGTGTATTGGGACAGATTTTATTCTTTATGATAGATACACTAAACGCTATTGTTGTGTTTTAACGTTTGTACGATGGTTTGTGTTCAGAAGAATTATCTGACATGATGCGCACGCCTATTTTCTAACATCGCACCGCTAACCATAAGCAGCTCTAGCTATGGAATGAACTTAGGGAGTTCATTCCATAGCCAGAGCTACGATATGAGATACGATTTTTTCAAGTGACTATAATATGGGGTTCTTCAACATGGATATTAGAAGGTTTCTACAGGGTAACATACGTATACTCTATAAAATTTACCAAACATGGTAAATATCCCCTAGTATTATTATTAGTGAATATGAAAAGGTGAACAAGAATGGTTTGGCGTCAAAGTGAAACTCGTAGGAAACTTGGGGCTACAGGTTATGATGTTGCAATTACTGCTCCTACGGCTTTTAATTCCACATTTTATGTAAAACTTAGTTAGTTACACGCACCAGAAATCTTTATCATGCAAATATTTGTAATGAATAAAACTTAATTCAAACTGGTAACGACGCCAACACCTTTGATTAGATTAATGCTATAAGTCTTACTTTGTAACCATGCAATTTATGATCACCGAGTTATAAAATATCACTCACTCAGGCCTGTATATCTTAGAAGGAAAGTATGTAAACACAGCACCTTTACTTGGACGGCTAAGTATATCTGCCCTATGTATTAAGAAGGTGAGTAATCTCTCCTGAGTCGCAGTGGAAAACACCCAGGATCAGGGAAACAGTGACTCTTAAGATACTCCTCTTCGCCGATTGAACTTTTAAAGGGTTCCAACTACCTGTAACAACGGCCATAAATATTGGTATGACAACCGAGATCGAGAGCAGACCACGCAAAAAACACACCCTATATTATTACACCATACGATGGTATTGCCATTAAAGAGTTTTATTCAAAGAGCATTTTTCGCTATTCCGTATAGTTTAGTCATCCAATCTCTTTTGAAAAATTTACTCTTTATATGCATGCTTCATCTTATTTGACAACACTAGTATTTCAAGCTTCATTTCAAACCAGCAATTGCTAGTTGGCGCTATTCATTTACTTATGTAACCCTCGACTAGGTATAATATATCTGTGCATAATAAATTACAGCATAAATTAATATTGTAATTCGCCACACTGTCTGACTTTACCATAAATGGGCCAAAAATCACAACCACAAATAGTGGTAAACAATTAACTAGCGGCCAGCGTAGTTTTTAATAATAGGTACAATAATACAATTGAATTTCTTTTAAATATAGCACATGTCATCTGCAAAACAAGTATATACAAATAAAATGAACTAAAACTAAAATGGGTCATGGAATTCCTCTGCGTTTTCAGAAGGTAATTAATATTTTTTTCCATAGAATAATCCATTCATATATTAAATAATAATACATTTATTATTAAATAAATAAATATAATTTTACTAAATAGATTTTTTCAATACATTTTCCCGTCACAGGGAATCCTAGTGTCAAGATTAGTGTGACATATTTTTATGAATCATTTATATTGAATTGTGATACAATTTTAAAGAATAACATTAAACACTCTATAAGTAAAATTTGCCAATACAAGTTTTTCTAAATAAAAATAGTTTAGATGATTAAACAATTTTCAAATGTATTTCTAACTGTGGGTGAACAATGAACCATAATAATATTTCCTATCTGTTCAAGGCTCCAATTAATCTCGCATACCTGCTAGTGTTGGCCACGCAGAAGTGGGCTGTGTTATCGCAGATCTGTCGCGTGGACATTAATCTGGCGATGACTGCAAGGCCGTACCTTTAGAAAGGTGCCTCTGGGCTTCCATATAAGAAGAACTATTATATGCTTACCTATTTTACAACGTTTTAATATAGCATTGTATGATTGACCAGACTTGTTTTCTTTATGCATAGAATTTGAACACTTGTATTAATTATACAAAGCAATATGTTCCTCGCCGTTATGTTGTACATTGGTACTTTGGTACCCGAAGGATTATTCACAACTAAAACAGCATAGTTATATTATGCAGTAGCACAGATTGCATTATAACGATGTTTCTATTAAATAAATTATTATAAAACAATATACGACCTAGTGGTACTGTTCGAGTGCTTAATCTGAGGTCGTGGATTTGATTCCGTACAAATGTTATTATGCTTGAAATGGTATTCTGCATGAATCTGTATGCATGCGTTGCTCTAGGTCTGCATATTAGGCATTTTAAAGGCATTAAAAATAAGACAGTCTCTTACAGGATGAATGCTTTGACCAATCATTTACGGAAACAATGAAGGAAAAAAAGTACCGTACTACCGTATTTTCTTTGTCGACTGTACCTACCATCTTTTATGCAAGTATAAAAGTGTGCGGTGACAGTAAACTGTAAGTAGACTAATGCCTCCACACATCACAACGACCCAAATCAATCTGATGCAACAATCAAATCTCGACTGACCAGTCGGACGACTAAGCACTGAACCTGTTCCTTCGCTCCACTTTCTTATTCCACTGATAACAAGTGCGTTATGAGTTATTGTCATACTTGTGTCGCTGGTTGTCGTTACTCTGTGGCCGTGACGTAACCCGGTGTGGGCCAGCGCCTGCTGATAAGCCGCGAGATCTGGAGCGATACGGCTCACAATTTAGTTTTAATGTCTCTTATCTGAGATAGCTTTGTGAGGAGATTGGCACGTGTAGGATTGTTATGTGTAAATTGATTGTTGGGATCATGGTGCGTGACAAATGTGTTATTTAAATTTCGAATGAGACATGATTAATGTGTTAATTTTACTGTTCCAGTTCTGTTAAGGAGCAGTAACATTATATGGAGCTTTTAACTGATTAAATAAGGATAGATATACGTCGTATTACTAAATGCATATTAATACATCAATGGGTGATAACTTCCAACATATTTCTCTATTATCTACCTCAGTGACTCACACATTTCAAGTTTCACAATACCGCCATCCTACAACGTGTCACCTACTGCATACACACACAAACACACGTACAGCGACAGTTGCTACAAGTGTAACTAATAGCTAAACAATACAACAAGACGACCACGCAGTATATCTGCACCTTTATTGAGACCACCACCGCATTTGTAACTCACTCTAATAGTATGTCTGATTTTGTAATATGGCACTAAAGATTTACTAATCAAATTTCTTATTTTCATAGGTTTGGGGCCACCTCGATAGAGTTGGTCCCAGCTTTGCCGGGGTGTGGTGATTATATTTACTACTATTTCACTTCCAGCAACCTAAGAAAATAAAACCAGAAGAAGGCATGCCTTTTAGTCGGTCCCAATAAATAACTGGGTATAATAGACATTGCACAATAAATAATAGACATTGCTGGATACTTAGTATATTTCCAACTTACTAGTACAAAACAATAGTAAATGCTTGTTCCAGCAACGCCATCATCAATTTAGTCGGCTGTCCATGGCTGAACGTAGGTAAGAGGTGGTCGGCATCCAAAGTCCATTATGAAAGTGTGTATATTTTGATATTTGTGATAAGAGTTGTATTTTAAAAACAATGTTTCTTATAAAATAAAGTCTCTTATAGGATACATCATTTTTTCACAGTTGGTTTATCGCATAGTGAATTCACTACACTTCAAAAGTTAAATAGTAAAGATATATTATAGAATCTGTCATAATACATTTATTAATGACAGGTAATAATATTGCTGGACCAAATAATGTGCCAAGGTTCACTCAGGTAATCCGTGTAGTTGGACGATTGGCGAGTAGCCGAAATAATCTTTATTTATTTATTAAAGCTTCATGCACATTATATTCACAGGCGGACTTACCTCAGGTATTCTCTACCAGTCACCGTTATAGGTGGTGCAGAGAATAAAAAAGTAGGTGCATATCTAAATAATCTTTCAGTAACAATGAAAACTCAGTTTATATGGTGCGCCAAAGAAGTCTATTCATAAGCATTGTATCTATTTCCAAGATATTCTCTCTTGAACTTGGGCGTTTGGATTTTAAAAATAAAAAATAATGTACTTTTATATTTTTATGGTAAAAAATGGTAAAACAACTTCATGCTGCTATTCTACGCGATGGAGAAGCATAGAAAAAGAAGTTATTAGACATTGGTGATAGTAAACACGCAGCAATACCCTGGGGCTCGGCATCGAACCTGTAAGTACAGGTTTGATCGATTGTAGATTATAAAAACCCTAGCTGTCATTACTTTGTTGCAAATAAGTACACGTAATAATAACGAGATATGTTAATTCAATACATAACGATATCTGATGTCAACTTACTGGACGGCTGAGATAAGAAATGAAACCTGTCTAAGAATCAAAGCTACAAAATGATACTAGTTGGTCCTTACTGGCTTTGCTCGTGACGTTCTTTAAACTCCTGTTGCACCCCGTTTTTATATACTACTTAGGTGGTAGATAAGCACATGGCCCACCTGATTGAAATGGTTACCTTGGCCGTTTGCAACACACACGTGCTACCGATCCTTTAAAACCTTAAGAACAGCATATTGTAGTCGCTAGGAAAAGTCACAGGAGTTTATTCCGCAGCTCAGGCGAGCGTGCGTGGGATGAAGTTTCTTTCAGGTATGATGCATGCCTTTAAGCTTTTATACTGTAAACACTCTGTCAGATTTGTTAATAATTATGCTTCATATATATTCACTTGTATGATAAATATTACTCAAAATCGACCTACAAATTTTCTGAACATCACTTATTCATTCATCATTTATATGTTCATAGACAAGAACAGGTCTGTATTTGTACCTTTTACAAGATATCTGAGAAATAGCAAAACTGTCAGATGTAAAATAGTGATACGATGTCAGGAGGTATGTCGCTAGTCACGATAGCCGTTGGAAATAAATATGGCGATAATTTATAGTCACTGCGCACGCATGGAGTGCTGCAGCGCTGACACTGCCTGGGAATATAATATTCAACACACTACACATTACACAACACAATCTAGACCAGTATTATGTATCCAGTAAGTTGGTATATGGAACCTTCAGGGGCCAGACATCACCTGCAAGCCATTACATCTGTTAATTGATGGCAGCCGTAGACTTTGTGACTATACCACGCTCAACTGTTAACACTTCATACAGTCCCGGGTCCTTTAAGCGGGGCGTGAAAAAGCATATGATGAGGCCGTCAAGCTGAGCGCCACCATTGTGGCACTGAACGTGTTTGCAATGGTGACCCTCTTTCATGAGACTTTGCCTTCAGCTTAACATCAGGGGAGGTGAAGTCAAATTGACGTGCCATAAATAAAAAAATAATAATAAAAAAACACTGTCCTTAATCTCTCCCTGCTGTAATTTTTCCAAGCAACTACAACATGGGGTACTTGGATATGGTCAGCAGAACGAGTATGACGCCCCTAGTGATGAAAACCTCCAGAGAACAAGGTGATCAATTTTCATCTGAAGGGCCATGCTTGTTTGCCACCTAAGTGGACCTCTGAGAGACTATATTATCACCAGTATGCTGGTCTGCACTAAATCAATAGACTATTAAGAAATTGAAGTCGCGAACCAGTCGGCCGACAGACATGCAAGTGTATTCTGTTATTGCTGATCGCCTTGACGCTGGTTGAGGTGCGCCCGCGCAACCTATATAGGTTGAGATGGTTACTACAACGCTCATAAATGCACGTATACGTACTCCTTAATTTTGTAATTTTATCCTTGGTGACTCTCAAATTGAACTAAAAATTAAAAAAAAACTCCTTACCGTTCTAAAATTTTATTTACATATCTTATAAGGCCTATATACGAGTACAACCTATGCGACAGACAGAGTGAAAGTTGCAATAAAATAAATACGATTATCTTTATTCAGTGTATAGTAGGTAACTGGAAACATTGTCTAGGGATGAAACATTAACATGATATATCAGGAGAACCAGGAGGTGTTAGTTATAGAAGGTATCATTTGCAACGTTGGGGGTTGACGAGAGAGTAACCCTAAGGCTGCCACTACAATACCTACTATAGAACATAATTTACTAGTATTTAAAAGTCCCCGTACTTTAGCATATTTATTACACTTGTAACACTCGAAAGTCACTTAACACTTTACTTCCGTGCCTCGTTCTCAAGACACAGCATCTCCCTTACAGGCGATGAGTCACGTTTTTTATTAACCTAATAAAAATCAAACACGGGCTTACGTGTTTTTCAAATTACGTAATTGTTGTAAACTTCAAGTTTATTGTTATATCAATATTATAATTTGGAAAGATTATATTTAGGTTCGTTAAGTGCAATTGAATTATATAGTAGTGGGTCGTAAACCCGCGTGAATGTTAGATATCGTTCGGTTAAGGCGAAGTTTACGGCTACGGGCGTGGCCTATAAAACTATATACCATAAACTACAAACAAAATTACCGTATTCATTATCATTATTAGTCTCGCTTCTGAATAGTCTGAGTTAACAAATCATAGTTACATTGAAATAAATAATGGTTTTTTGCTATTTATTTTATGGTGAAGTGTTCAGTCATCATTACAGGGAGAATAAAATTGTTCGACACATGACTTGAAATGTAAAATATCCTAGAGTATATGTACGGACTCTTTTGTTATTATTTATGCAGAATAAGCTTAAATACTAAAATTATCTATGTGTAGCTACAACGTGTGTAGCTACACGTGATCTTTGAAAGACTCTAGTAAATGTATACCACGCGTTTATGTCTAATGGACGACGGAATGAACATTGTGTGTGTGGAGTAAGGATTTCTTAATATTCAGAACTATCATGCTATCACCCAAGTACCAATAAGGTCTACATATGATTAGCCAGGTCAGGGATACCTGCATTTGTCAAGTATGAACGAAAACTTGTAACGAAAATAGAAGAACGGAAAGGTGTATATCTCAACCAGGTACTTTTATTGCGTGTATGTATACCTAAAATGATAATAATGAGTTTACCTTATAATTCTTACGCATCTAGAAATAAGGATATTCTCGTCATCGTGGGCACGCGCAGTGCGGTAGCCGTTGGCTCAGGCGCACAGTGCGCAGTTAGCATTGAGACTTCAAGCGGTGAAATATCGCGCCAACACTTCAAGGTGCCACGGCGGCCGCTGGCAGCGCTGGCAGGGCTGGCTGGGAGCTCAGCTGGAGTTGAATTACTTGTTTATTACGTTAATTTGCTTGTGTTGCTTGCCACACTGTCATTCATTAGTGTAACTATGTCTTAGAGCACGGAGGAATTTAGCTGCAGGTGCCTAACCCCTATTCCTATAAAATCGTACAAAGTATCTACTTTAAATAAATAGATACATAACTCGAAGTAACTAAAAAAAATTAGGTACATCGCACACAAGTAGTAAGAGTGTCAGTTGTACTAATGTACAATGGACTGCTTTATTGCTCTTCCAGGTGACCTTCATAGCAATATAACATCATAATTATTATAAAATAAGACAAAACAAATAGCACAAATAGTAGTAGTAGTATTATACATAACTATAAAAGAAGTAGGAACTAGTAAAATAAAATAAATATTATATAGAAATGAATAAACTATTAAACATATACAACCATAACAGATAATACGTATACTATAGTATTTGTTTCCTTAATGATGATGACTAAAAGCACTTTCAAATTAGACGGTTGTTGTTATTATTATTGTTGTCGGATTGCTATCGGAGCCAAATCTTGCGAAAATCGGACGACCGCCCCTATAGTGCGTCTGCCATCGCACGATTCGGCGTCGTATACTTTTGTATAGACTCTGATACCAATTGTCTAATAAGGACCCTTCGACTTCAATAAGTGTGACAATTCTTCTACAATATAACCACTGGTATAGAGAAAGAGTCTGACGATACTTTGAATGTTTCAAACGACACTTAGTACTGTCATTATAAATTTCAATCAAGTCAAACTACCCAGTCGGATCAAGAAATTTTCGTTGCATTATCCCTTATTCCCAATGTACTTGTATATTTTGTACAACTCCTTAGATAACATACATTTTGCGTAGTCACGTTGTTCGTTAGTGACCATAATTGGACAGTTTTGATTTACAGCACTAAACGAGCACTCAATAATAAATACATTGGCACAATATCTCAGTAATCTTAAAGGTTAAGTGTTAGAGTTAGAAGGACTTATTTACGACCAAGTCACCAATGAATTTCCGTCACGACCGTACCCATATTGAACAATAGCCACCTAGGGCTCACGATAACACGAACCATGTACTAATACAATACTAATTTTTCCATGACTTATCTTTGTTTGCCACTTGAGTAGCCATCAATTTATCTAATGGCAATTAATTATTTTATCTAATGAACGCTTACAATATTGCCAGCGATAGATATATTGGATCAGTCGCGAATAACGAATGAAATAGTAAAATTAATTACCAATAGAGGGATTGCATTATTGTGCAGGTGTGGTTCGCCAATAGTAGGTACACCTGCTGTTTACGCGTAAGGCTCTGATGTAGGTTTCCTTCTCGGGGTTCCGAGATCTGAAGGCAGTCGCTCTCACGCCCGCAGCTCCCCTATTAGAAAAAGGTGTGTGTAATATGTACGTCAGTAATATATTAATTAAACAACCTGTAGTTTAATATTCTAAGCATTCTACTCACTAAGTTACTGCTTATACGTGTATTGCTTAGCTAAACATATATTATACGATTATTATGTATTGGTTCAAATCAAGAGGAGTTATTTATACCTATTATAAGATTTATTAACAGTGCTGTTCACAACCGATAACTTTCAAAATTAAATGAAAGTGAACATTTGTACCTAAGGTGTCAAAAGTGAACTCAATGTTCTTATTACAATAACATCATTATAAAAACCTAATTCACGACCAGTTGAGGGCCGAGACTAGTGAAAATATTCAATCATTGGTATGATTCTAGAACATTCAAAATATATTAAGATGATCCTAACATACTCGCAGCTCGACTGAGCTTACTCCTAAAGCTCCTGATGAATTACTAATTTTTTTTCAGATACTTTAGATTTTTATCTAACCTTTAGTGTTCAGAACAAACACAAATAAAAGTGATCACGACAAATAAATAACTTCTTTATTGCATTTACACAACGCAGTTAAAGGAATCGAACGCATACAGAACGAGCGCGTACAGTAATCACTGTGATTATCCGTGATGTATTGTTGGTGCATTCAATCCATTACTGGTTCTTCATCAATGGTTTCGATTTATTTCTTTGCAAAGTCGCATTGGAATGAGCAGTTGACTATAGAAATGTTACAATTCTCATTTATATTCATTATGTACGGTAACTTGTAATTATCGTATTATACATTACGTAAACGTGTTGAATGCTGCGCCGGTGTGTTTTTTGCATGCATTAAAACTAATCAAATCGTTTGTTTGCGTTTATGTTTCATCAACAAATAATTACTCTACATATCTACGTGAATACGACTTTGAGACCTTTTTAAATACTGAAAATATTGACAATTTAGGATTGGCTGAATATCATAAAGAGTAAGAGATTTTTGAACTTCGAAGCCCTCTTCTGGTCATTGATAGAAGAAGCATCAGTAAGACATGAGTTATGCTTAAATGAAAATTAAAAAGAAAATGTAATAACAGTGTGATATCTATCGATGTGGAACCTAGACCGCCATGATCTGCAGACCAGTGAGTTTTTTACTTCTCCATAGTGTCAGTCTCATCACCGACCCGAGTTACTTTTTGTGATCTGCTATCAGTAAGTTGCCATTAAACTATAATTAAAACTGTAAAACTATGGTTCGCCGTTACGAACCGAAAAAGAGAACGATTTTAAGTAATTAAAATGGCAGCGAATAGACGCACGAGGCGTATAAAACGTTGTGGATATTTGTTACACTGTGTGAACAGACAAGTAGTACAAGTCTGATGTTTCTTCCAAATATTTTCATAACAACTAATTAAAAGCCAATACAAGTGATCGTCTTCTTTCTATCATCTAGGGTGATTGTGTACATGTATGTGATCACGCGGCTCAGTGGATGCAAAACGACAAAACCCTTAATGAAAATATTGTTTACACCTTAGATTCTTCTAGAACTTTCTAATATTTTTGAATTTGCTCAATATCTTGGCAATAACCGTTAACAGATCTCTTCCCCTGGTTAAGTGTTTTAGGGATCCGGACCCAAGTAAGAAAAAGTGGAACCCTATTTTACTGAGACTTATCCGTCTGTCTGTTGGTCTGTATCTCATAAACCACGATAACTAGACAGCTGCAATCTTCACAGTTGATCTATTTCTGTTACCGCTATAACAGCAAATACTAAAAATAATATTAAAGGGGCTCCCATACAATAAACATGTTTATTACTATTTTAGCTTGACGGGGACAGAAAAACGCAAGACAAGCTTGAAAAATAATTTATTGAAATCAAATTAATTATTTAAGGAGGATACGATAAATGTGATTTTATGTAAGGTAATTATAACGACAACAGGTAAATGTTACAAATATTTACGGAATATTTGGTTGTTTACTTCACACATACTTCGAAAATAATTATTTAAATTAAAATAAGATAAATAAGGGGGCTATTTAGAATGGAACCCTTCGTGTGTGAGCCCGAAGTGTACTTGGCACTTTTTTAATTTACACTCCTTATTAATTGATATAACTGTCAGTTGTTACTTAGGCTAATTTTGCAAGGGTTTTTTTTCACGACCTGTTCTATAATCTTGCCCCTTACCTTTGAATGAAGTTAAAGTCGGTAAAATAATTATTTTTCAATGTGTCCTTTAATAAGAATAATAATTACTTGAAGGAAAAAAGTTATGGAAAAAATTAACAGAGGCAATAATCATGATATAGGTATTGTTTAGTGATAAATAATTGACACGTGAATTAAAAAGGGGTTCTAGTTTACCTCAGGTTAATTTAAAATCTCTGGTCGTTTTTAAATTAGCCTCGAGTAGAAATTTTACGCAAATATTTCGAGAAATATGATCACATTATAATTTGTTGACGTCGCTGTGAACTTTCTCCGAGAAGGGGATCCGAAAACATCATGGCGTCTCTCGCTTCTAAGTAAAAAGTAACGCGATCAAAAACTAAATTCAAAGTACCCAGCGGTTCTTGTGACTTCAAAAGATCTTGAACGGAGATGTCTTCATCCACACGTGATATTTAAAAAATTACAAGGTATCACTTTTTAATTTTTATTTTTAAATAAAGCTAGAAATCTGGAGTTACGACTTTTTATTATAGCACTTCTAGAAACATCTCCCAATTTATTATTAACAACAGTAATTAAAGGCAGTGAAACTTGATTTTCTGTCCATATTTAGATTCGCCGTATGTTCTGCGTTTGCGCATCGGGGTCGTGTGCTTTATCTTAGATCATCTGCTGTAGTAGTCCGAAATAGGTATATATATTTTTAATGTATATTATTTGTATCTTAATTAAATTGTACGTTTAAGTTTCTAAATGTCCGCGGTGGGTGTAAAATTGCTGCTCATTACAATTCCAGCGAGTACAGTTAGTAACGAAAGTGAAGGAGATAAAAATAGCTATTAAATATATTTATTGTAATTACATTTTATTACGTATGTTAAAAAGATGCGTTTGTTATAAGCGCTAACTATATTATTAACGTTATTCAAAGGTTCCTTGGAGTTGAATTTAGCCAAGGGTGTTACAATATTTTGGGTGTAGGCAGTACTTCAAAACATTACCTTTTTTATTGTGCGCAAAATCTCTATGGATACTATCTCCTTCAAAATCGAGGTGATTATGTCAGACTCGTACCGACCAAAATGCATGCCGCCTTTAGGTTCTCGATTGCCTGAGGTGAGATTATACAATATATACCTATCTCTTGCACCCCGGCAGACCTGGACATTTGTTTTGAGATGATCCCCTGCCCCTAAAGTGTGAACCATGGTATCCCCATCTGGCCCTCGGGTATGGGGTGACGCAATTTGCGCTGCCACTGCGGCCTGCTTCTGCAAGTGTGACAGGTAGTTCCATCCGTCATCCCCATGGCCTTTTCCATGAGTGCGGGCTCATGGAAAACGGAGGTCATTCTGTGACCCATCTAAATCACCTTGGTATATGTTGTTGTGCAAATAAACTTCATTATTATTATTATATCAATACCGGAGTTTGTGAGTTAACCTATTATAAGATACACAGAGACTCTTTGAATTCAATAAATTTGAGGGCAAATTTTGTTCTTAAGTGCATACGAATAATTAGAAATACTTAAAAAAGTACATAGGTGTATAACAATTATTGAGTTGTGACGGTATAATTGCTCGATTACCGCGTCAATCACAACACACCGGCGGTGAAGTACCGACTCGCTAGAAACTTTTTCTAGGCTTCATAGCGGAAATACAAGTTGTTTCGAAAAGGCGACTTTCCATGGAAATGAGTATTGTTTTATTTCCTCGACCTGAAAACAAAATCTACGTAAAATTATTGAGATCTTTGATAAGTACTATTCTAATTAATTATCATATCAATTAACCTGTTGAACATAGCTCTCCCAATATACGCCATAACCTATCCTACACTTTCTGCGACCTATTATAACCGAGTAATTAGTTTTGTTAACTTCTTCAGGAATACCTGTACAAATAAAATACGAAAAAATATTAAATATTGTACATAATTATATTTAAGTAAAGAGACGTATTACTGCTCAAATAATTTCAATATTTCCATATATATTTTAATTGATTTGACATACAATTGCAAGAATAGTAGTATAGAGACGATTAATAATTAACCTAAACCATTAAATGACTATATAACGATTGTAATTCTTGCATTTAATAGAATTAATTATTTAGTCTTAGCATTTTCTAAGATAATGATATAAAAAACCAATAAAAATAGCATTTTGGCTTCTGTCAGATATAATCACTAGAAAGTTGGATTTTCCAGGTTGAGTCTTCGTCCTCGGTTTCATTGTAAAGTCTGGGCACTGAGTTATTGGACATTTTCTTTGAGAAATAATTGAGGATATAAGAATTTTTATTTCAAGTGGGATGACGTTTATCTTCAATCTTTCAATCAATACTCAGCAATCTATTGTATTCCTGAACGCTTTACTGCTATCGGTAATTACGAGTAAATAGTGTGTTTTAGCGCTTTACAGGTTACATGTTGTCACCGCTATTATAAATTAGATTATATATGTAACCTTGATAAGTCACATAAACAGTCTCCAAGATCATTTTAGGTTACGTTCCTTTAAAATTCAGACGCCTTTGTCCTGACTCCATGGCCATATTAGCGCGGTATTATAACGGCTGCGTTTGGTCGGTGACGTCACCGGCCCTGGCATTGTTGCCACTTGCCAGGATAGTGAGGTCATTCACCATTGGCGCGGGTGATTGATTAGCAGTACGTGGCATGGTATGTCACGTCGCAGGTTCCCATTTGGCAATGTTGGATAAGGACATTCCCTTGCCAGAGTTGTCGCTTTCAATTGTTTTGAAATTTATTGACAGCTTGCGCAATGTTAGCCGATGTTATTATTCCCATTGGTGCTGCAATTGTGCCTGTTTATGCAGTACGTCAGGATTTAGCGTCGAAGTTGAGTATATCGTCAAATCAATAATATGACAAACCAAATATAAACTGTGTTGTCATACTTGTCATCAATTACATAGCACAGGCCATTCATTATCATTTTCTCATTACAAGAGTTTCAACTCGGATTCCGGGGTAGCCCTTAACACCCACTACCCTCCATCATGCTGTAAGTATAGATGTATAGATAAGTCAAACGTTTGCTACTTATGTAATTTTGTAATTTTATTCTGGGCGTGAAGTTCGAAGGGGTTGCACATACTAATTAATATACTCATTAAATCGTCTGATACTCTCCATGACGTTAATTGGTAGTCTTCTAGATTTACATCGGAAAGAATCGGGAGAAATTTTTTGATTCGATGTTGTTGGAGACCCGGACTACTGCAACTCAAAAATTACAGTAGTTCGGTCAACCGGACTAACAACCGAACTACTGCGATTAGAAGGAAAAGCATATTGAATTTTAAAAAGTAAGCAGTTAAGTAGCAGTTTCTTTTTCAAGATAATAAAATAATGATAACATTATTATTGAAATAGTAACGAACTGTACTTATAATATTTGTTAAGTTATACCGTAACTTTCATAACAATCGGTAATCAATATAACTTCATCAAAACTAATAAAATAAAATAGTTCAAAATAGTTTCTGATGGTCATACTACCTGCATTGATCTTAATATTGGGTTGATAACTTTAGCATTGTTGCTAAATAGTAAAAAAAACTACTTTCTTAAGTGAATACTGTCCCCCAAAACAAGAAAGCACTCACCCCTTGTGCCAATATCAAGTAACAATGATATTTGTAACCCCCTCAAAACCCGAGCGTACAAAAGATACCAACAATAAGCTCACTATTAAAAATGTAGCGTTAATAACAGCGCGTGATACAGGTGGAGCTAAGTAAAGGTGGTCACTGACATTCGTTTTGTGTGATACAGAACATAAACTTTGAAAGGTCGGACTTAAGGCATTATTGTAATATATTTATAGCTAATGTTCTTGATATAAGGAACTCAAAAGAAAAATATTCCGTGGAAGTTAAAGAACATACGGAAAGATAATCCGAATTCGTCGAACCGTTCTCGAATTTTATACTTAGCAATATTTATTTTTACAATACAGATAATCTCCAGATTTTTCAACTAATATGAATCTATGATCTAAATGAGTCAATGCTCTTGTGGTGATAGAGAAAGAATATTACCACCCTATCTTATCCGAAACACAAAATACACAGACAATATCACTGTAAAATGAAGAAAACTAGAAATAAAACCCAGTACTCACCAACCTGTCTGTCCAGCGAGGACACAATAGGCACCTTCCAACATTAGGAGATGCTGTCTACTGCGACGGGTTAATTGATTGATTCAATAACGTTGTGTTAACGCCACAGGAATTGATCCTGGGCAAATCTTTATTTCCTGTTACTAAATTTATAATTAGTAGCATTGCGTGAACTTGTCACCTTTCTAGGAACGAAAACAACAAAATACCGCAGTATAGCAATGTCCCGTAAAAATGAAGTTTTGGGACATTGCTATATTTATTTATAAAAAAAAAACAAAACGATCGACGCTTTTCGAAGTTATGTGTGTATTTATCGCAGGTTTATAAGTGCCCGGTTGATGGCAATAGGCTCGCCCCCTATTACATTGGGACCTAAATATACACTGGCGAAATGTGGGTGCTAGCACCTCTGCCTACCCCTTCGGGGATACAGGCGTGATAGTATAAAAAAAAAAAAGTCTTTAAAAATCTGTTTTGTCAGTTCCTGGCGTCAAAATAACGTCAATTAGAATACAATAAGTAGTAGTGTATATTTTCATAAATGTTGTACCTACTACATAATTAAACTCTAATTATAAAAAATAACTACATTCGAGCAAAGTCATAAATTATTTGCCAGTGAAAGGTTCACGAATACCTTCTTTCTTAAAGCGAACGTCCCAGGTGAGGGACCAGCCCAACACATGCGCGGGCGCGTCTTAATTAAGCTAATTACGTCGAAGTAGCTATTACTTACCACAATTAGTTTTGGCTCAGTTCTGCACAGATAATATAATATGTTGGGACGTGTAGGTCGTTCTTTAGCAGACGTTAGTATTATTGCTACGGACGATCATTAGAATAAAATTTATATGATAGTAGCTGTTGTCCGCCTTCATTTTTATCTAGTTGTATGCTGTCATTGAAAATCTTTAATAGAAAAATGTTTTACCCGGAAATCGAATCCATGACCTACACATCAATCATTTTAGCTACCGCTGCACCACAGATAGCATAATTTTTGCTTTTTGCAGAACGAAAAATGCGCAATTCCAAAGGTTCCTAACATTTTTAAGAACAAAGTTTAAAGGTGGAATCACTAAGGGTGGTAGGACATGTATCAAGTTCGGCGTAATGTATCACCGATCTTTTCTCTTATGAGTACTTTAGTAAGTTGATAGTTATATCAAAAATGCGAATTATATCGACTGACACGTTACCTTTCAAATAAATCATGTATGAGGCAATGTCGTGTGTGACATCAGTGGTGGCAAAATGTTATCTAACACATTTAATGCATAAATCTGTAAAGTGAATTTACTATTAATTCTATGTTCTATTAAAACTATCGCATCGTATTATTACATAGTCGTATCAGCGATTTCTAGATAAACTACAGAGTTCCCAGCTCATAAAAATAAATAATGTGTTACCTACATCCGTACTTCATCCAATTACTCATAAGGAAGACAATTTTATTGTTGTTTGTTATATTACGCTTTAATACTCAAAAAGTTTATAAAACTTTTATGTCTTATAAGTCCATAACAGCTGTAGTGTGGCGTAGTGGCAGAGAGAGAGAAAGATTGTAACTGCTAAATCAGAAATTGGAGTCCCGCTCAGTACAAATACTTAGTATGATGGAATTATGTATCCTAAATACGTGTATCTATTCTAGAACACACTTACCCGCTAGCTAAGCTTGTAAGCAAGATCAACTAGCAGGTAAATGTGTATTGTTGATATTGTTTTGTAGTACTTATGTCATTATAAGCTGATCGGTTCGTCTCTAAGGCAGCGCAGAATGGACATTGCTCATCGTGTTTCAGAGAGGCTACGCTTCCAGTATATGGGCGACGACCTAATCACGAGATGTATTTCTTCTGCAGATATATTTTATTACCGAAGATTTAATCACATTGAAGTGATTTCAATAAAAAGAATAAGCGGAATAAATATGATAATTCTGAGCCTAGAAGTGCTGTGTGCCAGTGTGTGTTTTCTCAGTTTCCCTTTATAGCTAAGTAGGTGCTGGCGGTGAAGCGCATCTAATTGACACCCGCAATTAGAGGCTGCTCGCCGATGCGCTTCCACGAAAGGGTTAACGGATCTTCGAGCGTCTTTGAAGGTTCATAACTTTTAATTTAAAAATTGTTCGCAGTTAATAAATATTTTGGCCGTCACGCTTGACGGGGATACCTTTTTTGCATGCAGTTTCTACGCTAGGACTCGCTTGCTACAACGACTATGGCCCATATTTGGTCGGTGATTTTAATTCTTTGTCGGATGACTTCATTGCGAATTTTATTTTTCAAAGTTACTCCTAGCTTTTAGCGCGACTTTTAATTTGTGAAACAATCTCACCGCCAGTGTCCACGTTTCGGCGCCATAGATCATAACTGGCATAGGAATAGAATGACACATTCCCGTTGGGCAAAACTACAGTGATAAACTTAACAACTCCTGAGGCTTTCATTCCTTTGGCTTTTCAGACCCTGGACTCTCTTGACATTTTATGAACGCTTTGTATCGTTTTCCAACATAACGAGATCTCCCGCACACTTCTCATATCAAACAAAATAAGGCCAGGACGAGGTTTCGTAGGAACTATGGAGGGTACAGTTATATTGGTAGTTGAGTAAGGTGGGCACAATATGGTATGAGACAATAACTGCGATGAATATGTATGATGGCATCGCATTGCAATTTGGACGGAACATGTAATGACAATGTGACAAAAATAACACAACTCTTGAGTTCGTTCGCACGCATTCTAACTAACGCTGCCGTTTTAAATTTGATTTTAGAATGATAAGAATGAAAAATAAAACGTTTAAAAAAAGATGAAGTATTATCATACATGTTTTGTAAAATTTTGAAGATGTTGGTCGGTAGATGATCAATAATGTTAAGCAATGTCGCTCTAGATAAGCCCACGTGTGGGTGCCATATCGTGGGCCACAAAATAGTCTTTTTATTATCAGTCACTTCGTTTTTATAGTTATTCAAATTAAAATAAAACTATTTGTAACGGATTCTATCGCGAACAACACAACATTTACTTTATTATATACCCTGTATATAAAAATCATATGAAAGCATCAGCATAATTTGCATATTACGTTAATGTTTTTACATCTTAAACAAAATGAAAAAGGAAGATGAAAAATACGTTGTATTTGGATCCTAATAATCGATTAGAAAATGATAGAGTCAATTCTTGCGTCGTTACGAGAAACGTTGCCTTGACTCAAAAATCTTATTCAACACTATTGGTCAAACGGAATATTTTCTAATTCTAATTGTATTAGTTCCTGAAATCCTCAAAAATCGCGTCGTCAAATTGTCCTAGTGCGTATAGAGAGGCGCAGACGCAGCAAGCAACAATGCTACGCTGACATAACGTGTGTGTATGTATGACTAATCACCGCTGTACCTGACTGTACAGGCACCACATGTCTACGACCTAGACTGTTGGCTGCTCTAGGTATTTCGATATAGCAATATGCACGTCTTAAATTTAATACCAATCACAATATACTTCAGTATTTTACATTGCTTGTAGGTACTATAATAACTGGATGTGTGGATCGCCTCAAAAATCTTTGGGACGTTTAACTTCACCTACAAGACAATGAAACTGCTAATTAACGAATGAGGCTCTGGCGAAGGCTTATTCGCTTTCATAAACTGAACCAAAATGAGAAGAAGAACTAAGGTGGGTCCCAGTCAAGCTATATAAAATAAAAAAAAATAGAAAAAGGTTGAAAAGGATGCTAGGGCTGTGACGGAAACTACAGTGTGGTGATTCTGACGATGGAGGCAGGTGGTCCGTATTTGTAAGTATTTTTGTAATCCTTGAAGATGTTTTCTCATTATTTTAGAGCTAAGGTAACTTTGGATATGATAAACTATTTTTGTCGCAAACTGTACCTATACCGTTAACCCTACCACATACTGTTATGGAAAGAACCCCATTATTACTAAGCCTAAGCTGTATAACTACATATTAACTAATATAATGCACTTAAGAATTCAAGTGATTATCAATGATTGCAAAATGATAGAGCTTTTAATTAATAACCAGTTTTGTACATTGAAGGTACCTACTTGAAGTATGTGCGCAGGTAGAAACTGCACAAACTTCGCAGTGACGTCACTCGGAGCAAGATTATTGACATAAATACTTCCTTCTATTACTGGACGCTCTTCGGCTTGATAAGTACTGTGTTCTTATTAATATTTTCTTGTCTACCTAAGTAATAACTGGATTATCATGTATAAAATATGTACATAAGTTAATACATTTTGTACGACATTCTACTCAGCGCTAAGACAAATATGAATCTAAGTTTTCTAACTTCATTTGTTTTACGTGTTCATGCTTGAGAAGTACCTTTTAGTCCAGTTAAAATAAAACTGTCAATTATATAATTGTCTGTCTTCTGTATCTATGCATAAATATTAATAGACAGAGACAAGGGACTATCGATTCGGATCGTTCATGTCTAAAGGATGGCTCTCGCAGTCCAGCGTGGACACGTGACTAGTGTGATGGCACATTTGCACCGGGAACGATCAGGGACGCACTTTTTAAATTGACAGAATATGTTGTATTTAGACATAGTATTTGCATTTAGTACCTATTTAACGTGACATATAAATTAACTTTTCCGTCAAATATATAATCGACTTCTACATTTACTTTTAATAATGCTAAACATAGTAAAATTTTGAATTGGTTATAGTATCTAAGGAGTCCTATCAATATGCTCTATGAAAGAATAATAGTGCCGTACCATAGTACTAAGGCTGCCTGGAAGATATCGCTACTAGCGATAAGGGCATTGTACACATACAATTATTCACGTATATAGGTATGTTCGGGAACTTTAATTTAACATTTTTTGGTGTACTTTAAAGAGTTATCTATCTATCTATCTAATTGTAAGTGAGGGGGTAGACTACGAAATCACAGAATGGAACTACTTAATGACAAACCACGCGAATGTGGACATTGAATTATGACAACTTTATGCTAATCCTTTAATTTACTTTATACCAACTTCTAATTTTTTGGAACATTATTGTAAGAATAACATTAAATACAATATTTTTACAGAATATTTTTACAGAACAACAATAAATATCATAAAATAATTGTAGAAAACATTTAATTTTTGCTTATTCATTAAATAATTGTGTGTATGTGTTGTGAATTCACTTTTTTAAATTTTAATTATGATAAATGTTATGATCGTGTTTACTGTTTTATATGCATATTATGCATGCATTTCGTCTGGAGAAGCTAGACAATGTAAAATGAATGTGTACTTATATTCGAATAAATGTTAATAATATCATAACAATGAACTGAAATAATACTTGCACTAGGCTTTACTTAGGTTAAATAACTTGTATGGGGTAGATGGTAATTTTCACGTAGGTATATGTACATACCTTATGTATAACGATTCATTCCATAAGGATAGACACTGTTTGAAGAGACAAAATCGCTGTTAAATACTAGTTTTCTTATATCCATAAAAAAAAATAATTACAAAAAAGCGAACAGCGCCATAATGTGAGTTTATGTGTTTTAATGAAATTATCGCTTTTTTATTTACACGATCAAAAATGAATAATGCTAGTTAATAAAAAAATACCAAATCTTAATTTTATGCCAATAAGTAATATACCCGGTATACTGCCATGTGCGTTTGACTTAGGGAGCGTTTCCCTAATACCTTCGATAGAATTAATTATGTAATAAAACTTATTGATCCCTCAATACTCTGCTGAATACGAAAACAAAATATAAGGAATTTTAGTTCTCGTGGTATGAGTATAAGAATTACCAATAAGTACAAAAATACATGTACCTATCACAAAAAATATCGATTAAGTATAAAAATCATACAGGTAGCGACATCTATCTGCGACACATCTGTACCTACACCCGTCTACCCCGTTACGTTACAAGGCAAAAATAACAAAAGTTAAGTCACTTAATCATCGATTGTCAACATCAGGGCGAACGGAAACGATGCCTACTTTGCAATGCAAATCATATCGAATTCCTTCAATGTCACAAATAAGTATTCGATAGTCCGTAACCCCACCAGGCCGGGTTACGCCGCATTAACATATAAATAACAAGCGTTTCTCAACTATTGATACCATTTGATGGGCCCTTATTTATGGGCCACATATTTGCATACCACGGTTACATTTAAAAGTTGAAATTATCCGGGTAATGCAGCTGTACCTTTATATAAAGGTGACAGGCGTTTTTCTATCAACTAATTAAAAAAGCAATACACGCATCCTTAAACGGTTATTCAGTATTTACGAGAATTACTTGCGCCAGAGTTGGTTTTTCCGGGCGACGTACGCGCGTACGATGGCAGCTCAGTAAATCAACCAGCCACTATAATTACAGCAATTATCTTTGCATAAAGACGTAATAGTCAATAAATTTTAGAAAATTCTGTAGTTTCTATGGTGCTAAACATTACCCTAGTGAGTCGTTGCAATTACACGAAGTATTGTTTTCTATAGGTGCGTAAAGATTTACTGGTCAAAATAAGTCTATTTGAGGCATATTACTTTTGAAATGAATTATTTCTATTATCACTTTTGGGTGCATCTTTTAAATTGAAAGGGTTGCTATAGTCTGAATTAACCATTTCTTAGCTTACCTCTGCCCTGCTCCGTGTGTCCTTCGTCTCCAACCACAGTTTTATGCCAATCTACAAGTTTTGTAGTCGTTGACAGTCCGACTAATAGAATAATATGACACTTAAGTTGAATGACATTGTATTTCTACAGCTTGACCACCAATGCATAAACAAATTTATAACAGTAATGTGCACAATTTGCATCGTATTATTTGGATTTAAACTGCTCCATTCAGACGTAATCATTTCGAATAGAAAAGAAATATGTCTGTGACTGCTTGACATTTAGATAAATTTGCAATAGTTAAGGTTTTGGAATAATTTATGTAGCATCTGTTTCTGAATTTAGAATATATTATAATTATAATTAATTCGAAAACAATAATAATAATGTCATAAGACTAGACTGTTTATATCGACTCCGTGAGAGAGACAGTGTTTAGAGAAACAGAGAAACTCTTGGCGTCTGCATAAATAACATAATTAACCTGAAAGTCTAGAGATATTTTTAGAGTGACCTCGTAGTATTAAGACACTAACACACACGTTCAATATTTGTTGATTCAATACTTATAAATACATTGCTTATTCTCAATAAGAATATTGATAACAGTAAATACCGGTTTCCTGCCTAACCACTCTCTAGCTTAACCACGAGTGTCATGGATGGGATTCAATTCCAAGACTACTATATCGTAAGAAAAACTCATTCATTATTCTCCAAACTCCGACGCTTTTTTAACTACAAAAATATTACTTACTACACATTGTGAATTATAAGGATGAATCTTGAGAACGAAGTCGATACCTTTTTTCAAAATTGGATATGTGAGATATGGAGATTAGGACCTGCCAAGTATTGTCGAAATTATTTAGCCAAACCAGCGCAGGAGGTTCTACATGACAATAGTCAGTTCAGCGTTCAGTAGTCACGTGATGTCGAAGAAATTTCACATTAAATATTGTAGATATAGTTTTGATTAAATTTATTGCTATTATTTTCAAACATATGCACCTATAAAATAATAATACGTGTGCAATAAAAATTAGCATATTTTTAGACATTTGTATGTGATATCAGCAGCTGTCGCTAAGTGATAACCAATAAACAATATATCACTGTATTTGTGTTATGCACCTTTGCCTTTCAGATGCTAATCGGCTGAGTTTGGACAAAAACACATTGATTGGTTTCAATGCTATCAATGAACACCAATTTGAATAATTTCATAATAAATCATCGCTCAGCAATCATGCTAATTTTAGCATTAAACATTTGCGATCGCATCAATTGATTTCCACAACGGCCATACTTTTAATGCGTTACGGAAGGTAATGGTTGGGCTTTGGAATACATTTTTGTTTTGTATTCCGCCGTCGTATTTGTAAACGATTTATCCAGTTTAAATAGATAATGATGATTCATTCATGACTTTTGGAAACTAAACAGATCTTTTCATTATTCTTATACAGTAACGACTGGAGAAATTTAATTCAAATACTTACATTGTATTTTTTTTTTTCAAATTTTAATGGCTGGTAATTTTTATTACATAAATTTACTTTCTACTTCATATCAAAAAAATCCAATACTTAATGCTTCCTTTAATGAAATAAATTTTCATTAAAGGAAGCATTAAGTATCGTTTAACATGCCGTTAGTTTTTGTCACACTCTGAATAACAGCGATTGTTATCCGTAATCTACATTCCTAATTTTCATTGAACAAAAAACGTACAGTTAGACATGTTGTAAACACAAATAGTTCAACACTGCATTATCTGCAGGCCATCAAATTGGAAAAATAAATAAACTGTCAACGTAACGTGAAATTAGGCAATTTTATGAAATCCGTCCTTCGGCGATATCCGTGTACAAATAGCTACTTAGGACGATAAAATCGGTGTCGATACGCGCCTACCGTTTTATACAGAAACAATGGGCCCGCGACTTCAACACGACATAATAAATTCGCTAAATAATAGTTATCGAAAAATAAGTCCAAAACATTATCGTCATCCGGAAAGCATAAAAATATTTCAAATCGCCAAGACAATAGAGCGGAGACAATGGGCCTGACGCAAAAAGGGACCAAGTCAATTTTTTCAAAAAAAAAAGTCAACTTTTTTGCAAAAGCGTTCCTTCGACAACAATCAGTGTACCGCCCTTCAGCGGGGAGTTTTTTTTTTTAATAACGGGCCCGAGGTTTGTTTATTTTGTCCGTTTATATTATTGATAATGGATTTTACGATAAAAAGTAGGGCTCATAAAAAAATAAGAACATGATGACGTAGACGTCAAATGACCGATTTTTATAACCGATTTTTTGTATAAGGCAACAGAAGAAAATTAAAGGAGTAGCTTGCAGTTTAAAAGTATAGATCAGTCTAGCTCTAACATGACGGTGTTCTTGGGGACTTGTTCCCCGGGTTAGTCCCAAGTTTATATACGGCTTTAGGCATTTCAATAATGAAATAGTCACTTCATTTTTTATTTTACTAACTATTAAGATTTAGACATAGTAAATAAGTTCGCTATAATAACATACACTAGTATTTTATTTTACAACATTTATTTCATCTCATGTAGGTACAAGTAACAGAAATCGACCCTACTGCCATCATTCAGTCAAACTACGTGTGTGAAACACAGATATCCGAGTGTTAAATGACAATGTAAGGTAATCAACAGACTGATTTACAATTAAATTAATAAACGATTTTATCTGGCAACTAGATTGATAATATTCATATCATTAAATTTTCTAAAGAACTAGTTACATAGTTCACACGCTTATTACTCATACTGACTCCTGTATTAATAAGTGCACTCGAAACATTCTCATTTAAAATGCAGGCAATGCGTAACAGTTTGGAGGTAGGCTCCAAACTGTTACGCATTGCCTGCATTTTAAATTGTTCGAAGAATAGTTGACATATCCAATCGCTGTTAACAAAGCCTATCTAATTCCGACGAGTGATTAGCATATAAAATCGTTTCCCTGATAACATAAAGGCGATGGACTAACCGCGGGTCTCAAGACGCGGTAAAGGTGCCAACACTAAATAACGACCCCAAACAACTGTTTCCGAAAACCGTAAAGGAAGTAATTACATATTCTAATCCAAATCCAGGGTCCCGCTTCATATGTCACTCCTTACAAAATAAAAAACGTAACAACCGCGCATTCGACCTCCTTCTAACGGTGCGCTCTTTCTTCACCGGTCCTGAGAAAAAAAATCCTCAAGAACTGCATTTCTGAGCACCCGAAAAAAATCGCATACTTACTTATAATCTTTAAAAACAACATAATTACTTTGAACTAAAATATATCTTATTCTAACCGCGTTAGGCTATCATTTTCAATAGCAAACCCCCATGTGTAACATTAAAATTTATGCGCGCATTTGCATAATATGCATAGCCCCTAAATTTTATTCAATAAAAAAATAGGATGGGTAGAAACTTTTTTGCATAAATTCTTACAAAGGAAACGGGTTAAACCATTCAGGAAGTAAAAACCGTAGATCCGATACGTCGCGATTCAAAAAATGAAGTGCCAATACAGGGCGACATCAAATTACACTCTAACTCGCACGTATAAAAAACATAGTTGCAAACCTAAACATTTCGCATTACATCGTTTCGCTCGCGACCCCCTTTCGCGATGCACAATAGACCAAATGTACCTGACTATAATTTATGCGAGAATATTAAGAGAAATGTACCTGCCCTTTTTGAATATTAAGTGCAACCTAACCCCTGACATTACTGAATAGGGTTAAGATACTGTTTGAAAAGAAATAATACAAAAAAAATGCAAATAAACTGTCCCCACATCTAGGCGAGGGTTACAGGTATAATCGCATAGAAAAAAAACTGCAAGCGCACCGTGCGCGCAGAAAGTTTCGTATTTATTTATTGCAGAAAGGGCGCCCGTGTATTATGTACTTGATGGGTCCCAGCACTTGTCACCTTGGCGTATAATTTGGGTGTACTCGGTTCTTTTCTTATGCATATTGAGAAGGGAGCGTCGCATAGATAGTTCGTTTTTTAATAGGGTTTTTTCTATTATGACTGCATATGCAAAGATTTATAGTGGAGTCGCGGGATGTGCGTGAGAATGCTGTGAGATAATCGAATTTGCCTATAGACGCATCCACCCTAGGCAACCCTTTGATTCGATTCAATCGGGTTCATGGGAAATATGTGAATATTCAAACAAGATGTCATCTCCTTGAATATCGATTGCCGTTGAGATCCTTTTATAGTGCCTGGGAATTGATACATTGAATAGGAAGACCCTGTAGGGTTTTTGCATAATCTATCGGTGGCCGTGACGTTGGCTTTGTTTGGTCATAACGGCATTTCTCGATAAAGGGTTGTATACGCGATCGTTAAAAACTTGTGACCGTTACAGTTTTTTCCTCAACTACTGTCCGCTTTTGTCTACCAACTAACTGTGTCTGTCTTTTATGCGTTCATTTTTTATATTTTTTTATTATGAGTGCAGAAAGCTGTGTGATTTGTATGACGCGTATTACTTTATTATTTCATAAACAAGAATTACGAGGGAATAATAAAGAAATAACATTTAAATTAAGTATGCACTTTTGTTCAAGTTACGTTTTAATACGGCGTGTTCAACATAAATTCTTTATGAAGATAATTTTTATTTTTATTGCCAATAAAATGCCGACTCCAGTCTAATTTAATATTTTACTGAAACTTTAATGAAATCATAATAAAATAATGGTAAATTGTTTCTTTTCAACAAAATAAAAATAAACAGTTACATTGCTCTACCTATGCAAACATGTCAAAAACGATGTTAACCCTTTTTTTGTCAATGGTTGTCGTTGCGACCGCGGCACATTTTTTTTGGGAAATACGTTTTGCTCCAGTTTTTGCTTATACCAAAACAAATAGTGTAATGGATGTCGATAGTGTCGGCGGACACTCGGTGTTCTATGACGCAACAGTGTGTTGGATGGACAAAAGGAAAGAGTTAGCAAAAACTCCTGTCGTAAAGTTTAATTATCCACAGTGTTGCGGTTTGTACAGGATGTTACGATGTTAGTTTTACCACTAACATTATATTCGTTATATTAGAGCAGAGAAAATGATAAATATCAACAATATTAATGCAAACTTTAGGTTTTTGTCTATAAACGTTACAATAAATATAATAGGCTTGTTGTTGTTACCCAATAAACAGGCCAATTGTAGATATAATGAATTTCTCACAAGTGTGAAACAATTTAAATAATTAACCACCGACACGTAATAACAGCTCTCAAAATCATAATATACTAACTAAATAGGCTCACAACTAATTATGTAGTTGGGTTATCTCTGTATAATATTTTTATTTCAAAATTTGTGGTGTTATTCAATAATTTAAACAATGGAAATATTTTTTTAGTAAATAGCTTACCTCTAGTTATACTATGATTGACTAAATATGCATATTATGTGGCTGCCTCATTAATTAAGTAAAAAAATACGAGCTTTACTTGATAATTTGTACTACATATTATTAACTTATAATAACGTCGAGTAATTAGAAGTGGACAAATCATTACTGTACTCGTATTTTTTTTAATCTTACCCACATTAATTAGTTTTATAAATCTAATCCGTACAAATATAAGCAGTTTTAGAATAAGTTTGAATTAAAAATAAACTCATCCTATATATAAGTTTCAGTTAAAACATGTAATATTATGTAAATCTTAAACATGTCCAAATTATCAAACTATTGTCTATTCTTTTCTACAAATGCACTCTTTTCTCCAAACTATAAAGAAATTGTCAGCAAACAGTAAAGTGTTCCGCGTTCGAGTTTTTGCTCCAATAAACGTGCCGAGTTCGTCACAGCTACCATTGAAGGGTTAAGTTATGCAAATTGCTATAACAAATTGCCCCGGAGTCGATTGGCCGTGCCTACCTATTATAACTCCGTACTTTCCAAAATAAGCTTTTTTATTTGTCAAAAGTTTTTTTAATTCAAACAAATGGCGCTTCCAGGAAATTGTTTTAGTTCGCTATTATTTTTCGTACTAGTATTATTTTATTATAGGGTAACCTTGAGCACAATTTGTTATACAAAACTGGTTAAAACTAAGCCATAAACTTTGAAAGTTTATTAGAAGCCTGCGAGGAGTTTCATTATCCAGCTATTGGCTTATCATCAAAATAAATCAGCTTTAAGATTCAAAAATTATGGCATCATACATCCAACTACATATATATATACATATACGTTAGATGCATCTACAATAGAAGTAGATTAAAATTTACTGCCAAGATGTGATTATAACATTGTAACGATTACTTGTAACGACATCGTAACGCCATCTATTGGGAACGGCTCTGTACTATGTTGAGATTTTAATTTTTGGTAACCAGTTTTAGAAATTCACATAAAACGATGACATTACCGGTGGTCTTGAAGCAAATGCAACAGTTTATTTTACTCCAAGGCAAGAGGGCATTCCGTGAATTATGCTCGCTGTTCCAGTTCACAAGCTAATGTGGTTTAACTCCCTTTAGTACTTGCTTCTACTCATCAGTTACCAATATTTGAACCGTAAGGCGCTCCTAGTGTTGCAAAAGTCCATAGGCCATGAAAACCACTTCCCATCTGGTGGACCATGTGCTTGTCTGCCACGTAAGTAGTGAAGAAAACGATAAAACATTTCCCGATTCAGAATCCAGGATTTTACGCGAACACTCGCATTAAAAATAATAATATTTATTTATTCATACAATATGGATCCATAACAACACCTTTTACAACTTAATAAATAATAACGAAGAATAACTTAGTCACCTGCTGAGCAAGTGGACATCCACATTTGTTATTTATGCCCTTGGGATGCTGCGTCTGCGCACTGTTCTGGTGACGACACACATTTAAGACTCATGCAAAATAGTTTTGTTCTAGATATTGGGTATCGTAAAAAACTTTTACTTATCTTATTTCAGAACCATCCAAGGGAGTACCTGGACCCTTGATAGACGAAATTCTAGTTTATAAACGTCTCAGCAATATATCGGTGCCATCTTCTGAAATTTCTTACGAACTACAAGCATAAAAGTTAGCAGACAAGGGGGCCTAGCCAAAATGCATTCATTCCGAATCTACATTCGTCATCGCTCTGTCTGTGATCCGATTCCGACAACAAATGTCACTCCCATACATTTTCAGAGCAATGACGACGTAGATTCGGAACGAATTTATTTTGTCTAGACCCCCAGAATATAAAATATTCTTCGTCATTCGATGGTAAAGCATCCATTAAATTTCTTTTGCCCAGTGTAATGTGGTTTAATGTGGTTAGGTATTAACAAACTCAAATATAAATACTTTTCCGCACTAACTACATTTTAAAAAAGGTGTTCCTATCTAATGTAAGATCTATTATATAGATTTGCCTTATCTACGGCAAAAAGAGCGGTTACAGACTATGCCTTCAAACGAAACCACGACTCCACAACTGACATTAAATTTAATTATTACGAATTAGACAGTTGAAGATTGAAAATTATGGTACTAAGCATTGCAATCACCCTTAATTGCCTTGTTTAAAAATATTACGTCTTTGACTTAAGCACAAAGATACTGGGTATGTACCAGTATTAATTTGTAGGCAATGTTGGACACTTCTTCAAAGTTCTAATAAGAATTTCGAAAAGCACAAAAATCATCTTATCTCTTTTGGAGGTTGTACTAGCCGTCTAAGGGATAGAGCTCTTCTTGCTTGGACAGGGCAGCCTATCAAAAAGTAAGCAACTCGATAACCTAACACGTGCCACATCAATATGGATCTACGTAATGTCAAATGGAGCGTGATTCTCGTTACTATTGATAATTTTCTACAAAAAGTCCTTATGCAAGAAAAACCGATCAAGAGCGAATCAGTCTCGCACACCGAGGGTTCCGTATGTTATGTTAGCTAATATGTAAAGCAGTTGTAAGGAGTTTCAGCTTGTTACCTATAGGTACCTAATGATGAATGGACAGATAAGGGTTGCGTTTGTCCTCTTCGTACGGAACTATAAAAATGTTAAAAGTATCGACATCTATCAATATCCACCGAAAACTTTCAACCGCGTTGTCGTCCCGCACCGACGTGATAATCCACTCGGGACATAACCTGCCTACTTTACACCGTATACATGTCAGATTTTAATTGAACTTCGCGTTAAATATGTTCTTAACGCGACGGCACATTATCGCGCTTAAGGTGCAGCACTTCAATATTGTTCAGATATCGATCAGTTTTACAAATTTAGTTTAATCGTGAGAATCGATTTGTGGTAATGGTTCGATGCGGTATGAGAATTGTCCATAGATTATATGTGACGCAATTAACTGTCGTCTTTTAGGGTTTTTGTTTCGTAAATCTTGTATTAAGATGAGGTGATATTATGGTGATATACATAATGTACAATTTCTTTGGTCACGTGCGAAATGCAATTTTTTTTATATCACCGGCATCACTGAAAATATTAAATATTATGTAAGCTTTCATCTAATAAGATCTTTTGTTAGTCATTGATCATATGATGATAGCTGTAAGAGTTATGACAATAATATTCTTACAAGAGTAAGTCTTGTAAGAACAAGTCTCGAAAATAGACAAAGTATCAAGTCTTATTCGAAAACATTTTCCAATTAGATTTATTTTAAGATTGATTTCGATTAATTTATAAGATTTTTATATACATTGTCATTTAATTGATTGGTAACTACATATTAAATATTTTTTCTTTTTAATTTTGGCCAAATCAGTTGTTACAGGAATAATGATCGAAAGAATTTTTTTCATGGATTTCAATCTCATATGTTTACTTTAATTAAATTTTATTAAATAATTGCACATAATATTATAAATAGATAAAATGGTTTTCCCCTACGAAACTACATTTACCTATATGATAATTATTTTCACGCTAATTAGAATCCATTAGTATATTTTCCAATAAGCATAATCTGATAAGCTCTGGTTGCGACACTTAGCGCTTGTAATTATACGGAGGTCAAAATGGTTATAGGCATATGTTACCGGTCCTCCATTAGACTTACTGTAAGCATATTTCCAACCAATATTTTACTATAAAAAATCTGTCATTTTTTTATAACATAACATAGATCGCCTCAAAGAAGATTGTATTGTAAAATTTCGAATGATTCAGTCTCTTGACTTCGTGGCTTAGCGAACAGAGCGTTCCCGCTGTAAGGGAAAGATTACTGGTTCCAATCCCGTCGAACCTTCACTTTTTTCGTTCTAAATTTGAACATAATATGGTTTTACCTCACTTATTACGTCATAATAATGACAAAAATAAATCGCATCCGCATATTTATGGTCACAAAAGTCGTTTAATGTAGTCGATATTGATTTGAAATTTTGCCAGGTGGCAGCATTTTTATTCTAGTGTTACCTTTTGTATCAGATATTATCAAAACCAATATTGTTAACATTATCATTATAATATTGAACCAAGCAGGTGAAACTGAAATCAAGTTGTAATTTTTGAAATGATTCTGCACGAGGCCGGGCGGACTCAACGCGACGACGACGGGACGGTGAGAAATAACCCAGTAACAACAATACCATACATTTTACAACTCGCATCCAATGGAAATAAAACAATAGTGGCGGTAACAGAGCCTATCGATAGCAACAAAAACTCGTATACATGATGAAAACGAAGAGAATCCGCCTTTTACAAATGACAATAGGATTTAATTACTGAGGCATGCACAATGTCCGTACGAACATTTTTTAGAGCCAGATGTTTTCTTATTAGAACGTCGAGTGCATCCCGTTACAATTACAAGCCAATTTTATTATTAAAAATAAAACGCGGCTTTAAAAAAGGAACGATTATTAATTACTTATCGAACAAAATTGTTATTTAGAGAACATGTATCGTCCCAAGTGAAGCGAAAAAAACACGCCAAATGACCGTGAACGCATCGTATCAAGGGATCGATACATATAATCGGTACTTATAAATCGAGACTGTTATGAGACGATAAAATCGGCCGGCGACCGCCGCCGGCTACTGGGCGTCGGCCTAAGCGACGATTACTCTCAGCTCTTCTTATTTTGTTGCTGGCCACTCGATTCGAGATTATCGATAAAATAATTAAATGGTTACTCTCGAAATCGATTCCCGAGTGTTGTTATCGAGAGCCGTGTTATTTGTTTCGTTTTTCTTGTTGCGAAATAGTCGTGAACTCGGTGGAAAGTTTTTGGCCTCACTGTTACAAAGTTTTACTACGAACTCGACTCGGAATCTGATTGGGAATGTTAACTTTTTAATCGGATTAGTAACTTAGTGTGGTGAGCCAACGCCGTTTATTTTTAGCTTTTAGTTATTATTACGTCATCGCGTATCTATGCGCGGAAATAAGATTGTATTGTACATTTGTACCTGACCCTCGTAGGGTCTTCACGATGTCGAACAATGGTACGAGTATTGAAGAGTTTTTGTCAATCACCCTAACTAATCAATTGATCAATTCCAATTCAGTACTATTTTTCTAATACCATGTGATAAAAAATAATAGATTTCAATTTTAATGATTTTGTTCATTTTTAAAACCATTTGCACAATTATTTCTATCTTGCAATCAGACATGCAAAAGAGATTGTTATGAAATATAATGTTAATTTGAGAGAGAGAGAAGAACTACGTTTGTGTGTAACACCGTAGATACCAAGGAACTAAAATCTGTAGAGCTTCTGAAAGATGCGCAAGCAATATACCTTCTTAGCAACACCAAGAAAGTAGTGTAGGTATACCTATATAACTAGGTTTTCAAGATTATAAAAAACAAGATAGCAATCCACATTTTATTTGCCACTTTATATAATGTTAAACCACTTGTGGCTCACTCGCTTAAAAGGAGTCTGTTCCGTGCAGGGTGTATCGACACGAACGTCCATTATTAATACGTACACTTTATTTAACACACATATCACTTTTATTGCCACTGGAACGCTACAAAACATAACATTAATTCAACATCCACTGCGTCTTTCATTCCTCCAATACCGGACTGTGTCCTCACAAATAATACAATGTTCACTAAAAAGATATCAAAGGGCTCACGTTGCTCAGATGACCCGCGTGCGTGCCACTGGACCGTTCCCTCAGATGGTCGACATCTTAATTGTCGGCTGGTGATAACTGGGACCCACTGATTTATAATGCCTCCTAAACGTATTAGTGCCTTTGTCGGCTCCACACTTATCGGGCGACTGAGTAGCGGCTTCCGCTCGCACCCGTTTTTTTGCCTTTTTTATATTAAAATTTCAACAATAAAACAAGAGGCTGTCACAAACAAACCGAGGAAAAGTTTTGTGAAAGTTAATAGTATTGGAGATGTTCGGAAAGCATATGCAAGAACCTCGCTACCTCCCAGACATTTCGATTTATAGCTACTAAGTAAGTATTGATAGCAGTACTGTTACACTCAAATGAAAAGAGAACAGACACTAAATAGCTACTTATAAAAATATGGTTAAACACTCAAATGAAACTAAAAGATTTTTACAGATAAGTTTGCGGATCGTTTTATGACCGAATAAACTCACGCCAACACCTTTTTACAACGTCGTTTGTTTCGCTAAACACACGATAATTTACATATTATTATCGGGAGACATAAAAATCGGACATTTGTGTTCGGTGGTGTCAGCGAGATAGGGCGCTATCGGTGGCAGCGTCCGCGTCGTGACCGACGAACAAAAAGTGCTTGATATCAATAGCTTCGAAAAAAGTTTGATTTAGAAAAGAGCGCGTGAGACATGCGTGTGATGAATTGACATGTTCCCGGGGCCATTAGGGGCTGCGATAAGGAGGCATTTAACTCAATCCTCTGTGTCCGAGCGCCGCGCACGTCCCGCGCCGCCGCACAGCCAACCTATGTACAGGTGGCTCAGAATTTGAATCGCTTTCATAATACTTTCGTATCATTATTATTTATATTTATCAAATGATTTTTTGTCTAGAATTTTGTTCTCCAATGGAGACGATCTACTATATTAAACTGTGCTTACTGAAAGTGAAATCGTTATTTTATTGTAACCAAATATATATTTCATATGTTTCAAATGTTTAAAGGGTTACTTTTATTATTAAGTTGCGCCATCACCTGACGATATATGATTACTATATAAACACAAACCAGACTAATAGTATGCAAGCAATAGCAATCAAAAAGCATAAAAAGGAAATTGTTACTGTCTATAGAAATGCATGAAATATTTCACTAGACACATAGGTAGGTACTATGATAGACGAATAGTACTTACTGCAATGCCTAGTACTTACGAGCCGACTATTTGTCTATCTGGTTATGTCACCTTTATATTTAAATGTCATTATCTGATATTAAAGTATATTTTACGATTAAGAACCTATTAAAAATATGAGCGCAGTTGATTCAACTCACAAACAAGCAACACGCTGTACATAGCCCGTCGTATAACTCCGATAGGCGGTGTTTATGTGAGTGGCACCGACTCGCCCTGTAGCCTCTTAATGAGAATCGGCTTCCGTCAATAAAATAATTCCGATTCGGCCCGTACCGTGAAATTTCATCGGCCACATATCGGCCATCTAATAGAGCACATATCGGCCACCTATCGACACCACACCGAAAGGGAAGCGATATATTCTCTGATAGTTATCTAATTAGACCTCTACGTTACGCTCCGTTTTACTTTCCAATTTAGAATTTGGACGTAGGTGTGTTACAATTTGAGAGATAATAATTTTAAGTTCGGATAAGAAATAAGTTAAAATATTCAGGTTGGCTTGTAGTCTTTAGTAGTTGTACTATGTAGTGTATTAGTTTAAATTATTGACATTCAAGAAAATTTTGATGTTTGTTAAAATTTATTTGCAAAAAATGAGCTGTTAAAGTACAAATTTCTCTGTGTTTAAAACTCAACCATGGCCCTTGGAGTCAAATTAAACTCGAACTCGAAGATTGATGAAAGTGACTTTGACACAGACTTACCTGTTGAGATTGGGAGCTCGTAAGGCGTATAAGTTAAATGTCATGCGAAATGTATGAGGAAAAGCAGCTGAGCTCCGAGTTCACCTTAGCCTCGGATGCAATCAGGAAAAATCGTCCTCATGACGATGATGACTATGTATAAGTTAAATAGATGGGCGGAACGTTAAAATAATCTGATATACTACATTTTTATTACATATAGGGTTTAAGATATACCATGGTATTGTTTGTAGTGAAAGTCATTGCTTATAATTGTATCTCAATAGACACATAGTCTTATGAAATCACTTTTTGTGAACTGATGTCTTGAAAATGCTTGTTTCTTCTCAACTAGCTATCGGTGGTGAACTTCCCAAGTCTGCCGGGGTGCGAGGGATATGTTGGCTACTATCTCACCACCAGCAACTAAAGACCCAAAGACGGCGGACGTTTTAGTCGGTTCGAGTACGACATAACTTTCCCAACCAATAAAAAAGCCGTGGTGAACTTGGCTAAAGTTGCATTATTTTTGACGGAGGTAGGACATGACGGTATCTCCCGTCCCGATTGACCTCCGTCCTACAGAATGCCGTGGCTAATATTAATCTTGAGTTGTTTTCCCGGTGGTCAGTAGAGTAGCTGGCGCTCATTGAAGAGGTTTTGTGTTGCCAGTAAGAAGACCAAGGGCTAAAGTTGACACTGCTAAACCTTGTTTTGTCTTCTGTGCTTACGGCAAAGAAACTCTCCTAACCATCTTCCCTCGCCCTCTTCTCTACCGGGTCGGCAGCAGGAATGTGACGCCCCTGGTGTTGCAAACGTTCAAAGGCCACGGTAACCACTTTCCATCCGGTGGGCCGTGTGAGAAGTACACGCCTCGTTTATCCTACCTAAGTTTTATGAAAAAGAACGTGAATAATATGATGTAACTATATTAATTTATTATGAATGAGTTGGGTCCGAGTATATCAACTAAGTTTGTAAGGATAGACGCAACGCGTGGGCTGGTGTCTGTGTACTTACTCCGGAGGACAACTGCAATGTAACAGTTATTATAATGTATTAACTAAATGTAATGAAAGAAAATTCACGGAATGTGACTAAAATCTTCTCTTCTGTTGGTATCTCCGACGCTACCCTCCATAGCATGTCCATAATTGCTTACATTAATTTCAACCCATTATCTTCACATTCAGCTTAAGAGTACTCTTGCCGTGGTAATGTATAAGCTTTTTATAACGCCAGTGTTTCATCTAGCAAACGATATGTAGCAAACTTTTGTAAATTCATAATCAGATGTAGAAGAGAGACGGGCAGAAGGAATGTTCTGATTCTGAGAATGATCACAGCTGAATATAGAGTTGAGATTCTTGCCGGGGTCTTCTCAGGCCGGGGTCGCGTTTCGAATCGGTGGTCCATTTACCCTATATACCTATTTATCACTTGGACATTTTGTAAGTGCCGTTTAATGGTCTATACAGAATAAATGATTTTTGAATGTTGAATGTTGAATTGTCTTATTTTATGAATGGTGGCTAGATGCATTCCCATACCGACCCATAAATAATACACTGTAAGAATATCTAAACTATCCGCTTCTACGCTTTCTCTCTATAGTACATATAACCTAACCTAACCAGAGAAACACGCCCAGAAGTTGATATTACCCAGGTTCTAATACGAGAAGAATTCCATAATTCACGAGCTGAAACACTGCTTTGATTACAATTTCCGAATGGTGTTTCGTTCTAGGATCGTAACTAGCTGGTAATTGGATGTTCTTACAGCTAACACTTAGCCGCATACTGTTTGCCTGTAGTGGATATACTATTAACAAGTGGTCATACATTGGCGTCGCTCGTGGCGTGATACCCGCTATCTCCCGATAAGCCAGCCACGACACACGACTTATGTGTTCACCGACTCTAATTAAGATGTTCATTAACACCGTGCGTGTTATAGTCGGGAACACTAAAGCTGGGCTGCTCTGGTTTATGACCTAGTGTCTAAGCAGCCTTCGGTAGACCTAGGCATGAAGGGATGGTTAATTGTTTTAATTATAAATTGTTGGTAAAATCACCTGCTGATTATAAAATTGACACAGGATTGACAATCGAAAATACAAGAAATATTTTTAACATCCGTAAGTAATTTTAACCATATCCGGCAGATGGGTAAAGTTTTCGATTTTGCTTAATGAGAATTTGGTCTACATGGTAATTAGTTGCCAGTTCTGTTCTCATATCTTCTTCTTTTGTAGGAGTTGCAGTTGATTGACCCTTCTATAGTGTACATAAAGTATCAGAACTTCATGTCAGCCTCGATGTCTGGCAAAGATGTAAAACTAAACGAGTGCAAATATGAAAACGGAATGAAATTAAAATTGGAAATGTAAATTCTCAAGTAAATGCTCGTGAGTTCAAGTCCCGTCTGGACATTCACTTTTTCCAATCCAATCTAAGTAAATTTGAATATTAAGCATACCTACTAAATTATTTAAAAAACATTAAATGGAAATATATAATATAGATTTCTGAGTAATGTCTACCGCCACCTAGAATACACATATTTGAGAAGAATATAGTTTCGGTCTAGTTGAATGAAAAGAAGTATGACTATTAAAAATAATGTATGTAAAATAATCTTTTTGGAAAAAAAATAAAATAATGTTAAATTATTGACACCAGTTTTTGAAATGATATTTTAAAAGTGTACAATATGAATAAATTGATACTTTTCCCAAGCGCGTTCACAAACAAAAAGGACAATAAATATACGACACAAGTACCGCGCGGTATCTAAGTCCGGTAGCTTAATGTATTCCGTGTAGCTTGTAACCTGAGGATTGAGACAAAAACGACCAACGCACTTATCGGCCTCTGAGACTCCGAGACCCTTCGCTGACGAATTTATATCATTAAAGTGTTTGCAGTTATTCTTATGGATTAGCCTAATTATACATTTTAATGACTTTTGGTTTCATTTTATTTGTAAATTGAACATCGTTTTTTAATTGTCCTGTTTGCTAACTTAATTGAGGTTAATGGTAACACGACCGTATTAAGAATGATATCATATTGTAAATAATTTTAGGTAGGCAGGGTGAGGATGAGGTACCACAAACATTACTCTGGAACGTGAAACTCTCTTACTTTTGTGTTATATTTGAAATATTTTACGGTGTTCAACATCACAGCTTGTTTAACAACTTGCCAATAACGTTTAAGATTACTTGAAAATTTTTGCCTATATACCCGAAGAGATAGGCAGAGGTGCTAGCACCCACATTTCGCCAGTTTACCGGGCACTTATAAACCTGCGATAAATACACTCATAACTTCGAAAAGCATCGAAAAGTGATTGGTGTGTGCCATGGTAAAATCTGGGATCGATCACGAGACCTCGTCTCAGCAGTCCATTACCCATACCAACAGGCTTCCGCGTTCAAAATTTTATATAAATAAAAAAAAAAATATTCTAGGATAATCAACACAACGTCACCTAGACCCATTGTAAGCTTAGTTTAACTAGCTTGTGTTACGGATTCTAGAATGCGGATAAACATACATAAATACCTACATTTTTTTAGAAAGTACATAAAAAGTAGAGTAGATAAATATGAATAGTTCTTGAATACGTATCGATTTATTCAAAAGATAAGAATAGATTACTTGTACTAACGTTGATAAATATAGAAACTTAAAGAATTTCTGATCATTAATAAAATAATAACATAAATGTTTTATCCTCCTTTTATATTCAGTTAAAAAAACTCCGATAAGATGCCTCAACACAAGGTACTCACACTGCGTACCATTATATAATCAGAAAATCAATATACGGAATCCGTCTCCGTAAACATGAACTACAAATTTTTAATCGCCGCTCTTCCCGGCAGATCAATCGGCGCGTGAGATTTATATGGGCAATTACCTCACAGCTCGGACACCAGCAGCTCTCGGAACATTTCCTGGATTACCTTGCTAAGTAAAGTTATATAACAATTTGTGTAAAAAGTTATGATTCTAGTTGAATTGATATCTTATTTGCACAAGAAATAGCGCTCACTGAACTGTTGTGTGCGATTACTTTGCCGTTTTCCCGATTGATTTCAATTATCGCTTACGCTGCCGCGCGGCTTACCGCTGAGTTCGTAGCCGCGACCTAAGGGTAAGATTTCGTTTTTCTAGAGGTAAATCATAGAATATCAAAATTCACATCATCATCCTCTCGAATTGTTGCCCGTATCTTTTGGCCTCCAAAGTAGCTAGGCGACGTCATAATATTTTTGAATTTGCTTCTCAATAGTATAATGATTATTTTAAATTAGATTACTAATATATAATGTTTCCCACAATAGCCCCTGAGAATTTTTTTTGTATAAATATGTATTCGCCCTTTGCTATTGATATTATTACAACGTGTATGTTTCACATACTAATTCTTTCAAGCCAAATAAATGGCCATCAAAACGGCCAATTCATTCGAGTTATAGTAAATATATATATATCTGAATGCGTTCATATCACTGTAATTCATATACAAAATCTTTAATCTTACTTACTCCTTCTTTTCCATCTTCTTAATTTGGTAGATTGTGTGTATGAAGCCTAGGTCAAACCCTCTTGAGCTCGAGGACAGTGCTAAAATGAAGAAGAAATTTTGTTGATTCTAATTTACACTCATTGTAAATAGTTTCTGAGTTCACCTACTTATTAGCTCTGATCAATATCCTAAATCTTCGAAGTTAACACCTCTATTAATTTTTTCTCAAGCACTTTACAATTTAGTTAATGATCGAAGTGTGATACCCGGCCAAGTTTACGATGCCATAGATCAGGTGATGTCGTCATAATATGTGTGAGAATTAATTATGGAAGTGTTATATTCTCATATCTACTTTATTGGGAGAGATTCCAATACGCATTAAAGCAAGGTCCCAATGGCGTTGGGGGCACCGGTCGTGACCTTTGCTCTATGGTCTCTTCAGATTATAAGTGTACGTTTTGTCTTTACTTCTGTGTTTTATGGTTTTCTTTTTGCAGTCTCACATTTCTTTAGGAGTGTTAACAGACTTATCGATTAGTGATGTTTAGTTAGAAACTTTTATAAAAAGGGTTAAAGGATATAGCGGATTGGTTTACCAGGGATGCATAAGGGTAGGGATACTAATCCTAATCCCAATGCTTCAGTAACCAGAAAAGCACGGGTAGGTGTTGCGAGGGAGTTAATCAGAGAAACCAATATGCAATCTTTTTTTAAGTAGAATAGAAAAATAACTATCAGGTACAGGATTTTCCGTCTCGTAACATGCCAGGCAGATAGGGGAAATCATATCGTTGAAATTCTGAAAAAAAATCTAGGCCCGAAACTTCAATTTCTTACGAAAATGTAATTAATAATCCACATCTTCCTCACATTCAGAACTTCTGTACTATATTTTAAACGAATTATTATCGTACGCCATATAAGACGCAAAATATAATTCCTATAATGAACTTGTACGGCGAGGTTGAACTTTCGCAATAATATATCGATTTTACGATGCAATGCGACAACTTGTAAGATAATTATAGACATTTTTAATTGCTGGGCTTTATCAACTGACAAGAAGACGTGATAAACTCTTGATCTCCTATATTTTTCTTCGCGGCGGCAGACTCAAAGACAGGCTGTGAGGCTAATGAATTTGTGTATGTGTGTTATCTGTGTCTGATATTGCTAAATGAGTTACATATACTTTAGGATAGGAACTATCATTTGGTTTCTTTTTTATTGTAATCATTTATCATATTAAAACATATGATACTCCCAAAGGCCGCTTGTTCACCGAAAGGGTAATCACAAGTATGTATGTATGTTCCATCAATTATTTTACAATTGCAGCTGTACCTTCGTTTTGTTTAAGAATTCCATTTTAGAGAATATATATACATATTTATATTGTGAAGATGTATTTATATATGGATATTTTTTGTTCCTCTGATATTTGGTGCAGGTATAAATTAGGAGGAATAACGCATGGCTACTTTTATCCCGGGATAAGGTTCTCAGGAGTAAAAAGCGGAACGAAGCAGGTATCAGCAAGTGGGTTTGATAGAACGGAGTTAAATCGTGAGGGCTTTACATTTTTGAGTATGGATTCTGCTGAAGCAAGTTTCCATATCACTACAATTCTTCTGGTTAGATGTGTCCTTATAAACTTAGTGGTTTTTTTAAATAAAGAATTAACTTATAGCTGAGAGTTTATCAGCTAGATCACTGCCCGCGGCGTCGCCTGCGCACAACACTTGCTAATTACCCGCGAAGCTTCCCTAACTGAATGCAATCGTTTCAGCTTCACCCAATGTCTCCATACTCGTGAGCTGATCGGTGGACGATAGTCAGCCGTTCTTAGATTTTAGATGCACGATTTTTGTAAACAGTTTATTTAGAAGTTATTGTAGAGTTTACACTTATCTCATGACTGCAGTAGTGTGAGGTACCTGGCGCTTTGTTTTGACTAAAAAAATAAAAATGTCTTTTAAAAGAGTTTATTTCAAAGTCTACCAAATAGGTCAAGTGGTTTTATTTCTACTTCATAATAATGTAAGTAATATTAAATACTTCATGTATTAAAATTTATGTGGTAAGCTACTTTATATCTAACGGAATGAGTAAACGGAAGTTTGAACCACCACTATATAACCTAGATGAATGGACAGCTTGAAAAAGGTAGCTGGTAAGGATTGAATATGGAAGTCGTCCGGGTGCTATGCTCCCATTTGATAGATGATTTTTTATTGTACACCAATATTATTACAGAATAATTATAGTAGTATAATTAGAGTTAAATTCACAAAGGATTATCTTATCACTAATACACAAATAAATGAAATGTGAATGCTAGTTAGTTTTCAACAACAACTGCTCTATACTATAGAGAGATATTGATATAAAGAGAAGAGAGTATACTACATAGAAAAGAAGTTCATGCCTAGCTGTGGACAATAATAGGTTTATTAATTGCAACAACTTTCTATTTAATCCTAACTTATTAAAAAAACGTTCGAGTTTTGAAATGATGTCCTTTTGACATATATGTTATTAACGAAACCTAAGTATACCTAACAACGCATCTATGTATTTCTGAAGATTTTTTGTGTTAAGGGACTCATAATGTTTCTTTGGTACTTTTCTCAAGTTAAAATTGTCACCATCAACTGAACTTAGTGAACTTTCACTTAGAGCTTAACATCCATGGTTGCACACAAGCTTTATAAATCGGCTCCAACGATATTTATAGAATTACAACTACGAACATCGCTTACGCTACGCGGTGAACAAATCCAAGACCCATCTAAATCTAAGAATTACGTGTTACGCAACGATTTTTCCCACCGAGCGCTACACAGCTTCCATTTTAAACGGACACCATTACCAATAAATTTGTGGAGAATGGAGGAATTCAGATGTTCATTGCCAAGGTCAACTTATTAGAGTGAACAAGGGAAACCCATTTATCGGAGCGGAGCGGTGGCGGCCGATGTGCCGGCGCAGCCCGATAGAGGCCCACACGATGGTAAGATAAAGCAGGTGCGTGGGAGTGTTGGTAATGCACAAGACGCGGTGAAAAGTTCACTACTAATATATTTTGCCGGTGTTTTATTGACTTTCAATTTGATCGCTTCTTTATGAGCATTTCGTGATTTTTTAGAATGGAGTTAATGTCTATTGAGAGTTTTAATTAACATACTTTTTAGCACCCCACTTGTATGGGTTGTAGGAGCATAGGGGCATGTTGTCATGCTGTAGTCACTGTAGGGTGGAAAAGCCTGTTCCATTTTGAACTCATTATAAAGGTACAGAACCCTCAATAATACTTTGACTGACCTGGTATTCGAATCCAGAAACTCATTCATCGCACTATTGCCTGGTGAGTTATCGAGGCAACAAATTAATTTAATTTCTGATATAAATAATATTATGTAACTATGTGTATACATTTTGAAGATAATGAAAGTGTTGTCAAGATACCTTTTCGTTTTAAATGTCTTATTCTTAAAACACGATACAAAACTACCAGGCGATCAACAATCGTACAGAGCTCTAGAGAAACGTATTTATACTAGCAGTACATTCATTAGTTGTTCTATGAAATGCAACTGTAAATTGTTAAAGTTATGCGTACTTCATATCGCTGCAGCAGATTATGCAAGCAGGTATAAGGATTAAAGCAACATATTTCCAATGAAATATTAAACAGGGCTAGATTCGTAATGAAGAACGGAAGTTTTCAAATAAGAATAAATATTTATACAACAAATCTTTTAGATACTCTGTTTACTTTAAAATTGTATTGAATTCTATTTTAATTTAAGGCTAAATGTTTGATTATTAGTTTCTAAGCCAGTTGCCTTTTCGGCTAAGGCATAAGATATCTCTTTACCATCAATAGGTACCAGGCTAAAATTCTGATCATACACTGCTAAGATTAACCACTTCTAATACAAGCTAATTAGATTAGCTGGTGATACTTCAAAAATATCTGAAGATGTTTTGTTATAGACACAAATAGGTCTGTCATTTTAAGTATAATTTTTTGTTTTTATTGTAATACAACATAGTGTACTGTATCCCTTCAATAATTTCAAATACATTAACAATTCAAATCGTTAACAGGCAACAAACAATAAACAAAATAAAAATGAACAGTATAAAAACAAATCGAGGTCCATTGTTAGTTCGAATACGTTCACGGTCTTCCTTATAAGTACGTGTCATATATTATGTCGTCATGTGACTACACACGCGACAGCATTTTCGTTCTCAATAAATGTTTGTTTCATAATACTATCATTGAACCTCTACTCTACTTTCTATTAATTGTTATCTTGGGCTCGTCTTCTTCTTCTTCTTCGTATCAGTGACAACAATAAAATAAAAGTTTGATGCGCCCTGCGAAACCTTATGATAATAAAATATTTTCGTAGACTTCATTTGTTTATATTAGTTGAAATGAAACCACTTTTTCGCGGATTCTATTACGATTTTATTGGTATTATATAGCCCGAAATTACAATAAATGACTTTTGTGTGAATTGCAGAAAGTATTATAATCGTTTTACATAACATACATAGGCCCACGTCTATTTGCTTCTGGGGTAGTTAGAGGTAAATTAACACACACATCTCACCAAACATTGTATTCGGTCCCGCGTAATAGGGGGTGTTCCAGGCACAATTAATGACTAAAGCCATACATTTGAGGTGGAGTCTAGGCTGTCACCTTGTTAATCACCGATTGGGAAGAGATATGGTTGCCCAAATTCCACTCTGCCGGAAATCACGCGACATGACGGGAATCATTTTATGTAATGTTATTCCCGAATGCATGGGACCCCGGAATTCGCATACTTTCTGCCCTTTTTAGTTCGGTTATACGGGTTGTATAGTAGAGACCGCCGTCTGACCTCCTTTGTCAATCATCAGGCGTATTCGTTTTGTGTAAAGTGTTGAAAGAATTTTAAACACACATGTGATATTGCTATCAAAAAACAATCTCTTTGGGAGACATAATATTCTGTTAGAAAAATTCAAATTGGCTACATTATGTCAACCGAGAATGTGATATAAACTGACGAATGTTTTATTTGACGTCTGTTTAGATAACATCGCTTTTATTGTTACATTTACTATTCACAGTGAAATTCATAGTTTCAACTTTTGCAACAGGTAGCAGTGATTTATCTAGTTACATAAAAATAAATGGTGAAGTCTACATTTACTATGAACTGTTTGATCATTTACTTACTTATTTGACCTATATAGCTAGTAGACGAAGCTTGGGACGGCCCCTGGCGAAATGGACGGACGACATAGTCAAAGGTGCCGGTCAGATTGGTGGTCGATGGGGAAGGCCCATATTCAGCAGTGAACGTCTTAAGATTGAAATGATGATGATGATGATTTGAGCTATAAAATTCTGAAATTGTTTTTCATATTTTGACACAACATCATAATAATATCCTAAATTTATTATATCCTCATAAACAAGTTAGGTATTTTAGTGTTTTTAATAAATATCGTTTACTTTTCGATTCGGTTACTATTGGATGGAGAATAACCCTGTACCTTAGTCACCATGTCCAATTTTTTTATGTTTTATTGTTTTTATTTACCTATAAATACTTCACAAGTAAACTTGTGCTCTTTTGCTTTTAAACTGTACGAGTTATCTATGATCATAGCTATAGACTAGATAAGCTTGAGTACTAGGCTCGCATAAGTATTGAAGAGTTCTCGTTGTGCTGTCAACTGATGGAAAAACTCAGATGCACTAACTGCGGTCTTAATGAGAGTCGACAAACTGGATAGCGAAGGGCTTGTACGTTGGATTTGTGATGATTTGTGATTTGTGTTTATTGTCGACGAATCTATTCAGTATCGGGATTTTACCCTTTATAGAACTTTACTTTGTATTATTTTGTGATATCCACCGTTAAAATATTGAGCAGGATTCAAAACTAAGATCCAAGGAAAATAATGTAAGTGTTTGTTATCTCGGGCACAACTTAATGCCGTTAATTCAATGTAAAATTAAAAATAAAAGCTTATGATTTTGAAGTTCTGTTTTAATGATAGGTATAAACCATTGATTCATAGATACTCTGAAATTGAAAGCGAATTAAATTTCCAAAATATTCATTCTGCTAGGTTCAAAATACACCGTATACATTACTTCAGTGTTTACTGTAACTCTTTACATATATAAATCCATTGTTCATCGCAAACATCCTTGGTTTTGCAGCTGAAAATAGCATAAACCTAGCAACATAATATCTAGTGTGAATTTACAGTTATGTGACGGGCATATCCACATTAAACTGCTGGGCCGTCATAACATGCGCCCTAAAAGGCATTGGTATCATTACCGGACCGGTCGGCTACCGGCCACCGCCGCACTCTGCTGCGCGCCTGGTAGCTGAGCACCCAGCCTCCAATGTTGTTTTTATTCACCTCGCTATGTTTGTATTGCTATTGAGATGGTATGCTACCTAGCCCATTTGTCAATTACATACAAAAACCCATTGTACACCTTTAAGTCCTTAAATTAAAGCACAAATTAGTACGTCAAGCTTCAATTGAATGGTGGTTTCATTCACTATTCTCTGTGCGAGGGTATTTGGAATATGACGTAAATTAACGTATAATATTTTTTTGTTAAATGTATATTTACGATGTAGGTGCGGCCTTTTTACAGCGTGCACTGAGTGGCAATTTTCTTTGGTGAGCTGGGAGTAATTTCACATGACATTATACAGTAGCTCTGTCGTGGTCTGGTCTCCGTGTACCGCCTCTGGCCTAACTGACTAGCGATAATAATAAACGTTGGGAGGCGAAACTGAGGACCATTTATTACTCTTTATTATTACTGTGGAACACTGTGGTTTGAGGTAAGATTAATCTATGCAATAAGCCGTCGATAGCTGGATTAATAAAGCCTATCAGTTTGTATTTTCTTTAATTATGGATGTCGTTTATATTAATTGCTTGGTGTGATTTGCTTTTAAGCGATTACATCTGTGTAAAATACACATTATGTTGGTTAATTTGTCTTTATGTATTTTATTAGTACGTGTTTTGTGAATAAATGATAAGAAAAATTGCTTAGCCACATATTTACTGGCAGTAACCGCCACATAGAAAGTAAATTATTTCGTAAGTAAATATTCAGTAAATTTATTTGCCCTTTATTCCTGGCATAGACATGAATTTTTATATCACTTCATGATATGTACATATATTCTCCACAAATGAATGATAAAATGCTTCCTTTATTTACTTTTTTATATAAATATGTAGTTTTAAATATTATTGAGTAGACAGAACCTTCTTATCTAAGTTCGAGTAGAGATATCTCAAATTATTGTACACGCAAACATATCTTTGATTTATTCAAACAGTTACGATTAGACTACGAGTATTATTGCAGTTCAGTGTTAGTTCTGTTTATGTCGTGAGAAACAATTAGCAATAAGTAGATACGGCCATAAATTGTCTGCGTGGGCAATAATACCAACTGGTACTCTGTAGGTTAGCACGCTGTGGATTTAGATTCGAGTTGTTTAATTTTGTGTTCATTTAGTACCTGGTTATCCTTTGTTTTATTTATTCAAAAAATTTAATTGTTTTGTGAACAGCTGACCTCACAAGCACTCTTGCCGCTCAGTTAGGTGGAAGGGTGTCGCGATAACACACTTCCCCCTTTCCCCCATCAAAAAAGCTCTCGACGAAAGTCGTATTACAATTCAAAGAACACGTGTCAAGTTTGATGAAAATCGGTTAAGAAATACTGACAAACCCACAGACACATGAAAAATCGAATGTAAAATCGGCCACTTTGTCGAAACGGATACGCTAACTCACTTCGCGTCGTTAGGCCAATTATTAAAAACGTCTATTACAAATTTAAGAACGATGTCATTTTGTAATAATATTTGCGTAATAACAATAACATTCAGTGCAGTAAACTATAATTGCTTGACTGATTTAGACTCAGTTAATCAATAAACACACATACATATGCTCACGCCTATTTCCATGGTGTAATGAGTAGAATTGCCACCGCATTTTACCAATCATTGTATTTGATTCCACGTATGCGAGCCAAAACCTCTCTCACGCACACAAGCAAATAATTTATTGACCATTAAGTTCTTAAAAGAATCAGTAATTTTCGCTTTTATACAGATGATGTGAATATTATTACTGTTTAAAGAAGCTATGTATACTAGTTACCAAAATAAACCAAGCCGGGGTTTCCATTTATATATAGGGTACCCAGTAAGGTTCTACTGTCTAAAAATAGTGCAACTACAAAAACAGTTCTGATAATATTCTCCAGACGGCTTACACTAGATTAAAATACCATTCGAATTCCAATAAATTGCTACTCAAAAGTTTTGGTTAGATACAAGAAGTTATTTTCACGCAAATTTAATGCTGCTTAGCCACACTAGAATGACCAAGAAATTGAATTTAGGCGCGCCGCATGCGATCACAGCACGCGCCAACAAACGGCCTTACGAATATGATGTAATTAGTTTTTATGTCAGTACTATAGATTATTGAACGTAAAAATAGCCCGATTTGATCCTGACTTGATGATGTGTAAAATAATTGTACGTGGACTTAAGTGCGTGTATACTGAACATATGAAATTTAACATAGTATTAGAGATTCAATCTTTTTAAACTTTGATCATTATTATTTTGACTGCAATTAATAGTCTTACTATTAATTTGAGACTTGCTAATTTCATAACCATTCGGATTTTTATATTATTATTGTTTATATAGATTATATTTAAAGAACATTTTAAAAGAACAGGTATAAATACTACTTACAATATTTGTAAATTAATAGTATTTAGTACGCGTTATTGAATTTTTTAATAACAAACTTAAAAAAAAATTTCAAAGAAAGCGTATCAGAATAATGATTGATTAACCAGATATTGGACTCGAGCTGACTGGCCGCGGTGGCCGAAAGTGTAATCTTAATTTGCAATTACGAGTAACCCCTAATTACCGATATGCATCGGTCGCCTCAGGGACGTTCCCACCACCTCTTAAAATTTATTAAATATTATTTCAATCTTACTTTACTCTCATTCGGACCGTCGTCGGCGTCCCTCAGAATACCCACAATACTAATGTTATGTGACGGTATCTCTCACTGTAGTGGATACATTTATTTCTTTAATTTGTTAGAATTTAGACTTTTCATACAAGATACAGTACACAATTATTGATGAACGACAACGGCCCGAATCCAAATCGCACTATGAAACTTGAAATTACAGTAACTTTTATGTTGGTACCTATAGTATTTTTCTTACTTTTTTATACCACTTTAGTGACAGACAAGCACGCCACCTTATGAAAATTGGTCAATATGACGTGCCCTAAATAAAATTGATAGTAAAATTTAGTAAAGGTGAAGGCTCCTTTTTGCCAAGAATACGTTACCATAGATCGAAGGATCGGGGACAGATTCTATGTGGGTGTGTATCAACTTTCTTAAATCCAGTTTAGCGTCGTTAGTCTTTACTAAAATAACATATGATTCATTATTAATACTAAATATAGAAAGGTGGCTTCACTATAACAAAACATATATGACCTCAGGAGAAAACTCCTAAAATTCATAATACGCAAAATCTATTAGTATAAATCAATTTTACACACGAACAGCTGGTTTCCGAATAACTAATCATATTTTACGAGACATAGTCATATTTTTAATGTCACAAATAAAATAACAGTTATTAGTGAGAGTGACCTAATGTCTTCCCACGTAGTGTCACATACGACCTTCCAACTTTCCCCCACATCTGTTAGAGATATTCTACATGGAGATCAGATGTTCCTCTGCGCGTGATCAGCATTTTTAACCCACTTCTATGATATAATTGACAGATATTAGTCCGGTAGTAGGCCATCAAATAGTGATGATTGGATTGATTTGATATATTATGATTGTTATGTAAATCAATTAAGGAGTGTTGTAATTTCTTTTATCTACGTAACCTTTTTGTGCTCGCGTATTGGTCTGTCAGACCAACCATTCAAATATACTTGTCATTTTTTATTTTTAATGGAAACTGATTTTCTCTGCTCATTTGTGAATTATTTTTTTCTATTTTTCTTCATGTGGAAATCCCCACAGATAACCCCCGCCCAAGTCAGTAAGGTTCACCATTGCTGAGGGCGAGGTGATCTCTGGCATATCCCTCATGCCTGGGTTGCTCATTTGTGGCTACATAATTAGTCATAATTTTGAATACTGAGTAAAAAGAGTTTCTAGCCGGAATGTTACTAAACTAACCTATAATATATATTTTTAATTTTGACGTTTTCTAAGATTTGTTTAATTTTATATACAGAATAAATTATTATTAACTTGAATTTGTAATGAACCGAAATTAGAACCTGAACGTTGAAGTCTAGCGCAAGTTTTACTCTCGAGATTCAAGTGTCAGATACAATCACTCCTGTAGAAACTAGCAAAGAAGCTAAATCTGGAGGAAAAGCGAACGAAACCCTGTTCCAAAGTACAACTACCCAGCTGAGCTAAATTGTCAAATGTGGCTTCCATCCGTAAAATACTGGGTGCAGTTTGAATTCTCGGCCATCTCCATTATCAACACATTCGGTCCTTACGTGGATATATAAATTAAAATTAAAAAATATACATAATATATTACACTTGGCCGGAGTCTTCTCAGGTCGGGGCCGCGTTTCGAACCGGTGGTCCATTTGCATTTGATAAAATATTGTTTGTATTGACGTTTTGTAAGTGCCGTTTACTGGTCTATGCAGAATAAATGATTTTTGATTTTGATTTTTGATTTTGATTTTGACATTATTTGTCATGAGCATAGGAAGGTTAAAATATATTCACGTCTAAAGTCTTCTAAAGTCTAAAGTCTAAAGTTTTCTAAATTATGGTTTGGATTTCGCAGGTCCAAATGATTGTTAAAAAACCTGTGTTAGGTAACAAACGTATGGTACATCATTTAATCCAAACCCATTCTAAATGGAAAGTTGTTTCTTGTGTAGAAGTTAGTAATTCAATGACAGGCGGGCCATATATCATGGAGAACGTTAGAAGCGTAGCATCAAATAGGTATAGAAGATGAAAGGGTTGTAAATTAATATAATGTGTTTAATTAATTTTGTAAATTTACGTGATTTGCTGTCTGTTATGTGATTAAACTTTCTAACGGTCAGAGGTTATAATTTAGCGATGTCTACAATAAATTAATAGAACGAAAAGGTTTTAAGTCACTATGAACATATTGTCCGGCAATTTATCCTTTTCATCTCACTACGATTGTATAAATGCGAAAGTTGATGATGTTTGTTATTTGTCTATAATAAAAGGAAAAATATTTATTCTTGATTGTCTTCTAAGTCTTCTTTTAAATGTTCAAATAGACGGTTTGAGTATTTATTATTTTAAGAATAAAATCATAATCAAAATAAATAAAAAATCTATATGTATATTATAAAAATGAATTGCTATTCGTTAGTCTCGCTAAAACTCGAGAACGGCTGGACTGATTTAACTAATTTTGGTCTTGAATTATTCGTGTAAGTTCAGACAAGGTTTAAAAGGTGAACAAATATGAAAATGCTCGGAATGGAGCAGCGAGAACGGGATCAGAAGTACACGCCGGCGGAGCCACGAGTAACAGCTAGTATAAAATAAATACCTACCTAATAAGCCAGCTCTATCAGATAACATATTATTGTTTAGTAAAACACTGAAAAAATGCATCACATTAATGTCGTAAGAGAATAACTTAAATAATATAACCGGAGTAGTATCGATATTCATTCAGCTGTTCGCTCGCCAATACTCGTCATATATCAGCGTCACTTTGATAGACTAAGACATTTGTGTACATTGATTATGTTAAGCAGTCGTGTATGTGTGGTCTGATACAGTTTTATATGCCGAGGGTGTGGCTCTAACATATCAGCCAAACTGTTAAATTATGTTATAAGTATGGTAATATTATGATTTACGACGCTTTGTGGTATATTATGTTGATTAATTGATAATTATATTTGCTAATTTCGTGAGCTCGTGGCTATAACTCGTAGGTGGAAGCTAAATTTGTAAAGTTGAGATGAAAATATGTTATTATGCTAATCTCGTGTCATTGCCTGTATAGAATAGTTTGTTGACACTGCTCGCTGCAAAAAAGTAATTTGTGAAACGGAAGGTAGGACGCCCACTAGCCAGGTGGATTGAACACCTGATAAGGTAGGTAGAGATAGACTGATTATGGGGGTGGAGGATTGTAAACCATGGCGCACATTGGGTGAAACCTATGTCCAGCACTGGACTGCCATAAGCTAATTGAATAAATCATTAAACTATTCCTAAACACTACCTTAGGTTTCACGCTATACATATTATACTCAGACCTTCGAGGTAGGCAGAGACAACTTCACTCTCATTTCTCTCTGTGGGACAGAAATAGAAACCCGAAATATGGGACCTGCGCTTTTTAAAACCTTTGATCAGTATATGTTTAGTGAGCATTATCCCGACTATAAAATTCAAAATTCATTTATTCTGAATGCATCACTAAGCGGCTCTTACAAAACGTCAATAAAATGTCAAATGAATTTAAATATTCACTCGCATACTTTGCCCCTCTAACTATTATTACTAATAACTGCTAAACCTGGTTGAATCTTACTTATACCATTACAAAATCATTAGGCGACTCACCTTCGATGTTCTTTTCAGTTTGTTGCACTTGTTCATAACCCTGAACATTCTCTGAAAATCCAAATGTTCTTTATAAAAAGTGAAATATTAACTAAATCGACACCCAATTTTTATTATTTTCTCGGTCGTTACCCATTCTTAAAATAAATAAGCTTCAGAAACAAGCAGTTTTCGCTTAAGGATATGGGTAATGTACAGTGTTTAGTAGCTCACGCCGAGAGTATCGCCTTCGCGGCATACAAATCAGCTCATATCTTATTTATGGAGTGTTTGAGTATGTAGACACTGTAGGAAGTTGGTTATATTGTTGGTGCCGCCATCTAAGAGTGAACTTCTAGCTAGGTTGAATGGAAAAGTAAGTACAATACAATTTTAATAGTTTAGATAGGTATGAAATTGAAAGGCCTTGATTGGTATTGAATCGAATTGTAATTATTTATAACGGATGTCAGCTATATTTGGCGATATCAGACCCTTGAGAAAGAGGATGATGATGATGTCGACCTAATTTTTTTTTTTTTTTTTGGTTCACAAAACTGAATACAACCAGTAATACATCGTAGTACATATATCGCAGTTTATAAAGGTCATAGCATAATTGTATTCTACTTGATGTGTACTATATGCTGAAGTTATAAGTGTACTATAATTATTTAACCTTAAGGTACAATAGTTTGGTTGTGCCTATGTGAACAAAACTTTTTTTAAAACAATAGTGAAAAAAAGGTTATATTCCATCCCATTCCTTCTTATATAGTTAGTTTGGATTTATGTTACTCAATCTGGTTGACATTTGGTACATAGATAGATAAGAGATCGTAATAACATAATGCTACCTTTTATCCCGGAAAAACATCTCATGGGTTGTGGCAACGAGACCGCGGGCACCTGCCTAATGCGTGCAGGGCGTAGGTGTCACTCGCATACGGTACAGAATATTCCATCAAGAACCAAGCGGTTCGGTGAGTCTTTTCTCTGCCGTACCATTAAGTCCTGGAATTCCTTGCCGGCGCACGTGTTTCCTTCTTCCTACAGTCCTGGGTCCTTTAAGTGGGGCGTGAAAAAGCATCTGATGAGACCGTCAAGCTGAGCGCCACCATTGTAGCACTGAACGTGTTTGCAATGGTGACCCTCTTTCATGGGACTTTGCCTTCAGCTTAACATCAGGCGAGGTGAAGTCAAATTGACGTGCCATAGATAAAAAAAAAAAAAGATGCTTAATAAAAAGCAAGTTAGCAACCACTGTCGCTAGGTCTTCACTCATCGGTGATTTGAGTGGCCGCTGCTATTTATACAATACAAACTACATCTTGACAGGGACTCCATCATTATTGGACCGATTACAATTGTCAGCGATGTTGAATATTTTTGATTGATTTTTGTTGTAACTATTTCTGCATGTGATCTTTACCAAACCAGTTCATATATGATATTTCTAGCACCAATGACATTTAAATAGGTTTTGAGCTCATTTTCTTTTATATATCAAATCAATAATTATATGTCATTTCATAAGCCTACAGCCAGTCTACTGCTGGAAATAGGCCTCTCCTCCCGATACTTTGCCTTCCGCATGCAGACTACCTCAGACTTTTTCAGGTCGTCAGTTCATCTCGCAGTCCTATCTTTTCTTGTGATCTTCCCTCTAGTACTGTTTTGCTCCAACACGATTGCGCCTTCGGCCACTTCAACTGTGACCTTTTGTTGGTAGCTTTACAGCTAATAGTTTCTATTTAAAAAATTAGCATATTCATCTGTGTGGTGTGTTGCCGTATGTATGGTGGTGGATTAAGAATAGCACCATCTCATCTAATTCGTAAAACCAATGAAATACTACGGAGAAGACATCACTGCAATAAAAGGAAAACTCGCAATAAAACCTTGTACCAACCCGTCAGCGCTAAAACAGTAGGCTAAATCATAAAGGAACAGGAGTAGTGGACTATGGCAAGATAATTGATTGAAGCAATCGGCAAGCAATCATTCAGAGCTCATTTCATTTGTATCAACTCAGTATATAGTAACAGTCACTAAATCTTCTTTCAATCTATACTGTTTGTTTACTAGGCAATTTCACCCCACACATACACGCAGTAATTTCATCTCAACTGCATTGCTACAACGATACGTGTTCAAATACTGCTGTAAACCGCGAGCGTAAATCAGTAAACAATTTCAACGTACCTTATTCTATAGCGTCTCGATTCGAGCGTGTGTGTGTGTGTGTGTTTATCTCCTTGTATTGTAAGTTTAAAATATAACTTAAAATAATGGTTACAAATTTCTTGAATAGTGAGAATCATCATCTTCCTGCCTCAGTCCCAATTATTTGGGGTCGGCACAACATATCATTCTCTTCCATACATTCCTATCGGATGTCATTTCCTCAGTCACTCCATTCCTTGCCATATCTTCTTTCACACAATCCATCCTTCTTTTTTTGGGCCGACCTCTGGTTGTAAAGCCCTCTACATTCATATTTTCTTGAATAATGAGAATATATATTATAATTAAAAAGTCTCATAGATCGCGGGTTTACTTATAGCCCGTGTTATGTCGTTCGTCACTCGTACGATGTTCAGTGATAGTTAATGATAGATGATGATGTTCGGTAATATAGAGACATGTATGGGATTGTCCATAAGGTTCCTATTCATCATTAGTGGTTCAAACGTGATTGGTATGTATTGGTAGTCTCTGAGAATGTCTATGTCTGTCTAGTAAAAATATACCAAACAACACCGTAGGGCGTTTTATGAGGCCGTTTTACTAAAGTCAACCATTATAGCAATATTTGCATCTTTTTTAACAAGAATATCAGCCACCAAAACTAATACTCCGTCCAACCCCTCCAGCTAAGCTCAATGGCTTATGTTAAAAGTAGGTTCACGTTGTAATGCCCAGAATTTGAGCAATAGGTGGAACTACCGTTGCATCACAGTTAGACTGGAAAGCCGACCCCAACTGAGTTGGGAAAAAGGTTCAGGGAATGATGATGAGGTGGAACTACCGTTCGTCTCGCAAAAATATTCTGCTAATTTCATTTTTGACACATCATGTCTTCGGTTAGGTCATTCAGTTTTTATGGAAGTGCCCACACTCTGCCCTCCTATTCCCGAAAAGTAAACCTGAGCCCAGAGCTCAGCCATCAATCAGTAATACCAGGAGCTACCCGCTCATCAGAACCTTGTTCTTTAAATATTGGTAATAATTTCATTGCATGGCATATAAAGTTAAATTTACCGCAATGTTCAACACAACCGAGCATATTGGAAACATTCTCAACGAAACAAAATAAACAAACATATATCTCACATAAAGTAACAACTCGTATAGACGATTCGATTACGAAACAAAACTAAAATACACCATTGATATTAATACGATACATTCAAAGCAATTGACGCCGTAAAGCTGACGATAAATCGTGCGCACAGTAAATAAAATAACATATAGAGAACCAAACCCGCTACCCGGTAGCCACGACCTGTCTCTCACGCACTCGCTACACCGCTTATCCTGACAGAAAACAAAAAAAAAATACAAAAGATTTATTGTGTATCGATCTTGAAATCGAATGGCGCAGTAATATTGTTTGCGTCCCTCTCTCTCTTAGAGGGGATGTTATCTCTCTCGTTCTATTTCATTCAATAATCGAAGCGCATGCAGCTGAGTTTTGATCTTATTTCGATTAAAGTATGATGAATGAATGATTTACAAAGTTAGAAAGTGAGCGCCTCGGAACGGACTTAGGTTTAATTGTGAACAAGCTTGAGATCTATTTGATCTGTTTATCTGTTGATCGAAGTGTTATTGTTGAAGTTTCATACATACAATGGTAGGACTACTGTGTATAAGGTCACAGGTTCAATTTTTATTATGTAAATGAGTTTATCTGTTCTTATAACCCTAGTTTTTTATGATGAGAATGATTCTCAAAATCAGTTCAGGTTTTGTTTTAGATTTATTTTACAGTATTTAATTAATGCCCTTTTACATGAGATATGTTTATCTCTCTACATCTTCGAATGATGAAGGCGAGACTATAAATAAAAGCAGCTTTATTTCTTCAAATGTTAAAATGTTAATGTACTTATTTTAAAACTATAACATTATAAAAGCAATAAAAATGTTTCAACTGAAACGATAGCTTTTTACTGATATGTTTATGTCATGTTTTTGTTACGGAATGTTCGCACATACGTCGAGAACAACAAAAGACTTCAACGAACTCTGTTGCGTATAAACAAAATATTTGAGCATGTTTTAGAGTTCATAAACACACTAAAACTGTGGAAGTGCTAAAGTTATTTTACATTATTTAATGCTACTTTATGTTGTTATACAGCTTTATAACAGTTTATGGTAAATGAAGTCGTAAATCAGTTTGATGAGTACTTAAAACAACAATTTGTATCAGCATACAAACAAACATAAGTATATTCACGCTTTTAAATCCTTGAAGGGATAGACTGCGATGTACTAATACCCACATTTTGCTAATATAAGTAATAATGTGACCAATGGTAAGTGGTTACCGTCATCTATGAGCATGTCGTTGCAAGACACCTGCAAAGTGGAAGATTCTTCGCACGTCAGACGAATCACACAGGGTCATTGGTCGAGCCTCACGAGGGACCGGATGTGTTGCTAACAAAAAGGAAGGCACCAGAGATAAGAGAACATTAAAGTAATCACGCAAGTGGTCCAGGTGCAGCATCCATCCGTTAGCCACCGAAATGGATTGCCATCATCGGCTTGTTTACCACTTGACGGTATGATGGCATACGCTATTTTATAATTTACATTTCATCCTTTAAACTGCACTTCAACTTAGTTTATATATATATATTTAGATTGGAAAAAGAGAACGTTCAAGGCGGGACTTGAATGCGCGAACAGTTCTTTATAGTAGAAATGCTCTGTCCTATACTGACGGTCGGACACTGTCGGACACATGTTGGACAGTCGAGTTTATTTTCATTGGAATTTCTTATTAAATTTTAATAATACTTATATCTAAAACAAATATCGTAGATAATAATAAGAATGTCTATTCGCATTCTAGCACCAACTTAAATTATGTTTTTGCACCCTATTCGCTACCAAACCGTAATAAACATTACGTGTTAAATGATGTGCGACTTCAGTGTTCGGTTTTGTTTTTAAAACGACCGTTCATGTGCTAATAATGGAATTCCAACCGATTAGATGATACAAAAAAGTTAGCAATTCGCTCAACTAGTTCCAAGCTATAATAGGTGTAATCGGTCAGGCCGGGCCATCTCCATATAAAGAACGGTACAAGACTCGCCGTAGCCCGCGGCGCCGCTCGAGACCTTGCCACAAACATTGGCTTACTTTTACTTCACACTTGGCCAAGATTTGATGTAATAATTTATAATCGCCAAAAACAACCTTCTTACCGATTATTAGATTAAGTAATTGTAATTAATCTTGGTTTTATGGCGGCCTTACTTTCATTGCATTCCGATGGTCGAAGGTACTGGGCTCACCGTCGCGGTAACTAATACCTTATTACTGTTATTTATCGACTAACTGGGTTCAGAGTAGCCATTAAGTATATGTATGGTACGTAACACACACTCAGAAACACAGGCTCCTACTAACATTTCCGGGCCTCAGTCAAAATCGACTCAAGTTTGAACCAGAGTTCAAATAGTTCGCCTATGAGGTGATATACCGGGTTATCCAATTGATTGGCCTCGAAGATATTGAAAAGACATACACATATCCATTCATATAATATAGACCATAATATTTCGTACAACACTAGTTTCAGAAGTAGAATATAGGACCCCACAGTCCTACATTCGACACTTTGTCTGTATAAAAAAATCTTATAGTAAAATTTCCAATGAGAGTTTCTTATGTTAACTAGAGATGAAACTATTATATTACATTACGTTATATTGATGTAAACTACAAATATGATTATAAAAAATAAGGTACAATGGGACATACACGCGTAAAAACTATTCTCGTAGTGAAATCAGAATTTCAACCTAATGAAATTAAGTTAAGAATTTTAATACGGACAAAATTAAAAAATTAAACATACCAATATTTCTTTTCTATTCAAATCGTTTATTTTGTATAGACCATTAAACAACACTTACTAGATATCAAACGTCCTTCTTTGAAGTAGGTTAAAAAGGAAGAAAGCTCCGAATGAACTTTACTTATGACGTGAAGTGTAAATGAAGTGAGCCTGGTACTGTTGGAGCGTGTACCATCGACCTCAAGATCTCTCCAATCGCAATATTATTTCTCATACTAATCCACAACATATTCACGTACGTTTCACTGAACAGAATAGTTCTCAGAGGCATAAAACGTGGAGATCGAACTGTGAAATTATTTTAAAACAACATTTGATACTTTGTTGAAGGATAAAGTATCAGGCAAATCGTTATTGACGATAAGGCGGGCCGAGGTCGCGCCAAATCACTAGTGTAGCTTGGAGCATGGTGTCGAGAGGAGCGGGCGCGATTTATTGGTACATTAGTAGAAGAAGCTTTGATAATAAGTCTATTAACACTACTCCTAACAAGTGTACTGACATATAAGTCTATTAGTCAGGTGACAATGAAAGGATTATCAATGGTATTCAACGTCATGTATTTCTCTAAATGGGCAGGCACGCTTTCGGCCCCACTTTGGTGGCACTTTTTAATGGGGTGTATGTTGTTGCATCTGTCTACCCAATTCCTTAGTCGCCGTATTTGTACGATAGACGAATAGGTGCTATTTTACTTTTGTATTTTTAAATTTTATTTTGTACTAGACTAGACTTAATAAGGTCTTACCTGCTATCGTTTTAATTTTCTGTACCGTCTTCCCCTTTGACCAGTGTTATCAATTTTGATAAATATCAATAAGAGCTTTCCGTCAATTGGCTCGTATTTTGGTGCCTGGGTAGTTAAAAAGTATATAGAAAAATTACGATCTAAAAAGTATCAAATAAGAAAATATAAATGAAATGCGTGGTCGTATGTCACTTTGCCCTAGAATATATTGCTATGTTAGATTAAGTAGGTAGGCAAAGTTAGGACGCCCCTTAGCTATCCCAGTACTAAATTTTGAGTCAGATCAGTTGTGTTATTCGAGCTTGATTGAGAAACAAGCATCTAAACGCCTTCACAATCTTTCTTTTAAACCTAACTTATTACCATCGCAAGAGTCTAGGTCATTTGCGTGTTCAGGAAATTCAGACTCATATTTGAGCGAATGTTACATATTGAAATAAAAAGCCACCAAAACGTCGGATTCAGTTTAATATACAAACTGACACCAAATAACTCGTGAAAATGTTTTCAACCGTTTTAATTTTTAGAGAAGTATCAATTTAGATGCAAAATTATTAGTTGTTCACTCAAAGTATTACCAGCACATCGCCTCAGTAAGGGTAAGTATGTAATAGTTCATTTTTAGTAACAACTAGAAATGAACTATAACATACTTACCCTTATGCGTAAGTACCAACAGTATCAGCAGTACCAACTTATGCATCGCGTCAGTATAATGATTAATATAATTATGTATTTATTGATATGAATACTTTAAAGTTATCAGTGTAACTTGCGACATTAAAACGCTAAATAGTCATAAAAATTTAAACATGATAAACATTCGTACATTGTAGCCAATCTTTTTATTGTTCACTTTTTACTGTCGATGCATGCATTTGGCGCTAATTTATAGCCATTATCACTTTAATTAACAAGCAATTGCATGTCATTAACAAGTGGTAGCAACGATACGTACCGTACGTATTTCTAAATATTATATTAATATTGCATGAGCTAGAACGTTACACTGCTACATCAAGGGCTAAGGGTCCAATTCCTTCATAGTCTAAATGTTTGTATGAATGAATATGCTTCTTTACATTAGTTTAGATATTTACTTGTGTGAATATATCACACATATGAACACCTGAACAAAAAATATTGACATCTCAATTGCGTCTAATTTTTGTATTCGAGATCCGTGGTGGTATTAAAGAACGCTTAGCGACTGCTAAGCGGGAGGCGCGCGTTCGATTCCCGCTCAGTGCCAATATTTGTGTGCATATGTATATTTGTGTATATGTATATTTGGATTGGTCTGTATGTCTCTGACAAAAAAATGTATCTGAGTATGTTTATCCGCATTCTAGAGCCTATAACACAAGCTAGTTAAGCAATGCTTACCATGGATCTAGGTGGCGTTGTGTAGGTTGTCCTAGAATATTCATTATTATTATATTAGTTTGTTGACTTTTAAGGAGTGACTGCCGATTGATCTCCCAGTCCCTTTAAAATAAACGTTTGTACAAGCTAAACTAAAGCAAGGGAAGGAGTAACGAGTATGCAAACTCCAGACTACACACTAAAATAGCAAAACCTAATTGAAAATGCCTACCATACCTACCTGCGAGTATTTTTAAAGGTATGGTGGACGAAATGCCGAAGGTTTTTCGTTGCCATCCTAATGGAATTAATATCATGGGTTTTGAAAATGTGAAAAATGACGACACTGGAGACTGATTCCGTTGTTTAACCTGGTCTAAGACATGTTAGTAGTTAGTGCTACAGTATTTTCGAGTGCATGCACCCGCTGTCGCGTCCGCTCGCTACCTGCTCTCCCCCTTTACATAGTTTAGGCTCGCCAGCAGTAATGTTACCTGTTTGCGTGGACATTCCGACGACGTTGCTGTTGAAATCAACGCGAACCAGATTGTTTACGTTTTAGATAGAGATAGCTGAGCACGTGAGATACGACAACCAATAGCTTAATGTGGATATACCATCGCTACCACTATTTACTTAACACTAGTTACTGCTCGTGACGCCGATATGATCACTCGCTAGAGTAATAAATCGCAAACATCTTTAATCTATGTAAATCTAGTTGTGTATTTTGTTGTTTCTTATAATACCTACTAGATTTAATTCGCCAGTTTTTAACTAAGCCACTTTCAGACTAAAATTACAGATACTTCTCATGTAGGTCTAAAAGAAAGTAGGGCACCTGAGAGACTTACTTATTTTATTTCAGGAATTAGAAGAGAAAACAGGCTTAGAGGAAGGGGAAGACCACTTGGTGGGAGAACATCAAAAAGGCGATAGACCAGGACAGCCTTAGTACACAGACAAGCCAGAACAGAATACTCTGGCGCAGATATACAGGCAGACCTAATCCCAGATAAACTGGAAACATGGGTTAGATAAAAAAGAGAAGAAGATGAAGAATAAAGGGCCATACTATAATTGGAATAATATCGTACTTAAAGAGCGCATCAAAATCTAATTAACTACGCAAGTTGTTTTCTATTTGCATAAAAGACCACAAACCGTTGACAGATAATAAAATAATGTATGGCTAGTCACATCCACATAATCCAACGCCGGTTTCAATAAGTTGCCATACTGGTCAGACATCACACCGGGCGACCTTCCTTGGCGACAGGTCACTCCGTCGAACGGCTAATAGAGTGGCCGCGAAGCCAAGTCCGACACCGTACAACTCTACCTAGGTTTGCGAAATATACCCACTATAGATTCTGGGTCCCTGGTAATCTGAAAACACTTAATAAGGCAATGTGTAGAAGTTAAGTTACCAATACAGAACCATAGCAAGTAGAAAATAAAGTCTACATTTCATCACCTCACAATGACAAAATTTATAAATACATCAATCAATACAATAATCAGTGAACAATTAAGACGCTTCTAACGATAATCATTTGTCCAGTTCTAGTAACTAGTTGAGCTACGAGTATGAAGGAACTGATGAACATATGTCAAATTACAACCCTCCTTCAGTTATGCCGTACTCGGGTAAAAAGACTTTCTATTGAATTTCACGCTTTTAACACCAAAAGTAAAGCGCTATGTGAAAGTATAGGCGATTGGAAAATTAATAGTTATTATATACTTTTATTTCTGTAGTTAAGTTTCATATACTTTTCCAACATAAGCAATAAATAGCTTTTAACTATTACTTCGTAATAGTTAACATGCAAAGAAGTACCTACTTACTTGGCATAGTAAAAAGTATACAGATACAAGTACATCCCTATAAACGCTTGCAGAGTTAGAAGTTACTATTGTCGAAACCAGTCTCATTATTTCTGATCAGCTTAAAAACATAGTAAAAGGCAGCAGATAGAAAAAAGCAGAAAGGTAGCAGAATTAAAAATCAGTAACTCATGTCTCGCAGAAGGAACATTTTGCAAGTTAGATTGCAAAGTTTGGAATTATTATTAAAGTTACTCAATCGCGCCAAAACGACAGAATAGATTTTTTTAAAATGAAATTTGGTGCAAACCAATTGTGTGTGTTAGGGGAACGGGAGGATCACACCTATTTCTATTTTGTTTTGGCAGGAAAAACTGTGATTTTGCATTTTCTGGATACGGGGTAATTACGCAAGGGTGTGGAGCTTTCACCGCACCAAAATAACCTACCGGGTGCGATGTTTACACCGTGACTTCGTGAGTGAACCTTCAGTCCACTTACGAAGTTACGGTGTAAACATTGCGCTCTCATCCACAGATGACCTAAGCGCTACCCCGCAAAGGTGTGGTGCTGGCCCGTCTTACAATTGGGCGAAGTCCAGATACACTAGGGATCACCCTTCGCGGGACACTCCATTGGGGGGTGGAGGGCCAAATTCGACCCATCCACACGCAGCCAAACTAAGACCAAGGGCCCTAGTCGACCTCTTTTGCAAGCCAGTACACCTTACGATTGACAAACGAGATTTTACAGACTCATCTCGCGAACTTTGGAGCGGTTGGTATATGTACTAGGGTTATTATTTCTCGAGAAACTTAATACATTAAAAATATTGAACTACAACTCTAAAGATAATGTTATTAGCTTGATTGATATATGAAGACGTACCCACACTGCGCTAATGTAAATCAATATAATTAGGAACGTTAAATTCCTGTTAACACCTCCCAGTGATTACGATGTCGTGATCGTGAATGGGCCACTTTGTACATTTCTGCATACATATGCATAAATTACATTGCTGGCCGCGGTCGGCAAGGTGATGGAGCTCGCTACTGGACACTCAATGAAATAAAAATAAATGACACGATCTGAATGTATTTGTGTTCATTAATCAGATTGTGATTTGACTTACGATTATATTCCCAAGGTAGACTAAGGTTTAACCATTCATATTTGACTAACTGTATTTTATACACAACAGCATTAAACAAAAGTGTTATGTTACAAGGTATGTCAATTTCATTATTTAATCACAACTCATAAATGCCTTAACATATACGGATGGTGTCATTAGATTGTATACATGATGTCGAGTGCGTGCTTTTCCTCTGAGCCTTTTCCCAACTCAATTGCGGTCCAACTATGAAGCAGTTGGATGTCAATATTTTAGCGATTGCTTTATGACCTCCTTCATATTTAATTAACTAATTAAGCTACCAATAAATAGTAATTGTAGTTGAACTCCTCTTTGAAGAATTAAAATGCACATCAAGACACACAAGACGAGATTATTTTAAATAGGATCGTTATAACAGTTCCTTTTGCATGTAAACCCATTCGCAGGATGTGACGGCGTATATTATTAGCATGATTAATTCCCATCTAATCGGATATTCTCACTACACACTGGGGATGGAGAGCTGCATACAAGTGACTGCTTATTTAACTAGACTCACTCATTGTAATATAGAAGCACTAGGTGGAATTTCTAAGTAATCAGTATATTAGGAATTTCAAAAACATTTCCGACAGTGTATACATTTATTCATGGAAGGTGAAGAGAATATTGTATGTGAGAGAATCATTTTGAGATAAAATTATTCTTATTTTTTTATACCACATAGGTGGCAGACAAGCGCAAGGCCCATCTAATGGAAAGTAGTTGAGGTGGCCTATGGACGTTTGGCTAAACCAGAGGCATCTTACTCGCGTTGCCAGCCCTATTGAAACCTTCTAATCAAAGAATCAAGAATCAAAGAATCAATTTCATTTATTCAGTTTAGGCACATAAATACACATTCCACAACAATTATGTAACTACATTTGTCAAAAATACCATAATTTATAATAAATAAAATACTTAGTAAATAAATTTGAAAATGATTCTTTCGCTGGTTCGGTAGCCAAATCTCCTGAGAAGAGACCAGCAAGAAACTCAGGCAGACTATCGTTATTCTTCAATAACTACTAGAGAGAAAGAACTAATACCTTTGGAAGAGGTGGTGGGAGATGCGGGAGTGAGTGTTAAGAAAGCGTCTGTATTACTAGTGCAGGAGACCCCAACTTTCTTTCTACTAACAACACAAAAAATCTCCATTGAAAACATAACAAAAAAATATTTTTAACCGTATTATTCTGTAAGGCGGAGGCTACTTATCCAGTCGGACTGCTCAATTGGGATGGGAGATACCATCGCGTCCTACCTCCGTCATTTATACTATTACGAAATTAATGAGTGTATACTCCCAGTGTGGTAGTTGCTGTGGTGACTACTTTATAACACCCTGTAGTTAATTAGCATTTTGTAAATTTAATCGACAAATCATAACATAAATATAAACTCAGTCCCAAAGCCAGTCTATTGTGAATCCAGCCAAGACTATAAAGTATCAGATGACTTAGCAACTATGTCAAGTACATCTATAACAATTTATTTACTGACTATAACCACAATAGGTAAATTGTGAGAGAGAACAAGATATATTTTTCCAGAATCCAAGATGACGGAAATTACAGTTAGTAAATTAGCCCTGTCATCAGTAATTACCATTAATTTATTTGTCTCTGTTAATTTTATGAAAACATGTCGTGCGACATGTCAGTTCCCTAATAGTGTGCTATAAACCCACCAAGTTTTATAGTGACAATCATGGCTGGCATTCATTAGTGATGAACTGACGACCCGACGCGGCTCTCTGTACCAGATACCATAAAACGAAGCTGTTCGCTCTTGTAAATATGCTATAATGAATAATTAATGCACTAGTGCTCGTAAATAACACCTTTATTGGTATAATACAAAACAGTTTTCGAAAAAATAGACTCATTTAATTTATTAGTCAAATACGATAAAACCAGATTCACAGTTATGAATTCATATGACAATTATCTAAATATTTTTTTCTTAAAATATTTGAAATATTTCCATTCATGAGACTTGTTTGGCAAGATAATTAATTTTAGTATAAAGAGTTTGATTTCTTTATGATCATGTGTATAATAAGCTTTTAATGTTAGTGAATGAGATTTGTTAATGCTTCATAAAGCAAATTTTGACATATTATTAATCTTGTTTGACAGTAATTCCATATTTAAATTTCAACGTTGAATTCTGATTTCATGGTATTTTCCCGTGCACAAAATAGCCACGGATACCACCCCCACCGGAGCTGGTGGCACAACAACAATCGAATAAATCAGACTCAACTGCACAGTCCCATAGAGAAACAATTCTAACTGGTGCAAACGCTAAAGGCTATCACCATCCAAATAGTCTTTTTGGATGGCAGTAACCAGCTAGTGGCCTGATGGGCACTTTCGCACGGCCGATTCAGTTTTGAAAACACAATTAAAAAAACCTCTGTGTGTTTCATTTATTTTGCTTTAAATTAATTATTTAAAAAATTCTGGTAACACTTTGTTAAAATATTTAATTACATTTATTTATACTATTTCTTCAATACAAAATTAAAAAAAATTAGAGATGCATGTAAAAAATATAAACACCACAAGTCAATACTTTAAAATATTACCTACACAAAAGGATAATGACTGTAAGTACATTGGGTTGTGGTTCGCTGGTGCCTGTGGTAGGTAATAAAAACCTGAATTACAGGTCACCATATGTGTTTTTTGTGCATACCAGGCACTAAAAACAGTTTCTAGGCAATTGCAATTAAACACGGATAACTTAAATTAGGAAATACGAATTTGGTATGATTCAAGTAAGAAAATACGCATTTGGAATGATTTAAGAGCGATATGAGGTTTAGTTATGAATACGGAACAACGCAATCAGACACAAGCTTGGCTAATTATATGAGTGATATTAATAATTAAATTAAATTATGCAGCATCTTTGACATTTTCGATTGATTTATTGTGTGTGTTAAAGGTTAATTATTGACACCATCTAGTGTATGTGGAACAGTAAAAGCATCCTTGCATTGCAAACAAAACACTCAAAAGTCAAGGATATATTTTATCTTTATCTCTTTTCTATGAAATATATAAATAATTAAGTAAGTAGCAGTAGCACAATCTAGTGAGATTGTATAATAATGATTTTAATGTTTATATAGCGCCGTGCTTGGTAAAAGTCACCGTGTTCGGTATCATTGGTTCCAAATATATTTGAAATTATGTTATTTGCCAAAAGTGTAGTTTTATATCATTCTGTATTGGGTTGTGTTGAAAAGAAAACCCTTACCATAATCATGTGATTACAATATTAAAGTCTTATTCATAGTATCATAATAACGATGATTTGATACATACTTCTTTTTCATTCTGGTACTAGTCGTGGTAATCACATACAAACAAGCTCATAATTGTATTCAAATAAATCATCCAATTAGCGTTATCAGTGCCGAAATTTAGATATAATTAGTTGAATGTGACGCGGACGTAGACGTGTGAAATATGAAGCGATTGTGTTGAGTTATGGGATGATAACGTTTTATCACCGCCAATGTTGTACAATCTCACTGTAATAACGAAATAGCCTCAAATTTATGGTCCTCTTTACGAATACGCGGAGTACTGGGAGCAGAAGTGACGGAATTTATTTGGTTTTTAACTATGTAGTAAGTACAAAAGGGGAGAAAGAAGAACGTAACTTATATTAACGATAATTTAAAAAATAATCTTAAACTAAATATTAATTTAATTTATTTATGAATCATACAACTATTTTGGTAAACGTAAACGATACATATAATAATATTATTGTGCAAGTAGATCTGCATTACTACAAATGATCATAAATTATATGATAATATTAAAGTCCAAAAAAAAATTACTTGAAACGTTAGCTAAGTAACTATTAAATAAATTTAAACTTGTCTTTCACACGTCCCATATACGCTCGCTATATAAACATAAATTGTATAATTAAGTGTCGTTGCTGTCGGTGCCGTACCGCGGTTGCGATGTTCTCCGCGGGGACACAGCACAGGCTCAAAGTTTTATTAACCCATAAAGTTGCCGCGCGGCCGGTATCCGGTATCTAGCACCAGTACCCGTTACTTTAGATAGGTACCGAATTTATTTCATCAAATGCTCATCTCTACTCTCGCTTGACCGCGAGAAGGAAAGCTTCTAGTAATAGATATGAGTTTAATTTTTCCGCTGGAAATTCGGAAACCGTGAATCATAAAACTCGGGGTTCATTCTCCTACTTCTACATTCCATAATTTGGTTTTGTTCATTTTACGGTTGCAGCTACTTCCAATCCCCAATAGAAAAATCTGTGTCTCATTCTAGTCAATTAGCAAAGGTATCAGCTTAAACCAATTTTAGAAATTTCTAAAGATATAGCCAATCTAACGGTAGCTGGGATGTACTGGAAGCTGAAAGCTGAGAAAAAGTAGCAATGGCGCACAATAGGAAGAAGAAGTCAATATCCAGCAGCAGACTACGACAATTGTTTGACAGATCGTTGCTTGAAACGATCAGTCCGTCCGGCTGGTTACAACGAAAATGAATATTTCTCACACACTTGATGAGCTCTTCAAACTGATCTTACCCTATCATTTCCTACACAGGACAACGCGCGCAGGCTTAAATGTCATTCACAATCGGTACTAACAATTTCAATTAGAACCAAACGGTTCGGAGACGCTTTTTTTTGTCGCACCATTAAGTCCAAAAATTCTTTAACAGCACACGTGTTTCCTTCACCCTACAGTCTCGAGTGTCTCCCTTTAGTGGGACGTGAAAAAACAACTTCCAGGAATAGCACCTGTAACGGTGGCCACCATGCTTTGGACTGTACCCTGCTTACCATTAGGCGAGGTGCAGTTAATTTGACGACCTTTCACCTGCAACAAACCTCTCATACATCAAAAACGTACTCATACTTGATAGCAACGTTGCCGTAATGAATAGTTACGGCTGATATGTAAATACTTTTAGTGGAGTGTGTTTCTAACTCGCTGAGTCTTCGCAGTGAATGACCTTACTAAGTAAGTTGGGCCGTCAGATACTTCTAGTGAGTTGGCACTACGCTCAATAGGTGAAACCTCTGGATTACTTCCACCTATCGGCTTCATAAGTGTTGTTATTATAAAAGGTTATGGTTTTACTACTTGATTTTACTGTCAGGCTTAAGCCCAATGGGGTTCTCGCTAACTAAGTAAAGGTCTTAAGGTTAGTTGTAATCTGTAGGATAGAAGTGTACTACGGTTATATTCAATAATATTTAGAATATTGGTGGTGTAAGTGCCAACTACTTAAGGTAGTAGCAGTTCTGTGTTTATGGAGAGAAATCCATGGTTCCTAAACTCGAATTTGCGGCTAAATTACATACAACCAACAAATGATTCTACAAAAAACTGTATCTACCTACTCTCACCATGCCTTTTAATTTTTTTTTTATACTACGTAGTTGCCAGACAAGCACACGGCCCACCTGATGGTAAGCGGCCACCGTGGCCTATGAACGTGTGCAACACTAAGGGTGTCACACACGCGCTGCCCACACTGAAGGGAAAGGGGGAGAGCTGGGAAGGGGTGAGGAGGCTAGGAAGGGGAGGGGAAGGAGGGGTATAGTGAACTCTGGCTACCCTACTTACCGGCGGGAACACAACACGATGGTTATTATGACCGCGGTCTTCTGTAGGGCGGAGGTACTTCCCCAGTTGGACAGCTCATTTTGGGCGGGAGATACCGTCGTGTCCTACCTCCCTCGATGCAATATATCTCTAATTTCTCCATCTATAAAGCCAAAAGAGCTCCGTTGAGGGGAACAATCTGACCTCATATTGCAAGTACCCCAATATAATCATCAAATACCTAAATCATAATAAATTAAATTTACTTGGTAACTGTGTCAAAAATATTGTTTCTATAGTTATCAAAAAATGTATTTTATTTTATTTCGGGCAGTTTGTTCGTGATTTTCCCTCTTAATGTCTATATATAGCAATAAATCACAACATAAAAGCTCTAAACTATACATTTTTATAAAACAAAAGCTGCGCCATAAACCTTTCTATAGCCAATTAGCACTCGCAATAGCAATCTAAACGTTATTTATAATTGAATAACACTATTGTAATATCTCTTATACGGTTATACAATTCTAACAGCTCTTCTAACAGCCTTTTAACGTGTTTCCTGATGCTTTCGGTGAAATAACGACTAGTAACAATATTAATAAACGTTTCATGTGAGCTTTATAGTACACAGGTAAGGCTATTGACACACTTCTCAAACGTGAAATGCGTGGGTTAGATTGAGCCCCGAGGCACAAACCCATACGGAAAATTAGGGTTGAGCGAATTCGTTGTATAAATAGGGTCAGCAGCACGAGTTTGGCGTCTCTAGTGCTGTAAACGTCCATTGGCCACGGTAACCACTTCCATCGGGTGACCGCGTGCTTGTCAGCCTTCTTAGTGTTATGAAAAAAGATACTGTGTTGTGTTGCATAGCACACTAAAGCCTGGTTTTTCGTCAATTCATCTGGATAAATAAATAAAAAATGTCAGTACTAATATTCAATCAATTAACTAGCCTACCGCAGTCCCACTGCTGGACTTAAGCCTCTGCCAATACTGGAAACAATTAGTCAAAAGAAGCCCTTTGACTTACTGTTTCCAAGATGGTCAGACGGGTAGGTATAGTGTTTTATTGCCAGTTTTTCTTCTCTTGCTCACCTGCGATATGCATGGTGATAATCTTTCTCCGTCACTACGCGGATAGAGTGATAACATTACAAGTGTGTGAGTTTGAAAAGTTGGAAGGGTAATCTCTGGATCTACTGAACCGATTTTGAAAGTATTTTCACTAATCGAAGGACACATTATCCTTATCTGTGTGGCTGGCTATCTGTGTGTTACAGGCTATATATCATCACGCTATCATGGAAGGGTCAGCAGCATGAACGGGATCAAAAATACACTCGGGTGGCTGTGGACTTCTGAGCCGTGGGCAACACGCTACTCTATAATTTTATAGAAGTAAAACAAGAGGTTACCCAGCCATTACCCGCCATAAACACCCACAGCGCAAAACATTGAGTATTTCTATTTCGTGTATCAATCAAATCGATTTGTGCGATTGAGCCGGAAGGCACCATTTACAATCGTCGATCCTTAAAAAAACTAATAACACTTAATCCCTGCGCGTGCACATCGATTAGCAACAGCATAATCGACATTCGCGAATATACTCGCCATCGTGAACGGAAATAAACGATTGTGTATGATTGAAATGATAATTTTGATGCAGGAAATGAACTTGTAGACGTAACTTCATAAAAATTATAAAACGTATGTCCATCAACGCATCATTAATGTATGAATAGTTTACATTCACCGTGACATCGAATATTATTGAAAAATTTAATTTAACTTTTTTATGCCTATTCCACTCCAAGCACACGGCTCACCTAAAGGTATGCGGTTACCGTGGCCTATGGATATGTGCAATACCTGGAAATCTCATTACCACTGCCAGCCCCGAATATCTTTTTGAAGAGTTTCATTTTGTAGTTGCATGCTGATGCTGCTTATTGGAGATATTTTTATAATTTGTGTAAGGTTTCTGGTTGAGGTTGCAACAAGTAAAGATGAATTCTCTGTCCGTGATGAAATTCTAGGTAGGTACGTATTATATCTTTGAATAGTGATCCCGTTTTCGCAAACCACAGAAATGTTAATTCCCAGAACCAAATGCCTATCTCTAAGTTATTCATCACCTTACCTTAGAAGTTTTCATGTCTATGGCGATGATACAATAATTCCAGTATCCATTTCAACTCAGATGAGTGTTTTGCATGTGCTTTTGCATTTCACGACGAAATCTTGACAAATATTTTCTCACGGATCCTAATCCAGTATTGTGAAACAGCTCAAAACAATCAATTAACAAGAGATTCTCAAGCCTTGCGCCGTAGAAAGGTGTTCGCCTCCAATAATATTATTTCGTAAGCTAATCGCCGCGCATAAAATGCCTGAGACCACATGACGTCTTTTGATTTAGTCGTGTTTAGGCGGCCTTGAGTACTTTAGGTGGTATAGGTTTGGACCGCGAGTACACCTGTTTTTATACTTCTATTATGTTGAATGGATACTTGGCCCTAAAATAATCAAAAGTTTATGCAAAGAGGAATTTTCTCGCTACCTAACATTTTACTTATAGCAATATTGCACAATTTTTTTTATGTCTGTGATATTATCGTCACTTATCTATCTATATCCTATAATATATAATTTATGATATGGTCTGATATGAAAACTTTTCTCTTAACACCGCATCATCTAAGCACAAATCATCATGTAAAGCAAGCAGTCCCCAAATAAGTAGTGTCTAGTCACATTGTGGAGCCCAAGAATACCATGCCGGCGCACGTGTTTCCTTTTACTTTATAAGGGGCGTGAAAAAGCATCTGATGAGGCCGTCAAGCTGAGCACCGCCATTGTAATACCGTATGTGTTTGTAATGGTGACCTTCTTCCCTGAACCTTTAGCTTACTATCAAGCGAGGTGAAATCAAATTGAAGTACCAAAAAAAAACATACATGGAAATATCTAGATATATTTACATTAGTAAATATACACGTTCATTCATAAAAATACTAACACTGATTTATTCATATATCAGTAAAATATGACAGCGGGTTATGTAGTAGATTATTAATATCAAACTCGTAGTTAACAAATCAATCCTTACCTAATTGTTGTTATATGTCCTTATTCATGTCTCAGTGAGTGGTAATGGTTTTAGAATACTTGTAGAACATGTGTGTGTGTCTAGAGTAATCGTTTCTTTGGATCAATTTAATTTATCAAGACGAGGCTAGAATAAAAGAGTGATTGCGTCTCGATGATGCAAATTTTTGTGGAATCAATCAATCAATCAATCAGCCTAACGCAGTCCACTGCTGGACATAGGCTTCTCCTAATGTGCGCCACTGCTCCCTATCCTCAGCCCTCTGCATTCGGTCTGTCCCAGTCGCCTGTTTCAGGTCACCAGTTCATCTAGGCAGAGGCGTCCTACCTTCAGTTTGACTTCTTGCGATCTCCACTCGAGGACTCACCTACTCCAACGGCCATCCGTTCTTCGGCACATGGGGCCAGCCCATTGCCACTTCAGTTTGGTTATTCTGCGAGCTATGTCTGTAACTTTAGTTCTTTGTCGGATGACCTCATTGCGAAATTTATCCTTCAAAGAGACTCCAAGCATAGCTCGCCCAATGGCCCGCTGAGCGACTTTCAAATTGTGGATCAACTCCACTGTCAATGTCCACGTTTCGGCACCGTAAGTCATAACAGGTAGGACACTCTGGTCGAAGATTAACAAAATGATAACCAGATCCGAATGATGTAAGAATTAACTTTTATTTACATTTCCTAGATATATTCTGTTTGCTATTTCTTTACGTTATTATTTAACCTTACTAATCGTACTAAGAAATCTAACTTTCACATTTATAAATCTGTTAATACGAAAGTTTGTGAAGATGGTTGGACGATTGCAAATGATTGAACGGATCTGGATAAAAAATGACACAGGGATATAGTAACACATAAAATAATTCTCCTTGAAATAGAACAGGATCTGAGACCACCGACTTGAGTGGGGCGCCTGGTAAAACCTACAGGTGTATTTCTAAATACATAGATACGGTTTATAAATTTTAATATTTGCCCTGAACTACCATGGAACCCCTAAGCTTAGATGTAGCAACCGAATGCTCCACCGACATGCCACACAAGTCCCCTTATGTAATAGTTAGGAGAAACCAATACCCGTTATGCTAATGTTTTTGATGTGCACCTCAAATCGGTAGTGACCATAGTTATTCACCTCCTAAAATATGTGTAACGTTACGTCTACCTGTAGAACATTACACCTAGAACACAAAGGCAACGACGGGGTAACGCAGTACCTACACGGTAGGACAAATTAATATTTGCGAATATTTAAAAAGCAGAGAATTCGAATTCCTTCCTACTTTTGAATGATTGGTAGTTTTGAGTGACCCTCTTCATGAGACTTTGCCTTCAGCTTAACATCAGGCGTGGTGAAGTCAAATTGACGTGCCATAAATAAAAATAAATAAAAAAAATGCATGCAGCCAATTGCTATCCATTTCCACTGCAAATGCTTCTTGTCCCCGAGACCTTACGGCACTTGCTCGTAGCATACAGGGTGCGCCTGCGATCCTCGCGTGCTGCCCACTCATAAACCTCACAGAGCATGTGAACGTGTATTACCCGAGCGACGATATTTTAAGCTATAATTTAGAGGTGAACTGAAAGGCCCCGCGCCGGTTGTGATTTCATGTAGTTCTGTAACGTTATTTATTACAATTTATTCATATTCTGCTGGTGATGTTAGACTGTGTAGCACAGCACGCTCGTGCCTCTCGAGTTCCTTTGATCAGTAAAGAGAGTAATTATGATTCCACGACGGATTCTAGGGAGGAGGGGAATCCTTATAATTTTGGTTGGTATGACAGCCTTTAGCACTCAGGATATTAGAATCCTGAGATTTTTCTGTCGTATGAGAGATCCCCAAGTTGAACGTGACTTTTTTTTTTTTTTTTTTTTTTTTTTTTTTTTTTTTTTTTTTCCAACGTCTGCCATCTTCCCTCTACAAATTCGAGAGGGAAACCTGCATCAGAGTCTAATTCTAATTTGTCAAGTTCAGCAGTATAAAGGCTTGCAAGAGAGATTAACTTTAACTTTACCCATATATCTGGGGGGCATGAAGAGACAGAGTAGTATGTACCAACGCAGTCACGCCATAATAGCACGCAAAAATCCTAAAAGGAGACATAAAACATTACTCAGATATTCAACTCAGGACTTCACGATCAGGTCAACTGGTCCAACGCAAGCAGCCACTAGACCAAAGAGTAAAACATGTTATCAAGAAATAAAAGAAAAGTCATATCTTTGAAACGAAAGTGATCCTCAAAGGTAACGTGTCCATGCATGTAACACGCATGTGTAAAAAAGCAACACAAATATAATGTCGGTGTAAAACACTGACCCTGGGGCTATCGGCAACGACATGCGATCATTGTAAACATCGCTGAGATCAATCGCGTGCGCACCACTGAGTTAGCTACGGTTTGGTTGGAGCTGCGACTGCGTACAGTTTGGCATTACACCAAAAAATGTTATAGATTAGTCGTCACACTAACTTATACGGTCCTGATTTCTTACCTCTTCATTCTTCTCTATTTTGTGTTTTTGGTTTGTGTGACAGTAGTCAGGTTGAAACTTTCGATTTTTTTAATATTAATTTAACTTCAACTCCCTGATGGTAAACTGAAGGCAAAGTCTCATGAAAGAGGGTCACCATTGCAAATACGTATAGTGCTACAATGGTGGCGCTCAGCTTGACAGCATCATCAGATACTTTTTCAAAGGACCCGGGACTGTAGGAAGAAGGCAACACGTGCGCCGGTAAGAAAGTATTTGTGTTGGCCAGGCCTGTACATTGTTGATTTCAGTCTTAACCTTTTTAGGTGGTTCAAGGTCTAATTTTGAAGTCCATAGAACCCCATCATCATTAGTCTCATCGCATCAAAATCTCCTTTTGACTTATGAATCGCGAAAGTAAAGCCTGTAGCAGAGCCTCATACATAAACAAATAATAACAGTCACATAAAATAATAAACGCTAATTCAACGGATATGATTTAAACCTTAATTCCCTAGTTTATGAAGTCTAACCCAAGAAGCTGAACTTCACCTAAAGACGTCCAAGATGATCCTCACATATCTGCAATACTTTGCGTGTCTGCAGACAGTCCACCTGTGCCCTTACACTGCCGGCCAGACGGACAGGCCGCCTGCGGACAACATTTCACATACTTTATAACAACAGTAAGGGAACGAAATTCGTTCACGCGATTTCATAGAATGGACCAAATTCCGAAGGGTATTTTATTGGCTGCGTTTAGAACGGACTGTACAAGCTCTCTTGCGTGTTATACAAGAGGTATTGTCATAGTCTCTTTCGAATATATTTTAGCTGTAGAATGTCTGACCTGAAAAGGGTGGCTGGGACTTACTGGATATGGAAGGTGTACGATCGGGAGCAATGACGCACATTGGAAGAGGCCTATGTTCCGCAGGAGATGGCAATAGGCTAATTAAATGATTTCTGTCGTAGACAGGTTCACATAGCTGCCGTCCCGGTGGTATCCAAGACTCAGGTATCAAGGTGAGCTCCTTACTTCTTTTTCAGCAGTTCGTTTAGTTTATAAACACAGGTTTACTAAAATTGTTAATTCGTTTGCAGGCAAATGTATAAAAAAATTAATGATAGATATTCCTGCGGATTTGGTTGACTTGCAACTTAATAGGTTTAAAATAGAAGCGAAAAAAATTATTATAAAGTAGACGAATATATTAATGAAAAAAATGCAATGTCACTACTGTTCTCTCTCCTGCTGTCGCATATATTTATTATAAATAAACAAAACTAAATTACAAAAAAAGAATAAATGTGAATAACCTTAATCTGCCCAAGTTACTTGCTCTTTGCAGCAGAACCAGAAAGCCAAAGAATCATTTTGAAGATATTATTTTGACATATTTGATAGGTAATAATGTTAAATTTTGACATTCACATGTGCTCTTAATTTACCTAAAATGAATAAGCGTAATTGATTATTTGATTCCCAAAAGTAATAAAGTAGGTACCCCATTTACCAATTAGAGGGCTGACCAATTAATAACTTTATTTATTGTTCGAAGTTTATTAAGCGTGAGGTTCATACTAGGAAGAGATAAGGCAGCTGTTATCTAAATGGATAATCAGCTGATCACGAATGTTTACTTCTGTCATGAATCAGACTCCATGCACCTATAATGTTCCGGTTGGCATAACGTAGCTACTGAGACGATTTGGTTGTGAAGGAGAATCTGATTACAAGAATAACAGTACTTGAGTACCATACAGTAGTTGCCATACAAAAAGTAGGTAACAAATTATTCACTTTTTTTATTTTTTTATACTACGTAGGTGGCAGACAAGCACACGGCCCACCTGATGGAAAGCGGCCACCGTGGCCTATGAACGTGTGCAACACTAAGGGTGTCACACACGCGCTGCCCTCCCTGAAGGGAAAGGGGGAGAGCTGGGAAGGGGTGGGGAGGCTAGGAAGGGGAGGGGAAGGAGGGGTACAGTGAGCTCTGGCTACCCTACTTACCGGCGGGAACCCAACACGATGGTTATTATGACCGCGGTCTTCTGTAGGGCGGAGGTACTTCCCCAGTTGGACAGCTCATTTCGGACGGGAGATACCGTCGTGTCCTACCTCCGTCACTTAAATCAAGACAAGCACAACGGACTGTGATAGTCTGTTGTTTCCATATTCTTTACTGCGAAGTAAGGATTAACTATACGTGTTCTACTAATTTGAGATATTTTTAAGATATCAGTGTTTGTAGTAGTTTTTGAAATCATTTAATTCACTACTGGTCCATTGTATGACAGCATGCCCAAATGATTACTCCAAATGTCAACATCTCTGCATTGAACTTAATCTAATCTTGTATTATAATGAGGAGTGATTGTTTTTTTTTGTTTGTAACGAATAGGCTCCGGAACTACTGCACCGATTTCAATAATACTTTCTCCTATGAAAAGCTACAATATCTAGGAGTAACATAGGTTATATATAATCACGCTATTATCCAAGGGAGCGGAGCAATAATCATAAATCTCAATATATCCGGTAGATTTCCATACATTGGCGCTAATATCTTGCGACTTTTATAGGGCTCCAACTACCCGTAAAGACTGTCATAGATGTTAGTATGGCAACCGGGACCAACAGGATTAAAACGACGACGAATAAATTGATTTTTGTCTTAAATCAGGCATAACTTTGCGATTTTATTCTATCAATAAAATATCATTATTTTATGTTTTTACGAAATCAGCTCATTTGTGACTTCTTTTAGGGTATAAAAATCAAATCTGCAATCGGCAATTTACCTTTATACCCCCTCTCAACGTGCTATTTGAGGCACGACCAGACCAGTACAAACAGTCATATTCATGCATACGACTTAGACAGAACGGGAATAGAACCCGCGCCCTGTGCACAGCAGTTGTATGCACTTCGGTAGGTAGGTACAGTATTCTCTTGATATTCTAAACTCCACGTGTAAATTAAGGAATGTAACGTATGTAATAATATAGATATACTTTGCGTTATAAATCGTATAAACGATGTAATTAAAACAAACTATCAGATAAATTATTACGTCGACACTTCAAGATCAGCCAGTGCCTGCGCGGGCGCCGCGATCGTGACGATATTGCGTTCTACTGCAAGTACTTAAGAAACTATTTGATGGATAATGTGCACATTCTTAACCACGGATTGTTATAATTATACTGTAGCTATATTCATGAGTGAATATTATCATCGGAAAAACTTGAATTCTAAGCTACAAAAAATATTTGTAAAATATCTATTTACTTACCTGAAATTTTGACGATTGAGAAACGAGAGAATATAATGACAATATAATTATATTTACGATGTTTTTAAGAAAAACAAAAATATTTTCAAACATAATGACCATTAAAAAAGTTCAAAGTGCGAACAGTTTTTTAAGCGGGGTGTGAATATGCATCTAGTAAAACCGCCAATCTGTGGGCCACCATTGTAACACTGTAAATGTCTGCAATGGCCACACTCTTTCTTTCTTTCCTCCTCTTTTGATATTGACATGTTCAAAATTCATGAAAAAAAACGCTGCTTAAATTTTACATCTGGCACGTTAAGTTATTACTCGTCTTCCTACACGTTTTCGCGATATCCATTACGTTAATAAACATTACTTTTTTCAATTCTGCTCCGTTTGCTTCCACGTGTGTCATTGTTTTTTTATTAATTCACAAAATCTTTTTTATAATCACGACTGATCTGCATCCAATCATGTAAATATTACATAAGTTTAATAGTAGGAACGTTCTCTGTGTGCGCTTGAGTCACGACCTCAAGTGCTCAGAACAATCCTGCTATGAGTGCACACATGCTTACACGGAAGAGATTGCGATCTGTGTCATTAATCACAATAGGATCCACGCACGATATGACCACGAACGGGAGCTACCGAACGTAGCCTCCGTGGCGGACGTAAGTGTAAAAGCAGTGCAGTAAGTACTCTACTGGATATGCTACTTACAGAAAATTATGCAAATATAAGTAACTAAGTCGGACTTACCATCGCGGTATCGACCATCCACTGCTGGCTTGAACCTTGAAGACAATAGCTAGCTACGTTACTATTTATAAGAAGGGTGAATATTACACCAGGAAGACGAAGGTTAATTTGCGACCTCCGACGCCCGAGTTGCCTCCGTTCATCGAGGGTTGTGAGGGTCGAGAGTCGCCAGTCCTGAGGCTATAGCAGCCTGAGCGCTCGTGCATGTTACCATGGCCTTAAGCAAGGCGGCAAGTTTGAGAACTCCCATAGCTAGGGCAGCCACCAGGACCGGCACGTCGGGCACCCGGTCAATGTGTGCAACCCCTAGTCCTCTCTCGCAACATTTCACATAATATATATTATTATATTATGTAAAATTTTGCTGTTGCTTATAAGCTTTCTAATACTGTTCTAGAAGCCTTCCAACATCAGATTGTCACATTTATCTTATAATTTGAAAAAAAAAAAGCCTAGTTTTTTCCCACTTAGGTGACAGACAAACACACGTCCCACCTGATGGGAAGCGGTCACCTTGGCCTATGGACAAGTTATAGTATATATATAGTATTATAGTATATGTATAGTATAGTAGCCTAGTTATAAAAAGTTTACAATATATTGTGAACGCAAACAACAGTAAGGTGAAAAACTGAGAGAATAACGTACAGTGGGCTACAAGAGTTCCTGGACACCGTACGATATACGAGTATAATCCTTTGACAGCTTAAGTGTAATTTAAACTCCAGTAACATAGATAGCGTTATTAAAGTAAATTATCGATGTCTTGTTTCCTCATAGTACGCTAAAATAAATTACATTAATAATAGCTTCTATGATTAGTGGTTGTGTAGTAACATCACTTCATTTTTTTTTCAAATTTTCCAGGAACTTTTATATCCCACTGTACCTAATAATACTATTATAATTTTAACCAAATCATTATTTGTTTTCGCCTAAGATAAACACTCAGAACATAAATATTCAAATATGCACATGACTGACCCATAACAATGGTGTTATGTAAAACCAAAATATGTATTGTAATAAATATGTAAATAGATTAGTCTTTAATTGGATACGCGGTAATATCACTCAAATATTCAACTTGAACAATTCAGAAGCACGTCCGAATGGTAATCTGCCATCGATTAAAACATACCATTATGGTTATGTTACTGTACAACTATATTTTATTTGGAAATTTTGGGTAGGTGCCGATGCTAATATGTTAGTGGTGTTGTACGATATAAATGCTTCGAAGAAAGGGCAAGCACCAGCCATCAATAGCACCAGCTAAAAGGAGGACCTCGCTCGGTAAGATAATACAAATTCAGCGATGACACGGTGACAGCGGGAGTCCCTCAGATCCAGGGTTATTGCTATCTGAAATCCGAAACGCAAATGAAAAGTCTGCATTAGATCCTCTTTCAGCAAGTGAGAAGATCTTTTAGAAGATCTCTGTGTAGTCCAAATACCTACTTAAAAACTATTATACTCATAATTAAAAAATATTAGCTAGCAAAATTTACCTCAATGTTTCTTTAAATGACCTGAAAACCCCACAGCATTTCATACTTTTACAGCAACATAACAACAAATAAAACAACTATAGTTCCGAATATATTTATATGTAAAATTATTCATAATTAGGTAGTAACGTTACATGGACTATTTATCAATTATTTAAATGTTTATTTATGTAATAACTACACGCCAATTACTATTATTATATGTACATTTGGATTGAATGTGTTGAGTTTTTAATTACTTGTTCTTTATGTTGGTAATTAGAAGTGTTCGAAAACGTATTACACATGAAAACTATTCATTAATCAAACTTTTTGTTGCATATTTTATTCAGTGTATTATTTAAATGAACTGCTTGAACTGGCTACCTAATAAATGCATGGTCATCAGTTTAGCTTCTGTGTGGCAGAGTGTGCCTGTCTGCTACTTTATGTGAACTTAAGTAATATACTTATTAACATATCGTATATTTAAATTATGCGATGTTGTGTTAACATCACTGGTTTTTTAACTAAAAATCTGGTCTTACGTATTTTTATAAGAGTTATTTTTTTATAGGAATAGTGAATGTCTAGACGTGACTTCGGCCCGCGACCAGTAAACCCATCTAAAGCATTCGAAATACTTTATTTTTTACGTTTTATGGAAGCTGAGGAGTCGGAGTCATCTACCAACAATCCTACGAAGTATCGCAAAGAATGAACTGTTTTTCAATTATTTTTAAATATTACTTTAGATCAGTTAAATTCATGAAATTTTGAGATAATAATCTGCTATCGTTCTTAAACTTTTGAAATTGAAAAACTAAATGTCTTGACGGGACTCAAACCCGTGGCAACGTCTAGATTCTCGTCTCCTTCTAATTTTATATCGCTTTGAAAAAAGATAGCATATTAATACCTCAGAATTTTATTAAAAACGAAGGCTTTATTATTAATTTATTTAATTAATTTGTTAGGGTATATTGAATAATTATTTACACAGATTCAATGGAAACTACAAGTAATTATTTAGGTACTAGGTACTAACAATCCTTAGTAAAAATATTTTTTAATAGAAAAAAGGCACTTTCGAGACGTTTTTTTCCTGAAATAAGAAAATGTTATTTAATAAGAATTTAATTCATATATATAAAGAAAATGTTATTTAATAAGAGTTAATAAGACTTTAAAGCCTTGTTTAATTTATTTCTACTAAAATAAAGATGTACATTAGGACCGTAGTAAGTAGAAACATGTTGTGCACTTTGCCTACCGAAATTGGAAGAAGTCGTGACTCTATGTAAATAATTAGTACATGCAAGTAATTTATACGTAGTAGAAACCTAATAATTATTATAATTGAAGTAGGCTAAGTACTCTGTACATTTAATGGAGTATTCTGATTTTATTTTAATTACATACTTTAATTACAGAGATTTACATAGAAACAGGGGATATGCACAAAAGTTCTTCTTCTAAAAAGAAGATAATATAGTTTTTCAATTAAGAAGATATATAAAATAGTATTCTGCCGGTTTGATATATAGACGTCAGTAGATATATATCATGAATATGATAACTACCAATATGATACAATACTTTATGTGCATTTTAATAGTAATTGAGTCACCGACACGAGCAAGCCTTAGATTTATCGAGGCGAGTGTAATTGCTACTATTTATTACGTATGTTAATTGGTTAAGTAACAATTATTTTTTGCATCATAGTACTGACGTATGTGATAATAATGTTGTCTAAACATTCAATGTTACTATCTTAGTGCTGTGGGAACTCGCACAGGCTTACCTCCCGGTTACGTCAGAGACTTTCAGAGTTCGGAGTTCGCTTGTATTTCATTTTTGTGGTTCGCGAATCGCGAGTGACTGTTGTCTGACCTCCTAAGTCCTAACCCGGGGTGTAAGAGAGTCTCGTCCATCAAACAGAAATAATCAGAATAATGTTGTCTTTCAGAAATTTATGTGAATATTACATGTTTAACAAATGCATTGTTATTGAATGCTTTGTAAAGTTTATGAAATATGTAGTTATTTACCTATAGACTGATGTAATAATGAAAATCTATACGTCAGGAAATACCTTAGAGGTGATAATCACGTTCTTGCGCTATCATTATTGCGTAGATTAAAGGTAAATTTTATATTATACATATTAAAAATGAACCATTAGGGTAATTAAAATTATTATTATTACTTCCGGTATTTACAAAAACGTAAAGTGCCTATTTGATGATTTAACCAACCATTGCGAGTTCAGTTCAATTGTAAATAAAATAAATGATAGTAAATAGAATTTAGTGTGGTTATTTTTTTATCATCCCTATCATCTCGAAGGTATCTAAGGTAATAGTCGCCCTATGTTCGGCTTCTTTTTAACACGCTTTTTTATTATGAGAGCGACTGTCAGCTCTGTCTCTTAGTTGCCATGTAAGACACCTTACAGGAAGAAACAGGTGTTCCAAGTTCTACATTGCCGGGAACCACGCGGTTTGTTGATGGCATATAAGGAATAGGAAGAAAACAAATCAACAGAGGAATTGGCATACAGCTGTTACTTGTATTTAAAAAAATGTATTGTATTCAGGCTTAATCTGTAGGTATGTTACAGAATTATAACCAATCAAAGTTTGACGGTATTAATTAGCAATAGGTACACAATATATACCTATAAGTTACATTTAGAGGTGCTTACGCGTGTTGACACATATGCGCAGTTGGCAGCACTCAAGGTCGATCCGTCTCCTGCGCAAACGATCCTATACCATTACAATGTAGTAAAGTGGTCGTGTCTATACGTTAGATATATTTACAAAAAATACCTGGAGTAGGTATTTAATTAAATTATTTTGCATTCTTGCCTCCTTCCTTTTTTTTCGCGATAGAAGCAAGAGCTACTGAATGGCAGAGTTTTTAGTTAGATCACGATCTCTGTTACGAACATAATAATAAGTGTTGCTACAATTTCAAATCTGCAATGTATTTAATTGCAATAGGTTAAGGAAAAACCGGAAAATGATCAAAAATGATAACTGTCTTCCGCGCAGGTGAAGCTGCGGTATAAATATTATATCATAAAGATTATAACATCAATACCTACGTGTTAATTACTGTTTTTGTGAATTAACATTAATGTCTAATTAATTCATAAATGACCTGCGAATAATTAAGTGATTTTTAATTAACTGACAGGCCTACTTTGTGCGCGTAGACTTGTGTTGCATATGCTTTGGTTTTCGAGGTTTTATCAATTTTTATTTTCTTTTTTGCTTTTTTTTGTTATTAATGGTATGTGTAATCGCGATTGTAGAGTACTGAAGGTTAAACCTTCAAAAAGGCTAACAATACTAAAATGGTTTCACGTAAATTATACAATCGAAATACCTTTGGTATTATACGGTATCTTAGTACGTCCCTTATTTTTCCGGTTTAATAAAAAAACGCAAATTTTATCAGCTGGATTTTTGGGACCAGACTTTGTGATAATAATGATGACAGAAGTTATAATACTTGCGACAGCTTCTACAGCAGGCCAAGAAGTAACTAACGCAGAATATGAAGACATATTTAAAAAGTGACAACAACCATCTGGAACAATGGCATGAGTTCCAGCTGGGAGGCTGATTGCTGCCTTCGATCCGAGATCAATCCGAGTAGCGATATACGGGCAGCAATATAGCGACTGCTAGCGATTGTACCTAAATGATCTTTGTTGAAAACGAATATGTGCTACAGGAAGATCTATCATATTTCAATGATTTATGAAATGTACTTATTTCTTTATCAATTGACATTTTTCAGCAGTTGGTGGTACGAATCTCCTCTCTCTCCTTGAATTTCAAGTGTAGAAGTTATCTAATCTAGGTATGTGGTCAGTCTCCTACATCCCTTTCAATGTGTTAGATACACCTCCCATGTTGCCAATTATATTCAAACACAATTTCCTCCTTAGCTACTCAATACCAAATTTCTGAAAGTGAATGTACAAGTCAAAGGAGATGGGAAATAAGAAAGAGTATGCAATCTTTCATCTTATCCGCTTCATCTCTTCACTTGGTTCTATCATTTCAGGAAGGCAGCGTGATGGGGTGAGCGATTGCGCGTATTTACGCACGCGGATCACGTAGCGCGGGAGGAATTACGCGCGTCGGGCTCGCACCACCGGATTCGGTCAATCGATGCTCTCCCGAGACATCCCCATAGACAACATATCATTTTAATTATATGTTTTTAATTACGCCACGTAGATTAGAAAGCACCTAAACGTTGGCGTTCTTGAAGGACCCTTTCGTATCTTGGTCAAGTCACTTCAAAAATACTTTTATGACGTCAGGAGGCTATTGAAGCTTCATTAAATGAAATCAAGTATGAAACGATTTTTTTGGCATTAAGAATGAGTTTCGATAGATTCCAGAAAAAAGCTTTACATCAATAAAGATGACATACCTTAATTTAATTGAAGTAGAACAAGTTATTTCCAATCCTTTATTATAGAAATAAAGAATTGGAAATAATATTGCAATTAACACGTACTCATAAGCGTTTCATGCTTTACGCTATAATTATTTCAACTATGGGGCACCAACCTTTATATTACTTGGTACATTCATAAGTAGGTACCTACTAAACAACCGTAGAGGATAATGCCCATTCTAACAAGGAAGCTGCGAAATGAATGGATTCGGCATACCGCGCACACAGCATGAAATTGATTCTAAACGTGGTCGGTACCTACACACGAATAGCCTTAAAAACAAAATTAACAAGAATACTCTTCAATTCCTGGATAAGCAATAATTGATCATAACATAAATATGAAACTGGACACAACTGAATAGGCAAACAAAATTCTCTTTAAAGTTAATTTCCAGTTTCCTTCACAGTCCCTTGCAGGATTATAAAACTATGATCATTTCACAAATTGAATATTCACGAAAGACAATCATTTAATTTTTGCTAGGATTCTTAGATTCTAAATCTCACTAAAACGACTATGAACTACTGGGATTGGATGGTCAGACGGCCACCTAACTGCGTAAGAGAGGCCAACGCCAGAGCTTCCTCCCTCAGTCAACAGCGAAACTATGCCAATCTACAGTTGTACCGGCTTGTAGATCGGCTTACTTTCGTAATAATTATTTTCATAACCTTTTAAATTTTAACCTTTCTTTGTGAAATTCCCAATCTGGTCGACAAACGCTCTCCTAGGTAGATCGTTAACGGGTTGCCCTTACAAACTCACTTAATGAATCCGTTTTGTCAGCCTTTCTTACACCGTTCTACGTGTTCGAACCATATATGCGTTTCATTCAAAATATAAATCGGTCACAACCGTCAAAGTCAAAAACAAGAAGTGTACAAAAATATATCCTATTTTGAGAAAATCCCTCCGTGCGTTAAAGGCCACCCCGTGGGGAGTACGGGCACCCACCCCGGTGGGGCGGCAGTGACGCCGTAATGCCGTTTTATGCAATGTATACGTGCGTGACAATCACTCTTTATAGCCGAGTACGCGGAATTGAATGGATTTCGAGTCTGGTTTTGACGATATTGATCTAAATACATTCGATTATTTGGTTTTTATTAATTAAAATTGTTTAAATTGTCATTACTTCCTCATGTGACAACTTATTATGCCCTCAGGCATCACACAGGCCATCCTAGAGCACACCCAAAAATAGAACTGGTGCAAGTTTTCGTCACAGAATTGGATGCACAGGACATACGGTAGTCACTCCAGTAAAAATCAAATTAAAATTTAGAAATATAGGAATCTGACCCTAGACTCTAGTCTAAAAGCATTGGATACAATTGGAAGTCCAGCCTAACTGGTAGGTATAATATCAGACACTGGTAAAATGGTATCAATTTCTAATATCCAATTACTATTTACTAACTAGGAAATATTAATAAAATGTATCATATGAAGTACTTACTCATTAAATTATCACATCTACCTTTACTTTCAAACGTTGACTTTACCGGCTTATCTAACAAACCAGAATATTCTGAAGTATAATAGCAAAATGTACTTATATTTGAATGTCTAGCAATAAAAAGCGATAAAACCGTTGCTGCTATGAGGGGGCTGTCACAAAAATAACGGTGTGCGTTTAAAAAGATATACAATAATGTTGTGCGTACGTGCCTTGGGGGTAGCACGGCCCCGGCCCCGGGAGGGCCCACAAATTGTGCATTTTGACTAGCTATCACTAGCTATGTTGGAGTTGGGTGTCCTTTTGCAGCTCAATGATTGTGTCATTCCAAATAAGTGACAATTTGTACAGTATTTTATAGTTGCGTGATTTTGTTGTTAAAATATATTTTGCCATAGCTCCGTTATCTATATTAATTTATAAACATAGTTAAAGAAAAATAAAGTGAAAATCCTTTTCAAGTATACCAAATGAGATGGTGAACGTATCTATCTAATAAGTCACTGCCACTGGTCCAAACTGGTTACTTGGTAAAGCTGCCAATGGTCATTCAGTCATTGACATCTGCCATTACTTAAAAAAATACTGAGGTGGCAGAGCGTCAAGCAGAACACGGATTATACTTAATATTTCTCGTACAAAATAAGATTAAACTACTGTAAATAAAACTCGATGTAAGTCATACTTTTATAACAAGTCTAGAGAAACATAAACTTCACCTATTGGCTTGAGTTCAAATAGACACGTTCATCTTCCTACAAAGAAGAAGAATAATACGTAATACGTCTATTGTTGCTAATGTAAAGAACGTTTGCATTAATGAGATAACAGCTCTCAATCAGGCAGACCATATGCTTGCTTACCATCTTAGCAGTACACAAAACAGTAGAGCATGTAATACAGATCTAAGTAAACCGTAGAGCCGCCGAGCGTAATCCTGAATTATTGATGCGGGAAGCGTTGCGTACATCTATTTTTACGACTGTGGGATACTAGCCACTTTTTACGACTATAATATATATCATGCAGTTGTAGAAAAAAATCTATTCGTTGTATTGAGTGGTGTCGATAACCTAGTGATTTCTGATGTGCGAACGCCGGCGCGCATAGTAATGCGCTCAAGTGAACTGTTATTGTCATGGCGCAGAATACTTTCACGGAATTGGGTCGTGATCATATAATTTAAGTGTTGAATTTATCAGAAAATAGTGCGATGTTATCCTTATTTGTGTTCTAGTGTTTATCAATAGCGACTGTGTGCCATGTGTTCGTTAGCTTATTGAAGTTATACAAGCAGTTGACAATAGTTTATAAAATTGCGGGAAGGCATCTTCTGTCGAGTTGCCATCGTTGTGTAGTAGTTTGTTTCATGGGAGCGCCGCTACTCACGGAGAGGGTCCAAGCATAGGTTTGGCTCTTCGGAACCTATGCTCGGGCCTACGTCCCCTCCATTAGAGGAATAACATCATAGTAGGTACACACGTTACAATATATTTGCGCAAATTTAGGCATACATAAACATACTGAAATGTATATGCTACCGCTAGAATAGGTGCAAAACGTTTTCTAAGGACGAAAATGTGGTAGACTATAATTATAGCAAGGATTCTCTGGTCGAAGAGCTGGCAGTAAGGTGTCCCAAGCAAACCCGTAAAATATAGATAATTTACACACGTGATGTCACTTAGAAAACACAACTACAAAATGGAACAGGGTTCATGTATAGTAGTCGCACTGAACTGCATACGCATATATTTATCTATACGACACTTCTATCCGATGCGTATTCCAGCCTCCACAGACAATGGTAAGTACCAGATGCGACAAATGATGAAATATATTTATATTTTTATGAAATATTATACAATTATGATTTCTAATTCTATTAAACTTTTGATATTTGGTACTATTTAACTTAAAATTTATTTTTCTGGTGAATTTTCTGAGGACCTCTTCCTAATACTCCAACCCTCTCCTTTCTTACTTAAGATAACACGTGTAGGTTTTAGATTTTACCCGCATGTGGTTCAAATATTCCACCAAGAACCAAGTGGATCGGTGAATCTTGGAATTCCTTACCAGTCCACGTGTTTCCTTTTTCCTACTGTTCCGGGTCCTTTACGCGGGGCGTGACAAAGCATCTGATGAGGCCGTTAATGGGTGTGTTTGTAATGGTATTCTTGAGACTTACTTCAGCTTACCATCAGAAGAGGTGAAGTCAAATTGACGTGTCCTAAATAAAAAAATGCGTTATTTACAGTGTATTTATTTGTGAAAACGAGGTATGCCATTGTAAACCTTTGAGGATGCCGTAAGGCGAAACCGGTCAGGTCTATTAAGAAATAAAAATACTGTGGAAAAGTACAAGTGAGTTCTCAATATGTGTAACAACAAATTCCACCAAGTGTCATCAATCAACAGTATAAATAGTCTAAAACGAGCAATATTTTGTACCATGATAATATTTTTAATAAAAAGAAACATGAGGTTTGTATTATTCAAGTTTGTTTACCATCGACAGCAGCGTCATGTCGAAACGCCGAGCTTTTCTGAGAGCTTCATTAAACTGATTGATTCTAAATAGCACGCTCACGGTCTTAAAGGATATACTCGTAGTTACGAAATTGTATGCACTTAAAAATTCTTGATTGGACACGACTAGATTGTGATACAAAATTGTACCCACGATATTTATGAAGTACGTTTCAAATTTGTAATTCTTAGGGTTTCATAACTGAAACGAAATCGTTAGTAAAAAATATATAAGGTTATAATACAACACGGTTGTTAATTTATTTGAAGAAGTCCTTGTTCTAGTTTATTGCTGTAATCATCCTTCCGAAATTACTGTTATTTTGACACTATTATGATGCTTGAATGAAACTATAATTACAAAATGAATTAAAACCGAAATTATTATTATTTCCCCCTAACCCCACCAGCCAAGCGTAATGACTTGTGTTAGGAATGAGTTCGCGTCAGTAGTGAGATGGCCAGGATCAGAAATCAGGAGCCTTTCGATCGTAAGGCCGACTTGATAACCACAAAGCTATCGTCACTTAATCGTCGTACAATAATAATTTATATATTTTAAGCAAATATTTATAAACAATATTAATACAATATCCTATATTAACAAACGACGTATGTGATGTACTTATTATATTTATTGGCGAAAAATAAATCTAAATAAAAAATAATATTGCATAGTTTGTGTAGAAAATAAAACCGCCAGGTCTATTAGGTCCAAGTGCTACGCAGTACACAGTCCCCAAAACCTCGCTACATCATTGCTTAATAATGATTTATTTGGTGCGGTATGCAATCTATGTGTTTTATTATTATTGCAAGCGATATTTATTGACTACGTACGTACTTAGACGCATCTAACAGATTAACATTAAACATAAGTAAGGGTTTGTTTATCAGATTTCAGGTCTTTGATCGTCCTGATAATGGATTTTTGTTTTTATAGTCGTTTGTGAAATTATAAATACTGCCTCACGTCATCGTGCAAAACGTATAAATTTTTGCACGACTTCGTGGAAATTATCTGCACGAAATTAACTTAATATTATTTATACGAAACAGGCTTACATGCGTGCACACGCACGATGAAGCGCAGACCCTTCCTCACAAATCACTTAGTCTAACATTGAATCGATTAGTGGAATTTCTTAAGGTATTTTAAATCCCTCGCTTGGGCTACTAGCAAAATAATTGGACAATATACCAACGAGTAAATATCATTTAAATCACTCGACGTCCATCTAAAATCCAAACAAATCCGAGCCTATATAAATACCGATACTAAAGTGGCAAGACAGCATTCTTGGTGTTAATTAGTACCAGTACCGGCTTATCATTAGCGCAGATATACGTGCATCAATCACACGGCGCGGGTTCGACTCCAGTTTAATACCTTGTTTATTTCTATTGCAACCTACTTACGACGACAGATTAACTGATTTAGTTGTTAGACGGGTTGGGTAAGTAAGTCTTGGATTTATACACTGCAGCGAGAAAAGTTTGGAGTTTATTTTGAGTTTTAATAGCGTACTGATGACTCGATTCGTTTTATTAGATGAGGGAATGAACTGGAATGAGATGAATGTATGATTTTAGATTGACATGGTCATTTACACATTCACTATTAAATTCATCGGGATATTTACCATGTTTGTTTATTTTTTTGAATAACCCAAATATATAAAGAAATAAACAAACATGGTAAATATCCCGATGAATTTAATAGTGAATGGAATGATATGACCTCTCAATTAGAATGATTTGTTTACAAATTTACAGAATACTTTTTATTCTTCTGAAGGATTTTATCATTTCATATGTGGAGATCTAGACTTAATGGTGGAGACTTTAAGAAAGTACTCAAGTGATTTGATAAGTGATGACGAAACGGAAAGAACGGAAAGAGTATAGGAAACGGAAAGAATACAGGTGTGATTGGGCTTAGGTATTCCAATCAATCAATTATAATCTATCGAAGTCCGCTGCTGGGGTGAGATCTCTACCAATGTCCTGAACTTCCGTCCGTCCGTCCCAGCAAATTTTCATCTCAATCCTTAACATCTCTATTTAACTGATAAGGTAAGCTTCCAAAATTACTGATTTCGAAATTCAAAATTTAAACCATCTATTCTTATTCCCTATAAACAGTAGTTACAAAACGTCAAAATTAAAATAAATTCTAAATTTAAAATATTTTTTTTAGTAAATACCACCACAATAGTTCCAGCAACAAGAATGTCAGCGGGTTTTTTTTGGTCTATTTATATTTACAAACCTCTACTTAGTCTAAATACAATCATTTCCTTGTAAGTGACAAAAGCTTATTTATTTATTATTTATTTATGTAAGTGACAATAGCTTATTTATTTATTTATTGACTTCATAATAACCTTTTTGGTATAATTTACGTTTAATTACATTTTTAAATTGATTCATAGGTATACAATTTTGCTGTCCGCTTTTCGTGCACTTTAGGTACAATATAAAAAATATTATGCTTATTTACTAACTATCATTTTATATTTTAATTAATGTTGCAGTAGCTACATTACATCTCGGCGTTAATAATTTATGTATTGTAAATATAATATTATCGTCTCAATTACCTGTTCTTTAATATTCAATTAATCTACGTTCAGTTGAAATACATCTGGTAGCAGTTATTCCGTTGTTGTTAACATAACTGGCAACTTATAATGGAACAACATTTGAATAAAATATCTATAACTATGAATGCTCAGCTAAATTTATTTGTGGAGTTATTTTTAGCACAAGTTTCACTTTCAATGACTTTGATTTGAGAAATATTTACAAAGTTATTTACAATGGTTGATTTGCATTATATTTTCAAAATATCTACATTTAAAATAGTTCTATATATTCCTAATTTGCCATATCTTTTATCCCCCACATATAAATGATGGAATGTTATAAATTTGACTTGTGTTTGCGTGTCAGTCTGCTGTCGTAGCTCTTGAACGGATGAACCTATTTAGAGGTAGATTTTCGTTTGAAAGAACCATGTCAATCTAAAATCATAAATAGTTACTTAGGCTTTCTCTTAGTACCTCCTGATGGTCCAGAACTCACCCGAAAAAGTGCCCCTTAAAATCAATGGGACAAGAAGCAGTATGTTAGTACACCTCTGCTAACCTAGGACGTGCGTCCTAAGGGACATACATACCATACATACATGTATGATTATATAATGAGAGTATGTACAAAATGCACAACCGAATTTAGGTCAAAAAAGAACGAATACGCCTTGGCATACTTCGTCCTCTCACCAGAATCAATCAAGCGCATTCCGTATCAGTTAGATTTCGGCTCAAATCAACTTGAACTCAAAACAAGACTATCACGGGCTGGTACATGCGCACGCGCAGCTGGGCTATGTGATTATACGCAGTAATTACCACGGCTAATTAAATTATTTTGACCGTCTGAACGACAGGCGCCCGCGGCGGTCTCGCTTTTCGGCAAAGAGTAAATGATATAAAGATTGGACATTAGTTTTTCTTATAAATACCTTGCAGATTAATCGAAGTAAGTATCTAAACTTAAAGAGACTTGTAACGGGTTCACGTCCCATCTGGGCATTCGCTTTTTCCAATTTTAAATTGATTTTAAAAGTTAGCATATTAATGTCTCAAAATTCCATTAAGTTATAATAAGGTAAATCATAAAACTGTAAATCAAAACACATAAACTATAACTGATGAATGAATTTTAACTAAAAAAAATTCCAATTTCAGTTACATTTAATAAAAAGCAAATAGTAACTCAATCGTGCCAAGTCACTTTTTACTTTAACACAAACATTGAACACAACAACAACACGATAATCGTAATACCTTCCATTATAATATCATTAACGCTGCAAAAACAGTAGCACTAAACTCGAAAACATACAAATTACCATGCAATTATCTAATATCCCGCCACGAGGCGTGACTGTCAATCACGTGTCACATCTACTCAACGCTGGCTAATCTATCAATCCACTAATAATATGTACGAGAGCAGGCTTGTCTAAGAGGTTGTACTTTTTATGAGCGTCTCAGGTATTTTCGTGAAGGCTTTATAGTTCTGACAATTAGTGATAGACATTGTAATTTGTAGCCAATGACCTCTGATTTAATACTTGTAAATATGTCGGTTAATCTATTAGGGTAAGGTTTCAGTGTAGGTGGAATTTAAGGTGGTCGAGAGGTAAATAAATATTAGTCAAATATTTTTTTATTAAGCAGTAATGATCACCATAATATTTTATAGCAGGTTCGATTCGCGCGATGACACTCTTCTGTAGCAAATAATATGTTATACATATTATCTTGAATGCTTTATTGTCATTTTAAGAACAAACAAATTGTACAATGACAAGACGTTTTGATCTTATTACTACATCAACAAATAAGTATAGCCGGTAGCATCTTTAAAAAAATAATAGGCAAATATAGAAACCGAGCCACGACCAGACTAGTGCAAATAGTAGTGCATGCATACAAATATTTGAACTGAGCGGGGATCGAACCGGCGCCTCCTCCGTAGCAATCACGTTTACTACCGCCACGCCACAGAGGCCCATTATTATGAAAAGTACTAACGAAAAAAGGTATGTAGTCTGATTTCATAGCTTATGTAGGTAGCGTTCTGCCATTTTGACTGCATACATTTTTTTCTTCAAAGAATACAAGTAAACGAAATTACCTACTAGTATAACATGTATGGGTCTGGGTTCGAAACCGTGGCCTCTCTATCCACTAAGTCGACTTTTGAACTACAAAACTATTTTTTTTTTGGAAAACAAATTGCCTTGCCGTTGACTAAAATAAATAAACCTATAACTTGCATTCCCCTACAGATCCCTCTTTCTAAAAAGGCTTAATAACTCAGCGACTAAATTTACTTTAATTCGACTTAAAATACTGCAAGCTGCATCGGTCTATAAGGCCGAAGCTCAATCTTAACCCTCCCGTAATGAGCGGTGAATAAACCCGTGGCAGAGGGTGAAGGGTTAAGGGATTCACTTGGTACCTAATATCTTTGTTAGGAAAGTAATGAAGCGGCTTTATGTGACGGCATTTTGTTTTAATGGTAGAATGAAGAAAGACTTAATGTATTGAGGAATCGCGGGTACGCATTAACCGACTGTGTATTTACTTCAGAGGTATACAACACAGCGTCTCAGAATTATAAAAAGTTTTAAAATGATATATGTAAGTGTACCTTCAGAAACCGGGGCAAAGAGGTCGAATAGGAGAGAGTGGGCAGAAACTCAAGTGTTCCGGATTGTACCTGGGGCAGAGACTGGTCATCGCAATAATTCAGTGTGGAAATACGGCAAGTGTTTGCACCGGGAGTGATCAGGGACGGGTTATTCGATTAGTGCTGTTTATTATTATTATTTATAGTTTTAAGGTGACATCTCTAAATCATAGATATTAAAATAAACAGCGTAAATAGAGCCACAGACTACTTCATTATAACGTTATCGAAATTAAAATGTCGGTGAGAGTGAATTGCTATATTTTAGTATAGGCGACTTCCGTGGCGTGGCGGTAGTAAACGCGACTGCGCGACTGCTACGTAGGAGGCGCGGGTTCGATTCCTGCTCAGTGCAAATATTTGTGTGCTTGATTATGAATATTTGCATTGGTCTGGGTGTCTCTATGTATAATATGTATGTATTTACAAAAAAAAATCTATGTATGTGTACCCGCATTCTAGAACCCGTAACACAAGCTAGTAATGCTATGCTTACCATGGGTCTAGGTGACGTTGTGTAGATTGTCCTAGAATATTTATTTATTTATTTCACTGCCATATATCTATTTCTGTCAAAGTTGTAAAAATCGATTTACGGTTTATATATTCTGCCACTTTTTCACAGATAGAATTTGCGTAAAGATACGTATCTCACTCGTACATTATGTTCCTTTACGGGTAAATTTATGGTTTAAATTGTCATTTATAAGAGGTGTTTTATATCTTAATAATGAGTTTTACTTTGTATGTAAGTATTATTTTGTGGCCTTTTATCGTTTCCACCCTTTTAAAATGTTGGCTAGTTTCATCTACCTACACAAACGATATTTATAAAAACTTTAGGTAGAGTAGCCAGTTACAATGTTATCCAACCAATATGGCATAGGTAATTGCGCAAAATGACACTGGTTATGATAATGTTAATTGATTTCATATCTTATCGTTGGTAATTACGACATTTAACTGTTTAACTGGGAACAGTTCTGTTTACCTAGTACACCTAGGTACAGGTGTATAATTGGCGAGGCATGTCAATGTAGCGGTTATTTGCAACTCGTTTTATTTTTAATTGATCGATGGACTTATTAGAACATCCAAAGTTAATAATATTCTTATCCAATATAATTTAGATGTAAAATTTTCGTTAAGGAATTTATTTTAGGTATTTCCCTTTTTTTACAATGTGCCCGATTGGTGGTAATAGGCTCACCCTCTATTATGTGGGACCGAAAATTATAGTGGGCATATGTGCCCACTATAATTTTCGGTCGGTTCTCGATTATTTACTAAAACAAAATGTGCGTCCATACCCGGACCAAAAGTGCCCATCACGCTGGCTGCATTACCTCTTTGGATGGTGATAGTCAGCATTTGCATCAGGTACGATCCGCCGCGAGTATCACCTGACTTTCCTGCGCCTGATATCCTCCACAAATATTTTTACCGAGACTGTAGTGCCTCGTATTAAAGTCACTACGCAGCAGTTGCATCCCCGGTAGCAAAGGCTGGACTAACAAATTCATCTAATATACAGGGTATTAGGGAAACGCCCCTGAAGCAAAGGCACCTGACAGTTCTCCGGGTATACTATATATTGGCATAAAGATAAGGTTATTTTTATTTACTTCTTCTATATCATTTATTTACTAACTCTCCATCCTCTTAGTAAAGCTAAATGAAACTATAATTTCATTAAAAAAAACATTAACTCGCATTCGGCTTCGGGAACGTGTCCCTAACAAACTGTATAGATAATTATTTTTCTTGAATTATCCTATCCGACCATGACTTAGTATTATTTAAAAAATAAATCTTACTGTATACCTACGTTAATCTCCGTGGCGTTTGGCCTTAGTGCTTTCAATGGAATTAACTAAAAAATACTCGTAACTTAAAACTTTGAACAATCAATTTATTTCATCTTGTCCATTTAGAGGCAGAAAGTTTTACATTATAGCTATCTTTTCATCGTGGATTGTGCTAAGTAATTACATCTGACCATCTATTAATAACGTTAAGATATATTAGTGTAATTAAATAGATAGGAATACTATCATTTATCGTTCAAGTAACGTATTTAATTGCGACGAATGAGACCTAATCACCTGGATAATATCTAAGCAGGGGCAAAATAACTTTGTCGCGCAGAAAATCAGACTATTTATATATTGACCTTGTAGCTCAGTAGTCGTAATACTGACCCACTTTATAGGTTAGCTGTTTTATTGATTTGGTAATGTGTTTTGCATATATTTTAGCGCGTATGTAATGTGTCATTAAGATTTATTAATACTCCTAATTTACTCACTTTATAGTAATCATTATACTAATAATTGAATGCTGTATGAAAGGTCAGAAGCGTAATAGCTTCTGACCTTTGGAGTTTATAGTTTATGGTTTAGTTTTGGAGTAAAGTTAAATAAATATATTGTGAGGTTTCATTAACTGCTTGATAAGAGAACTTAAAATAGAGAGAGAAGATTTTGTATCTTCGCATTAGTAAAACCTATATAAGTTCACTATACCCGATATTTTGCTAACGTATCTAACGTCACCATATGTGCGCTATACTATCGATTATCATCATTCTCTGAACCTTTTCCCAACTCGTTGGGGTTGATTTTCCGGTCTAACTGTGATACGGCTGAAATTCGATATTTTCCGTGAAGCGACTGCCATCTGACCTCCACAACCAATGGTCCAATGACCAATGGCGATATCGAAGTTCCAAGTTAGACTGGTTGGACTTTTGAGGGCTCCAACTACCCGTAACGACTGCCATAGATGTTTGTATGGCAACCGAGACTGACGGCGCTATACAATCGATATTATATCTAAAAATCTGCACACCAGAAAGATAGCATCTTAAAGTCAAAGATAATTAAAATTTTGGATGTATTATTTGCGAAATTAATAATGTTAGTTAATGCATCTAAAGTAGAGCTTACAATAGATATAACACATAGATTACCTTCGCAAACGCGTAATTTGGGGAAGATCTGAAGTCTAAACAAAGCTAAAGCTTGTATTTAAGGACACTGGGTCAATAAAGAAGCTTACCCACTTATTACTAATCAATTATACGGCTAGGTTTGTGTGGCCGACCTTTGTAACTGCGTTGTTTATGTGTGTTATGCGATTTTGTAATTATTCCTGCAGTAGCTGCAATGTATTTATGTGTAATGATCCTAACATCGTGAGTTTAAATTTATATAACTATAATTGCCTAATACGACTGTGCAGTTGTATTAGACGTGTACAGTATTAACGTCTTTAAGTGTTCATATTTTTCTTTGCTTTCTCTGTTTCAAGAATTTATACATCGTGTTGTATTTAGTCGCTAGACTTCTTTAAACCTCAAGGGCTATCTTTACTACGTGAGTTGCGGATTAGCAGTAAATGAACATACTCGTAGTTCGTTCATAAACAAGTTCAGAGCCATTGACAGTTCGAAGATCTGAAGATAATTTTGTTCGTGATAAAGTATCTAAAAGTTTACTAATTTAACTTGTAGTCACTATTGTCTTTAAGCTTTATCAACATGATATCAAAGTAATAAGTGATGGAAATTGTCGCGCAAAGGACTATGAAAAGAAGATTTCAGTCGCGTAAATATAAACAAAAGTCGCAGATCGTACATCCTTTGAGTGACTCACAAATTACTCAACATGTTTAAATATGGCCGCGTTTATGAACCTACCGGGGTAGGTAGTGGTTAATTAACATCCACATTTCAACAATTTGTATCTATCTATTGCCGTATTTCGGGCACTATTTTTGACTCGAGCCATGCATCTCGAGCTAAGTCTGGCCCCTATTATATGTCTGATATCAAACTACTCGTACTCTTAACCTATATATAATAAATAAATAAATATTCTAGGACAATCTACACAACGCCACCTAGACCCATGGTAAGCATAATTTAACTAACTTGGGTTTTAGAATGCTGATAAACATACTTAGATACTTTTTTTTTGTAAATACATACATATTATACATAGAAACACCCATGCAAACATTTGCATTGAACGGGCATCGAACCCAGGTCTCGTGCGTAGCAGTCGCGTTCACTACCGCCACGCCACGAAGGTACTACAGTACATATACATAATTATAGTTAATCTACACAGATACAATAATAGCTGCCACCTATCTCCTGTACAACATACATACAAACAGTCATACATCCTGTGAGTCACAGCATGTAATAAATAAGGTCTACGAAACACCTGGTGGCTTGACGGACTCCTACGAGCACAGCACCGCGTCGAGATTTGACACATGGCCGCTAATGCATTGTGGGCCTTAGCCATTGATTGTTGGCTACAACCTCAATACTTAGAACTGGTATAGTGTAATTATCAAACATGAATGAAGAGAAATAATTGGCAGTAAATAGTTTAACGTACTGATCAACTTCGATCATTTCAGTTTTAACTATTTTGGAATGCATATATTGAATTATTATGAAGAGCAGGTTGTTGACCGTGGCTCTACCCATAGAGTAACGATTTGTCGCAATTCGGGAATAAAAAAGTTATTGTGCTAATACATGTTTTGTATCTGTGCCCATCGTGGCGAGGCGGTAGTGAAAGCGACTGCTGCACACGAGGCTCTGGCGCTGGTTCGATTCCCGTTCAGTGCAAATATTTGTGTGCATGAATATGAATATTTGCATTGGTCTAGGTGTTTCCATGTATAATATAATAATGTGTCTAAGTAAGTTCATCCGCATTTTATAAACCATAACACAAGCTAGTTAAACTAAGCTTACAATGGGTCTGGGTGGCGTTGTTTGTTTGTTTGTAGATTGTCCTAGAATATTTATTATTATTTATTTATACCTTCATTCAAATCCGTTCAGCCATTCTTGCGTGATTGTGTGTAACAAACATGTAACTATCTCAACTTTTGCATTTTTAATAATATCGCCACTATGTTTTCTGACAAATCTTATATTATATTCATTATGATAATTATGTAATACCTACATATTTCTGCTCTATATTGAGCCCCTATTCAATATGGAATGCCATAATGTATGTCTGTTTTGTAGCTATTAAGTGGTTAAAGGATTAGGACAGTTATTTATCCGACATTAAATATACAGTCCATGAAAAGGTGCCTGGTTGACGGAAATGGGTTAAACCTTTATATCGCAATACATTTATGACAGTTGTAATTGCAGGTTTAATAGGTGCAACAAATCAGGATACAAAACAAGTATTCTTTGACAGTTTACCGAGTCAACTTATCTACGGCCATTAAAGTAATTGAAAATTCGCTGTATAAATATATTGAAACAATAAAGCTTCGCTAACGAGAAGCGTCATAAGCTACACCCACAGGACGTCTCACAAATCTCATTACGTTATTTGTAGCCCGCCGGGCGATTTGTGGTATTGGTACCAGTTACCAATACCACAATCTTGGTATCAGACTTGACTAACTTATGACCAATGTGTACTTTAATTGTATTTACGATCAAATACACAGTAAATATATAAACGCTTATTAAACTTTAACAGGAATAATGAGGCTAGATAACAAATAACCGGGAACAAAACGAAACCCACTCCTTACACAAACCATTGAGCTTAGCCCGCGCGTCAGAACCTAGTTTTTCTGCAAGATAATGTTGATCGAGGTTTACAATGATACGTCATCATCATTCCCTGAGCCTATTCCCATTTCAGTTGGGTTCGAATTTCTAGTCTAACCAAAATGCGGCTGAACTTCGATATTTGAAGCGACTGTTATCGGACCTCCACAACCAAATTGGCGATATAAATTCTGTAGTTAGATTAGTCGAACTTTTGAGTTTTACAACAACCCATAACGACTACCATAGATGGTCATATGGCAACCGGGACCGAAGGCTTAACGTGCTCTCCAAAGCACGACCAGACTAGTGCAAGTGGCCTTATTCATACATACATACAAATATTTGCACTGAGCGGGGATCAAACCCGCACATCCGGCGTAGCAGTCGCGTTCACTACCGCTACGCCACAGAGGCTTTAGTATATAATGAAAATTAATTAGGTACGTAGGTGGTACTTTAACATCTATATATGAGCTTAAGGCAAGGAATGCACATCCGTAGGTACTTCTACAAGTTGTATCCTAGAAAGCTGTAGGCAAGATAAAACCTGTTCTATGTTATTGCAATTCTTAATACTGATACATAATCTCCACGTGACTTCGCCCGGCCTCTACTAATCACACGGTATTGCAATATTTAATTCTCAACGATATATGTCCGCAATATTGTGCATGTCCCATTGACTTTAATAAATGTATTCTAATAAAGACGGTATTTCCGCAAAGGATAAATAAAACTGTCTTGAAGCAAACGTTTAACTGTTTAGTAATTTTTTTCACACTATAATGAACTGGAATATCCAAAATTCAAACTATGTAAGGTTCTTTCATTAGAGTGGTGAGTAAAATCATCTCCTGAGAATATCAAACTAAGGATAATTATTTTAGGTCACCTGCTGACTTAAGCAGGAACCACACGCGGGCAACCGCGTTGGGTTACAGGTTTAGGTACCTAGTTTATTTTTATTGGCAATTAAAATCTTCCGACATAGGTAAGATTGACGTCCTGATATGAATGTGATCATTAATATAATATAACAAGGAAAACATTTTATAAAGTCATGGAGATCGAGAGATTTATCGATGTTTACTGAGATAAGGTCAAATTTATGTAACATATTACTAATACCAGTATATAATATGACGAATAAACGATATTACTGCAATGATTTATGAACAGTACTCGTATTTGCTCGTATGGGCATGATAGCGACGCATATAATGTGGAACGTGTTGGTGCCCGCCGCCCACTTCCTACACCACGTGTCAACAATGGAATGTGGGCTTGTGGAATGCGCACTGCGAAACTCCAGCCAACACCAACATATTGGTACCCCATTCTACTCGAATAGTTTAAAAATAATCTTATCGATACCTACGACTAGGGTATTATTCTACTTGACAATGAATTTTTAAACGCACATAACGTTCGTAAATAGTATATTTTACTTGCTTACATCAAAGCTAGCAAGAATTTGTTATCAATCTTAAATAGTAACTGTAGACGACCTCCGACCTTAACATGAAAGAGATTTGAATGTCAAGAACTAAGCGGTTTGGCGACTCTTTTCTTTTTTCTACGTCGCACCATTAAATCTTGGAATTCTCTGCCAGCACACGTGTTTCCTTCATCCTACAGTCTGAGGTCCCTCAAGCGAGGCGTGAAAATCCTTAGGGTGGGGACGGTCGTTACAGGGACAGCACCTGTAACGGCGGTCACCATGATTTGGGCTGCACCTCTGCTGACCATCAGGCGAGGTCCAGTCAATTTGACGACCTAAATAAATAAATCATAATTTATTTTATATTGTTTTAATTCACTGCGGCTTCTTAATGGTACCATTCATCTAACAAGTAATGTGCGTGAAAAAAATATTACATTTATAAACCAAAGAGTAAATCACACGTCTGATCTAATAACACTTGTCTATTTCTAGGGAGTATATGTGCAGTCGAGCTACACGTCGTCTTCTACTGCCTTATACACGTCGTCTTCTGCTGTTGTATGCGGTCGGCTACTAACTCATGCTCTTAAACGTGTGTTATAATATCAACACGAGTAGTTATGTTACGGCGGGTCAAGCTTAATAAGGACCCTGATCAGTAATCGTCACCTGCACTAATAGGTTAATACGTTTGCCATACAAAGTAAAAACTCACTTCGATTCGTGCACGAGTATCACATGATAATAACAGACAATTTATATGCTAATATGATAATGTCCGCAAAATTATAGCTGATATTCTATCGGAAGTCGGTTAAGGTCGTTTTTTGTACAATAAAACGTCTACAAAATGCGTGCCGTATTTTTTTATAATATTGGCACATAAATATTGCCTAAACGTTATGTAGAAGATTGTAATTAAACAAAGTTGGCATAGTTTCCAAAGAGGCCATTTGAGAGGGAGCCGGCAAGTGCCTCGAGCGTATAATATACATACTATCAATTAATACGTTACCATTGTACTTAGTACTAACAGTGCATTTTGGCATTTATAGGAAACTAGATGACACGCGCGACTTCGTCTGCGTCACCCCGTTTTTGCAATATTTTTCATTCCTGCTCCGCACTTGTTAGTCGTAGCGTGATGTCATATACATATAAACCTTCCTCTTTAACCATTCTATCTATTGAAACAAACCGCATCAAAATCCGTTGCGTAGTTCTAAAGATTTAAGCATACAAAGGGACAAGAAAAATAGGGACAGAAAACGACTTTATTTAATACTATGTAGTGAGTAGTGATGACGAGAATAGTTACATTATAATGTTTTACTCCCACCTACTTAACTCAATACTGGAAATGACGTCTTAATCATTGACGTAAGTAAATAGCATGTAATTTAGTTACAACTGACTGTATTTTAATAAGTACTAGCTGCAAATGAGATTGATTGATTGATGATTGACATGGTCAGTAATTTTAACCATGGTCAATATGAAAAGGTTAACAGAAGTCTCAAATGGTAAATAGCAATGGCAGTAATTATTTTAAAGTAATAATAGTCTTGCGCCAAAGTACATGATGACAAGAAACCAGCCTGCAATGTGCGTTATGCCGAGACAAATTTGCACAGACAATTTGCTAATAAAGCAAAGAAAAATAAACTAGTAAAAAATTCTTCTTACATTGTTATAATGGAAATATGACGGCGATGAATGACTGACTATCCAGTTTTTAGACATATAGTTGATGTCTAGATTAATATCAACACATATTAAAAAGGCCTAACATGTGCACTGATGTGCAGTTCGTATAGTCATAGTAACATGAAGTAAATGGGAGAATGGGAAGATTCCAGTAGTTTCATTGTCTTGTTCCACTATCGGAATTTTTTTCACTAGTAGTTCCATGGAACTACCGGGATTTTATTATGAATCTATTGGTTTTTTTTTCGTTTCAATAGTTTCATGGAATTGGTTATATCCCAGTAGTACCTACCATTGTTTACTTTCATTATAGTACCACTGGAATGGGACTCCCTATGGGAACTACAATGCGCGACCACCTCGAAATAGCTTGGTATATCACGACTGTCATGATAGCAACACGCAGGTGAAACTAAATAAAATCTTTAAAACATTTGTTTCGCTTACATGTATAGATCATTCTTTTCACTTCATGCACCACTATAGAGAATAAAAACCACTAGCATTTCAGAAAACGTGGGCTAATCGTTCGTTGAAGAGTGTATCTTCTAAATTTGTACTATAAACTTCAACAGTGAACCACCCTTCATAGGATATTTTAATACACTACTTCTATAAGTCAGAGATGCACGACCTGGGAATGAACCGGATAAGACCAGTGTGAAGTGCCAAAGGCGATACCACTTGACAGTTATGATATATATATTGTTATATTTACTATTTGTATCGCTAATCTTGAAATATTGGCAGTAAACTATGATGGTTGCCCATGGGAGACGGTCACGCAACGTGCAAACAGTGCAACATTGTTGCGGTAACCTTTTGCTATTATGGCAGTTGCATTAGTTCCAAGCGTTTTATCCAGTATCTGCTGCACCCAAAACTACTTACGTAAAGATAATATGAAATGTGTGTTTATTTTCAGCCGGGTCCTTCTGAAATATTCCAGTTATAAGGGACAGAGCTATTATTTGTAGTTATTATTTAATTCAATAAAAATAAAATTAAAGCCCCCGAAAAGTTATTCTCAGAGAATGGAACTTCAAGTACAAGTTCCGATCCGTCCTCAATCACGCCGACCTATTTGTGCAGGGAATATGTTTAGTACTGCTTATTTTTCCATCTCCTGTTTCATACGATTATACAGTATATAGAAATCGTATCCAATTCTTCAAGAAAGAATCACAAAACACAAATATAAATTCTCTCCTTAAAAAACAACAAAAATATTAAGTACGTGTTAATAAAGTGAGTGAGTCTTGCGGTTACGGGCATCTTGATAGCGTGATAAACGTCCCATAATCTCGAAAACTCTTCATAAGCTCGTAAACAAATCTCCAACTATCCAGCCGAAGCTATTCGAATCAATTCCTTGTTCCCATAGCTTGGAACGTACCAGAAAGCGATCCCACAAATCATTTTTTCCATAAACATGTTTTAACAGTGACAAACAACGGTGTAAGCAAATAACGAGTTACGAACGAAGCTATAAATAACAGAAGAGATATTTATTTTTATTGCTTAGATCAGATATAGATAGAACGGTGAAAGGCCAATGTGTATATGTGAATATGTGACACAAATACTATACTTTAACTTGTTGGGAGATATCAAACTGACAAACAGTAAACTGTTTGTTATACAAGTTGTTAAGGTAAACTTAATTACATACTTATCATCAAATTTCCGAATTAACATAGTATGGATTATTTGTCTTATATTATTTGCACGTCTGGTGGAAAACTATGATATATGTCCGAACATAATTTATTTAGTTTTTTGGTTTTATTTATTGTTTATTTATTTATTTAACTGCAACTTTTCGATTAGGAATTTATTTCTGGCTTACCTTTTTTTACAAAATGCCAGATTTGCAGCAATTTGCTTGCCCACTATCACGTGTGACATTATAGTTGGTGAAATGTGGGTGTTTAATACATCTCCTTCGGGGATTACGGTCGTGAGCATATTATTATGTATGATAAAGGAGATCAACAACATTGTGATCTTCGGTTGATAGCCTTGCTCCGCGATCTAATAGTAAAACTATCACAGCTAATATGTAGGTCGTCAATTACGTCCAAAACAATGCCTTTACTGTATGTCAGTCAGTGTAAATCTTGTATAAGCCTCAACTTGTGTGCAGACTCCATTAGACAAACTAAACAAAACAATCTGAAGTTTGTCTCAGGATTTGACTACACAGAGTTCCTGCTAGTGAAGGAAATCCGGACCAAATGCACAGTAGAAGTAATTGTTAGACATCGTAGTGAAAGGATTAGTCAACCTAGACTCAGCCTTACAGGGTGCTCGTTGTTCAAGATGCGCTGGATGTCCTACTAACTCACCTCCGGCAACTGAAGACCCAAAGACGGCGTGCATTTTAGTCAGTTCGAGTCCGACATAACTTACCCAACCGGCTCCGGTGGGGGGGTATCCGTTGGGATTTTTCGCACGATAAAAAAAAGGGTGCGCTGGATGTTGGGAATCAGGTTCGCGTTATTTACGTCGCTCGGGGATCCCTATCCATATTCCTTTATCCTACCATGTCTGCTATACCGCAACACCTGCACAACTGAGGATCTGACTGCGGAGGCCATCATCTTCGCCGAATTTATGCTAGTCACATCTAATAGTAATAAAAGTTGTCATCGCCTCGAAGAAGGAGAATAAGTGAGGGAAGTAGATTTTTTAAGAAATTGCAAGACAGGATAGTGGACACATGTTGTGAGCGATATTTGGCAAAGGTTTACAGGTACTAATTACCGATAGCCATAAGGCGGGAGATATGTATAAATTCTAATTTAAAAAATCACACCCAGTAGCCACAGTATGTTTTTAATCAACATTCCGTTGCTAGTGCTAGGGCCGTTAATGTAACTTTAAGTTATGGACCGATTTGCATAATTAATATCTTTATAACTTGTAGCAGTTTTCTCTATACTTATAAGTGAAGCCGGTGCAAGGGGACAACTGGAATCTGATCAAAGCATAAAGACTGTAACCGGATTTGATACTTACTCAGAAGTAATTATATTAAATATGAAAATTGATTTATTTACCATTTTCTAATGAACATGGTCATTAGATTTTTAATACAACATAGCTGGCAGACAAGCACACGGTCCACTAGATGGAAAGTGGTCACTGTGGTCTATAGACGTTTGCAACTCCAGAGGCATTATCCTCATGCTGCCGACCCTTTGGAAACCTTCAAATGACCTTCTTGAAGAACTCTATGTTTTTTTTACCACTTAGGTGGCAGACAAGCGACGGCCCACCTGATGGAAAGTGGTTACCGTGGCCTATGGACGTTTGTAACACCAGGGGCGTCACATTCTTGCAACACCAGGTTTGTATGAATGAAAGTAACAATGTATGAATTTGAATAAAGGTAGTAATATTTGTGTTCTAATTCCAAAATACGTAATAATATTCTAATTAAAAAAAGGTGTAAGTACACATAATGTTCGTCTTGAAACAAGGGATGATCTTGAAATGCTCAACGACGCGAAAACGTTACAATCAATACTTACTTTAAAATTGGCCCTAAATCTACTACGCCCTTAATTCCGCTCCACTTGGCCCAGCTTATAACGGGGAAGTTAAAAAATAACCATTTCAGGCTTGGCTAGTTCACCTTGCCTTCGCCGGGGGTACAGCAGAGATTAAGCACCACCTATTTAGAGTGAAAAGATTACGCAATTACACGAAAGAATTGGATTACTTTCAATAGTCTCGCTGGGGGCGATTTGGACGCCATGTTTAAGAATTGAGAAATATTGAGAATTATGGGAGGAAATCATTTGTCTCATAAGAACTGTGATTTTATTTTAAAATTTTGTTCTACTAATGTTATGAAAACTTGTAACTATGTTTGAATGTTTATATGTTTGTTATTTAATTGTGATCATGGATAGGTTATAGCGTGGTCTTGGACAGAGGTCTTTGGAACGGGATCAACATACCACCCGCGGAAAGCCGCGTGTATTAGTTAGTATTCAAATAAGAGTGTTAGCATTGCTTTTTCTTTAGAAATCGTTGAAAATAAAGCAAATATGTTAAAAGTATTTTTTTGCAGAAAAATGAGCACGTTATTGCTTTTGAATATGTAGATTTGGTGTTAATAGTTTCTGTGTTATTCATCTAATCCATTGAGTAGCTTAATATATGTACAACTAATTATACCTAAATTAAAATTGGTGTCAATTAATAAGCATTTTTATATTATCGCTAGACGATCGAACAAGTTAGTGTGTATATTTAATTCGGTTAGTTATATTCATCCGCATTATATACATTTGTAACAAACCCATTTAAAAATATATTATTTAAATTATTTAAATTGTTGATTTATGACACTTGGTGGAACCCATTGTTATACATAATTGATAACACACTTGTACTTCTCCACTATATTAAATTTTGTACCTTACCAGTTTCACCTTCGCCTTAACTTAACCTTAACCTAACCAGTAAGGCACAAAAATAAATACTTTGAAGAAAGACAAGTGTATTATCTATTACGTATTTTTTTATTTACTTACTTCACAGTATCCGTTTCCCTAATTTGTGAGGATATACACCACCATCGGAAAAATAGGCAAATGATATCACTGCGAGAATAAACTCGAAATAAACCTGTACCAACCCATCTGGCCAGCGCGGATACATTAGACCAAAAGATCCCACCATTAGGAGGGACTATGTCCAGCAGTGGATTGCGATAGGCTAATTATTTACTGAAGTTCGGACTAGAAATCAAAAGTTCTGTTCTCTGTTTTGGTTACCTCAAGTTGAAAACTGAACTAAAACACATAATTGCAAACAAACCGGCACTGAACTGTATTAGTTTCGAGAAGGCCACTAATTAACCAATGCAATTAACTCTATCGATGCTTTTACTATAATCGACAATATACCAAATTAAAACAATTAGTTTGATTACAAACAAACAATTAAATTGTGCAACCAAACGATTATAATGTGTCAAAACGCCGCAACCTAAATTCTTGTAATCATCTTCCAAAGGTCAGTTACTTTATTTCTTTCGATAGCAAAGTTCACCGAGGTAAGTAAGGTAAGAATCCGACTGAACCATCCATCACACCGTTTAAATAATAAATAAATCAGTAATAATCTCCAAGTGGGTCGGGGAACAACCACCGATGTTATTTACAACCTACAAGATACGAACATAAAAATCTAATGTACGTTTGTGTGCGATAAATCACTCAACGTGTACGATATAAGGCAGCTTGAAGGCCCGGTTTGATAGCGAAAATTCCACTATTTCGACACACCATTCCCACAGAAGATCTCTCCGGCGTTTCGGACATAAATATATGGTTGTCATAATATTCATAATTATATGACAGATTATGAATGTTATTTGAGTCCAAGATTAGACGTTAGGGTACATCTGTAACAAGTGACACAAGGTTACGCAATAGAAAGGAGAAATTGGTGGCAAAGTTAACCCGCGAATATTCATGATCTGTTTTATTGCAGTTGGTATTTGAAACGACAAGTGAGCCTGTAGTTTTTGCAATGTGTAATATTTTATAGTGTTCGAAATAAAATGGAATCTTGCACTGTTTGGGGAATATTTTATACTACGACAGTAGTCAATAATAAGCACGAATATGTAGACGGATAATTGCTGTGGTTTTTTTCATGTGACTGCAATTTCAAGGTTCCTTCAAGAAGGGCATTAGGAGGTTCTTAAAGGATCGTCAATACAAGTGTTGTACATGTCCATGGTAACCATGGACGTTGAGTGCATTATGGTGGCCACCTAAGTTATATAAAAAAATTGCGAACAAATTCCATGAACGTATAAAATAAAAAATCATCTCACTTCTGCATAGGTAAAAATGAAATTCATAATGCGACTCTAAAATCAATTGTCGATATTTTTTCTTTTTTAATTGTTGAATATCTTAGAGCGCAATTTGTCCATATTCTAATGAGAACGAATAGTCAAACTTGAAGTGTAACGTTCTTATTTAAGTCACTGCATAATCCCCTAAGATAATTTCATTAGTAATAAACCATTCTTGGTATTTTACTTTAATTTGATTTTGTACTGCTGCAAATTAATTTGTGGATAAATTTTCCTTTATGTTCTACCTTGGGGGATGTTTTTTGCTTGGAGGGGTGTCGTTTAGTTTTTTATCGGATGTATTTAAAGATCCCTCGGCATCCGTGGGGTTAAGTTGTATGACTTTAATACTTCCTTGTCGCACGTACTCGGTGAGCGAGGGTTGTGTAGTATTGTTAGGGTTGATTCGAAATACGTTTTGTAGTTTGCAATCAGAAAAGATATTTATTATGTTTATCGATAAGCATTTTCTTTGCAAAACCCTTGAATGTTTTTATTATGAGACATGTTTTAACAAGCTTTTTTTTTAACTAAGCAATTTTTTCTACACTGTCATTAATGAGGTCGACCCCGTCTTTACTTATAATTTTTCTTATACAATATTATATTCATTCGTTCAGTCTCGATACTACCATAGTATATCTTTTTCTATTTCAATGCATTACTTTTATTCGATATGCATTATTTTGCTTCATTGTTCGGTACATACCTAAGCCTTTTTTTCTTTTCTCACCAAGCGCTCCAATTAAGCTAAACAGCTTATATTAGCAGCAGGTTTACTTACATGCTGTACTGGGTGGGCTTCGAGCTCGTTAATTCTTCACCGACGCCTTATTCATTAACGTGTCAACGCTCATAGGTATCATTGTTCTATATTCAAATGTTATTCAAAATTAATGGCCTTCTTATTTCATCTATCAACATACTTAATTATACCTATCTCTCTACGAACAGAAGCGTGCAAGCGATCTCAATCAGATTTCTTTTTTTGTTCACGTCGCAGCGGGCGTCAGCTACCGGCGTGTGCGCACCAGAATTAAAAAGTTAATTACTTCGAGAATTCAATTTCGGATTATCTTTTTATGATGTACTTGAAATCGATGTGGCTAGATAGGTTAATTATTATTATCTTTGTGTTAATGTACTGTAAGGATTTATTAGACATCTATATTCTGATAGTGAAATTTCGTTTTTGTGAAGTAGATTTCGTAATAATGATAATAAAAAAAATCATTATGATCATTTGCGTGACCCATTCCCAGTGAACCTTGGGTGAAGATTTTTCTGTGATTGATTCAGGTTCAACATGGCTATGTAATCCATATTTCATCACATTACCATGTTATCTTACATATACAAATTCTTAAGTATATAAAACTGACATCGTAATCAATTTTATTAATCGAAGATCCAAAACTTAATGAACGGTATAATTATAAAATTCTTAGAGTAATTTTATTTTAATGTATTTTAATTTGTATAATTTATTATAACTATTTTATCTTATGCTCGATCTTAATATTTGCACACCCTAATAGCACAACATGAACATGTTAATCTCTTAATTTTTACACCGAATTCACTTATGTATGTTAAATAAAATAAAATAATCTTATCTCATTTTATTAAAATGACGAAAAAACTAGTTCCTACTTTCTCATCAAGTAATCAAATGGAGGTTTAAGGGGTACATACTTGACGTGGGCCTGGAGGATCTGAAGAAAAACTAAATGGGGAGGTTTTTGCAAGATTCGACCATGCTGTTGCCAATGACTCTCCTGTCGCAAATAACATAGAAAATTTCTGCTAGTCTTAACTTTTAAACTTTCGCGTTCCATGATTATGATAATATGTAGTTAAACGGGAATTAACGCGATCATGATCGCGTTAATTCCCGTTTAACTACAAATTTCTGCTAGTCGTCATCACTTCAGATAGTATTTTTCTTGTCTTGCCCTCTTTTTTACAAGACATTTTTATCTTTCTTGAGCCTACCTCTAGCTCTATAGCTTTAAAAAGTAAAGTCTCAAGAAAAGGTTATGAAAGTAGTCATTACTATCTCGTATCAACAATTAGCCAACGCACAGAAGCATATAATGTAAACAAAACATCAATTCTTGAAAACCGTTTCGATTAAAATCGCTCAAGTTTTATGACCTTGTACTTAAGGGATCTTGCATATTGCTAGTTCGTATAAGAATTCTTAGTTCCCTGCCGAGGGTAACCTAAATTGCCGTAACAATAAGGGTTCGAGTCTAAGGGAGACTTTTTTTATTTTACAGTAATTTCCCATTACATTTTACGTGAGTCAGTTCCGTGGGGTGAACTTTTTGCGATTGCAATTCTTAACCGCTGTTCCATTCTATTTTATGATTGTCTTAAGTGGGCATCGATGTCTTTAATAGAATATGTAATTACATTTATGTCGAAAACCACTACCTACGGGTTAATAAACATTCCTAAACAATAAGCCCTGATATAGACTATCAATCACAAAGAACGGTGGCTAACTGCTAAATCAAATGCGCACGCATTACGTTCAAAGACCGACTAGAATGTGTGGGCTTAGTATTTGTCGTTTGCCGTTGAAAATGAGGATTTTTATGACCCACCGCCCGCTGCTCGCTAATTCTACGCCAAAAAACACAATAAGCCATATCGTGACGTCACAGGAAGAATGCCACCAAAATTATTATCCTAGTCTGCAGAGCCCTCGCGCGATCTCTGTAAAGCGTTTGATAAAGTGGATCACAAAACGCGCGCTGTAATATAAATAAAAACGGGCCCATAAGTGGCCCTCGCGGTAAGCCGTAGTCTCAGCCCCACGCCACATCGCGAAAGTGGTTTCATAAGCTAACCGTGCGAAACGCCTTCTCAGTTGTTATTGTGAAATATGAATTATGAAAATAATAAAAAATAAAACGGCCGGGGTAGAGCGGGGTAAAGCGCGCCACGCGGCGGCACGTGCGCACCTCGGAGCCAACCAAAATATTGAAAAGTTTAACCGCACGGCAATGTGAACACGCTGTACACAGCCACTCGGCGGCTTTCAATGTGCCACGCGACAGTCTTAATTTCATCAATTAAAGTGAGAAATTGTAATCGAATTATCTAGTGTGAAATATTCGTATGAGGTTAATGTACCGGTAGCTTCAAGATCACTGGTGAATATTAGTGTTAGGCTCGAGCAAGTGTTATATCTATTAGGCCTTGTTCGATAATCAGCAAATGTATAGACTTACCCTAGTAGACTATACCCAATTCTCCATTTTCATCATAATCTCTACAGAATACCTCGGCTAATTATAGCCTTGTGTTGTGTTCGCAGCAGTGATCAGGGTAGCCAGAGTTCACTGCAGAGTTTTTTCTGTCAGTGGGAAAACCAATTCCCTTGCGGTACAGAAACTCTCTTAACCTTCACCAACACACCTCTTCACGAAGGGCATTATAAGGTTTCTATAGGAACAGCAGCACGAGTGTGGCACCCCTGGAGTTGCAAGCGTTTATAGGTCGCGGTAACCGTTTTCTATAAGGTTGGCCGTGTGGTATATGGTGTGAAAATATTGTGGTATACGGAGGCCTAATCTTATTACAGATCCTAAAAATTAAACATAAATAAAATTATAAGTCGCATCTACTACTTACCATTGACTCTAAGCAGTGTTTAAAGAGTTAGATAGTTTTTATCACACCCATTTAAATCTGGAATTACAATGAATCAATAATATAAATCTGTAAAGTAACCAACACATTTAGTTATAGTAAACTTCATCTAAAAAACAGAAGGCACCTATCCAGGAGTAAATGTAACGAGTTCTTAATTCTAACCTTAATAAGACAAGCAGTACATTAAGTTGCGTCGCTCGAAATTAACCCGTTGTCTCACGAAGGGAGCACATCCTCTCTTAATAAGGATTATCTCCTACTGCATTCATCCAATATTTACGCGACGCTAACGCCATTGTATTAATACTAGAAAAATTTAATACTGTTTGTGTGCCGCGTCGGTCCCGCCACCGGATTACCAAGGGTAGTTTTTTAAATAGGGTTACGTTTTTTCCACCCGTTCCAATGCCGAGGGTTGTGATAAATGACACATGCACATTTTTCGAAATACCCAATTTTGGATTTAAGTCACCCCAAAGTGGCCGGAGTCGCCGGACAATAGGGCGCGGGGTTTGCGCGACTCATTTACACCGGACGGCTTGTTGAGCGCCAAAGGGTGACAGAGCCACTTTGAAGGTGCTGTTACACTTATTGTAGTAATGCAATTTCTTATCGCGATACATCATTAACTATTACTTTGGAATAAACTGTGTGTAAAATTGCAATCGTAAAAACCTAACGAGCTTGTGCTATATCAACGTATAATTACGAAGACAGTGTGAATCTCTTAAGGAAGCTGTGGTACACTTTTTCTTGTATAACGTAGAATTAACGGATCGATAGTAAATATAATATTGTTGATATAACGGTAAAAAGTAATGCCAAGTGATAATCAAACCCACGTATCAAGAATTCCGTAGATAGATTGTGAATGTTATTTTCTATTATATTTTTCTTTTCTTTTTATTATTATTCAATAAGAAATTGTACACAGATACATTGTAATTCAAATGCCACATAAACTCATTAGTGTACTTCCATTGTAATTGTAATTCTATTAAAAAATAAACTGAATGTTTTTACTATTGAAGTAAATATGTTTGCATAGTTCCATACCTTGAAAAACGTCTCAGTCAATTTATTAACTTTAAGCAAATGTATTGCAAAAGCAAGATTATAATAGTAAAATTTATGTTGAACTAAAATAAATATTTGCATAATATTTCAGTTCTTTCCCTTTTTATTTTGAATACGGAATTGTCTTATGCCAAAGTTCATTATGAAAATTTGTGACTATTGATAACCTTGATTTAGAATTTCAATTCACAATATTTGATGTTTTGATATTTATTTCTTCACTTCCTCAGAAAAAAGTTTATAAGAAACTAACAACAAAGAAAATTTTGAGTGTTTTTCTTTTTGCTGTAGAAACGGAACCCAAGAACTAATAATTATGAGTTCCGATGGTCATAGCCTAACGTCTACGAGATAGAGGCGTTAAAGCGAAAAATTACACTGTCTATCAAATAAGTTTGCACGTGATTATAGATAAGATGGCATTTCATTAAAGTTTTGCAATTAAACTGGGATTATTTGTTGTGCAGAAGCACAGAGTAAGCTAAACAAATTTATTGATATAATTAGGTGCTGCTTATAGCCATTCATGTTTCCAACCTTTAAGGCATGCGCATATACCAACCGGCTCATTAATCTGGTAGGCAAATAATTACAGTCGTTAAATATGCAGTATTCGTAGATTGTGATTTATGGAATAGGTTTAATTAATGTCGTAGTAATGTAATGATGATAGGAACGCGGACACTGTCAATTGATATACAGTAGGAAGTACAGAAGAAACGGGAAGATACTGCAGTTTTGTGACCCCTTGTTTTCACCAAGGTTTAAAGCATGTATTTGATGAGTCGCTCTAAACCTGTTTACAACTTATTTGAGACAGTGTCAATATATTATGTATAAAGCAAGTAATTGTTTTCTGTTAGCTTTACCAGTGCTGGACACAGGTATCTGGTCCTGTAGGAAGACTTTAGCCAGCCATTACTACGCTTGTTAGTTACCCGCTGGGTTGGTACAGGGTTTTATATACATGAAGCTTGAGGGAAAAACGGTAAAGACGACTCTAAGTTCTCGTGTCAAGGGTCGGTAGCTTATTCGTTACGCAGTTGGTCTCGCGATAAAGATGTCCCAGGTTCGAATCCAAATCATAACACTACCGACTTGAACCTACTCCTAACACAAGCCATTGAGCTTATCTGCAGAGTTTAAGAGAATATTAGTAATTTCGGTTGCTAATACTCTTATACCTACTAAAATATCTCTCCTTCTTTTTTTTACTAATGGCACGTCAATTTGATTTCACCTAGCCTGATGGTAAGCTGAAGGCATAATCTCAGGAAAGAAGGTCACCATTACAAACACGTACACGTACAATGGTGGCGCTCAGCTTGACGGCCATGATGGTCATAATATATTATTAACACTTATAGATAAACGAATGAATTAATCCAAATCCTTGATCAATGAAGTCACAGTTCACTTCCAATATCAAATAATTAAGTTTCTCCAACAATAACTAACGGGAAACATAACGATTGCAATGAATCATTAGATGAGCAGTTTCCACGTCACTCAACATACCAACACACTTTCTTCTCGATATTGATACAAGTGCCCCGCAACCAGTGAATTATAGTTTTATATTTCCACAACCGCAGCGAACCAAGATAAATGGATAGACGAAAATATCTTCACTATTATTAATGATGCCATTACAAGTGGGGTGAGCACAAATCAAAGTGCCATAAAACTATTCTTAAAGAACGATTAAAGAATTCATGATAGTTTGGCATGACGTGACGTAGCGAATAGTTTCGGTTCAGTGAACGCTGGCAAAGTTTTGTCGACAAAGTGTTTGCATAGTTTTTGATACTTTTATAGTCACTAGTATAACCCGTGGTTCCGCCCGCGTGGATGTATTTTCTCGGTCATAACCTTTATCCATATTAAATCATACTGAAGTGTCTTACATAAAAATAACCTTTTAGCTTTTAAAAAGACAGCGTTATACATACATACATATGCTCACTTTGGGGTAGGTAAATGTGAATTAACACCCACACTTCACCAACCATTGTATACGGTCTTACGTAATAAAGGGGCCACTATTTCTTGACTCGAGTCATGCATCTGAGGCTGAGTCTGGGCTGTGTATATCTGTCTGATGTTGAAGAGCCTTATCTCTTAGTCGCCTTGTACGACACAGAAGCAACGAGGAGACCCATATTCACCACGCAATCACGGTCTTGCCTTATAACACACACTTTTATACTGATATACACCGCGGTAGCCTAGTGGTATAGGTAATGGACTGCTGAGACGAGGTCTCGGGTTCGATCCCAGGTTATCATGGCACACATCAATGACTTTTGGATGCTTTTCGAAGTTATGTGTGTATTTATCGCAGATTTATAAGAGTCCGCTTTATGGCAATAGACTCGCCACCTATTACATTGGGACCTTAACATAAACTGGCGAAAGTGGGTGCTAGCACCTCTACCTACCCCTTCGGGGATGTAGGCGTGAGTTTATGAATAAAAAATATACTGAAATATAATGTCCTATAAAGAAAATATTTAAATATTGGTTAAAATCCGGAGTTATGGTCAGTAAACAGTTACGAGGTGCGCTTTAAGGCGACTATATAAAAGTTAGTGTGGACCAGTTGATCGCACTAAAGCCCAGTTACAGTGTACTTCGCTCACAAACACAATCTTAGTTACGACTGCTGCGATTATCTCAGGAGAAGCGAGAGGGCGCAGATAAAGGGGGAGTATATTAACATACTTGATGGCAATGGAGATGACTGTACAGTGAACTTTAACTGTTTATAAAGACAATATTATATTTCAGAGTTAAAAACCAAAAGAGCACATTCGACATCAAGTTTTCAAGGAAAAATGGTTGCTAATAACATAATAAGCAGTATAAACCGCAGACCAATTTTCCTGTCAATTTTCTTCGTTACGATCTTGCTTACTTCTTATCATGTACGATTTTGTAACATTTATATCAAAGTTAGTGACTTTTTATCGGAGGTGGTGGCGTGGCGGTAGTGAACACGTCCGCTAAGCAAGAGGTGTGTTCGATCCCCATTCAGTGTAAATATTTGTATGCATGAATATGGCTATTCGCATTGTTCGTCGTGCCTCGGTGAGCACGTTAAGACGGCCCGGTCTAACTGCAACGCTTCTATATCACCAATGGGTTGTGGAGATCATATTATGGCAGTCGCTTCACTGAAAATATCGAAATTTAGTCAAACCTGAAGTTAGACTGGCGAAAGCGGACCCCAGACTCCGGATATGACTGGGATACTAGGATGACGAAAATAAATATGCTCCTACTAACCATTATTGACAACAAACACGTGTACCCTTTCACGTACAGTATCAAATGTTTATCAAAAGTGCCACCAAGTGCCATCAATCAACAGTATAAATACCTCTACCTACCCCCTTGATGGATTTACAGGCGAGCTGAAAACCAAAACTGAATCAGAAAAATAACAAGAAAGAAATATTTTGCAAATTTAATTACAAAAACAACGAAGTATTCAGGTAAACATTTTGTCATACCGGTCATATTATGACAATCGTCGGATAAAACATGACGCATCACGCGGCGAAGTGGCGCCTTCGCAGAATATTAGTTTATAAACTACAGTTTATTAGTGCTGCGGTTACAATATTTACCAATGTGCTGCGGTCACAACACAACCCTTGCGGTTACACGGAGCAAATTGTTGTGGTCAGTGTAGATATTAGGCCTTTTAACATAACATAACATAAACTCACGCCTTTATCCCCGAAAGGGTAGGCAGAAGTGCTAGCACCCACATTTTGCCAGTTTATGTTTAGGTCCCAATATAATAGGTGGCGAAGCCTATTGCCATTAACCGGGCACTTATAAACCTGCGATAAATACATACATAACTTCGAAAAGCATCGAAAAGTTATTGGTGTGTGCCATGGTAAACCTGGGATCGAACTCGAGACCTCGTCTCAACAGTGGACGGTAGCCTAGTGGTATGGGTAATGGATTACCTATACCACTAGGCTACCGCGGCCGCGGTCTTAGGCCTTTTAGGAACGTACAGTTGCTGGTTACACAACTTGTATAGTTTTACAAGTTACAAGCGCATTCTTCACTCGTTCTCGTACTCATAAAAGTCCGCACCGAAGCCTTTTTAATGCGCAGGTGTACGGCTTGGCAGTGAGGTGTACACGAGTCCCTAAGTTCTTGGTTCGACCTATATACCACGTTAGCATCCAACAAATGAGCTAGTATCACATTTTTCGTACTACGATGGTAGTAAACAAATATATGACACCATTAATGGTCTTGAGCTTGTAATAATAACTATGCTGGTTAGCCTATAACAAAGAAAAAGTTAGCAGAAATTATACTAGGGCAACAGGTCTTAGAAAAGAACCCTATAGGAAACCAAAAAACCTTCCTAGCTGAAGAGATATGATTTCATATGTGCAATGTTTTGGCTCTACACCCGACATCTTCAGGACCCCTACAGAGCAACCCCTGATACTCTGTAGCGAACCTGAAGATGAAGATGCCTAGTACCTCGTTTTTGTAGTAGAATAAAAGTTAGCAATCGATCCAACCAATATAATATTATATTAATACCCACATTTTGGCCCACTATGTACACTAACAAAACAACAACAGTAATTCCACAATTTTATTGTATAGTTCTCCACTGATCTTGACAACTCTGAAACTTTACTACATCTAAGGAATGTGATAAGTCTCTTGTAGTTTTACTAGCCCCAGAGGATAAACATTCTGATTCAAACACATCCAAAACAGATCGTACGTGTTCAACAAATGTCCAAGAAAAACTTTTGATTTTATTCACCGTCCGATCATTCAGTGAAAACACCCTCAATACGAAAAAGAAAATGGCTTCCTGGAATTCCTCTCAACCCTTCTAACCGTTAATAAATGTCACGGTGAGACCGTTGACACTTGGGGTGGCCTCGCGGCGACATCTGCGCGGACAGTCCCGCTAAACGGTGTCTCCGCGGACCACTTCCGACGTTTATGGACACTAGTGTACATTTTATAGGCAAAGTGTGGAATAAGGTATTTGGTTTAGTGCCGCGGATAACTAAGAACGTTGTGTAGATTATGAAATATTGTCTTGTTTGGTTTATAATATGTTTGTAATAATAAATCAAGTTTCAGTGCATACTATTAAAGATATTTAAGATAAATCTTCAATGTAAATAATGTAAAAGAAAAGTTTTAAATGGATATGGGAAAACACATAACTCTAATACCTATACAATCAGACTAAAGTGAAAACTTTAAGCTCAAGTTATTTTCATGCAAGCGAATATGAGAACTTAGGGGGCAGCAGTTCCCATTAAAGCCAAGACATGTAAAGTGTAAAGTAGTGTGGACTTAGGTCTTCAAAATTTTGAATGAAATCGGAATATTAGATTCCAGAAACGTGCCCGGTAGATGCAGCTGAGTATGGTTTAACTTACAATAAAATTCAAAGACCTCAATTTCATTCGAGCGTCAATCCTGATTACATTAAGTTCTAGGACTTCAGAGAAAATATGTCCCAGAGTTACTTCAACGGCAGTCATTACACCAATTGGTTTGCAGAATAGGTTAACTCGCACCCCAAAGATCTTGGTGGGATCCAACTTACGCTTCAAGGGTGACTACGTTGAACCTTTAACCGTATCGTTGAACTTGACCAGAAAAACTGCAATTAATATCCAACTAGAAGGACCTTTAAAGACCTTTAGTCATGCTTCCCTTAAACCTACAATGTTGCAAGACATATTGTTTCTGTCAACGCGACACGTCGTTTTTTATACACTCCCTTCCAGATGGAAAAGTAGTGTATAAAAAAATTGTCCATGGTTGAACTTGTTCTTGACTACCACCTGAGTGGTTCAAAAAACTTTTAATGGGAAGATGATGCCTGTTAAGTGAGATGTGTTTCTGGTCCTTGTAAGAGACATCAGATTTGATTAAGTTCTTTTAGTCTCTTAGCAGTTGAAGTCAACCTTACTAGCTATCGGGATCACATGCCAATTAATGTAAGGCTCTGGTATGGTGTAGGCTTTGGTCTAGGAAGTAGAAGGTTAGACAGTAATAACTTCCGTAATAGCCAATATAATAGAAACAGATGGTATGCGTGTCCCAGTACCTGAAATGAAAGTTTATATTAGCAGGTAGGTAATACTACCATCGGTGATAAGAATTTTTTTATGATATTTTTCAGTAAAAATATACACATGAATATGGTTATTTAATAAGCCCTACAAAAGTTCAAAAACTGGTCTAACTGCAATTCTTCGACATCGCCTATACGTTCCTCAAAAGCTCTCCCAAGAGCTGTTCTATCAATTAAATATTTATAACAATAAATGACAAAATGGTTATCATGTGCAATCAATGAATTAGAGCCCACCTTGTTTGGACAGGACACACCTTTTGCTAACTGCGTTAAGTTGGCTAAATGTGTAGCAATAAATATAACGAACGAAGGTTGAAGTGCAAGTAATTGCAATAGGTCTTTTTCACTTGATTGCAGAAAAAATACTCGACAATTTTATAAAGGTTACAAGGATTTGGTTCAGTCATCATAGTTGTTCGATAATTATGATTGGTATATACCTAGATCAAGGAGGATTAGCTTGGGGCTTTGAATAACATACTTGTGCTGACTAATAACTCGATCTAAAGTAAAAATCAAACTGAAAATTTTGAACACAAGACGAAGAAATTCGGGCATTGCACACCACATGGGTATTTTTTTCATTACCCATCCTCAATAGGTGATTGCATAATTCAATAATAACAATTAGTATACATCATGTAATTAGTTCACATTATAGACTCAATTACAGTAAAACATAGCACAGTTAGCAAAAAATACACAAATGAGGTTCGCATAACTCGTTACGATTGTTTAAAGATAAGCAAATAATGTTAATGTATTACTGCAGGCAGTCATTACTGATCTTCGGTCATCCCCCCTTACCAGAGCCAGTGTGACAACGAGCTTTCGCCAATGATATCGTGCACTAATATGCTAATTAGCCTCTTTATTAGTGTTTATGCACTTACACGCGGCCATGCGTGCAATTACTTATTCGTTTTTTAAACTTTACTAATGGATGTACCTAATAAAATATATCGGTATCTATTTTAATATTTAATTTAATTTGTGTGGTATAATTTAGTCGTTATTATTGTTTATTAGTTTACATATACTATAATTTATGCGATGCAAGACTTATTTATGTCTGTGCTGGTAATTACTTAGGTGTACAATCATTTATCCATCTACCTACTATTTGTTTGTTTTATTAAACTATATACGGTATAAATATGTCATATTATTTACGCCTTAATTTTTGCAATTTCAAAGTAAATTCTTCAAACTACACACTACTAAACAAATTTACATATCTTTTGACAAAACTAAAACATTTTTTATATAAAATTTACCTCAACGATCACATAAGGTTAAATCATGCTTATATCCACCAGTCAGAAGGCGGTAACTGACTCACCCAACATAAATAAACTTGGTCTAACATAACTCTTATTTACAATCCTAATAAGGGCTAGGACTTAACAAGTTTTTGTGCCAACAATTAGTAATCATGCCTACTTTCATAAATCAGTCATGTTACATAGCAGTTACCCGTTTGTTACAATACTACATTGAAATTAGTCGCGTTACGGTAACAAAGTGGTCAGGTTGGTTACTACACACCCCGGTTCATCGTTAAGACACACTTCATCGGTCGGGGCAAGATTTCGGTGCGGTTGTTTTTTAAAGATGTCTTTCACATGCCAATTACAGCGGGATGGTTGACAGTGGTGTTAACTTATGACTTGGTGGTCAGCAAGTCAAGTTCAGTTTCTTGGAAAATATTGTGTTGTTTTTATTAACTTCGTTACTCGAACTTCGTCTCAATTAGTTTAAATTCACTGTTATATTTTACGTGTATGTTGAACTATAAAACCTCGATTGAAACCCTATTTTTATTCCGGTTAGCATTAATTATTGTAATGTTTATTGAGTTCTATTCAATATGCGGTATAAATTAATATCAATATTGTTTGCTGAATTAATTTATTACGGTTAAATGAATACGTATTTAAAAACCGCTAGTTTGTGGAATTGTTTAGTATTTAGTGCAGTTGTAGTAAATAAGACAATTGGTATTTTTTACATTATTGTCTACTTTTCACTTCAGATACCTTCTTATGTTATTTTGTCTTGTTTTTGGGGTGCGTGCTCTGGAACTGTCGCGGACGTTTTGATTCTGTTGGCTCCTATGTGTCGACCTCAACCAATTTGAAGCTCTTATGTTTGAGAAGGGATAGCCTTCTCAATTATAGTTATGAGCATGTGGTGGTAATTTTTCTTAATTATAGGTGCATGTAATTCTCCCTAAACGGTTAGCCCTTTTCAAGATCCATTGTCTTCCTAGGGCGTGACACTTACACAGTATATATCTCATCGTTTCATCGTCCTTCTTGCAATGCCTGCATTTTGCATCGTTCAATAACCAATCTTGCTCAAAGTGTGGTATCTGCAGTAGTGGCCAGTTCTGTAGGGCTAAAACCTAAAAATTCAAAGTGTTGCACCTTCAATCACGACACAAGGCTATTATTCACATGTAAACTTGCATAGTTATTCATTTGGTACAAATATTTGTAGAAAAAATCCCTTAGAAAAACAAAACGAATGCGTCAAAGTGACTAAACGAGTAAAAAATCAAAACAAATGTATTATATAGCGATGCAATACTAATTAACTTATAACATCTGCCTCACGCACGTCAATAGAACAATAGAAAAACCAACACCGTGACGCGTAAATAAACTAATTCAAACGTTGAACCTCCGCGGTCGCCTGACCCCTGCGTCACTGCACACTTATCGACCATCTCAACGAATTTTAGACAACCAAATTAGAATCCTACTAATTTCACTAGACAGCCGTATCCACTAATATAGAGCATAAAAAACACGCTTTATATTTAGCTAAATAACCTTAATCTTAATGTGGGGTTGTAACATCTTTCCGCCATCGCCCTATAACGACCTCACATGAGGAAACTTGAACTTTAACAACTCGCTCTTAGAATAACATTTCTCGTAATATTTTATTGGTGGTTACGCTGTTTCAAGTGTTTTGTTAATTGATATCTTGTAGTATCTGGACACAGTACGTTATACGAGACGCAAGGTGGTCGCAAGGTGCGCGGTGACCGTTGCACGTCGGTGCACCTTCCACCCTCAAGTAATAATACTTGTAACGCAGCGTAAAAACTGATTAGTGTAACGAAACGGTGACACTTTTCCACATAACAAGGAGATTTATTGATAGTTTCGGTGATGGCTCACTTCCTGAATGGTAATAAGGTGACAGGGTCAGCGGGAGACACAAAAAAGTAATGACTGATTAAACGTCGCTTGGCACGTGGCTTGTTTTATATTCTGTAAAGTGGACGCGTTTGTTAAATGTCTTTTTAATAGGTAAATATATTTATATTGCTACCTGAATCTGTGGTTTTATCCGAAATGGTATTTTTTTGTATATATTCTCTGTAGTATTAATGTTATATAAATGAAATTAATTTATAAATATTCTAGGAAAATCAATTAAATTGTGTAGATTACCACCTAGGGTAAATAAACCATGGTTACGACGGGTCTAACCAGCTTTTATTATGGGTTCTAAAAGGCGGATAAACATACATATATTATATTTATCATAGGTATATTCTTAGAAAAACTCAGACCAATGTGGAAATCATTTTATAATATTTAGTTGATCTTCCTAATTCGTGAGATATGTACCTAGATTCCAAGAAAACGACACAATAAATAGTAATCAAATTAGGTGTGTTATTGCTCACACGATAATTGCAAATTTACGCACATTTGGTTGCACCGACCACAGACCACCGACCACCGACTACCGACCACACCTGTTAGTTGTTCAGCAACACACCAATTATTCCAGAAAACGTAGCTGTATAATTGTTGATACGTGTTGTCATTTTGTTGACAAGGGGAACCTGTTTTGACACAATGGTATTTAAAAAAATGTTATGAGCAATGCGTGTGCAGCGTATTGTGTAGGCGAAGACTATTGCAATTTCTTGTTTAAAAAGTTTATTACTTTGTAATCATAATCATTTGAAAGATAATTATTTTTACAATATTGTAATATAAGGACAGAAAACATATTATGCTGTTTTATTTCAGACTACCTTAAATATTCTAGGACAGTCTACACAACGCCTAGACTCATGGTGAACATAGCTAAACTAGGTTGTGTTATGAGTTCTAGAATAAAATTCTTATAAACATGGACCAAACAATGCAAATATTCCTACACACAGCACACAAATATTTGCACTGTCCGGAAATCAGAAATATTGGCGCAGAAATCGAATCCACAACCTCAAACGTAGCAGTCGATCGCTTTATCGCTACGCTACAGAAGTCACCACATATTTCGTTACACCAGTTAGTCAGTAAAACTTAACCAGTAGCTAACAGCCAGCTAACGTGTAAAATCCGTTGGCTGTCTGCTACTAACAGGCGATATAACACCTGTCTTCTACGAATGTAACACAATATCTAGTGAACATGTAATTAAATCGTTGATTGATTCATAAGAAAGCGCTTTTTTCTCTTAATTACAATGCTAGACGAGCTGGCAGCCAATCTGTGATTCTACGAAATCCAGTTCCGTGTTTCTTTAACATTGTAAGCTGCGTTCCAGAGCGAACATTTTAGGAGCAATTGCAATTTGTAGAAAATTTCAAATAAAGATAGGCACATTCATAAAGTTATTCGTACAGGAACAGAGTGTACAAGTGACAGAGTGAGAAAGTGGCAGTTATTTTTTTATTAAGGGTACATCAATTTGACTTCACCCCGCCTGATGGTAAGCTAAAGGCAAAGTCTCAGGAAAGAGGGTGACCATTACAAACACGTACAGTGTACATGAATAGAGAAACGCTTTTTTATATACACGATAACTTTGACAGAAATACGAGTATATATATACGGTGACGTCACTTTCTCTACACTGTAATTTTGAATTCGGTTACGCGGTAATGAAGGAGTTTGCACATTATAGATCATAATCTTGATAGTACATAAATTGAAGTGTCTATTAGTAATATTAAAAGAACAGCTTTAAATCAATAAATAAATATTCTAGGACAATCTACGCAACACTACCGCTAGGTGGTTGCAACCACCGTTATGCTATACTTACCATAGGGACTACCCTAAAGTATAGCATAACGTTATGGGTTCTAGAATGCGAGAACATACTTTCATTTCATACATTTTTTTCTAAATACGTACATATTTTATACGTAGAAACACTAAGACCAATGTAACAAAATATACACACTGAGCGAGAATCGAACCCGCGTCGAAAATGCACGTGCGTGTAGGTATTTTGAAACTTATACGAAAAAGTAGTACTTCTGTCTGTATGTTGGTTTAGATATAAGTTAGGCTACATTAATTTTATAAATAACGTTAGGTTAGTTCCCTCAAAAATATAGAGATTTATATCGAAGTCCAAGTTACTAAGAATCCCTAATCTTTTCTAGCAATGACTAGAGCCTATGTTACTCACAGAGAGTGTAGTTTTCCAATGGTGATATATTTTTTTAAATCAGCACAGGAGATTTTCAGTTTATTCGTTACAAACATACACACACACACACACACACACACAAATTAAAAAATACTCTTTTAATATTTAGTGTAAGTATACTATATCTAAACACAGTCAAAGGACATAACCATTCAACACCAACGAGCGAACAAGTCCAGTTGATAGCATTATAACTTAGCAGCAACTTTATTAGTTCATATCAGGCAAACTTTATCAACAGAAGGTAGGTAGATAGTAAAACTGGCCCCACGACCTCAAAACGTCATGAAATTATTTTTTCCTATCTACGATTACATCGCATTCTAATCTGCTATTTAACTTCTGAAGGCATCACGAATTCAAAACTTAAGTTTTACGATCCAATAAACAGGGTATGGCGGGTCCTCGCTAAACGGCTGATAACGTCCTAGGGCCCCGGTCATCAGATACCAACCGGTCGCAATAAAAGACCCCAAGGGCCAAATGTCACGGCTTCACACTTACTCTAAGACACATTTTTTCGGCAAGATAGTTTCCAGCTAGATTTCTATAGAGTTGTTCTTACCGTAGTTGGTATTATGTTTGTATGTACTTTTAAAATAATATAATATAAGCATACAATCCAGAGATAATCTATTTACGTAAGTTAAACAGGAGGTGCGGGTTCGAGTCCCGGTCAGTGTAAATATTTGTGTGCATGAACATGAATATTTGCATTGGTCTGGGGTTTTCTATGTATAATATTAATAATGTATAACTTACAAAAATTATATATTTAAATATGTTTATCCACATTCTAGAAGGCGTTGTGTATAATTATTGTCCTAGAATATTTTTTTCTTCTTTATTTATATACCTACTATGTTATTAGACTAGTATTTTTTTATTTATTTATTTATTTTATTCTTCATGTACACATATATTATATTTATACAAGATAGTGAGACGAGATGTACAAAGGCGAGCTTAACTCAAAGTTGAGTTTTCTTCCAGCAAACCTGGGAGTGCACAGAGGAATTGCTATATGAGTGGTTAAGTCTAATGTACATAAAGCATCGAATTTGATGTAGAAGGTATACGGGACGTTTACCCCAGGTAAAAGGCATAGATATACATGGATAGAACGTATACATACAACATGCATATATACATACCTACATAAATACATACCTACATACATACATATATACATACTTAGTACTTTAGATCAAAATTTTATAAGATTAGAAAGTATGTGAATGAGTATGCAAATCATCATCATCCAGTCCCTGTCGCATCTGAAGCCTTTACCTTGGAGTCCGGGGTACGCTTTCCGGTTTTTGACGAATGAGTATGCAAATATGAGTTGGTGAATTGTCTGCCAATAAATTGTAATAAATTATCAAATCTGAATACTTTTATTTTCACTTGCCTCCGAAAATTGGGAGCCAATGTTCAACAGTAGGTATACTGTGATGGGCTGATTGATAATTACTGCAGAGTTTCATAGAATAAGTCAAAAATATCCTCCACTGTGTTATAGTGGTATTAGATGAATAAAACGGAGTTATATGATCAATGTAATGACAAAGTGACCAAAATCTTGTATTTATTCGGAATTAACACCTCTATGCAAATATAGAGGCGATACATAGAATGGAAAGAGTTAGTCCGGTACATCATTATGTCCCCTCGGTGCGCTGCAGTCGCACCCTTCGCGTCACCATCTGATGCCGCCTCTCCATTTACTTGCACACTACATCTATATATACATTATACACAAAAAGTTCTATAAAATATATGTAATGTACCTATATTGCAAAATCTTACCTGACTTATGAGTGAAAGTCACTGTACGAAGTAGGCACAAGTTCATTTCCCGCTCAGTGCAAATATTTGTATGCATGAACATGATTATTTGCATTGGTCTTGTTGTCCCCCGGAGAGCACATTAAGGCACTGTAAAGTGACGGTAATGAACGCGACTGCTACGAAGTAGGCACAAGTTCATTTCCCGCTCAGTGTAAATATTTGTATGCATGGACATAGCTATTTGCATTGGTCTTGTTGTGTCCCGGAGAGCACATTAAGCCGTCGGTTCCGATTGCAATACTAATATCTATGGCAGTCGTTACAGGTAGATGGAGCCCTAAAGTTTAATACCTGGTCTTACTGCAATATAATTATTGGATTGTGGAGGTCAGGTGGCAGTCGCTTCAAGGAAAATATCGAAGTTTAGCGGCGACACAATTATTCTGGAAAAAGCTAACCCCGGACTACAAGATTAACTTAATAAATTGAGGATTAACCCGGTCACCGGGGGAAAACTTCATTAAATATTTTTATACATAGAAATAGTAAGGAAGCTACACAAGATTCAGAGTAATTCATCTCGAATACAATAAAGATAGAGGTATCCATGGAAAGCCAATGAAAATTCCTTGTAAACTACCCTGGAACAAAGGTCTGTATAATAGTTGGTTATCCGAGGTGAGCGAGGACAAAGCAAATTGGCGTGCCAGGACTGACCCTCGCTTGTTGGCTGCCGGACGTCTTAGATCTGTGTGGTCCATTTGACAGGAGACACGATACCATGCTGCTCAAAGTAAGACAGGAAAAAATAATAAACATGTAACGTTAAGTTGTGTTAATATTACTCACTGGGATGCTAGCTAAGCCGTTAAACATTAGCTACATGTTATGTGTGCACTTGCAGAAATAAGTTAGATACAGCAAGTTCAGAGATGAAAAGGAAAACTGTTATTAGACTGCAAGACAATATACCTATGCATATGATATTAATCAAAATCATCGTATCGTACAAAAGAAGCTCTTAATGAGCTCTTTTATATTTATTCTTGAATTTTAAGTTAATGTTCATGAAGCCGAAGATTTAATGCAGATTTGTAATCGCAGTGGTTTGACTATGGTTAACAAATTAGTAGAATCGGGGTCCTAATTGAACCACACAAACGCATGACGCTGATGTATTTTTTTTTGTTATAATATAATTTATTTGTTTAAAAAGAATGTTGACAATGGTGTTGGCAATTGTGTCTATGCCTAAGCAAGCTTCACAGTACATTACAGTATACTGAGCCAGCAGACGCATCTTAAATAATTACGCATCTCTGAACAATATTTGCATAGGACCTGAAACAGACCCTGTAAGCTTGCTCACAAATCTGTAACTTTCTATACCATCCATAGTATATTTATTTGTGTAGTAGCGTATAATATGAACTGACGGTAACTTACTCAAGCGTCTTTACCCGCGCCTCTATTATATATTAGGATATACTTAAAGGCTCGCTGTGATCATCTCGAATATAATATGGTACTACTTATTTTTTTCATACTACGTTACTATTATTAGTTATCTCGTTAACCTTCCTTCTTATCCTTAAACTAAAATTACTTGTGGAAGGAGTTGTTTCATTTTGGTGATTTAAATTAACGTAATGATGGAGATAAGCCTAAAACGTTCTTTTTGCAAATGTAAGACTATATCCTGATGTCCCTGTCGTATCCGAAACTGTTACGGAGTCCGTTGTTCGTCTTCCGGATTCTACTCCTACAATCCGGGTTATAGTGGATCTATTCTAAATATTTTTTTGTAAGATAAAAATTAAAATTGAAATAAAAAGTTACGGTACCTGTCTCATGTTATGTGGTTATTTGAATTATAAACGTACTTATATGAAATTAAAAAACTCTTAATCTATGATAAAGTTTAATATTTTTAAACCGCTATCCTCTTATGACTTGTAGCGTGTTCTAATAAGCGTGGTCAGAGCGACGTCTCGTCAATAATCCGGGGATTAGGCCGACCAACTTACGCAAATACGATCGGATCCGACCGGACACTGCACCTTGCCTAAGCCGATTTTAAAAACCTTTTCGTACTGATATAACCAACTAGGATAATTGACTTGGTTGCGATCGGGGTGACCGACTGATGTTTTTATAGATTAACTAAAGAACAACTTGTGCTATTTTACAGTCTATTGTTATTCAGTTGGAACATTTGATTTTTAACATACATACATGTTCACAACTATATCGCTTCCGGGGTAAGCAGATGTGAATTAAAACCCATAATTCACCAATCATTGTATTCGATCCCACGTACCTAATAGGTAGGGGGTGGGCCTATTCTGGGCACAGAGTTTTTTTTTAAACTCGAGTCATGCATCCGACCATAGATCTCGAGGATGAGTTTGATTGAATATAATCTGTCTGATGTTAAGCAACTCTATGTCTCAGTCGATTTGTATACCGCATGGTAAGAGATGAGGGGTTTACTTGACTCAAATTTTACTTGAATTTTAAATTGATTTTTAAATGAATGTCTATCTGATTTAATACACATGGCTTCATTTACTGGCATATCTGACGTCAAGAGGGTGGGCAGAGGTATATCACACTCACGTTTGATTTTATAACGAGTGAGTTTAGAACACTGAAGGTTTTCTCCTCGGAGTACAGAGTACACATTCATTTGGTATGACTTAGGGTAAAAGCCGGATAGTTGCGCCAGCGGGATACTTGCCACGGTTTCGAATACACTATGTTACGGATGTAAGTGGCATTAGCGTTTTACTATAGTTGTAAGTACACCTCCCGTAGACCTCAGGGCCACGTTAACCGTCACCATAGACGCAAGCGTTTCACTCGTGCAAGCGAAAATCTTCCGCGGTGAATCTTCGACAGGTGTTGAACTTATATTGGTAAGTTATTTCTGTTGAATATTTTTATTACTAATTGTGGTTTCAATCCACCTTTTATTTCTTTGCGTGCATTAGGCTTTACATTGCAAAGTTTATTATATATTTTTGTAACATAATTATTATTTATTTCGCAGATGAAAAGGGCAAGTATCCGTATCAAAAAGGATAGTTGCCCTAGAAACTTGTGCGGATAGTTGCTCTGGGGGCAACTTCTGTGTTCTAGGTCCACCCGTGTCAGTACTTTTTTCAGATTATTCATTATTTTTATTTTAATACCACTTAAAGTGGCAGATATGCTCCTAATGAAAAGTGGTTGCCGTGGCCTATGGACGTACGTTGTAACCCCAGAGTGCATTCTACCCGTTAATAAAATAAAATTAATAATCAATTAACTTTTTAGGTAAGCAAAATGCCTCGTAAGTATCAGCGTAAAGCCGGCGTGGTGCCGCGTCACATAAGCTGGACAGAGGAAAGTTTAGGTCTTGCATTCCAAGAGTTGGATAAAAAAAATCAACTAAATATCGCAAATGTACGGGATACCACGGGATACGGGGTATAATTTTGGCTATTCTTGTTTTATTTTGTATAACGTTGATTAGAACTTCATAAAAGATTGCAATAAATAATAAAGACTGGTTGAGTAAATCGATATGAATTTGTTTTTCATCAAAAGTCATTGTGAGGCGTCTATCCCCGCATGAGGCTAGTATCCTCTGAAGTATTATTTACGTTAGGCAACTATCCGCTAGAGTGGGCAACTATCCTCTCTTTGAGAGGTCAAATAAAACAGGTTTTACTCAAAACCTATAATAACTATGTTCTTTATAATAGGCTTCTATAGTAGCTCAAAGACCTATAATTTGATATACACCTTGCAATATTCTTATTAAGCACATATTTCTTTACTATATAGCTTTGTTGAAAAGTGGCGCAACTATCCGGCTTTTACCCTATATGGCTTTTGTGGGAGTGGGTTGAGAAGACTACACCAAATCCTCGTCTATCCATTAATGATACCAGTTTGCACCAGTTAACGTAGCCCCATAGGTCCTTGTCAATAATCTCCTTTTCTAATCATGAATGAAATCAGTTTTTACTGATTCTATCGCGGATATACCAACGCGACTATGATAGCTGAAAAGTATTTGAAACGTCGGGCTAAAAGTAAATAATTCTAAATATATCAATAATAATAAATCTATAGAATGTAAATCGACGTAGAATCGTTTCATTACAATGTGAAAGTCTTTTCGTTCATGACTAGAAAAGGAGATTCTTATTTGTGACATTCGCATAGGTAAACTGCAGAAATTATCAAGACATTCTAATTCTAATTTCGTACATAAAAGTTCCTTCAATGTTTTACCAATTTTATATATTTAGTTGGACATAGTGATTTATTAAGTAATATTTCTTATTAGTTAAGGCTCGGGCACGCTAACATATATTATGGAATACCTACAGCCTTCTGCTACTATAGTCGGTATTAAGTGAGAGCGTGCCACTTCCCAGGTAAGCAAGATCATTCGTGCTGGGAAATGCAACATTATTTAAATTATTACATTAATTATCCCGCTAATCCTATCAGCTATTAATAGTATACATGTGAAAGTTTGTGACGATGTATGGGTGTTTGTTACTATTTCACGAATAAATGATTATTAATTCACTATTAAATCGATCGGGATATTTACCATGTTTGTTAAAATCATACAGAAATGTTTATATTTATACCACTCAGCGTGGGAAGACCCAGAATCCTTTCCTTGTCTTCTACACTGACCTCCCCCCCTTCCCTCCCTCCTCTTCTCTATGGCGGCTATGACGGCTGCAAGAATGTGACGCCCATGGTTTTGCAAACGTCCATAGGCCATGGTAATTACTTTCCATCAGGTGGGCCGTGTGCTTGCCTGCCACCTAAGTGGTATAAAAAAGGACCATCACTCGCAACCCTAGAAATTTTCTAACGTCCTTTTTGACACAGAAATAGGATACAGTTAACACAAGCCATCGAACTTAACTGGAGGGGTTCGAGGGAATATTAGTAATTTCGGTTGCTAATATTCTTTACAAAAATAGGTTCCTATGACTTGCGTGAAATGGAACAGTACTTAATTCACTGCGAGACATACGAGCAACAGTTAGTGTAATGCATGAAGATCAATGTTTATATCTTAATGTTTATCAACTTATTCACTATTACACTTTCGTGTTGCATGATATATTGTTAACGAAACTAGGGCATCAACGCGAAAATATGGTAAATATAACAATTTACCTTTTGATTTGCTTGACGTTTCAGCTTGGTTGCAATAGCCGTTGGCCACAAGCTGACATTGTCAGCTTATCATATACCAACTTATTACTAACTAGCTGACCCGCGCAACTTCGTCTGCGTCACTTCGTTTTTGCAACATTTTTCATTCCTGCTCCGCACCTGTTGGTCGTAGCATGATTTTACATACATATGAACCTTCCTCTTTAACCATTATATCTATTAAAAAAAACCGCATCAAACTCCGTTGCGTAGTTCTAAAGATTTAAGCTTACAAAGGGACTTAGTCACAAAGATCGCGACTTTGTTTTATACTATGTAGTGACAAAACCTCCCCACTTTCATTATGAATTCTCTAATAAACTTATTTAAGAAATAATTACACACACAGAATTACAGAACTCATTACCCAACTTCCACACGTAACTACACCGTAAATACATTCGGCTTCCTCCGGCGGGCGCGGGCGTCTCGTGTGAGTGCTAACTGCGGCTCGTTTGCGGCCCATTCGGAGCCCATTTGTCGGCTGTTCCCTTGCGGTCACACGCTGCGTTCGTTAACTGTGTGTAATTCTAACATAAGGCCTACGGCTTGGGATGAAATTGTTTACTTATTTCATTTATAGGTACACTTCTAACTTAATCATTCTTAGTTTGACATTGTCGGTAGTTTAATACAGTTTCTAGAAGAGATGAGCGTAAGTAGATAGATGAGAGATGTAGCACAAATTATGTACTTACCATCAGTTGAATAGACAGGCAAAGATGAGATAATTACAATGTATATTGAAATGGACATCTACGAATATAGTGCGAACATAATTATCCCCATTAGATAGAAAAAAAGAAAGAAAGACACATTTTGATTACGTATATTATAAACCCGGACATATTTCTTTGACGGCTACATACTACCAAAACACCACTATTTAACTATTTCACTCTACCCGAAAACTGAGTACCTACAAAATTATACAATTAGTCTGTAATATCTGAAGAGAAGACATTATTTTAGTTCGACCCAATTTTTCCAGACATGACGTCAAACCATCCACGAGACTAGTCTCGAAAATGTCGCTTTTGTTACACAAAACAGCCATGTTTGCAGTAGTCCGGTGCATATTTACCGTACACCGCCACCGTGGCACAATCAGCGCGGACACCAAATGTGTGCAGTCCTTCGTCTTGCACTTTGATTTGCGTCCGATGTTTGTCTTTCAATTGAAATGAAAAATGATGTACTGAGAATATTAAGTTTGAGCCATAGATGGTTACTAACTATGTCAGTTAGTTCCTTGTATACGCGGTCTAGAATATGCAAGAAACTTAGATTTTTTGTAAATACCTTCATATTAACGTGAAAACTGGGCTTCCTTTCTAACGTGTAGCACCGCAGATATTTTGACTTGAATTTTTGTTCTGTTCTATAAAGGCATGTTTTTTTGTCAACAAATATTATGGTTAAAAACCAGAATAAAGACAAACATCTCATAACTAACTTAGAGATTCATAAGTGGCGTAGCAACAGCAAGCGTGACGAATCATTCAATTCAAATGAATGAAAAAATTCGTCAAAACATTTTCTTACCACTTGATACGATTTTCGTTTACATTTATTTACCTGAAAAACATATCCTATCCAAACCATTTCTTACACAAATCGTTTACTGAAACTTCCAAACTATGCAGCATCAAACTCGAAGTGAACAAAACGCGTGTCAATAAAACTTCTTTAATCTACCAAAACATGGAGTGTTAGGCGTAACCCTTACATTCTTACATTTGGTCACGACCGCCCTGGGGGATGGCGCATTCCTAACATGTCTCTCGGAATTTTTGCAAGACAGATAGCGGCTGCTTGACCGAGATGACATATGGCGGAGTGGGCCGCTTCATACACTGCGGAACCCTGAGTCCTAGAGGGTTGGACGTATGATTTATGCGCTGGTCGCATAAACTTTCAGGTCTAGTTCCGGTTTACGAGCGGCCGTATTTATGGCCCGGTTTAAAGTTGGTCCGGCGAGTCCCTGTATTTATTGTGTTACTCCAACAGAACTAAGTTTGTTTTGTAAATGCATGATATTGGGTTGCTTTCTGAAATATGCTTGGAAGGTAGCCGCATCTGTTTTATGAAATTAAAGTTGGGTTTTATGACGGTGGAAAAACTATTTCATTTATACGAACTTAAATTACTTTGATAGTGTTTACTGTTTAAAGATGCAGAATATGTAAAAATTAGGGTGTCATGCAAAACGCTTCCATTTCAACATATTTTGCAATATTCAATGCCCGCGACTTTGTTTGTACGGACTTAGATCTGGGATTCGGTTTTACACCCAGTACAAACAGGCAGGAGACAGGCAGAAAGACCAAATTTGTCAATCCCACCCACACTTGTCCAACCCATATAATTTTCAATGTTCTAATTTATTGTTACTGCTAGTTGCGTGCAATAAACACACAATATAACTTTAAGTACCAAACCACAAAACCACAAGCGGAGAGTCGTGTGAAGTAAAAAACGGTTCAACCACAAACCGAAGGCAAATGTGCAGCAAATGAGCGAATTAGACCACATTAGTGGTGGGCGCCGTCTCAATGTGGCGCGTTTTTGCTGACCGAGCCCTCCAAATTGATTCGTTTATTTTTTGTAACGAGGTTCTTTTGTGTACAGTCCAAGGAAAGTTAATTGATTTGAGACAGTTTCCATTTTTTTTTTTGCACTTTCAAGCCTAACTTCACTATTCTTTCTACTTTTTCATTACATATTGAACTTTTTATTGGTGCCGAAGCTGAGTGTCGTCTCTCAACTCTAAGATAAAGCGTTGGTAGCTTATTGCTTAAGGAGTCGGCCTTACGATCGCGAGGACCCGGGGAGAATCCTGGCCGTTACACTACCGACGTGAACCCACTCCTTACACAAGCCATTGAGGTTAGCTGGAGGGGTTAGAGGGAGTATTAGTAACTTCGGTAGCTCTCAGTTTCGGTTCTTCTAAAAAAAAGTACAATTGTGAATACAGCGTAAAGTAGGTATTGCCACTTTACATCGATATTATGGGTCACTATTGAGGTAGGCTCCGGTTGAGCCCCTATCCGAAAGAAAACATAGCTCAAACAAGAAGCAACAAGTGCAAAAGTCCCTAAGAAAACGTTAAGAAAATGATTGCATCGCTGTTCGATATAGAATCCCTATAATCCTTAGGGGCTCGTGTCCAATAAGTGTTCGCAAAAAGCTGCAATCAACCGCAAATTCGACCGCCCATGAGATTTGTGACCGCTGTCCGGCGACCGGCGACCGGCGACCCGTCGCGGTCCGGCCGTTAGCGGAACCAACTGCCTATAAAATGAGCTGTATATGTTATTTACTGCCTTTGCATTAAACAGTGCAATCTAATATCGTCCCAAGTTCTGTCTAATTTATACAGTTAAATAAAATATGGCGGCCTCAGCAAGATTTTCGGAGCTATCGGATAGGCAGGTGATGTTTAACTGTAATAAGTCGATATTAATACTTATTAATGTTGTCGATAACATTTTCTTCTTTAATTTTTCTGCTGCTCCCCTTACAGAATACCAGAGTGATTCTTGCCATGTTGAAAGTATTAATATCCCAACGTAACCACTTATTTATAGGACATGCAATAAAAATGCCCTTTAGTTCTTGTACTCTAGTTGCAATCAATAAAACTGACATTAAAAGCCCTAAGTTAAAAATAAAATCTAAAATGTTAGGCCGTAAATAAATATTCTTTGTCAAATTACACAGCGCGCTATCTTTAACTAAAGTTAACATAGTTTGACTAGCTTATGTTGGAATCTAGAATAGGGTTAGACATACTCAAATACAAACCAATGCAAATATACAAATTCATACAAATATATGCGCTGACTGCGAATCGAAACCTCTATCGCCACGCTACAGAAGACGTCGACACTCATAATATATTAACAGTGTTTCATATGAAAAACTTACTGACCTAGACTTAACTTACAAAATCGTGTGAGTAAAGCTGCAGTGTCATGGCTAGCGGGCAGCGAGCGACATAAGCTTGCATTGTGTGACCTCACTGTCCATCTGTATCGTTGAAGTTCTTGAAACCGTCGAAACGTACGGCTATAAAGTGAGCGTTAGGCAAAATTAATTAACGAAAATTTTATGTTTACTTTTTCCAATTCTAAATCGATTTCAATAAAAACTTAAAAACTTCAGTAAATTAGAGGCAATTTTTCAGTCATAGTTTGAGTAAGTTCCGTTTGTTTGACTGCCAATGTATATATAACGTCTTGTAACAATAGAATGATAATATGTCTTCAGGCGTTACCACCTTTTGCTAATATTTATCTGCTTATACCAAAGCATTTGCAGTAATAGTTTAGTAATTACTATTCCATATGTCCGACAACTAAATTATTTAAACTTCACAAATACTTAGTGCAGTGGCCCCACACGATCTGCCCGCCGCGCGTCCGCCCCCGCCCAACCGCCGGAGCAGGTTTTATTTCCGCGTTATCAGATTTATCAGCGATTTATCTCCGGCCGCCCCGATGTTTGCTGAAACAATTACCACACAAGTGCCTTTTCACTTTCCTGTGATTTTTCATGTGGACGTGTTCTTAGAGGAAATATATGGTCTTTTTATTTGCATAGTTCTATAATCACGATGATTTTTTTTCAAGCCTGTTATCATTTTCGCTAATAAGGAGTATTGTAGCCAACCAGTTACATTTTGATGGGCTGTATTTTTTCTGTCATGTTGGCAATAGTCCTATCTTTTAGTCAGAGTTAACCTCGCATGTTATGACTACCTCACGTGTAAGATTCCACTTTTTGCATCATTGCTATAGTACAGAAATATCCAGACTATTTTTGTTTTTTTTAGTATTTAAAATTTGTTACATTTATATTAAAACAAGCTATTTATTTCACTACCCGAAATACAATTTGTGTATATGGTAACATCAACACGTACGTCATTCATCACATTACACATTATATTTTAGTTACTAATAGTCTCATTTTCAGTTCTATAGTTACTTTTATTAACCTGATCAATATCAGTTCTCTTTATGTAGCAGTCACCTCTCTGGCGTAGACCTCCCGCATTATCCTCCAGCATGTCCTATCTCTAGAGATGCTCATCCAATATGACCCCACTGTCGATCTAGTTCTGCCCATCTTTTTCTCTGGCCTCCCCGAGACCTTGATCCATCTTTGAGGATCCATTCTATAATTTTTCGGTCCATGTCATTTGGCATATGACGTATATTATGGTTGGCGCACTTCTTCCTCACTCTTTCTTCAATGTCTGTTTCGTTATTTATATTATTTTATAATAAATAAATATAATATTTATATGTACAATTATTTGCACTGAGCGGAAATTGAATCCGACAGTGCCGATGTAAACGTCAAACATTTCAATCACTGGCGTAGCAGTGAAACTCTACTATTATCTAACGTCAAATAGCCCGTGTCTATTGTATAACAAATCGCAAAAATAATTACAACCGAATAATACTAAACATACAAACAGGTCAATATCTCCAGACAATCAACAGACAGACAAAACTAATCATACTAACACGGTTGGCATTAAACCCATCACTTTGAAACATATATTAATCACCAATCACCAATCACCAATCACCAGAACGTGTTACTTCGCGCGTCCCGCCCACGTAAACCATATTTTTCTTGATTGATAGACCAACCGACTCGCAAATTACAGTCTACACTTTAATATGCCAATTGATCAGAGGGATACCACGTATCATTCGAAACTTCGGTCTCGCACGAATCACGAACGAAAGTCATTTACCTATGCAGCTATTTCGATGGGTAATATTCTTTAAAAAAAGTTATTATTTATGTACTTCTAGTCTAAAATTATGTGAATTGGCCTGATGGTAAGCTTTGTGTGATCCTGAAAATAGAGGACATCATTATACGAGTAGATGTTTTTCCGAGGATGGCGATCCTTACTATGACGGCCTTGCCAATTGCTTCTTCCCCCGCCACGCCTAAAGGACCTCAGAACTATAAGGAGATGAAGATACTTCACCTCGGTGGTTTCCGTGGAGATTTCCACACGAAAAGGAAGGTAGTACGAACATTTTCTTATAATGTGTTTATGAGAAACCGTAGCCCGAATCTTCGGACCATAAGTGCGGATGCATCATGGTAGGTCTATAGATCATGTGGCTATTACTCGAGTGTCCCACGGCAGCTGCGAGAAGGTTACAAATGGCTCGAGGTGTGATCAGCCGTTGAGCATTGACGGGTTTTAAACAATATGTTATCTGCATCGTTAATTTAATCCCGGTAGCTTGTTGATTAACTGTTAAGGACGATTCACACAGTTGTATATGGAAAATTTTATTACCATAGTTATTAAAATATTATAAGTGTCAATACCATTAAAGGTTTATTGTCATATAAATTCCCCCATTCGCACCATTTTCATAACAAGAGGTAGAAAGTCATACTATTCAGTTTATCAATTTATCAATAAAATATTAAGTTACTATGTGTTTATCCATTTTTGAACATTCAGCCGTGTGCCACTCAGGTAGGGAACAGGCTTTAGTGTGTGTACCGTTTATTTTGACAAAAGAACTGTATTTTTATCGCAATAATTTAAAAAAATATTCATGTTATTTTCCGTATAAACTAGTAATGTCCGCAATATTCATAAAAATGGATCCATGATATTTTCTTCACATCTTAAAATAACATATATTTTGTTTATTTTCATGTAGCACTTTTGGATAATGTACCTATAAATTAGATTACAGTGAACTAACACGTCTTTTATGTTATATATATTTTGTTAATCTCTTCAGTATGCACAGGTAAATCGTAATAAAATAACATAGTAAAGATATTGTGTGTATCGGCTCTAACCAATTGATTGCCGATAAACGCTCATCAGTGGTGAATAATGCTCTTATTGTGAAGTCCCGAGTCGCGGTGATAGATCGACCCGCTGCCACACTTCTCGTCATACAAGTGCTAACAAGAATAAGTATAGATTGTATTTGTATTGTGTGCACAGCGAACTGGTTCCTAGTAATAATATTACTGTATTATCAATACTAAACTTTATGCTACTTTATGAATGAGGTAGTTCTCATTGAAGAAGTATTTACTATGTTTGACAGATGTAAGAGTTTATATATATCCAACTAAGTTAACGATGTGATATTTTAATAATGATTACGCCAATAGGTGTATAGACACCTATTGGCGTAATCATTATTGAAAACTTAAATTAAATTGAAACGAATAATCGTTTCGAAGCGATTTCCCTCACAGAATGTCACTATGTATGCCCTAGAGTAGAGGCATTTGGTTGTCGTTCAAAATCATGGTAAACAAAGAATAAGTAGAAGTGTGAGGTATAGTTTCTGCTGGAGTCTTCTCAGAGTTTCGAGCCGGTGATCCATTTGCTAACTGTCCTATAATATATTATTAATTCTGACATTTGTAAGTGCCGTTTAATGTTCTATACAGAAGAAATGATTTTTGAAACTTGAATGATGTGCATTTTGAGGCAATAAACGACACATTCGACAAAATGGACCTTACTGTAACAACCGATAGTTTTAAATAGCTTTCTTAAAACTCACTGACATACGTCGAAACTTTTTCGTAAGTATTTAAGCTTGTTCGATTCAAAGTTTTCATACTTTGAATCGTCATATACACTTTTTTATCTATAGCAAAGTAGTGCGAGTTTCCGCTACCAGAATCAGTCGAGTCATATTTCTACTAGTTTCTCTGTTCTGTGTTCAAAACGACTACGACACCTGATAGTTCCGTTACAGCCCGTATTTAGACTGTCAGACGGAGTACACAGCTCTATACATACTATATAAAATTAATCGAGGATATATAGTTGTAGTAATATTTTAATAGGATGGCTACAGTTTGCCGAGTAATAACCCGTTACGCGTGTCTATAAACATTCCCAACACCAGCAGTTTGTCAACCCCACTCCGTCCCTCAAGTAAACACCTTACACGAATGCACTGGATATTGCGTGTGCGACTCCCATAAAGACGGTAGGAGCTGGCTGTGGAAAGGGCAACATGTCACCCGTCTGAGACCAAACGCAACACATTGCCCCAAAACCGTTGCATGCGTACACGTGGGTATGGTGAGTCAACAAATAAGACAATGGCTATTGTACGAAGTCGCCGGATGTATTGTCTCATCGTTCATATTAGCCTTAAACTACTGGCAAAAAAACTAACTACGCGTGGGCAATATTGTACGAAAACTTCATGTGAATGTAACAACAATTTTAACATTAGATAATCGAACGTAAAATTAAATCGTTGTCGCACATACCCACCTCCCCCAACTTTTGGTCGGGGTGGTATACGTGGGGATTTTGCACCGTGTGGCCGGTACTTTTCATAGCAATCTATTCTCATAAACTTCAACATTGATAGACTAGCAATGAAGGGGTAAAAAAATGTAATGCTATGCATTTGACATTCGTAAGAATTATTTTGTTAATTTGGTAAATACTTAATACATCACTAGTCACTACATAGTATAAAATAAAGTCGCGTTTAATGGTTAAAGAGGATAAAAGATAAAAGGATAAAAGATAGAATGGTTAAAGAGGAAGGTTTATATGTATATAACATCATGCTACGACTAACAGGTGCTTAGCAGGAATGAAAAATGTTGCAAAAACGGGGTGACGCAGACGAAGTCGCGCGAGTCAGCTAGTACTTTATAAATGTTGAAAAGCATGCAGAAATTTTGGAAAAGCATTAAGTATGCTGACTGTTCAAATCATTCGAAATTCTTCTATACAACCCCCGACAAATACAATACTGTCAAAGCATTATATACATATTTTTCCTATCTAAATATGATAAGATGCACTTTTTGACAGTTTTGGAATAATATATCACTAGCCGTGTTTTGGCTATACAGTAAATAATCAAAGTATATTGTGTGATTTGCATATTGATACGATATTTGATAAGGATATGTCCACTTTAACCACAGAACAAACCATTTAACAATGAAATCAAAAACCCAGTAAGTTGTGAACGAAACTGATATTTTTACCAAAGTCAGAACTCAGTTGAACTACACAGGAAAACTCATTATCATATGACAGAAACATCTCTCGCATGTTTGTGCACCCGTGGGAGGCATGACACGGCCTGCTGTGTCTGCCTGTGTCACTTGAAAGTAGGTTGAATCGATATGACATCGCATGTTCATGTTGCGATAACCTTTATTTCATAATTCTCCAGCTTTTGATAATAAAGATTTGTTTATTATTATCACCTCTTTTAGGGATTTAAACTAAAAAGACGTATTTTTGTAATACTTACTTGGACACTAGTAATTTTTGGATGCAACCGAGAGTAACGCAATGGTGCTTATGATAGAACGATACTCAATTCTGTTCCTAACTGCGCCAAGTATATAGGTACCTATCGGTACGGATCTTAGAGCTAAGTCAGACTAAGAAGGCCCTTTTATTATATTACGCAAAATCCCCACGTATACCATCTTCGCTAAATTCGGTGGAGGTCATTAATTCAGCCTTGGACCAACTAAAACGCACGACGTCTCCTATAGACAGCAGATTTGATTACCGGAGGTGACATAATATAAGACATCTCTCTCGCACCCCGGTAGACTCTGGTACCTACATGTCTTTTGAGATGACCCTGCTTAGCTAATGTGGGAATCATGGTGACCCCATCTAGGCCTCGGGTATTGGGAGATACACATTGTGCTGCCACCGTGGTCTACTTCTGCTAGGGTGACAGACGGTTCCAGCCATCACCCTCAGACTTACAAGGTCCGGGTGCACACGGATTGTTTTGATATATCGTATGATTTATAGATTTTTAGTGTGTGTTAGACCGGTGCTATCAACAAAAGACATTCCAAAAATGTATATTACATATTTCTTGGATCCACAACTCGTGGCTATTGCTATATCTACCTACCTTTATATGCCTCAAGTGGTACACCATGAAACAGTATATAATAAATAGTACAAACAGTTGGACCAGATTTTTAATTGCGACGCAAGATCTCGTTTTATCGTGACGACCTTCAAGTTCCTAATGCACCTTGTTGGTTTTACTACCTGTCGTTAACAGGGCACCATGTCATAATTAAATTAGCGTTCTCTGAATCAGACAGGTCGTTCTTGTAATGTACAATTCCTGACTATATCTGTGGTGTACTTATTCATAATAATCGTAATCAATATTTATTTGCGAATGCAGGTACAAATTATGATATTACATTGGTTTACAGTTTGCTCATTCCGCATTCCACCAAAAGGTATGCAAATATAAAGTTTAGCTTTCAAAGTAAAATACTCGTACATAATAAATATCAATCAATTAGCAGAAAATTATATCAAAGAAAGAAAAAAAAATAATATTTAATAAATAAAAAAAAATCTTTAATTAAATAATAATAGTAGAGTCTTCGACTGCTAAGGGAGAGTTTTCGGATTTCATTCTTAATCAGTGCAAATACAATTTAAATTTCTAATATTCCCTCTGACCACTCTAGCTATTCACAATGACTTGTAAATGTAATAGCCAGGATTCGAATCCGGAACCTCTATATTGTAGGGCCGACTCCTTAACCTCTAAGCGACAATATATGGCCATGACATTAGTTTAGTAGACGAGGTGTAGGACGGACGAATCAAAGTCGCGGGTCCAAGCGGTCAGATTGAAGGTCGGTGGTGGAGGCCTATGTTCATCAGTGGACGTCCTATGGCTGAAATGTTGATAATAATGATGATGACATTGAAAAATTGAAATTAAAAAAATCAATTAATTAGTGCTAGAATATTTTATATACCGGACCTGCTTATCCATGATTCCTGATAAAATTAGTAAGGAATAAGTCCATTATCCATTGGGAAATGAACATCTGTTCAGATGTACACCACATGAAAGAATGTCTGGGCGACCTAATTATAGTCTAGCCCCCAATTAAGTGGAAATAAATGACGTTCCAGTTTAATAGTGTACCCTACAAGTATTAAATTCACTTAACTGTAGTTTATACTCCCTATTTATCATAACACTGTACATTTATATAACTATTTTTTTAAAATAATTTATCACTCTAATACAACACAGCCATAACGTGTAAAATGTAAATTAGCCAATCGTTGATTCGATACCCGTTAAAACATTTCTGTCAAAGTCTAAAATTACTTCGAGCGACACTCCGGCGGCTACAGGTATTGCCGTCAAACTGCACTTCACAATGCTTTATGTATTTATGTAAATCAATTGCCGATCAAAACAAAATCCATTATCGAATGTCATTGCCTGTCAATTTCCAGCAATCGCGCATACATTGAATTAAGCCTTCCCCACACAGGCGCGATATTATCGATCGATAATACCGGACGCCTCATTGTGATAATACGTCACTATTACTTACTCACATTTGCATGCGTCGTAGTCGTATTTCTTATATATTATAATGACCCAAAAACAACAATATCGCAACAATGTGATTAGTAGGGACTTTCCACAAAACAGAAAAACCTATTAGAAATGTTACACGACAGATTTTACAAATATAACACTCACATATGTATATAATCGTTAATAATACATTTCATTAATTAGTAATCATGGATTTATTGGTCGTATTTATACCTATTCTTTTAATGCCAAATTAGCTCAAATTATACGTACCTAATATGAAATGAAAACACATTTTGACCGTTCAAAATAAAGATACTTAGTTATAGATAAAAAAGTATTTAAGACGATTCATACTTTGGATTGAACAAGCTTGAATGTTTACGAAAAATTTTAAAAGTACCTATATTGTGCATGAATTCTAAGAAAGTTATTTAAAACATTAACCTATTACTATAAGGTTCAAATGTCGAATTTTTCCTTCGTTGCGTAAAATCGCATAGCAATAACAATCGTGTCCCGCCTCCTTCACATTTCCATTTGTTTATGGTAACCTTTATTGATGGTTAATAACTCGCCTGTGTGGAAGAGGCTTTAAGGTTTCCACGCAGATATCCTTTAGAACTATCGGTCGAAAAACGAAATATACTGCTAACTTTGACAGTTCGTGGCAATTACCAATTCTAATGAAGTTTTCAATGATGATATGCCATTTAAGATATTTCTGGAAAATACATAAAAGATGTGAGGTTGAAAGGGTTTTGTATCGTTATGCGTATCAACTTGACCTGTCCGACGTTCGACGGCCGACAGACGCAATAAGTAGGTACTCTAAAATTAAATCGTTTAGGAATTATCAGTGGCTAAAGCAAATATTCCTGCATTATTTTCTTTTAAATAAAGCTATATAGTGAAAGTCACAATTTTCGAATATTCTTCACTTCTGAACAAAGTAATCAAAGTATTACATATTTATTATGAACCAGTAGGTATCAACAATTATTCAGGTTTTTCTTACTAAATACCTTATTGGAACATGATTTCTTGAGTTTTTGCCAATTATTATTCAGACAGCAATCCTTTCTATCTTTTACAAATAATTTTGTCACAGTTTCACATACCTAAGTTTTGAAAAACTTTATACCTAGTAAATACTAGGAAATGTTTACAGAGAAAATAAGTTTAGAAACTAAAACCGGATTACTGAAACATAGCGCTCTATGTTTCAGTAATCCGGATAGCCGAGGTCGTATGCCACTTCTTCGTTTAATTTATTATTTTATTAGAATAAGTGGTACACGACCATGGCTATGATATTTTATGGCCCGGATTTCGATTTTTTCTTTTTTTTTGGGACAAATAACAGTTAATAGTTTATACATGTTTAAGAAGTGTTAAACCCTTTCATTTGATACCAAACACGGCATACCTACTCATTGCTAATTTATTTTACGAAACAGATGACCTCTATAGGGCTCCACATTGCATTCAGTGACACGTTATATATATTATAACTAGCAGACAATTAAGACGCTTCTCTCATTTTTGCCTAGATCAAATAAGTAGTTGAGAAGCTATTAGGGATCAAATAAACCTACTTACATATATTCGTTGCTTGTCAAAATTATAACCCAGCCGTGTAGACGAGTGAAAATTTACTTGAAATTAAAATAATCAGTAATCCGCGATGTAGGTCACAAAGTGACAATTATGAAGGACAGAGTGAACATTACATTTAATGCCTGCTGTAAGACATTATCCAGGTAATAAATAACATTGACAAACTCATAGTTAATGTATTTACAGTTTATTCGTTGATGTAAGGCAGATTATTGCAACTGATTTGATTATCTGAACAGTCTTGTCATGTTATATCTATACAATTGTACAACATGTAAATGTTTTATTTTTTGTATAGAACACGTCTTTAATCACATTTGACTCCATCTCGCCTGATGATAAGATGATGGTCTATGTTACTATGGGGGCACCCAAATTGATAGCTTCATTTAATGTTTTTCACGCCCCGTTTAAAGAACCCCGGACTGTAGGAAGATGGAAACACGTGAGCTGGTAAGGAATTCCAAGACTTAATAATATGGTGAAGGAAAGACTCACTCATCCCCTTGACTCTTGATGGAATATTTTACACAATATACATCTGAGCAGGTGATATCTAAGCCCTGTACGTGTTGTTCTGTGCAGAAAAAGAGAAAATATATATTATACATTGGCATAGACCAGTACCATAGTCAACTTAACACTAAATAACTACTTCGAAAAGCACTTCGAAATATAATGAACACGACTCTCTACCGTTCCAGTTCTGTAACTCGACAGCTTTCAAGTTACACTTTGCATCGAACAACCGTGACACGAAAAATATTGTTTTACCAACCAGTAACACCAATATTTCGCAGTGTCACTGATTGCCACAAAAAGTGTTGCATATGACACGATGGGACTTTTTCTAACCAGTAGCAGTGCTACTCGTCTGGATGTTACTGAATGGGAATACACCTTTGAGATAGGATAAGAGCAAAGATCATCGTGTCCATGCTTGTGCGGCACAACCATGTTGTAATTAATTTTCTTGCGATTTACACCGCATAGCAAGAAATCGGGTCAACTTTTTTTATTCAAATTTATTTAGCTGCTACATTTTCGGTTAGGAAATTATTTTCCACATATCTCTTTTGCTTACAAAGTGTCCGATTTTCGGCAGTGGGCTCGCCCTCTATATTACGTAGGACGGAAAATCATAGTTAGCGAAATGTGGATGTTTGATACACCTCTGCTTACCTCTTCAGGAATTACGGGTGTGAGCATATGTATGTATTGTATGTATGTACTTCTTAGGTAATTGCATAACAGCAGACAAATGCAGATTTAAAATCTGTTAAATTATAGTTCCTTTTATGTATGAAATTACGGTAGAATATGTGAAACTTATAACTTCAAAAATACCTGTTTAAACCATATTCTAAGAAATAAATTTATTATTATTAAAAAAATATAACATTACACTACCCGTATGAGAAGTTAATGATAGTGGGCTCTAAGAAGATAGTAAGGTGATAATATGTTATTTAGTACCCGCATTCGCAAATATTTGCGTACGTACTCTCTCTCCCTCATCGACCGCCAGGCTGCTATGAACTCTTAACAAAGGTCAATAATAATTGAACAGCTGTCATACTTGACCTGTGGCATGGCTTGATTTGTCAACTGGCGGGAAATGGGCGTATGGTCATATGCCTATATTAAATACATTTATGACTGTATACTTCAGCAGAGCAGCAGAATGCCGTGGCGTGCCAGGTAGAGGACAAATAGGTAAGCAGGATTTGCAACAAAAATATTTTGATCCAAAGTGTAAAACAATAGAATAACATACCTATTTAAAGTATATGTACATAATAACAGGCCCCATTAATGTGTACTGCATATTAACACCAAAAAAATGATTAGTTAGTAGTAGTAGTAGTAAGTTTTTATTAAGGACCTTATGTCTAAAAATATACATGCGCAAATCAAAGTACAAAATATACATTCCATAAAGCCTTACATATAAAATAGAAGATTAGCACTTATAACTTATGCCTGTTTTAATTGCGATCATTAAAAACTACTGTAATTCACAGAATAGTTTTATAATCTTCTAAACAAATTACTCGAAACATATTATACAGCTATAAAAACTCATTAAAAAAATAAACTTAGTTCTGTTAATAGGCCTCTATATCTTTATTAAACGTTAAAGGGTTAAGAGAGTTGTGCGCAATAAACGAAATGGTATAGTTAACCCTGCAGCGGTCTTCACACTCACTTTAATTTAGTTAACTGTTTCGTTGCGCCCCGAGCGATGCAGCCCGGTAACTAGGGAAAGGGTTGAATAGTGATGCTCATTGCGTTTGTCGATCGATTAGTCGATGCAGCTGTTGCAAGAAGAAAGTAAGCCAATCGTTTGATTACAGTACAGTAATATGAGAGGAGAAAGAAATATTATATAGGTATTAGAACCTTTATCTTCGTTTTGAAAACGATGTAGTGCTTCTGCTTTAAACATTTCACTCTAGTAACCTTACGTATATTATAAATTTTTAGTTGCCATAATAGTTACTTCCAGATAATTATAAATTAGATAATAATCTGGAATGATTAAATCTCAGTTTTCTCACGAGAGATATAAAAATATATATGGTTTAATATTATTTATTTTAGGCAATAAATTACACACAACTTCCATATTTTAAGTTTACCATTGTTACTTGACAGTAACCAAATGTATAAATATAATCTAATTCTTTTGTTGTATTATCATTATTAGTGTTTGAGTTCTCATCACTTTTTTTGCAGAGCGTTTAACAAAGATTTATGTACTCATGTTTAAAAAAAAAGAATACCCCAATTTAATACAGAAGTGCTTCTTATGTTTAACAGAAAGTCGTAGTTAAAATTGAAAGTAGAAAAGCTAAATGTAGTTGAATGTTTGTACCCATAGATTCAAATATCGATAATTGTGATTTTCCATTGCCCATCACTAGACTCAGTCATTTTCATCGCGAGCTAATTTATATAGGGCCGGGCGCACCCCCGCCTATATTTAAAAGCTTATAATCGCGCGATGAAGTGTTGCCAGCGTTGATTAATCGCGACTGAATTCCGCAACTCGCTCTCAAATTATTGAGGCTCGCAGCACCAACAGTTTGTCACTGAAGCTCAACGGATCAAATTAAGAAATTGAAGGAATAATTTCTGCCTAGTGGAATGGTTATAGTACAATAATGGTTACTTCTAGGTAAAAGGAAAACAAATTCAAGGAGTTTTTGTATGTGTTTTGCGTCACAGTACCTATGATATAGCGCCTGTTCGATAATCCATTTTAAAGCAGCTAGAATAGTTTTCTTGATTGCGATATTTTTTTACCTAATGAGTACCTATGCACCTAGTGTAGTAGTGTAGTGTGTCGTAACTAGTGCGATGTAGTAGTGCGGGGGTAGTTGATCAAGAAACTTCACCCTCCTTGGAACTCTCAGAGTCGCTTGTGATCACGGCTAGTGCAACCTGACCGAAACGTAAATTATTGTATTTACCGTATGATCGCGTTAATACCCGGGTTTCGCTTACTATATATCATGCAACACGGAAGTTTGAAAGTGAGTATTGCAAACCCTTTTGGTTGACAATGATTAAAGAACAATTGACAGCAATTTGGACAATTTAGAAGAAAATATGCCCCAATAGTCATATAATCATAATAGATTTAATTGTAAACCAGTGTCAACTTTTAAGCATTTAAATTTCCTTGTGGGATTATGATTTATGGTGGATCTATTTCTACTACTTACAAAGCACCTTATTTCAGTTTCTACTAACTTTAATTAAAAAATCACCATTTAAAAGAGGTTCTACACATGGCTACATTAATTGGGTCCTTAACCGTCTTGTCCCTAAAAACAAAAATATGAAATACTTTGATCGTCCGTCGCATCTACCCTTTCGTGGCAATCTATGAAAAACACACATCGTAATAATTATTGTATTTTAGTAGAACCGTTTCGTTTTGCAACCGAAAAATTAAGTTAACTACTTAATAACACGAGTTTAACCCTTCAATTACCGAACAATAACGAATCGGGCATCGAACCCCGCACCTGCCGGCCGGTTCCTTCATAAAGGAAAGCTTGATAACATCAACGAGCTTGTCACATCACAAGCGTGTTGCCGAACAATTATTATATAATGGTATTTTATTGGCATTTTGTACATATGAGCAAGAAGTTTCACGCTTTATTAAAAAAAATACGCAATCACTTTTAATCATCTAACAAACTAATCATCATCATTCTTTGAGTCCATTCCCAACTCATTTGGGTTCTGCTTTCTAGTCTAACTAAGATGCGGCTGAACTTCGATATTTTTCGTGAAGCGACTGCCATCGGACCTCCACAACAAAATTGGCAATATCGAAGTTCTGTAGTTAGTCTAGTCGGACTTTTGAGGGCTCCATACCTGCAACAACTACCATAGATGTTCGTATGGCAACCAGGACCGACGGCTTAACTAGCTGTCCGAGGCACAACCAGACCAGTGCAAATAGCCACAACGCATGAATACAAATATTTGTACTGAGCGGAAATCGAACCCGCGCCTGTTGTATAGCAGTCGCGTTCATTACCATCATGCCACAGAGGTTAAAGCAAAATGGCTATAAAACAAACTAATATTATATACAGAGTGACAGAAATTGGTAACCTGTCAGGTAGACGGCAACAGGCAAGGGGGCTTTGTAACCAAAACATATTAATTCCCAACCGTAAATAAATAGAATAACATACCTGTTTAAAATAAACAAATATAATAACAGGTCCTATTAATGTGTACTAATCTTCCGCATATTAACTCAAAAAAAAAAACATTAATGTCACTTTAGTCGTAATTGCCATTCAGCAAATATCAATAAATCAATATACGCAATACACTAGCCACCATATTATTAACAGATTATTAAATTCAATTCATACGAATGTGTAGATTGTATAAATGTTTGTGATATATCATGATAGAACGACTGAAAATAGCATACAGTTATAATATGCTAGACCATGTTCTAACATTACTAACAATTATTACACGACTTTTTATGCTAGGAATCTATTCCTAGCATAAAAGTAAGAAATTAAATATAGTAATCCAAGCAAATTAGGGGTCATTAAATTGCTATTATCTAGAAATCGAGTATTCCGGTGTTTCAGGTCTTAAATTTCAACGAAGAGAATTGATTTCGGATTAGAAAGCTAATTTAGTGTTGACTACACATCATACATTTAGGTAAATGAATTTTGACATTCCCAATCAGGTAATTCGAATAATTTGTGGAGAAGATCTTTTACTAGTATTAGTAGTACTATTAGTACAAAATAGAATATTTTACTATTAGAATCGTTGGAAAACCATATGTTAGGTATGCGTAATAGCCCCCTCCCCCATTTTATATTTTTTATAATTAATTTCTGCCATGTAACACCTATTTTAATATGTTAAAAATAAGGGATCTAGAATAGGTGCTTGGTCTTTCGGTAACTTTCAACAGTAATACGTATTTTGTGAAATTTGAGTATCGTTATATTATTTTTTGACAAAAAGAATGTAATGCTTACGAGTATAAGCTTACATGTTATCTACTGTTATCTACTAGGTCAAACGAAAGCTGTTCCCGTTGCACCTGTAATTAGAATGGGTACAAGTGTAATCTACATTACATGCACACAATATCATTACAAAACTACTATAAGCCAGCTGTCGGTAGGTACTCTAAAGCCCGTCACATATGTAGCTATAATTTATATTAACATAATATAGCATATTACCTAGATTTTTTAAATTTTTCTCATAAAGTTATGAAAAAAATGTAATCTTATATAAAATGTATGTTATTACAGCTTTATGTGCGGTGAATTGTCCACAGCTACATTCTCTTATCTATGATTTCAGGTACAAAATAAATATTTACTCTGAGAGAATCTAACTCCGGGCCTCCGCGTAGCAGTCGAAAGTTCTACCGCTACGCCACAGATGCCGATAAGACAGACGTATGTATAAAAAATTGTATACAATATATACACCTATGTTAGCGAAGCCCGGGTATTAACGTAATCATATTATGGTAAATACAATAATGTAACTTTTGATTTGCTTAACGTTTCGGCCAGGTTGTACTAGTCGTGGTCACAAGCAAGATTGAGTGTAATTATTGTATTTACCACATAATCGCGTTGATACCAGGGTTTCGCTAACCATTAGAGTCAATAGGCGGCTACCAGTATACTTTTGAGCAGATCATCAGTATTTATACATTTTAAAAATGGTCTACCACGGCACTACTCTCCTGATAATGGACTACCACTGTTATTTTTCAATTAATCAATTCACTGTTATGTTTCATATAGGAATACATGTACAAAATTCTAGGTCTGGTTAAATACATAGGTAGCCGCCTACGGTCTCTCAATTCATAATGCATTGCTATAATTTATATTACTATAACTGCGAGTATGACAAGCCTTTGGGATCGCACAACAATTTTTGTTATTTATGGTCCACAGTCCGTCAAAACGGAGTTCCGTATAATAACTTGCGATGTTATCAGCAGAAATTATTATCGCTTGTAATGCGTCTCCAATCGACCGAGACAATTAATGATTCTTAATTGATCAATTCTCACCTGTCCCATATTTAATAATATTTTACGTGTACGGCTTTTATGGGATCCATTTTGTCATCTGACCTCTACACCCTGAAAGGAAGATCTGCGTGAACCTCGTCCGTAAAAAAGCAAGCAGGTGAGGATTGACTTGGGCTTGGAGATTTTGGTGTGGCTAGCGTGTTGAATGTATCTGTTCATTATAACAGATTTAACTATTAATTTATTTATTTATTTATGTGTGTATTGATCGCAGGTTTATAAGTGCCCAGTTAATGGCAATAAGCTCGCCACCTATTTATTACATTGGAACCTAAACATAAACTGGCGAAATGTGGGTGCTAGCACCTCTGCCTACCCTTTCGGGGATATAGGCGTGAGTTTGTTAAATTTTTTTTCATTAATAATGGACACATAATAATATTCGATAAAAAAAAATTAACTGACAGTGTCCAGTATCGAGATTATTTCAATGTAAGACTAGTGTAGGTGCGTGAATAGAAAATGTTCAAAAATGTTTCGACAGTTGTCGCAGTGTATCGCTGTAACTAAAAGTCAACAGGGTACCCAATACAAAGGCATTTATTGTACGAATTTTACGCTTCCACGTGGGGAGCTGTATAGCAGGACAGCTAGCCTTGATACTTTCTAATTTGTATTTATTTCATCCCATATTTATGTTGTCTACATTTTTTGATAATGTGTTTATTTGATATGCTTCATTTACAGCAAAGGTAGCTTGGTTTGACTGTAGAGGAGCGTGAGCTGTATCTTACAATAGGATCTCCTATGCGGTATAGGTATCTACCTATGAGCAGCAATATACTCCAATAGACTAAAATACGATTACCTACAAGTAATGTCATAAAAAAAAATAATTACGAGAGACTGAAAATGCCACTCTACACATGCTTTTATCCACATACTACTTACCTATATACCCTGGATTGAGCAATAAATTCAATTTACTGCTAAAGTTTCTAAAACATTATTTAACCTCAATTATTAGATTAGTATAATATCTTGTTGTTGGTTGACTTGCTAACTGATATTTAATTTAAAAAAGAGTCTGAGGCAAGTATCAAGACCTTTTCATCTAATAACCAGCATCCCTATGCGGCCACAGACCGCGGTGTGAAACTGAAGGGTTGCATCACCACATACCCCTTGCACAATTTCGTCACGCTTGTCTCTGTACGCATACAGCCCTACAATATGAACCACAGCCTAATAACATTGCTAAACAATAATTACCCTTCTGCCTATATTAAGAAACTTTTATTAAAACATTTTTGTCGTATGGTTTTATAAAAAAAATTAAATTTACTCTTTCTATTGAAGGGTGAAAAATATTTTTAAAAATCAACAATAGAGACGGATAACTAGTTTGCAGTGTAAACAAATTGTTTTATTGTAACTTTTGCGAAGTCAGTGGTTTTGTGTTGGATGGGTAAATATTTACGCCACATTTGAATGTTAATACTTGACATATCATGTCGGTTACAAGAGCACAAATGAAATGCAAATTATTTACGTACTTACTGCTTATAAGTTAGGTACACCAAGAAAAAATACTTACAAACAATTGATGATTGCCTATATTGTTTAGTTTTCTTCTTTTTTTATACCACTTAGGTGGCAGACAAGCACACGGCCCACCTGATGGAATATGGTCACCGTACCCTACGACGTTTGCAACATCAGGGGTGTAACACTCGTGCTACCCTGTGGAAACCCTATCGAATACCTACCTGTGCTGTACCTGCTAGATATAAATCGAAACTTAATCATATCCACGAGTATAGAATAGTCCTCCAAATATTATCTTCCACTATACTCTATAAAAAAATACTCACATGAAAAATTTACAAACATTAAATTACAGAATCGTTCGAGAAACCTTTTACCGGACCAGTGCTTATGAGTTAGCAACACTGGAAAGTATTTTACCAAAACTACTCAATGTGACCAATCACCATTGATTTATTTCCCATACAGTGAGAGATTAATAATTAATCCAGCAAAAATGCCGCCGATGGTAGCAGTGCGGGGGAGTCAGCACGCCATATGGGCCCAATATCAGACCGGGCTAAAGTCGACGTGCCGAATTATCCGTAATCCTGGCCATAATGTGAACATGTTTCAAAAATTTCAAATGGGGACAGACCTTTATTGTGAGGACGATTGGTTAAGGAAATGTATAATGTACAGTCACCCTCAGAAGTCTCACATTGCTAGTTAAAAATTACTTTAGCTTTAAAATATGGCATAAAATAATAAACGCATTAACTTATATTAATTTTCTGTTCTGCTAATTACAAAAAAAATACTTTTTATTACACAATACCTATGTTTTTTTTAATATTGCGATGGGCTCGCGTTTGATCACTATCTCACTGATGATGATGTTGTGGTCAACGGTGGAGCACACTCTTGCCTAGAAGTCTTCTGGTCTTGAAGACTTGCAAGTTATAGTCAACAAAGAAGGCGTTCACTCTTTGACTGTACACATAATGAATGTTTTAGCGAATCGCTTGGTGGTGGTGAGTCGCTGTACGCCTGGTATTATTTATCTCTAACATCTCTGTATTTATTTCTATGTAATGGTCGTACGCCAGCATTGTAGTAAGTAGAAAAACGTTGTATCTGCCTATCACATTCGATACATGTAATGATTCATTGTAAAAACCAGTGTAGCGACACTTAGACGACGGTTGGCGGACGCATACTTTGACGGGAGAGGTACCGACCAATTGGCATGAACACTACAGGGTTGAAGTATTGGGTGCTATGTGTATGTTTTTGTTTCTTTTAAAGATATTATGTTTGAATCTAAATGTGGAGGCTTGTTAATAGCCATTTGAATGAATTGTTTGTAAACACACTTGTGGATTAGTCTGTAAGCCTTCTTCAAAAAATAATAAATAAATAAATAAATAAATAAATTGAGGAAGACTCTACTGTAACATCTATTTGGACGAACATAGTTTTCTATATGAATTGCTAATTAATATATCTTGATCTAGATCTTCAAAGATAGACAGACATAGACATAGGTTTTTCCCAATATTGGGAGGCTTTGGCCTACTGCTTCCATGCTGATCGACGGGATGGTACGGGGTTTTTCGAGTTTTCCTCCGGATTCTTCCTTTTGTCGCCTCTTACGACAAGATATCTAAATAACCAAGAAAGTTAAAGCTTATAATATTGTAGATCTTATTAATAAAGTGGAACATATCTACGCACAGAATCCAATACCTACTATATTATATACTCGCCTAACCCATCAAACTGAAACATAACTAGAGTTGAAAGTTATACCAATATACCTATATAGCTTCACAATATCGCCGCCGCAATATTCAGTGTACCCGTAGGGCCGTCTAATTCCGCCACTGACAATATAAGGGTTGAAGGTATTGACACAAATGTGCGGCTACCCTCTGTTTGCGGTTATTGTTTCCTTGATTCAGACCCGTGGTTAATTCATTTACGAGCGACCCCGGGCCCCGGCTGATTGTGGACTGATTTGATTTTTCAGTTTAAATACTACGAATTAAACAAGGAATAGTCCAGACCAATAGATATTATATAAGGAATTTCGTAACCCTGGATAACGTTTTGATAACGGCAGATGTCGACTAATTCTGAAAATATCTCATATTGCAATTTCCGTGTTATTATATAATATAGTCGAATGTATGATCTCATCTGCCTCCTCTACAGCCTCTGTTTAGTAATGATAATAGTACGTAGAAATTTTATTCCATTCGTTGTACAGACTAAATAGTCTTGGTGTATTATCATAGTTTTAAAATGTTCAACATGTTTCAGATTTCCCTTGAGGTTAGAAATAATACTTACTATAAATATCTAAGTACGAAGGTATTCAATATTTTAGATACTTAAGATTTCTTATGCAAAATTAGATTTTAATCAGACATAACTTCTATCTATAATAGGAAAGAGTTGTATATTATGTATAAACATTAAGCAAATATGACATTTCTACTTATATTTGGGTACTGAGGGTCAAGTTCGAGACTGATTTTTTTCCAAATTTCCATAAAGGCATACACACTGCCTACAATTAGATTTATTCTTCTTCAAAATATACTTAAAACAATAGTAAAAGCGCAATCAAATCCATTCAAATAAAGGTACGTACCTCGGTTGCTCAAGTAAACTTCAAACATCTATTCCAAAACCAAAATCAAATTTGATTAAAATGAAAGAGCACACAAAAGGCGCCACGAATGTGCGGCGGCGACAGCTTGTTGAAATCAAATTATAAATAAAGGAGGGGAACAATAGGGTCCAGGCACACTGCACCGAGATGATCCCGGTGATGGATGGAAGAACTACGTGGTGACGCGACGCGACGGAATGGATAATGTGAGCACGGAATTGACGCGCGAGATGCGAAAATGACGGCGCCGACGGAGCTCAGGAATATTTTGTGTGCATTGGAATGTAATGTCAATAATGTTGTATTCATATATTTCATTTTGTTGAAAAGATACCACTATAAACTACTTATAACTACTTAATTTACACTTATATTGTACGATTAAGTTTTGACATTCGGGTATTTGTGTCCTCTTGTTTTTGCAGTATGAGTTTTTTTTAACCTTTAATTTTAATTTTTCACTGTAATTTACCAACAGTTAATATTCAGTCACCTTCTATGGTCTATTGTTATGATATTAGGGTAGCAAATTAAAATATATTGCAACTTTCACGCTTGCTGAACCAGAGGGAGGAAAGCAAATGGACGAAAGGAAAGGTTTCAAAACAGGTATCAAGTCAGCCTACTTAAAAAATATACTTGGAATACTTCTTGGTACTTCTTCTTCTACTTGGTAAGTGGTAATATACCACTTACCTTCAGATCGATAGAGTAAGTGTAACACTTTTCACTTACAAGTAACATGATCGTAATGAAAAATTCTGAGATGATTCACAAACTTTCTGAAAACTATTATTGTATACATTTTCTACAAATTCCATAAAAAAAAAAATAATATATGTAAAAAACAAACCGCGGTAACCTAGTGGTAATAGACTGCTAACACGAGGTTTCGGGTTCGATCCCAAGTTTTACCATGGCCCACACCAATGACTTTTCGATGCTTTTCTAAGTTATGTGTGTACTGTGTATTTATCGCAGCTTTATCAGAGCCCAGTTAATGGCAATAGGCTCGCCACCTATTGGATCGGGACCTAAAACATAAACTAGCGAAAGGTGTGGATGCTAGCACTTCTGCCTACCACTTCGGGGATACAAGCTTGAGTTTATTTATGTATGTATTTTTTCCAAATTCCCTATATTAATTCGTCTTATATTTTAGTATACATTTACCAAATCACAAACTTATCAAATAAGTACACAGGTTGTAAAGCAACAGCAGTTACAATTAATTGTGGCCGTGGAGTGGTCCCGCGGTCGCGCGAGTCGTGCGGTGGTCGCGAAGTTTCCCCCTATCCGCGTGTAGCATGTCGGAGCGACAGCTTAGGGGTCGTATTACACACTGTTACGAGTTTTGTGTTTTTTGATGTGTTCCGGGTTCAATTTTGGTTTGACAACTTTGTTGATTGGTGTGCTTTTGCGGTTCGTTTTGAATGTGATCACGTGTTGCAGTTTAATTTTGATGACAGATATTTTGAGTTGTTTTAGGTGTAGGCATTTTAAAAGAGTTAAGACTAGATGATATCCCCCGTTCTACAAGAGCAGTTCTAATTGAGTATACCACAGCTAATAATAACCTTGTGTTGCGTTTCCGACGGTGAATAGAGTAGCCAGAGGTCACTGGAGAGGCTTTATGTTTTCAGTAGGAAGACCAAGAAACTTTACTTTGTCTTCTGCACAGACAGCACAAAAACTTAAGTGAGTTTCATCATACCCTCCCCCTTTCCCCTCCTCCCTTTACCCTTCTACATGGTCGGCAGTACGAGTGTGACGCCCCTCGTGTTGCAATCATCCACAGGCCACCATGTTTCAACCACTTTCCATCAGGTGGGCCGTGTGCTTGTCTGACACGTAAGTGGTCTAAAAAATGAAAGGTTTTATAGTGTCCTACGAGATCTTCGGGTAACAGTCGCTATCGTAAAAGCCGAGATAATGTGTAGGTAAATCGGTGAATCGAGAAAATGAATAGAAGAGTAAACAACGGGCACGAATGTGTAAGCTTAGGATACGACTGAACTAACGCTGTTATGAGAAAAAAAATTAGGTATCTGACTACCTATTTTTATCTATATTCTAAAACCTATATTACAAGTTACGTCTAGTTTTAGTATAGATAGGGAAGTGGCACTACACAGCGCTATTACTCTGAATATTTCCATTTGAGCGTACGTTTCAATATCCCGGTGGCCCGTCAGTGCCAAATGCCGCCATCTTGATGCGGAGTGTGACGTCACAGTCGGTCGGCATAACTTGTACACCACTGTGGTGTAGTTATTGTCAAATATGTGCGTCAGCTGCTGTCGGGGTTCATTTTCCAACAATTTAACTCCCTTTCTTTTATTGAAATGTTTTCCCTAACGGCCCAGTTGGTGTATTGCTGCCTACACCGCTACATACCTTCACACAAGAAGTTCATTGTTTCCATCTGGTATTTGACCAAACAAGCTGTTTGGTTAAAATCTGAAGGTGATACTATAGTCACTTACCTAACTGGATACCTCAATATTCTTTATTAACCTTTACTATATTATCTATTCCTGAAATTTGGAAAATTGAAAAATTTGGAAATATCTAACTACCCTTCGATAGCAAATAAAAGTTAATAACACCTTTACTACACAGCGGCTACTAAGCAAGTCTGTTTGTCTGACCAAAGAATCAAACTCGGAACCTGGAATTTCATTCGATTAAGAGTCGTTTTAACAGGTCCTCTGCGATTCTATTATATTACTGGCAATAAAAATAGTTCTATTAACAATTTCCAAACACATATTAGAATCTGCAGTAATGATTCTTATTCCAGTGGTGTGTGCGGGCCAACTCCTCGGAGATAACTCTTTTAGCCATTAGCGAGGCTAATTGTGAAGCTGCGCAATCCCCGTATACCCCTACCGATCCTCAATACCAACTGCTGTTAGGGTGAGGGTGTATGCAGAGTTCAGACGCTGCGATTTGACGGATCAGCAAAGAAATTAATCCTAATAAGCACCTAATATTATTAAATTAAGCTGAATTAATACAATAATACCCCAAATAATATATAATTTTTAAATGGATATCCACCCTTTTTACATCTACTTCAATATCTTATCTGAAATAATATAATCAGCACATCATTCTTTGGGGTATTATTGCCTCCTCAGTGCAAATCTCAATATCTCTACAGTGTATTTGCACAAGAATGTGCTTTTCAGATGTTTGTTCATGTTCTAACTCGTAAAGTTGTACTTAATTTACATCTGAACAACGCTATGTATAAAGTGTACGGAATAATACCTCCATGTGTGTTACAACACAAAAATTTCTAGTGGAACCCATCACTCCAGGGGCATTTAGCTAAATATTAGTTAACTTCAATGGCTTTGTAATTTGTTTAGTCCCTACCAAGATCAGATATGAAAAATAAATCTTACGGTATACAACCATAAATAGAGGCATTTTAGTAATAGTTACCTAGATATCGATCAACCTTCTCAGAAAAAAGCAAATTCAGCCTATCTGAGACCTTAGGCAATTTGCCTGCACCTGACTTCGAAGCACCGTTCACAGACACCTGCCTGCCAAATGCGATTTAGCCCTAAGCGTCAGTTCCACGTAGCCCGGGAGACCGCAATCGGCACGAAGCGGTTTTATCGAGTGTGACCGAGGAGATTGGTGCTTTCAAAAAAGCGCACTTTAATTTTGGGCGCCGCGTTGGAGCACGGATGCGGCCGTGCGTAGCCACCGCCTATTTATTTTATTACCTATAAAAGTTTTAGAGGCTTCAGTTTTCTCAAGACGTTTGAGAGATCTTCCTAGGATAGGTTTCAGCCAAGATGATGTTGGAAATCGTCCAACCCTTGGAAGAGATTTGATTTTTTTTCTAGGTAGGCCAAAGTAATGGTGTTTTTTAATAGGACGTCTTGTAGAAATCAAAACTAAAATTTTAATATTTCTGGAAAATTATGGAATACTTTTCCTGACTGCACATATGGACTATTTATATAGTAAGTCTAAAAATTAACGTGTATTTGTTAGATGACATTTTTAAACTATGGGACTGAAGACACTCAGTGAATGCGCGGTCTCAAAAAGGAAACTTATTCGTGAATTTTTAGGTTAAATATGGAAGACGACGACGACGATGGAAGTTTTTGGTGGCGTAGCGGTAGAAGGCTCGACTGCTACGACCCCCGCAGTCGGCGATTCGATATTTGCTCAGTCCCAATATTTATGCGTATACTTACAATACCTTGGTCCGATCAGATTACATTTAGCAGTATAAAAAAATCATACATAGATATTTATTAATGCCACCCAAAACAACAGGAGCTCTCTGACTAATAAAAAAGTTTAACTAATTTACGCAAATATATCAAACTGCAAAATGCATTTCTATGAACAAATAAAGAAAAAATACTTACCTACCATATAAATCTTGTTGAAACTATAATGTCGAAGTTGTAGACCCAAGTCGGGCTGGGGACAGACGGGGCTGGCCCCTTTGACTAATCGCCAAGCAATCGATACCGAAGTTTTTTCCTTGCCCTCAAGCGGTAGACAAATTGTCTTGCGAGAAGAAATTAATTTGACAAGTCACCGGGTAGAGTGGTCCCGAGACGCCTGTATTAATTTATTTGGACAAGAAAAAATGTGGCCGCGGTCAGGAGCGAGCTGCGACGAGTGCAGACGAATTGCGTAAGCTGTCACTCGAACTAGCTGAGTGATTGCTATTTGTATTGTCAAATAAATATTGTAGTTTGTGCTGGTATGTTTCCTTTATAGAATGAACGTATGAATGAATGAAGGTTTATTGTTATCACAGGTTAAACAAATAGGTCTTGAATATAAAATAAAGATCTCTGTGATATATCGCGGTCGGGGAGGTACAAAATCTAATTAAATAATATAAAATAAACTACTCTCAGATGCATTAACAATATGTGGTATATCGCACAAATACTCTGATACATTATAATAGGCTTTATATTGTAGAATACGCAATAATATAATATTTTCTTCATTTCGAATATATTCGAGTAATAATATTATACAATTTACGTACCACGTACAAAATTCTTGTGCATGAATGCAAATAATAGAATGTACTATGCATAGTACATCACTGTGACATATTTAGTTTAAAACTCTTAAAAAATGAAGCTGAAACGCCTAAGTTCTTTTCTAAAATTTGGTCTATGGCTCTTAAGTCTATTAAATTATAACTAAATAAAAAATCCTGGCAGACTAGAATTTTAGCCACTATCACTTCCCATGGGGTGTTGTACAGGGATTAATAAATAGGGATATTTAACAACAATATATATACAGCCCAGACTCAGCCTCAAATCTAAGGCTTGCTTCAACAAAAATGTATAGAATACAGCAATAGACTCACTCCCTATAACGTGAGACAGGATTCAATGATTGATAAGTTTGGGTGTTAAATTCGCGTCCGCCTATTCTGAAGGGAAATAGGCGTGAGAATATGTATGTAAGGATGATAAAAATCAAATGCACTAGCTAGTAGGCTCAGTAAACAACTATACAATATCGCGTCATCTGATACGAAGAAAAAATACCTTATTAAATCAAACCTAAGTTGCGAAGTAAATATCAGTCACATACCAAGCATCAAAAAGCAGAGATCCCAATAAAGCTTAATACTAGGGCGGATTCGGTTATCACCTATACGGACATAATGACATCAGGAAAAACTCTTGTGGAAATATAAGACTTATATCTGTATCGGAGGGGAGCTGTAGGGGAGGCGGATTTATGACATTCTGATGATACAATCGAATCAAATAAAGCATCTATATAAATCAATGTCCGATTGGAGTGCGAGGTGAGAATGATATATCTGTCTGTGAAGGCGAACCGTGTTTGAGTTGTGCGAATAGTTTGAGTGGGGCACAAATATGAACTGTACTTTTGAACTTTCGCGTTGCATGATACATGGTTAGTAAAACCCGGGTATTAACGCGATCATATGGTAAATACTATAATTTACCTTTAGATTTGCTTGACAAGCGTGGTCAGTCGGCTTGTGACCACGACTAGCGCAACCAGGCCGAAACGACTTAACCGCATTGTGCTAACCATATATGAACTGTTATTAATTTTAAAATATAATTTTAGTATGGATCAAATATGACAAGATGTCAAAGCAGTTGATAAACCTATTGGTAAGATGCAATAAATACATTTATTAAGAATTTTCGAACGGTAAACCTCAAAAGTATTTATTTCAAATCCAGCAATCGGTTCGTTGCCACTGCGTCAATGAATAAGTCAGGCTCTTCTTCAAATTTATTAATAAATAATGTGTTCAAAATTATGCACAATAATTATTTTATAATACCAAACATCCTCAAACAATACGACATCGGGCCTGAGACCCAAAGGTACAGTCATGTCGCGGTGCTCGCCGTAAAAAGAGCAAAAATTTCAATTAACAACGTTCGGATATCGAGTAATGAGTGGTTGCGGGGATTTATCGACGGATAACCGATAATTAAACGTCTTTGTTCCCGAGGTCGCGGCGACACTGCGCCACGCCTGCTACGGAACGTACTGGGTTCGAGCACACAGCATGGAGTGCATCGTATTCTATATAACCTGTAATTTTAAGTGTGTAGTAACGGCTGAGGTCTCGAATTCGATTCCTGCTAGCTGCAACCAGTAAAACTAGGGTATTCTTTATTTTTTTTTACTATTAAGGTAACAAAAAAGTTCACAGTTACACACTCATGTTAAGTTAAGCGTTTGCAGTACTCCAGATGTCATTATTGTGAAGTACTTAATAAATGTACAAGATAGTACACAATGTATAATTGTAGTACTTAGATACATATTTAGAAGAAGTGATACCACTCGAACTGATACCTAGGACGCGATAAGTGAAGGCTCCATTAATCATGCCTCTAAATGAAGTTAGATCTTTTTATATTCTTTTCTATGTTCATTTTAAAACTGAAGAAGAATAAATTGAATAAGATTCTAATGTGATTTCAAGACATACATGTTTGTTAAACCATGATCAGGAAATAAAAATGAAAACATTATCCAAGAGTCACATACATCGGTGAATTCACGAGTCGCGGCCGGCGCGGACATACGGACAAAGGCAAAAAGTTCAGGCCGCACAAGACGCGGCCGCATTGTTCCTGTGTGCTTACGGGAACAATGATCTGTCGACGACCAAACCGCCGATAACATAATAGCTCTTAAATTTAACTAATAAACGCCCGCGCGATCGATAAACAATAAGGTTTGTGGAAAAAGGTATGAATGGGACGGGCGAATTGTTTTAATACCAGGATTGAAACGAAAAGATCATGAAAGACAGCGCGGAGCCCGTGTGCACGACTGGGCTTTCAAGCTTTTGAAATGAAAGTCTTCAATCCTTTTTAACTGGTGTTATGAGTTAAAAGAGATATGAATTAACTAAATGATTTAACAATGAACAGAATCAAAAGTAATGTAAAAGTTGAATAGATTTAAATGGTATTTTATACCACTTAGGTGGCAGACTTGGTGCCGTGGACCCTGAGGAGGGGAGTAGAGGGTGCAGGTTAAAAGATTCTCTGTAATAGGAGCGCAGAAGACAAAGTAGGACTTCATACTACCACAGAGCAGTATCAAACTAAACCCATAGTCTTCCCACTGATAACACTTTTGTGCTAATCCAGTGAGCTGTTGATACTGTAAGCTAATGACATTAAAAACAAATATATATGATTATGAGTAAGTCAAGAGGCTTTCAACAATGATTGAATTTTTGATAAGCCTTCGAACTCCGCATCTCATTACGGTCTAGATTTTTTCTGAAGTTCCTTATTTGATTCCTAACGATAAATCCCTCTTCTACATCGACTTAAGAGCTTGTAATAATTCCAATATTTCAATCGATACAATCCCATAACACTTTTTTAATCACAAGATCTCAAATCAATTCTCGTCGTCTATTGTAACCGTTGTAAGCCGGTATCGGACATCATCTTCATCACCCCGTACAGATTTTGATGACTTGACATATTTGACAGCTACAATAACTTCAAAACATTTAGTAGATATTGAATTCTATTATCACACCTTAAGCATCATAATCGAATGTCGTAATAGTAGCTTAACTTACGTTTAATAACTCTAAAGTTTTTACATATGAAGGTATGTAATAATGTCCTGAATCTTATATTTTATTGGCTAAGATTCAAAATCAATTGCATAGACTATCAATGGACTCAAGTATAATTATTTGAAGTGCAATGTAGCACAAGATGTGGGTACATCACCAGTCCTTCATGTGTTCCATTCACGGGCATTACCATTCATATCTTTGATACTGATTTGATGTTTGAATGGGAGTCGAACGTGTGGTACTCATTCATGAAGTAGAAGTGCGTACTAACTATATGAAAATAGAGTCATCGTTACTTTTAACTTTTGATGCTGGAGAGATTTTTGTTTACGTCCGATTCACCAATGGTAATTTGAAATTGTATTAGTAATTGAATGTTAAATGATCTAGGTATAATGACTTAGTAGTATATTAAAATGTTCTAATCAAAGTTTACTTATCTGTGTGGGAGGTGCGTTTGCTAGATGGCATGCCCACGTGTCGTGACAAATAAAAGGAATGACAAATCAAACCATGGAAATAAGTAGAAATGAATTAAGGAGTAAATTTTGGATATTATCTTTACAATAGCTTGAATGATGGCGAACTCGTAGGTTCAGTCTGCAGGTTTTAGACTGCAGGCACGCTCTCACTAAAGATCAAGGTGTAAATGTAAAAACACATCATCATTCTTTGAGCCTATTTCCAATTCTGTTGGGGTCGTCTTTCTAGTCTAACTAAGATGCGGCTGAATTTCAATATTTTCCGTGAAGTGACTGCCATCGGACTTTCACAACAAAACAAATCGAAGTTCTGTAGTTAGGCTAGTCGGACTTTTGAGGGCTCCAAAAGGTAACTGGTAAAGGTAAAAACACAACCCTAACAAAATTCCTTGATCACTCCGGCGCATGGCACGAGCCGAGACGTGATTAATACAGCCACACCCCGCGCCCCGTGCGGTATGCTAATGCGCTTTGTCTTGCGCGAGTAGGCGCGCGTGCATCCTGTCTGTAGGATGGAAAAAAAATTGTCAATTGTTGTGACATGTCAGGTAGGCGATGATGCTGCAATCGTGTGGGCTGTAGGGATCGTAATTGAAGAGAAGAATTGTTGAAGGGCGGGTGAGGAGGTTGGTTAATTAGCTAGGTAATACGCAATGGATTAAAGCGAATAGATAATGGTAGAGTGCGTGGGTGTATAAGGCTCCATCGAGTTGCTCAGGGTCTTGTCAATTTTACGTGTAAGCTGGAGTCTTCACGGAGTTAAGATGCTCCCATAAAAGTCTCAAGCGAAGTCTAAAGGAGCAGATAGAATAAGAATTGCTACTAAGATATATGATCGAGTGCACTGTGGTCCAATAGTAGTGTATCTGACATTGTGAGCGGTCGGGGGTTTCATTTCATTTGCGGAATTTTCGGTAAGAGCAGTATCAGCAAAAGTGAAGTCAAGTCCAAGATCTCAAAAGTAGTACTATTCTTGCAGAAAAATCCAAAGTTTTCTGAAAAGTACAGAAAATATTATTATTTACAGTCGTTCACAAAAACAAATGTTCAAAAACTACATTAGGATTTCATACTGTCTGGTTTTGTCCGTTTTTTGCTCAAGAATAAGACTCAGATAGCTAAACCGTATTGTCAACACAAACGCGACACATTTGCTGTAATTACCCCTGCCTACCCTACAATCCGCGCATTAGCCACCTCGGCTTTCCACACGGGCCTTTACTGTTCTACGCCTTGAAACCACAAACCATCTGGTACCGGATTCTCCATTATACTTACAATCCAATGCTTCTAAAGTACGAACAGATGAAAAGAACAGAGCAATTGTATCGGCAATGAATATGTTGTAACTGTATAACGTGGTTATTTGGTTTAGATGTGAGGGTACCGGGGTGTCAAACCTATGATTAGAGCATTATTACTGGAGGGAAGTAATTGTGGCGAAAAAACGTTGCAGTTTCGCCTTTAAATGGGGTATTGTCGCTGAGCAAACAGTTAATATGATTTGACCGACGCCTCGTAAATACATTTTTGTATACAATACATAGAGTAATGAATAACTGTAATAGAGTCTGGATAAATGTCTCGATGCAACAGTGTAGCTATATTGAGTATAACTGCAGCATATGGGGTTCGATTTCCCGACTTGGGAGTTTAAAGGTTAATCTTGTTTTTTTTTTTTAAATTTTCAAACAGGTATTACCATCGATTCTTTTTGTTTTTTCAGGTTTAATGATAATAGAAGGGACTCGTAATGTATGTACAGAAGCAAAGTGTGAGCTGTCATTTCTAGGTATGTGCCATGAAGAGAAATAGGCGTGGGCAGATCAAACTGTACGTAAAATTCTTCACAAAATATGATGTAATATTTATTATACGTTGAAATATAATCGTTTTAACAGCGTTGATTCAAGAAAACGTGAACTTTATAAATATGTTTGTGCAATTTTCATACCCAACTCACCTTTCTTGAGCATAAGTCATTTCAATTAATCAGAGTTAACGAAGGCTTTAATTAAAATTAATAACGTTTTCGCAGGACATTGTCGTCTGCTTGTCCGCACGCACATCTCGACTCTCTCTGACATTCATCATCAATTCAGACATACTTTGGAATATAATTTCTTGTATCTGTTATATTTTATTTTTGAAATTTTGACTCTGAGTTCACTAATAAGTTGAATATTTGAAAAGAGCCTTATTAACTAAATTAAGCTTCTGGAGATGAGTCCTTTGGGATCAATAAAATTCTGAACACGCAGTTTTGTCAATCATGTGATGAGGTATTCTGATACCCAATCAGGAATTGAACAGAAACTGTCAACTGTATAAGCAAACCATTGTTACTGTTTCTTTATATTCCTGTTTCGCTACTGTTGCAAACGTTTCCCAAATATTGCTTCAACTGTACAAAGAATCTTTAATTGTAAATGTCACTAGTCAATTCTTATCTCATCTAGATATCATAAAAGGAAGCATGTGAAATATCTTGGGAATAATCACATCAAAATATTAGATGGTCGATGTCAAAAACTGAATAGCAGCCAATTTTTATAGTGATAGCATCGCACGCAACTACAATCGCCCAATTCGAACAGTCACTAAATTGATCTCATTTAAAAAGGTGAAAAATTGTACCACATTCTAGGAACAGGCAGATTACACGGGGCGATTGCAAGAAACACTATTGTACCCAATAACACCGTCACTGATTGATGAAGTCAAACTTTTTTTGAGAAACTCGCGCGTCCATTTAATCGAAGTCGAAAAAAATACTGAACACGTAACAATGGCCGCTTTTTTCATAACAATAAGAGAGCGCTCTATGCGATCATCGATTACTTTTTTATCGGCTACAATATCAATAATCTGTTTACGCCCACTGTTAATTTCGACGTTAGTAAAATTGAAATTTGACACGTGTTACGAAGCGAAAATAATTTTGTGGGTGCATGATTGTGCGCTTCTAACTATTTTGTTTGTTTCCTTTGGCCGACGCCTCGTGAGTCGACTCGGGGAGGCATTTAGTGCGTGACTAGCGCTTTTTTATTACCTTTGAATTGAAAAAAGCAGTTCTACACGAGTCGCCTCACTCGAGCAGCCACGACGCACCCACACCTGATGGCGCACTATCACTCCATCTGCGTCTGTCTCGACATCCACTTCAACAAAAAGAGGTCAATTTGGCGAACTGGCCGTTGGATATAATTATATGCCTACATTATTAGCGCTATTTCTAGTAATGGAGTTGTCGGTGCAACTGCAATCATTTCCCATATTTTATTGGCAACTTTACCATTAACAGTTTTTTATCGTAATGCCGGGTGTATTAGATATGACAGCTCGTTCATTGGTATTTTTATTGCGCACCGCAGTGCTCGAGTCGTAGTCGACCGTTCGACAAATACTTAAATACGGATAGAATGTCGAAGCTTGTCTGAGGAGCTACCATAAGGTATTTATAGCGCCCATCGGGTGTCGTAAAAGACACTGATTGTATCAATATTATTTCAATTTTCTAATAAAGGGACTTTCTCGTGTTTGCTCGGAGCTCATTACCGGCGAGGCGAGTTCACACGGCGCGCGCGCACATGCCCTCAAAACATTCAATAACATAACTTATAACTCGAAAACGAGCCTTCAAATTACACAAAACTGACAGCTTTAATATTTGCCCTGAGCCGTGGTCCGCGGGCCGGAGACGCCTCATGCTGAGCTTTTAATTTGTTCCATACATCGTTTCACGTGGCTTTTTCTGTGTTTTGTTTGAGAGCAGCGGTGATCGATCGTTTGCTCGCTTTTTTACCTTGTTTAATTTTGGAAGGAGCTGGCTGTTTCGCTAAGTCATTAGTGTTGCCCGGACCGCGACTTGTTTCTCGCTTTACAATCGTATTGTTCCTATTTGACAGCCCTTGTTTTGTTCTCCACGATGTCATGTCATGAAGGGTTGGGCGAGTGTTTGTAAGTGGTAACTATTGAACTTGGACCCGGAATAAAAAATAAATACAATCGTTTTATACTAAACTAGCTGACCCGCGCAACTTCGTCTGCGTCACCCCGTTCTAGCACTAGCACATTTTTCACTTCTGATCCGCACCAGTTGGTTTTAGCATGATGTTATATACATATAAACCTTCCTGTTTAATCATTCTATCTATTAAAAAAACCACATCAAAATCCGTTGCGTAGTTTTAGAGATTTAAGCATACAAAGGGATATAGGGACAAGGAAAGCAACTTTGTTTTATACTATGTAGTGATAATAAACAGTGGTCTAGAATAATTGTTTAAATCATTCCATATGATAGCAAAAAACAAGATATATCAAATAACTTTCATTATAACGGATATCAATGAGAATAAAATACTACCTCATTGTTTTTGTCGTATAATTTTATATGTAAGCATGAGATTATGGACTCAAATCTTGGACCAAGCTAAATATTATGAACAGTTTTTACTAGCCAATTGTCAGTAGCAGTTAGAGATCATAACCAGTACCTAAACGGCAATATCTGTGAAATAATTAGTGTAGGTTACTGGATATAATTAGTTATTACTAAGCGAAAACTCTATTATGCTTTTGCATTAAATTTTTATGTGATTTCTCCACCTTATTTTATATTTCTTCTCAGTCGATATTATTCGTAAGCTAAAATATCGACTTTGAAAGAATAAGTCGACAACATACAATCAGTGATATTAATGGCGGTCATTTATCAATATGATTTGCAAGAACATCTCAACCGTATAATAAAGAAATTTTCCTTTCCACTAGGATGTGAACTGAATTGGGAGTTCAAACAGAAAGTGCAGTTATCAATAAGCGTTCGATGATCCCAAACTGCAACCGTTAACGAAAGAACACTGATGGCCAAATTGGCATTCATAAATCAAACTATAATTCAAGTTTAACCTTTTCTCAATCTCTTACGAAATTTCGGTCGATTATCTGATATAATTCATGTTGCTTTCTCGGATGAACTCGTGAATCTGATATATTCTTATCTTGCTGAACGTAAGCAGCAAACTGTTTGTTCAAAAGGTAAAGGTTGAAAGACGAAGACTGTGCATCAATAGCCACGAATTATATGGAATTGTTGATAAAATATTTATTTGATTTACCATGGTCCTAATTTTACAATGTTTCTACCAACATTATTGAAGCCCAAACAAGTTTCAGGGGAGGTCAAATAGCAGAGGCTCCTGGAAAGCCCATCAAAAATGATAATGATTTCTTATAAATCCAATAACTCATCACCTATAAATCGCTGCAAAGATGATGTTGTTCGAGCTCATGGATTTTCTGTGTAAACGGACTTATCGCTTGGCAAGATTTTCACTGTTAAATAAGCAGAGTGCACAGTTAGCAGCATATTGAAAACCAACTGAGAACAATACCTTATTCCTTGTCACGAGGAAATGTCAATGATTTTTGTTCCAGCAAATGATTGATTCTCCCCGAAAGGCTGGTGCAATAGCAACGCAGCAGACGGGTATAAATTGTCGCCGCCCCGGGCGAAGCGCTGATTTAACGAAGAACAAGCCACTTATGTTTCTGACACATCTCATCGTATCGTCTACACATTGGTTTATTGGTCACACCGTTCGGCAACTATTTATCACTATCGGTTGTCTGCGGATCCGCCCACTTGGGATACTGATCCCGTTCCCATAACCCACAAGAACCGATTCCTCTGAAAAGAGAGGATTATTTCCCAATCAATATCTTTGAGGTCCGAGTCAACCTCATCTGCATTTTGATACACCTGTGAAACTAAGTTTTTTTCCATAGATAATAATATTACTAACATAAATAAACCCACATACTTCTTTTAGTGTAAAAACATAGACGTCACTGCAATATATATTTCTGTAAAAGTTATCAACTTTATTTATAAATAACTTTTGACGTTTCGTATATTCTGCCCGTTTCTCACGCGTAGGTTTTGTGTAAAAATACGTATGTAACTCTCACACTGTGTTGAGGACAACTTGATACTTTTTTACGTTTTATTCAAAGACATTACAAAACTAGAAGTAGGTACAAATACCTATGCTCCGTTGGTTGTATCCTTGAAATACAGTCTAAGATCACTAGCGTCTGCCACTAAGTCTAACTACATAAGATACTACAATATTATCAATATGGGTTGTGGAGAACAGATGGCAGTCGCTGCACGGATATTAAACAGTGATATTCACCCGTGTCATAATTAGACTGAAAAATAGCGACGATATGAAGGCTTCAGATGCTGTCTTGATTAACAGAAGAAGGCTGAATGTTTGGTTACCTTTTAAAAGAGCGACTGCTGTCTAAACAATCCTCATGAAAGCAGTTATTATAAAACCTAAATGAATGAAAGTAAACAGTAGACATTATATGCCGTAGACTGCCACCATAAAACCTTAACCCCAAAGGTTAACTTCCTATAACTCATTTCGAAAATATTTCACTGTACGACCGAACATAAATAGCAGTCCCCTCATACTGAGAATGAAATTAGTCGATTGGGAAGAATACCACAGTTCATTTGTATTAATTTATAATTGAAAAAAGGTTCATTTATCAAATTGTGGAACTAGTGATCAATGTGAATGAGTATTCAATCAATATCTTTGGTTTTAAAGTAGATCGTTTTATCAACGTATTGTCCAGAAATATAAATATCAAAGTTTTCCACTGCTATGATAAACAATCATCATCATCATTAAAGTCACTTCCAAGTTTCAAATTGGTTTAGGAAGCAAAAAGTGATTGCTCCTACGAGACTCGAAACTCGAACCCGTGATATTTTCTTTATACGGGAAATGCTCTAACCGCTGAGCCACAAAGTGGCGAAATTCTCATACACAACCAGTTCCGTCGAATCATATACTTTTCCGATTGGAAACAGCATAATTGCTTTAAAATTTCATTATATTTCCAAGTTGCCTCCAAAGTTTGTATTTTGGAGTCTAAGATCCACATATTATCCTTTTATGCCAATATGTTGCTTACCAGGAGTACTACCAGGGGCTTTCGGCTTCGGGAGTGTTCCCCTTACACTCTGTATATAGGAATGTGTTTCTGATTTTTTCGCTCACTGCACATACCACGTTTTGCATTGTGACTACGACCAGTGCAATCTAGTCTAAAGGTCAGATAGTTCCACAATAATGATGTCTAAACCCATACCATGATCGCATATTAACGCAATTACAACATAATTGGGTACATAAATACCAGTAGTAGTAGCAACTTCATTAAGGCCTATATATTATTCTCAGAATTGATTTTAACCTGTTAGGCGCCGTGCAGACGAAGGATAGTGGCGGCCAAAATGCCAGTATTGTGTTCTGATCATAACATTTATTAGGTTGCTTTGGTCTACGTATGCCTGATGTGTAATCTTATTGTAGTGCTGTTGTCAATCTGGCTCTGTTACATTCAGTTAATTCGACGGTAATGTAACTTCGTCAAGTTATGACTTATTTTAATTTTAGCAATCATTAACATCGCCCCGCGCTTTCACCTGCATAAGCCCTGATTTCGTGAGGATTGGGATGTAAAATAACCTCACCTTCTATTCATTGTTGTGTGTTTTTTTTATTTCTTCATATTACTTACTTTTCCACATTCGGCCTTCTCTGCAAAACGCACGTCTGTCACCTGCTGCGGAGTTCGTAAATTTTATAATAACTCCTCCGGTAACTTTCAGATGAGCCTTAAATTGATATGTCGCCTTAGTAGTCACAAACGTTAGTACTAATATTATTATTAGTGTTTAACAATCATACCATCAGGCGAGTTGAAGTCACATTGACGTGCAATATTTTTTTTATAAATTATAGAATCCAATTAATTTTACAAACATAGGTAGGTATACCTCGAGGTCAGGTTAAGTGTATTAAGTTTTAACTCAACGAATGCTGTCACAGTGATATAGTGCCCATAATTGTGGCCTGCACAGCACATTAATTGCTAAAACAATAATTTCCCTGGCACTTACGGCTCTTTGGTTAATTTACGTGTTATTTGCTACAAGTAAATGAACAATGGATAGGTACACACATTATGGTCTTGGCGCATTGTTTACGGCTTCTTTTGAAGTAATACACGGGTGATGTTATATTACTTGAAAACATATTTTAGGCCGCAATATGCAAACGGGCGGCTAGAAATCACATTAGTATTTAAAATTTGTGAGAGTATTAATAGAAGTCGAGGGGACTTTAAAGGCTTTCATAACATAAGACAATTTTATCTGCAAGCCTGTTCTCCTACTTGGGGTTGGAAGATGTCAGTCGCTCAGGTAAAAGTTTAAAAAACTAAAACTTGCTACGCCCAGGGTCCTCCTAATGGCCCGTCTTAGCTTTTACAGAGGTAAAAGCTAAGACGGGCCATGAACGTATGGCGTATGAATACTCAATGTCTAGGGAAAAGTTTGTGCTATAATCAAATCCGTTAATCAAAAATATGTACCGAATCATAGGTGAAGTTAATTTAGCCTTATTGGTTTTTATGGGATCGACTGCCATCTGGTACCCCATTATTTTTCATTATGATAAATAAATACATATTCTCACGGCTATTTCCTTCCGGGGTAAGCAGAGATCAATTAACATCCAAATTTTACCAACCACTGTACTTAATCCCATGTAAGAGAGGGCTCACCTATTGGCATATTCCGGACACTATTGTCGATTCGAGTCATGCACTTGAGGCTGATTCTGGGCTATATGAGCAGTTTGATGTTAAACAGCCCTAACCCTTAGTCGCCTTGTACGACACCATATTATGTAAAGAGATGAGGTGCCCCAAATTCTACTCTACCGGGAAGGAACCGAACTTGCCCTGCACACTGCAGATCTCAGCAGTGGTAGCATTTAGTTCCTCGTCATAAATCCTTCTTTTTTTCCTTTTTTGTAATGCTTAACAGTTACCCTAAAGACTCCTCAGCCGATTAAATCCCACATAAAAAAGACAGAAACTATGCACTAAAACGATATTCCATCTCACACCACTCCTTACAAACTATCATTCACATATTGCGAATAAAACCTTGGTAAATGTAAGTCGTACAATAAACAGGCGATACTCGCGAACAGTCGGAACAGTGGATATTGTGCGCACTACATCATATTGTGACGCGCAAATAGTGCTGACATGCGTAGTGCATGACACCGCCATATTATTGACTATCGATAGATATCATGAAAAGTTTTTTATTAATTATTTGAAATATTCGATTTTTTTTTAAATTCTTTTAAGACTGTCATTCTTTATGTAACAAAAAGACATTTTTCTTCCCTTGCATTGTTTGGTATAATTATTTATTGGTACATATCGCATTATGGTACAAATTCGTTTGTTCCTTTTGTTTATTTCAAAAACTTAATATATGGTCATGTTTTCTGTTTAGAAATCATTAGTGTCCATGTAATTGACCATTGACTTTAATTTAAATAATAATACCACGATATAATTCAATAAAACATGTAAATTGAAACTATACAGCAACATTTGAGGCATTTTCAATTTAACAACATGTTCTTGGTCCATGATTTATGAATATCAAACAACTATAACAGGCTCAATTCTATTTATAAGTGCAACCCTAACACGCAAGGTGCAGGAGGCCAGCCTCTCGGCCTACAGTGGGATTTATCGAGTGTCGACACAACAGCGCAGCACTAGGGGGCCTCACGCGTCGTGATACGTCGCTTGTAGCTCGTAATTTAAAATCTCTGATTTATAGTCCAACAGTAGCATTAAATTTGTAATCATATATTGATTTACAGCTCCGATAAGGGCGCGCCCGCTGTCTTCCGAGAATACTCGCGAGTTCTATCGTTGCTTGGTGCCTTTGTGGGCAATTCGTTTTGTCCTGAAATTGCTTTTCGAGCATGTGGGTGCTGCAGCCTCTCTGCACACTGGCATATTGCGCCCAGCCTGGTGCACCAATAATGTTTTGACGATATTGTATAATCGAATTCGTTTACGACTATATAAGTATTTGAATTTCATCGCGATCTTGCTTGAGACTATGGGCTATAATACCTTTAATGTCTTGTGCAATTGTGTTTTACGAAAGTGTGACGTTCAAAACGTGTACCATTTGAATTTCTAAAGCGTATTCTATTATTACAAGGGAATTTTCTATTGTAATCTAATGTATACCTATTTAGCGCATCTGAACAGAGGACATTGGTCACATGGCACTCTACATAGCCTTACATGTGTACGGACGAAACAATAAAAAGTGCGTGTGGCTTAAACAATGGCTGCGAGAACGTATAAATATAAAATTTGTCTGTATGTCCGCATGTATGATTCGATTTGGTCGACACTTCCTGTGCATTGTCGACGCGTCTCCCACAACGTGCACGCTGACTTGCGCTGGCGCTTATACAAAGATTAACATACAGAGTGGGCATATCTAACTTATATCGTTTTTATACTCTTAACTATTTACAACCTAACCTAAATAGTTTTCATAATCCACGTTACTACGAACATACGAACGCGAATGCGTTTCACTTAGCCTAATTGCTACAATGTAATGTTGCTTTAATTTATCACACCATTAATGTTTTTATAGCATATTATATTCATGCATATAAATATTAGCACTGAGCGGTGATCGAACCCGCGCCTTCTGCGTAACAGTCGAGTTCACTACCACACAGCCACAGAGGCTGTCAGTCTTCCTGTTCCTCCTATTCTTTGCGCATAAACAGGTGACTACAACACTCGTCTCTAACCACTCTTGTTTATACAATTCTTTTTTTAAAACTATTGGCTCAGTGAGTACCTACTTTCCTCACTATTTTCTGCCTACACGCGCATCATTGGTAGAGGGCTGTACGCTCGGGATGTGGGTGTCAATGTGACGTGCCAACACTATGATTTACTCTCCGCTCCGCTTGCGTTCAACAAACGATTGACGAACGTTGACGAATGATTGATGCTAATCTCCGTCATCGAAAACCGCGTGTAATGCCCAATTTAAAGTTTAATTTTCGAACAATTTTTATCATTAATGACCATTGTTGTGAGGGGAAATTGGGCTTACAATTGATTTTGGACCCAATTGTGAACGTAAATAAATATAAAAAAATTATTACATTTAGTGATGGTTTGATTGATGGTTATCATTAATAGCAGTGAGTATATTATATAGTTTGAGATATCGATAGAAATATCAATGAAATATTATTTTTAAATGGTTAACTAGGCATTTTGTGGATATACCCATCGGCTCGGATCTCGGGCCTAAGTAGCGAGATAAATTGATTTGATATAAACTATGATTGGTAGATTTGGGGCTCATCAACCACCGTTGCACCCCGTGCTATCCTACAGCCCAAAAACGCGTATTGAGCGCATTTTGTGCCTACAGTTCGTGCCTATACCTATAGGTGCTATAAGCAGCATAAAAGCACATGGCCCTCCAGATAATTATAGTTACCGTGGTTTAGGGACGTGTGCAACACCAAGAACGTTACACTCACTCTGCCGCCATTATGATAACCTTCTAATGACCTATTTGTAGAATTTCAATTTAGTTCTGCGAGTGTACTGGTTCCATTATTACATTTATTACTCTTACTTGTCTTTCCGACCTTTGTGTTGCAGTGATAAAGCGTTCAACGTCTAAGTCAAAGGTCGCTGCTACGATACAAGATAATTGAAACTATTTTTAAATTTTTTTTTTTATTCGTTTCGTCGTACATACTTATCTAACGTAATTAAGTCTAGCTTGCCTGATTAGGTGGACAGAAGGAAGCAGTCAAAGCTATATGCATCTGAGACGTTCACAAACTCATGACTGCGAGTAGGAAACTCACTCCGGATCTCCTTTTATACATGTAAATAATTACTTAACGCAAAAAATACTTTTGGAAATGGCATATTTAGGCATATCTGATGCAGGATACGCGGGTTCGAATCTGGCTCTAGAGAACATAAAACAAACTAGTTATGCCATGCTTATGGGTCTAGGTGAGGTTGTGTAGATTCTCCTAGAATATTTTATATTATCATTATTTTATTATGAACTCTTATTATATAAAAATATATTACCCTGAAATATGACGTAATATTTAAACAAAATAAACAATTTTTTTTCATAATTTGTAAAACACAAGCAAATACCGCTTGTTTTATTCTTTATTCCTAACAGCCTATGGAGTTACATCAGGTGGAACTCCTCTTAACCTACCAGTCATCCCACTGCTCTTATTAAGCTATTATTTTAACATTAACAGTTGATTAGCTACGTCAAAGACAATGGCAAGTTTCCCAAAAGGCCACTAAAACGTTTAGCACGACATTAGGCCTATTACAATTTAGAAGACACGCACTCTGGTTCTCTTTCTGACTGAGACCGCCGACGCCGATTGCGACACTAGGCGTTCGACACGACGACTGTTTCAATGCTGCGTTTATCGTCCGTAAAGTCGCGGACAACGAAACTGCATACGCGGAGCCAGCGCAGATAACTGCTTCTCGGAACAAATGAAAGTATTATCAGTCGCACAGCGCCGCTAAAGGCGTGAAGTCGTAACCTCTAATAATAAAACATTATATATTCGCGACCACGTGCCACGAATAATGACAAAATGTGCCGCGTAAAGGGAAAACAAAAGTGGGTCCTTTTAGTTGGCCTCTTGTGTATGGTTTTATAAGCTATCGGCACCTCTGTGAGCGCGCCGATTGTTCGCGGGTTTAATGGTGGCCGCGGTCGTGAACGGCCGCTATCGAAACATGCGCAGACGCACCGTGGCCGTATACATGCGATTTATTGCACCTCAAAGTGTTACCTAAGTCACCTAAGTCCTAGATGGCGAGCGGCATGCGCAGAAATAAAATTATACGATAATTTGTTATAATTGAAACAAATATAAGAGGAGAACTGTTGTAGAGTCGGTTTCAGTACCATTCGAATTGCGAACTTCACTTTCCATAGTTTCTCTTTCAATCGTTGTGAGGTAATGTGCCAGTGAGGCAGCCAGTTCTTTGTATTAAACTAGTTCTAGTTAAGTAATAGGTATGTGGTTGTTATAGGCTATAGTCGTACGGTTATGCTTGGAGATTAGTGTCATAGTACACAGTTCGGACGATTCATAAATTTCCGACGTGGAGTTCAGCGCAAACTTATTAGTATATTGAAAGTTCAAGAAGTTTTTGAAAATTCTATATAGAGGATCACTGGAATGCACTCATGGAGATTCAGTTATTCGGCTACACAAACCCTGGCATAGAACTAGACAATGTTAAGTGGTTATCAAAGGAATTGTGAAACTGATTAACTTAAAACTTAAGCATCTCTGAGTTCATGGCAAAGACTTTGTCCATTTTGTTACCCAGGTTGCAACCAGGCATTTCTTTTCCAGAATACATCTAGTACTCGACAACACAGGCAGACGTGAAAGAACACCGTGCGATTTTAGTCGGTGCTATTTAAATATAGCTACCGCTCTCACTGTTAGCTCTGCTGAGTTGAAGTCCAAACGAAGAAGCTCTATACTGTTACCAACTGTAAATGTAATTTAAACCTAAATAGATCGGATCAAAAAGTCGATGAAATTCTTTTTTTTACGGCATGTAACATAATTACTGGGCTTAATTTGTTGCCGCCACCGCGGCGGTGCGTGACTGCGCACGCGTCACGCACTGCACAAGATAATAATGATAATTGTGACATTGTTTAGTGCGAAACGGTTTTGTGATTGATGAATGTAGTTTAGAATATTAAATTATCTAAACGAATTTAATTTAAAACACTTACTATGTTAATTTGCTGTGTAAATTTGACAGACGCTTCTTGGTGTGTTGCTAATCTTACTCTAAGTGACGTAGGAACTATCTACGGTTGTTCTAAAGAATTATGGGACAAGGTACCATTATTATTTTGGACTTACATTTCTAGGAGAACTTCAAATAATTACAGTCAAGCAACGTTATTGAAATATGAAGGATAAAAGTTATGCGTGCAAAAAAATAAAATACAGTGGAAGTAGCAAGTAAAGCCAGATATGACTCACCTGATTTTACCAGCTGTACCTTTACTACCTGCAGAGGTTGACCACTCATGTGTTTACAGGACACAGTAACCACTTACCATTGAGCCATCTGTGCACTTGTTTACTATTATAGTAGAACATAAATAGATGTTACTCACTTCATTTTCTAACTGTTAACTTAAGAGCTGAACTTCTTATCATGCTCCCATATCAGAATGGCCCCTACAGTCGTCGAATGATCCAATAAAAGCAAATAAAAGTCTAGCGCAGGCCGGATCGGTGTCACCCTCAGTCAGCAATGTTTCATAAAACGTCTATTACATCGTGTGAACTTCGAGAGATCTTACGCGTAACTTTTCTAGTGGACCACCGATCTCGTTGGCGAATGACGAAGCGATAACTAGAGTTTTACTGGAAATGAAAGGGCAGAGAAAGTAACGTTTGAAAATTTCCCCCGTGTATTGAAATGAAAAACAAATGCCATAGCTAACATGGGCATTTCTGGAGAATAATTTATAGTTTAGTAAATATATTTTCATATAGTGGTAAAACAAACACATTTAGATTTTTTCTTAATGAAAATGTAACACAAGTGCTCACACATAGAGTCAGTTGGAGTTTAAAACCATTCTGTGTATGTATGAAAAATCTTTTTATCCTTGGTAGCGTCTCACTTCATAATTTGAAAATGTCTTAACCATTTACCCGACACTTTTTAAGTTCTCTAATACCTTGTAGAAGCTTTCTACGGAAATCAAAATTAATTATGGTGTTAAATTAATTCGTCAATTTTAGAAAACTGAAGGATTATTTCAGTTTTCCACATATGCGTGGCTACCAACAGATCTAGAAGCATGTGAATCCTTGTCTCAAATGATGGCGAAGCGAGTACCAGGGCGGTGAGTGGCGGCACTTAACTGGCAGTAAAGGGATAAGAATGGAGTGGAGAGGGCCGGGGGGCGATGTGTCAACAGATACCACATCCACTGCTAAATACACTCGCTGTGCTGACCTCGCAATCGCGACCCTCGGATACACAAGTGTGGAAACGATTTTGTTGAACTACAGCTGTCATAAACGGTTTAAATAAATGTTAAAGTGTTATTTTAACCTACTTAAAAAGGTACCTTCACGTCTTAACCAACCAATTGGGTAATATTTGGTAATCTAGCCTATGATCTGAAGAAATTTATCAGACACTTTTTATTTTGAAATTCTCTGCTACGAGTAGGTATTCTTTATACTTCTTTGTACTTTATTTCGTCTGGAGTGGAGTCGAAAATTAGGTATATGTATTCATATATATTAAATTGTTGTGTATTTACAAGTAAATTTAATAAACAAACTAAACTAAGTCTCCTAATAAGTTCAAAATCTGAGACCCTTTGGCAGATCACCCAGCGTGCAGGCAATTTTGTTAAGGTTTTAGGAAGCATGAAAACTAACTTTCAGAGCAATAAAATCTTCAAGGAATCTGTGAGTGCCATTTGATTTATGCTATGGATTCACGTGTCAAAGTTTTTCAAAAAAATCTACAAAAGAAAACAAAAATTCTCTCCATACTCCTACTTTTAGCCAATCAAGCAACATATCGTCAAAAAAGTGTACCTTCACACGTCTTTACAAGATAGCAGTCCCAATAAGCTGGGCTTATAGCTTATCAATCTATACGACGGAGCCGCTTGACCGACAGGCTTCGTAAATGTAAGGGGGAAGATAATCTTTATGAGGTCATGACATAGATTCGCTGAGATCCAGAGTCAACTCTTAAGGGGACCATACTAAAAACGTTACTAACTAAACTTAATAACAAATAGATTTGAGAGAAAAAAGGTTGACAATGTTATAGAATTCCTCCTCATTAAAAGAATATTAGTTAAGCGGCTCCGTTCGCGTCATAATATTTGTTGTTGTTACGTGCCAACCTTATCTGCAAGTACATCTACTAATAAACGGTAACTTTGTGGTTAAAGAGTCGACATTCCCATGTTCGAATCCTGGTCATTACAATATTGACGTGAACCCACTCCCAACACATGCCATTGAGTTTAGCTTGAGGGGTAGCCCCAGACAAATGCAGATATTATTAATTTCTATTAAAAATATTCTTATAAAAATCCAAGAAACGGATCAATATTACTGGCTCAATAGACCAACGATCTGTGGGTCTGTTACGCTAGTAATATTTACGTCTATGATATGAATCAATTTTCCTATAAAATTTTGATACATCAAAACAATTGACACTTCGCTATAGAAGTTCCTTTGTTCCCCGCAATAACCTCTGCTCTCGAGTATCAAGTCAGGGTTGTTATCAATCTATATTGCACCATTAGATCAGTTGACCGACAAGTTCTTGAACTTAGGGGACGGAGTCATCTTTATTAGGTGATATCTGAAAGAAATCAGGAGGGATCGTGGGTGAACTGTAGTAAGTATAGGTGTAGCCGAACTGTTTTTGATTTTACGAAACTATTTACTTTTACAACTAATAGTTGAAGTTGAATTTTTGTTGTAACCAATTGTGTGAACTATTTGGTGATTTATCTATTTTGATATTATTCTTAAAGATACCTCACTGACGTATAAGCGATTATGGAATGTTGTTATTTCCAGTCTTTAACGGAAACGCAATATTAAATTGGCAGCATGTTTCATCTGCGCTTTCCAATAGAGTTCAACCTTCTCAGTCCTTTATAGATTCCAATTTTACCCATACATGTGCGAGAGTCCGATAGTCTGAAAAATTGTTAACATTTTACGCACAGTACGCAAACCGTTATTCATCTAGTTGTAGGGAAGAAGAATATGTTCTTTTTGGTGTTTTGTGTGATCAGTAAAAATATTGATCACGAATTTCTATAGAATATTACTTACTCGTTTTTACTAACTTATGTGACGTGGATTACCTTACATCATCATCCGTCACTGTCAGTTATATTTGACCTAAGTACTTAGCTTAGCCTACAAAAATATGAGATTAATATTCTCTAGCTTTCAATGAATTGGTTTTTGTGTGTGCAATTTTTTGTCAGTCTAACAATAAAACTAAAGAATATCATAACACATTAATTATGTCAAGACGGCTAAAGTCGTGACTAGTGCGCATATTTTTTGTTAACATTGGATAGAATTGGAAGGCACTTTACTAATAAACTTAGATATATATGTCATACGTGTGTCCGTATCTAAATTTCGATTACCTTTTTGAGTTGCCATTGTGTATAAGCTGGTGCATTAAAGAAAGGTTTTATAAATGGCGGCTTGTACTTGCGTTGACAGATAATACAGCTAGAATATAAAATTTCAAATATTTTTTTTTTCATATGAAAAATTATAAAAACAAGACAGGGTCGTAATAATTTCTAACTAGCTGCGGCCGGCGGCTTCGCCCGCGGCACGTGACGGCATCTATTTTTGTTTTCATCGGAAACAGTACCTACTTTTACACATAGAGTCCGTTTAAACGCACATTGAGTCCTTTCATCCTGAAAAAGGAACATATATCACATTCTATAAGGAGGATCATGGAAGATCATGATGTTGGTTAAAATAAAGAACTAACATTATTATGAACAACGGTCTTGTTTATATTTTTTTTAAACTGAAAAAAAAATGAAATTTTGTATGCTAGGTGTACTATCTGTCAACGCAAGTACAAGCCGACATTTAAGAATCCTTTCTTTTATGCTTCGCATCAAGAGCACAGAGCGTGGAAGAAAATAAAGATCAATATTTTTTTTGTGTTGACGGTACGCGCGTGAGTGAGTATAGACAGTACTAGTGTGCGAGCGAGAGGAAGTGATAACGTCCGCCATTTATAAAACCTTTCTTTAATGAACCAAGTTATAGTAATTTGTTTGACGGCAGCGCCGCTACTTACGGAGAGGGCCCGAGCATAGATTTCGCTCTTCGGGAAACCGTAGTAGTAGTAGTCTTAATGCTTCATATTGCCATTTTGTGTTTGATTTTTATGATGCTTTTGATAAATAACTTTGAAAATCAACAGGCCCTGGAATAACTCCTTGCGGCAACAGTAAGTATTTTTTTAATGTTGTGTAAAAAACAGTAGGTACATATTATTGCTCTGAGTGACGGCTCATTAAAAATAGATGAAACTTGCCACGATATCTCGTAGTCTCTGATATAATTAGGGCCATATATTATGAAAATATTTTTGACGTACATAAAAATTCATGAAGTGGAACTTACCTACTTCCAAGAGTAAAAAAATCTGATATTATTTATGTTTAAAGTTAATTTACCAAAGGCCAGACGCAGTGCAAAAAGTACATAACTACGAAACAAGACAATGAGAAGCGATACAAAGATAGATATTTGTGTACATCGCGGTTTTGCAGGAAATCCTAACAGTTTTTCGTAGGTATACATGTTTTTTAGTTCAGAGAGGCACCAGTCGAAATACCAAATTAGATTTTGATTATAATGGATTACGAATTGTAGATACAGTTTATATTTAAATACATCATACACATGTTGTTTAATATTTTTTATTTCGAAATTTTTCTCACTAACATAAAAAAATGTAGAAATAGAACGATTGGTATAACAATTTTCTCTCAAATCGATACCAAAGATTATCGATACCCGACCCCGATACACTTAGAATGTTACAACAGTAAATTAAATTAGAACTAAACCACTTTTTAGTGTAATTTTATAGCCCCAAAATATTCTATATAATTTGAACCATTGTAATCGATTTTTTTTCGCATGTCAAATCTAAAACAAAAATACTAAGAATACATCCGTGATTATGTCGTATCGAATAAGCCACCCCGTATCGTTCCCGGTGCAAAGGTGCCCATGATGCTGGCCGCATTGCCTCTCTGAATCGTAATGGCCATCCTTTGCCCCGGGAACAACCCGCGCCAGGATTCACTGCCTTAGTCATAAATACTGCGACCAATTTTCATGGTCAACCTCATTGTCTCGTACGTAACAAATTTCATGTGATTTCAATTCAAACAGTTGTTTCGCAAATTCGATCAGGTTTTACTTAAAAAATATTGTGAAAAGTATAAGTGGAGATGTGTAGCTAGTTGTGATAAGTGCTGTCAGTCAACAGCATAAAAATAGTCTACACAATTTTCTTATACCAAACATCCTAGTTTTGTAAGGCATCAAGTTCGTATTGTAAGGCAGGCCACATGTGACAGGTCTGCTCCATCAACTGCGGCCTCACTTCAAAGGTCTTCATATCAGATGGCACACAAAGAAAGGCAAGGCCATATGGGGGGTGTGGAGGGGCGGTCCATACGAGTGTGTCCGGCGGAAGCCCGCGCTGGCCGGCCCCTTCCTTCCCGCGCTTGCTGGCTCCTAATTTATGTACTTACGGACTAAGGGAGGCTATTTGATTGTGGCGATCTGATTTGTGAAAGTGTTATCCCCAGTGTCGTTTGTCCAGCTGGGGAGGGGAGTAATGAATTACATGTTTGTTTGTATATTTTTATCAAATGTATCACTGAACTTGGCTTGTAATGATAGTTGCTAAGAGCTTATTTAATAAGATAATAGAATACATCAAAAAAACAAACTCAAACCCAAAGTAAAGGGTTTTAATCAAGAATACGAGTAGAACTCAAATTCAAACAACACAAATTTATTTGATAAATCTATAGAATTCTGCAAAAGAACAAGCACAAACACAAAGTAAAGTATTGAGAACAGAAACGTTTCTAGTTAATAATAATATATCGATTTAAGTTAAATACATAGGTACACAAAACAAATATATAAGTAGATACCGTGTTCTTATTACGTTCAAACCAACATTTAAAACGCAATAAATCATCTTTTTTAAATTAAAAAAGTTGTTAACGTAAAATAAAAATAAATCAATGAATTTAATTACTATTTATTGTAAGCTAGTACGATGCGGAAATAAAATAAGATGCTAGTTCTCAAGGTTATGGAAGTGTTCAAAATATATTATTTTGTCTATTTACGTATCTTAAGTGGATAAATAATATGTTAATGTATTTTTTCTACTTAACTATCTACGTTGTTCTATATCAGTTCAAATATTTTAAAACGTAGAAGAAAATATTTTGTTAAGAATCAACTACATCCTTGAGCCTACTGTTCAAATTTAAATAAAAAAACCATTTCTTTTAAAAGTATGCTCCTACAAAAACCTAGATAAACCAAGTCAAAAGAAGTAGGAAAGAAGACACAGGACTATAAAGTACATACAACTGTAGGTACTATTGAACCGTAACTAATGCAATGATGATGAAGATCTTTACGCCACTTAGGTAATTCTTTTTTTATGCCACTTAGCTGCCGACCATATAGAGAAGAGGGGGGAAGGTTGAGAGAGAGAGGTGCTGTCAGTGCAGAAGACATAGAAGGGTTTCTCGGTCTTCCCACTGACAACACAAAACCTCTGAAGTGAATTCTGGCTACCCTACTCACCGCTGGAAACACAACACAAGGTTATTATTAGCCGCGGTATTCAATTATGACGGGAGATACCGTAATGACATACCTCTGTCAATTCCTTTACTAAAACTTCATGAACCTAGACTGAGTATCTTTAGAATAGTCGTTTTATATTTTCCAAATTTAAATAAACCTAGGTACGTGAAATCAAAATGAAAAGATTTTGGATTAGATAGTTTAATGTAGGTCGATAAGTGCGCTCAATATGTACAACTTTTAGGTACTGTAGGTAAATAAACACGCGTCAAGTTGGTGAAACTAATCGAGTTTTCAGTTCTAAGTTATTCTGTTTGAAGAACCTTGCGACCAAGTAAAAAGACATTTACAACATGCGATTTTGTACTGAAATTAATAAAATCGGATACTTATCCCAGATATTATATGAACATAATGGAAAATAGAATTAAATAAATCTTTTCTAATGTGATAATCGCATGAAAATGTACAGAAATGTACTTTTTAAAGTTGTTAATATACCCGTGTTCCACCCAAAATCTCCTAAGGGTAAGTGATAATGTGGTAGAGTGTAGAATACTCTTACCTACAAGCAATTTATTCATTGTATCTAGACATGAACAACATTCCTAAGTTATATCTATCTGGAATTAAAACCTATAAAAGATCAAAGAAATTCTGAAAAAATGAGTAACTACGGTGCTATGAGACCCGTTGCATGAAAACTTTGGAGCCAAGGTTCCGCTTGCATTTGATTAGTAATCGACTATTCATTTAATTAAATAACAAATATCTAGACATCTTCACAGAGTTTTACATTTATAACTAATAGGACAGTATAAAAGAGAAATTGGAAAGTTACTAACTGACAATGAAAAAACAAGACACAAGATACAAAAATCACACGAACCCATTTTTAACACTATTAAACTGTCAATGAAAATCGTATCGCAATCGTGTCGTATAAACTGCTACATCCACATTGACAAAATGTAAACGCCTTTAACTAAATTTTCGTGTATGATAACAGCGCAGTTATGCACAGGTTTTAAACGTAAGTCAGTGGTACCCGCTGTCGAGTGGAATAAAGAATATTCACATTTTGGTTTTGGAGTCTATTTCAAGTCGGAATAGGTACTTCCTTTAGTAAGTTTCAAGGATTGAGATGCCATTGCCAGCCTCTAATAATAGTTCTTCAAACCCGAGATTATAAACTTAAAATTATTATTAACTATAATATTATTTTCTTTATTAATTTATCAAACATATTAATAACATTTTTAAATACATTAATATGATAAAAAAAATATTAAAAATATCGGTATTGGGTCCAAGGACCAAGCTACCGGCGGTTAGGGCATCAGAGACCTCCTCACAATACGAGAAATATCGCCTTCTGCATCAAGCCTCAACTCAACTGCTTAACGCGAGCCTCTTGAGCTTCGAGGCTCTAGGCAATCAGTCCGAGAACCGATACGACCGACACTATAATTGCTGAATCAACGTCCCACGTGTCGTAAGCCAAGTCCAAATATTTTATTTCTTTATATTTTTCGGCTTTCACGAGATTATCGTCATGGGGAATGGTGCTATCATCAACTATCGCGTGATGCTCTGATCGGTCAATCACCATTAAAAGTAATATTACGGTTATTAACACTAGGTCAATAATCAATTATTTTTGGTGAAAATTCGACAGTGAACAACGAAATATCCGTAACGATATCAAACAACATACAATACAAATCGTATTACATTATTTATTTACGTGTTGACGAATACATCACGCGCCCTATGCAAAGGCCATGCAAATTCTCACACTGCAATAACAAGGGGGCTAATGCTCTTAATGCTTTCACCATTAATATTTTAAAATAAACTAGACAAAAAACAAGCACTGACTAAGCTGCTGACAATCGGATGGGAAAGGATTTAGAGGATACTTATCAGACGGTTTTGTTTTGTGTTCACGAGTAGATACCTACTTACACTATTCTTGATGATGCAGAAGAAGGTATATTAGAAGAATATCGAAAGAAACAGAAGCGTGCATTCCATAGAGACTAATAGACACTGCATGGATATGCAGTGTCTATTACACAAATCAGAAATATATGTACTTGTCGCAGTATATAGGTATGTAAGAACTTCATCTCGTGCACGCTTAGGCTGTGGAATGAACGCCTTACCGTGGTTTTCCCAGGCGACTACAATATGGGGTCCTTCAAGAAGGGCATTAGGTTTCTATAGGAGGTAGGAAACACGAATGTAACGCCCCTGGTGTTGTAAACGTTCCAAGGCAACGGTGATCACTTTACAGTGAGCCGTGTGCATGTTTCCTACCTAAGTGGTATAAAAAAAGAAAATGTAGTAAATAATACATAATTTAAGTGGAACGCTACTATATGTACTTTAATAAATTAAAGTGCACATATATTTAAAAGATTAGTGTAGGATATGCAATGTGTGCACGCGCCTGGAAAGAAGTCCTTGCGTGTATACAACCACTTTCGGGGCTCAAATCTACTTCTACTAGTCTCATCAGCTACTAAGCAACACACATGGCTCTGACATATGCTTCTCTATCAGGGGAATTCGTAAAAGCAAACCCCATTATTCAAAGTGGTAACTTTGAATGATAGAATGAACCAGCGTGACTTTGTGATAGGCACAGAGTCACGCTGGTCCTAGCCATTGAAAGTATAACTTACAGAGACTATTTAAAGAAAAGCGTATCGTAGTGTTATGGAATAATGTTGGAAGGCTGTGGTTTACTGTTTCTACGTCGACCAAACCAGTTGGCACAAGATTTTATTTCGAGTTTACCTTCTCTCGCAGTGATATTTTACCATTTGTTGCATCCTACGACACCTTTCTAATAAGACGGGGTGGTGATATTGTTTCTCCGCCATCACACAGATGAGATTTCTAATATTATAAAATAGATTTGTAGTAACCTGATAAAAAAGAGTATCTTACCTGTTGTTGAATTAGAGCATTATTATAGACCTTATCATACCACGTCATATCTCTTCAATGATTCACAATGTTCAAACTAACACACCAAAACCTTTATCATAACATACCAAAGCTACATTTAAAACCTTAACAGAACACGAAACCAAAAAATTAATGAAATTGCACACCCAAGTCTGGCGGCCGATTAAAATCTATTATTGTTCGGGCGAGGGGCGCGGGAGGGCGGCCGGGAGGGCCCACATTACTATTCACGTCACGCACGAATCATATACGCAAATGTGTAATCTTTTTATCGACGTCTGGCTTGGACAATGACTATCGATGTGTACGCACAACACTATAGCAGCTTCAGATTTTGAACATGGAACGGCTATAAAATGAAATATACGGATTTATTAGTTGCGGTTTGAAATGAATTTAATGTTTTAAGCTGTATGTTTTGTCACGGTTTTGAGGATTACTAGGTAATATCGCCACTGTCCCGGTGGTTAATGGTGAATGCGATGTACCTACATACTTTTCGTACTTAGATTTTTTACCAACAATCATCATCAGTCTCGCGTTAGTTCCTGTTGTATTTGACACCTTGACCTCGAATATCCGGAGACAGCGTACAGCACACGGCCCGCCTGATGGAAAGTGGTTACCATATACTGTGGCCTATGAACGTTTGCTACACCAGGGGCGTCATACTCGTGCTGCCGACCATATGCAGAGGGGAGTGATGAAGATTAAAGAGAGTTTCTGTGCTGTCAGTGCAGAAAATAAAGGGAAATTTCTCGGTCTGCCCACTGACAACATAAAACCTCTCCAGTGAGCTCTGGCTACCCTACTCATCGCTGGTAACACATTACAAGGTTATTATTAACCTCGGTAGTCTGTTGGCGGAGGTACGTGATGTACTGCTTGGTTACCTCAGTAGTTTTCCAGATTTAAAATCTATCATGTATAAAAAATGTTTCCATACTCACTTAATTATTATCACATTACACCTAAGGAAATTCTAGGACATATTCTAGGACAATCTACACAACGTCACCTAGACCCATGGTAAGCATAGCTTAACTAGCTTGTGTTCTGAATTCTAAACATACATTTATACATTTTTCTGTAAATACATACATATTATAGATAGAAACACCCAGACCAATGTAAATATTCATATTCGTGCATACAAATATTTACACTGAGCGAGAACCGAACCCGCGTCTTCTGCGTACCAACCACGTTCACTACCGCTACGCCACGGAGGTTGTCGAGGAGGAAGATAGAAAGCTGCTTGATACAAAATAAATATCTGCTATAGAATGCAACTACTAAGTAGCAATACTCCAACATTGAATGAGCAAACACAGCGTTTTAATAAACCAACGGTACAACCTTATACGGAACGGTTAAAAGATCAATAAAGTGGCGATATGAGCCCGCCGAGATATCTACGCTCACAACAATATATCTAGCGATAGTGGAGCGATGTCTGCCCATAATATTCTTTAGGGTGCATCTCATTTGGCTTAAGAACCAGCCTTTGTCAACAATGTTGGGGGTGGACGGAAAAATCGATAGTGGCCACGAACGCAGGCCTCCGATCATCGTTGCTTGTCTCCCGTAATTCGTGTCTCAATTTTAAATTTTGAATTTGGAATGTTTTGTTTCGAATTTAGTCAGTAATGAGTTGAGTGTTGATTGGAAATGTCGTGTTTGGAATATTTAACCAAAGTTTAGGGTTGTATAAGTCACGTAATAACTGATTATTTACGTAGACTTTAGGAGGTATAATTATGTTATAAACTGAATTAAATGCCGTCTTTTTATAATAGATATTTGTTAACGCATTTCAAACTTTTCTCATTACTTATCCTTTATCAAACACGAAACATTTTTTGCTATAATACAGTCGTAAATAGTATTTAGATACTCTAAAAGAACGTAGTATTTCATTGTGATTCCGTGACTCGATGTAGGTTATATGCAAACAAGCTGTTCAACCGCCGTGACATTCAAAACTTCCTGTTCTTCATTAAGTTTTTTTTCTAAGGTTTTATAAGCAGTTCATTGATTTCACGATAAGGTTAGACAACTGTGTTATGTTATGAATAACTTATAAAGAATTTAGATTAGATTATCTTTTTTAAACATAAGTATTAAATAGATTTATATTGTTGCTTAAACGACGAGTGTGACGTCGTTGGTGTTGCAAACGTCCGGTGGGCTGTATGCTCGTCTGCCACCTAAGTGGTGTAAAATGGAAATATATAGTTAATCACCTAACTTAGTAGCTCTGCGAGGCCTAATAGATTTTTATTATTGCATATAGGACGAATGTGACGCCCCTGCCCTGGTGTTACAAACCACTTTCCATCTCGTGGGTCGTGTATTGTATAAAAGTGGTATAAGTGGAATAAAAATGGCAATGAATAGTTAATCACGTCATACAAGCGAATGTAATGTCCAAGTCTCACTAAACCTTATGTGTAAAGTTTTCAAACGTCTTCGTATCTCACTAATCATCATCATCATTTCAGCCACGAGACGTCCACTGCTGAACGTAGGCCTCCCCCATCGACCTCCAATCCGACCGGTTAATATCTTAATTATCTCACTAATACACATATTTTATGTGGTCAAAACATAATATAATGTTCTGAACGTTCTTATAAGGAAACATAACATTATCGACGGTATCCTTCTCGCAATATGTACCTACCTCTTTTTGTTGACTGTCTGTAGGTACCTATTATAGCAATGAACTCTTGAAGTCACCAATTGTAAATCTGTAAACACTATTCTCAAGTGATTGTTTGCCACCGAACTACGTATTGCACTCACAAGATTTTCTTGACTAATAAATAATAATGAGATAAATCTATATACATAATTCTATAAGTTAATCAATTAGACTAAATTTTCACTAAATAGTAGATCATTTTTCATACAGGCACGTGTGAAAAGATTAAATCGAGTGACTCACGCGCATATTTGGTTGTAAGTGGATAAGCCCACAGCGCCACTGCTGGCGGGGTCATCAATCTTTGTTTCTAGGTGTCATACTTGTCATATTCTCATTATTTGGTTCTCGGTACATCTTATAACTGTGTGTCTGTATTAAAAATGATTTAGTTGGATAATAAGAAAATCAAAAATACAGTGGCATTGAGAGTTTGAGATGTGACCTGTCGCACCATACTTGTTGAACTACATATGATTGACGTTAATCTTTGGAGCGGGACCATATTTCTACTTCTTGAATTTATCACTATCGTAATTTTAATTATATAAATAAAAATGTGGTCGTATCTGTACATTTCAGGTAGGAACTAAAAAGTACTCAGGTTACATTTTATCAACGATACTGATATAAAGTAAATATTGTCCGTATCCGTTTGTCGGGGAAGGCCCCAAAAATACTGAACGGATTTTGAAGCGGATTTTTTTGCTTGACAGCTTTTGGTCAGAATTATAATCTTGTAATTGTTTGACCTTAATGTTATATTAGTTGTAAGTTGCAAGCCGCGGGTGAAAGGCTAGCAATTAATAAAGTCAAGTCGCAAAAATGTTTTCATTCACACCTAGATTTCAATTTGCCTACACCTGATACAATGGATATGTAACTCCGATACGAGAGATTAACACCAAATGCAATACAAAAAGATCACTATCTTGGAATTAAAAATTTGAAGTAAGAAACAAGAATTCACGTACTATACTTGTCCGATGGTGTAGTAACTTAGGTCGCAGATAAGCACATGGTCTAGCACTTAACGAAATATAATAAGGAAGGAAGCAATAGAGTAAATAACATGACAACGAATCAAATCTAGAGACTAGTGGACGGTAAACGCTTATTGTGAGCAGTGGGACCTCGCCGCTGAGCGCGTAATAAGCAGCGAAATGCTAATCCGCAGCATACATGTTTGTGTAATGAGCTCGCTCGCGCGCCTATGTAAACATTGAGTGACCATTCAACGCGTCGAGTTAATCAATCTCTTTAAAATTACTTTATAAATCAACTATAATTAACTCTAATTCTAATTGAAATCAACAAAAACTTACGTTTACGTTTTTTTTTACGTTTTCACTAAGTTTTTTTGTTGTGTTTTCATTGTCTGTTTTCAAGTGAAATTATATTTGCTGATTTTAAAGCTTCCTTATTACTGGGAACTAGTTACTTTAAACAGTTCTGAATTGTTTAAACTTGACTTGAGTGTAGTTTGGTACACTCAACGACAAATATGGCTCAACGAATAATTGTAATTAATCGATCACGAGAACTATTATTATTTACTTAAAATTTTTCCTTTTTTTAATATGTAGGAGTCCAGTGTAAATAAAAGTCTAGAATATTTTAATGTTAAGCTTCTATCGTTGTCTTTACCTACATACAATATTCATTCATCTCCCCATAGCTTTCATTTTACTGAACACTGACATACCTAAATAGAGGAACAATCTCCTCGCTATCGCCTTACCGAATTTTAAATGTTAGTGGCATACTTATGGCAGTGACTTGTGACTTTGAAGTTGATACCTAATGGTTTCTTAATACTCTATCACTTTCTCACGCCTAGGTTTTGTGTAAAGATACATATGTCACTGGCACACTTTGTTCCTCTAACTATAACTTTATGGCGGGTAGGTACTAATACATATAATTGTTTATATCCGCAAAATGACAATTAAACCAACTTTTTTCCACACAACAAAGAGTCCCATTTGTAGCACGTTCCAAATTCAAATCAGACAACCGCTTGGTTTATTACGCCGATATGTAAATTTTGTACAGCGTCACTACCCTTATAAAGACCCTGTTTGAATTGAAAATTTAGTACAACGAGCGAGAGTAAGCCGCCATTCAGCCAGTGCCGCTACGTCTTTCAGCGAACTCACTGCTTCTCTAACGTTTTAAGCAGTTTAAATACTGTTTACAAATAAATCCTGTCTCTTACCACACATTCATTTTCTAATTAGTGACGAATAGTAAGCCAAAACGTGAACGTGACGTAAATAATATTGTACTTGTTGTATCTGTGACTATTGCCGATCTGTCAAAAAGCGCGCGTAGCAATGTAATTGGTTCTTTTCTATTCTATCTGTAAAGTTATACAACAATAAGTGACGTGTCACATGGTAATTTGATCTGTCAAATCAGACAGAGAAAGAAGATGTCGTTGGAGGGAGACGGAGCCATTGCGTGCACGTTACGTTATACGCATTGTAAGTAAACAGTGTAATGCAGTGTTGTAATGTAATAAAGTTGACTTTGAATTATCTTTTGTCCCGCGATTCTATACTGTTATCTGAAATTCAAACATTATGATTTTCAAAGATAAGAAATCTGTATCATATTTTTAAATTGAATTCGCTTTGTTCATGTTGAGGATATTACTACTAGTGCATACAATACTTATTTAAGTACATATAACAATAAGGTGACAGAACTGTTAAGTGGACTCTAGACTTGCGATCTAGATGCTTTTTGGAGTTCAGAGCTTTGCCACTATTACGATTGGTTTATTTTGGCTTTCACGGAATCGACTGTCATCGGACTGTAATTGTAACTGGCAACTAGCAGGTGTAGGTAATGGGTACTGGCTTAGACGTGTGGGTAAGCCCCTAAGACTTCCACGTCGCTATGTGGTACGTACACGATTTTCGTACGCGCGATATACTTAGTTCGCGAGAATACTATTGCAGGAACTCAATTCCACGGTTTGAGTGTTCAAGGAAGGGAATTGTAAGGAATTTAGATTTTTGCGCGGTATTTTAATAAAACGGTGGTATGTAAGTGTTTAGTGTGAGGCGATAACTCATAGCGATGACCTCATCACGTCGCAGAATGGCATTCGGTATGCGTCACAAGTACGTGACATGCCGCGGCCAGGCCGCTTCTGTGCCAGTTCGCGTTCCGATATCTATTCTATATCATATCTATCGCCATATCGCACACGCGGCAGATAATCTTCAACTGTACGGATATTCGTATGGTCGTAGATTAGCTCTTACATGTTTTGTTATTCTTAATGTAGTAGTAGTACTTAGATTTTTGTTATATTAACTTTGGTTTGATTTATTTGAATACAGATGTGCTAAATTCAATTTAAACTAAAACTGTGAAAAGTTTGTATTATTAAACCGCTTTTCAGTGATGACTTCATTTAATTTATTATCAGATTAAATTTATACACAAGTGGGTATTAAAGCTTTGTTTCCTTTGATAGGCAGAAGCAAAGTCAAAAACCAGCTATCTATTTTTTTTTAAATCTTTTATGGCAACTATAGGCCCAATATATTTAATAATAATATTTATTTTTCTTGTCTCTAATGCTAGTAACAATATCATATCAAATACACTTTTATATTATGAATCGATTACATTATCACATCAAATACAAATTATTACATTAAAACATATTATAAGTCAGATAAAAATATGAATCATAATAATCAATAAGAGCAGTCATCAACAATAAAAATATCTTACATTTTGATAAATGGAATAAATTACCGAAATCAAACACTCAATCAATAACAATTAATTTTAAAAAAACCGCGGTAGCCTAGTGGTATGGGTAATGGACTGCTGAGACGAGGTCTCGGGTTCGATCCCAGGTTTTACCATGGCACACACCAATGACATTGCGATGCATTTCGAAGTTATGTGTGTATTTATCGCAGGTTTATAAGTGCCCGATTAATGGCAATAGGCTCGCCACCAATTACATTGGGACCTAAAACATAAACTGGCGAAATTTAATTTTTTATTTAATTTAAGATTGATTTACCATCATCATCCTGTTGATTCACCATCCTGTCTTTAGCTGTATGTTTTGAAGTCTATGATCTTGCTGAGAGCAGGTGTTTTAGAAGGCATAACGCATCAGCATCCTGAAAACTGCTGCATAAAGTTCTAGTACTGGCACAACATATTATACAACATTCCAACCACAACCAAGCGACTGATCCAAGGCCCGCCAAGTGTGATTTCCTTCAAAGGGGGTTATCTTGAAAGAATATCCCCGGGTATGCTGGGGTGCGACGGATATGTTCACTACTATCTCACCTCCGGCAACTACGGACCCAAAGACGGCGTGCGTTTTAGTCGTTTCGAGTTCGACATAACCGCAGTATCCGTGGGGATTTTGCACACGGAAAAAGAAGGTGTGATTACCTTGCCTGGCCGCAGGATCCTTTCTATCTATCTATGCTATTATATCCTAATCATAAAAAGTTTAAGTTTGTCCGCGATGGACGCAAAGCTACTAATTACGATGCGGTTTTTTTGTTTGAAGGCGTCCAACTTAAGATCTTACGTTTGTTTGATTACACCGGTTAAGTAGAACCAGCGTTATGATTAGTTATATATAGAATTGAAGTTGCACATATATCGCGCTAAGGTCCCGACAACCTACAGCCACGCGGGCGCGGCCGCGGTCATAGGCTAATATATTATAGAAGCATATCACCTCGTTCCTCTGTAAGTACCTGCCTAGTAAGCGATATGGCTTTCCATTATTTTGTTGATCACATTCGTCTGGAATTAATAAACAGGAAGAATGCGTCGGTTCATTAAGGCTGAATGCGTTTAGCGCAGACATCATTGCGTCATTAAGTCAACCCTTTGGCTGCGGTGACTTGTTGTCGCCGCGAAGGGAATGTCACGTACCAAATTATACAATTTAAGTATTATCTTCCATGGCTTCAAACTTTAATTAACAATCAATGAACCTGTATATTATGTATTTATTTATTTAACTGTGTTTTTACACGTTTGAGCTTGGAATTCCTAGGTACTTACTACCTATAAGTTTGGTGAAGTTTAAATGAATACAATGAAATAATTCACAATCACACTTTAGAACACTTACGAGCATGTGCAAAACTCGCCTAATATCCCACTGTTCGTTCGCACCAATCGATGACCACTCCAATATTGAATCTTGCAGTACTCTCACAGCATCTCAGCCTCGGGGTACCGATTAACATAACAAGACCCCCATTACGCACCTACGGCAACACTCGTACAACAATCATTTTGCAGTTAGAAATCCAAATTTTACTAACAATACCTAAGGAAATGCATTTTCGGAGCTGCATGTATAAGTTGGTAGGGTCTTTTGTTGCTCTGAAAACTAGAATTTGACAGTAGAACGCTTCGTTTGTCAATTCGTATTGATTATATACGGTGCAATAGGCAGCCGCCGGCTAATATGGGGCCCGTAGTTAGGTATTTTTCGCTACTAACTAGATAACAAGTGGTTTTAAATTGGAATTTACATAATAATGCGACGAAGGGTAGTGCAATGTTGTTGGGGGTGCCGTGACGTGTCACTCATCTCGTCTGGTGAGGTTATGTTCGACTTATTTAGTACATTGCATATAATCGTGTGTTGATAAAGGCGTTTTGTTCCATTTATGCTTGTTGAAATTATATTGTTTCACAGAAAAAAATTAAGTTAAAATGATGGATGTATAGGTGCCTATACAGAATGTTTCTAATAAGGATAAATACATTATGTATAATACCTATACTTAATGGCTACATAAAGTCCATTTGTTTAGATAGGTACTTGAATAAACGTAAACAATCTCAGTTGTGTCTTTTCAATATGTGTTGTTCTTAAACATAATATTAAATGGAGAATGTTTTTTTATTGCATTTGTAATTATAAAATCGCTTTGTAGAAATAGTTCGTCTAAAGTTACGTAAGTTATATAAGTTACGTCTTAATTGTAATCTGAGACCGAGTTAAGTTCCACAAAAAAATCCTAGTTTTTTTTTGCTCGATTCGAGCATCGAAACCTCAACTTCTTACACTTACGCTCTCAATAGCGCTGCGCCACTGAATAGAGAACAAATATTATTTCAGTTTATACCACTACCAATAGATGGCGCTGTACAAAAAGTAAAACTCAAGTTTCAACAAAATTCGAATTCAATTCGTGAAACTAAAAAACTATGACGTGTTTACTTTGGGAAAAAAACATAAAAGGCAGCTTCGGGCGGACGATTAAAAAAACATTGGTAGGCTCGAAGAGCAGCGCACGTGCTACAAATTATCAATATCCCATGATAAAACAAACGCAGTCGCTCGCTGCTGTTTGTCCCTTTATTTTCAAACAAAACTTTGTGTTAACGCTTCGATAGGTAAAAGATGTACAAATATAAACAAAATGAAGAAAATAAAACGATCAAAATAATATAAAAAACGAAAAAAATGTCAAAAAGTGTTTCTAGCAGAGCGTGGTTTCGATCCACGGACCTCTGGGTTATGGGCCCAGCACGCTTCCACTGCGCCACTCTGCTCTTGGTGAGCGATGCGAAATAGTCGTATGCATTCTATTAGTCAACTAGTAGCATAATTCATAACAATTTAACATAAAATATTGATAACATTATAATAAACTTTGATAAATATTACGAATAAATAAATACTTTTTTATGTAGGTACATCATTTACTTTTTATACAATTTAAAATAAAATGCAAAGTGCGTTTCGACAATAAGTGAATAAAAAATTGAAGTGTTTTAAAACCACTTGAGATTATTTGAATAAAAGTGACGTGTTCTTGACTGAAGGGCAGTGGAGTGGTGTCAGTAGCCGTAGGGCACTTTTATTTAGTTCCACCGATTGAACCTGTATGAGGACTTCAATTTATTAAAAAAAATCGAAGATTATTAAGAATTCAGTTTAAGTTTATAATGTTTGAATATAGTCTTTTAGAAACCGCTGAAACGTTTTTATACATATTTGGGTCGTCAATTGACTGCACCCTGCCTGATGGTTAGCTAGGGTGTAATCCATAGAATAGCCACCATTAGAATAAATGCTTTCCCTACTATGCTGAACAGTACCTAATCATAATAGTTAATGTCAAAGGTTTCCAAGATAATACGCTTTACCCTATCTACTGTTTTCAAGATAATTTGATTGGATATTAATTAATAGTTTAGAGTCCTTTTTCCCTCCAAGTGTATTCAAACCTTGGAGTTTGGAGCCCGGGGTCTTTACTTTTTCAACTTCATTATTTTATTCTGTTAATTTTTATGGGGGCAACTACTGTTTTAGGCTTTTAATAATAGTTGTTAATTTCGCACTTACTTAAACTACACTCACTGTTAAAAACAAACGTGACCACCGGAGGCCATATCTAAGTAAAGGCTGTAAATGGCGATGAACGCAAAATGAAAGCTATTACTAGGTACCCTGCGTAATACTTATTGAGATCTAAATATAAAAATAGCCAATATTCACACCATACATCAAAAACATTAATATACAGCGTTAAATGGTTATTACGACAAATGACTTACCCCAGCGAGAGAATTAACAAATATGGCATATCATTTCACACTAGGGTGAAGAGCCCAATAATCGGCCGAGGCACTTGCAACAATGCACCTCGGGGAGCCTGTGGACGCCAATAAAATGGTACAAAGACGCCCCGTGGAGCCTCGCGGAGCCCCATAGCCGTTCTTTATAGTATTAGAACAGTTAATCTGGTAGGCTAGGGTGTCGACTTTATTGCTTTCTGCGACGCTTTAGCACTAATCTTATAAGAATGTTTGATTGGCCTTATTTGGAATGAAAGTAAATACTGACAATACTACAAGACAGGCACAATTGATGAGAAGAAGGAAGATAGGAGACAGATATTGATAGTGCACTAGCGGTTTTTGCCTGGCTAGGCGCTGATGGTGCTGATATCGACGAATGATGTTATCCTGATAGGGATTATGACGACAGTAATGAGTAAATAGTTCAATTTATTCGAGACATTCAATATTATGTAATTCTATGAACCCTGGAAACACTCTCTACCTAACCGTGTTGTTAGAGAGTGTAACAGACTACCTACCGAAGGAAGTTGTTTTGGCACTCAGTGTGAATGCCTTCAAAAACCGACTCGACAAAATCTCCAGATCACACGACACATACGCATCAGCTCAATAGCTGCTAGTGTGTTTTATATAAATAATAATAATAAAAATGTAATCCAATATAATGAATCCCATGATTATTCATAATTTTTAGCTGTTAGTCAGTCTATTTAATTCCAAATAACAAATACCAATATTTAATCTCAAATACACAAGTGCAATATCATTGCCTACACTATTCGTAAAATCTTTAATGTTTATTATGAGTATTTTACATATAATACTTTACCACTATAATATTCGTTAAGTATGACAAATTAACCCATTCTTACTAAAAATGCAACCAGCTCTAAAGGGTTGCAACGCTAAAGAGGGTGGATACACATTTCTCTCAGCTCATAAAGCAAAATTAAAACTTTTCGATACATTACACCCGCACAATAAAACCATTCCGCTTCAGACTAAATACTCTGCATTAAGGTGTCGTTAGTCAAATGACATTACATTTCAACACCAGTCTCTGATTATCAATCGAAAACCCATCCTTTTCGAACTACACAAGGTTAGAAATCCAATGCTAAATATTTTGGTATTGGCCGTGTGTGCGGAAAAAAATTTTTTTATGAATGGGGTCGGCGTGTATAGTCTGCCCTATTTAATAAATTATTTTGACAAGTTTTACAATTTTATTGTTTTATATTTTTTTCATAGCTAGCTATTCTAAATGAACTTTTGAACAGAAACATGTTTCTCGTGACATTATTGACAATGAAATGTACACACGGGTAGTTTTTATAATTCAAATCTACTAGAAAGCGTATAATCCTGACTAATGACCAATAGTCATAAATTGATCTTGGAATTCCTTACCAGTTCACGTGTTTCCTTCTTCCTACAGTTCCGGGTCCTATAAGCGGGGCGTGAAAAAGCACCTGATGAGGTCATCAAACTGAGTTCTACCACTGTAAGATTGTATTTACGTTTCTATACTTTTGATCATCTTTCCTAACACTTTGCCTTCAGCTTACCATCTGGCGAGGTGACGACAAATTGACGTGTCCTACGTAAAAATGTACACCAGAGACAGACAGTCCTGAGCTACTTCTCACGTGCCACGATTCTATCCCATAGAAACACACATACAACAGTAAACATATATATTGTTGCTATTATTTTCTGTGAGCTTGAGATACTTCACCTGTGAGAAATCCGAAGAGAATACAGCGGTAGCCTAGTGGTATGGGTAATGGACTGCTGGGACGAGGTCTCGGGTTCGATCCCAGGTTTTATCATGGCACACACCAATGACTTTTCGATGCTTTTCGACGTTATGTGTGTATTTATCGCAGGTTTATAAGTGCCCGGTTAATGGCAATAGGCTCACCATCTATTTACATTGGGACCTATACATTAACTGGCGAAATGTGGGTGCTAGCACCTCTGCCTACCCCTTCGGGGATATAGGCGTGAGTTTATGTTTTATGTTGATGGACTTTGTGCTCAATTTAACTACAACTGAACTATGCGGTTAAGTTGCACCTAAATCGACAATAGCATGTCGTTGTTAGAAACCACCCATAACTAATGACATCACAATGAATGCTTCAAATAACAATATTGTAAACATTAAAATCAATAGTCGCGTGGTTTACAGTAAAATTGAAATTCAGTAAAATATGGCGTAATTAAACGAGATCATAAATGGCCAAAATATCGCAACACATTGCCAGCCATTAAAATTGTTTGCAACATAAGAACAAAATACAGTATTTAGGTCCCCACATCCACCCCAGCATCATTCATAAAATAATAGTGTTCGTCATCAAAAGGGACGTTTAACAAATGATACGACGTACTTCTATTGTTAAATCTTTTGTTGTTTTGTTCGTACTTTCTCGGCCGTCATCGTAAAACATCGTAATGTTGGAAATGTTCAATACCATTTTCAACCCAACCGTCAGTAGTTAGAGTTGTATTTACAATCATGCTTTTCTCATTGCCTCTATGCTTTATTTTCACATGATTTGTAATACGTACGGCTAATAAGTCACATGTGTATAATTATTATTTTATTGCTCGCAATTCGAATGCAAGTCATGATCGATGTTTGGGTGCAGTGTCTTACTTTTTGCTTTCATTTTTACTTTTGATAGCTCTCTCATTGTCTTGTTCAGCGTAGGCTGTATTATATTGTCAGATGTGATTTGTGCTGACTGCTTCAATGTATTTTCGAGTTTACACTTTATAGTGAATAGATAAGATAATTTAATATGCTTTGAATAGTCTTTATTGTTATGCCAACGTTGAAATATATTTTTGGTTACGTTACACTGAGTTCTTGTGCTATTTTATGACCAAGTTTATTGCTGCTTGGTATTAAATATTTTACGTAGAACCCTCTGCATTCGACAACTTGAGTAAAAAGATTACTTATGGTAGTTAATTAAACTTGGCGTCACATGCAATTTTACAACTAGAAAATCGGAGCCATATTACTATGTACGGCGTGTAAATATCGCCATATAGACGGAAACTTAAATAATATTAAAATAATTAAAAATTCTCCCTCATCTCGTTCCTGGTGCAAAGACTGGCCATCGCAATCCAGCGCGGAAATGCAGCGAGTGTGATGTGCACTTTTCCACCGGGAACGGTCAGGGACGGGCTGTTTAATTAGTAAAGACGTAATATTTATACTTTATATATAAATATTGTGAGAGTTTGACATTGAAATAAATTTGATTTATTTTCAAACATATTATATTGTATGTAGGGTAGGCCCTTTTAAATTAGTTATAAAATGAAAAGTTTCTATATCATTTACAAAACTAACAAATTTAGTTTCAAAGCCAAAACTCGTATGTTTTATTGGAATGTATCTAATAATTAAGGAATGTCAAGAAAAAAGAAACAAACCTTGTCTACACATATTGATAACACACTTATACTTCTCGATGATATTTATTATTGAACCTACGTTGTTGAAGCCGTACGTCACTATATCGTGGAGAAATACGAGTATTTAATCAATATGTTTAACAATAAATTTCAAATAATAGTATTAAATTAAGAATGGTGTAACTTAAGATGTTTTGTACTGACCACGGTGTTTTAGCGAAATTATCTCATACATTATTTCTTAATATACAACATATCTGACGATCTAGTCATTCGAAATGGTCCACACCATAACCATCAAATTACTCCGTCATAATCACCAGTACCTAATTAAATGAAAGCCATCAACAACCATGCGAATTTTGTCGAAGTCACACAACCATAACTCATCCGTTAATGTTTTACTGCTATGCGTTTTGTTGGCCGTCTTCCTTTGATAGCGATCGACACGTGTCTTTTGTGCGCTATGGCCTGGCGGCTGGCCTGGTCCACAGCCAGGCCCGACACGTGCCCTTCATTATTTTCGCGCCAAAATGTTCCAACAATGCTTTGTTAGGAGATTAGGCGTGGGGAGGTGTGAGAGTCATACTATTTTTGTTTTGATATTAGTTTTTATTAAAATATCCGGGTGTTTGAAGCTTTTATACACGTGGCTACTTAGTGGAGTAACGTTTGAAGTGAAGGTATATTTAGTTTTTTGTACTTAGAAAGACGTAAATGCTGCAGCAAATAAAAATAATATAAAGGGTGTAAACTGTTCATTCCTACTTAAATTTTAAAGAACCTTTAATTTTGAAAATTAGTTCGATGGTAGGATGACAATTTTTATACGTATTGAAGTGTGTGCATAGTCTTTTCAATATAATAACTTAGCAACCGATATTTCGGTTATAGTATGTAAAATACCACTCAGGTTTTAGTTAGGTGCATTTCATCATACATTCACGCATCCTGTCCAAGCAGAGGCTACAAATTTCGCTTGCAATCCTGACATAAGCCTTTTGTTACTTTTAACTTCATTTATTACGCCTTAAAACAATGCAGTACAAATAAATTCACCCAAAAACTGAGCTAATTCATCACACACACAATAGGCAGCATCATAAAACACTACATTGGGACGACAATCGGTCCGTTCACCCTACCGGCCGTATCGATGGCTGGTTAGTTTATTTCGCTTTTTCGGCCCCTTCATTAATGGCCCCAATAGAAAAATATTGAAACACAGAGCCGGTACTATTGTGCCGTGGGCGGCACCAAGGCGTATTTATTATTTTTGTCACCATTGTACATGGCGGGATTATAGTCAGTATTTAGATAAAATTGGGGATAAGGTCCGCTAATCCGGGCTTTCACCCTATTGTGGTGATGTGTTATCGATTTTTATATGCGAATGGACCTAGTCATATTTAATAATAACAATAATATTCTGAGACGGCGCCATCTAGCCTGAAACTAAACAGGACTTATATTATCGGTTCTAGAAGGGGATAAATATACGGAACATACGTGAGTTGAACGTGTCATATCCGTTGTTGTAAAGGCACATAGAACATGATAGATAACCAATTATCGTCATATGCATGAAATAATAAAAAAACTAAAACAAATACAATATTAAAAAAACGTATCAATAGCATCACAACACTCTGCAGGCCTGGAGGTGACAGGTGGAGCCGCTTGTCACCCTAGCAGGAGCGGGTCTTAGCGTGATGGATGGCGCTCCTCCCTGTTCGGAGAAAGAAGTGGACACCATAGTCCCACACCCGAAAGGGCTTTTGGTGGCTCAAGGTCAGCCGGGGTGTGAGGGATACGCCATACGCTAACTGACAACCCAAGCAGGCCGTGCGGTTCTGGTCGGTTCGAGTCCACTGACTTCGGCGGGGGGTACCTATCCGTGGGGATATTTACACGGGAAAAAACATATCACAACTCTCTCTATAATCTAGTGAAACTTCATATAACGCATATAACTTCATTCCGCTTCAGAGCACAGATAAATTCACCTATTACAAGAACATTTTCAAAGAAAAATTTGCATCCTTCACATATTCCACATGAGAGGCGTGGGCGCAAATCTGTTGTGCCATTTTACGACAGCGTTTATTGCGTCAAGATAATCGTCCGCGCAATATTATTATGTTATTGTCAATTCACGACCTTTATACGGGCACCACTCATGTGTGAACAATCAGGATTGTCTCACTTCACACGTTCAGACATCTTGAAGCTTTGATACAATATTCGCGAAAGTCTCTTCGAGTTTACGTAGGTGATCAATAAATTAGAATTTTAATGAATTCTACTCTTGTCGTCATCACTTTGCTCATGTATAATTTTGGAATACATTTTATACAGCAACTACGTAATGTATTAACGACCAAATCTGGGTAAAAGTTTGGGCTGGTATACTTAATTTTAGTACTACCCTATGAAAAATTGTTAACCAGTGTAATGTTTAGGAATTAGTAAGCTCAAAACTGTCAATGTAAACCTTTGAGAATGCTGCAAGGTGAAACCGGTTAGGTACAAAAATAAATACAGTGGAGAAGTACAAGTGTGTTATCAATATCAATCATGAGTCCAGGGTCAATTACCTAGTTGCAAAGTTACTTAATGTTTTCCTATAAAAAAAAATTGGTTTCCACTTGCTGATTCACGGTCTGCGTTGTAGGAATCGTTTAATGCATCAGCCAATAAAGTATCATTAGAACTAAATACAACTTTACCAACCGAAATATCTGACAACGAAGTAAGCACAATTACTTCTACAGCAAATTTAAGCACATTAATATCTCGAGATTCAATTGGAGCACCAATTGCGGCCATTTATATCGGGATATAATCTCAAAATAGTCGTACTTTGGCGAGTCTCCAGTCACGTACAACATTAGCACTACACTATGTAGTAGACCCCTTGGAACTGTGCTTCGGGCGGCGGCGACTTACTCACAATATCAGATCAAGCAATGTCTTTGAGAAAATTTACAACGACCCGACGCTGGGAGGGGTAACTTTGAATAACTTATTTTAGTTGCAAAGTATCGTTTTAAGATTGTTCCGTGTAAATAACTCGTTTGTCTTCCTAGTTTAGTTTGTGGTTAGCACGACTTTATTCTGGGATAAATTATCTTTTCTCAGTTTAATCCGACTGTCTTAAAGTATTTTTATCCTTAAGGAACAAACCACAACCAGAGCTAACTACTCATAATGTTGTTGTAACAAACAAATACCTAAACTCGGTATTTTTGTAATATTAGTAAGGACTTAGACCGCGATAGCCTAATGGTATGGGTAATGTACTGCTGAGACCAGGTCTCGAGTTCGATCCCAGGTTTTACCATGGCACACACCAATGACTTTTCGATTCTTTTCGAAGTTATGTGTGTATTTATCGCAGGTTTATAAGTGCCCGGTTAATTGCAATAGGCTCGCCACCTATTACATTGGGACCTAAATATAAACTGGTAAAATGTGGTGAAATGTTATGATGTTAGATGAAATTATACTTCTTGGAGCTAATAAGATTTCTTACGAAGGAAATGAGCATTATATGAACCAATAACAGGAATATGAGCTCTAAACGACAGCTTGTTGGAACCGAAAGCTGCTCGAATGGAAACCACGTACTGGTAGACGAGGCGTAGGACCGCTCTCGCAAGATGGACAGATGACATAGTGAGAGTCTAGATTCAGTCCTCCTCCAAACGGTCGGATCGGAGATCGATGAAGGAGGCCTATGTTGGATAGCTGAGATGATCAATCATGTTATCTAAACAATGCATTGCAGCTCTTCTTATATTATACAAGCCCTCCGATAATCATACACGATATGGATATTATCGAAGCCACTGAGGCGCGATCACAACTATAACTGTACAATAACTTATACCAAATAATAACAGATTGTCGAGAATCTATAAGGTTAAATACCTATATGATTAATAAAACCATACATAGTTACTTAAAAATATTCTACGCATATCAACAATAGCTACCAAATACGAGCAATTTAAGATGATCCTCAACAGACGTTCATTCTCGATATGAATTTGACAGCTCCGCTTGTTTTCGGTAAACCGATAGCAGTTTGCGTACTATGAAGATAAGTTTTCGTGCAGAGATGCTAGTGGTAGGTACCAGTCAAACTTAGTCCAAGTTAGTTCCGTTAGTACCAAGTTATAAGACTACCTGTTTGTTTTTTTATAGTTAACTATAGCTTTGTGACTTATGACTAATAAGATAATGACAAACGAATGGTCGCTCATTAATTTAATACTTTCGAACTGAATTGACAATAGAATAGAACCAAGTTATAGATCGTAGGTAAACTCCTACACCTAACTGGCTTTTAGTTTGTTTTAACGAGGGCCGAAGTAGCTAACTTAAAGTCCCTTCGTACGTAAAAAAACGAACCGTTTCTATATTGTGTACGGTTGCAGAAGACTGTACACAATATTTAATAAACTAAAATTGTATGCAGTGATGCAGACGTCATCTTAATTTCATTCTGTTCAAATAGATATAGGTGCTCAAATTATTATAGATCTTGAGTTATATACAGCCCCGCTGTAAGTATAAAAAACAATTCCTATTTCAAACAAAACCTAATATTCATTAAACGATTACAATCTTCCAAACAAATGTAAAACCGTTTCTCCACCAGTTACACGTCTTAAACATCCAAAACAGAATTGAGTACGGGAAAAAAATCATTACATTGGTATTGTTTTGAAAAAGGCCGCCCTACGCGTGGTACGGGGCGGCTAGGGCGAGCAATCAATACACGGCCATGCCCGAGCTGAATACTAAACAGCCAGGTACTGACTCCTCTCTCTGCCACGTGCACCGAACCCTACGATGTAACATCGATATTCAAGGCGGGTGTTTCGGTACTTCGGTACTAATTTTTATATTACAGTTTGAGTGCAGTAGTGAAGTTTTGGCCAATAATTAAGAAAATATCGATGAATATCACAGAATAACTTAACTTTCTCTAAAATAGCTACCAGAAATGAAAAATATATGAGGGGATCAGATCGAGAAAACTGAGGGATTAAATAGGCTATCAATAAAAAATCAATTAGCTTGGACAATTCAGTGCTGGACATAAGCCTCTCCCAAGCTCCCAAATATTTTAATTATTTTTCAATTTAAATATGTGGTTTTTAAAAAGTCGATAAAGCAAAATTCTTGGGTAGTTCCGTACTCATACCACTAAAACTATACCTTGCTTATATCATACCAAATGTATATACCTTACTCAAGCCATTCATATCAGAATTCATTCTTAAGTCATAGGTACCAACGCAAATAGTACAAAAAGTTTGGATATCATGATCTTTTTCGCCGAGGACTTGTATACTAATTTTTATTATTAATAGTATAATTTTTCTTTATGGTAGATTATAGGTAGCAAAATACTTTCTACACGGTTTGTAAAAGTTCCCGTAGTTCGTAGTAAGAATAGTAAGAATAAATTTATGAGCAGCCCCTGATTTGGAACAAGTGTTCTTTGGTCAGCAACAAGTTTGCTTCTTATTTACAATTAAACAAGTTATTTTTTTAACGCAATAATAAATGTTCCAAAACTGCTCTTTGTACTCACGTAATTCCAGAGTGCTAACTACTTCGAGTACAATTATTAAAATGATAACCCGAAAACACAAGCTAAACTCACAGGAAGCGGAACAACATTAATCGCAAAGATAACCCGTTCGCAAATAGTGAGCCAAACAATGAAGCACTCATCTTCAGAGCCAATCCAATCATCTCAAACAGTAGCCGTCTGAGGGAACAATACGCTCTCAGCCCTTGAGAATAGCGTCGAATCAACTTACCGCTACACTCTGCCCTTGTTGACTTTTGACGTTTCACTATATTGCCAATGTTATCTTAGTTTACTTAATCAGCGTTGCGCGCAACCGATTCGGTGTGTGGTCTCCTGGGCCCCCTAACCGGTTAACCGGTCCCATAGCTCGCGAGGGATCCGCGCTGAAGGGTTTGCACGTACGTTTGTATTAAAGGAAAATATTCCTTATCTTTTTAATTATGGCGCAGTCGACAGTTCCGCTAGATCATCTGTTTTAATTTTCTCAGCGTCTCTTGGGAGTTTGATAATATAATATACTAAGCTCTAGATTAATAGCGTTTGCGTTGTGATACGTATCGTTTATTCTTTTCTTACTTGATGTTTGTATCCTGTTTCTGATACGGTATAAATTAAGATATAGAATTAAGCGTTATATGGCGGCAATCCATCAGAAGAGAATATATTGGAGGAGGGAGGGGAACCCAATGCCTCGGGCATAGGTTCTTATATTACCTACTTAAACAATATATAATTATAACATTCTTACTCAAAATCTCTCTATCTCAAATTCTGTCGTGTGACTAAATGCAAGACTAATGAAAGTCTTGCATCTGAAGTACCACACATGCTCCGGGACGGTACCGGTGTTAAAATAACGAGTGATCGCATTCGAGACAGTTAAACTCTCTTGGAACCGTGGATATGTAGACTGGAAGAACTAGAAATCTAGAAATGTGTGAATACTATAGTTTTTAATTATTCTTTTTAAGTATGTCACATTTTTCCTACTACTATAATTCTTGTTGTTTCTCCTTCTTATTCTTTCTTCTAGCCATAGAGCCCTTAGAGCTCAGCTGGAGGTGTTAGACCGAATAAGTATCAATAATTTCGGTTGCTTATATTGTTTAAAATGTAGTGATAATTTTTTCACAAGAACTGTGCTGCGAAAATTTGCGCAATTGTGGCTAAAATATTGTGTAGCGAATAGTAAGTGATACTCGTCCTATGTGCGACACATGGTAAAGATTCGTATCATTTGTAAGCCCCGTGATCCGTGTGGTTGCCAATATAATATTTCGTCATATTCTGCGTGATAAGTAACACTCCCCCTCCTGAAACCCGATCCGCGAATCCTCTTGGTAATTAACTACCAATTTCATTTCTTGATGCATTTTTAAAAGCGTCCGACGGATTTTTAATGGTTATTTTATGGTGACGGATCACTTATTAAGTTTTTATGGCTGACATGGTGCGACAGATGGGCTGTAGTTTGACACCAGATTTGAGGGCCGACTTGTCTCAAAGCGCGCAGCGGCCTAATCGAGAATTAATGTTCTCATTTAAAAGTCGTAACATTTTCAACGTTTGTTTTTGGTGTTCATTTGCATATAACATTGTTTTTTTTTTAAATAGTGTGGATTTTTTTACCATTTAATTAGCTGCACACTGTCCAAGTCATCATAAACACATCTCTAAAGGTGTTATAACTAGAATAACTCACATTTCTCCAACCAAATTGATTGGGACCTTAGGCCACATCTCAAATGTGGGCAATAAAATCAATAAATTCGTATTACTACAATTCACTAAACTTAGGATGTTCACATTGGTAAGCCTACAGACTTTATTTGCTTCTTTCTTTATGCTCGATAGACTTGCGTTTGACCACCATCTCACCTGATAATAAGTGACGTGAGTACCCTTGCTTAGATTTAACCTATTCACTCTAGTCTTGAAGACTTCCAAGTTCCTTATAATAACGAAACAAGAAGTCCAATGAAGCATAAGTAGTCCTCACCCCTAAGGCAAATTATTTCTGTGAACCTTAGTAGTTAGAATAGTTATTCAAAACTATTAGAAAATGTTTTAATATATAGAAGAATCGGTAAACTATGTACATCAGTGGCAAAATACTTAAAGTATAACTTCATTATAAATATCAAAGTAAAATAATGTGACGTTGCCAAAAGCTATTTGCTCTCAAAACGGCTGACAGCACATCAAAAACTGAATGTCAATACAATTTATTCATCTAGCCCCGTCATAACCCTAAACAGCGCATTGATATGTATGCAAATATTTACTATCACAGCACATAACAGGTACCTACCCGACCCTGTTCACGAATGAACGCTTGACTGACTCCTAACGAATGATTCGCCCTCTGTGTTCGTAGGTACTTTGTAGTAGGTATTATATTAGCTATAGCGCAGATATGAACGGGTCTCAATTTGAAATTTCCACGTCTCCGGTCTGTTAGGCCCCAGTCGCGATTGGCCGGGAGGGGGCGAGCGGTGGCACTGTTAATTGCATTCTTGAAGGGTTATGATTTACGTCTGTACTGTTTGTTAATTGATTTTTGTTTAGTAATTAATTGTAAATGTCATTAAGTCAGGTGTTTATGTATTTGTAATAGTTTTTTATGACATAAAGATGTACTCAATCTTTTCAATTCACGTCTATAGTGTAATGACTAGGACTCGAACCTGGGACCTCTTTAACCTAATGACAAGGAGAACCATAAAGCTTCGTTTTAATTTTAATAATTTATTTGGTAACTATTTTGATTAGGTAATGGTTCCTGTCCTACCTAGGTATTAAAGGTCATTATGAATGAATGGGTATACAACTTAGCGCTACGATTCGATAGAAATATGAAACACGTAATAAATACCAACAATAACGCAACTAAAATGAAAAGATAATCGAATACACATCTCATTATCGGTTTAAAGGGACGAAATTATCCCTTTGCATTGACAAATAACAGGCCAGCGACTTCCTTGTTAACTATGGATGTGTGGGGGCGCACACAAGGTTCCGTACACACTTCACACACACAAATAAAAATCAACTCTGATGTGAAAACAATAAAGACGACATTCATTTGAGAGTTAATGTTAAGAACAGGTGTCAAGTGACAGCAAATTTGAACTTTATCGTCTATATGATAACATTGAAAATGGGTTAACTATAGTAATGGTTGTGAACTGTGGTTATAGTACGAATGTTTTGCGGTACACCGATAGTGACGAAGGCGTCAGCTTGTATGATAGGATTTGTGTATGGAAGTATGAACTAATCTCCCTCCGTGGCGTTTGATAACTCAATAACGTCGCATAATGAGAGGACCTTTGAAGCCCGGGTACGGAGTACTCTGGGGGAGGTGACAAAATCCTAATTGTAGATAAAAAGATAACTTTCATGAGGTTATTTTGGCGGATTTTGTGCAACGTGCAATGCTTTTAGAGTTATTTACATAAGCTTGTTAGTCGAGAGTAAGTTTGGTTAGGCTTTGGGTTTGTAATCAATTTGGGCGCTTTCTGAAATATGTCATTACGACACTAAGTTACTTAACTAGCTATAGGAATCAGACTTTCTATATTTAACTATTGTAATGAACACAGAACGTATCAAAAAGGATGAATGCAGTCTTCTGAGGAAATCAATAAGGATTGGCAAAACGAATGTGACGTCTCTGGTGTTGCACACATGAATAGGCCACAGCCACGTTCCATCAGGTGTGCTTCTTTGCCCCCTATTTAAAAAATATCGTGGGTGTGATCAGTGGCAACATAAAATTTCTAGAGAGAAAAACCTCTTTGAAACTTAATACCGACCTTGTATGTGACCGTTCTTTGTATGGTGCGATGGTATCTTCAAAATCAAAATCAAGCATCATTTATTCTGTATAGACTATTAACGGTACTTACAAAACGTCAATATCAACAATATTTTATAAATTAGTCAGCAAATGAACCACCGGCACCGGTTCGAAACGCGGCCTTCACATTATGGACCTCATCGCTAATAAGCAAATTGAAAATTATCATCCTATATTTCATTTACTACATAACACAAATTGTATATAGATCACTTCTGGACATTTCTCACAGGACATTTTCTGAATAAAATTAAATCCTCACCTCAATTTCACACCCTTGCACAATGACAACTTAATGTGTGGTTATCTGAATATAAGATCTGTGTGTTCGTCACAGCGAGATGCATCCATCTGTCCGTCCGTCACTAGCCCAGGGGTGTCAGCCCAACAAATTGCAAAATTAAAACTCCCATGACAATATCCTCGCTTTGACAGTGCAATGGGGTTGCTGACTTTAAAATAGAGTTGAATTTGCTTGTCATAATAACTTCACACAGTTGTGTAATAGACCAAGTACGAAATACATTTATATGACGAAAAGCTTTCAGATATTGTGGTAATTATCTTGCTTGGTATCAATATGTAAATATAATGTACAAGTATTCTAAGCCGACATGCGTGTCTAAATGACCAAATCTAGGTAAAAAATCAACAAGATATTATATGGTTTTTACCCTTTCCAAAAGAAAAACCGCCTGAAAATGTAAGGACATTATTGAGTGACCTCATAGTTAACTGTATTGAACATTGCAAAAAAAAATGTTAGTCGTCATTGCACTAAAAATGAAAGAGATAAAGAAGTTTCCAATTTGATTTTACTTCCTTCAGAAACTTTGAAACTGAAGATTTTCTTCACTAAACCTTGTTGTTGTTGCAAAAACCAATATAATGAATCTGTTATTTTACCAAAACACAGACCATCAATCATAAAAGTAGGCAATTGTTTCTAGGTCATCAAATCCAGAACAATGTGATTGATCTCGCTCCAATACTCGACACACATACGTCCCTATAGTTGGCCCATTAATCAGAAATATGCTGTTCTTAGGAAAAAACGCGACAGAGCCAAAGAACTTCTAGAAGAGTCCTTCACTTGAGTGCCGATATTCCGCAGGCGTACTTGAGATTTGCCGCGGTAATAAAACACACGCTGGCTTGTAAAAAACTGTTTCTTGTTGGCGTGTCTAGTGCAGAGGTTGTTGGTCGGTGATGTGGGGTACACATTTGATTAACAGTTAGTTTCAACAAGGGATTATGTATTCATGAAGGCAGCCAGAATATAGAGAAAAATATGTACACGAACTTTACATGCTGACTAAGAACAGACATAAAAGAACTAGATATTCAATTTCTTTAGAGAACCTCGACAATTTTAACAACAATAGCATCATTTTTGCAACAGTTGCCTATTGAAATTTCCCGGTTCCTCACTCCGGTCTACTGGACGTAGGCCTCTCCCAATCCACATCCAGTCCAAGGGACAGTCAGAGCTCAAATACGAATTCCAAGAAGATACTAGTTCTCACTATTTAACTTCCGTATTATGTCTAGTTGATGTACAGTAGGATTCTACCAATACCCCCTGACTAGTCAGGGCACCTGTTAAACATTATGTAACCACTTTGAAATATAAATTATAGACATGAGTTACACATTTTTAAAATAGTATAATAAATGCAATTATTCCTAAATAAATTACAACTTAGTTAGCGTGTTCGTTCAAAGTAATGCGTGCTCCGTATATTCGGAATTTAGTTGAATTAATTAGTTGAAAAAACAAATATTACCGAAACAATTAGTAACAGCACTAACCGCTAATTGTTAGGTGACGCTGAAAGGTTACAAATGTGTGAAAATTTGTTAAATATTCCACTGATTTTATCGCACTCATACAATTATACAATTTTTACGGGAATTAACTCGTTCAGGGTAATAGGTTACATAAGTTTGAACAGGTTGCAAGTTGCGAGGGCGCAGAGGCCTACAGGATCACGTAAATTCCTGTACCTATACCTAATTATCTAATCCAAATCTGTAGATATTATATCAGACAAATTATAAAAGAAGTTTGTGAACTGAATTCGTACAATGTTAATTTATTTATTCCTACAATCTGGTCAGGTTTAGTCATGCAAAATAAACGTTCGCACTCAATCATCGGTTAGGTTTGCGAATGTGTCGCGACACAATCATCTGTCGGATCTGTCCCCAGTGCGCCATCGCAGTGAGTCCGATGTATCGCCGTTCATTTTCAACAAACAAAACATCTACACAGTATTGTTGATGGAAAGAGATTGCTGTTATGAATAAGATGTAAAAGGATTTCGGTTCGGTAGGTACTTCACCTAACACAGACTATAAACCAATTGTGTATATACCCATATGGAGCCCTATCAAAACCTTTGGGTCTCACCAACTTCATATCAAACGGGTACACCTACTGGTTAACGAATGAGGCTCTGTCGTAGGTTTTCTTTTCAGAGGACGTCAGACAACAGTAAGTCACGAATACGATGTTTGTTGTTTATAAGTAAAACTAAGAATTTCTTAACAGCTATATAGTTCAACACAGGATTCGAACTCAGCGTATCACAGTCACATAAAAGACGAGGTACCAACCACCAACAAGGCTCCCACCCCACCGAATGACGCGTACAATAACTCAAAAAGCGAATCTGCGCTAAAAATTTTGGTTTTATTGCGACATGTTATCGTACGTGTCCCGTCCGGCGAGCAAAAACACGCGGAACAACACGAATCGGGCTCATGTTAATATTTGAGGTATTTTTATTTGAAATTTCCATTTACACGCGGACGTCTCCCTGACCCCCCACCCTCCACCCCTCATCCATATTCATCGGATGCACACCCTCGCTACACTTTCTCCTGCAGAGAGTCGTTTACGTAGAACGATATTTGTGCGATCTGTGTACCGAAACCTCAGCAACTGCGGAGTCCGCGGCCGCTTCGTAACTGCTTGATTTATGTATTAATATTTTAGTTCGCTTGTACATTTTAGTTTGCTTGTACACATATTACTTCGCTTGTACATTTTAGTTCGCCCGTACATTTTCTTCTAAGTTGAACATAGTAGTAAATAAAATGTTTGTACAGTGAAGTTATTGCTTATTTGTAAGTTAGAAATAAGTTTCCGTGATATAATTGTTCGTTCTGTATAAATTTGCGGGCAATCGTGATGTCTAAGGTACGATTCCCGGACACCAAAATGGCGAGTTGATAACTTTAACTCATCACAACATACTCACTTTAAAACTGTCGTGTCCCATGACATATGATTAGTAAAACCCGGGTATTAACGCGATCATTATGGTAAATACAATAATGTACCTTTTAAATTGCTTGACGCTTCAGTCAGATTACACTAACCGTGGTCACAAGCTGACCGACTCAATTGTATTTACCATAGTGATCGCTTTAATACCCAGGTTTTGCCAACCATATAATCACAGCAATTTTTAAATAGTGGATTTCTAGTATGACTAGTCCAGTTCAAACAGCAGCAGGCGTAGCGGTAGAGCATTTGATGGCTCTGCAGGTGACGCGGCTTTGACTGTCGTTCAGAGCTTATTTTTGTAAATAAATAATACACATGTACACTCAGACTAATGCAAATTCATGCAGACAAATATTTACGTTGAGCAGAAATCGGACCCGCGCTCCTCGCGTAGCAATCAGACGTTCTACTGCTACGACACAGAGACTGGCGATTCTTTTCATTCAATACTAACCTATGCCCGCGGCTCCACCCACGTGGCTGTCGGTTATGGCGACCTTAGCGCCATCTGTGCAACTTAAATTCTATAGGTATTACTAACCATGACTCAGGTTCTACTTAACCGATTGCAATCAAACAAACCTAGGTAAAATTTAAGTTGGACCACCCCTTCAAACCAAAAAACTGTACTGAAATCCGTTCAGTGGTTTTTCCATCCATCACGGACCTAAACTTTTTACAATTACATAATAGTACAGATAGATGGCATAATATAATTATGTTTCTTGCGATTATATGCGATATAATATGGTAGACTGTGCCCACATGTTTGCTTGTGCTACACTTTTCGCTTCTTATCATCATTCTCTGAGCCTTTTCTCAACTCAGTTGGGGTCAGTTTTCCATGCTAACACCATCGCGGTAGGACTTCGATATTTTACGTTCAGCAACAGCAACATGACCTCCATAGGTCCGATATTAAAATATTGCAGTTAGACCAGATATTGAACTTTTTAGGACTCTAATTACCCTTAACAACTGTCACAGATATACGTATGGCAACTGGGACAAATATTTACACAGAGCGGGGATCGAACCCGCGGTCCCTGCATAGTAGACACGTGCACTACGACCACAGTACAGAGGCTGACATTCGCTTTTCCTATTTTAATAAATTATTTTCATACAAGCTCACCCATTTACTTTAAACCTGGCATTTAATAAAAAATCATCAACACCTTCCTGTTCGACTGTCCTTGGCGAAATATAGAGGCTAACACACATCTGCTTACCCCTTCAGGTAAAACTTATGTAAAGTGAGACAAGGTATAGTTTGGACATTCCTGAAATGTAATCTGTTATTTACAGCTACTTGCGGCGGAAGTGCGTAACACGCGCGCCGGGTGTGACGTCACGGCGGCCGAGGACACCGGACGTGGACCGTGGCGCCGCACGCCGGAAGCGGACGTCGCCGGAACGCACGGGTCATGACCGGTATTACCCGCCTATTATATTTATTTATGTTATATTATATCTGATTATGATATAACGAGGTGACGTTATCGGTCAAATACCTTCGACTGTTATCACGGATTTGATTCCCGTTCTGTGCAACTATTTGTAGGAAAATAAGAATTTATATTGCGTTTATGATTTGAGCATTCCTCGTAGGAAACTAGATGATTTTCTTTTTATTATTAGTGATTCATCTTAATGTATACTCCTTATCTCAGCCGTCTACATTCTTCTACTTTATTTCATTAAAAAACATCATTAAATCAAACAACAACAATATGTCGCAGATGCTGTGTGACCAGCATATCGAAGTCGACAATTACCCAAGTATATTCCAAAAAACAAATATCCAGTCTCCTTAGATATTACAAGTACATAGCAACAATATATTGAGCAAACAAAGTCGATCACGTCGCCGCGATAACGCAGCCTAATGTCCCCGTCAACAGGCGTAGGCATCGAGCATCCAACGTATATTTCATAGACAGAAAAAAACACAAATAAAGAAAACAAAGCACTGCAAACTTGTCATAAATATCCACCTCCGAAATCCCCTTTGTCGAGGATGTAATAAAAACCGCCGATATCTCGACAAGACAAGGAAAATCCCCCGGACCTCACACAATGGTACAAAATGAAAGCAAAACTTAGTGTAATTAATTTCGAGTACCTACTCAACGCTTTTGTAATAAATCGTTTCATCCGCGTATAAATTTTATCCGGAGACGCGTCTGTTCGACTGAACTTCAGTTGTGTTTCTGTCCCACTCGCACGCACCAAACATTTGCATAATATCACATCACCTGTCCCTTTCGGAAATTCACAAATGATTCCCAGTTTCCCGCTTTTCACTAATCACGTGTCTCAAAAGCCGCGCTATTTCGATATCTGAATTAAGCTCTATTAATGTTAATTTTAAAGTTGAATTTGGTTTGTTAAGTGGTGAAGTCCCGGCAGGGGTGTTCAACCGTTAGGTAAAGTTTGTCGAAATAATTTCACTCAGATATCGGGTGTGACGCAGTGAGAGCGAATAGGCGACGAGTCGTCGACTCAGGACAGCGATAAGAGGTAATAATTCTTAATCTCACTGTAGAGGGAAGCTCGGGTCGCGGTCGGAACCAAGACATTGTTTTAGAACAACGATAATTTTCATAGTCTGCGAGTTGAAAGAAGTTAGAATTGCGGATATAAATAATGTGAAGTCAGAAGTAACGAACTGTTATGTGTTTGTAACAAGCAAGTCGATGAACCGATTCCTTATTATTGTTTATTGTTTGAGACAATCGACGAACTTTTCATGTTTATCACTGAAAACTGCCGCGAGTCTTAACTTGCAATAGACTTCGCAACGTTATTGGTATCGGACACAGAATTGTGGCCTTCATAGTCGAGCACTTTGTCTTGAACAATAACTACCATAAATTTAGCCTTATGTAAATAATATTTTAGTCTGTGAGAGAGATAATATATATTCCAATATCTTGGGACGTTTCTGCTCTAATGTCGGGTACACACCACTAAGTAAAATTAACTTCATACTTCAGTCGCACAAATCTCAACATAGTTAATTTTGTTATGTAAGTACACAGTGGTAGTGCTGGAGCGTCGACAAAAGTGAGTTCGTCGAAAAGTCGAAAAATCACGAGTTATATAGTTCTACTTATCGTATGACGCAAAATGTTCAACGCGCTTAAAGAAAATTTAGATTAATTATTATTCTCACGTATATTTCTCTCCTGGGCAAGCAGAGGAAAGTTAACACCCACATCTCAGCAAAAATCAAAATCAAAAATCATTTACTCTGTATATACCATTAAACGGCACTTACAAAACGTCAATATCAACAATATTTTATAGATTAGTTAGCAAATGGACCACACCGGTTCGAAACGCGGCCCCTGAGAAGACTTTGGCAAGAAACTCAGCGGGCTTTTCTTATTTTTTGGTCTGCCGTGCAGCCATGGTATTCCGTCTCATGTAATAGGGAGGAGCCTAACTGTGGGCTGAATCTTATGTTGAACAGCCCTATCCCTTAGTCGCCTTGTACGACACCGCAATGCAAAGAGATTGGGATGGTCCAAATTCTACTGTGCCGGAAACTTTCTTCTTCGCCGTAGGGAAATAGACAGCTAAGAAAAATTCACTTAAAACCAAAATTAACTCAAAAGAAACTAGCGCCTATGATGATGATATTAAATACTCGTACTTTCGAAATCTTCCTACAAAAATAATGTTCTTAAATACAACTTCAATTACACCTTTCGTCAACGCATTGGAACTGGGCAAGGTTGACTGGCACAAATATCATATCCATACTAAATCAGATATTTTATCATCACTGCAATCATTTTAAGACAGGCCTCCAGTCTCACCATAAACGGCTTCTCTTTAGACGAGTGGAATACTACAGGGTCACTGCTACCTAGTATTGAAATTGTAACACAATTTATTTAGCACTCAATTGGTCAAAGCACTTTAGATATGTGATAATTACGTTTCTAGCTATATTTTGGTGCGAGTAATTCATGATCTGAAGAGTCGAAAACATACATACCTATAATATGAACATAACATAAACTCACGCCTCTATTCCCGAAGGGGTAGGCAGAGGTGTTAGTAACCACATTTCACATATTTTATGTTTAGGTCCCCATGTAATAGGTGGCGAGCCTATTGCCATTAACCAGGCACTTATAAACCTTCGATAAATACACACATAAGTTCGAAAAGCATCGAAGTCATTGGTGTGTGCCATGGTAAACCTGGGATCGAACCCGAGACCTCGTCTCAGCAGTCCATTACCCATACCACTAGGTTACCGCGGCATACATATTTTCGCGCGGCTATAATACGAGCACATTAAAATAAACTATTATAATGTTTTAGATAATAATGAAAGACTAGAATGACATAATATGTTTATTAACAAAAACATATTTCAAAAACGAAAAAATATTTCAATTAAAAGCGCCCAAAATTTCTTCCCTATCCTGCAGGAACTAAAACAACATTGTACTCGTAACACAAACTAACTCTAAACTGTACGTTGTTAAACAAAACAAATCGTGTTTGGTGACGAAATATTACAATTTGAACTACGTTGTCGCTATTATGATGTATGAAGTACATAATAAAAGCTTGCAGTTAGGTATACATGTATCACTCAAGCATGGGGTTGCGATGAACACTAGAAACGATACGATTTAAGACAGTTTAGCAGTGACTATAACAAGAACTTAACACATGGTGAAAGTCCTTTATGTACGATACAACTGAAGAACTTTTAGAATTTTAATACTAATATATACCTACCTACTTTTGCAGTCATCATCGAACCAATTTTGTCTATGTTTCTGTATCTATTCCTAATTAAGACTTTCAATTGAATTTAATTATAACTCACATACTCTCTCTGACCTCCACTGATATAAAAACCTAAGAGAAAACCTGTGTTAGAGGCACTTGTTTACAGACCAGAAGTGTAGGCGAATTTGGGATGTTGGAACTGTATAGGTATCTATTGCCTAGTACCAGTAGTTTTCCGATCCATGCAGCTACCAATATTTTTATGTTAAAAACTATAATCACTTTGCTGGCCCCAGGTATGATTCGGAACTACAGACATAGTAGGTAGTATCAATTACCACTACGTTACTATAATATTATCACAATTTCCCATCTTTCAGTTACATATTTCCGTGTAGCAACACTTTCTCTTCATAAACACCTTAACAGATTAATTCTAAAGTCGCTCCGAGCCAACCCATGCCGGTCTTAACACGAACCCATTACCTCGCAGTGTGAGCATTGGTTACCTGTATAACTTTACCTATGTGCAGACTTGGAGACGCATCGAAATCTCCTGTCGAGGACGCTGATCAGATAGAGATGGATAAGTAAGCGAGAGGACGTTCTCCTGGGACCGTCGGTACACAACCGGGAGAACAAGGAGAACTATGGAGTCGGTGCTCATATATTTTGTATTATCGGCCCTAAGATACATAGGTATGTACGTTGATATTTTTTTGGGTACATCAATTTGACTTTATCTCACCTGATATCAAGCTGAAGGCAATGTCGCAGGAGAGAGGGTCACCATTACAAACGCGTACAATGTCACAATGGTGGCACTCAACTTGACAACCTCAACACAGTTTTTCACGCCCCGCTTAAAGGACCCGGGACTGTAGGAAGAAAGAAACCCGTGAACTGGTTAGGAATTCCAAGACTTAATGGTGCGGCAGAGAAATGACTCGCCAAACCGTTCGGTTCTTGATGGAATATTCTACATCGTATGTTAGAATAAGGTTTCCAGTAGGTATTCCACGTCACTAATACCAATGTCACTAAACAAATGAAGTGCACCAACTTTTTTATTCCAAATAACGATACAACAACACGTTGCAATTATGTTCACTATACTATACTAGTTCTATACTAGTTATGTTTGCAGCAGTGAGCAATTATTCTTGCGAACTATAATACTCTTCTTAGAGAGGCCGACTAAATAAAACGTAGAAAATTTCAGTTTCCCATTCGATCGGGAAACATCGGGTTCGAAAATTCCGAATTTACGGTTAACAGAGAAAGTAGTGGTCAAATGCAAAAAGGCTAATATTCTTTCTGTAAAAATGTGTTTGTTTATAAAGACAACTCCAATGGTTCTATATTCCGTGAGACAACATCAAAGCCTCGCTACTAAATTAGACGTTTTGCAGATACTAAAAGATATTTAGCCGGGCCGTCCTTCGTCCTCCCCTTCCCCCGGCGCGGCCCCCTCCCCCCTCGCGTTCTGACAGTAAACTATTTAAAAGGGTTGTTTACACCCTAAGATATCAAGTCTATGTATCCAAGTGTTTCGTCGTCTCGAGTTCGAGCGAAGGTTGATCTCTTACTATCATTTTTGTTAAAATTGAAATGGTTGGAAATATTTTTGTGATAAGAAATAAGGCTCGTTTTTAGGAATTAGTTTTGTATATAGATTAACAAGCTCACCTGTTAAACGGTATAGTTACGTGTTGATTAACGAAAATTCTGTACTCAGCCTGCAGTTACTTCTGTAAAAGTCAAAATTAACGAAACTATGGTAAGAATGAGTAAGACAGCAGTGGATTTCAGCTAATTTTATTAAAAAACATACTGACTTTATCACTTTACAAACTATTTAATGTGCAATTGTAACTTTTTCTGCTACTTACATCGGAAAACTTCAACATTCTAAACGGAACTTGAACTCACGACCCGTTTCCAATACCACTGCGAAAGTAAGAAAACTTTAAATCACACCCTGTACCGTACCAACTGCACATAATAATATTTTCACGTATTCCTGATACGTGAAAATATTAGACCAAATCCTCCCAATATTACAAGAAGCCTATGTCCAACAGTGTATTGCGATAGGATAATTGTTTTGATATAGTTGATGTGAATGTGTGAGGTATTTAGACTAAGTAAATGTTTGTAAATAGTCCAAAAAAAAGAAAAGCCCGATGAGTTTCTTGCCGGAGTCTTCTCAGGCCGGGCCGCGTTTCGAACCGATGTGGTCCATTTGCTCACTAACTTAAAATATATTATTGACATTGACGTTTTGTGAGTGCCGTTTAGTGGTCTATAAAGAAAAGATTATTTTCGAATTTCGAATTTTGGACGTCATTTCAGTCTAGACAAAAATATGAATAAATGGAATTTTACACGGAGCGCACATGCTAAATTTGCTCTTACAAAATTCAGATTATTTAAATTTATTTCAAACCGGTCGTTGAATATTTAATTATTATTTTATGAATTAATACAAAAAATAATTAATTACATGTTTAGTCTGCTTTGTTTTAATTGTCATTTTTTTTTTAGTTTAATTACATGTTCATTAATTATCTGTGAATATGTTTAGTAGCTTAAATACTAGATTTAATTTTTTATAGACTGTAGTTAACATTTCTAGACTAGAATAAAATTTGTATATAGGTACCTATGTAAATGTAGAAAATTAAATTTTAGTATTAATTAAATTTTAAAAAGATTACTTTGAGTTTCACGTTTCTAGAAATCGTATAATGCTCTCTAACCAAGTTGCTGATTTCTTAATGAAATCTGAAAGTTGATTTATTATGAATAATAGTAGTAATACAATAGTATTCTATCCTACTATTTATTAAATAATATAAATTTGAATATTAGTGAAGATGTTTAGATACTCAATTACACTCAATCGACTGAAAGAATCTAGTTGAAATTTGAGACACAGAGTTAGGTAATAGTTTGGATTAACATTTAATCTGACTATATATATCACGCATACTGAAACACTTAGTATACGTACATATGAAATAGACTCAAAAGAAATAAATAGAAAACATTACCAGCCACTCAGACCCAACATTCGACTGATACATAATGTATGACCGAAAAAATCGTTCCAAAATTAAAAATACATCCGAGATCGTACCGTGGCGCACATCAAACGCTGATCCCTAAAATATTCCTTTTGACAAGTGACAGTATTCCTTTGATCTATAAGGGAGGTCGTATTGCAGCCAATCAGAGGACGCTCACACTGTGATTGCTTGAGGGACTGTTAATTACCCGATGACCTTTCGACCGAAGGCGTGTCACAGGTCCTTAACACTCCGCTGAGTGCCAATTTGGCCGATCGTTTTGCAGAAAGGGGCCAAAGACGGTGATGTTCGGATGTCGGGATACTATTTGATTGGAATGAGAATTAGTTATGCTGATTAAGTTGGAACTGTTGACAGCTATGATACAAATTCGTAGTGGAACGTATCTAAAAATTTTGTAGTAAGTAATCAAAGACCGCCGCGACCATGGCTGCCGAAACCTCAGGTGAAAAGTAAATATAATCTATATACATAAAAATGTATTGCTGATCGTTAGTCTCGCTAAAATTCGAGAACGGCTGCACCGATTTGACTAATTTTGGTCTTGAATTATTCGTGAAAGTCCAGACAAGGTTTAAAATGTGAACAAATATGAAAATGCTCGGAATGGAACAGCGGGAACGGGATCAGAATTCCACGTGGGCGGAGCCGAGGGCAACAGCTAGTACGAAATAAAAAAACAAGCAGTTACCTCAGACTACAACCACTTATTGCTACAGAAGACAAATAATTGACGAAAGATAATTGAAAGGAAAGTTATCATCATCTCAGTGTTGAATTCCAGTTACTCCTAAAGCTCTCACCCTGGAATCAGTTTTTATTACCTCTAATTCGCACTACCTTTGACCATCCTTTAAGCGAAAGGATAATATTTTGCGTGCCAAACCAGCTCGTTAGTCACTAAGAAAGTGTGCCTGTTACTATCCGTATATATTTAGCTAATAGTTAAATTGCAAGATTCGCGTTTACCTAAAGGCATGATTCCGTAGTCAACCGCAAACCGCAACAGCAGAATACAGTGTACTGTTAAATAGATATGAATCTGTTAATGTTATTTATTGTTTTGAATACCATGGGGGCGTTACACTCGTGCTGCCTACCATGCAGAGCGCAGAAGGTCGATGAGGAAGGCCTATGTTAGCAGTGGATGCCCTGTTGCTGAAATGATGATGATGATGGATGTTTTAATTCATTGCGGCTTCTCCTAAGTGTCGTTTATCCGTATCAAAGTTTAACAAGTAATGTCGGGTGACGTGTCGTGTATTACTTCGTGCACATATTGAGCATAGAAATATAAAAATGTCAATCCCGCAATCCGTTCATTGGTCTATATCCACACATTTTAATTTTTCATTTACATTACATTAACCCTCGATATAGGTAAAAGATCCCATTGAGAATCCGCAAGGGATTAAAACAATAAAAAATATCACGGTACGTTGTATCTGATGCATGCGTCTGCAGTTGTCGTACGCAGTCGGCAGCGGGATCATACCTTTATCTTCAGACAGTCGTAAGTCCTCATCCTCCCACACTCACCCACTACCAAATCCCACAACACTAACTACACTCATTATACAAATTCTAGTTTCCAATCACTAAAGGTCGATTGCTCTGGGAGTCCCTTGCACATTGACCTTAGAAAGCGTTACCCCCTGCCACTTGGGAGGTCTTAGACTGGCAAATACTGATATCAGGTGATGAAAATGAGTAGTGGTTAAGTGATCCAACTTTTACGCTAAACATTTGAACTTTTGACTTAATTAAACTATTCAAGAAACTTATAAAAACAGTTGACTAAGAATAAAAAGGATTGGATACTGTCAATGCGCTTTAAACTATTTGATAACTTACTATTCTGCAGATATAAATGCGGGTCTCGATCCCTAGTTCGTTCTAAAGTTATATTTACTTACATATTTGGAAGTATTTACTTTCGATACGCTAAATTTTGAATTTTAAACAAATACATAAATATTTTTTTAAAATAAACAAATTAATCTGAAAATTTAAAGGTCCAACAAGCATAGAAGAAGGTTTTGATAGTTTCTTAATAAATTGTACTTCTTGGAAAACTTTAATCTCTTAAAACCCTATGAATCCTGCATCATTTCCAAGCTATAATCTTAGGCATAGCGGCCGCACTATTGGGCAGGGAGTCACATCGCAGACACGCTGTCCCACTGGACAGGATGTGTTAGTTATGTTCCTGTGATACCATTAAGTTGACTGGCTCGCGTGATCTCTCGTACATCTACAGCGTGTTGAAGTTTTAACTGAACAAGTAAAAATCGCCACTGATTTGCAGTTGAAAAACAAAAGATTAAGATGCCTAGTTTGTACGTTCCACACTAGTACATAGATTTAAAGAAATGACTTTTCAAGTAGCAGTAGTTTTAAATGCAGTCACCCAGCCTAATTGGAGAGTTCATTATTACTTAAGAAACTGAAGTTAAACACCCCTTACTCATTAAGAAAACAAACAAAACAATTTTGTGTGAGTGGTAGACTTCCCAGACTAAATTTATGGCTTATTTTGTTTACATACTTTTTATGGAACAGGTAAATATCACGATAGTTACACTTGTAGTGGCGAAAACGATGTCATTTGGCTGAACATGGTTTTCGTTGAGTTACCCTAAGAATTTTTAAGTTAAAACGCGTACATTAGACTAAAATACAGATACTACCTCGAACAAATGATGAAAAAAGTACATTTGTGCAATACTCCATAAAGGATCATCCTGTATTCGCACTGAGACGAGGAGACAGACAGCTGATGTCTAAGATCAATCCTGCTACCGGCGCGACGAGTTCGTGCCCACTCCTACATATACCACGATACACTCACCTTATTTATTCGCGCTACAGCTCAATAAATTCCTAACTCAGACCCGATTGTTCGATGCATTCAAAAAAAGAACTCAGTGTCATGGCAGCCAACATTTTTTTTCTTTTATTGTACTTTTACTAAATTAGATAGAACTTTTTCGTGACCTCCGACTACTGAATACAAATTGCAAATAATAAGTGTTTCTTGTGTTCATATTGGCATTTTTGGTATCAGATTTGGTAGACAACTAATGTTGATTTACTGCTAGTCCTAATAATAAATCCTTACAGTTAGCCGTGTTTTTTTTATGATGAGGTTATTGTGTACGTTTCGGTTTCACTAAGTAGGCATGTGTCCACTATCTCACAATTACATTCACTGATGTAACTCGTCAGAGATACTGATAGAATTGAAAGGAAATAAATTATTCGCTACAATGTTGAAAAGACGTACCCATCTGTGGAGTTCATGGTGTGAGCTGCAATAGTATCCTGAGCAATAAGACTGTTGCAGGCTGAAACTGTTTGGATTTTCATTCACGCAATGGTATACCTGTATTGTCTCAGTAAGTCATAGGTATCTATTAATTTTATTGACCTTGTACAATGTTATAATTTAGTGCATGATACTTTTTTCAATGGGGTAATTTCAGTAGCAAATGCCATCTCTTTACTGCGTAAAGCACGTATTATTTTTTCTTATATCTCATTTAAATATATTACCCTACCTACTAAACAAAAGCCCATATAAGTATAAACAAACATTGAATAAGTAATCGAATTTAAATCCAAAATAAAGTCGTTTCGTACAATACTAAATCTCCACAAACATATCCGAAACTCATTAACGAAATAATATAATTAATTGAAATTCCTTAGATTACGGCAACAGCTCACACTAAAAGCAACTCAGTGTAAGCGCGGGCGCCAGCGGGACCGCGCGGGGCGAGGGCGCCACTGCGCTGTGATTAACGCGCCGGCGCGCGCGCATGTTTCAGTTAATTAGCTCACAGACACGCGGTGTTCACACTCCCCCACCCTAAAAAGGAGATCTCAGTTAGCCTTAAGTAGACGGCAGTGTTCTCTACCGTTCGTTTTGTTGGTACCATGTTGGTATGTTTGTTACTCACACTGCCCAGCATTGTTTACAAGAACCGGACGCGTAATTAAGCTTTATTTGGTTTTTACTTCATCACTAACTTCAGTCAAAATGAAATCGAATAAACTGTATGTTGATTAGATACTAGTAATGTTGAAGGCTATTTTCAAACAGTCTAAGTAAATTACATCAAACAAACACAGGAAACGAACTGTCATATCCATCAACATACATAATGCTATCTCATCTACTCATACGAAACGCTCATCAAATAACCAGCACTGAACAAGAACATTACACAGACGAATATGACAAATTATCTCACATCCGCCGTTTCCATCGTACCAACTCAAATTGGAACGAAGAAATAATTACGGACACATTTGAGATCACATCACATGAGACTTACATAACACACATAGATTGAAACCTGCTAAGTAGTGAGCAAAAACTTGACGTGGCATTGAGGAAAAATAAAAAAAAACGAGCACAAATACACAATACCGAGGAGTCTTGGATAGTATTACTCCATTCCGAGCGAAGCTTCTGTACAGTGAAGCCAATGCGAATAAAAACTCCAAGAACGTTGCAATGCGACCAACGGTAGCAAAATAATAAGATCGCACAACAAAATAAAGAAATGCCCTGGAAACAAAAGGAAGGCTAGTGAAATAAGGCTAAGAAGTTTAAGGAGTGACGCGGTGTGGGCCCGCGCTCATTGTCTTACGAAAACAACGAGGCACGCCTGATCACCTGGTGGATGTGGTGTTTCGTGTTACTGGTAGAAAATACTATTATGTCAGCTGAAAAATAAATATCAAATGTGAACACAAATAAATACTTTCTAACACAGTATAGCAAATTAAAATGAAATGGTAAATTTTGAAATGGATTCGACAATGGGCCAAATAGAATGGTTGATGAATTGTGTTTGTTAATTCACCTCTGCCTAACCCATAGGGAAATAGGCGAGAGCGTATGTATGTATGAATACAAACATATATTATCACACCTTTGTTGTGTAAAAGTAAACTAGCCTTTCCTACACAGGACAACTTGGTCAGGCTTTGTATGTCACCCGCATACGATGCAGAATATTCCATCAAGAAACAAGATGTTGGGTGAGTCTTTTATCTGCCGCACCATTAACGTGTTTCTTTCTTCCTACAGCTCCGGGTCCTTTAAGCGGGGCGTGAAAAAGCATCTGATGAGGCCGTCTAGCTGAGCCGCACCATTGTAGTACTGTACAGTAAGAGAAACACCCTTCTTGTCATAAGAGGAGGGTTCCTTTTCTCTGAAGCTTACTGTACGTATTTGTAATGGTAACCCTCTTTCCTGAGACTTTGCCTTCAGCTTACTGAAGATGAGCTTTGAAGTCAAATTGACGTGCCATAAGTAAAAAAACCTCCACATATTGCTATCCTTAGTTTTCGTTTTCACGTTATAAGAGTCTATTGACGTATTCCGAGCACTAGCGCCGTAGTCTGTACATATCCCTTAGTCGCCTTAGTAGCTAAAAAAACAAATTTATTAAAGTTAATTTATTATATTACGTTTTAAATCAGTCTTTCATTGTCTTAGAGATAGTATATTAGAATTTTAAATTAATAGAAAGCTTCCATACAGCACGTACAGGTTCGATCTGTAATCACATTTATTCATGCTTTTAATCAAAACAGGAAATATCATGGAGCCTCTAATGAGTTTCCCACGCATCATGCAAGTACCAGTTATGCCTTCATTGGTAAAGGTTCTAATCTCTTATAGCGGAATTCATATATATATTATGGTTCTGTTTCCTACTGAGTCTTCTTAATCATATACGATTTGCAGTTTTATCGATATCTGCAAAAAATGCACTTTTTTGCACGTGCAAGTAATGCACGACTTTTGTAGGGTACCTCCTAATAAATTCCTTGAAATAATATTATAAGCTTTATTACATAAATAGTAGCCCATCGTGTAATTACTAATATTCCTTGCAACCTCCAGCTAAGCTCAATGGCTGGTGTTAAAATGTGGTTCACGTAGGTAGTGTATTGACCGGGATTCGAACCCAGGACCTATCGATCGTAAACTTATCGAAGCTTTTTTTCATATAAGACTATTATCTGTATTAATAATATACGTAATAAGTATACACCTACAGTCTACAGATACACTACTTTTAGCCTATACAGACACAGGTATTATATCTATCATCAATCCTTTAGTGTCATCTTCATAAATATTCTAGGACATACTATACAATTCCACCTAGACCCATGATAAGCAAAGTTTAATTAGCTTGTGTTAGGGGTTCTAGAATGCGGATGAACATACGTAGATTTTTATTGCAAACATATATTGACAAAACAAAATTAAGTACCTATGTTTATGTGCATATTATACAAAGAAACATCCAGACTAATAAAATATTAGCGCTGAACGGGAATCTAACCAACAACGCCACCTGCGTAGCAGTCGCTTTCACAACCACCGCGCCACAAAGGCCGTTGCAAGGTTTATGAAGATGTAAAATTAATTTCAAAATAATATAACAATCATGCAAATGACAGATATAAAATCTGCCTCATCCATTCCAGCACACTTCTCTATAACCCTCAGAGGATACTGGTTAAAAAAACCTTGCAATCGGACTGGTTGAGGTACATCATTGTTGTTCCCAATACCTGTCTGTGTCGCCGTTGTACCGACACGACACTTTTGCGACAACTCAGTCCAAAATAAACTTTACCTCTATATGTATAGCAGTCAAAATGGTTTGTTTTAACATTCGTGATTGTTAAATGTACTAGCTAAAAGAATTGGTTCGTTATTTTACGTTGATTGATCGATTGGCGAGGAGTTTTTGGTTATCTGAAGTTCAATAGTTTTAGTTACAGCATTTTGATTATACAGCAAGAAACGTTGATCAAGAATGGTAGAACGCATTACGCATAACACCTGTCATGAAACATTGTGTACTCGGTATAAGCATCTTAAAAAATTACTGATGAAAATATTTTTATACCACTTAGATGGTAGATTAACACATGTCCCACTTGGTGGAAAGTCGTCACTGTGGCCTATGGAGTCGCTTGGAAAAACCACAACAGGGAGTTCATTCCACAGATTCAAATAGACGACACTGAAATCACACACCCTCAATCACACTCCCAAACACCGCATTTACTTGATTCCAGCCCGTAAATGTGGTTAATACCAGCTCAATGAGCTGAGAGTAAGAAAGTACACAAAAAAAATAATAATAATTGTATAAAAACATCCTACTTTCGCAATCCGACTAGGGAAGTACCCCGGCCCTACAGGATACGGCGGCTAATAATAACCTTGTGTTGTTTCCGGCGGTGAGTAGGGTAGCCAGAGCTCACTGGAGAGGCTTTGTATTGTCACTGGGAAGACCGAGAAACCCTTCTTTGTCTTCTGCACTAATAGCACAGAGACTCTCTTAACCTTCTCCACCCCCTCTTCCACCTCTTCTCCATTTGGTCGACACCCCTAGTGTTGCAAACGTCCATGGAGCACGGTAACCACTTTCCATGCTCTGCGGATTAGTTTGCCACCTAAGTGGTATAAAAAAACGTGAAAAATGTTGTATACGACGCCATATATACGTCACTCTTTTCACTTTCAACCCCACTAAGTCCTATTTTATCTACCTACCTCACATAGCCCCACAATTAATTCACGACATTATCTTTTAACGGCACACATTACTATCTACGTTCGTAAACGTAACGCAAACGTGCACGTCAGGCGGTCACGTGACGTCACGAGACAGGGCCGCCTTGCGCCGAGTTAGTTCTAAATCCGGCCCCGGTTTTACATTACAATTGTCGCTCCAACCTGCGCTGGAATATGATAAATCAGTCGATGTATGTACTGTTGGCGACACAAGTTTAGTGCTTAATTTATCAGGTAGTATTGAACATACATTGCCAATTGTCATTTGACAGTGTTTATTTAAAATAATTTGTGTCCCCCAAAGCACTAAATTGCGAATTTTATTTTTTTATACAATATTTCTTATTGATTTCTTATTGATTGTGTCTATTTTGTGGATGTACTTGCATTAATTTTATACTTTTTATTATTTTCATATTATCAACTTTGCTCTTATTAAAATTCACTGATATTATAAATATTATTTTTCGGTAAATTCAAATTTCTCGCCTTTTAAGTGATCACGTTCACACATAGAAACGTGTATAACACACTAACAGTCACCCTGATAAATACAAACACGCACCCATACATTTCCGAAGATGGTTCAATATTCATAATGAGCGTGTTATTTCATGATTTCATCTCTAGCAACTATTCTCTTAGTAAACTAAACCATCCCATTCCTATTTAGAAAAGTGTACGTCTTCAATAAATTAAAAGGAAGCACTTGAGTGTCGCGACTGTACATGTTCGAGATTTACACAGGCGACAGGTACAGAGCTCATATCTGTAGGAATCCAGTAAGTTTAACACATCCTGTAGCCGCTCGGTGTAGATACATCAACTATGTACAGGCTGTTCTATTTTACACTGAGGACAAAATTATTTATTGGATTTCTAAAAATTGAAATTTGTTACGTTCTATTAAATAATGCATTAATTTTTATTCTGCATTCTCAAATTAGTCAATACGTAAATAAATATAACTGACAAATCTCAGCGGTTTTCAGGTAAAACTATCTAAACATTAATATATTTCATCGTATTTTTTTTAATAGTACCAGGTTGAACTTCAAACAAGCTTGCTCCAGAGCCGTGTCAGTCAATCAGCAGGTGTATCGATTTGCGGATGAGGTTGCATGGTTCGGTGTGAACGATCTCAGTAAATACAGTTACAGTTTCACATTATACTATCACATTATACTAATATTATAAAATATGAAAGTAAAGATGTTCAGATTATTATTAGAAATGTTGGGATATTTACCATGTATAGTTTGGAATTTGTGATGTTTCGGTGCTGTTGCAGCCTTAGTACTAGCAGTAAACGGTGAGAAGTCTTAAGATCGAACTACCCACTTTCGAGTTCTTATGTTACACGTCACAGCGCTACCATTGGTTTCACTACAAACTCGAACTCGATTCGGATCACGTTCACGACACACGATGCTTAGAGTATCTACTCCCGATTTTGTATTGGATTGTTCCTGGTTATTCCTTTAATAATAATAATAATTAGAATGTTTATGATATATTTAGGTACCTAATTAAAATGATAAGATATGTATGTTTGCTGTTCAAACACGGTCTAACGGCTGAAGTCCCCTGAAGGGATCTAGTCCTGGTACAGGAATAGATTATAGCGTGGTATTAAAATAAAAATAAAATAAATAAAAAATAAGTTACTTAGATAAAATTCCATGGGAACGAAGCCGCGGGCATCAACTAGTAGTACCTACCTACATAATAAGTATTCTGGTAGCGTAGCAATTCTACCCTGAGCTATTTCAGCTACTGTGCATAATTTACCGGGTTTGATTCCCGGGTCGTGCAAAATATTATTGTTTTTTTTGTTAATAAATGCTCAATAATAGTATTTTTTTATAAAACGGCCCAGTTGACGGCAATTGGGTGAGTGATGTTACTTGTAAAACGATAAGTATTGTTTGCGAAATGGAATAGATACAGATTTATATTTATAAAGGTATACGTATTCTGTGTAGTGAAAAATAATAGAAGGAAAACACTAAGGTGCACTAATCTATTTATTTTATTGTGTACAACAAAACCGCGTGCTACACCGGGCGGCGGCGCTGGCGCAGCTTTCGCGGAAGGCGCCTAATGAAGATCTTAATTGGGTGCGCGCGTGTGTCCCAGCCCTTATCGCCACGCTGCTGGACTTTTGTGCATATATGATTGGACTAAATATTATTATCCTTTAGTTGTATTGTCAGTTTACCCTCAAAACAGACACAATTCGTTAAAACAAAGAATGAATTTAACAAGCGCAACAACCACGTTTTATTAGCGAATAAGTAACAAAACGTCTCATAAACATGTCGAAAACACACACAACAGCAATTACGCCAATATTTAATTAAACGGAACTTCAGTCAAAATCGGGACTCGATGAAAAAATCAACAAAACAAAATGTAACAAACAAAAACGTCAAAAAAGCTCACGCGATACCGCCATTACAGAATAACTCGGTCGTGTAGCAAGTGATTCGATTTAACTGAACGCAAATGTGAGATGCGACCGACATAAAATCAATCGGGCAGCACGCGAGGCTTAACACCGAAATAATGTAAATTATTGCTCGTAAAAGTGTCATTTTCGACGTACACGTGACGTCATCGGTGCGACGTAGCATCGCACCCACCTGTCAACCAACAACCAACATACGACCTTAACAATATTAGCATAAAATTTAAATTTATTTAACTATTGACGGACTCTCAGACTAAACGTATTTGAAATAGTTTATGCTCAAAATGCCCCTGCCTCGTTATCTTTGTCATCGGTTAGCGAGCACTTGCATGTCTGCTGTAGTCGTCTACTACTTCCACTACGAATGTTTACTATCAACATCTAACTGTTACGAGTAAATAACGAACGAACAGAGAACCGTCAAACACTGAAGGACACCAGGACGCATCGGATCTGAAATTTCGCATTTAAAATAGGACAAAAGCTGTCAGGGCAGTAAACCTCAAACATCGAGTTATCGGTGTGTTACCGGTGCCGTGTTGTTATAGGCTTTCGCACACATAACCGATGAGACGTTCATTTACATACGGCGGGGCGAGGGGGGCGCGCGCGGGCCGCGGGGGCGCCGCCCCGGCCCTGGGGAACGCCGCGACGCCCTGGATACCGCGCGCTAGACAGAGACCACTATATTATTATCCTGAGCTAAAAAAACGAAAAGTGGGCGGGGGATTACATTATAGTAGCGAAAGTAATCGATATTCTGTTTTAGTACGAGGTTGTTAGAGCTGCACCGCTGCAGCCTAAATACGTAAGGCTGTTAGGTCACGGAGGGCAGCGCCGCCAGCCGCCAGGTGGATCACCTCAGTTTTTATGTGGGAGACGGTAAGAGGATTGCGGCGATCAAAGAGGTGGGAAGCCTTAACGGCATACTCCTGAAGCCTTCAAATATATCATAAACACGGCAGGCTTTTATCATTTACGTGCCGTACCGCGGCCGTCGCTTTAACGTTCTGAGTGCCGAGATTCAAAGCGATAGTTTGATTTTGGAGGGCGAGCGAATGGGTACTTTATTTTTTAAGCGTTTTTGAAGGTAGCTTTACGAATATTTACGTTTATTAGGCTCTGAAACATTTTCTTTTACAGCTGTACAATATTTTTTTATGTATACGCATTTATTCACAGCTGTATACCAGGAAAGGGGTTAGCAGAGTGTGCCTCCCCAACAAGCCAAGTTGATACAGAAAATTTCTTTACAGCAGAACTCTTTTCTCAAACCTAGAACTATATCACACCTAGAACCATGATGCATAAATGATTGGTATTCAGAAATGTATAAATAGCATTCGATATTTATTGACTTCTAATGTGTCTACTGCGCTTGCCCTTGAACCCCGGACAGTGAACTAAAAGATTTATGAACAGACTAAACTTTCAATCTTGATTTGTTCTTACAGAAGTTTATTTAAACTTTCCACCTCAATAACTTGTACCTACGTAACCTTAACTTACTGAAGCCTTTTCTTCAAAAATCACAAATATTGTAGGATACGTCCCGAAAAGATGAGGCTTGGAGAGGTCGTTGATAGCTCAGTGGTTGAAAAGTCAACTTTTTACTCCCCTACATACTAATAGTCACGCCTTTAACCCTGAAGAGTTAGGCAGAGATGAATTAACACCCACTTTTCACTAATCATTGTGTTCCGTCTCACGTAATAGGGGATGATCCTATAGCCGTGTTCCGGGCACTATTGTTGATTCTAGAAATACATCTCAGGCTAACTCTGAGCTATATAATATGTACTCTGCCTGATGTCAAATAGCTCTATCCCTTAGACACCTTGTAAAACACTACATGGGAAGAGATAGGCTGTCAACCCTACTTTTTTACTTTTTCCAATATTTTTTTTGAATAAAAAGTTCTACAAACACTTCAAAACTTAGCACAAATACCTCTTCGTAAAGTAAATATTAGTCCCAAAAATAACCTTCCTAAACCGCATATCTTTACTTTCCTCTAACAACCAACAAGGGAGGTAATGACCCTATTATTAACCCACTTGGGTCGACTTGGGCCCTTCGATGCAGCGTTCGGTGCAAATGAGCCGTGGGCTATTCGCGCGTAATACGGCCTTGGGGTTTCGACCGCTGACCGACCGGGCCTGTTCGCGGTTACATGATTCCGGTGGTATCAATTGATGGGTTATTGAAAGTAGCCAGTGATGAACGGGTTAAGGTTCGTATGGATTCGGAAAAATTATCTTGTTGACGTGAGTATTTTTTTTTTTTTTTTTTTTTTTTTTTTTTTTTTTTTTTTTTTTTTTTTAAATGATAAACAATTCCGGTGGTATCAATTGATGGGTTATTGAAAGTAGCCAGTGATGAACGGGTTAAGGTTCGTATGGATTCGGAAAAATTATCTTGTTGACGTGAGTATTGAGGAAGAAAACTCATTTAAGTTAATATGAAAATAAGGACATCCCTATAACTACATAACTTTTGTCAGAAAAGTTAATATGAAATGTAAGATTATTTGAATGATAAACAATCCAGGAAATGAGCTGTTCAATCAACTTGACACTCAAGCAAATTTTTGTATCCAAACTAAGTACCTAAATGTTTGTAAATAGACCATAAAAGAAGAAAGTCCCGATAAATTTCTTGCCGGAATTTTCTCGGGCCGAAGCGGCGTTTCAAATCGGTAATTCATTTACTAAACTAACCAATAATGTATTATTGTGTCGTTTGAAGGTCTATACAGAATAAATGATTTATGAATTTTTAAACACTCGGGTGGTGCAGATTTTACTCTTGAAATGTGTCCATTAAAACTGTTTAAGTGAAGCCAACTGTGGGCACACATAGTTAGCTACGTGACTCATGATTGTATATTTTGTAGTTTGAATCACATATACAAAGTACGTGGCATAAAAAATCACGCATAAAGTATGTATTACATAGGTACTGACATGACGTAGTATCGTGACGTAAGTTACGGAGATATTTATATAGTGATAAAATCCATTTACGACGGGCGCCGTACAATGCGGGCCGAACAAACTTTATTTCCATTGCTTTCATATCTAGAGGGCTAGGGATGGGACATCTACTTTGTTTAGTTTAAATCTTTTAGAGTGGATTTTATCATTTATAATAATATTATGTGGTTGTAGTTTTGAGTGGATGTATGGGGCTTCCTCAAGAGGTTCGAGGTTCAAACCAAAAACGTGCAAGCCAGTACATCTGCTGATTTATGAACGTAGCTCTGGCATAGAGGAACGTCTCTATAAGCCAGGTAGCAGCCACTCTCACTATAAAAAATTATCACGTCTGTAAGTAGACGTGTATTAATTTAGTTGTCGCCGTAAAAGTAATTGGTGTGTGCCATGGTAAAACCTCGGATGGAACCCGAGACCTCGTCTCAGCAGTCCATTACCCAAACCACTAGGCTACCGTGGCGATATAATTTTTCAAACATACTAACATCTAGTTCAATAGACAGTGGTAGTAAGTTAAATACATACATGTACTACTGCCCAACCTTTTGATGTCGACCATTAATTGTCCCGCACTACTCCCTTAAAAGGGTTACGTGCTAGAACAAGTAGGTACTTGGCATCACGCACATGACACAGCCCACATAAATATGACATGCTTTGAAAAACTACGTGTAATGTTCCATTTATTAAAGTACGAATAACAATCAAAACTTTAATTTAGGCAGTAAAAAAATTAGGAAATTTTATCGTTTGGACTTTTCATTTTTCATTGGCTTTGTGTGTGTCAACCACTAATGTGTGTTTATTTATATTTTGTATGCTGTACTGCCGTGGTTTTGTCAAGCGACTACAATATGGGGTTCTTCAAGAAGGGCATTAGCATTTCTACAGGGTAGGCAGCACATGTGTGACGCCTCTGGTGTTGCAAACGTCCATAGGCCACGGTAACCGCTTCCCATCAGCTAAGTGGTATAAAAAAGGTACTTAATACTTGGATAGTACTACAATGGGGTGATGACATTTTCTTTGATGAAAGCTTTCAGTATGAAGTCTGGATATATCAGCTAGTACAAGCAAAATATTTGGATTCTGTTGTCTATTTCTTAACATTTCATGGATTATCAAAAGCATTTCTTTTTTTCTTTAGGATTCGCGCATACTGCCTTTTTCGCTGTAAATATCTCTGAATACCACCTTGTTGCAACCCGTTCGTTTTATATTTTCTTTCAGGCAGCTTCCAAAATCATCATTCCTGACCGCTATCGATTACAAATACAACATAAACGATACATGAAAGATTGTTTTCACTTTCGCCTCGTTTGTTTTCTAGCAAAAAATACGCACAAATTTTCCTTAACTAGCCACTTAAAGTACCGATGCTTGTCCATCACTAGCAGAGCCACCCTCAGTTTTTCCTTCAATTTTCCTTTTGCTACGATCTCCATTCACTTAATTGACGAAGAATTTTGATTGGTCCCTACCTCCGCCATATTCTATGCATTCGTGGCGACGAGAATTTTCTTTTTCCTTTTTTAAAATTTGAGCACAGCTTCATTTATTATTCTGCCTCTTATTTTAATGGGAAGCTCGTTATTGTCTGTCGAGTTCTCGATATTATTTTCGATTTTAATTGCTGGCAGTACCTACCTACGTTTCATTTCTGTTGTTGATTGAAGTGTTGCCAGTGTTTTGTTCCACTTGTATATTTAATTAGGAGTTTGTTTAAATTGTATCCTCATTATAAATTATAATTTTAGTATCTTTGCTACCACGTATAGCCAAATTCGGGAATTTTATGATTCTTTTTGAGTGAATCGTCATGCTTGACCTTAAAAGCGACGGAAGAAAAAACGGATTCGAAAAATAATTTCTGAAGCATTTGTTTATCAACGTGGGTAGTAAAATAAATGAGGTAAAGTTTTCAGATTCAATATTTCAACTACGTTCCATTTTTATTGGTCACGCTTAAAAATGGGTCACCATTATTACTATCAAAGGGGCAAGTTTTCAGGATATTTTTTTAATACGACTTAGTTTGTAGATAAATGCATGACCCCACTTGATAGAAAGTGGCTACCGTGGCCTATAGACATTTGTAGCACCAGGGGTGTTACACTCTGTCGGCCTAGTACGAACCCTTCGTGAAGAACCTCGTTTCGTAAGCGCTTGGGAAAACTACGGCAGAGAGTTCATTCCTGGCTCCTTATGAGAACTCCATTCAAAAGGCTGGAACTCCGTCTATCCTAGGAATCGAACCCAAAACAGTAGCGGTACTTGCTAAGGCTGCCCAACCAGGTAGAATTATTTTATGGATCTACTAAAATGTTCTAAAATCACGTACAAGTCCAATGGGTATCTGAAATTATTCCTAAATTATGTACTCTATATAAAAACAATAAAACCACTCTCAATACTATAAAATAACATTTCAATCGATGCAAGCAATTACTCGTCAAAGGCGGTACAGTTGAATGCAGAACTGATTAAACGGTACAGTCGTGGACAGTATTGACAAAACTGCGCGCGTCGATGCGCAAGCGTCGAGAATCGAACAAATTTCCAGTAAGGCGGCCCATTCAAACGTCACGATGGAAGCATTGTATGCTCATCTTTGTATGTAGGGAATAGGGTAATCGGTATTATTGGGCATTTTTAACCATTCTTAAAATAAAACTTATCCTATTTGTTAATTGTATACCCATCAGCGCTACCAAGGAATGTAACTATTTTTATTTCAAATAAAAATTAGTTCTTAAAATAAAATTAGTTTCGCATTCTAGCTAGTACAATATAATGGTACTAAAATATACTAACCCGTTGAAAAGAAGTGTGAAAAAACATTTACCACCATTTGATTATCACCATCACCGGGACTGTAGGAAGAAGGAAACATGTGAGCTGGTAAGGAATTCCAAGACTCGGAAGCCAGGCAAAGACCACTACACGGTCCTTACAAAACGTCAAGATCATGGTGGTGACACAATGGCTAAGAAATTGAAGTTGCTCGTAAATCAGAAGTCTATTCTCGTCCTTTGCTCTTCTCATATATTTTTTTAATTAGCCCCCAACAATAAAATATTCCATTTCAAGTAAATTTCCACTTTGTGCTACACTCGACATGCCTGTCCATCCACCTACTGATTACCAATTATTTTCCATTACATAGCCCGGGAGTCGAACCTGCAGACGATTAGCGCGCCTGGCAGTGACGGTGATTCTTCCACACAATGCCTGATTAATGGGCATTAAGATTCGTACCACGTGCGATCTGGCGCCGGACGTATTACACGGCCCAAAAATTGTGCACCCTACTCGTATATTGTACAGTGACATAAATTTTTGTACCACTAAGGTTATAAATCAGCTCGATAGTAAACCGATAATATAGTCAATGAATGCTTGACAGAACTGTTGCAGAAGTATCGCTACTCGTAGAAGAAAGAATAGGAGAAAGAAATAGAAGAGATGACGCGAACAGTCTCACCTACTGCTACCCGTACAAATACCTAACATCAGTGTTACATGATAGGGTATTTCTTCATAAATTGCTGGTCTCTTCAGACAAAACTAGGTTGATTATTTTCTTAGTTTTGCCGTTGCAGATAAATCACAATCCCAAAGTCGAATAACCTTTTCAAGTAAATTTATTTGTGAACTCGTAATTTATCTAAACTATAATTACACTGATTTATTGAAAGCAGACGAACCAAAATACATGTATAAATAAAACATGATAATATAGCATCTGCCATCATCATTCGATAACAAATGTGTTCCTCGTCTCGGGTACCGTGTCATAGTTCGCTGCAATTTTTCCTATTCGACTTAGACACATTTATAGGCCATATTGGAATTTAGGAGAGATTTTATTGACTACGTTTTATGTTAATTGGATTTCCTTTAATCCTGAAGGAATTATATTTCAACTCGTACTTAAATAAATCTCATTTTCTTAGATCGCAGATCAGTAAAACTAAGATTACTTCTTTGAAAATTATCTTAGAACTAACGTGGGCCTTAAAAGAAAGGTATACCTCATCATGGTACCTAGTCCTAAAATCTTTAGGACCCAAACTAACATCACCTGCAATTCAGTATTCCTACTACGAGTATAAGACATATATAAAAATCATTCTATGGAACTTCTTCAACCACTGCGATCTTGCTGTACTATCATTGTATGTGGTGTGCATACTTTTACTTAATAAGTTACAGGTAATCCCTGCTATTTGCCACTTTGGTAGAGGGTACCTATGAATAAGCCCTACTAATATGGCAGTTGAATGAATTTCCAAAAAAACCCATTAGTATGTTCATATTATACAGTTTAAGAGCAATGTATAGCACATCCCAGAATATTATTATATTTTCTATACCTAGGTTTAAAATAATCACTTATTTTAAAACCTAAAAACACCCCCAATTAATTTTACCCCTAAATATTTGCAGGTATACAAGCGGCTTCGTTTCAGCGCTGAACTAATATTATTGTGAAATGTCCGACGACTTGCATCCCGGTGGGTTCATTAACCGAGGGGCTCCCCCTGTGCGCCCGTCCCCTCGCCCGCACCCCCAGGAACTAGCATAGCTAGATTATTAAAGGAGATTCATGTACGGAAATGTATAGGATTAGGTGTTTCAAAATTAACTGGAATGTCAATTTTGTTTTAATTGGTTTATACGCTTTCATATATTCTAATTATTATCATATTAACACAGGGGCTTAACATAGCCACCGAACAAAACCAAGACACGTGTTTACCCCTGTTCCTATTATCTGTCCCCAGTATTACTCTAAGTTTTGGCATACTGTCGACATAAAACTTACAAAAAACCGCGGTAGCCTAGTGGTATGGGTAATGGACTGCTGAGACGAGATCTCAGGTCCGATCCCAGGTTTTACCATGACACACAACAATGACTTTTCGATGCTTATCGAAGTAATGGGTGTCTTTAATACAGGTTTATAAGTGCTTGGTTAATGGCAATAGGTTCACCACCTATTACATTGGGACCTAAAACATAAACTGGCAAATGTGGGACTTCTGCACTTCTGTCAGTTCATGACGCTATAACCTGGTAGGTTTTAAGCCCAGAGTGAACGCCTAAGTTGTTAAGGTTGCTCCCATATGGATGTGTTTTAATTTCAACCACACATCACTAAACAAGTCAGATAGTAGTCAACCATAGCCGTATTTAATTTTAATAAAAAATCTTCACGGCTCAATTGAAACATTTTCTCAATAATACACAAATCTTCAAATTAAAATATTTATTTTAATCTTTGTCAATCACTAGCTGTTGTTCGCGACTCTGCCCACGTGGATGTCGATTATATAGTCATAGGCTATACTCAGGGTGAACGTAAGTTTCAAATGGGGAAGTAATTTCTGAAATCGGCACCGTACTTATTAAGATCATTCATTACAAAAATACACTCACACAAAAATACACATTTTTCCTATTTATAATATTAGTGTAGATATCGTCGTATAACAGTTATCAGGATCTCGCCACACCTTGAGTATATAACACTGTACAAATGCTGAAAACAATACACAAAACTTAAAACAAAACATTAAACACGTATAACTCAACAGATTGAGCCGCGACTAATGTTACGAAGTTTCCGGACAGCCTTACCAAGCTGGGTGGAGATGGGCAGCCAACAAACACAAAAATATGCAAAGTGCGAGCCGGTCCTTGACATCGCCCTACTTCAAGACTTCATTATTGCCTAAAAACAATGCTCGTTATAAGGGAGCAGACGCATCGTACGTACGAATTTACACGGAAATTAGGCTGTGTTATTCGATTATTCTAACCGTAGTAGCCTTGAATATTAACACATCTATGTCTACCCCATCGAAATTATCTACACTGTATTCAAAATAACGATGAAAACTAGAAACCCTAAAAGTACTGCGTTTAAACAGTTTGTTTATTTCACCTTAAGGATTTTTAAGAGCCAGAAGAGAAAAGAGCAGCTAAGCAATTAGGAGACTCTTCAAGACTACAACTTATTCTGATCTGACGGCTTTGCCAACGACTGCCACTGTTCATGACATGGCATTGGCAGATACATCTAAGTCCGTTAATCCCCATTATTCTAATTCACTGCAGTTGAAAAATTATAAGCCTATTAGGCATACTACGTCAGACAGACGTCAGATATCCCAAACTAATGGCTAACATTCATTCTCATATTTTCAGGAGCTTGTTGAACCTGAATGACTTATCAGTCGAAATGCATTGATATCTAACGGCACATTTTCTAACGTTTTGTAGTTTAAAGTAAGTAAAACAACTATCTTGAAGAAAATATGAATTGATGCCGTTATCTGTGTACCAATGCTTCTGAAATATTTCAGACATAACATAAACAAATTTGAAGTGAAGTAGAGATTCAAAATTTAATACACTTATTTTCTATTTCACATTGAAATATCTTTATACGTCTGAAAGTCACCAATCTTAATTTCCTATCTCTGGCATATGTCCAGATCGTTTGTCTTCACTAAGTGACACTTGCTAGACTGCACGAATGTCTTCTACTATACAGAGCTAATAGAAACCAGGCAACAATCCTATTTGCCAAGACACTGAACTCTAAAAAGAAGTAACGGCTTCTCCTTTAAAGCAGCGAAAAGATAACGTCTTAAAAGACCAATCACAACCTAATCTTATAGAAACTACGTCTCTTTGTCTCACCTTCCAACTATAGCGCTGTATTACATAATTCATGGACGATACCTCACGCACCTACACACACACAGGCGGCTCAAGTGACATGTGTTTACAAACAACTAATTAGAACGAGTCCTGTGTGGTGTGAGTGTTTTTGTTTCGCTGACAATAGGTTGCGCGTGTGTGCGTGTCCTAGCCTGTGTGTGGGTGTTTTGGCTGTGTGAAGGCTAAGGTAAGGGGCCTCATGGCTGGCTCGGCTCATGTAAAATGCATAAGATACGCTTTCATACAGGCCCGGGTCGTGTCTCGAGTTTGTCTCAGTACGCACAGATGTTTGGTGAAAGCCGCTTTTTGCGTGGCCGTGAAACTTAACTGAAAGTATTGAAAACATTATCGTTACATTGGCCGTAACGCGCTGCCTCCCGCTCAGATAGCTATCAATTTCAATACTGATAATCTTTGTGGATTCTTATGTGCTTTAGTTCAGACAGTTGTAAGCATCATAACTCAAATCAAAAAACTGAGCTGTTCTAAAGTATTTAACTCAGAACGAAATGCTCAAGATGTATATTAAACAAATTAGCCTGAATGATCCACATTTGGAAGATACTCATTAAAGAACTCTTCCATTATTCGCCAATATATACGATGACATATTTACGTATAATCAAAATTTTCAGATTTCTCTTTACTTGTTATTTTCTTTTCGAAGTTGGACTAATATAAAAAAATATAATGACTAATATATACATCAGTGTCAGCTGTTAGTAAAGTGATCAAATCAGAATGAGCTGTATTCTTGAAGAGTCTTCCAATTGCTTAGCTGTCTTCTCTTCTCTCATGGTTGTTGAACAGACACTGAACAGACAGAAGCATATTGCTACAACTACCTTTGCCAAACTTGCTATTGCCCTTAACCCGAAGACACTTAAATTGATCCAGAATCAAATTCTAGACCTCGAGAACAGCCGTCCCACTTCCTAAATATGTGTCGTAATCGGCGGTATATTGGAAGATTCGTTTTTGCAAATCAACCAAAAGCCTGCACCAGAAAATTATTTCCACATAGGAGCCATCCATCAACCCCGTCACATGTTCTTCACCCATATATCTGAAGTCGCAATGAGCATGACCTTATTCCAGGAGCGACAAAAGTATTGCGCGTGTTGCGCATTGCAATAGCAAGGTTAACGTCCCAGCGGGGGGACCGGGGGTGCGGCGGGAGGGGGGTGGCCTCGTCATTCCCCCTCCCCCACCCCGGACATTGTTCTCACCTTCAGACACAACAAGCTCCTGAAAATATAAGAATTAAAGTTCAGTTGTTGGTTTGGGATGTCTGGAAGTATTTGGGAGTAATATTATGTGTTTCATCTGTTAATAATAGACTGTATTTATGAGATACAAAGATTATTTTGTGTATTAAAGTTGCAAATATATTTATGGGAATTGTGACGATTATGGAATGTCGCGGTCACTGGTTAACCAGTCATTCGTAAACATAGTTGTGTATGGCATTGAACGTAAAAGTTTCCAAGTTAAAATTAGATGTTTAACTAACCGTCCATAATGCAATATAACTGCAAGATATATACTTCTAAGTTCTATACCAATATCCCGCAGACAGCATCAGCAATATCCATATTTCGCCGACTATATCTAATAGTAGACGAGCCATGGACTTCAATAGATTGTGTCTTGACTTTATGAAGGAAAACCATAGGTATTATTTATTATGATGGTATCATTTTTAAGACAATGCTTCAACACAGAATGATTATTTCTAAAGTATTTAATCTATTTGTCTACTTACATATTACTTGTACAAATATATTTTTTATTTTTTACAGATTTGGTGGAGTTATCTGCAACTACGTCTACACTTCTCACGTCACTGCATTTATCAACACATTAACCAGTTAAATTTCTAACTATCGTTTGAAATTAACCGAGATACGCTCATATTCCCGGCGTATCCCCGAGCCAGAATTTGGGACATTTTAATCCTCCGTAACGGTGGGCTAACGGGTGGTAGGTAAAAAGGCAATATCGGCAGATAGCATCGATGGCTTCCAACGTAAGTAGGCTGCGAAAATGGCCGACCGAAGCGCTGTGCGTGCACACTAGAGGACGGAGTAATGGCGTTTGTAAAAACTGAAAGAAAAAGTAGACAATTTGATAACTAAGCTTGTGTATGGTAAAAAAATACATTGACAGATAAGATGGTTATATAGGCTCGGTGGCTCAACGGATTCAGTCTGTAAAGAATCGCGTTCGCATTCACTTTTTTCGATGTAAATTGATTTGAAACAGAATTCTAATTGCTTTAAAAGTTCATTACAGTAGCAGACTTTTGCATCCATATTAGCTATGTAGTAAACACATCTGTAATTATATTATGGTAATAAGTAGGGAAGAAAGAAATACGTAATTTATATCATAAATTGCAAATATCTATATTCCTTCTTACAAGTAAATATGAATCAAAGAATCAAAGAATCAATTTCATTTATTCAGTTTAGGCACATAAAGAGCACTTATGAATGTCAAAGTTTTACAATAATTATGTACCTACATTTGTCAAAAATATTATAATTCATAATAAATTAGGATACTTAGTAAATAAATCATTAGAAAATGATTCTTTCGCTGGTTCGGTAGTTAAATCTCCTGAGAAGAGACCAGCAAGAAACTCAGGTAGATTATCGTTATTCTTTTTAATATTTAGTTGTTTATTTATAATAACTTGGTGCAAGAGCAAGAGATTATTATGACCACGCATTTTTATCATCAAGATATTCGTCTACTTTATAATAGCTTTTTTTAATTAAAAATCTTTTCAATTCTATTTTAAACTTATCAAGTGGCAGGTCAGTCAAATCCTGAGGAATTTTATTATATATTTTTATACATTTGCCCACAAACGAATTACTGACTTTATGAAGCCTTAGTTTCGGTATCGCCAGTTTATTTTTATTTCGCGTATTCAAATTGTGAAAGTCTGATTTTTTTTGGAAGAGGTCTAGGTTCTTCCTTACATATAAGGCGTTGTCGTAAATATATTGTGAGGCAACTGTTAAAATATTAATTTCTTTAAACAGTTCTTTCAGCGAGTCACGGGGTCCGAGGCAATAGATTGCTCGTATAGCTCGTTTCTGTAATATAAATATAGTTGCAATATCGGCAGCTGAGCCCCACAGCAGCAGACCATATGACATAACGCTATGAAAGTAACTGAAATAAACTAATCGTGCCGTTTTCTCGTCAGTTAGTGACCTTATCTTTCTAACCGCATAGGCAGCTGAGCTAAGTCTTCCTGCTAAGGCTGTGATATGAGAACCCCATTGTAGTTTATTATCTAGTGTGATGCCAAGAAAAACTGTGGTATTGACTATTTCCACAGTTTCATTATTCATTATAATGTTTGAGTCTATATGTCTTACATTTGGCATCGTAAATTTTACACATTTTGTTTTTTTGGCATTAAGTAGCAGGTTATTACTCGTGAACCAATGCAATATTACAGAAAGGGTATTATTCACATCGTCAAGTATTACTTTTTGTCTGTCAGTTTTAAAAATTAATGAAGTGTCATCAGCAAATAATACTATTTCACAAAGATTTTCAATGAAGTATGGAAGGTCGTTTACATATATCAGGAACAAAAGGGGTCCTAATATCGAGCCTTGGGGTACTCCCATGACTAGCGGGGCGCCAGAAGAATCGGTGCCATTAACGTTAACTTTTTGTACTCTGCCAGTGAGGTAAGACCTAAGTAAGCTAAGTGAGCTATTCGAGACACCATAATAATCTAACTTTAATAACAAGGTCTCATGATCAACACAATCGAAAGCCTTTGATAAGTCACAAAAAATACCAATGGCATCCTGCTTCTCCTCCCATGCATCAAATATATGTTTAACTATGTTTTAACTATGTTTTAAGATGTTGAATGGTTATGACTGCTTTCGCTAATAATTCTGTAATTACGGAGTGCAGTGCCTCTAAGTTCTGCCGGGGTGCGAGAGATATGTCTTGTATAATCTCACCTCCGGCAATCGAGGACCCATGGACGGCGTGCGTTTTGGTCGGTTCGAGTCCGACATAATCACCCCCATCGGTTTTGGTGGAGGTGGTATCCGTGGGGACTTTGCGCACGATAAAAAAAGTACCTCTAAGTTGCTAAATAATTATTATTATAATGCGAAAGAATTGTATAAAATTCATAACATAGGTATATGCATCCCTAATAATTATTAGGTAAATTACATTGCAAGCCGAATTGTAATTCTTGTAAAATGATATTACAATTTAGCTTGCATCGACCTCAAAGAGTATTGTAACAATGTTGTACACAAACAGTATTGTAGTCACTAAATTTACCTTCACAGTATCAAAGTTAAAACTGTGAAGACCACACAATATAACTTCACTTACTCACATCACGTAAAACCTCCACACTAACAACCATTTAAAACAAAACGTCACACCTGACAGACAGCTTTTTACTTGGAAACTTTAAAAAAGGCATACTTCACTAAGTAGGTACCTCACACTGTACACTCACTAATGTCTGAGCTACAGGACATCTGCTAGTGTCACACCGCTGGAATAGTAATAGGCCTCTTGTGACAACGCTCGACTTTCCAACGACATTACGTATTCGGATGGTGCCCCAGGACCTTACAATAACCCGCTTCACGCCGGACACGGTGGAGCATCAATTGTCTACCGTCTATTTTTATTAAAATCTATATATGTTTTTTATTTTTCAGAAGTTTGGAAGTGGCTTTCGAAAATTGTAATTTTAATACTTGAAGAATGGTGAAGAAACTTTGTTAGTTAAACCTACTGTACAGTTCATACTATTGGATATTTATCGATATTCAATATAACACATTTGTTATATTTAAAGCGGAAAATATAAATTTGGTGGAAACAAATCACATGAAGAACTTCGGGAACGAGCCGACTTCACCTGCAAGCCTCTTGAAGTTAGGAAACCATGGCGTAAAAACCTTCAAATTGTCCTCTTGGGTTTAACACAAAACAAAAAAAAGCAACGCAACAAAATGAAAATCATGAGGATTATAATTTTCAATCACTTATAACGACACAGATGAGAGTAAATTATCATAAATAAGCTACATTACAAATAAAAGATAATTATTCATGAAACAATAAAACAAATTAAAGTATCTACGAGTATAATTTACTTAATGTTCAAATTGAATAAGATGTTCATCAGTCAGCTACTGCTGAACTCCTACTAACTAATTACAAACTTTGAGCTGATTCAAAACTGTAACACTGACTACTGTCAACACTCAACTGTTCAATCAACTAATTAATTGTCAAACGTGACCACTATATTGGAGCTTGAAACAGCACTTTTGTTTTAGTAAGTAGAATAAGTTTTATTGATGTAAAATTATATACTGATGATGTGCAAGAGTTTCCGACAATGAGTCTGACTCGTGCTTGTGCATGAAGAATTCCTTACAGAAATTATCGAAAACGAATGGCCAGAAAATTTCATTTGCTGTATGAGGGCCCTGCTAAATTTTTTTCATTCAAATTTTAGTTTTAGTTGTTTCAGGAGCATCAGAAACACATCATCCAGGATTTTTTTAATTTTTACGGTTCCGAAGATGATTTGGTCGATTAGTTATCTTGCTCGGTTTTTGATAATTAGATAAACCGTAGAAAGTAATTCACTACGTAATCATTATTAAATAATATCCACTATAATTTATCCTAACAAATCCACAACAACACTGTTGAACAGCGATGTCACCATATTTGAGAGTAATAATAAAATTCTAAATAATATTTTACATCAAAGTTTCAATGTTTGCGAAATTATTCATAACTACAAAATATTACAACAAAATGACAAAATCCCATGAATAGATTACAACAACACACATATTCGTACAACAACCTTGAAACACGATTTAAAATACCAACAAGAACATCTCAACATCATTAAGGCCTTTCAGAGCTCTATAATTAATACGGTCAATAACCTTCAAAACACACCTTCAAAACGCTACCAACCTAGACCTACGCCAACAAGCCAATCTGAAATATTCCACCATTCGATCCATCTTGCAGACCTATTTCGATGATGACTCCTAGTACGGTGCTGTATGACGGATGGATCACTGTTCTACCAGATATCGGAGAGTTTTCTGATTTGGAACCCACAGGTGGAAGCCAGAATGAGTGTACCGAAACAAAATCGCTAAAACTTAAGGGGCCGACGACACCGCGGCCCGAACTGCGCCGCTCGAAATGTATTCAAATATATGCGCGATTAATTCAGCCTGCATAGCCAACGGGACGGTGTTAGTAGTGGCAGCCAGTCTCACTTTCTACGCCGGATCGATGGGGCCGTGACCTTCAGTGCCTCTTATTTGGTTCCTGAATCGATTTTTTGGCGAATTCTAGACGTTATTTATCGATTTTAGCCTGCAAATACCAACAACCGTTTGAGCAATAGAAGTCCTTCTCTGGGCTTGTTACTTGATAAATTGTTGCAGAATGAACTCAAATCCAGTTACGAAGACCTTGGAATTCGTTAACCAATATTCTTTGAAAATGTTTAAATACAAAAACTTGGCAGTTTTATTTTGGAACCTTTAATAAAACCTGTCTCTTATGTTTGGCATCAATGTTGAGTTTCAAGACTAACAACAACACTTGTTGCTATATTTATAAGCTTGAATTTTATGTTTACTGAAACAATTTGGTATTTGAATCTGTCTGTTGAAGGTGGTGGAGTTCGTTCAAACACTTTTATGGATATCATGTTCAGATTCCAATTTCAATCGACGAATGCGGTTAAACCAGTAACTTGTCGTGTCTTAAATATAGATCATATTGATTAAGTCCTAAAATTATGCATATCATGTTCAATGTTGATTTTATCGCAGTTTCATTAAGAGTTGACATTTTAAATTTGCATTTCTATCAGACTGTCCTCCCATATCTGGCAGTTTCCGCGCCGTACATTATGTACTCGATAGCCTTCGCTCTAAAATCAACATAGTTAGCAGATAATCAGAATCTATTTGTGTTTTAGTCAATAAATATTTAAAACAGGTACCAAACACATTGAAAAGTAGTTCCATTTAGAATAGAGAACCAGATTTTCCAGATTATATACATCTCAGAGTGGGTCAAGGCTGACTTGATACCTAAAACATCAAACCTAATAAGCCACGCATAAAATGTGAGAGCGATAAATCTTGCAAAATTCAGCAACTTAAAATAAAGTACGCACTAGCTGTTTATGCATTTTTTTCATCTTTACGATTACGATAGTCCCTAGAGATGGAAACTACAAAGGAACCACTAACTATCAATACATCCCTTTATAACGGTTAAGAGCCTCGTTTTACAGCCAAAGGTTCGCTCAAAAGAAAAAGGCGCCCTTGTAAAATTCCTTTTCAGGTCTCGAAGGAGTTTTCGAGTTGAAGTAAAGAGTGTTGGAGCAAACATTTGTAGTTATGTAGTGTGGGGCGTATCGCGTAGATGGATGCGCGCGTGTGTGCGTTAGACGTGACACACGCACACACGCGCAAGTACGCATGTGTGCGTGGAATGCGGTACACGGGAGTCGTATGATGCGTCGCGATATAAAATGAAAAGCTCGTGACGTCACGGTGTGTTTACGAAATAATGTAAGTATGATTTACTTTAAGTAAGTATTGAATGAAGATACTGGAAAAATACCTAATAAGAATACAAGTACTGTATAATCATTATTAAAAGTACTTTAATAAGTTCATCAACAGGTAAAAGAAGTATTTGTATGTAAGCAGTGAACGAAATGAATAGGTATGAAAAGTAATTCTAAAATAATAAGTCTAAAAGAGAACAGTATATTAGGAAACGTCTGAAATTCCTCTGAACATGACAATAACCGATAGAATCAAATATAGAAATACTTGTTTAGCTATTATTAAATACGAAACATCGCACACACACTCGCACACACACTCGCACACACACCCGACACACACACCAACTCATTTTGGTACGTGCCGTCGTCTTGGCAACGGCGCGCATGCGCGGCACCGCCCACTCCCCCCTACCCACCACATGCCAGACTTAGCACTATTAGTACGAGTACAGTCTATCCGGCATGATTGGTCATTGAAGCAAGTATTATGAACTAATCGCTTTTCCAAAGATGTACAGATGTACACATGCTTGCTCATTAATTAACTCTGTTATCTCATTATTTGATACACTTTGGTCACTAATTGGTTAATTATGATTTTCACAATTTACACTGGTATTGGGATTGGCCTATGTCCAGCAGTGGACTGCAATAGGTTAATTGATTGATATGATAGACATAATGGTGATATTTCACTTGTCATATGTCTATACATTCAGGTCCATAATTATTAACATCATTTTAACATAATTTCAGCCAAGAATTCTACAAATATACTAACATATTAATAGATTTCTCTTAAAGATTGACAACTATGCAATATTAATAAATTTGAATATGATTGTTGTATCAATATGTACAGATCAAAATTGATTTTAAAAGAAGATTAAAATTATTAACCTTATCAAATAGCACTCTATGTTTAAAATCGTAATACAATATTTACAAGCAATAAATTTTTGAATAATATTGCATAGAAAATTAATATATTTGTTAATAAACAGTAATTTGCTATCAATTAACACATTCTTCCTTGGCATGTTACACAAAACGTACCTATTAAGAAAATTATTCAGTCAATCAGATGTATAGAGGCGTTTAAAATTCACTACCAGTTTTTTTTGCGGCAAATGCAATAAAAACTGCAATGGATAAAAAAAATACTGTACAAGTATAAAAAAATCTGTCTACTAAATTATGATGGAAAGAAAATGGCTAAGTTTTTCCACCAGACAATACTATCCACACACTTTCTCAAATGTAAAAACACAATCGTTTAGAACTTCGTAAATCAGTAACTAATATTTATTTACAAAAAGCAAAGGCCAAACAGACAATAATGGACCGACGAACACGGGCCAACACAACTATAGCTTGGAGGAAGGGAGACAACCGTATACGCAAGACTGAGATAGAAGATCACCCCCACATTGAAGGACAAAATATAGTGTTCATAGAGATTTGCACAGACAGAATAGATGTTGGTGTGCGTTTCGGGAAATACTCGTAGTATAACGTAGGTACGGCGATATCGTTTGTCATGCAAGATATGAATCCAGTCGCGCTTACAGCTCTTAATACTTAATTTTTTACGACAGACTTGAGACTTTGTGATTGCTGAACTGCTACATTATTGGTCTGTCTGTGGTATTGTGTGTGCGTGTTGTTGACATCTTTATGATCACTCATTAAGCATAATATATTAATAAGTTATACAAAGCCTAAACAAGAAACCAGAATGAAATAGACTAATGAGAATCTTAACAATATAAGATTGCTTTAAACCCATGTAATGAATGTTAATGATAATGTGAAGTATGTCTCTACTTACCTTTTGCTGCTTCTATTTTATAACGGTTTTCATAATCTATTATATATATTTCTGTTGCTATGACCAGGTCAATCTTTACCCACATGAAAAGCATTCATTATAAACGAAACGTTTTTTTTTTCTTTCTCCAGCTTTGCAAAATGTTTGAAAGTTATTTCGTAGTTAAGAAAATATTTGACAATAAAAGACAGGGATGAAGAGAAGTAAATCTAAATTATCTTCAAGACTAAAGTAAGATAAAGATATATTGTTATCATTCTGAAGGCTAAAAGCTATCAAACGCGAGAAAGATATCAATCAAAGCAAGAAAAGCGCTCATAACTAACATAAGAACGTAGATAATTTGCTTTTATTCGAAATTTGGGACTCGGGGATTGTTTTGTCAGTTCTAATTGATGGAAAATGAAGAAGGGAGCGAGTGCTTCTAGAGATCGCTGAGGTATAGAAATGGAAATTTAATTATATATTTACTTGAAAGACAGGCTCTGTGGCGTGGCGATAGTGAACGCGACTGTTACGTAGGAGATGCGGGTTCGATCGAGATTCTTCATATGCATGAATATGGCTATTTGCACTGGTCTGGTCGTGCCTCGGACAGCAAGTTAAGCCGTCGGTTTCAATTGCCATACCCTCAAAAGTCCGACTAGTCAAACTACAGAACTTAGATATCGCCAATTTGATTGTGGCGGTCCGATGGCAGGCGCTTTACGGAAAATATTGAAGTTCAGCCGCATTTAAGTTAGACTAGTAAGCCGACCCCAACTGAGTTGTGAGTAGGCTCAGAGAATGATGATGATGATTTATTTGAGGGACAATTTTATTTGGGACACTTATCTCCATAAGGTCAAACTACATCAGACAACTACAAGAATTTTGACTGAAAACTAAGATCCGATTTCAGTAGTGAAGGTGATTGCATTTGGAGTTCAACTAAATTTAACTAAATTTGGTTTTTATCAGTGGTGGTTTATAGCCTGAATGCACATTTATCTCACAAAATTCGAGCAACCGAATATTTCCATACTAAATCGTGTACAAAATATTCCTCAACACAACATTATAAGTTTACGACGAAGTAACGGCCCAAATAAACTTGTTCACAACTTCACGTGCCGATTCATTCACAATAAAACTGCATAACAATTATTTAAATTTAAAACTGTTGTAAGTTTGGCCAGACAACCGGCAGCCTAAAATAAACATGATACAAACTTTTATTAAAAACGTCTACCAACCACATTACGTGGCTTGAGTTAAAACGAGCTTTGGAAACTTCAAACGACGCTCCAACGATACTACTAACGCCATCTCGTATCGAATAGCAGAACACAATACATGTGTGGTTCTTATCAAGATCGAAGAAAATAACTGTAAATTATTGTAAAAAGTTGAATAAACAAGTTAGTATAATTACGTAATAACATGATTGTGAAAGCGTTTAGTGGCATTACTAAAGGAAATGAATTCAAATGACCTTGGTTCATTAATGCGCAAAATGATAAATAAAACATGAGCCATTATCATTGTTCCAAGTGCTTTTTCATCAACGCCTTGTTCTCACATTGTGGCGCTTAGTTCATTCATATGCGTTGATTATACTAAATGAGCGATTAGTATCATTTATCATAAATTCATAACTATTGTAAAACGATACGTTTTGGGATAATTTATTTATTTATGAAATATTTTTGCGGTATTTATGTTAAATTGAATTGTTTGAGCGTTTTGGAGCGGCGTGTGCGGGCTCGTGATTAATTGACTTACATAAACATCATTCATCTTGAAGACGTTTTTTTTTATTTGTGTACACATAAGGAATGAGCAAATATAAAGTTTATATTTTGCTACCATAATAATTGTAACTTACCAAACAACCATCACTACGCTCTTCTGCATTTTGCTTTCTTTTGATTTGGCTTTCTTGACTTTTGCGGGAGCGATATTGAATTTAAAATCCCTTTTGCCTCCTCCCCCAATGCGGGGACCATGGTGTCCCCATCTAGCCCCTGGGTATGGGGTGGCATTTTGCGCACTCGCCGTGGCCTGCTTCTGCTAGGGTGACCGGCGGCTCCACCCGTCACCCCCAGGCCCGCGCTCATGGGGGACGGAGGTCATTTTGCGACCTCCGACGTCCGAGTCGCCTCCGCTCATCGCGGGCAGTGCGGGCCCGGAGTCTTCTCCGGACCCGCTCTGCCTCCTCCTTTTCGAGCATTAATTTAAAATCCCTGAATTATCTTTAATAACTCTTTGCTGGATGACAAGCTGAGAATTTTGAAGGCTCTGGGTCTAGAAAAACTAATATAGATGAGAGGACTTGCTTAATAGTAATATTCATGAAAAATTAAAATCTATCTATAAAAGTCAATACCTATTAAAATTTAGACCAATCATTTATTTCAGTAATATGGCAGTCCGTTAAATCCATTATGGAGCCACTACATTTTGAAAATGCTATAACTATTTACTTTGACTTAACAACTTTGACCTAAAAACACTAAAACTATTGCTAATAAATATTTTCACTGACCGGAAATCGAACAGGATACTTCTAACTTAGCAGTCGAACGCTCTACCACCGAATCTTACCTGTAATACTTTTAAACAAGCTATAACATGAACTTGATAACTTAAATTCAACTTATCTACTTTATACACATACATACCAAGAGTATAAGTAACGCCGTACTCGTAAATTCTACTTAGGCGAGTGATCCGCCCAGCGGCGTGCTTACTTAGTGCAACTTAACATACTTATTTTACTTACTTGAAGGAAACTTCTACGGTGTACGTTCTGTACGCCTAGGATTCCAGTTTGGGGGAATATTTTACTAGTCACAATATTTTACTGAAATTTAATACAGTTAAGGAATCTAAGTTTAAGTTGTTTTTTTTAATAGTTTAAGCACCGCGGTAGCCTAGTGTTATGGGTAATGGACTGCTAAGACGAATTCTCGAATTCGATCCCAGGTCTACCATGACACACACCAATGACCTTTTGATGCTTTTTTAAGGTATGTGTGTATTTATCACAGGTTTATAAGTGCCTGGTTGATGGCAATTGGCTCGCCACCTATTAGATTGGGATCTAAACATAAACTGGCGAAATGTGGCTGCTTGCATGGAGTCAAGGAGTGAGTTTATGTTATGTTGTTAACATAAGCAAAAAGGAAATACGAAAGTTGAAGGTAGGATAATACTACGAGTATACTATAAATTATTGATAGTATAATTCAAAGTATTAATTATTTACGGGAACTTCGTGTCTAAGGAGTTCTTGCGCTGGTTAGGATTAGGACATTGTAAGGTTAAGTATCTCGAGGCAGTTCTGTCTACGAATGGGTGACAATTTTTAACATTTAAGGCGGTGCTGATTCGAACGGTGACTGCCGTGAGTAAATGAAAAAGAAAAGAAGAGAATGAACAGAGAGGCTTTCAGATTTCTGTTGCAGATTCCATTTGATTTGAATAAACCTTATACAGATGAAGCAAAATACTCGTTTGAATTGACCCTACAGTACGTTCCAGTCTAACAAACCCATTCGAGTTGGAAAAGTATAACTCGACCATTTTTAAAGTATATATTATTATACTGCAAAAATTGTATAAGGTGCCATTTCCAGTACCAAAAACGTAATATTAATTTGGTTTTTATTATCGGTCCCATCACTCAAATGACTATATCACTATATAATTAGCCCACACTATAGTACACAGTATGTCAGTTGCACGGCCATTGTTCTCATCGATTTGCGTGCGTTACGATGCGTGAAATGAACGAAAATAACCACCCATGCGCCTGCGGTACTTATGTACACAATACACACCTGTGTACTTGTACATAGTTGGGTACTGTGACATGATAGGAAATAGGGGTGTGTTAGCGATAAGAACTCAGGAAAATGTTTCTAGTACCTTATGTATGTAATAAATTTATCAATACCATATGACGCATTTACCTACTTTATTTCATATTAGCAGGCCCCGCAATTTCATGTGCGTGGAATTCTGTCTTTTATTTACGTGGACAAGAATACTTTTCTACAATAAAATTATCTTATAAGTTACGCCACTCACTTTCAAACTTTCGCATTGTATGATAAAGAGTTAGCGACTACAAATTTTTTAATAACTAATTAACACCTCCTAACATTCTTCATCCTCCACATTTCTGTAGTACAAATCTGGTCGAAATCAGCCTAGCCTCTTTAAAGATTACACGGAACTAAAAGACAGACAGGCAAACTACATTTAAGTAAATAAATAATATAATAAGGTAAGTTACACGGCACCTATTAGATGCAGGAGCGTAAAACTTTTCATCATGGATTCTAGATTATTTTTATTAATTCGCTTCTTGCCTCGTCATCATTCGGGTAGCAAGAATACTAAACAGTTTTTTAATAATCATTTAGGTATTAAGAAACTCATCGACCTAAAGCACGCATGTGACACGCTACCAAGCCTATGTACGACCGAGGAGCGCCGAGAGCCGTCGGCCGCGACAAGACGCCATCTTTTCATTTCACGGATGGACTTACACACAAACGACATTGCACTCATTATGGATTTGATAGACTTCGAACATCTACCTATAAGTACAGTCGCCGTCGGTAATAACTTTACCCCTCAGAAGCAGTTCACCAGCGAATGGCACATTACTGACCACCTGAGTTTTAAAATATATTAATTTGTAGTTTAAAGATCATAAAAAATACACATGAATTTGTTTACTTATTACACTGTAAAGTGCGTTTGTAAATATGCTAGTGTTCAGTAACCTCCGAGGGCGACTGTATTTCGATCATGTACAGAGGAAAAGTATCTCAAGTTCAAATTATTTTAGTATTTAGTTGATCGTACTAGCATAACTCCGAATGAGATTTTATGTCACTAATATAGTCTTAACTTATAAGGAATTTCAGAAATTTTAGTTAGTACCTATTCTTAAAAAGCCAAATATACTCAGTCAAAAGATGGTAATGAAATTAATTCAAAAGAAGAAGATTAGTATGATTACAGTGGAGGTCGGACTCCAAAGTATAAGCTATGATGATGAAGGATAAATACCAGCTTGTATTTTAGATAAATAAATACAAAATATTGAAACTTATCTTAGTGCAAAGGTAAATCTTAAGAGCCGAAGGGTATTATCTCTTGTCTGCTGGGGTTCTATTAATATGTTCACTATTACCTCACCTTCAGCCACTAAAGACCCAAAGACGGCATTTCAATCGGTTCGAGTCCGATACAACTGCATCCAACGAGTACTCTATAAAAAATCTATGAATATAAACAAACGGTTCACTTAAACTCAAGGAATTAAACGGAACATAAAACTACCATAGCCTAACTTGTATCCAACCCAAAACAAAAACAAACTCCCCATCAGTCACCGCAAACAATTCACAACTCAAAACCTTTCATAAAGCAATGCAAATGTCGACAGTTTAAAATATAAATGTGAATTTCATTCAGCTATACATAATATGCGTAGATATGGCAATAAATCCGGGTTGTTCCGGGAATACAATTAAAACGATCCGGGCAATCCTGCTGCATCGGCGGGCGAATTATAAATTCCATGGGAAAGGCGACAGGTGTCGTTGGTAATCGCATGAAGCCTCCCGAATCATACCGGGCCGACGGCACCGCACTACATGCAAAGATTATGTTGGCGATAGAACTGATGAGATCTGTGTTACGGAATAATTATACGATTATTATGACTACTGATAAAAATTGCTTTGAGGTACGGATGGGAAATAAAATAATGGAAAATACAGATTCAGGCTCTACGGTATGTAGTAATGGAATTAATAATGACTTGTCGTTAATATCAGACGTTCACTTTTGTTAAATTTCGTCATCTGCACGTAGCCGTGCTAGCGCATGGCGATGAGATAATTGAGATATATTGACATCATGACGTGTTGGTCACGAAGTACCTTTTTTCAGTGATTTCATTGGTCGAAGAGAAAATTTCGATTATGAGGATGTACGCCATGCTGAGGTTGCTGAAAGTAAAACTAAACTTATAATTCACTTCAATATAATTTTCATGTTCAATATAATTCGGCTTGTTCTGTTCAAATCTATTTTAATTTGTCTAAGTCGCGTGAATATTTAAAAGAAAAATGAACCAAACATCCAAGAGGAATCGAACTAGTGAACCATCTGATATTATCAACATCTAAATCAACATCATCAATAGGCCTATACGCCAGATGAATGACGGACGAGGTTCGAAGCGAAGGTGTTAAGGGTAAAAGTGCAGATTTAATTCCTTTTTATATAGCTAATGAAACCGACTGTCGTTTAGCTTCCTAACTTCTAGAAATCCTGTGCCAGAACCTCATCCGTCAATCAGCAGGCCTACCGACTTACAGTACAGTGGATAGACTTGGCTCCGAAAGGTTTTGTGGCTCGTCAAATCTTAACAATTGAATCGAAATCCTAACATAACAGGCACATAGACTAAGTCACCTTCAAGGTCTAATCTGAATAGTCAGGCCACTTGGTCTATGTGACAGTTAGGTATAATTGTGGCGAGGCGAGTATTTGCGCAGCGCGCGCCGTGAAATAACACACCGCTGATAACGCGACCCATCACATACTATTGTTTTAGCCTCCAGTACCTTGCCAACTGTTATTTTACTGCCAGTATTCAAGCACTGTTACTTTTATAAATAGTTTAAGATATGAGTCCACTCTTTTTAGCACACATATGTACATACCAGCTTGAATATAAATTGCTAGACGGTTGTGTGCAAAAATTTGAATGTCAGCTTCAGCTCAGGATTACCGCATTGCGATGGACTTTTACTAACTGTCATCTGGCCAAGTGAAGGAATAAAAGTCAAAAGAAAGACCACTGGTTCAACAGCTCTGTGCTCCAGGCACAGAATAAAATATACTTAATGTTCAATGTGGTGAAAGTCTCAGGTGCAATCGGGAAACAACGCTGTGATGATGATGATGATCATACTCACGAATATCCTCAAAGATAGGATTCCTCAACACCATGTCTTGGAGTGCTTGTATACCTATTTGGTTAGTTTGAACATGTGACATGGATGATTTTAGCTCCTGTGGAAATATCTATTTACTTCGTTATATTATATAACGTATGTCTATTTACATGGACAGAATTGATTGATTTGATTTGATTTGAACGCGCAGCGCGGTGGGAGGCGAGGAAGAAAGAGAAGAAAAGAATCGTGAACGGAGAGCGAGCGAAATAGCGTCTTGAACGTTGGCGGTGAATCTCGGCCGAATATGACAAATTGATAAAATTTTAATCTAACGCTCGTTACTCCCCCCGCCGTGCCGCGCGCACCATGGGAGCACCGTACATAGACCATAGTTTAGATTTAGATAGCGCAATTTTATATGTAATTGACTATTTATTCATAAATGGTTGTCTCCTACTCTACTGCCCTATGACGTAGTTTCCCCACATAACAGACCACTGTCACCATTAAATTAAATTACCTAAAAATAATGTTCTAATTGACAAAATCACTTACTACCGGTCCGTTTCACTCACGACCCCTGTTCCACGATCTGATCGTGACACCACCCTGTACGCCACTTCCGGTCTGGAGGCCGCTGATTGGCCGCTACCGTGACGTAACGTCCTGTCATGTACGACACTATGGAGGGGTTACGGCGATGTAATGCCAAATATTATTTTATAGACGTCGTTATTTTGTAAGTAATTAAGGTGTTAAAAGTGGAAATTTACGGTTGCTGCATTCAATTGTCACTTTTTTATTACTACGTCGAAGGTTTCTGATTGAATCTTGATGTCAGACAATGGAAGCTTTTGTTTATATTTTTAAAAGTTTGTTTAGGTCATAATATGAAAATTAAGTTATGGCTAAAGCTTCCACAATTACAATTACAGCCAGATTCACAAGCCTAATGATTATACAAGAAAAAACTGTAGCATTAAAAATAAATATTGAAAACAGACCAATGGTATTAGAAATGTGATAGAGATTGGATTGAAATATATCAAACTCACTGCCAAATTTTTTAATCATCAATAAATTCGTTTGAGAACTGGCAATCGTTTAGTTCAAATTAAAGAACCAAAATATCAAGTTTGATTACAAACATAAGTGTAAGTACCTACTTCCACTTTGCCCCACCAAGCGTCCTCACTGACGGAGCAAGAAGTTCTCCATTCATAAATTAGTCAGTCAGTTAGAGCTAATAGGTCTCATAATAATAATAATATTTACAAAGTATTACTATCTCTAAATCTTCTAACACCCCAACAAACTAGTAGATAGTCCACCTTACAATGCCTGATGATTACCAAACATTCCACTTATGTATTACCAGCCTTGTAACATCTTATTCCAACGTATCACCCGATGTTATGATCTCTATGCTAATTGATTTAGCACTAATGTGATAACCGACTGGTATATTACAATGACTAACAAATATGACAGGTATCATGATTACCAATTACTGTATCGTAAGTCAATCGCATAAAGAACGCAGAAAAAATCTTTGATTTGAATACTCACACCTCGTGGGCACATCACAAAAAAACGTGGTACAGTTCTCATTAGCTTATAGGCAGAGAGCTGAACGCGACATACTGTTGTAGGAAAATGTTGTATGAATTTACCTGTGTACATAAAGAAAATCGACAGATAGAACTATCTATAAAATATTACACAATGCATTCATTAGTAACGGAATACTTTTCGTTTAAATTATAAACTTTCTTCATGGACTTTATAACCAAGTTGAAAAAGAAGGTTCTCAACTCGATTGATATAATTTTGTCACTCGATATTAATACTGTAATTTCACAGATGAAAATAGGAATACTTTTCTGACTGTAGGCTTTTTTCTTGCCATATGATCGCCTTAATACCCGGGTTTCGCTAACCATACATCATGCAACGCGTGCAAAGTGAGTAGTGTATAAGCTTCTATATTTGTACTGAGAATCGCGCACATTATCAGAATATAAGTTCTAATAATACAATTGAAATAAGTTTAATTTGCCTTCATAATACATAATAATGTACACTCGGCTACTTCAAAATATCTCAGGACAACTACATATATTGTAATTGGCCACCAGCTCTTCAACTATAAACTGTCAAGTAATCACATGTTTGGAAACACTATGCATAGGCGAAGTAATATAGTTGCATTCATTTTCAGTATTTTTTACAATCGATCGCCACGCTCGGCTGGAGCTGTACTCCGTCCAGATATGTAACACGATTTTTTATTACATTATGGAGGCACAATACCTACACTCGTTTGTATACGCACAAATAATTATTTTTTCTATCGTAGAATTGTTTTCTAGAGCAAAACTACAAATAACACAACGACTTCACCGTTGTGCCACTAGTTGTGGACCCAAAATGTGATCAAAAAGTGTTGTGCTTTAGGGGTGGGTTTAGGCTGGGCCTGAGTTTTCTTAAAACGAAAGTTGCAATCAGCAGTGGCCTTGAAGTGTACATATACCACAAGATATACTATAACACATCAATCAATTAGCCTATGGCAGTCCATTGCTAGACATGTGCCTCTCCCAATGTGTGCCAGTGCTCTCGATCCTTCGCATTCAGTAATACAGACATATATAATAAAAGACCATATTTTTCCATACAGAAACAGCTTTTGGTTTCATTACTTTCTCCAAAGTTGTTATATGTATGAGGATACTCCAGAAGGAATTTTGGCTCAGAAGTCGACTAAGTATCTTATACTTGTCTTTTATTTGAAAGAGGTTTCTCTGTGTTCAGAATAATTAAATGCTGGTCACCTACCCATTGACTAGATTGCAGATAACCTACTTGCCTACATTGGACAACGGAGTCACACGTTTCGCGTTTAGTTCTTAGAAAAATGTTCGTATAACGTTTATCCATTGACTACATAGCATAAATCACTACTGTTGCCAATTCTTTCTCTATAACAGAATAAACTAAACTAAAATAATGACTATAAAGTCATTAATTAAAGTTATAAATTATAAACAAACTGACAGAATACATTAATAATTGTTGTCTCTTGTTGGAAAGTCCAGCTATAAACTTAATTAATTAATTAAGAACTGTATTTTGAATACTATGAATTTATTAATAAAGTCTAAATATATAAACGAAATTTTAGGATCGTTTAAGATCAAGTTTCATTATTCAATCAAGTGAAACTACATAAATAAATAATATAATAAATATATAAAATTAAAATTATTGAAAATTTAAATAACAAATTATTTATTATTGAAGAGACTCATACCGTCAGCTATGTCAAGGAAGAGTGACTATATAATTAAATAGACATTATATTGCACACTATACGATATTCACTTTACGTTTCGTAATCAATATTTAACTAAATTAACACATAACAATATATTAAACATAATTTTATGTTAAATGTATATATTATTAAATATATACATTCAACATAAAATTACAAATTAAGTAACTTATATTCAAACTATTATAAACCATCGAATGCCATGTAGATGATATACAGTGATTAAATTTCTACAAATGCTGAGTTTTATTCATTTATCATATCTTAGCTCAACAAAGCATTATTATTTTCTACAATAAGAGTGGTATTGATATGCTAATAAACCATATTACATTTTGAATGCATATAAATAAAACCGACAATGATATTTAGTAAATTGGTGTTTTGAAACCGGAATCATTGGTTTAACGGTCAGAACATTATTTATCTCACGAAATTATTTATATACTCCTGGTTGTTTATAAAGATATGTAATAAACGTATAAATGTTTACTCATCATCCTTTCAATAATCTTGGTTGCATCGGAAGCTGTCACCTCGTGTAACTACGTCGCGGCTGAACGTCGATATTTTCCGTGAAGCGACTGCCGTCTGGTCTTCACAACCTATTGGCGATATTGAAGCACTGCAGTTAGACCAGTTGTTGAACTTTTTAGGACTGTCTTAAATGCACATATGACAACCGGGACAGACGGCTTAACATGTTGTATGTGATACGACCAGACCAGCGTAAATAACCATAGTCGTTCGTACAAATATATATATACTAAGCGGGGATCGAACCCGCGCCTCCTGTGTAGCAGTCACGTTCACCGCCATGTTATGGAGGCTGTCAAGAAATAAATGTTTATTGTTTTTAATTAGCTTGAGAGTTTATCCAGGAGAGCGACTGCATTTCAGAGGTTTGGGTTATAGCTTCTTCCACTATTTAGGTGCAGCGACTTAGATCTGAGTCTGACTTGCGTCTTAAAGACATTAAAGTATATTATATATCTTGTAAACCCCTGTACATCTTATGTACGTATAGTATTAGTTCCATATAAACATATAATTTCGTAAGTTAAGCTTTCCCCACATCTAATCCCACTGCCAACTTATCTATCTATCTGTCGGCGTATAGTTTTATGGCGAGTGTTTTGTACTTAATTAGTTCTATGTATATTAAGTAGGGACGTGATACGAATCTATGGGGGCGATGGAGACGTTGATACAGCTATTCGATTACGTTTTGGCAATGTGCAGACTCCATATCTGAACAATTACCAACTTGTATAGTATGCAGTATATATTTTACTGTCATCAGTAGGCAAGCAGGCAGGCTAGTCGAGGTTAACTTCGCTCATATACTGATCAAATTGATCTTGAAAAGGCAGGTCAGAAGTAGCCGAAACTCGAAGGTTTATGGTAGTAAGAAAGCTGAAAAAGTGTATTAGAATTGATACGAATATACACAGGTGGAGGACTGTGTTCAACCCCTGTTGAGGGTTTAATATATATCCAACCCTCTTTCATCCTCACGAGGACTACAAATTCCTCCCATAAACTGCTATGCAAGGCATGCCATGACTTCAAGGTGCTTCTAAGTTTTTTCTTATTAAATCCATTCAGAATAACAATAGCATTCAGGACCATTGCGCCATCGCAGTCCAGTTCTTCTCTCCTAATAACGTAAAAAGCTAAGTATTTACAAAATCTTTATCAAAACTTACCCACCTGACCTGGCTTTTGACTAATCGTATAATATCCAACCATGCTATTTCTTCAACACCATTAATGGTGTCAGATAAGCATTTCTATGATAATGAGGCAATCCGATCAATTAGCCTATCGTAGTCCACTACTGGACATAGACCTCTCCCAAAATCTTTATCAAAACTTACCCACCTAGAAATGACTTCTGTGAAAACTGTAGTAACCACCTGACACACATTTTTTCGAAACGGCTGCGTGCTGCGTTACTGCAGGGCAAGCGTCACCGCGCACGCATAATTAGCGCGAGGAAGGAAGTGCGTCCGCGCCGATCTGATCCACAGATACATGCATTTGCATCTATTAGCATTTATATCAGCTGAGGGCTAAGGGCGGCTCAACCCACATATTTGTTGTAACCGTCTTCGTGAGCACCAATGCGGCTCGATATGACAGTGGATTTTCTAATAATCGCTCAATAAAAGATTTTTTTCCTTTCACTTTCACTTCTTTTATTATCATAACTACGTTATATTTATTCTTTCATGCTACTGTCCATTCCAAGGTTGCCTGGAAAATATCGCTACCACCGATAAGACCGCCCATTAAATATATTTTTTTTTACTTAAACTTATTACTATGTCTGTACTGTAATATCTTTTTTGGCATATAATAAAGAGTTATCTATCTATCTATCTAATTCGGTTGAGTACCTGTCTGCAGGTGTGATAATAATATAATCAGTGAAAGGGTTGTCTCTATAAAGCTATGTTACGAATACATATTCTCACCTTCAATAGGAACATCTCACTTTTTGCGAACTACATGATTCCAAAGCATTTCTTCATAGCCTGTCTATATACCAGCATATGTAGTGTTTTCCATATGTTAGTTCCTGATTAACTAGATACATAGATAGGTAGATACATAGATAGGTATCTAATTCTAATTTAATATTAATATAAGGAATTGCACCGCCAATTTTAGTAGAGTGTAACTAAAAGGGTTCATATTCACACAAAATATGTATAGTTAATTCAATTCATTAGTAGGTACCATCTTGTCCGTTGAACTTACAATATTTCAAACGTCGTAGAATTTGGAGCTGCCTCCATTCTCGGACATGGGCATGGCATGACTTGAATTTGTTATAAAGCGCGGCGTTTTACTTCAATTGTTATACCGTTTGATGTAACCAGATTTAGAGGAGGTATTTAGATACGTGTTGCATATACATTAAATTGTAACAATATACACCTATTTCAAAGAGGAAACACCGGAGATCGGACGGATGATCCACCCAGGAGACATGCGAGTCATTTCATCCAAAAAAAATACATAACATGACATAACATAAACCCACGCCTATATTCCCGAAGGGGTAGGCAGAGGTGCTACCCACATTTCGCCAGTTTATGTTTAGGTCCCAATGTAATAGGTGGCGAGCCTATTGCCACATAAATACACACATAACTTCGAAAAGCATCGAAGAGTCATTGGTGGGTGCCATGGTAACCTGGGATCGAACCCAAGACCACGTCTCAGCAGTCCATTACCCATACCACTAGGCTACCGCGGTATAAAATACACCTATCAGTAATCTCTTCGTCTGATACTCTCCAAGACGTTAACTTGCCTAATTAAGCACGTAATTATTTTCCTTACGATTTACACCGCATTGCAAGGAATCGGGTCTTTTTTTCCAAATTTATTTAACTGCAACATTTTCGATTAAGAGTTTATTTTTGGCCTAATTTTTTTTACAAACTATATTGATTGGCTGCAATATGCTCGCCACCTATCACGTGAGACCGAAAATCATAGTTAGCGAAATGTAGGTGTTTATACACCTCTACCTACTCTTCTTCGGAGGTAAGGGGCGTGAGCATATATATGTATGTGGTTTGAAGCTCCATCCATTCTGCATCAATCAGAATAGAATAAATAATTAGGTACCATTAAATTTAAAGATGAATTGAAATAACACAATGCTGAAAATTGCAATGGCAGTTAGGTATAATACCCACCATTCAATTTAAATGAACGTACTGTCAAATAAACCTTAAAATGGCCACTGCTGAATTTTCCAATTGCTTCCAACCCAGATTTGCATCTAAATAAACTCTATAACACATTGATCAACAACTATCAACTTCTCTTATTTATAGTGAACGCTGTGACATATTGACAGGTAGTAAAACTGGTGGAAAACCAGGTTTGGTTTCCAAGTTGTCGTAAGCGTCGCTGTCGTAAGGAATGTATTGAAATGGTTACGTATCAAAATCATGGAATTCAATATCCCGAAAATTAGATTTTTTTATTGAACCTGAGGTTGTTATTAACGCTTTAGATATCAGAAAATTTTATCAGGAAGCAGAGTGAAGCCCTCGCATTAGCCTTCGTAGTTATTTCTTTCATAATTGCCCACAAATCCAGTTTTCCGGCTTTTGAACTCTCGGTACTTTCGGTAACATTCGGTTAGATAAAAAATCGAGATGTTAACTTCGTTCTTGCATCTCATCGGTCTTATTAACTTCGGGATTTTAACAGGTAATCATTGGAATGAGTTCAATTTGTTTATGTGAACGCAGCGCTCTGCTGTGCCGGAATGTGATTAGCGAGGTGTGCTATGAATATCTTTATGATAGCAAATGGAGCAGCACTTCATAACTTATTGGTTTCTAATACGATTTTAAGAATTTTATTACTCTTGGCGAGTATATATACTCTGCAATAGTCGTAAAAGTACACAATTTATAGTTTTGATTCGAGTTTCTTTAGTTTATTGGGAAGTATTTTTGAACTGATTCCCGTTATATAAATGGTGACCTATGGCACCGAGCTTCACTATGGGCCTCACAAGAAACCTCAAGGTCACACAGCGAGCTATGTAAAGGGCTATGCTCAGAATTTCCCAAAATGGGGAGACCCGTAGACGAACTACAGTTGCCGACATAGCCCATCGTGTTAGCAAGCTGAAGTGGCAGCTGGCGGGGCACAAAAGCTAGAACAATAGGCCGTTTTGGAGTCGAAAGATTCTCGAATGGAGACCACGTACTGGTAGGCGCGGCATCGGACAGTCCCCCGCGAGATGGACGGACGACATAGTCAAAGTCGTGGGTACCCGTTGGATGCAGACCGTCTCCAACCGGTCTGATTGATGGTCGAGGCCTATGCTCAGTAGTGGACATCCGATGGCAGAAATGATGAATGATACTATAAAAATAGGTAAAAACTATCTTGAGCTAAATACCTTTAAGAACCCTCTTAATTTTGACCTTATTACAAAACACGCGTAGGTCCTGCTTTTAGGCTCATGTAAACCTACTTCTAGAATAATAAAAAATGCCATTTGTGTCTTCTAAACCCCAAAAATTTAATATTAAGTACAGGTTGAAACTCATTTTAGTATCCCTTGAAGCTTTCCCCTCGGGGGTAGGAGATGCCAGATGTCAGATGTCAGCAAGTGTAGCGACTGCACCTCACAGATGAAAATAGCTTGAGCCCCATAGATCTTGGTGAACCATAAACCCAGTTGTAATACCAATGCATTGTGAATACGACAGCTGAGACACTGTAGTAAGGAATAGGTATGCTATACGTTTCTTCTCCAATTAGGTTGTGATCACTCTATACGAGGTACACAAAATCTTTTTTTTGTCATACCAATGTATTTTGAGAATAAATGTCAAAAACGTAAATATGCTAGTAACAATTTGTTTACCCACTAATACAAATAGTCTAATAACTTATAACAGCTATTTAGAAGCACAATATTACACCCCCTGGTCACGGCATATTGCCATTCGACGGCATAATAGGTACCTAGTATACATATTGATACACACTTCTATAAAGTCATTTACTAGGGTGGGAAGTTACTTAATTTTGTGAGTATATAGTGGGTATTAATAACGATCCATTGATTTAAAAAGTATATTTATTTAACACAAACTGATACAATGTTTATGCACCGTACATTTTGCTCGTTTTTTACGTAAGATGTTTGTACTCTAACTTCGTCTGATCAGATGGTAATAGTCCAGATAAAAGACATTTTTAGCTAGGTATTCGATACAAGCTGAAAACTTGTCCTAAATTTCTGCTATGTAACAAAAGGAAGGCTGTCCTGGCTTTTGTCTGATGAGTGAATAGCTATTTCAATCTACACATTTCATCTATATTGTAAAGGGGAAAGATTTGTTTTTTTTGGTTTGTTTCTTTGTAACAAATAGGTTCCAAAACTACTGAACCGATTTCAATAATTCTTCCACCTATAAAAAGCTACAATATCTAGAAGTAACATAGGCTTTGTTGTAAGTAGTACAGAGCGTCAAGTAGAGAATGGAGTAAAGTCGTACAACGCGATAATCGACTTCCTGGCGGGCGGCGCCGCGGCCGACAGCTAGTACTTTATATATATGTTGTTATTATGTTTTGTTATTATGATTTTGGTAAGAATAATTACCCATACAGCCATAGGTGGATTAACCTAAATAGTCATCACTAATTACTAGAAAATAGTAGGTACACACAATTTTAACCGTTTTTATAATAAACTGCACGGTTAGGTCGCTGTTATAGTAACAACAGCAGCTAATTAAGCAGCGTGACGGCTCACCATGAAAACCCACACCGTTATATTATAAGTAATGGGGTATAATGACTGGTGTTCTGCCCCATTTTATGGGGCACAAACCATTACGTTATGGTGTACCGTGGTCGTACAACAAACCGTTTGCTATGACGGCGACGACGGTGTGACGCGATGTTCAGATAATTCAGGTGAGTTGATACATTTTCTTTTATACAACTTAGGTCGCAGACAAGCACGCGGCCCACCTGATGGTAAGTGTGGTTACCGTGGCCTATGGGCAAGTGTAACACAAGACGAATAACACTCGTGCCTCAACCCCTCAGCGCATCAGCGCAAAAAATGTAGGATAAGCTTTTGGTTTTCCTACTGACAACGCAAAACCTCTCTAATGAGCTCTGGCTACCCTACTGACCACCGAAATTACAACACAAGGTTATTAAACGGCGATATTCTGTAGGGTGGAGGTACTTCCCCAGTCGGACTGCTCGATTGGGACGGATATACCGTCGTGTCCTACCTCCTCTTGGTACATAATGACTCTGTACTGACTCCTCCTCCCCTCTATATGGTCGGCAGCACGAGCGTGACGCTTCTGGTATTGCAAACGTCCATAGGCCACTGTGACCACTTTCTGTCATGTGGACCGTATACTTGTCTGCCACCTAAAGAGTATAAAAAAACTAGCATGAGTTTACTTATGAAACAAGACATCGATCTAGTTTATTTTAAGAACTCTCAATGTTACTCCAGGTTAAATTAGTCTTAGGCTGTCAAAGGGTTATAGATCTGTGACAATCAGGGTGGCTGTGTATTTGTTACTTCCTTGTTTCCAGTAGTACACAGTACTTACACAGCACTAGTAATAAAAAAGTTATATTTTTGACAAGTAGGAGCTTCATTGATGGTACAACTCTAACTTTGGATAGTGCCGACCCGGCTATACCGCCTATCTTGCAATATCTTTAGCAAAACATAACTCAAGGTCCAGCAAATACGCCGTTCCGTCCAAGGGTACCAATTTTTTGTGTCAAACATTCGCCTACCGTCAAAGATCGCAATCACGCCGCGACTATCGATACGGTATCACAACGTGGTGGTTCGTTACGACTGGGGTCGGCCGCATAAATATTCATGAACAACGACCCGTCCATATGCCGTGTACTTCGATATGAGTAAAGGAACTGTGGGAATAGTGGTGCGGTTCTGGTGACAAGGTTTAGGCGAAAAGTTTCGTTGGAGATTTAACAAGTAGATACCTAGGTACCTACTTGTGCAATAATATTAACAAGGTCAGTTAGAAACAGACATCAATCTTGGAATTGAAAGGATATAACTGCCAAGAATTCTACGATATTGTGATAACTATTTTAACCATTGCCCATGATCATAACTTTCTTACAAAGTGCCCGATTGACGGCAATAGGCTCACCCCCTATTACGTGGGACCGAAAATCATAGTTGGCGAAATGTGGGAGTTTAATACACCTCTATCTTTCCCTTCGGGGATTACGGTATGCGGGAATTATGGTAATATGTATGTAGTAAAAAATTCCGTTTTTTAAATAGCACGGTTTCTTTCAGTGGGTTTAATTGGAACCTCCAACCAATGCCTTACGTTACCTCTGCTTTACTCAAGTTCTTGTCAATTGCTCGACTGATATACCTGGAACAACCACACATAGCATCTGCAACCTTCAAGCTATTTTATTATTACCATAATCAAATACTTAGATACCACTTCCTAATCAATCAATCAAATGCTAGTTACTAATATAAAATTTTCATTACTGTGAATTTTGAGATGGCGCATAAATGTGCTGAATATAATTAAAAAAAAGGAAACCAAAAGAAAATTTAAGGTACGAGTATGTGGGGCAAAAACGCAATACGAACGAAGACTAAAATCTTTGAACTAAAGCTCTATAAAATAAACTATAAGAATTTCTCGGGTTAAATGTATTCATGCATAGTGTATGGTGTGTTCTATGACGAAAAAATTTGCGTCCATTAGCGTGCGCTAAGCGATGTGTTCTGTTATTTGTTTTAATACACGCAATTATGTGCGAAAGTACTTTGTACTCGCTAAATGTGTCCTACAGGTTGCAACTTAGCATACTACAATCGGTATACTAACAATAAGTACATGAAGAAGTTTGTAAGTACAAAAAAGCAAAAAATATTCGAATAACTATAGGGGAAAGTGGGGTGGATTCGTACACCGGGAGCATTCATACAACGGCCATAATTGGAATACGGATCATGGTGGCGCCTTCGTATTAGTGTATGTGGTGCCCACACACACGCATAATATAACCGCGGTGTAGCTCACCAATGCAGCCGCTGGCTTCGATGTGACAGGACATAACGTGTTTTCGCTTTGCATAAGTAATTTTTCGATGCAACTTTGAACGTGTTTATATTCTATAAGTTTTGCTGCCATTACTAAACTGATTTCTTGTGGTGTTTGAATACATACTTAAGTTTATTATTTTTACATTTACTTCAACATAATCTTAGCAGCTATTTTTATTTTCAATATTTTAATCGAATTTTTTAGTTGGGGTAGCTTCGTACAGGAATGAACGGGGTGGGTTCGTACTATATGAATGTACTGCAGTAAGAAATGCAATCCGCATTTACGAGACTACTAATAAATTCGGATTTGTCCGGGTTCGTCCTAGTTTAAAAAGTGTCCAGGCGGGGTTTTTACTGTAGTCTGGTGAAACCTAGTGTCCGGGCGGGGGTCCTCGTAAAACCTACTAAATATTTTGAATATAATGTAGTCAGATTTTACAATACAAGTATAATGATCTTATTATTAGGTACTTAGCACCCCAGGTTGTTTCTACGAAATTTTGATCTCCATATACGTTACATTTTCTATAAATAGCACATGTACGAAGTTACCCCGTGAGGGGGGTGCATTCGGACGATTTACTTTTTTTTTTTAAATCGTCATAGCTTGGCTACGGTTCTTTCTATGAACAAGTCGTCTAAGGGAACATTGTAGGCAAATATATAAGCAATCTAGCAATGCTCAAATGGTTATCAAATAGTGTTTAGTTTTTCTGCTATAGAGCTCGAAGTGAAAAGTGTACGAATCCACCCCACTCTCCCCTACCTACTCTGAAAAAAATTGTATTTAACATTTGTTATTGCATTTAAATGTTATGTTGGAATGAAGAAACACATACCGATTTGTTTTTTGGTAGTCTTATAATTATTTAGAAGAACAATGGTAATTTCACATCCCTTTTGGTTGAATTCAAGGCCCATGCTGGTAGTGTTCTCCACTTATTTGCTGCATGAAAAAATAACTGAACTCAAAGAAGTGTTACTGTCTTGTCGTAATATTAAGGTAAGTAATGAGACAAATTTAGATATCCACAATCTATCAGAGAGAAATTAGAGAAAGTCTTTATTATTACATTGAAAAATAAACCGAATAATATTAAAAAAATAAACTGATTCGATATAATTATGATAATAAACTCTCAGTATTCAACAAAACAGGAATAATTTATTCTTGTGTATAGCTAGTAAAAAAATTATAATCAAAGAATATATATGCTAAATAATAAAAATTTGTCATAGCATGTAATATATAATATGTAATTAATATGGTTATTAGCATATTTTAATGAAGACATTTAATATTTTAAACGGTTTTGATATTCTAAACCTACGGCTTCTACGAACTATAAAAAATATAATAAACTGTTGCGTCTGCCTGTTCTGTTTATATCCTGATTACTTTTAAAAACCATTAACCACTACGAAAATCTTACTAGTCGTGAGATAGGATAATATATTATTCAAACATTAGTTAAAAAACGTAGCGTACGTCTAAGCGAGTACAGAAATTTACATTCACGCCATCTACCGACGAATAGCAATACTACTTTTTAACCTAGTACAATAATTTCCAAATCAAATACGAAATAAACTTCCAATGAAGACGTTTACATTTTCTGCATGTAGGTGCTTAAAATGTCGAAAAATAAGCTCCAACAAACCGTTGGATAGCGAAACAGATAGGAAAAAAAAGTAAAAACAACGGTTTTAAAAAAGCGAAGCATGTGCGTCTAATTTTATTCCCCTGTTCAGTGGTTATGAAATATATGCTAATGTATGCGCGGGCTACGCGTGTGAGCCAACGTGTGCTGTGGATCGGCCAGGACGTACGGTGGGACCCGCCAGTGACAATTGAATTCATAAAATATGGATTGGTGAAATTAAAAATACCTAGTGAAATTTGATTGATTCTTTTATTCCAGATTGCTTACTTAATGAAAACAATGTTGACAAATAAAGGGGACAGCCTTAACAACTAGATGACCCAGGACAGAATACTCTGGAGCAGATATACAGGGAGACCCGATGCCAAAGGAACATGGGTTCAATAAAGAAGAAGAAAAAGACAGAAATAAAGATAATGACAGTTAGACAGTTTTCTCATCTTAGACAAGATAAAACGGTACTAGTAAGCGGACCTCAAGCTTTTATACCTAATTATCCGAAAGTACAAAAGTACACATTCCAAGCCAAGCTCGTTTACCAACCAATAAAGAAGCATCAATGAACAATATCGGTGCAACTCATTTCATAACAACACACAACCACGACAATTTAGAACAAAGGAGAAAGAATTTCAAACAATAGTGTGTGATTGCACAGTAAACGGTTAAGTATTCTTAATCTACGGTTATGGGCATCCAGTTTAGTCGTACCCGTTCTGAATATAAAGCAGAAGTTTTGGGTCCGTTATTATAGACACGGTTCGGTGGACAAGTCTTGTCGGCCTAAGAACAGCTGACTTGGGTTTTGGTAGGTGGGAATTGATCCTTATCTGGTATATCCCATAGCCTATCGTTGTGGACGATGCGTGGGATATACAGCCGCCAATAATTGAATTAAAAAATATACGTGTTCAGTATACTCAACTTTTATTACATTTTTGTGGCAGCTGTAAAAAAAGTAATACGAAATATATCATCAAAATGGATAGCATTTAGGAAGTACTATTTTTGCAGATCGAATTTAATTCATCAAGCGGCTAATAAAAACAAAATTTAATACAGAGTTGTAAAATCTTGAAATCAACGTTCAAACAAAATATATGTAATGGAAATAGTTATTAAATTACAGGAATAACGAACTCATGAAGCTGTAAGGAAATTTTGGCGATTTCATATGTTTTATGTAGTATTTATTTGGTTTATTTAATCAAATGTTACGACTGTTTTCTTATTTTCCATATCAATATTTCCCAATAACGATGCCATTACAACAGCTCCAAATAATAAAATCATAATTCTTCCCTAAGAATTATTTCCAAACATTTGTACCTATTATATATTGCAAAAAGTGAATGCTCAAATGCGACCTGAACTCATGACCCTCCTTCCTTCAGTAACTACAATATGTTCTAGCCGCCATTTCTGAGTCCTTTTGACAATCTACGCTCTTCCACAGACATCAGAAGATGTGAATCAACCTCTTACCTCAAGATGCGAATCAACCTCTAAACCTGACCTAGATAGGTTTCCATTCCTGCCACCACCATATAGCTAGGTGATATTGTTCAGTTTACTCCACTTGCTGTTCTGAAAACTAGATTACAGGTTACCAAATAGATGTCTGTCGTGGTTTTGCTTCTGTGTCACAATTATAATTACAGGAAAACTAATCTTTGTTTTTTAATTTATACCTTGAGTATTTTTCATTGTCGAAATAACAGAGCTGTTTATAATGTTCTTATACTTACGACGTAATTATGTGACCTCTTCCCTTTTTATTTACATGTTACCACATTATTATCTATTACTTAATCGTACACTTTCTACTATTTCACAATATAGTATGTCTAATTTGGTCTGGTATGCGTTATATAACTCACATATGAAGTACATGGACCTTTAAGAATAATTCCTATTCAGATAAGATTTATGGCTTACTTCACAACTGAACCTCATAATTAATATTCACTTTTAAAGTTAAGTAATATGAAAATATCAATCCTGCTCATTTTATACTGTTATCATTTTATTAAAATTAAACCAATGAGTATAATAAACCAGTTATTCTTCTGTTTCTAAATGGATTTGAAACTAAAATATGTAGGTATATCACCTACCTATAAGAAGAAATTAATATACACAGTCACGTCTGATTAGTTGAAACTAAAGTAATATGATTAGTTAATGGCAATAAGGAAAGTAAAATATTTTATAACATTATTTATATTATATTGGAATCATGTTAATACTGAATGTATTAGTAGTAATAATATATATTTAACTCCGACGTTGACGTCTCCATCTGTACTTACATTAATAATATAACAAATATTTAGATATAAAAAATTTAATTATAAGGACGCATTACAACTTAATTCTAAAACACAAATAAAATATACATATACAAAAAAAATATATACAGATACAAAATACTAGTATAACATACTGGTTTGTATATTATACAAACCTATACTAATAAATACCACACCAATAAATACTATGCCGGCGCACGTGTTTCCTTCTTCCTACAGTCCCGGGTCCTTTAAGCGGGGCGTGAAAAAGCATCTGATGAGGCCGTCAAGCTGAGCGTCACCATTGTAGCATTGAACGTGTTTGCAATGGTGACCCTCTTTCATGGGACTTTGCCTTCAGCTTAACATCAGGCGAGGTGAAGTCAAAATGACGTGCCATAGATAAAAAAAAAAAAAAAAAATACTATACTAATAAATACTACATATACTAATAAAATCATATCTCGTCAGTCCTTGATCGTCATTTACTCTTATACTGAGATAATAGCAATTGGTAAAATGTGGTCTGCACCTTTCATATGTTTCTTCACCGAATTATTTCATTAAAGTGTCGTAATTCTGTATTTTCTTGACCTCATTGAACCGGATATTGAGTTTTCTATTTAATTATATAACTTTCTTTTTCTTCGTGTTAAGTAACAGACCTCAGTTAATTCGTTAAATAAAATAATGATTGCATAAAAATAATATTATACAACTAGAATTTGCATCAATTTGAATAGATATATCTTATTTTTACTTTATTTTTATCACACAAGCGTCTGCTTTCGATACAACGTTAATTATTTTAAAACTCTGTTCAAACTTCAGAATTGAGTGGCGGGCGGCCATTTTTCTAATTTCGCGAATATATTAAAGTAATTTTTTAAAAAGTTTCTGTTTGTCCGTCCCTCGGCCTGGTCCGTTTTTAATTTTCCCATTTATTAATTTCCATCTTGACGCTTTGGTAATATATTCGGGGCCTCAAATTGAAAAGTTGCCGTTGGTGTGCGAATTGATTCACGTACTTTTGATTTGAATAATGGCGAAAATAATTAAAACATCTAACGTGCTCCATTTGTACCGAAAAATTAATTTTATGTTGAAGCATTGACAGTTGCATAGATAAAATTTCTTTTTATATCACTTATGTGGTGGAAAGTGGCTACCGTGGCCTATAATAATAATAATAATAAATTTACGTGGTTACAACAATGTTTCCACGAGATACGGTATACAGGATCTGGTTGTAGATCGGTAGGTTAATATTACCATCTAATACCTTCGACATTTTAATACTAGGTAGGTACTGTGTCATGGGTATAATATGATATGATGTGCAGTATACCTGTGACATAATGTGCAGTATGTGATGTGATGTGCAATATATGACATAATAGGAAGTATGTAATATGAGAGGACTCATTGTTTCTTCATAAACGTCTTTATAAACGTACTTTTCTTTTTATTTCTTTTCTTTCATAAATAAACATACAAAAACATTCTTACTCTCAAAAATACGCACGAATAATGATCATAACTACCTCCGTCTTCCAAAAAGGTTTATCATCTAAACAAATATATCAATAACAAAATACTACACCATGACAACCTGTAAAGCACTTAATGTATAATAAATCCTTTACAATCTGCGGGAAACAAATTAAAGTGCATTACTACCTTAGTTCGTCTACTTGCTGAGAGAGGGCGTTGTTAATTTACATATCAAACTGGCAATTAGCATAGCTCGGTTCCGCAAAATGTAAGCTTTTTTTGTTAAATCCTCTTAATTTGTTTCTGGGTTGCAGTTTAAAGGCTTCAATTTACATTCATTGTTTTGAGAACTTTTTGGCAAGTTTAAGTCATCTGATGTTTGAACACAAAGTAGGTAAGTATAGGTAGGTGGCATACTTATGAACATAAGTTACCTACACTGATAAAATAATAGAATTATGAATTGCCAAATATCTCAAAAACTTTGATGAAAAATAAGAATATTAATTAAATAAATAGCAAAACTTTAAGCACTTTAGATTTTTGTTTGATTTTATTTTAATTAGGACTACAAATATTAAATTTATAAACAATTGTATTTATATGTCCAGATCGGAACGAATACCTAATTCCTAAAAATACTCTACCACTTTTTACCTACATTCAGGGTATTCTGATTTTATTGGCAACACCACACAGAATCTTAAATTTCTTCCCCACTTTGCAAGTACCTAACAGAATGCAAATTGTAAGACATTAGCGTGTAAAAGATAAGAAATAGGATTAATACTGCGATGCGTCCCTACCGTTTTCTTAAACCTGTAATTAAGGGTTAATTATTTGCTTGGGGACAAGAATCGTATCCAATTTTGATTAATACATTTAAATCTTTTTGGAACGAATAATTTAAAGTAGAAAAGCTAAGAAATTGCAGTTAAAGACAATAACAAAATATGAAAATCAATAATACAAGCCATATGATTATATGATAACCAGTAAGTACAACCTTGTTAAAAGGTGTCTTAGACATCCAACTTAATTATTGCGAAATTGGTAGGATGTGGATCGATTTCCTTGTCAGCGATTGACAGATCTTAAATAAGTTCTTCATTACTGTTGGGACTATTCATTTAGAGAAGAACAAATTCAACCCTCATGATATCACCGATGAGACACTAGCACGTCGTATAAACAGTTTTAATATGAGTAAGATTCCTCCTCACCTCCTCACCTTCTCAGGTGGACAAACTGAGTGATAATACATGTATCATACACCAACCAAGAAAAGAAGAGAATCTTTGGTACTTCAATTTTCTATCGGGACACCTTCTAGGTTTACTAAATTGTTTTAGAATAACATTCATAGCCTAAAATAATAATAACCATGAACTATTTGAATTAAAATATCATATGAAACTTGATAGAATTTGTACACAGGAGGTGCCGGTTCAATCCCGCGCAGTGAAAATATTTGTATGCATGAATATGGCTATTTGCACTGGTCTGGTCGTGCCTCGGAGAGCACCTTAAGCCGTCGTTACGGCCGGGTAGTTGGAGCCCTCAAAAGTCCGACTAGCCTAACTACAGAACTTCAATATTTCCAGTTTGGTTGTGGAAGTCCGAAGGCAGTCACTTCACGGAAAATATCGAAGTTCAGTCGCTTCTTAGTTAATTTGGGAATAGGCTCAGAGAATGATAATAATAACACACTCATGAAAAAATATGATCAATTTTCTCTGAGTACTATAATATAGAACAATGTTGCACAAACAAACACAAAGATTTTGTTTCACCATAAAGAAATCCATGTAAATAAGAACCAAACCCTTTTAGATGCACCACACATATACCGAATAAACAAGTCATTCCCCCGACGGGTTTTATCAATAAATGGCCACAGGAAAATTGATAAAATAAAAAGAATAAGGTAATAACAATAAAATATAACGGTTCGTATAAATTTCCTTTTATTTTCTTTTCTGGCCGGTGTCCAGGGAAGTGACGGCCGGGGTGCATACGTAACGTACAGGGGAACAGGGCTTCTCTCTAATTTGGAAACAAGATGGATTGGGTCGTGGACTCGCGGCCGGTCAAGTAATTTATCAAGTATCGGCTCTCATTGTTGCGGTTTGTGTTTATCGAGGCTATTTGCGGTATTACAGGGGATGTTTGGATGTTTTAGTTGTGTATGTGCATATTTTTGCAAATAAAGATAGGTGATTTACTGATTCATTTTTAGTCAGGGGAGACTAAAGTTGACACCATTTGGGTTTTGTATATCAATGCAATAAGAAATATTCTCAATGTTCATTTCTCCATTTTTTGTCTTTAATTGATCAAATTATTGATAAGTCTCTGCACTCCAAATATGCGGAAAGTTCGCTGAAAGAGAACTCAACCATGAATTAAGCTCGCCTTTGTACATCACATCTCATAATATGTATAATTGTACACACATACCTAAATGATATTAAAACATTTATACAATAAAGAAGAAAATAATTATTGTTATAACTGTTTTTTCGTTTTAATTTTCATGTTAGTTTTATCATAGTTGAAAAATTAGTTTATATTTCTATCTATATGAGTCTGTGAAATGAGATATTATTAATACTCAAACGAAAATATATGTAAAATGTACTTTTATATATGTATATTGTAATGTATGGTAAAAGTAATGGATCAAGATCAAAGTTGTTCTGATGAAGGCAAGAAAATAAATTAAATTAAGTAAATAAAGCACATTTATTGATGAATAAATAGTTAGGTACTAGTCAACAGGACGTTTCAGGTTTTAGTTCAAATACGTGACAGTTTGTTACATTTCCAACTTCCTTTCAAAATGATACTTATTATGTTTTTTCAATGTTTCATAAATTGAGGAAAAAAAAGATATTTAGTACGACAGTATGTATACATATATAGGTAGATATCCTACAGTTACCAATACAGCGTAGCATCGAGCGATTTATTTACCAAGAACTTTTCCTGTCTATTTATATAAATGCGCCATTACTATTTAAAAGTCAACCTGTTTTCGATCTTCAAAAGGACGTGTACAAGTTTTATAGCTATCGCAGTGCCCAATGATCCAAGCGTATCTATTGACGTGTAAATATTTTTGTTTTTTATTTATGACCACCCCGAGTGTCCGAGTCTCCTAGTGTTTACTCTGGCAACATCCCCTCCGTTTGTCAAAGAAACTGAAACGTTAACGCATGAACAGTAATGATGTTTTACTATTTACATTTTTATAGGATATGGAGGGTTCCTTTTGAAAGGCAGCACGGAAAATATGTCCGTTTAAAATGAGTAGTTATTCAGGCGGAAGCGGCTGTGAAATCGTTTACATAATATAATTTTTGTTTTAAGAACTTCAGAAACTGCAATCTTACTTACCTATATATTTTACAAAATAACATATTGAGAACAAAATTGAGAATTAGTTATTTGTTCTGAATTTAAAAGCAACCTGTTAAAAACTACATGTAATTGGAGTAGGATACTTTGATACTAGACAGATATATAGAGACAGCCCAGTTTTAAGATATATACCTAGATAAAGCCCAGTTTTAGCCTCATACATATGGCTCAAGTGTGAGACTCATCATACTCATCCCAGAGGGAAGTAGGCGTATATGTATATAAGTAGAGTTGATTTAGATCTCAATGAATAAAAATTAAGTGGAAGCACCTACTCGCTGTACTCGGGTTGGCATTTACAACCCACTTTTTCTCAACCCACAAGTTCCTTTTTTATCCCACGGTAAAATTAATTCCTTTTTCGTTCCAGGAGCGCTACAATGTTGAGTGACCTTTGGCTATTGACATTTGTTTTAACATGTTGCGAGAATTTAACAAATAGATACTCAAGAAAACTTAAGGGTAACTCCCACTTCATTTCATATTCTGTTGTCAAAAGCCTACGTAATCTGAACCAGTTAGATGAAACCGAAATATGCATAAGTATCCCTCATAAAAAGTATATTATAGTATTCAATAAGTTACATAATGGTGCAATAGACAATTTTTATCAACTTGCAATTCTATTATTAAACATTCAACTGGCTTACCACAAATGCAAATAAAGACGTGAAACATTTTGCCAAAACCATCCGTTCTTATCAAGCTATTTTCTCAGTTAATCTAAGGAATTCTCGTGTTGCCAAAATTTTCTTAAAGAAAAGCGGCCGAATAATACTCCGTGTGCTCATTATGGCGGGTCATCAGTATGCATAATAAATGAGTAAAGCTCCATCTAGCGGGGAAAGGCAGAACTGAATAATGGTTTAGTAAAATGTGGAGATTGATTGCTCGGGTCTGTGACGAATGGCCACAGAGTTTGATTCCGATGTTTTTGTTTTGTATTGTTATTTGATAATATACTGATTGGGATTAAAAGCTGCAGGCGCGACTTGGCGTTGTTGCTAAGGATAAATATATTACTGGTGTTATTTTCGTTTATTTATTATACAAAGTCTAGATTTTAATGATAAATAAAACATAAGAATTAAACATAAAAAATAAAACATAAAGAAAAATTAATTAATTATTATTACTGCTGGAAAAGTTAAGTCAGGTTGGCGTAAGAAGTTTCGACCACTCATAACTGTGGCTGAAACGACAAAGTGTTCAAAGTATACAATTTTAGAGGCTCCTCGTCATCATCACAACATTAGTGCCAGTTAGGTGCATACGAAACTTTCACTTTAGAGCCCAAAGGTCCGCTTCCTAATCTCTCTTAATTTGGCTTTAGCAGAAGTGGCTGTCGTCCAAACACCGTTAGGCTAAAAAGCGTGCCCTAAACTCTGGTTCTTCAAATAGCTGGTGGCCTTGACTTAAACCTTGTTGGAACCCCAGAAACATCGTAAACAATGGTCCCTTTAACTTCTGTATTTAAACATAATTTATAACTGAAACATTGTAGTATCTACGCGCTGAAAACAGCTCAAAGACCCTGCAGACATAATTAAATAGGTACTATATTTACCATAACGATGACATAACCAAGAACATTACTTCTGTACCACCCTTAAACATACCACACACACCCCACACGTAAAACTTTCAACCTTGTTCTTATGACAAGCGAAATAAAGTTCAAAATCGACTGATAAGTAGTTTATCAAGTGTACAAATTAATTTTGTGCGTATATTCGTAAGGGAACAATAAGTAACAGGCGCACTAGATAGCGCTAGTGTCGCGTTCGAGACGATTTATCATCGGAGTTAGTTATGACAAGTGGCCTGTCGACTGCAGACGTTGAGAAGATGCTTTTTACTCGGCATCTATGTCAGGAGCGAGGTGGAGGCGGGAATTTTGGAGAAGATATTGTTTTCAGGAAGGTTTATTACAAGACGTAAAGTGATCTTGGAAATTTTCCCACCTAACCCTGTAGATAAGGGGCAATTCGTTCATTATCATTTAGAAGAATGGAAAAGAATATTCAATATATGAAATTGATATTCGTTCATGCTAATCGTATACGTCAATTCCATATAATAAACACATTCTATTCCATTCAACAAAACGACCAACGGATTACCTCTTTTCTAGAAGGGTCTGACCTGAAAAATCTGCCTGATTAATCTGTTCCTTTTCTGAGCATCCTCGCAACCCCTGCTACTCCTAGAGAAATTTCAAAAATATGAAAATTTTGGATTTGTGAAAGCGACTATCGTTATTTGGCACAGAATTTTACTAGAAAACATTTTATTTTCGTGCAAAACAAGTGAACAATATATAACTGTGGCAGACAATAATTGCCCCCTAAAATCCAACTACACGTCCTGATCTCGTGGGGGGCGGACACACGGAAACAAATTTACTGGCGTGGCTAACATGACTCTGGAAGATTTTCTTAAAAACTTGACATTGGCGTCTCGCCATTAATTTTTATATTACGTTTACCATAATCACTAGACTGACAAAATTGTGATGCAGAAGCAATTTTAAGAAGAAAGAAGAAGTAGATAACAATTAAAACACAATTAATTTTCTCACGTTGGCACATTTATGTTGCACAAAGAATGCCGGGCACGAGTACCTAGCGTTAGTTTTCAACCCGCTCCTAGGGGACATTTATCAAACTTTATAATTAAAAATTTGCACAAATATATTTTACAGTGGTCATTCGCATCCACTGTAGTGAGACCATCGGCAGGTATCACATCTTCTACTATTTGTTTATATTAACTTTACATAGGTAAATTCCATCAAAACATTGTTTCCAAATGTTCAGTGAAATTACCAAGACTCTCCCACAAATGTTCTAGTTAAAAAATTACTTAAAATTTAAATTATTATATTTCTTCCTCAAAGCCTTGCTTCGAACATCGCAGAACTCGCCACAGACTATGCTAATGAGCAGAGGGCGCGTTTTTGCTACTTTCATCCCCTGTATAGTGTGTACAGGGTGCTCCCTATTTGAATAAAGCTCACTGTTCACTTCTGAGCGAGTCCCGGCCACGCACTAAGCTTGTTTTCTTAGTTCAGAAGGATTGATGGCTTCCATATACAGTGGTATTTATTTTTAAAAATAACTGTAAAAGTCTAAATAAGAATAGAATAGAAATAGAATATACTAAGGCCTTCCCATGTCTTCCTGCGGGTAACAAAGCAACTAAGTCAGCTATGGGATATGATTATTTTGCATCTAAAATTATGCAGATACAGATCATTAAAAATATCCAGTAGTAAGGCTTGCTTCAATTATCGAAAAAAAAACAGATTACATCAAATTAACAGAAAATCTTCTAACTGAACGTCAGTCCCGGCAACATCCATAGCATTGCATTATGAAAGCTGTTGACGACTTTCCTATTTTTTTTAAATACCACTTAGGTGGCAGACAAGCACGCGTGTGGCTATCGTGGCCTATGTGCTTTTGCAACATACGTGTTGCCGATCATAGAGAGAAGGGGGGGGAGGAGAAAGGGAGAAGGCTAAGAGAGTCTCTGTGCTGTCAACGCAGAAGACAAAGAAGGGTTTCTCGGTCTTCCCACTGAAAACACAAAAAATCTTCAGTGAGCTCTGGCTACGCTACTTACCGCCAAAAACCAACACAGGGGTATTATTAGGCGCGGTATTCTGTAGGACGGAGGTACTTCCCCAGTCAGACTGCTGGATGGGAGATACCGTCATATCCTACCTCCGTCTTCCATTTACATTTTAAATGCCAACCGGAGATCCAAACATAACATAAACTCATAAACTCACGTATCAATGAAGGGGTAGGCAGAGGTGCTAGCACCCACATTTCGCCAGTTTGTGTTTAGGTCCCAATGTAATAGGTGGCAAGCCTATTGCCATTAACCGGGCACTTATAAACCTGCGATAAATACCTACACACATAACTTCGAAAAGCATCGAAAAGTCATTGGTGTGTGCTATGGTAATACCTGGGATCGAACCCGAGACCTCATCTCAGCAGTCCATTACTCATATCACTAGACTACCGCGGTATTGAATTAATAAACTTTCAGTAAATGTGTTAGTAAGTCTTCTATAGTAATCCACATTGAACATCCCATTTTCTAGTATCTGCAAGACCAGTAACTCCTGTTACCAAACACGATAAATAATTCTACAGAAAAGAGACCAAGAAAAAGAAGTCAAATCTTGCTGAAGCAATTTCAAACAGTGCTGGCTTAAAATAAACGTCGTTCGGTCGGTTTGCGCAGGCGGCGGTGGTGGAGGAGCTTGTGTAATGAAACGCGCGGTTTTGTATGAATAGTCATGACACTTAACTCCAACTTACCTACAGAACAGCGGCATGGAGCTGGAGCCCTAGTCGCTAGATAAAGAAGTTAGTAAGTGGCATTTTTGAAATGGAGATTTTGCTTATTCATGTAAATTGCAACTTAAGATGGAAAAGCGTGTTTGCTGCTACTAAAGCCAGCTAAGTTAATGTTTTTGTCATAGTTAGCAATACTTTATTGGTAGTAATTGTAAAAAAATCACTCTTGAAAGGGACTAATTCATGCACCAAAATTAAATGTGTTAAATAATTTTCGGCAAACCAACGCCAACAATAAGTATGCTAAACAATACAAATGCAAAACCAATATCCTCTCTACGGCCCAAATCTATGGAAAAACGTGGAAAAACCTATCCAAAGCAGCAAAGTATATATCATATTTACTGACTACTACTACTACTTTAAGATACCCAAATTTATACTTCGAAACACAATACAATTAGTGTTTTGTTCATCGCCTGACTGCTATTGAAAAGTAATGGAAAATTGTTAAACAATGTACTTAAACAACGTCACACAATTTCATTTCAATTGACGTAAACATTTAACAATAACATGTTTGTTTAATATCAACTACAGATTGTCAGTTACCACGTGTTCCCAACTCTCCCCTGCTCATTGAGATGCGGTGACCTCTCGAAATCACAGTCCACCCACATTATCATCCCACTTTTATATCGAGCCGTTAATGTAATTGCCCGACTCGATACGGGGTCCAACAGACCCTACACTTAATTAATTTTATACTCTTTTGCTATGTGTTTAATGACATAGAACAAGATGACGTTACTTGTAGTTAATTTCGGTAGTGGTGCGGTTAGAAAAGTGACTAAGGGCTGGCCATGTTTAGTGGGTCGGTTGACAAGTCATTGTTTACGAGTTGTGACGGTTTGAGTAATTGGTTTCTATTCGATTGGAACATGTTGTTGAAAAGCAGTTTGGAACTAAATTATTCTGAAAGACAGTAATAATTGATTCCTATGTTATGGCTTTTGGTTTACTTGCAACTTAAATCAATTTAAAAAAAAAATTGTACCAATTAGATGGCAGACACGGTCCACGTGATGGAAAGTGGTCACCGTGGCCTATGGACATTTCCAACATCAAGGGCGTTACACTCTTGCCGCCTACCCTGTAGAAACCTCCTCATTCCCTCCTCAAAGAACCCCATATTGTAGTCGCTTAGAAAAACCACGGGATAGTGTGTTGAATAAACAAACTGATCTTACGTTGAAGAGATTCCATTGAAACGTAAATAATACCCCAAATATCGCGATACGAGTAGAATTCGTAAAACCAGTTTCTTTTCAACGCACTATTTCATTTTTACATTTGGTTTCTCGCGTTGCGCCACTTCAGAAAAACTGTTTTTTTTTTAAAACAAACCACAAAAGTGATGCAAAAATAACGCACTAGCCAAGGATAGACCCTGCAGCTACCTGAGACTGAAGACTAGTTTAAAACTTCTTCGCTGTATATAATGGATAGCTTCTAACTTTACGTAAAGAGAAAAGTTATATCTAGCAGTTTCTCACAGGGCTGGCAGGCTTAGAGTTCAAAATGTAAATAACATAATATATAGACCTACGATCACCATATCTATTATTATAATGAAATATGAGAAGGAAACTTAGGGAATATAGAAACCAGTGGTGAAGGGTTAACATGAAAAGTATCTTACGTCTTATAAAACAGCTATAGCAGGTATAAATTTTAGCATCCCCTTCGATTCCACAGTGCAAGTTTATATTGCAACCGGGATTGACGGAGCTCAATTGGGTAAATAATATTGGAAGACTTGTATCATCCTTAACAGTTGATGTTGCGATGTTACATAACTGAGAGCATTAGTATATAAGAATCTGGCCGCGGTTCTTGGCTCACTGCGGCATCCCACCTTGGTACTGTCAAATAATAAAGTCTGTTTGGTATATTAAGTAGATATATGAACAATATTAAAACGTAATGAGTAAGTACCTTACAGAATCAAGAAGCTCCAAAAAGTTATGAATTACAATCATTTATATATCTATTTTTAATCGTTTTATCATTGCGTTTTTTAGCACCATAAGCCTAGTAATAACTAATAAATAACTAATAACTAACTAGCTAGTAATAAGGATTACAAAAGCGGTTATAGTTTTTAATTAGTTTTAAACTTCCTTAATACCTACGTCAAAAAATATTATCGATCATTCTTCTTCTAAGTTGAGTCAATACCTAACTGATAAATCTTTCAGTTTCTCATTCTATTTTAGCGATCCAATATTTAACCACAGCCACAGTGATTGCGATAGATCGATGCACTGAAAATTGGTAGTTGAAGCTTATCAAAAGAAAGCAAGCGTTACCGTTTTACAAGTAAGTACTCCTCGCCCAAACATTAACCAAAGACGCATTGAAATAATCCTGACGCAACACTCCTGAGATGACCGTGCCTTAAGACGCGGGCGGCGACTGTACCCGACACCTCCCTCTTCCCCCAAAATGTTGTAAAAGAAGGATTCCCCCCTCTCACACCCCAATCCCCCCCACAGAACACTCGAGATAGCGATTGTTCATGTATGAATTCACCACATTACAAGTCAAGTAGGATAAAAACCGACTGCCTTTGAGAAATATACCCAGCATTGAGTGATATTCTTTGCTCTTAAGTGGACCGCTTTTATTTCTTTCGTTTTGGGTTAGAAAACAAACGGACAGATGTTTTGTGAGATAACTTTGTTGGTAGGTATTGTGTGGAGGACGTCATTCTGTGTTAATCATTGATTGATGATAAGAAGGGAGCCTAGGAATCGGTCTGTTTCATCGTTGAATCGCTGTCTCGATAGTAAGAGTACTAAAATGAAATTGTTTGAATATACGTTCATATTGTAGAATTCTGCTTCTGTGTACATTTGGGAGCCATTTTGTCTTTCAAGGGAACATATTCAGTTTAGTATAGAAAGCAGAGACAGGCTTGATATGTGAAGTTTTATTAATTAAATGATAGATTTGTTTCTTATTATATTAAGAAATAGAACCAGAAGAGAAAGGATCTCTTCTTTCAGACCTGAAATCCATTGCGTTACTAACAATTTAACTGCCAGTAATAAATCTATAATGAAATCGAGAGTGACATTTTATAGTTCGGGTACTTTGAGATAATTTGCACTTCAAACTATGTAACAACTACTTAGATACCATCTTCAGCATCCAACATGAATGCTGAAAAGGAATCGAAACGTCGGACTAAAAGTAATACCAAATATAGCGCGAGAGATCCGTAAAAAGTTGTTTCATTACAATGTATTGAGTTATGGAACTTATGGATCTGTATGTATCCCAGCTCTGTTTTCACTAAACAAGTCATACACCAACCAGCAACTAATGCAAGGTTTGTTCACACCATCGCCAATAAAGGCCAGTTAAATTTCCATAAAACGCCCTAGTCCCAGTGCTCCCTTTAATTCCATACAAAAGAGATGCAATAAGGTTTTATAGCCGGCCCAGTTTATGTCTTCATATTCAAATTATGGGAATATGATGGTGTGAATGTATGGATTATGTAATAGGCAATAAATGTTTTCGGGGAAAAATAAGGAGGTTTCAAGTGAATATGTTAGGAAATGACGTAGGCTTTTACCAGATAAATTACAGATGACATTCGGTCGGAGTTATGTATTGAAAAGATATATTTGGAAAATATTGGTTGACTTCTGTGTATTTAAATGTTCAGTTAATCAATCATCCTATCGCATCGCAGTCTATTGTAGAACATATCTAATCCTCCGCCAGAATCGTTCAGTTCAACCCAGCCAACTTTCAAGGAGCGTCAGTCCTATCATCTGTTAACCTTCTCGCAGTCTCCATTCCAGGATTGATTTACTCCAACGGTCACCGGCCCTATGGCAGATAAAGTCTTAAGATAAGCTCGCTTATTCTGCGACCTATGTCAGCTATTTTAGTTCTTTGTTGTTTCCAACCCCAATCAGATTTATTTGTACTTTATTAAATATAGTATATTACATATAATTTTGACTACATACCGTAATGACTACACGTCACTGGCAACTTATAAAAATTCTCATTTCACCTACTTTGACTCTATTTTGATGTTCCTACTTAACCAACTCACATTATATACTAGAAATATAAAGTTAATGGACATAAAATATCAACAAATATAATAAACAAATACTACAAGTAAATAATCAAGGTATGTAAATAGCCTACATTCCCCTCGTCTTAACGAAGTAGCCCTGAACATGAATATGGAAGCCGCTGAAGAAAAGAGAGGTGTTAATCTTAAAACTTTGAGGGATCCACCTTTTAATTAATACAATCAAAACAAACTGTGGCCCGCTCAACGGCTTAATTCACAGGGATGGACTTGACCCAGAATTTATGTAATAGGTATCTTAGAACGGTTACGATAGTATCTTCTGTAAAGTAACTTTTATTCCTAGAAAAAGATTGTTCGTTGTTTTTTCTACGGTTATCAGATACATCGGTTCTGTCTAAGTATTCACTTTTTACAGTCTAGTGTCATGCGAATAGTCAACGTCCATTTTTTTTACTCAATTATTTATCTATTAATTTATTCGTTATACTAATTGCTTTAAAATATAAACATAATGAAAATCACTCGAAACTTTACAGCACAGTTGGACTTGTGTGTTAGGACAAGCAATCAATTATATTTAATTTCAGGTTATTCAATAACAGCTGTAGACGATCTATTTTGGATAAGAATTTCAAATTGTTTATTCTTTTCATAATGGTCATGTTTGTATTTAATATTTCTAAAAAAGTATATCATGTAAATAATACAAGCAAATAAGACCGAAGTACGCCCCTGGCGGGTCCGACCCTTCAGTCTTTCATTAACCGCCGGCTTTTATTAAAAACCTCACCTATTAATCTCAACTGTAAACTCATTTTCATATTTCACTCCGTGATATTTGTATTATTTTTATTCATTTATCTTTAAACATAGAATACATAACGTAAACCAACGTACCTACTGCTTTAGTGGTAATCTACACCTACTGCAGGGAAGTAGTAATTGATTCTTCAGAATTGAATCAATAATGATTGATTGTTAGATCTTCTAGTAATTCAGACCAGTTTCTGGGGACAGAACCGCAACTAACCGTAATGAATGCCTAACTTAAATCTACGAGACATGAAAAGGTGCGTCCATATTTGCGATATGAACAGTGAACCGGACAGCATGGCATCATGATTTTGGATGTAACAACTTGTGGCACATGGGCACACACACTAGAGTTGTGCTGACACGGCCACCAGTCGATCGATGGTTTCATTTAAGCTAAGCTTCCACGCAGATGAATACGCAACGGACACTCATTTCTGACACGGTCACGGTACGTAAATGTAGACGCGGCAAAAAGGTCTCAATATGCCCTTAGCACGAAAACTATCTATCTAATTAATCACATTACTAATTAGATAGTTTTTGTGCTAAGTTTCGCGCTCTAGCGATACTATTTTGTATCGATAGAGCCCGGCATTACTATAAGCAATCTGGTTACTATGAGCCTGGGTGCGTGTAAAGCCCACCATTCACAATAATTTGGTCTCCCAGTTCCTTCACATTACGAATTCGATACATTTTCGTGCTATAGGAATAGAATGGTTCTTCTATTAAAGACTGATCGCTTATATTGCTCACCCTTGCAGTGTACCAACTAGTTCCATTACCACTTACTCACGAGACCTTCGTTAATAATGCCCGTAAGGTGTTCAAATAGATACAGCCATGTCGGAATCACTTCCCTTCTCTCAACGGTAATGGTGCATATAATGGACAGCTCCTTAAACTTTGAAGGGCAGTTATTTGGTAACAGTAGTACGGCTTCCGTCAGAGTCAATAAATCAGTAACTTAATCCCTTCATATTGGCACTAATTGTAATCTCACTAGTAAGTTACTATGACGTACAGTATTTTTATACGACTCGGTGAAAGCATTTACTCTAGACAGTCGCGTGCATTTTGTTTGAGGTAGTAAATTTTATTCTTTTGACATGAAAATTTCTATTCGCTTCTTATGATAGTAGAGAAAAATATTGTTAGCTTTATAAAATGATATTTCGGCGCTGTGACAATACAAGCGATACGATTGGCCAAATAAGGAGTAGCTTGGCTGTCATATGTTTACCGTAATTATGGCTTCAAAACAAAAACTTCCCTACTATCATCCCACCGCTCGTCACAGGCAGGGAGTTCATTCTCACACATTACGACAGAAAACGGTGCGCACTTTGCGGTATGAAAGAAACTTCATCCCGCGCACGCTCAAGCTGTGAAATAAACCCCTGCTGTGGATTTTTCAAACGACTACAACCTGGGGTTCTTCAAGAAAGGCTTTAAAAGGTTTTACAGGGTTTGCAGCGGGCGTGTGACGCCTCTAATGTTACAAGCGTTCATAGTGATCACTTTCCATTACGTGGGACGTGTGCTGCTAAATATCCCGTTGACTTTTATAATAGTTACATAAATGACCTACATATAATATGGTTTTAGAATTCTAAAACCATATATGTAGGTACCTACATATATATATGGTTTTAGAATGACTCGAGTAGTGTCAAATGTACATTTGACACTACTCGAGTCTAGTCGCAAGGAACCTAGAGAATTTGAGAGTCACGCAAAAACGATACAGATTCGATTCAGTGGTTTGAATTTAATTATGTGATGTGAAATTACTACTAAGTGTCCGCGATTTAATCAGATTTCATAAATACCCCTATTTGGTACTCAGGAAACAGGAACATCGATAATTTACCAATTAGATGATTTGTTCCTTCAATACAGAAGATGAGTCACATTTAGCAACTCTGTCGGAAAATATTGGATGGCATTTGTGTTCTACCTATCTGGCAAATGAGTAATACTACATAACAGTCGTAATGATTAAAAAAAAATAGTATTTTCTAGAATCAAAACATATTGAATGTTATTTTTCTGTATATACTAAATAAACCAGTGTATTGCATTTATTTCCGAATGTTATCTCATTCCAACCAGACAATGCGTTTACTCAAATTAAAAATATTAAAATAAGCCACTCTCCAAAAATATTCTCCATTTCGCTTTAACCCCAATATTAAACTAAAACCCGCCTATGAATACCAAATTTGCAGACAGACAGAACAACTCCTGAAATATAGCCCGTTGAACGACTGAAATTTACATGAAACATTTTAATATCGGCCCTCCACACTCACCTGCCCTTTTTTCTCACGCCATAAAGGCACGAAAAAAGTTTTTATACTACCCTTAAACCCGTTCCCTTCGCCTTAATAAGGAAAAAATAACGCTATATAAAACCTCTTTGATTTACGAGTACTGGCCGAAATGTGACAAACTTTTTCCTTTTTTGTTCGCGTTCCGAATACGAACAAACGTCAATCAAGTCTGAAAGATGTGTCCTTGCAAGTTTAGTTGCGTTCGGCTGACTCCTAATTAAGTAACTTTTGATAGATACCTCCTATACAATTCGGAGATGGCGGACGAAAAACTGGCGCATAATTTATGGATTGGTTTTGGAATTCAGGAAAAACAGGAATGACTCAGCTGTTGACATTCTGTTGAACTTTATATGGTCACAATGGATTCTTAAAATATATGGTGGTATACCGAGAATAATTTATATGTGATCGCTTACGTGGCAAAAAAACATACCTCCAACCTAATGGTAAACGATCACCGTATCGTTGTCCAACCATTGCAGCATAAACTGCAATTTTTCATACCATTAGGACAGCAGAAGTTTGAAGAATTCTGGTTATAGGTTATTGGTACCTACTTACAAACATGAGCAACAATTGAAGTTCCACTCATGCATTTCTAAGGCCTCTTCCAATTTACAGAGTACTATAAAAACTAAAATATATATGAATGTAGTTCATCACCCAATCTGAATAATTTGTTTAAAAAAAAGAAACTTGATCTAATCTAAAAATAAATAACTCTGCGGACACCTAAGGCGTCACCTGACAAAAACATCAACACAAATAAAGAATCACAATAAATAAAGCATCTGCGACACATACTCGAGCTGCAGACGAAAGCTCTCGACGACACAAAGGTGGCGGGGTTGCCATGCCACGACTCTCCACCAAATTTATGCACATAGCTTACGTGACGAGGCACTCTGCAAGGGACCGGCGGAGATAATGTGGTAACACTGACACACTGCACGGTTCAGAAAAAAGTTTATAATTTGATAGGTTTGTGCTTTGTTACTTGGCTGAATAAACATAGTAACAAAGGCAATGAAAAAAATATAGTTAAATGAAATTTGAAATAGTAATATCACACTTGTGAGAAAATAACGAGACTTGTAGTAGTGGAGGAAACTCCTCTAACAACAAAAGGAAAACAAAATGTACCCTAAACTAGACTTGCAAAGTAGAGAACCGCAGGTGCAAGTTGATGGAAGTCCGTACCCCTTTATTATGATAGAATATTTTCCGAATTAGTCCCTCGCGTCCAAGCATGATAGATTCAAGATTTATTCAACTCCTTTTTCAAATGCTTACTCACTTGAAATTTTAAAAATAAAACCTTTATTCATCCGTGTTGAAATAAGAGTCCCTATTATAAATGAGGAAGTTGTTGGTCTGATGGTATGGTATGGTTATATTTTTGGTGGATAGTACCTTTTTGGTTGTGTTAAATATACACAAGGACTCTATATTCGGTAAACCGCTCAAAATTCTAAACAAAATAAAAATAATAGACTCACTCTCTACTATTTAGGTCACAATAGTCACAAAAAAGTGAGATTTACTGGATTTATTTTCGCCTGTCGTTTTAGGAATATACTTAATACTTACGATTTTATAATAAAAACGAAAATACAAATAATTGCTAGGAACAAAATGATCACTGAAACTATTTTTATTCATTATTTTTATACACAAACTATATTCAATTTGCTCTTCTAAAATCATAACGCAAATACTATTTTATATGGTTAGCGAAACCCGGGCATTAACACGATGAGATGTGATACATACAATAATTTACCTTTTGATTTGCTTGAGGGTTCGACCACGGCTAGTGTAACCTGGCCGAGACGTCAAGCAAATCAAAAGGTAAATTATTGTATTTACCATATGAGCGTTAACACCTGGGTTTCACTATCCATATTATTATGCAACGGAAAAGTTCAAAAGTGAATGCTATGTTATAATATACCTATCCGTATTGTTTATACTGTGTACATCCACTATATAGAACAGGCGATATACCCTGAAGTTATTTCCTTCCACTTGATTTAGCTACAATATATTCCAGAGCCATCCATCATTTTCGCGCGAAAATACATCCCCGGGTACACCGCCAGCCTCTTATCGGCGGACGATAATCAATTCCAAGGAAAGTCTACTTTATACCTGACGTTAGGGGAGATATCATTAAGATGCAGTTATGAGAAGTACGAAACAAAAATGTGGCCAAAATCGACGCCAGAAAAAAAAACTACAGGTTTATAAAGTGTGATGAATGTTCAATTTACTTAGGCGTCGTACTCGTAGTAATAAAAACAGTCGTGCTCTACCAAATTAATGGTCTATTTATAACTTTCTCTGCAAGCTACAAATTAAAATATTTATCTTATCTTACTTTACATCATAATTCCCTGAACCTTTTCCCAACGCAGTTGGGGTCGGCTTTACAGTCTAACTGTGATGCGACTGAACTTGAATAGTTTCCGTGAAGCGACTGCAACTGACCTCCACAACCATGGTCTAATGACCAATGGCGATATCGAAGTTGCACTTATCTTACTTTTACTTTACTTTTACTTTATCTTACTTTACCTTCTATGTTATGTACTATTACTTACATTAAATCTTATTTTGACAATACAAATAATCCATCTTTCTCGTTTTCCCCTCAATCAAACAATGCCAATAGATTTTATAGGGTTTTTATAGACTATGATAACATTATAAAAGGATTGTTATTAAATACCATCTTTAAAAATTTTTTTTTATTGCAAAATCATTATTATAGTTACAAAAGTCAGTTGAATGCTCTTTACGAAAATTAATTCTTCAAGCACTGCAGGTATTGGTCTTGATACTGTTGTGTCAAAACCTACATTAACTCAGTTTAAGAAGCCTAACATCTTTCTTCCAAACTAGGTTGTTTATTTTAATCTTGTATTTTATTATCCCCACGCTATCTCATCCGAAAGGTATTGTAAGAGGCGACTAACGAAAAAAATGCAGACTACATCACTGCGAGAAAAGGCAAATTCGAAATAAAACGCTTTGCCAATCCGTCGGACCAGTGTCAAACCAGTAGGTCAAATTCTCCCAACATTTGGAGAAGCGGTGAGAGGTCTGTCTAGCAGTGTACCGTAACAAGCTGATTCATTGATTGCTTAATTTATTCAGGCTCGAATGTCATGAAAAATTCTTTTTAAAATTTCCATTGTCTTGATCAATTCCTGGGTGAATCTAACCTACGTGATTATCCCAGACTATACAATATATTTCTGTATCAAATTTCAACCACATCTGTAGTGTCAATTATCATAAATGAGCAACAAACATCAATTCATTCTCACAACATAATATTTGAAACATCCCTACTTACAATATTCGTAAAAATTAACAAAGTAGGTACTTACATAGGTAAAGACAAGAACTGTCGAGTCAAAATGCTCATTCCATAGAAATGGTTCAAAATAGTCAGTTAGACTCCCCTATTAATTCACTTCCCCCGGCATACATTAAACGCTATTTGTTTTTGCTACATTAACATTTTTATGACTAAACTGAGAGAAATCACTTACTCTAAGTGTACCGACCGTACCGGCCATTATATTCACACAAACACCACCTTACAAGCATCGTGTTAAAGGCGATAATCCCGTGAAAATGTGTTCGTTAAGTGTTACATGGATGGTTGTTCGCGAATCGTAATGAGTGTTTGGAAAAGTCAGAATAATTGTGTCTGAGAGTAAGCGTTTGTTTTGATTCTACGTTCTGTTAAATGACAGTGTGGATAATCAATGTTTAATCAGAGAAGACCCTTTTCCTTTTTCTCGTTTCGTCAGAATATTTTACATATACTTACCCAGGTTAGCGGATAATAATGAATAATGACTTCCTTAGCACATTTTCAGAATAGGTACCTCAGGGATGAACGTAAATAATTGACTAGATCAGGATTTGAAAATGAAATAATAGTACATTGTTGTTGTGTTAGAAAATGTTAAGTTGACTGGGATCTCTGGACAATAAAACAATGATAATAAATGTAACCGGGAATTAACGCGATCATGGTATAGGTATATACATACCTTTTGCCTGACGTTTCGACCAGGTTACACCGGCCGTGGTCACAGGCTGACTGGCTCAGCTGCGCACGCCCTCCGTCGTCGAGTCCGTGAGGTAGCCGGTTGTTCACCTACCCGCACATTTTCGACATTTTGTAGATTATTTCTTCGCCAGGTACCGTCACATATCACACTCACAGGGTCCCTATTCTCTAAGCAAACGGCTCGGTGTCTATCCGACGGCGCAGAAAAGCGAGGTAGCAAGTTTTTTATCACTGGATTCCATGTCGCAGATAACTTGAAACCGTCTTCCCGATTGAAATTATTGTACTTCTTAATTTCAATAGCTTCACGTACAGCTCTTGAATAGAAGTGACGTTCGGTGGAGAGGACTTGCGTATTGTGGAATTCATTTAATATCATAATCATGGAACGCGAAAGTTTAAAAGTTAAAATAAAACAATGGGTACAATAAATAATAAATATATTATTAACATAGCAAAGATTAATAAACTATCCGTTTCATAGTTATATTGTATTAAAATAGAGTTCACAATCCAGAAGAAACTAAAAACACACTTTAATGATAACGACCGACTAGCGCACAATGTTCGAATTTCAAAATCTTAAGTTTCAAAAGACGCAAGAAAACTCTCTCCCAACTTCAACTTAATTTATTTACTCAAATAATAGAATGTAGGTCTTAACGAACTAGAAGCCACAACTAAAATTCACTGAAGCATATTTCGAGTCTGGTGGGGGCAAACTCCAGACCTTAATTCCTCCCGTCGCGACCGCAAAGAAAACTTCGCTCCAAAATTAATATTTCTTTCATTAAAATGCTGTAATATTTTCGCGTGCTGCATGCATAAGTAATGTCTATGAATAAGTTACGTGTAAAAATTCTACCAAGTCGCACTGATTGAGCCGCGATATTGGCGGCGGAAAGATGGAACACGATGCTTGCTTGTAAAATTGGATTTCACTCCTAGATTTGGAGCTACATTTTGAGGAAGTAACTTTCTACAGCCACAAAGAAGAGGGAAAGAAGAAGAAGGCCTCTGATCACCTGGATGACGAATGTCCTAAAATACATGAGAGAATTGGGACTTGAGGAAAAGGCCACACATGTGAGAACGATATGTCGTAAAATAATTGTGAAAGCCGACCCCATATAATGCAAAAAGGTTGTAAAAGAAGAAGTCCTAGTTTTGGAGCTTTAACCAGAATACAGAACTATTTATATTTTCTATAGATCCCCATAGAAACAAGGATAGAACTTTGGGTTTGTGAACTGTTAGATAGAGTCAATTTCAGTATTTTCGAATAGTACTATATTTGAATTTTTTATAAAGATGAAAACGTCATTGTTTGATTTATGGTCTAACATAACACGGTAGTCTAACTCATAAAATGGCATATCTTAGATCCGTCATACTTAAAAACAGTTCATATTACGTAAATAAAGAGTACTTCTTGAAACTGTGTAATGTTTTTTTCAGCTGATGTTACGTCCAAACTAAGTGTTAGCTTAAATCCCGTTATATCTGTCAGACATAACCTCGTACCGTTTTTTCACATTAGAATATTTTAAAATGTAAAACCGTCGGTGTTTTCCTAATATTTGTAGCGTTCAATTTATACACCGTTTGTTTGATCACATTAAGATTCTGTTTTGTTTGTGTTGTAGATTTGAGTGGCGAGTTAAGTCAAGAACGGACTGAATTCTTGCTATCTTTGTTTGGAAAGAGGGACAGAAGTAATTTGATTTTCTATTACAATTTGTAGTACATAGCTGATTTCGTCAGCTTTCATTTATATTATATATATTATATTATATTGCCGTTTGTTTAAACTTTTTACACTTTACGTGGTGTTTTCGGCGGTGAGTGTGGTAGCCAGAGCTCACTGAAAAGATTTTGTGTTGTCAGTGGAAAGACTGAATCAGGGGAAATTTGTCATAATGAAAGTAGGAATAATTTATCACTGATTGTGGATCGCTGATGCCTTTTGTAGGTAAAAGATTAACTGTATTACTAGTCACCAGGATTAACTCTGAGATGAAGGGAAAGTCTATACTTAGGGTATATAAAATTTCATTGCAATAATTATCTTGCCAGCTCAGAAGACGAAGGATGATCAAACTGAGCGGGCAAACGACCGCTGCGAGGTTCCCAGCAAAGTAGAATTTGGGCCACCCCATCTCTTCTTATGCATTGTCGTACAAGGCGACTAAGAGATAAGGTTATTTAACATCAGACATATCTCGAGCTCGAGCCAACATTAGTGCCCGGAATACGGTAATAGGCTCCCCCCCTTTTACGTGGGACTGAATACAATGGTTGGTGAAATGTGAACGTTAACTCACGTCTGCCTACACCGGAGAGGAATAGGCGTGGCCGTATGTATGCTTATCTTTTTAAGTTTTGCAAGCCATGCACCATTCTTGAAAATAAAATCCGTGAAATTACTGATAAACAATCTGTTTAACTAATTACGAAATTAAGAGCGAAAATGAAAGTGCAAAAGGTTTAAGCATAAAATTGAATCAATTTGATATATTAAGTTAATTGAAAAACTTGATTTGGTTAGTCTTAGGTATTGTTATACTACAGTTATAACTTTTATAACATATGTATTTAAAATATAATGGTCATTAACCGAGGTCATTAGAGGTACCGATTACTGGAGTTTCCAACATTTCGTTGTTTTTGTAAGCACCACGATCACCCGGAAGAGCTCAAGTTCGGCCTAACATTGGAAACTACAAATAATAGTACATATCCCGATACCTATAATAATCATATAAGTGTAATAACTTTTGCATCAATGTTATTTATCACTAATTCTTCTTGGAATAATAAAATGGGTAAGTATATCCTTTTGGTTACTTATTAATTTTAATCGTTTAACACAAAATATTCCCGTAAACGAAACGTAAGCAGTAACAGAACCAAGTAGAACACAATAAATAAAGTTATAAAACTGTTATCTGGTCGCATCATTAAGCTATCTCGCTGGGGTGTGAGCAGTACGCGGCGCAGCCCCTGCACAATTTGCATACGTTCAATGGAAGGAAAACAACAGTTTTCTTACACGAGCTCATTTGAAAAATTGGTTTTGTGCTACATTATTTTATTAATAACTGAAAGATACACGAGGTGTACTTTCTATTATAAAAACTTACGCCTATATCCCCGACGAGGTAGGCAGAGGTGCTAGCACCCATATTTCGTCAAAATATTTTAGGTCCCAGTGTAATAGGTGGCGAGCATATTGCCATTAACCGGGCACTTATAAATCTGCTATACACACACATAACTTTCGAAAAGCATCGAAAAGTCATTGGTGTGTGCCATGGTAAAACCTGGGATCGAAGCCGAAACCTCGTCTCAGCAGTCTATTACCAATACCAAAACAAACTCACCGTATCATTAGACGTACACACCACCAGATATGTTACGTTACGTGTGGTTATGTCGGACTCGAACCGACTAAAGCGCACGCCGTCTTCGGGTCTTCGGTTGTCGGAGGTGAGATAGTAGGTAACATATCCCTCGCACCCGGCCGTCCCGGGGTCACTGCGAGTTGGCCCCTTTCGGGTGTGGGGACCACGGTGTCCCCATCTAGCCCCCAGGGACCAGTTGATATGATCGTTCACTCTATCGCTTTAAAAAATCATAAAATTATTTAGTAATGCTTTTAGACTGTGTTTTCATGAAGTCGTTTTGCACCAATCTTGAGGCTCATTACGTAGAACCTAAGATCTTTTAGCTACGTGTGAACATTGTGAATAGAGCAGTCTCCAACATCTTTCACAAAACTCTGCACAGCATCTGTGAAACAGTTTCAGTTCATTTGCTGACAAAATGTGTATAAAAAGTTAAGTCACTTCTCTTTTCAACAGTTCTTAAGATATGCTCTGAATAAAGCGGCCCATTCAGGGTGCGACTTTTTATTTTATATTGGGAGATCAGCTTTATAAACACTGAACAAGAAAAAATTTGAACTCGGACCGACTAAAAATACAGCACCTATCAGTCTAATTACTTAGATTAGATAGATTTAAGACTACAAAATGGGAAAATTACCTCAGATCCCCATACATGTCTCGATCGCCAAAAAGGTACGGACGGAGCAGGTGGATGGTTTAATAATATAAAACCGTAATCAAAACTTAATTTAGTTTATTGATAAGAAGATTAAAGGTGTCTGATCATAGATGAAGAGAAAGCTGCAGATGTAATTACATTAGTAACCAATTATATATTCTGTTACAATGTGTAAATATATTTTTTTCAAATAGAGTTTGCTAAAAACTAACACTGAAATTACACTTGAAAATAAAATTATATAATATTTCAAAAAGGCATCTATAAAAATTACTCCTCGAACGACTTCATGTCGTACTTCGATATACAGCTTTAAGAGTTTATTTCTTGAATAATGCGAGTGTTATGGCTCGAAATATGCTTCATTTGGCGCAAGGAAACTTCTCTAAAGTGCGTAAGGAAATCATATTCATATTTTTTACGCTTCAACTGTTCGCGACGAGCGAATTTGAATAAAATATGGCGAATTCTTTTTTTTTCTCGTTAGATTACTTTGACTGTGGATACTCGGGAGTGGTAGCACTTGTGCTCGTGTAGGGTCTGTCGAAATGTAGGAAACAAAACATTGTAGTGCATTTTTTTAAATTAAAGAAGACAAAAGAATTCATTAATATATTACAATAAGGGTAGGTAAAGGGCACTCATGTTTGACTATTGAATGGAGTTGTCGTCGTCAACGTTGTTAGGTCATCAAATTATATCAAAAACAACTTATTTGCAGGACTTAATTCATTCTCTGAACTTTTTCCCAACTCAGTTAGGGTCGGCTTTTCAGGATTTAATGATAATTTAAATCCTAGTAGCCTAGTGGTAAGGGTAATGGACTGCTGAAATAAGGTCTCGTGTTCGATTCCAGGTTTTACCTTGGCACACGCCAATGACTTTTCAATGCTTTTCGAAGTTATGTGTGTATTTATCGCAGGTTTATAGTGCCCGGTTAATGGCAGTAGAGACCTAAACATAAACTGACGAAATGTGAGTGCTAGTACCTCTGCCTACTCCTTCGGGTATATAAGCGTGAGAGTATATGTTAAAATGAATCTCGATTTCGTATTGTACCAACGATTTCAATTTTTAATTCTTACTTACAAAAAAAGGTAGACAAGATTACATTTAATTTGAAAAACTACAACACTTAGACAAAAAATTAAATTAAATTAGCTTAACCGCTAGCAAAGAAATTATGTAGGTACATTTTCGATATGGCGACACTGCTCAGCATTTTTCTCATACCATTAACCGTTTATAAAAACATTATTCTAACAATTGAACTAACTAAAAGCCGCCCAATCCTTCCATCTCATAACCAAAACGCAATAAATTACAACAACTTTATTCATAAAGGGATTCTTGCATAAACAGATTTTACGTATTTCACGTCCAAAGACCCCGGTGCCCGCAAAATTAAGTTTGAAAACCATTTAAGTCCGACCAAAAATCACGTTAGCAACTTTTGGGGTTCCAATCTTCACGCATACATTAACCGGGAGGTGTGAGCTGTGAACATGGACTAAAACAAAATCATTATTCAAATCCCCTGAATAATGTTTTCAGGAATCGAGACAGAGTTCCGTGCGTCGTTTTTGAATTTTAATACGGACCTCTAACAAGTTTTCAGTCAAAGGAGATCGGTAGAACTGGTGGGCTGTGTGCTTAGGAGCGAAGCGGACACTAGGTTTTTGAAATTTTATATCTTAAATCGATATGACACAGTTTCGATGTATGAAGTGAAACTGTGAATTTGAACTAATAGTAGGTGTGTCCTAGTATATTGTTGTTCAGGGGAATGTCGATAAAAAGGTTGTGACAACATTTACAGCTATTACTTGGTAATTCCTGGTACTTGGTGGTCCTTCTTTTCCCGAAAAAACATTTAGTAAGATATACATTACATTGTTACATGTTAGTTAAATCCCATAATCACAATTTGTGAGTGTGTTTTGTGTAGAAATTATTAAGTAAAACGATTCTTCCTTACTAAATTTAACGAACCAACCTTTTTCACTCCTAATCTATTTATTTATTTTATTTATTTATTATATACTTCATTGTACGCCAAATTACAATCATTCATGTTACAGAAATTGAGTACACAAGAGCAGTACAAAGGGCGGCCTTATCGCTTTACGCAATTTCTTCCAGGCAACCTTTGGATGGAAATGTATGTTGGATGGACCTTTTGAGAGTTGTTGGCGTTTAATTAAATATTTATATTCTATATATATTTATATAAATACATAATTGTATCTATCTAGTTCCCACTATAGCAGGATATTAATAAAGTAGTGTCCTTTGAGCTCCTGTGCCCACTCCCTCCGCAGTGTCGTCGGCCGATCAAAGGCTGGTGATCAAAGGACGCCGGTGTCCGAGGCGAGGTAATTAGCCACCTTCACGCGAGTCGTCTGGGGGTCGCCGTGTGCCGAGCCGTGCCCGGGCGTAGGAACGGAATATGAATATTGTACTTGAACTGAAGAGATTTTGTTTGTAGCTTGTCAAGTTTTCAAATAATTATAGGTAGTTGGAATCTGCTATCCTTTGAAATGTGCCGGCAGATTGTTTATTCTTATAATCAAAATTAGATAGTGATGATTATGACGTTATTTTAATCATGTTATTTCTAAGGACAAACGTGGTGAGGAGATCTAAGCCAATATCCTCAGTGATAACTTTGTAACTGAAGGCAAAATGTCTTAAACATCGTTGTAAAGAATTTGATCTGGGTTTGTTTATTGTTTTGACAGACGTCCATGCGTCGTATCTTACAAATCACATCGGTAAACTAAGAAGGTAAAAAGATACCTATAACTATTCAATAATGACTGTGTTATATAGCCTGTGAATGACTCTTTGAAATATCAATATAATGACAAGAATAGTGCGGGGGATCTGACCATCGCTGGGGAGGTTATAATGTTCAATCTAAGATGGCGACGATCTGGGCTCAGAACGGCGGTCACTTGGTCATTACTGCCCTCGCTACATCTATGAAATATTTATGACGACTGCCATAATAACGCCGGCGACGATATCATTATACTTTGTGATGGGGGGGTCGGGCGGGGCGGAATTTCTGAACGCTCCTTACCATTGCAAAGTCGCAATCGCGGGTGCTTCAAAACGCACCCACCGATGCTCTGAACAACTTTTAAACATTTTCTGCGAAGGCGAATTTTAAATTTGGAGTATTTCGAATCACAATGACGTCGGTTTGTCGACGGTACGCCAACCTGGCCAGGACGTTGGCATTCGCATTTGTAAATCCAGCAGCCCGCGGTGTGCGCAGACGCGGCGGGGCCGGATCGCCCATATCAACTTGTTAATTAGGTCCATAATACGACTTGCAGATGAGCTACAGAGTTGTGAAGTTGAATACATAAAAAGCCCTTTTTCAGCGATCGCATGCATTGTTGGTAGTGTGTGCGCCCCGACGGCCGGTCGCACCGGCGAGGGAGGCGAGCCTATAACGTATTTCGTACGTCCCACCAGCCACCAGAAGTTTGCCTGTTCATAAATAAACGCGAGCGGTATTCAACAGCCCTTGGTGCTGTATGCATAACGAATTTGAAGGAGGCAAACTTGGAGGCTCTGCTGACTGGGATGGAGTATAAAATTCAGTAACAACATGGTGGAGGTTTTCATTCGACGATCCGCTGCCGGGGCAAGCATAGCTCCGTCAGCGTAATTAGTAAAGTGTCAGTTAATTGCACGTGTGTGGTGACCTTCATTATGGGTCGACCTACATCGGGACTCGTGTCACAGCCGCAGGAATACCAGGAATATGAAGCTAGTGGTGTGCGGAGTGTTGTTTGTGGTGTTGATGCTAATTAGTAGCAATGGTTGTATGCAGTTTTGTTGCATTGTGCCACCACTTAGTGCGCTCGTGACGGCGCGCGCCTTGGTTGGCGCGCTTTACAGTCGCCATCTTGGGGATGCTGTCAAACGTGTGAGTACCGAGCTACCGCCAGGCGGCGTGCGTGTCGCTTTTGTGTATCAAAATAATATGGCCGCCCTAACTCTCTGCTTTGAATATTTTTGCATGGAATCTGCAAATAATTTGTTTTTCTTTCAATCGTTTAGTAGCGATTTATAAGAGTTGCGTTGTTTATAAAAACCTTTGTTGTAGACAGTTAAATATGGATAGATTTAATGAAGTGGATTGTATCTACTACTAATTGAAACTTTTCAAGGTGTTTATGATATTAAGTTCCTCTCACTTACTGATAAGCTAAGTGCGTATGCTAAGTTCATTCGCTTTGGTTGTTTGATTGAAATTTGTAAGTTTTACGATTGCAAGTCCAATGATGTATGCACCCTACACTGCCACTTTGTCATTAAGTCTAGAGCTGCTATTAAGAGAATAACATATTTAAAACTCTGAACCTTTGGATGAAATCCTACTTAGGTACTCCCCCGGGCAGATAAAAACATTTAATTAAAAACAGAATGTTATGGTACTAAGCGATTAATAAAATAATTACTAGATAGGCTATCGGAATCCTATAGCCAAGCTTCACGAACTTCTTAGTTCAACCTGCTACTCCCTGAATCGACTCACAATTACCTACTGTGATCTGTGATCTTTTGATACCTGATATATGTAGACATCCACATCAGGCACTTGGTTTCGAGGAAGCCAGTGGTCTTTGGCAGAATTCCATATCAAGTACTCCAATCGCTGGTGCTACGAAAATACGTAGCGATGTTAGCGTAGCTCCTAATACCATTAAGCATTTGTATTATTATTATTTATTTTTTTATATTATCACGTCTATATCCCCGAGGGGGTAGGTAGAGGTGCTAGCACCCACATTTCTCCAGTTTATATTTTTAGTTCCTAATGTAATAGGTGGCGAGCCTATTGCCATTAACTGGGCATTTATAAACCTGCGATACCTAAATACACACATAACTTCAAAAAGGACCGCAGTCATTGGTGTGTGCCATGGTAAACTTGGGATCGAACCCGAGACCTCGTCTCAGCAGTCCATTACCACTAGGCTACCGCGGTTTTTTTTTGTATTACCCATATATATTAATATGATTAACGCGTAACTGAATTTGAAATGGCAGTGGCAGTGGCAGACTTTTAGTGTAGAAACATTGACGTTACTGCATATATATTTGTCAAAGTTAATAACTTGGTTTGAATAAAACGTTTTACGGTTCATATACTCTGTCACTTTCTAACGCCTAGGCTTTGTGTAAGGATACGTATGTCACTCGCACACTTCGTTCCTCTGACGATAACCTTATGGTATTACCTCATTGTTATCTCGTCTCCCAGAACAGTGTGTTGGAATGAGTTTCGGGAGGACGTTATTCCATTCGCATTCCATAACCGGATAATTGATCTTTGGCATCTTCGATGGCCATCAAGCTGACAATTACCTTACATATAGAATTGTAGCCTTTATGCAGTCTTATGAGTCTCATTCGTTAACCATTAGAGGCACTGGTGGTTTATCTCCAAAGATCTTATTAACGTCTTATACACCCTTATGCAACTTTCACGCATAAATGTATAGTAAGACCTACCAACATTCCCGTGAAATTATACTTTCAGGATTCAATAATGTGAAATAGTGTTAAATGGTCCTTTATGAGCCTCATCAGGCGAAGTGAAGTCAAATTAACGTGTGTTTAATAAAAAAAATGCTGTGTACAGTCTTACGACTGTACATCGCTTTTATAGTTTCATGACTGTACATGAGTTGTTGACGCTGCACCTCAGGTGAGACGACGGCTACGTGCTTTTTTAAACACAACACACATATAAACTTAGAGATTCATTCAACCACCTTTACTACGAATAGGGTTGATTAGCCACATTACTATTTTCGTACCATAAACGGTTTAACTACACTATCACTCTCTCCTCTGAATCTCCCCACTATTACTAAAACCAAACATCCTCCACTGCAAGGAGTCAATGTGCCAGGATAACGTCCCGTAAATATATTCCAGATTAAAAATTTTACAGTCCAAAAGTGTAAATAAAATCCTAAACCTAATACCTCTCGTGTCAGCAGCGAGGTGTTAACATGACGTCACCGAGGTGCGAACACACTGACACGTCATTTTCCGCGCTAATGCATCTACAGAATTTGGATATGTCACCCGCAAATATAGGGTTATGTTAAACCAAGTTTATTTTACTGACAATTTTTACATATAAGTTTTATTAGAACGCGTTAAGGTATATTTTTGAGTGATTAATGTCTTTAAGCTTTGAGAATAAGTTTGTTAGGCTTGATGTCAGGTCACGACGCATTTGTCCAATCTGTGTGATGCACGCCTGATGGTTTTGTATTGAAATCTCGATATGTATGCGTTATATCTACCAAAATCACATAATCTGTGGTATATCTACATTTACATGTATGAAGTGTGGTGATGGAGAAAGAATATCACTACCCCACCTCATCTCATTGGCGACAAACGGAAATATACTCAGATATTACTGCGAGAGAACTAAAGAAAAAGGCTTATGTCCAGCAAGGGACTGCGATGGGCTAATTGGTGGAATAATTTTTCAGCTTAGGTGTCAGACAAGCTCACGGCTCATTTGATGGGAAGTGGTTACCATGGTTTAAGGACGTTTGCAACACCAGTGGCGACCTTCTAATGCCTATCTTGTAGAAACCCATATTGTAGTCGCTTGGAAATCGATTTGTTCGCCGAGTTCGATTTGGAAAATATTTTTGCGTTTTATTGAGGATTTGCACTAACAGTCTCGCAGCTTTGTCCGTATGCACTGAGGTATATGCTATAATTATAATAGGGGGTTCTTCAAGAAGGGCATTAGAAGGTTTCTACTGAGGCGGCACAGGTGTTGCGATGCGTGTTGCAAACATTAGGTCAGACTCGTGCTTGTCTGAGACTTGTCTGTCTGTAAGTGTTTAAAAGAAATTGTATGAGATCCTAATACTTTTCCTCCTCACAAAGTCCTCATAACGAGATTAAGATTTGATTCTGTACATACACTAACGTTTATTTAGTTTAAACCTGTAATTTTAGTATTCCAAAAAAGATGATGGATTTTGTGAAAGAAGATGGCAAAGAAGAGAGTGACTGAGGAAATGACTTCTGATAGGAATGTATGGAAGTGAATGACATGCTGCGTCGACCCCAAATAATTGGAGATTAGGGAGATGATGATGAATTTTAATATTGCAAACAGAAATAATTTGTATAAGTAAGCTTATTTCCTAAGTTTCGTAGAATAAGTTTGGGTCCCTTGTAAGGTAACGGATTAGATTCCCGGTTCGAGTAAAGTGCTATTTCGTATGTCTTAATAACGTGTATCTAACACACGCGCACGGTTAAACCACAATAAGATTTAACAAACATGACTAAGTTTTATGTACCGTACATTGTGTACAGTTACAATAAGATGATTTTGTCTTATCGTAACTGTACACACTCATACGCAGAAACGTTTTAGCAAAACGTTCATTACGCGTATTGCTAAGAAGTAGAATGCCTTGCTTCAGTCATTGTCTTTGTATAGCTGTAACCTCTTCGAGGCCTGCATGAGCGCGGGCCTGGGGATGACGGGTGGAGCTGCCTGTAACCCTAGCAGAAGCAGGCCGCAGCGGCAGCGCAAAGTACGTCTCTCCGTATCTGGGGGGCTAGATAGGGACACATGGTTCCCACTTTAGGGGAAGGGGGTTATCTGAAAATGATGGAGAGCGAGATTCGTCTCTGCCTCTGACAATTAAGGACCCATAGACGGCGTGCGTTTTAGTCGGTTCGAGTCTGACATAATCATCTCCGAAAATTTTGGCGGAGTGTCAGTCAGTGGAAACCTTGCACACGAAAAAAAAGATGGTTGAAAAGGTTACTTCTCGTACGACTACAACTGGTGAGATATTAGTCAAACGCGAACCATTGTTCATCAAAAATAACACAAAACTCGTCCTTATAAACTCGCGATGGATCAAATATTTTATGTCCGAGTAACCTCCGTTTGCACAGTGTTGTTTGAACACTTCAAAATTAGTGTAGTTATGTCGGCGGTCGGTGTGCGGCGCCTGCACAACGTGATTTACCGATTCTCGCCGATTGCACTCAATCGCTACTCAATAATCGCGCACATTGTGCAAACATTCACTTTCTTGTTCACGAATTTTTGCTAACGTCATGTATACAGGAGGCGTTCAATTTGTATGTTTCCTATTTTAACCAGTTTCAAGGGCAATAGGTACTGTTAGAAAAATAAGAATGTTCTGTATAAATAACCGTTTTAAGAAAAATGTTTTACTGACCTGTTAAAAAATCAATGTTGATAGTGTTATAGGTAAGAAAATTAGTCTTGTTATGTGGACTGTCTGCAAATATTAATAACAAACATTGAATGATTATAAAAAAGTTGAAGTATGTTTATGTTATACTCAGATATTACGAGTACCTAATTGTGTTGTATGCTACTAAGTGGTTTTTTTACACCACTTAGGTGGCCGACAAGTACATGGCCCATCTGATGGAAAGCGCAGATACTATTTTTTTTTGTGGTTATAGGAGCTTTATGTAACCAGTTAAACAAAAAAGAACTGAATTAGACAACCTTTTAAATAATGCTACTACGAAATATTTGATTTCAATAAGGTATACGTGGGTATTCCTTCCGAGAAAGAAATATTTGACTAATTTATTTTTCTCAAACAAATACAGGGTAGTGACTTTTTAATACTCCAAAGTATTCATAATGCACTGAAAAGTTCGACAAACAATAAATTATAAAGTCCGTTCATACCTTATTGTCATTCCCAACATTCTTGACCATCATAAGTGTTACTTTTTAAACTGATCACCAACATATAGACATGTTTCCCTGATTGCAACTGAGGCCAAGGTGAACTCAGAGATCCGCCTACTTTGTGAACTAAACCAAACTTTTAAGAAACAATGCTCACAAAAGCAACACACTGTAGATAAATGATCGTGGGATAACATTTGCGCGTGCGACCACCGGACGCCCCGGGCGTTGCGGCACAACCTCCCATTACCGGTCAATCACTACCTTACGTTACGAGCTTAACTAGGGTTACCCACTACACAAATAAACAGAACAATTTTTTTATTTATTAACTGATTTAGAAGACGGTAGTCTAGTGGTATGGGTAACGGACTGGTGAGATGAGGTCTCGGGTTAGATCCCTGGTTTTACCATGGCACACACCAATGACTTTTCAATGCTTTTCGAAGTTATGTGTGTATTTAACGCAGGTTTATAAGTGCCCGGTTAATGGCAAGAGGCTCGCCACCTATTACAATGGGATCTAAACATAAACTGGCGAAATGTGGGTACTGGCACTTCTGCCTATTCCTTCGGGTAATATAGGCGTGCGGTTATGTTATGTTCCACGAATTCAAAGGCCTTACCACAACTTATTAAAAATAATATTATTTCAATTTTACCATTGTGAAATTCGGACCTTCAGTGTCCGTCAGATACCCAGGATACTAGTGTAATACTGTATGAGATACATTTAATTCTATGACTTGTTTGAATTTACACATACCTAATAAGATACAGTATACAAATTTCTATGAACGACAACGGTCCCAGTCCTAATCACACTGTGGAAGTAAAGTAAGATTAAAATAAGTTAAGAGTTTATGTTATGTAATAATGTCAACCATCGAGAATGTCGCAATCAATCAATATAAAAAATAATTATCGCGGATAAGTACGAGTGTGTTATCAATATGTATGAATATTTTGTTCAACCCTACTTAGGCAAATACGGTATCGCATCAATTCGCAATCTTCGCTTCGCGAGCTGATCGCGATCGGTGTGTTTATATCGGTCGGAGGTCAGGTCATGCTGTGGAAGCCTTGAATCTAGAGGGGAACGAGTTCTGAGTAAACGAATCCTAATCAAATTCTTACAGTCATGGTCCGGTGTAAATTGGTTTGGCTCAGTGGCACGAAGATAGATTTGTACGATTCAAAGTCATAGCATTGGGAGGAACACCACGTCGTCGTAAACAGTAACTACTTACCATGCGAGTGGTGTGTATGCTTTTTTGTTCATAATATAATTATACAGATCACATAAAGAATAAATAAATAAATTCATTATTAAGCAAGATTGACATCAGCTATGTTAGTTACATATAATTTCTCTTACATACATAAACATATAACAAAGTCGGTGGATAGGTAACTTAGAAGCAGGAGACAGACATAGGATTAAAGGACCCCAATTAAATAGAAGGTGCAGCGGGAACGGTAACAGAAATACACGTGAAAATTTAAGAAAATAAATAGAAACTGCTCAGCTGAATCAGAAATACAAATACACGCGGAAGAACATGATCTTCACACACGACGCTCCAAGGATGCACATTTTCGCATGAGTGAGCGTGTAAAAACAGTCTACATGTGCCTCAGCAAACATCTCTGATGAGCTGCAGTAACGAGGCAGCCCCCCCATCAACAGTCATCTACTTTCATCTCAGGCTACCTTATATCGCGATAAAAGGGGGAAAATGGGAGGAAAGTTTGTATGAAAGTGCAGCAAGATATTCTGATGAAATTAGACAGACTAGAGCTTGTATAACTAATAATAATTTAAATGTAATCATCTTAATAATCTACTACATCTTTTTCGCATTTTCCTTTCAGTTTCCCTTTTACTTCAATTCTTAAATTATATTTCTTTTTTCATCTTTCTTTTTAAAATTAAACACAAAATATTTCACTAACCAAATATATTTATACGCACTATGTTTATGTTTTCATACGTACACCAGCGAGCAATAATTGTCCTAACAAAAACGTTATCTTCCCAGAGACAACGAAACGACATAAATCTCCTTGCTCCGTACATTTAACGGTTAAGGGAGACGCATTTTTATTCAAAATAGGCACTTAGTTAAAAAATATGTGTGCGCAGAAACAAACAACAGGAACTGGGTGGAGATTGTCCTTTTTCCCAACTTCCTGTGGCCTCAATGTTACCTTTTTGTTTTAATTTTAAATTGTTTACCGCCAGATGCAGGGGGCCTGCGGAAAATACAGTGCCGACCAATTTAACGTATTCAGTTTCCAAACATTAATTCTTCACAGAGTATTTAGAAGGTAACGTTTTTTGAAACGGTAATGGATAATTGATTTGTATTTTATATCATATTGTTAATCTTGTAATGGGCTAACCAACTCGATTTATTTTTTAACTTTTTGTATTTTTTGAGTCCCCAACACGGTTTTATTTTAATTTTGATCATCCGGGTTATCTAATTCATCGAGATATATTATTACTAGTACTACTGATATTACTAGTACTACTAGTATTACTAATACAAGATACATAAATAATAATAAATAAATGAATAAATATCCTAGGCGTTCTGTAGATACAAGGCTACTAGATCCATGGTAAACATAGCTTAACTAGCTTGTGTTATGGGTTCTAGAAACATACATAACGAATAAACATACTTAGATACATTTTTGTAAATACATGCATATCAATACATAGGTAGATATTATATTATACAAGATTTATTACATGACTATATATAAAAAAATTCAGAGAAACCGTTAAGCTGTGCGATTTATTTGCACCGCAATTGTATCTGAATTCTTTTTGAAAATCGTACCGAAAAATGTTTAGTTGTTGAAAAATTAGCATTTGTGTGGTCCGTTGTCCGTGGTCCGCGGTCGGGAAGTTGGCGGGGCTCATTAATTTGTTGCTTTTTATTTCTCCCTTTCACGGGGTAATTTAGTTAAAGCCTTCGCTTTGTACTGCACAGAGCTTACTAATGGATAACGCTATTGTTTAATGGACTACGGACTGACTGAGTAAAATTCTTATTTTTTTTTCTTTTCTATTTAGTTACCACACAACACAATGGTCTTACTGTTGTTGCAAAATATAATTTGAAAAGACTTACTGATGATATTTAAATAAAAATCTGTATGGTCGTAGAAGTGAAAATTAATATATTTATCCTAGTAACTGTAGAAATTTTGGACAGTTCTACAGATTTAAAAAAGCGATGGTTACCAAAATAAAAAATGCGTTTACGATTACGTGACAAAATTATTAATGGGTCCTAAAACTTAAAAAAAGAAGGAAATCGTTTATTAAAGACACACAATACCCAATAAATGAATAATTTATACGAATAAACAAACATAACACCTTAAAACAAAAAAAGAACAAAAATAAATAATACAGAAAGTAAGAGTCACAATGTAAGTAAGAAAAACATTTCAAAATTCTCAAGAGTTAGTAACAGGCATACCATAAATACCGGATACAAAAATAATCTTGTGGTTTGTGATAGTAGACTCCAAAAAATGTGTAAATTTTCCAGAGTAACTATATACGCTTTTTGAAATTAGGGATAGGTTTTAATGAAATTAAGGATTTACCAAAAAAAAATTTCGAAATATAATTAACAGTAAGTTATACCAAAAAGGCTATTATAAAATCTAAGAAATGAGCTGTTCACTGAACTGGCTATTCAAGCAAATAATAGTAATTAGACTAAACGTTTCCCAATAGACCAAAAAAAGAAGAGCCCGATCTGTTTCTTGCAGGCGTCTTCTCAGGATGGGATTCGCAGCGTTTCGAACCGGTCGGTGGTCCATTTGCAAAATTAACCCAGAATTAACCTTTATGTATTTTAATTTTGAATTGCCCAATTTGAAATCCAATACATTGTATATCAATATGATACTTATTAATAATGATATAAGTGAGTAATTAACAACATATACTTAACACAAGTATTTTAACTTAGCTGGAGGGGTTAGTGGCAATATTATAACTTGGGTTATTAATGAAAATTGCAGGCTACTGTCACTACGTTGATGATGGTATACGTATGCACGAAAACTGGTTTATATAGCATTGATTTTTGAAGATGAAGGAATGAATGCCCTACTATATATATTAATACTCTCCTGTGGTTTGCTCTGCTTACAATAGGAGGCGTGAACATGCCACAGACATCAGATCACCACGAAGTATGAAATAAAACCCTTTGCAAGATACCACTGGTTGCTTTCCTGGATTCAGAGGACTCGATCGATTGCTGATGACGAGTTGGGGAACCCCAAGAGGACATTCTGCGTTAAACCACCATCAAATGACAATAAATCTCGTAAAACTCAAATTATGGAAATAAGATTAGTGGACACGGACAAGAAATCGGGCAAATAAAAGCATCATGTACATTTCTTTGTTCGACATATTATCCCGAAGGGGTAAGCAGAGGTGCTAGCATCCACATTTCGCCAGTTTATGTTGAGGTCCCAATGTAATAGGTGGCGAGCCTATTGCCATTAATATGAATAGCACGTCTATGAAATGTAATACTGACAGTATTACCTACATTTTTTTTTGGTTACCGAATATGTCAATAATATTGAGTCTGTTAAAAGAGTTACTTTCGTACATTTCCAATATTCTCGGCGTTTTAGTAGTCGTGTTTCAGCAATCATAATCGCGTTGTACTAAGATGTGATGATGTAGGTATACATGAAGTTCGCGTTTTTGGACTGTCTTATGAAGGTATCACGTGGTGCAATGATAGTGGACTAGCTCAACCCAACCAATCATACAAGGTGATAGAAACCCCTCCCAAAATCGTAAACAGGGGATACCTACTACTGAACGTTTTAACAAAATTGGACTACTTTTTTTCATCGCAATACTTTTTTTGGGAGGCACAATTTTGTTAATGTGTTCAGTAGCAGATATCCCTGATTCATTTTCGGGAGCGTTCCCTAAATCTCTGTATATCATATCAAAACAATCCGCGCGTGTTAGGACCTTCGTCCTATTCCGACTTTGGTTCAAGATCCGTGCCGATAGTTGAAATTTTCTTCATATTACACGAAACGAGTATTTTGCTTAGTTATGAGTTTAGTGGCTGTACGTGAATAATTCTTATACCTCATCAAAACTAAATCACCCATAATGTTCTCCTAATATTACTACGTAAACAGAATCGTTACGTTCTATCGTAGCAATGTTATCAGGTAAGCACCTATACATCTACTAAGAATAACCAAACAAACAAAACCATTTCTCCATACAATTTATTTCTCTCAATCCCGCTCTGGCTAACTTATATAACGTCCATTTAATAAAGAAGAACATTTGGACGCTGCTCAAGATTGCGGGAGTCTTCGCCCCTCCTGCCCGAGAGGCGTGGTCTCACCACGCCCACAGATCCTCTTATTCCCTCCCACACCACTTTTTCCTGGCTAGTTATATAATATTTTTCCTCCAGGGAGGCTTGGGAGGTGGGTGGACATTTGTCTTTACTTAGAACCAACTCCTGGATTATTAAATTTACTGAGCCAAAATGGCGGACGATTTATGTACGGCGTATGTACTGTACATAAGGGCTATGTACTTTGATTTAGTGGCTTAGGTACACACTGGGATATTTATGTGACAAAGTAAGTCTGTTTATTTTACTGTTGGAGGGTAGTTTTGATAAAGTTACTCAGTTTGTTATTTTTATAGCATTTAAAGATGAATAGATATTTCGTAACACCTGTTTATTTAACTATAGGTAGAACATGATGTTCTATACTGTTCTTTTCACCATTTTTGTATGTATATTCAAATAAAATAAATAAGGCATAAATAGTTTCAGTAGGAGTTCACAATTTTATACGGCTACAGGTCGGCACTGGGAGTGTGACGCCTCTGGTATCGTCAATAGGCCACGGTGATCACTTTCCATTAGGTGGGCCGTGTGCTTATCTACCACTTAAGTGGTAAAAAAGACTAGTATACTTACTATGACTTGTCTCGGTATCTCGGTTTGGCAAGGAAACATTTATTGCGATGCGTCATAGATGAATAAATGACTGTATTGTGGTGTATTCTACTACTGGAGTCTTTTTTCAGTAGAATGAAGATAGGTAGGTATTTATGTAAAGATTTGGTCTTCACGATCACATTTTCGTTTGTATGTTGACAATTGGTTGAGTAGGACCAGAGAGGTTACTAAAAATCGCGATAAGCGGAACCTACATCCACGTAATTTTATTAATAAAAAACGAAGTTACTATATTCTATTTTCATTTTCAGGTGATGTTAAATTAATTTTGAGGTGAGGTGGTCAATCAATTAAAAAATTAGCCTACACAGTCCAGTGCTAGACACAGACATCTCTTAATGTAAGGAGGCTTTGGTCTACTGTTTCCACGCTGACGTCTTCTTCCGTTAGTCACCTCTTACGACACCCTCCAGATGAGACGGGGTGATAAATATTCTTTCTTCGTCACTGCACCGTGACTGAAGTAGTAAATAACTATAAACAGAATGTTCTAGATTATTTTATTAAAACAGACCCGAGGGTAGTTGGAAAAAACATAGCTTAGCAGAAAAGGATAACAACGTAAGTGCATTTTTTGATAATACAAGTAAATATTACTTGAGTCATGGCTATCACTGTGACTATGACTCCCTCTCCGTCGCAAAAGTTGATTGTTGCTATGCAGCAGGGCAATGTCGCGAGCATCATAGACACCTTTACCCCAGGTACGGCGAGGGGCGGGTTAATTGATTAATATTGACAACTATTACAAACCAAATACCTATAAGAGATGTACGAAGAACGGATAGATCCGAAAGGGGTCACACTGCTAGAGAAGGAAAACTCGAAATAAAACCCTGTACCAAACTGTTTGTCCAACCTGCAAGCCTCCAATCATTAGGAGAAGTCTAGGTCCTACATAATTGATAGATTTACAGCCCAGAATGAAACATACTTACATACACAAGCTCACGCCTATTTCACTCCAGGGTACGCAGAGGTGAATTAACACCCACGTATCACCAATCGTGTTGATAATTTCGTGATCTACAATCTACAACTTATTCTTTTGATATGTGGGCAATTTTCCGGTCTATGCGAATGCATGCAAGCTGAAATGTTTATTTAAACTGTACTTTTTTCAGTCTGTACTATCAGTTATTGTGTGAGCCGTCATGTATAATCACGATAACATGAATGATTACTATTTGTTTATAGTATACTATCAAAGAACCCAAAGAAAAGTGATATAAATATAAAAGTTATTACACAAATAAATACTCTAAATTAAAATATGCAATTACTACATCATTCATTACTACCGACTACGTACCTATTAGCGATAAGGCTATTTAAAGCGATGCATGTATGCAAACGTTGCATTCGGCGCTGCAGCGGGACGTAAGTAATCAAAATATTATTTAATACTTAATTTATCTTTATTTTAATCCACCATAGTGCATACTCCTTAACTTTTAACTGTTGTAATTGATTAAATTTTCCATCTTTTTCATTTATTATTCCAAAATTGTATTCAATTTTCATCTGAATTCACACGTGGTTATAAACTCTGAATTATAAAGTGTGTTAAGTGCGAATATTTTTTTATAATTATGCCTCTTTAGTTCTTGATTACCATATCACACGAGTTAATTATCTATGCTTAGATTTTCTATAAACATGTGTTGTTTATTTGCAGTGAGCCAGGGTGCCCGCCATTTCGTGACCTGTAGCGGTATGGTAAGTTAAATTTTAATATTCTTTGTACACCTATGTAGTATTTATAGATTTCTGAATAATAACTTCGAAAAATACTTTCCGTAGGTACACCCTAAATCTCTAGTTATCATTGAATCCTAACCTATCAAGCAGGCACGCGACCACGTGTTCAGTTATTGATAAACTTTTATACCTCTAGTACTTAAATAACCTATTCAATCAATGTTCTTTCAATAATGTTTAAAACCTAGTGTATTTTTTTTAATTTTGTCCGTAATATCGTCTATCGATGCAACCACGTGCTCACCAGAAAACCAGCACGCGGTAATCGAAAGCCAGCACATGCTCACCAGAAAGGAAAAGTGGCAAGCGTTAACCAGAATTCCAGGACGTGCTATCCAATAAACAAGCATGTGCTAGCCAGAATTTGAGCACGTGTCATTCATAGTATAACCCAACTAAATTATACACAGTTACGTGTAATCATAGATAGGTATTTGAACTTCCAATGTCAAAATACTCTTTTTTTTCGTGCGCAAAATCCCCACGGATGCCACCTCCACCAAAACTGATGGAGGTGATTATGTCGGACTCGAACCGACCAAAACGCACGCCTTCCATGGGTCCTTGATTGCCGGAGGTGAGATTAAACAAGACATATCTCTCGCAATCTCAAAATACTCTAGTGAGTTGGTTGTGGTTATCTTATCTTATGTTGTTGGGGTGCGTGCTCAGGAGCTTTCGCGGACACTTCGACCCTATTGGATCCTTTGTGTCGACCCCATCCTGGCTCCTAGGTTAGAGGAGGGATAGCCCTCTCTATCAGGGTGGCTACTCCTCTCAATCGCAGGTGCATGTAATCCTCTGGCTATCCCCTCCCGAGTAGATCCATTCGATGTCTTCCTAAGGCGTGGCACTCGCACAGTATGTGCTTCATCGTTTCCACGTCCTCCTTGCAGTGTCTGCATGTTTCTGCATGGTTGTGGTTAGTTACTGAATATTTTATTTTCACAGGCAGGGGTGAAGACAAACCCTGGCAACGGCGACAGGCCACGGCGCTCCGGTGCCGCGGGCGCCGACGTCGCCCGACGTCGCCCGCCCGCGCCGCTGGCCCGCGCGGCTCACGCGGCTCCGACATGAGCTGCGTGCAGTACAACGCGCTTTCCTTCATAGTTTTAATAGGTGAGTAACTTTAATAGTTTCTTTTGATAGGTCCATTCACAAACTTGGTTAGGACTGCTAGCCTGTTTGAATTTCTTGGGAGTCTTCTCAGGCCGGAGCCGAGTTTCAAACCAGTGGTCGATTTGCTAAACTAACTTTTAAAACGTTTGTATTTTTTTTTTTAAATTTGATATTTTTTATTCTATTGGCACAATAAAATCTTCAAGACCATCTTCAACTGCAAGCCTTTACACCTGCTGATTAATTAACGAGGTTCTAGTTCAGGCTTTCCGCTCGATTTTGAGTCGTCTCACGGCAGTTGTTCCTGTCAAAGCTAAGTTAAGTCAAATCGATAATGGCCTGTTGATAGTAATAGGCTCATGAAGTTGTTTCAAGGAATATAGTTAGCAATATGAATTGTCCTATGATAATGAACGTGGGTTGGGCCTGATGCCGACTCTTTATTTATTTCAGTTACTTACATGTTTTTACATATTTTCAATTACATTTTGATTGCTACAATATTTTTCTTATCGAAGGTGAAGTTTGCGTTTTAGTTTACTAAACATGTTTGTTTGTTCCAGGTGATTTTACATGGCTTAATCTACTGTGTTAGCTATAAGAAAATTGGTGGTGGCTTCATATACCTGCTAGAATAGCATCCGTTCCTGTGGTGCCAAGAGACGAGGCATATCACAAACTCAGCACTTTTCCGTTACTCATTGTGGGAGTTAGTTTAGTTTATCACTTTCATGTACATACAAATAAGTTTTACAAATATAATACGAATAAGTTTTTCATCCAAAGTCAGCAATGTCCATTTAGTTACAGGTGAAACCAAGTTTCTTTTTTCTAAGAGTGTTCTTTATTAGTACTAAGACGTTATTTATCTGTGTTCACAAGCTTTAAAGCAAGCATTTGACATGTTGTTACAGATAATAAAAGTTGTTATACATTTTTTATTTCGTTTCATTTCAGTCGGCAATATCCATTCAGTTGTACGGAACCAAGTTTGTTTTGTAGCGATTCTCTAGTTGTAAGACACAGTTTACTATATTCATATAAGATGTTCGCTAGTTATATTACATACATTTGACATGTTATGTTACATAGAATAAAAGTTGTGATGGACTTATTATTTTGTTTTATTTCGATTAGGTATAATAAGATGCTGAAGCGAGTGCTAATAGACATGAGATTCGATTTGATTCTCGGATCGGGGAAATATATAAATTTTTAATGGCAGTACGTAGTTTAAAACCATATTATATTTTTTTACTTATTTATTTCGTACATACATCCATCATTACAGGCAATTCCCAATGCGACAGAATAATAACAAAATTATTTATAACACTCTGTATATTCGATATTGCATAACTTATGCGTACTTCAATTACATACCTAATTATTCAGTATAATATAACAAAAATTCTAGTACATTTCCAGTCAATCATGGTTTAATAACATATTCCTATCGGTACGTATCTTGGGTCTAATGCGCGTGAGAAATGAGACGCTGACGCCGGTGTATTATTCTATGATTGGTAGATTTGAGTTCGTACACCATTAATGCGTCTCGTGCTATCCTCAAAAGACAGCCCTAAAACACTGCGCATTGTACCTATACCTATATCTTGGAAACGACAATATACCTAAGCTGAGCTAAGCTGAGCTTGATAATTAGTACTAACTATCAGGTGAGTTTGACATGGGACCCGTGGTCTAGATCTTTGTGGAGCAACCATACATTAAACGTGCATGTACGTGCATAGATTTTCAGGGACTTTAGCGGTCTTATTACAAAAAACGGATTAAAGTATAGTTTAAACCAGGTTTAGACCACTTGACTTCAATAACAACCACAGATGGTCTAAAGTCCATATTAAGCTTGTTGAGAGTTAGTCCGTGTTTTGTAATAAGACCGTAGGAGCCCACTGTACCTAAATAAAATGCAATAAATTGACTTAGTCTTTTCAAGTGTAATTTGCAAATGATGTAAAGCAACTCGTTGACACCATGGCTCGTGCCGTGCCGTGATTGTTGTAAAGTAAACAGTGTGCGAGAGGCACTAATATCGCAGCTAAGTGGCGAGCGCCCGCGCCGTACACTTTGATCCCCAGATATTGACTCCGGCCCGCATATCATTTGTGCTGCACACGGGGTGAAACTTTATTTTTCTTTCTTATTATATATTTTTTATTACATACGCAAGGACATATTATTTTTATTATCTACGCTTATCTAGTAACATGCCCTATACATTTATATCATCTCCTGTGAATAAAATATACAAACGAATTGTGTACCTCTTCCTTTTTGCAGTCGGTTAGATAACAGTAAAAATATCAATTTTTTCATGAACTTGGTTGCCTATAATTTGCTAGTGTGCGTAAGAGAGGTTTAAGTTATGATTACTAGCCAAAAAGAGCAAAAGTTTCCTGATTACCGCGTTACTAAATTTTAAACGTCAAATGAATTTAAATAGGCACTTTTTATGACAGCCGACTATATCATATAAGTTTATAGGTTCATAAAAAAACGTTTCACGGTTCATATACTCTGTCACTTTCTCAAATCTTGGTTTTGTGTTAAAAAAATATTCGCACACTTTGTCACTTTAAGTATTACTATAGTGACTTTATGGGTGAGTTAATATAGACATATTACTAAAAATATACACATCAGGTTAACATCAAAAATAATCACACACAAAAAAAAATATGAAAACAAATTAACCTATGTTTTATAATATTGAAAAGTCGCGCCGTGTGTTCGGGCCTCGGGGTCCGTACTCCAAACACCCCCGATGTCCCTGGAAAATATTTAAATGAAGATCATCTGTTACTTCGCAGGCTTTTTGCTAACGCCATCTTGCGGCCGTCCCCCGCTTTTTAATGTTGTTCTAAAACAAAGTACTCGACGTTATTTTAGGCTATAAACTCTGTTATAACTTGCTTTAAGTTGGGAAAAGTGACTCGGGCTACTATAGTGGCGTGTTAAACCCAGTAACTGCGGCGTAAAGGTGACAGTAACATTGAGTAATGTACTAAGAAAGAATAGTGTGATGGTTTGAGTTGTAAAGATTTTCAATCCAACTATATCAAGTCAAGCCCTTGACAAAATGTTATTTTACCGACTAACGTGAGCTTCATGACCTTAAGATGAATTTCTTAATTCCTAATTGCACACACAACGTACATACAGAGATCGTAAATAAAAAGAATGCAAGAATCATATACAAAAGTGAGTTTATCTCTTAAAGCAAACCTTTGAGTATGAGAGAAGTACCTAGGTATGGCAATAAAGAGGGTGTGAAGTGTACATTAAATGAGAAAATAGTTATTTGTGCAACAAGAGAGCAAAACTGTTTTTTGCTGCGAGTGCTGATTTTGAATCCTGAGCAAGCGAGGGATTCTAGGATTGAATCACGAGCGTAGCGAGTGATTCTACTGTAGAATCCTGAGCGTAGTGAGGGATTCAAATGCACGAGATGCAAATAATTTTGCTCTCGTGTGGCACACATTACTTTTCACTTCAGCAGCGAAAACACATAAGAAATATTACTTAGAAGATAATGCAACACTTATTAATAGAACAGAACACCTATTATTAATTAAAATAATGCTGAAAATTTTAAAAGTTAATAATTAATCTAATTACTTATTGCTGTTCTGCAAATTTAAAGTTGAAAGTTAAAAGTTAAATTTTATACCCGTTATTTTTAAGGTGTGTTCAGAAACAGCGTACGTGACATTTTATTTTTCAAATGTTGATAATAGTAATCATTATAAATACTTATGCATTACTTATTTTGGTATTCAATAACATTACATAATTATTAAATAACGTAAATAAAATACATGGTTATTCTTTTACAAATATCTTTCAAATTTAGAATTTCGAAATAGGACCTTTGACGTGCCATAAATTAAAAAAAAAACCTTCAAAATACTTGTGTTTGTCACTCGAACTTTTTTATGGACGGCCAAGAGACAGAGTGCAGTGTATGTAGTTGGAAAGTTATTCGCGGAACAATTCTTTTTGAATCTATGGTTGGCACTCTTTATTGAAAATTAAAAAAAATAAATTAAAAAGCTACTTTGTCTCACTGAGTGAGCAAAATCGCATTTTGCACACTGTTTTTACGCAGCAAAACTCACTTGTTTGAGCTGCTGTGGTGAAAAAGAAATTATAGACCTTAAAAATGTACCTAAACCAATTTTACTACCAAAAAGCAATCTTAATTATACAAATGTCAAGGACAATAAAACCAATGCAATTGAAAACACCATCACTTCAATCATCTAATTCAGTGTAATATCTTTAAAACAAACCAATCACAAACATACTCGCAAATATATTCTATTTCGAAATGAAGTAGTATTACAGCAGCAATACGAAACCAATTTAAAATTCCTTTGAGTCCTACTTAAAATATGTCGTGGAATCGAGAGACATTAGCATGTAGACAACATTAGACAGGTACAAATGCCTTTACAAAGCCTCCAGCTTGGCCATAAATTGAAATGAGACGGTGAATTAAAATATAAATCAAAAGAGGATTTTTCTCGACACGTCGACTCGACGAAATTGGAAAAAATCTACTTCGCGACACGAGAGGGGTGCAGTGTGCATTGTTGAGTACGGTACGGTAATGATTGATTACGAGTTTATGAGACAGTGTGGGCGATAAGAACCAGTAGTGGAAAAAATCAATCAATCAGCCCATCGCAGTACACTGCTGGACATATGCCTCTCTCAATGTTTGGAGGCCATGGCCTATTGTTTCCACGCCAGCCAGAAGTACAAGGTTTATTTCGAGGTTTCCTTCTCGCGCGATGATATCGTCTGCGTATTTTTCCATTTATTTGTCGCCTCTTTCGACTCCCTTCGGATGAGATGAGTTGGTGATATTCTTTCTTCGTTCAAATATTTAAATTCACCGTAAATCACCTTTCACTTCACATTTGTTATCTCCTCATTGGTTCATCATTTAGTGGAGGTCGTGATTTAATACAACTTTAGCAGAAGCTTTTATTTTTATAAGTTTTGTGTTTAAAAACAGTGGTAGAAAAATAATGTCAGGTATCTGTCCTACGAGAGATAAGGATAAACAATACAAATTATAACTTTAAGTTGGTCGATTATTTGATGGCAGTATTTTCTTTACCGTGAGAGAATGGAAACGCATAGTTCACTAGATAATAAAATGTCCCCGTACATATTAAACCCGTGGCGTCGCGGGCGCTTACAAGCAGACTGTAATACAAACTCATTTTAATATACATGATGAAATTGAAAGAATTACGAAGGGAGCGGTTTGTAGCTACGTTTAAGACAAAATGTACGATATATCGTGGTGTATTGCTTTGTGAAAATATGAGATGGGAGGCTCTAAAACGTCTGAATATTTTACCTCAATAACAGAACCCTGCTTTACTAAAATCTGCTTTTTCCATAATGGTATATGGAGGCCAAATCTGAGAATAAATGCCATTCGGCATTAACTCCACTTTTATACACATTTACTGTGTGTAAAGTGAAATAAAAAATAAATAAATGCTTATATAATACTCAAGATGTTGACAGCTTCAATTGATGGCGTGGCGCTAGTGAACAGAGCGCTACGCAGGGGGCGCAGGTTTGATCCCCGATTAGTGCAAATATTTGTATACACGAATAAGGCTATTTACATTCATCTGGTCGGAGAGTACGTTAAGCCGTCAGTCCTAGTTTTCATACGAACAAGGCAGTCGTTATGGGTAGTTGGAGTCCTAAAAAATCCAACAAAACAACCGGTCTAATTAAACATTATTTTTTGGTTACTGCGCAATCAATTTTTATAACAGTTTGTTGAGTTTCTCCTTAACTCACTAGTATTCCTGTTAACCCCTTCAGTTAAGCTATTCTGGTTGTGTTAGAGTTAAGTTCACGTTAGTAAGTGTAATGGCTATATGATTGACACCCATAACCACTATGCTATATCACTAAAAACAATAAATAAATAAATATTCTAGGACCATCTACACAACGCCACCTAGACCCATGGTAAGCATAATTTAACTAGCTTGTATTATGGGTTCTAGAATGCGGATAAACATACTATGATACTTTTTTTGGTAAATACATACATATTATACATAGAAACACCCAGACCAATGCAAATATTCACATACACAAATATTTGCATTGAGCGGGAATCGAACCCACGCCTCCTGCGTAGCAGTCGCGTTCACTACCGCCACGCCACGATGATAGTTCGTATGATGTCGGGAGATCATCATTCCCTGAACCTTTTCCCAACTCAGTAGGGGTCGGCTTTCCAGTCTGTGATGCGGCTGAACTTCGATATTTTCCGTGAAGCGACTGTCATATGACCTCCACAACCAATGGTCTAATGACCAATGGCGATATCGAAGTTCCAAGTTAGACTGGTTGAACTTTTGAGGGCTCCAACTACCCGTAACGACTGCCATAGATGTTTGTACGGCAACCGGGACCGACGGCTTAATGTGCTCTCCGAGGCACGACCAGACCAGTACAAACAGCCATATTCATGCATACAACTTTTTGCACTGGGCGGGGATCGAACCCGCGCCCCGTGCGTAGCAGTCGCGTGCACTACCGCCACGCCATGGAGGCTGTATGATTGTCGGGAGATATAGCTCCTATATAATAGCTCTCACATCGCCCCAAGGATGGTTATATAGGAAAATTTCGAATGATTTAGACGGGGTTTCGTGGCGGTCAGAGCGTTCCCCTATAAGTGGAAGATCGCGGGTTCGAACCCCATCGAAGCATTCACATTTTCCTACCCCTTTTGCTTTTCAAAATTTTCTGCAGAAGTATTCATTTATTATTATTCATATACATAATAATAAATGAGTTTGTTACAATGGTCGTAAAACCACAGTGAGAAAGTGGGTTAACGGGATAATAACCTATCTATGGCCGTGCCGGGTTCGGAATTCAAATTAGTTGCTAAACGTCCCCTGTATAATCACAATGTGCTTGTCCGTTTTATTGAGCAAATTTGTGCTAGTACATTTTATATGTAAATGAATAACTTTAGCTAGTTTTGGTATTGTTTTTTTATTTGGTCCATTTGGTCATTGGACCATTGGTTGTGGAGGTCACATGGCAGTCGCTTCACGCAAAATATCGAAATTCAGCTGCATCACAGTTAGACTGGAAAGTCGACCCCAATTGAGTTGGGAATAAGTTCAGAGAATGATGGTACATTATTTTCGACATACCCATTTTTTTTCAAAGTGCCCGATTGGCGGCAAAATATCGCCCCCTATTACCTGGGACCGAAAATCATAGTTAGCGAAATGTGGGTGTTTAATTACACATCTGCCTACCCCTTCGGCGATTACGGGCGTGAGCAAATGTATGTATACTTTCTCATAAAATCTCAGACCGTAATACCTACTCCTTTCCAATTACCACAGAAAATCATTCCCAACCGCAAACTTTCCAATTCAGCTGAAACGCCTGAAACATTTAATAAACAAGAGACACCGCCATTATTATAGACTTACATAGAGTATAGACCAGTCCATTACTGCGGGGCTTTCTCCGTAAGTGCTATCAAAGAAAAATAATCCATTGTGGGCCACTTGACACAGTTGGGCGGCCACGCCCCGCCGCCCGCCCAGCCGCCCGCCCGGCACGCCCACTCCCTCTGCCTCCTCTGAGCCCACTGTATATTTTAAGTAAAGTTATCTTTTAGCCTGAATTAGTTTTCTGCTAACGTCAGCCCACCCGACGTGGGTTTATAAAACTTGTTTACTTAGCTGCACTTAATGTACCGCTCCGAACAAACTTTGGATTTCACTAGAATTGATTCTTCTGAATTCATTCTGCTTTTATTTACTGGCTAGTTGACTTAACTAGCTGGCTAAGGAACCCTTTTTATTATTTTTTATTTGGTAACATTGATTTAAGAGCAAAATCACCTGCGAACGTTATTGTTCCTTATATTCCTTGCGTTAGTCCGGGTAACATCTGAAGCTCCTCGGAATCCAGGGTCTGCCTTTTCCAGTCTAACTGCTTCGCGGTTGAACTTTTTTCTGTAAAGCGACTGCCTTTTGATCTGCAATACCTATTAGCAATATCGTTTCGTAGTTAAACCAGTTGTCAAAATTTGAAGATTTCTAATACCTACAACGGACACCATAAATATTGATATGACAAGCGGACAGACGACTAAACATACACGAGCCACGGAGACATCCTGACTAATGCGTAATTGACATTTTCATGGATATAAATATTTGCACTGAGCGTGAATAGAACTCACGCCCCTGCGTAGAAATGTGCACTGCCGACACGCCAGCGCCCCAGAGGTTGGGGCAATGGTCAACATAACGATGATGATGATGATGATGATGATGAAAAAAAGCGTGTTAATGGAAGGAAAAAACTTGTATGTGGTACATGATATTTTGGATAAGTGGCCACAACGAAAACTGAAAACCAAGATTAAAATTAACATAATATTACAATCAGCAAGTTGGTCTTTAAAATAAAACAAATTCGTTCCTATATACCTACAACATTGTTCTCCACCATGGGATAGCTCAATACTAGGTCGACGACTTCTATAGATTGGAACGATGTGTAGTCAACATTAATAGAACTCCTGAGGTCTGATGCCATTGAAGTTTTGCAGTTGCATAAAAACGTTATCTCCTTGGCAGTACCTTTCCACCACACCATAACGACTTGAAACTCTTTACAAAATATTGAGTTGACCTCTTCCTACCATCACCAGCCCTTGAAAAAGCATCTATCATTCTAATTAAGGATTTACTTCACTACTTAAAGTTCTAATAAGTAATGATATATTTCATTCTCTTACCGACAGTACTTCATTATACTGATGCAACGACGTACTTACTCGGCATATAAGGATATGTATGGTATGTAAGGATGTTAGGTAGGAGTCTCGCCTTCCTAACTTTGCTTTTAGAACTTTTTTTAATTAATAAATAACATTTAAAAGAGTAAATCATTGTATTCGGTTATAATAGGGATGATGACAATGTCCTCGCATTCTTACTAATATTGCTTAACTCCTAAGTGGCCTCTGAAAAAATATGCAGTTTAAAATAATAATGCTTAATGAAACGGCAATAAAGCTTTTCATTATTTTTAGTTCCATAAATAAGGTCTAAATATGAAAATCTAATTAATTCACTATTTATCTATTACACCACATAACCATACTTATATGATTACCTTGACGAATTTTATCATTTACATACATTTCGATCCGATTACTTTCAATCCCCTCTATTGTAGCAAAACTTGCACCTAATAAACAAACCCTCTCAAAATAAACTAAAAGGGCTGCGAATGTTGTAAAAAAATACTCTGTGCCCAATATGATGGGAGATCGTCCATCGAAAATACGTGATCAAAACGTTGAACAGAGTTTATCCAAAGAAAACACCGGTGGATTGCGGGCTTTCATCGCAAAGCGAGAGATATCAAAAAAATACATCGGACGGCCGCTCCGCGCTTTATTAAGAATAAATTTAGGGACGACGAAGAGGACGAGGGTAGGGCGCGAGTCACAAGAGGGCGGTGATTTAGGAAAATATAACTAAAAGGGTGTTTTAAGACCGCATCAAGATTCTCCTGCTAAACATGAGATTTTAAGTCTGATCAAGACATTTCAAACAAAAAGAACTGATGAACTATCAAATTTTGAGTTGTTTTGTGTCGGAATTTGTGTCCTACACAAAACAACTCGTTCAGGGTTAAGGTATCAACAACATACGGTACAGACAATTCTATTGAGAACCAAATCTCTTTTCTTTGTCGCACCATTAAGTCCTAAAATTCATCACCAGCACACGTGTTTCCTTCTTTCTACAGTGCCTTAAATCTTATTTGTATAGCAACTAGTGTCACTAAATTCCCGTATAATTATGACAGTAAAACAGTAAAGGCCAATGAAGTTTCCAGCGAACAAGCCTAAAGTAAATAATTATCAATTTGTAACTGCTTAGTTACAAAATTTAGAACAGTAAACGCTTTATACAGCGTTGTGGGCAAATAAGCTATAACTCTATACATTTCCTCTTGCTTTTTCTTAAGAGTACTACCTACCCGGAAATTGAAATAACTAGTATTACTATTAACGCATCCAGTTAAGTTGAATTGCCTGTGTTAGGCCCACTTAGGCACATAATAGTCATGGAATCGAAGCCGAGACCTCCTAATTGTATTGCCGATTGCCTCGTGCAGGCGAGTAGTTTAGTTAACGAGTCCATTATTATATCGTCTATTTCGCTATCATCTCCGCTATCCGCTGGCGTTCGTCTCTCACACCAGAATAGTGCGAGGTGCCTATCTTCAGACTAATGCATTTATGCATCAGGCGCGGAGGACGATCGATACAGCGCGTAATTTGACGAAAATATTGTGAGAACCTTTTGTTTCTTGTAGAATTTTGTTACTCTTATATTTGCGAGAGGGTACGTCCAGGTACGAGGGTACCTCCTGGCCGGGTGAGATTGCCTGTCGATCTTAGCTGGGACCGATAGTTGAAGGGGAAATGAAAACGTATAGGGTTTTATTGACTGTTCGTTATTACGGAATATAACTAGATATACATCTAATTCTATTCTATTCATATTTAAGCAATGATATAAAGTGAATTCTGGATGGTTACCTTGTACCTTTATTTATACTATTTTACCGGGAATGTTAAGCGTTGATAGTAGTGGTTAAGTAGATCGTAAGATCTACTTAACCACTACTATCATAGAGATCCGGGTTCAAATTCGGAAATCAAAAAAAGTTAACACGTTTTTATGTACAGGACCACCCAAACAATAATTTTAAGAACGTTTTCACAAATTTCTTAAAGTGAAACCGACAGACCAACTGTAACAAGGTGTCTCTAGCAACACTAGATCAGTGCGTAGACCATGCAGATCCAATGGGGTCAAGTTCCGGATCGAATTCCGATCAATGAAATTTTGATTTAGTATATATATCGTGTTTTATAATAAAGTCGGAGTTCTATTTCTTATGAATTATTTTAAAACGGTTTTTGCAAAGTAAAGTATTCCGAAATTTGATTGTTCCCAGCGACGATACCGAAGTTCTGTATTTTTTTTTGTATGGCAGACAAGCACATGGCCAACCGAATGAAAAATGGTCACCGTGGCCTATAAACGTTTGCAACACCAGGGGCTGACCCTGTAGAAACCTTCTAATGCCATTCTCTTGAAGAATCTCATATTGTAGTCGCTTGGAAAAACCACAGCAGGGAGTTCATTTCAGGTCATTCTGTAGTCAGCCCAAATGTTCTTTGCCAAAGTACGCATTGTTAGTTCATAAGTTTTCTACTTTACAACAGTTCCTTCCTCAGGAATCAATAGAAAAAGATATTACGAGTAAATGTTATCACACACCATCGAACCCCTGACCCAAATCCACATGCATGCACTACATCTATAGATATCTGTCTGTCTATCTACAAGCAAAAGATTCCTTTTTACCTCTCAATAGATGAAAAATAAATAAAAAGAAAGGTAGAAACAAGGCGCTCTTAACAAGTTGCGAGTAAATCCGATTTGTGAGCGAATTTGAATAAGAGGCAAAGCGAAATTTGAATAGCGTTTGTGAGTTTTGTACTCGTAGCTAAAATAACAATAGCTACAGAAATAAAAGCGTTCGATTGAGAACAACCATTTTAAGTCGCAGCTACAAGGAGCTTGAAATAAAAGTTTTACTAGCTGACGAATATTTTAATCTACTACCATCTATCATAATAAAGTTCAATTTGGGTTTTGTGCTACAAAAATGACGAGCACCCCTAACTCAAAAACCATTTATTCTATATAGACGCTTACAATTATTGTAATTACAAAATGGCAGAATGAATAAATATAGTTTAGTTTAGTAAATGAACCATTGCGGTACCGGTTTAGCACGCGGTTCCATCTTGAGAAGACTTCGGTAAGAAATTCAGAAGTTTTTTTTATCTATATTCACAAACATTTACTAAGTCTAGATACATAATTTACTTGTTTAAGTTGAGTGAACAGCTCATTTCCAAGCTTGTTTATCATCTAAATAATAACACACTTCTAATTACGTTTTTAAATTTATTTGTACCTACTCGTAGGAAAAATCCTAATGTCATTAGGGAGCTTGTTAAAAAAACCGTATATAGTTACAAGGACCTGTACTACTTACATAAAATCAAGACAGCAATATTCATGTATGTTTTAATACCTAAACCTTTCTACCCTTGTGAACACATTCAAACATGCTTCAAGTATGACAGCTGACAAGTACTTGAAGTACAAAGGACAAATTGATATATCGATGTTATGTGGCATTGGAATTATCGTTGGGATAAACCTCAACAATACAAAAATGTCGCCAAAGCTGGGGGGGTGATATACAACACCGTGTAATAGTCGGTTCGAGTCCGACATACCTTATCACTAACTACGCTCATAAGCAAATGAAAGTATCGTAAGGCTGATTACACTTTGGAATTAAGCCTTTTCAATTTTGCATTCAGTTAAGTTTGTAACAAAAAGAAGGTTCAGATAATGAGAGATAAACATAATTTGAGAAAAGCATCTGATGAGACCGTCAAGCTGAGCGCCACCATTGTAGGACTGAACGTGTTTGCAATGGTGACCCTCTTTCATGAGACTTTGCCTACATCAGGCGAGGTGAAGTCAAATTGACGTGCAATAAATGAAAAATAAAAAAATTTCTAAATGTATGGCCATCACAATTTCAATGCATTATACTTGCCCTTGAAACGTTAAACTAAAACTAAACACAAATAAATTTAGGTAGGTATGAATACACCTCTGCCCACCTGCGCGGACTCATTCAGGCGTGAAAGTATTCATAACATTTTCAGATACCTGTCGAAACCATAACTCATAGTTCCAATAAGTAATTACTCGCGGTAACCTACTTGCAAGAACCCATAACAATAGAATGCCTACTATGGTTCGCTTATGGGGAGGCTCCCAATACCGCCATATTACAGCGAACAGTCAAGTCACTTCCGCCTGTTCAATACCTGTTGGTTTTAACATAATGAAAGCGTTGGCCTAATTCCGGTCTATTGGAGAGAAGTTTATTGATGTCATCGGTGTAATATACTTTGGCTTTTTAATCTTTTAAAGCTTCGCTAACTGACCCGCTGATGCTAGCTGGTCACCGCGACATTTGTACGTTTACAAGCCCCAGAGACTATTAGCGACTGTTAATCTCACAGCGTCTCATCAACATATGGGTACCGACTGTATCTAAATATAGCTTCAGAACCCAGTGACCACGAGAGACCCACAGACTTATAAATAAATATTCTAGGACAATCTACACAACGTCACCTAGACCCATGCTAAGCATAGTTTAACTAGCTTGTGTTACGGGGTCTAGAATGCGGATAAACATACATAGATACATTTTTTTTTGTAAATACATACATATTATACATAGAAACATCCAGACCAATGCAGATATTCATATTCAAGCACACAAATATTTGCACTGAGAGGGAATCTAACCCGCGCTTCCTGCGTAGCAGTCCTACCGCTACGCCACGGAGGTCGTTATGTTGACTTTTGTAAGAGCGACTGTCATCTACAAAAACTCCAAGTGGAAATCCTGATCCTGACTAAAATCTTAGTAAATCCGATTATCATAAAATGCAGACAGACATTGACTTGTTTTAGCGACATATGAATAATTAGACAAAAGAAAAATGGAGGATATTAAAGAAGCACTGTATTTATACACATACACATATTATATGTAATCACACCTGTATCACCGGGGGGTCAGGCAGAGAATAAACACCCACATTTTACCAATCATTGCATTCGATCCACTATAATAAGGGATGAGCTTTTGCCGTATTCCGGCCACTATTGTCCTGCCGGGGTGCGAGAGATCTGTCCTGTATAATCTCTCCTCTGGCTATCAAAGACCTATAGACGGCGTGCGTTTTAGTCGGTTCGAGTCCAACATAATCACCTCCGCCGACTTTGGCGGGAGCGGTATCCGTGAGGATTGAGCGAATGGAAAAAAAGAAAAAGGGCACTATTGTTGATTCGAGCTATGCTTCTAAAGCTGAGTCTGGACTGTATATAATGTCTAATGTTTAACAACTCTATCCCCTGGTCGCCTTGTATTACACCACATGGGAAGAGAATTAATGGAGTGGCCTAAATTCTACCCTGGCCGGGAAATTTCCTCAAACTTCACGAGAAATACTTCGTAGCATCTACACCGTTCTTTAGTGAATTACACAATTTTAACGAGTACAACAGCTCCCGAATAACGCTAGGAAAATCTCCTACAAATTGCAAAGGTAATTTGAAAGGTGTGATTGACAGTTTTCACGACAATGCGCCCAATCGTAAATATTTGTATGGCGCCTTTCCTTGCGCTTTGTCGCACAATGCGCGCCCACCCAACGTTTTGCACTGTCACCTTTATAGGCGATTACGTTTTCTTCAATACTTTACATTCATGATGGAATGGAAGGCCTACTTTTGGATGTGGCAGTTTTTTATCATTGCTGTAATAACTAATAGGCATATGGACCACTTTATATTATCTAGTTATCGTGGGCAGTGAATGCTAAGTAAAACTAGATAATACCTTAACTTAACCCTCTGGTCTGTGGTGCCCATTGTAAGCAGATTTTTTTACATACAATATCGATTGTATTGTATTAAGCGCGCCTGTGCTGACGTTTAATACGTTACTGAAAACATCGAAATATTACTTTCTACTTCAACTCCCGCTCTTTTGGATGGTCCAGGAATATTAACCACCATGATGTTTCATGGATATTCATGTTAGATTTCAATTAACTTATCGCTGTCCACTGAACATACTCCCAATGTGAACCTTTCCTGAATTTTTCTTAATCTTCCACATTCAGTCTATCCCAGTCATCCTGTTCAGGTCGTCAGTCCGCCGGACTGGCGGGCGTTGACCTGCCTTCCGTTTGCCTTCACGGTGCTAATTAACTTTAATTATGCTCACTAATGCTGCTAGCATTACCGTTTCTCAGGTGGATCGGTATCCGTTTTAGTCGGTTCGAGTCCGACATAATCTCCTCCACCGATTTTGATAGAGGTGGTATCCGTGGAGATTTGTTTTATGAAAGATCTTACATTCTACTGTGGTACTACGGCCTTATGTATAACCTCAGCCACACTATAAACATCACACCACCAGACCACCACATCCATCTCCTCGTACCTCCAAGACAAAACACAAAAAAACAGCCCAATCACGTCGATTAGTGTCCCGTGCTCTACAAAACTCATTGTTGACGACCACAATACTCCCGATCCTCGACACAACAGTTATACAATCTAATACACTAATATCACCCTGTCATTTGTACACGTCAATACCAAGCCTTTAAATACGAGGGTCCAGAGAAAATTATGACAGTTACCAGTGGAAATTCGTGAAGTAATCAGTTCACGTGTTGTTTGATCTTTACATTTTTAATTAATTTTATGGACTAGCAAAATGGAATCTTCAGTACAATAGTTCATTTTCTTTACCATTTTTATAACGGCCTGGTAATTTAACAAACTAATTAGATGATAACCCGGTGTAGTTTATGAAGAATCGTGCTAAAAATAATCACGCAAATTAGAAATTAAATAAAATAGAGATGGAAATCCAAACAGAACCCTTAGATCTATCAACTAAAGCCCAAAAACCAGCAAAGATCCTAAATATAATAGACTTCAAATTTTTAGAGGGTCTTAACAACCATTTAGTGAAACTGTACGAGAGGACCAATCTGGTCTGCAGCAAAGAAACCTTTCTGCCGCAGAAGACGAACAGTATGAAGAATATACTGCCTTGTCAGGTCTGCTTGAAGACTTTTGATAGGCCGTCACTATTGAAAAGGCATATGAGAACACATACAGGTGATAAGGCTCTCATGAACTTCCTAGACGTAACTTGTGTCGCTTTGTATCCGATATTTCTATGACTGCATTTCAAATGTTGATAAATTACCAACTGAATTCTACATTTTCTAATTTGAGTGATGGGATAATCACACCGTTCTCATTGATTCTCAGAAGATATAGAATTTTTTCAGTCAAAAATCAGGAAGTGGATCACAAAATTATTCGAAAGTTTATTTAGTTATACAGTATGGCCAGGAAATCCAGAGATGTTCATTTTTTTATTTTTTGTCATCATCATCCTGGCGTTAGTGCCAGTCGCTTCTGAGGGTGTCCCGAGAGGGCCTTCGCTGGCCCTGAGTTAGTCGGGGCGTAAGGGATTTACGGTTTTACGGGTTACCCGCGCTGACTTCGTCGTTGGACCCCCAACGGATATTCCGACGGATATCCGCACGGCAAAAAGTCGCATCTGAGGGCCTCATCTCAGAGTCTGAGGTCCACTTTCCGCTTTCTTGAGCTTCTCCACTTTGCAGTCTTAGGCATTCATCATAGTAGTGAAATAAAATTTCTTGTTCCAGGTGAGAAACCGCATATCTGCAACGTGTGCAACAAAGGCTTCAGCACCTCCAGCTCTCTCAACACACACCGCAGGATACACACAGGTATTATCTACATGCAACATAAATCTGTAAAGCCTAAATGCCAGCTGGTCAGGCAGGTAGGTTTACTTACTGATAAAAATTCCATGTAGGTAAAATTCATTTCGTTTTTTTTCCACCCTGGCTGGTGACTAGGTATAATGAAAGCATCTAATTGAAACAAATGTCGGGCGACTCGGTATAGGTACATACCTACACGTGAAAGTGACGGAAGATTCCGTTGAGCGTTAAGAAATACCTACCTACTCACCTCTATTCGGAAAATCTGATGTAGTGTTCTTGTTACCAGGTGAAAAGCCCCATAAATGTCCTGAATGCGGGAAGTGCTTCACCGCAAGCTCCAACTTGTACTATCACCGAATGACTCATACTAAGGTACGTTCTATTACATGAAACAAACAGGGAAATATTATAATTTCCCCCGATACCTACTATTAAGCGGCGTACAGCGTATTAACATCTTAGATGATGACCCTATCCGCGTAGCACCGCTCACGATAGGCAGCGAATTCATCTCCACTCCACACATTGCGATCGGAAACAGTGCGCACTGTGCAGTATAAAAGGGATTTCATACAACGCACGCTCAAGCTGTAGAATGAAGTCCCCTGTTGTGATTTTCCCAAACGTCTACAATATGGGGTTCTTCAAGAAGTGCATTTTACACTTACTTACACTGTACATTTTATCAGGTGGACCGTGTGCGTGTCTGCCACCTGACTGGTACAGAATAAAATGTTAAAGTCCTTACCAACCTCACCCATAAGTCAATGCACCTACTGAACCACTGTCGAGGTTCAGTCCCCGTTTTTCCTTTCAGGGTTGATAGATTGACAGATAACTCTTTATTGTACGCCAAGAAACTTACGCCAAAAACAGATGAGAATGAGAGTCATTAGGTACATAATGGGCGGCCTTATTGCTGGAAGCGATCTCATCCAGGCAACCTTGGGATGAACAGGAGCGTGTCATAACAATATCTTATAGTGTATGTTATCATAATTTTTAAATAAACTAAAAAGAGATGTAGGTATAATACAAGGTCTTTGGTCCTTGACGACAGTCGCTCCCGGAAAAAAAAGCCGACACTGTTAGTAAAACAATGAGCGATCCTCGGACTCCAAAGTGCAGAACTTAATCTTTGGCCGCAACAGAAAATAGGTTTATCGACTGACTGAGGGTGTTTGGTGATGTCATGGGGAAAACTGTAGATTCTTATCCACTGCGCCAGAAGTCATGGTACTCAATACAATTATGGGATGATGAGGTAGATACCTATAGTGATGCTAAATAATTCAGTAATCAAAGCGTTCAATTTCCCTTTCTCTTTTTGAAAACTATGGCAATTAGTTACCATAACTGTTTTTAGGAGGTAGGTACGACCCGTTTCTTCACCATATATTGATACTTTAATTATGATAGAACCCGTTCCCCACAGAACAAACCTCACAAGTGCACGTGGTGTACGCGTTCGTTCCCGACGCCGGGCGAGCTGCGCGCGCACCTGGCGGGCCATGGCGCGACCACCGCCTGGCCCGCGCTGCGCTACCGCTCACGGGACCTTTACACGCACACCTAACACGGTAAGACCATAGACCTTCAAATGTCATAGGTCACTTGCAAAACCAGCTAATCTGGAGTGCACAAGACGATGTCAAGCCAATCTCAGCTGCAAACACGTGCTGATTGGTGGATGCATCTGGTGCAAGTGTTTCTTGCAAGTTGGAAGGTTATTGCAACCAAAAAATGATAATAATCATGCCAGCAAATAAAAATATTAGTTAACCGACATATGAACCCACTAACATGGACGTCCAAGATCGTGAGAGGTGGACGAGGAAAAGCAAAAAGGCGGATCCTGAGCTCCGAATTTACCTTAACCTTGGATCTAGGAAAACAAGTCTCCATGAATTCACCACATTCGGGATCAAAACCCACGAACATAGATAAGTACTCATAAGACAAGATAAACGCCGTTGTAACCGACTATAACTTAATTTCTGGCACCTGTGAATATCTGTCGAAGAAACCTTAGCTATGATTCCAATTCCACACCACATGAAAATACCACCAATCTACTAATTATTCCCAACGGATCCCACGTACTTGGCAAGGTGGTCCCTTGGACATGAAATTATCTTCAGTTCCCAATGAACACCGTGAGCGCACAGATGCCTGGGGTCCGTCGGGAATAGACTCAATCTACTATAAAACCTACGCAATTGCAGATCTAAGTTTTTAGTCATGGAACACGTTTTTCATGAAATCATATGCATTCGAAGAGGATACATGTTACTTCGTCCGTCCACGTCGCAGTAGGTCGTCCCACGTGTCGTTTTTTTTAGATAGTCAAAGTCGCGGGTACGCGTTGGATGCAGACCACCTCCAACCGGTCAGATTGGGGGACTATGGGGGAGGCCTATGTTCGTTATGATGACGATGATGACATACTTCTGTTCCACTGTAAGAAAACTGAAGAAACTTCATGAAACCTACATAGCTAAATGCTAAATCTTTTACATCTTTGATCGTGTTCCATGTGGACCTGAAGTTCCGAATGTTTTAAGGTAGGATTACAATCAAACATCCGGAACTTCGGTCGTGTCTTGGACCCATATGTGTATGAACATATACCCTTCTTATATCTACTCACAAGTAACAGAAGTACCCGTTCTTAACTTTCTATCTTTTTGTTACAGATTAACCAACACACCTACCAAAATTCAACCAAAAATAAAACAATGAGACTCAATAAAAAGTATTTTATTGCTCCATTTTCTGTTTCTTAGTCTTATCATCTTCTTCTCCTTCCAATTTCCTCTTCTCCCCTGTATTATTCTCCGAATCTCCTTCTTCCATCGCCTCCGATTTCTCCGATTCCACTGATTCCACATTACCATTACCACTATCTCCCGCCCCTTTATCTCCGTCGTTCGTGGTTTCTGTGTTGTCTGTGGACTCGCTGGTAGATTTGTTTTCCCTATTTCTCTTGTAGTAGTTGTTTTGAAGAGCTTGGTTGTCACTAGAGGTGTCCACTTTTAGTAGTTCTCGTAAGGCCATCGTCGCGTAGCAACTGGATGGCAGTATCATGTTTAGGAGTAGAGCTCTGTATTTGCCGTCTGGAAGAAAATATTTTATGTTAATGACAAAAAAACTGAAAATCTTAACTGAGACCCAATTCAATTACATAACGTTTTAAAAACGTGTGATTTCAAGTTATATATTATTTTTTAGGATTATAATTATTACAAAATCGAATTCAAAGCTAATGAGACTGAGTGATTTTGAAAACCTTTAAAAAGTAGCCTATTTAACACATTGCCTATTTCCAGACTATTATCTATCCCTGTGTAAAATTTCAACTAGATACGTTCAGCTGTTTGAATTTCAATGAGATTGACTTGCAATCATTTTCACATTTACTCAAATAAGAAAGACCTTGTTGACCTTGCCGTACGCGGCATCGGCAAGCATGTATGTAAACACGACGCATGTAGAAGTGAAACATGTGTGTATGCGAGGGTTCAGTGGAAATATATTAAGACCCCTTTTTCATACCACTTAGGTGGCAGGAAAGTGGTTACCGTGTCCTATGGACGTTTGCAACACTGCGTCACACTTCTACTCCCGACCCTGTAGAGGACAGGGGGGAGGAAAGGGAAAGGTGAAGGTTACAAGAGTTTCTGTGCTATCGGTGTAGAAGACAAAGCAGGGTTTCATACCATGAAACCTCGGTCTTCCCACTGACAATATATAAAACATCTTCAATACTGCTGCCTTACTCACCGCCGGAAACACAACACAAGTTTATTATTAGCCGCGGTATTGTGTAGGGCGCGAGTACTTTCCCTATCGGACTACTCAATTATAATGGGAGGTGCCGTCATGTCCTACTTCCATCGAGCTTTCTGCATAACTATTTGTGAAAGGGGCGTGACCATGGAATACAAAAAAGAAATGGAAGTGTTATGTAGTTGGTGCACGCGCGTCACTGGTGTGCGTATTTACGCAACGAAGGATAAATTGGACAATATAAACCTTCTGTAAGAATACGTCTAAACTTTTTCGTAAGTATTCAAAGTTCGATTCACAGTATGTTTTGAGTTAATATGGCATTAAAAGTTAGTAAACTCCACCACTCAAAGCAATTATTCACTAGTAATGCTTCCTAGTATTAACGGTCGTACGTGTGAGTTTGGCGACATCGGTTCCGCTACTGAACCTCGTGTCGCAGTTCCGTGCTGTGGGTGTGTGGATGGGTGCGTGTACGCGTGCGTGCGTGCGTGCGTGCGTGCGTGCGTGCGTGCGTGCGTGCGTGCGTGCGTGCGTGCGTGCGTGCGTGCGTGCGTGCGTGCGTGCGTGTGTGTGTGTGTGTGCGTACCTGCGATGATGCCGGTGATGAGTCTGTTGTCGATCTCGTCGCGGTCGGAGGCGAGCAGGTCGGCGTAGGGGTCGGAGTAGCGCACGTGGCGCCACGACACGCGCAGCGGCCGCACCGCCACGTGCCGGTACGCGCCCGACATGCTGTACGACCTACGGTACAGGTAGGTAGTGAGTTAAAAGTTATAACCCATTCATTCCACCCGGGTTAAAACTGGGTGATTTGGGTTTAAATCCTGAACCTTACGGTTTAACGGTTAAATTCCGTAGAAAGCAATTTGATAAGATGTTAACAGTTATCAGAGTTGATAAATAGAAAATTATGCTGTCTGTGCACTCTAACAATTCCTCAAACTGACTGTTTCTAAGGAAGTTCGTCATTTTGGAAGATAAATGTTGATAAAATTTGGTACAGAGATGAATTAGAAGTTGGCAACGGACAGAGACTATCTTTTATCATTAAAAAGGAGGAGAGGGAGAGATAGGGGATGGAAGATTCTATGCAATTCTGTAATTTTTGATAATATTCTGAACACATGGTACTGATAGTAGAGGTCACAGTGCAGTAGAGAAGATCTACAACGGAGAAGAGGAAGGATAGGGGCAAAGGACGTAGTGGCGAATAGGGCGATGTGGGAAAATAGAGGTGAGAAAATGTGGAAATTGCGGCAACGATGAAGTGCGGAAAATGGGGAAGTGGAAAAATGCGGCAGTGGGGAAAGTAGGACAATGGGAAAGTGGAGAAATTAGACCGGTGGACAAAATTGGGGAATTGGGAATAATGGGAAAATGGCGAAATCTGGGTAAAGAGGAAAATAGAGAAAAGGGGGAGGTAGGTAAAATTGGGGAAAATGGGAAGTGGGGAAAAGGGTAACTTTCCAATTCTTCTACATTTCCTGTTTCCCACTTCCCAACTTTTCCACTATCCCTATCCCCACTTCCCTATTAGTCCCACTTTCCCATGTGACGGGCACTGGACACAATCAGACAGGGGAGTCTTCTTAATAGGATTTCGTTTTTATGCAAAGGGAACTTACTGTGGGAAGATGATGAATCTAATAAATACTTTCGTATGCATTTCCTCTATCCTTTCTTTTCATAGTTATAGATGATAGTTCTCACATCACTTTGCTCACTCGTCACCAACCAACTAATATTGACAACTAGTTGTGCAGTCGAAAATCCTATCTAACTTCCTCTACCCATATGTTATGAAAAACAGGTGCAAGCTACTTTCGACCATAATAGCATTTCATAAAAACTCGTAGGTATAGATGACGAATTCAGTGATCACGAATTATGAGGAAAAATCTGATACTATTTGAGTTCATAGTGTCGAAAATTGTTTGCACCTAATTTTTATATCGATGATTCGAGATTATGAAAATAAAAGAGCGTAAGGGAAACACTCCCGAAGTCGAAGACACCTGGTAGTAATCCTGGTACATGAAAAAAAAATAGGGCAAAGTAATTCTTTTTCCATTTTTTTTATACCGTTTGAACTTGCGTTTTTCACTCTCCATCGTGTTAGTACAAAAGAATAAACCAAAAATAGAGTGAACAAAGCAGAAAAAAATTTTAAAAAATAAGTTCAACCGTAATTCATTTTCATGCCAATATGGTGTGTACCATTAGTACTACCAGTAGCCTTCTACTTCGGGAGTGTTCCCTTACACTCTGCATTAACGGTGCCTTAAGAGAATATCAACTTACTTTAATTTATGTTTCATATCCATCCTCAGTCCATCTTTTGTTAATAATTCTTCATAATAGTCTACCATGTTAGGGGGGTACTCTACGTAGGCCCCGGGCAGTGGCATTACGATGTTGAACACATTATATTTCCCGCTATCCACGTCTTCCTGAGTTAGAATCTTTATGGGTAGGGGTGGCTTGGGCTCTTGCTTTTGCTGTTTCTGTTTTTTATTCTGTTTTTTAACTGGACTTTTATCGTCTGACGCTGCGTCCGTTGCTGGGGTTTCTTCCGTTGCTGGAGTGTCTTCTGTTGCTGGTGTTTCGTCTGTAGTTTGTTTGTCTGTTGCAGCAGCTGACTCTTTTGTTGGAGAGACATCTGCTGAAGCACTCTCAGCTGCGGGGGCGTCATCATCTTCGCCTTCTTCGGAATCTGATTCACCTTCTATGTTGTCTACGAAAAAAATATCATAGATTTATTACCTCAATTGATAATCGTTCATTGTGCATTCAGCCATATTGGGAATAGGTTGTAATCAAACGGATATTTGCAGTGTTATAGATTTATTAGCTACTGGCGAGGTATTACTTTTAATTCAAGTCGCTTAGAAACTCTGGGGCTCACGACACTCAGGGAACGTGGGGATTTAAGACTTTCAAGATCTTAAAAGGCTGTGGCAATTTATTTCTGCGAAACCAAAATACTCATCTCAGAGGTCACCACTGGAAGCTGAGTACCAGTTTTTCACAGAACAACCCACATAGACATTTCTCAAGCAATAGAGTAGTCAAAACATGGAACAAACTGCAAGAAGATGTAATATCCTCACAAAGTGTGAATCAATTCAAGAACAGACTTGACAAACATTTGCAAACTCAAATTTAAGCTTGTGATGAATAGCAGGATATAGGCATTATCAGTTGAATCAACTGCTGCTTGATAAATAATAATAATAATAATAATAATAAGTGTTTAGCTAGAATGAGCATATTTTCTTTGCTTCATAGTAAGTATTAGTGTGTTGTGATGGTAGTGCGGTGCCGTACCGACGATGTGTACGTTGGGCAGCGGCACGCAGTCGCCGACGGCGGGCTCGAGGCCGAAGCGGCGGATGCGCTCCGACACGGCGCGGTTCCACACCAGCGACTGGTACGAGTGCAGGTACAGCAGGCGGATGTTGCGCGCCAGCTGGGGGACGGCACGGTAGGCTTATAGTACACTGGTATTGCTCTAAGTTTGGGATAATAATTAAGTAGATACATACATTCGAGCGGAAAATATCGAAGTTCGGTCGTATCTTAGTTAGACTAGAAAGCCGACCTTAAGTGAGTTGGGAATAGGTTGAGAGAATGAATTATTCGAGCGGATATATTTTTGAAATCCCAAGGAGTTCAGGAAAGGTTTCCAAGGGGGTTATGTCAGATTCGAACCGACTAAAACCGCATATCATCTTGGGCCTTCAGCTGTTGGGGAATGAGATTGTCTGAGGCATATTTTTCGCATCTCAGTTGATCCAGGGCTATCTGTAGTTCTGAGATCTTGCCTCCGAATAAAATAACAAACAATTCTAAAGTTGTCCCCGGAAAGAATATCCTATCGGAGTCCATTAAATTTTCCCCAATCTTGGATGATATTTCACGTTGGCCAGGCGGATTAATCAGTTTTCTTCCATTTCGCATATTTCAATTTCTTGCAACACCTTTCAAATAAGACGGGATGGTGATACTCTACGCCACCACGTGGACAATGCGCTTATGCCAGTAAGCAGGTGCCGGGCACCAAGGCCCCCGGGCCTGCGACAGGCGTACCCGGTTGAGCGCGCCGACCAGGTCGTTGGGCGCGTCGGCGAGTGCCCGTATGAGGCGCGCCTCGCTGGTGGTGGCGCGCGGCGGCAGCAGCTTGGCGGCCTCAGTGGCGCCGGCCGACTGGTACGCGCGCAGCACCTTCACCAGCGGACCTTCCAGCCGGGGCTCCAGGATCGAGTCGATGGCCTGCGGACCACCACAAGATCACTCGGCGATTGCGCACACGTTACGACAAGTTTTAAATCCAAGGACTACAGGGACGTCGTGAGACAACGTAAATTTGCATGAACCGGTGCGCACTGTGCGGTATGAAAGGAGTTTCATCCCGCGCACGCTCAAGCTGTGGAATGAGCTCCGTGGTTTTCCCAAGCGACTACAATATGGGGTTCTTCAAGAAGGGCATTAGAAGGTTTCTAATGGTAGGCAGCACGAGTGTAACGCCCCTGGTGTTGCAAACGTCCATAGACCACGGTGACCGCTTCCCATCAGGTGGGCCGTGTGCTTATCTGCCACCTAAATAGTACAAAAAAAACCTCGCAACAAATTTTAACTGTCACCGGCCGCTGCTCTTTCAGCGATAATATCATTATTATCATCCTAACGTTATCGCATCCGAAGCTTTCACCTCGAAAATATGTTGCTAAGCGCATAACTCAAAGGCAGCTGGATCGATTCGACGACATTTTTATATTCCTTAAACTCTAAATGTTATTATATAGTAGCGAGAACATCATCAAAAGTCTACGCGAGTCGAGCCAATTCAACTAAGCCGGTAAGGGACAAATAGGGGTGGAAGGCGTTGGAAAAGGTCTTTGCCAACAACAGGAAGTCCATAGCTAAATATGTTAATTTTTAATTTGGTATAAGTAGCAAACTAGGATACATGTTTATTATAACTATTATATACACGCTGGCTACATAAAAAAACAGCAAATACCTCCTTATATTTCCCCTGCAGCAACTTCAGTCCTATATCGAATGTGGGGGTGTCGATCCTCGAGCCGAACCTCTGCAGCCCGTAGTAGTTGAGGAACCCTTGCTCCTTCAGGTGTTCGCACGCTGCGTCCACGTGCTCCTCGTCAGCAGTGATATTGCGGAGAGCTATGCGAAATCTGAGGGACAAACAATTTTTGTTATATCATCAAGAGTCAGAGCATATTAGGTGGGGAGTCGTAGAAGAGATTTTGAAGTATCTCGAGCGTCAAATAATTATGAAGGAGGATAACTTATTATTAACAAATACATCTAGCGTCGGCAAAAAATTTTCTTAAACGAATTTAAACGTACTGATTTACACATAGATGCGTACAGATAAGGGGGGTTGGTTATTAACTAAACAAGTAGTATTTTAGCTTATCTCACGATTTGACGGTAATCTAAAGGCGTAGAAAGGTAATAAAATTGGAAAACGACGATGTCTGGCTTTACTCGAACGTGGTCTGTTTTTATTTTATTTATCTATTATATGATCACCTATCATATTATCAATATATCATAACAGAAAAATGATGAAACATTTTAATTTAAATGTATGACATAAGTATGTACTTATCATAATGTTATGTTAATGCTTCTCTTGCAACTAAAAAAAATATAGGACAATTATTACACCTATCATGTAATCTATTAATGTTAATAGGGTTCCACGACGCTCGAGTAACTACAAGTTTAGCACACTCGCCTCCCCTGCTATATTCAATGCAGATTTAATTACTAGTGATATTGAAATAGATTTATAAAAAAAAAATCTAAAACTATATGGATCTGTTGATCCATCTAGTTTCTTAGGGTCGGCAGCACGAGTGTGACACTCTGGTGTTGCAATCGTCCATAGGCCACGGTGACCACTTTCCATAAGTAGCACGCATAGACTCCTATCGAATTCGTAATGTAAAGGTTTCGAGAGAACGGAGCATCGTGATTGGCAGTCTGCCTCTTATGAACCTGTGTGCTTGTGTAGCCGGCCAATCGGAATGTTCCGTCGATACCGTTACATTACGAATTCGATAGTATTTCGTGCTAAGGTGGGCCGCGAGTTTGTCTGCCTCACGGCTGTACCGCGTCAGCACAGAGCGTGTCGGTGCAGCAGGTCGTGTGCGTGTAAGGGTTCTCACTGGTTGCCGCGCAGCATGCCGAGGCGCAGCGGCTGGTGCGCGAAGCTGTAGTTGCCAACGCGCACGTCGCGCAGCTGGCGGCAGGCGGCGGCGATGCGCGCGGGGTCGAGGCGGCGCGCGCTGAACCACTGCGCCGTCTTGGCGCGCCGGTCCTTCGTGCCCGCGTACCCGATGTGCGACGGCTTCAGGCTGCAACGCGCCCGCACTGTACTCGCGGACCTCTACACTCGGTATAGGAGGAAGGGAACGGACGGGAACGGACGGGAACGGACGGGAACGAACGGGAACGAACGGGAACGGAAACGGACGGAAACGGACGGAAACGGACGAAAACGGACGGGAACGGAATGGAACTTCAAAGCTATAATACTTCATTTGCAAATAACTATGAAGTTGTTTCCGTTTTCAACAGAGGTAGGTGGCGGTATTCCCCGTCCTAATTGAGCAGTCCGATTACACCCTGTCCTCCTCCCTACAGAATATTGTGGCTAATAATAACCTTCTTCCCCCCCCCCCTTCTTTTCTCTTCTTTCTTGTTTTCCATAGAACTTACATGAATGGTCAGTTGGTCTTTCTATTGACAACACAAAAGTTATCAATGAGAAGGCCAAGAAAACCCATCTTTATCTTCTGCTCAACAACACAGAAAGTCTTAAACTTCACGCCCTCCCCCTTCCCCCTACCCTTAACATAGTCAGCAGCCCGAGTGTGACGCCGCAGATGTTGCAACCGTCCATAGGCTATAGTACCCGCTTTCCATCAGTTAGACCATGCGCTTATCGGCCAATTAAGTGATTTAAATTAGCTACACACATAAGCGGGCCGGCATTGATCGGCAAGGTCTGGCGGCAAAATCGAATATATGTAGATAAATGAAACACAAACCGCTCTGCTGCCGCATATTACTACTCGGCTTGGTAGATGCTAAACACAGCGAGCCGGCATCAATCGGCAAAACCGGACAGTAAAATCGAATATATGTAGATGAATGTTCGGGACTCATAAGTAGTCCTGTGTCAATCGCGATTGATCGAATCAAAATGATCGGGTCGCGAGCGATATACGAGTGAGTCAATCATCGATCTCGAAGAGATTCGATCGTTTCGCGACCCGTCGATCGTTTGGTTCCTGCTGTCTTCGCGGTTCACGATCGATGACCGAGACGTGTAGAATAATAACAATGAATTCGTAGGCCGTATTGTTTACCTTGGTACCTATTATACCATATCTAAATTATTTTCTAGAAATAAAAGGCTTGCAGGTCTATAAAGGAAACATTGAGCGATTGTGATAAAAACTAGTAACTTTATGAATTCCTTAGATCTTAATATATTTGTATCAAATCTACATATATTATTATAATTATTTGTAAAATGATCATCATTATTTAATTTTATGAGCGGGTTTCCAACCATAAACAGATTCTAATTTCGTGTAAATATCGACAAATATAGACAAACATTATCATAATCCAGCCTAATAGGTACGATTCCGATAAATTGGCATTTTAAACCTCGGGAACCTGATTGAGGAATAAAATCGTGATAATGAAGACTCGCGACCCGCCAAACGATCGAGTCTTTTGATTCGATCATTTTGTTGACGGGTCGCGATCGACCCGGTTCGCGAAGATTGATCGATCGACACAGGACTACTCATAAGCTCGGCTGCCGCATGATATGTCGACCCAATGAACAACTCGATCGGCAGCAGCCGATTGAAGTTGAACCAGGGGGTCTAACCAAAATGCATTCGTTCCAAATCTACATTCGTCATCCTCCCATGCATTTTCAGAATAACGAATGTAGATTCGGAACGAATGCATTTTGGCTAGGCCTCAAGTGCAGTAATTGCATCGGGTTGGCTTTATTGTTCGACAAATACTTTCGAACCGACGATGCCGGCCTGCTTTGTGTGTGTAGTGTGTACTGAGAATGTGGTAACAGGAGTGTCCGATAGTCTAACTATTTCAACATACCTCACACCGACTCTTTCCGCGATACGTGCAGCTGCCTCCATAGTGTCACAGTTTTCTTTGTGTACTACAAAGTACACATATTCGCCTGGCCATATCCACTTAACTCTGTTATCTATGCGCACTGGAAACATGTACAATTATATTTGTAAAGTTAATATTTAAATGTACACCTAACTTCTGTGTAAGCCATTTCCACAATAAATTTACTGCTATATATGCTCCTATGACAACTGGGGCACAATATTTACACAATTATATTAATTTTATTTAAAACCTAAGTATTTAAAAATTGAACTATAATATTGTATGTATATATGCATGTATGAAAAGTAGTGGTATGGGTAATGCGAGTACTGAGACGAGGTCTTGGATTTGATCTCAGGTTTTATCATGGCACACACCAATGACTTTCGATGCTTTTCGAGGTTATGTGTGTATTTACCGCGGGTTTATAAGTGTCCAGTTAATGGCAATACGCTCGCTACCTATTACATTGGGACCTAAACATAAACTGGCGAAATGTGAGTGCTAGCACCTCTGCCTACCCCGTCGGGATATAGGCTTGAGTTTATGTTATGTTATGTGAATTAAAATATGAATCATAATCAATAATATGGCATACAGGCAAGGTGTCACATAGAAATACATTACCTCCCTTCCTGTACTTCACAAAGCGCATAAACTTTTTGTCACCAACATTAACAGTACTACCCACAATAGAATCTCCAAATGCTTTTTTGACAGCATCATGGATTTTTGTCCTCTGCTCCTTTGATACTCCATCCATATCAATCTGCAATAATAACCATTTATAAAATCATTATGAGCTTACCTATTATTATAACCAAGAATCAACCAAATCTCTTGTAAATTATTTCTTTCAGGTTGTAGTGACAACCATTGGCCCCTGATAATCCTGACAATCCAAATAGGAATGCCAACAGCTGATCCTCATCTGTCAATCAGCACTCATCAAGTTACAAGATCTCCCAGCTAACAAAATTCAGAAATCATTTATTCTGTATAGACCATAAAATGGCACTTACAAAACGTGAAAATGAATAACATATTATAGATTAGGTTAGCAAATGCACCACTGGTTCGAAATGTGACCCTGGCCTGAGTAGACTTAGGCAAGAAACTCAACAGGCTTTTCTTAATATAGGTACTTTGTCTAGACACCATAATTTTGCTTGAGTAGTAAGTAGAGTGAACAGCTCATTTACAAAATAATCTTGAATTTTATAACAGCCTTTTTGGCTTTTGTGTCAAATAAATCTTTCTTAAGAAACTCAAGAAACAACTCGATATAAGCTATTCTTGAAGGGTGACAATAGCCTAATGAACCTGTATGATTGTTGGTTTTTGAGCAACCACATTGGTTCTTGTAACCAATGTGAATGATACTAAAAGTTTTAACTTTACCTCCACTGTTTCAGCTTTCTCTGGGTCTTCACTAACTGGGCTCACAGCCAGTGAGTTTATTTTGTCCCACGTCTCCATGGGCAAAATTTCTAAGTTATACTTGTTGAGGATCAAATCTTCATCATCGTCCACCGTAGCATCTGTAGGCCTGGGTGGTGGGTTTTTGTCAGTCAACTTAGCTATCTCACCTTTTTCATTCATCTCGGCAACTTGGAAATCTGAGTATCTGGAAAATTTACAGAAAACAGTTTACAAAGACAGTTCTGATAATATAAAGGTTTACCCCATACACTATAGTGAATGGTATGTTACCTATAAAAGAATAAACTGCTTATGGTCATGCAAAATGAATGTTCTGTAATATGCTGTCAGATCTCTACATAACGGACATAAAGGACAGACATTTTTTTTATATTTTCATACTTTTTTTTGCATGAAACTGAATAGTTACAATAGTTGTATGAGGGATATAAGAAAAAATGTCAGTTGTAAAATGTTAGTTATATGTGTTGATTAGTTTTGTAATTTTTCCTTTAAGAGGCAGTGTACAAATATAATAAATGAATCAGTATAACTTACATATACCTTACCATACCATTCTGTTCTCTTTTCAATATAACTAACTTACCAAACCACCGAAAGAATCAACACTGGATAATCAGTTAATACACATCAATATACAAGTTGATATAAATTATTTCTAAATAGATGACATAATAACTTTATTTCAGTACATACCTAGATTTGATAATTCCATTGAATCCTTCATGTTCACTCATGTATTCGGTGACACCGATAAGATCTTCTGATAAACGTTTTCCAGGAGTCAGAGGCTTTTCCTTCTTCAGATGTTTATTTTTCCATTGTTTCTGATTAGGATGAGAATCTTTTTGATATCGATTCCCAGTGCCGCCAAAGAAGCCCTCATAGTTTGAGTTCGGCCCCCTATAGTCACCGCGGTGCCACGACCAACCCCTGCTATTTCCACGCCCACCTCTGTTAAAACCCCCCCGATTGAAACGACCCCTTGGATTTGGGTTCCAATACCGGTTATTCATTTTGGCTTACAATTGAAACTAACCTAAGAGTGCCGGGTCAAGATGTATTGTGTTATAAGACCCGTTCACGAATCGTGAGATCACAGTGAGAGTCTCAACTTACTGCTATTAAAACGATACACTTATAAATTATAATAAACTATTTCTGACCAAATTATACACGCGAACTTCCATTTATCAAATTCAAGAAAGAAGCAATCTGTGCAATACTACAAAATATTTGATGCATTGCATTGAAGATTGACATGAGAACAAGCATTGAAATTCAGTTGTCAAGTCAAATGTCAGTTTTCTTTTTAATTTATTTTACGGCCATGGATCAGGGGGGACACACTCAGAATAATCATAGTAGACAGTGACCTCTGGTGTGTGACATTAATTGTCAACTCTGCAACTCTGGTCCTCTGACGTTCGAATGTTGATTATTTTTATAAGCCTCTGAGCTATGAACTCATAAAAAACGTTAATAATTGAAGGACTGTCATACTACCAATTGCAAAATAAATGTAATCTTCTTTATATATAAAAATATGATGCTGTTCGTTTCGTTAGTCTCGCTAAAACTCGAGAACGGCTGGGGCTTTAGCCGAAATGCATTCGTTCCGAATCTACATTCGTCATCGCTCTGAAAATGTATGGGAGTGACATTTGTTGTCAAAATGTCACATGACATTTTTAGAGCGATGACGAATGTAGATTCGGAATGAATGCATTTCGGCTAGAGCCCCTGAACCGATTTGGCTAATTTTGGTCTTGAATTATTTTGTGGGAGTCCAGAGAAGGTTTAAAAGGTGAAATGAAAATGCTTGAAATGGAGGAACGGAAACGGGATAAGATGTCTACGCGGGTGGAGGTGCGAGCAACAGCTAGTCCTATTTAATTATATCTATATGGGATTACATTTTACAAAGTTATATAAGCAGTTGGTAGTATGACAGCCGTTCCCTTTTGATTGGTCTGTGGTTAAGAGTACATGTTTGTATCTTTGTAAGGTTTGTAAACATATAGTATAGTGATATACGTGGTTATTTTTATATAGCTATTGTGCTTAGTTCATCCAACAATTAGGGGCGGCAACACTTTCCATACATGCATATTAATATGTTCGAAGATAACTTTTGATCAATGACTTCGTATTTTTGTTTATGATTTGATTTCATTAAGTAAGCCCTAAGGAGCTACTTGAACACTTTTCTAATATGCCTCCATAGCAATCATACATAAGGCTTACTTTTCGGAAAAGGATTATCAAGGATTTCTGAACGCAAACAATTAAGACATTGCCGTTCGGGTCGTTGATTGGTCCATTAGTCTGTTCCACAGATTATAAAGATATACTGTATATTTGTTTGAATTTATTTATTCTGTTGGTACATGTGTTTTTCCCGCGCAATCTGCAAAGTAAAGTGCAAATCGAACGGAAGAAATCAGATGTCATTTCCAATTTCAATTCATTTTTTGTGATTATCGTCAGTCAGTTCAATCGTAGTTTATGTAGACTTTCGAGATACTGCTCTGTTATTAGTATTGTATTCTACTGTTAGTTTGTTTCCTCGTGCCTGATTTACTTTATCTGCAGTTTTTCGTCATGCCGCCTGTACACAGTAAGTGGAGAATATAATTCTTTTGCTTTAGTATTACAGATAAACTAGCTGAAGAACTAGTTAAATTATATAGTTTATGATATTTACAGATTCGGGAAAGAGGGCTAAAGCCAAGACTCGCAGCCATCGTGCTGGTCTAACGTTTTCTGTGGGCAGGGTACATAGGATTCTGAAAAACGGACACTACGCACCTCGCGTAGGCGCTGGTGCCTCTGTTTATCTTGCTGCTGTGTTGGAGTATTTATCTGCTGAGATCTTAGAGTTAAGCGCTAAGGCTGCAGAAGATAACAAAAAATCCAGGTAATTTTTTCTGATGGTACTCAAAAAAGGCTTACTGGCATCACGATAACCTTTTACAGATTATTAAACCATAGCTTTATATATAATTATAAACCCAATTTATAATTTTAAACATTATTTATATTAGTATTTATAAGTATAAACATACACCCACTCCTATTTCTCTAGTAGGAAGATAGGGGTGATTTAACACTCGAATTTCACCAACTCTTGTATTACGTCCCACCTAATAAGGGGTGAGTCAATTGCCATATCCATCGGAGTTTGAGTCTGGACTGTATATTGTACTCTGGCAGGAACCCCTCAATGTATCTAGTCAAAAAGTAAATAAACTTAATGTCACTGAAGCTATGTATTGGCTAAATTCCAATAAAGTGGGTAAACATACTCAAATACTTTTTTTAAAGTCTTGAGAAGACTGGCAGCATTGCTGTGCTCTTACATCAAAAACTGCCTTATTGTAGAAATACTCACTCCCCTCATAACTCCTTATAGGATAACAAACACTTCGACTTCCTTACTTCTTCACACCCATCAACTCAAATGCATTTGTTCTGATTAAATTAATTTTTCATATCTCTCCCATTTTTATAAAGAGAATAGATTTATTTTTCTTGAGTGACATAGGCTATATCTTGCTCTAATATTTTGAAACTATAGGGTGATCTAGTTCATCCTACTATCAGGAATATGTAGTCAAAGATACTTATTCATACTTTTTATGCTTCATGTTTTCTTCTTTTTTCAGAGTCTCGCCCCGTCACCTCTTACTGGCCATCCGTAATGATGAAGAACTGGACAAGATGCTAAACGGTGTAGTTATAAGACAAGGGGGTGTGCTACCACATATTGAGGGACTATTGCTGCCTAAGAAAACTTCTAAGCCCAAGCAGACTAATACTAATGCTTCCTCTCAAGAATATTGACCAATCTGTTAATTTTATGTTGTTTGTGTTTTACTGTTTCTAATACCTGATGTTTAAGAATACTATCATATGGACTACACATAGATAATACTAAGTCCTGTGCAGTGTAAGAGTTGTTATTTGAAAAGAAAACATTGAAAATTTTTCAACTACAAAATATTCACAGGATATTTATCATGTTATTAAAAATGACCATGTCAATCTAAAATCATTATATACTAATGACTAATCCTCTATGCTGATTTTTTTATAATGTTAACCTTGTAATTTATGCTATGGTAGTTATAGAGGAGGAATGTTCGACATAGTGTTCTCCTTGTAAAAGACTGGTTGCAGGTTCAAGTCTAGTCTAGACATTCATATTTTCAAATTTTAGAACAATTTGGAAAAGTGAGCATATTAGTGTCATAATTTAATTAAATTAATGGGGAGGACGGCTGCCAAGTTTTACCACTAGGGGCGCCACCACTGCATGTACCATTGACAACCGTGTATTTGTCTCATATTTGTTTAGCGTTGTTGAGGTTATCTTTATCTACTACAACAATCAAAAATCATTACAAAATGGTATTGTGCAGTGCATTCGGATGTAATAATATAGGGGCTCATTTATTTCCAAAAGATTCTAAACGAAGAAAACAGTGGGAAACAGCTCTAAAACGGAAAAATTTTAAAGCTTCCAAACATTCCAGACTTTGTTCTGGACATTTCAAACCTGAAGACTATCACGTAGAAAGCCATTATTCAGGTAATTTTTGTGATAATTTAAATACGTACCTATATGTTTTTCCTGTACGCCTATAGGTACATCAGCGCTGTTTGTAAATTAATATTTGTTGAAGTTTCAGTGGTCTTATATCTACTCACTACATTATTGTTTCAGGTATTACAAATATTAGAAAGACTTTAAAAAAAGGATCGGTTCCATCCGTATTTTCATGGAAGAATTCCTGCATAAACCCTGCGACAGAAAGTCGAAAAAAACGGGCTGAATCTCGTAACATCAAAAAACTGGCACCACAAATAAAATCAAAGGAGGAGAAGCAGGACGACGAATGTTTGAATGAAGTCAGTCATGAAATTGAAGTTTTTACAGAAGAAAATGAAGTGACAGAAGAGAACTGTATTGTCAACAATTCACCACAATACCAATCTGTAAGCACGCAAAAAAATTATACTCTTTATACAATTGAATCATTTAGAGGTGATAATAAAGGCATCCAATTTTATACTGGACTAGAAAGTTTCGAAAAATTCATGTTCATATTCAGCACACTTTCTCCCGAGGCTTACTCCCTAACCTATCGTTGGAAGCAAGTATTGCATGTAAGTGCTGAAGATCAGCTGCTTCTCACACTAATGAAATTAAGAAGAAATAAAGAGGACTATGAACTTGCCAGATTCTTTGACATAAGCCAATTTTCTGTGTCAAACATATTCATAACTTGGATTAACTTTATGCACCAGATGTGGGAGATGCTCGATACTTGGCCTAGTAGAGAACTTGTGGATTTTTATATGCCACAAGGTTTTGCTAAGTTATACCCTTCAACTAGGGTTATTGTAGACTGCACAGAGATTCCGATACAAAAACCTTCAAATCCTGCAGCACAACAAGTAGTCTGGAGTTCATATAAAAATCGCTCTACTGTGAAATTTGAAGTTGGAGCAACACCGGGTGGACTGTTATCGCACTGTTCAGATGCATATGGAGGCAGTACGAGTGATAGGCAGATGATTGAACGAAGCACACTTCTAAATAAAAGTGAGAGAGGAGATAGCATAATGGCAGACCGAGGACTTAACGTGCAGGATTTGTTTGAAGCGAAAGGTGTGGCTTTAAATATACCAACATTTTTGAAAGGAAAAAGTCAACTGCCTGGTATAAAAGTACTTGAAGACAGGAAACTTTCTTCAAAACGTGTGCATATAGAACGTGTCATTGGTTTGACAAAAACATATAAAATGTTACAAACACCTGTAAATCATGTCTATGTTCCTTTAATGTCGAAAATCTACTTTGTTTGCCAAATGTTATGCAATTTTCGAGAAGGCATTGTATCAAACACAGCTTAAAGTTGGAATTTTAGTCAACATGTTTCATGAACTAGTTCTATCAAACAAAACTTGTGAGAAAAATCTTGTAGAATATGTAAGATTAAGATTCTCATTATTGTAAATAAAACAACAAACATCACTTGTTTCATTTTGTATTATTACTTTTTAAATCAGACCAGTGCTGCGCTCTTAGACACAGCATAATGATAAGCTGGGATCTATTAATTTACAACACAGTATACTATATTACATTATATATTTATATTTACAACATGATATACATACCTATATATTTACAACATAGTAACTTGTATAGCTAAATTACACTAAATGACTAAAAATTATGGTAAAAACTGGGTAACTTAAATAATATTTCTGTGAATATTTAAATACTGAGTAAAGTTATTATATTCTATTAAAGTGACAGCTGGGTGCAAAAATACCTATCTGATTAGGTAGCATTGTCCCATTCACACGTGGTACAGGGTTTCCAAGGGATCAATGACAATGGCTCTGACAACTTTTTATTTATTACAGTGTTGGTTTATCACCCAAAGGTAGCCTATTGAGTTACCCAGTGAGGTAGGTATTGCACTCAGTGCTCCCACTATATCCTCATTTTTTATTTTCAAATTAAATTATACATTAGAATGGCTAAAAAAACACTTAGAATAATTCTTATACAAATGTTTTTCGAGCAATGCAGGCTTGAAATATTTATTGTAAAAGGCCGATAACTTGGTTTCCATTTCATTTATGAAAACATCACTACGTGGTACATCAATTACTTTCCAGTCTACAAAAGTATATATGAGCAAATTGGCATATTTTCGACCAGTGACCATTAACTGGCCCTGTATTTGATACCAATATTCGTGGGTCGGATCAAGACACCATCTGCCATAGTTATCTTCATACAAGAACGGAATAGTCTGAGGGTTTATCTCCAAATTCCTCTGATTGTATGGGCATTTGACTTCTAAAACTGTATTGTCTCCAATAAGAGCATCAGGTGAAGCGCCTAAGAATGGATTGTTTTTCATTATAATCAATCCGCATTTTGTAATATCAACCCCAAAAGACTCATAGATTTGGATCGCTTTAGACTCACAATCTTTGCCATGCTGTGTTTGCTTGCTTTTAAAACTTCTAGGATTCAATATTCTTTGAACTAGATTTTCCTTCGCTTCATGTGAAATGGTGTTACAGCAAGAATAAAACTTACTTGCCGTGATACGATTTTGACGCTCATACTGCCACCTCTGACATTTATGTTGTTCCCGGGTCAACCGTTCAATTTCTTTTATATCGTCATCCACAATATCTACAATTTTTAAAGATTTTAAGACTTCTTTTTCTGTATTTCCTACATAGTCATGGTCATGGACAACTGCATATAAATTAGCTGGGCGGATCGTCTGCTTGAATGGCATTGTACTATTTGAGCGACTTAAGTAGCCAATGCATAAATTCCGCACCCTCTCCCTATACTTTGCTGCATCTACTTTTTGTCTTATAGGCTTAAAGTTTATTGGATTACTATAGCTATCAGGCAAATTTTGAGCTTTTACCGGGCTACCAAAATATTGTTTTTTTGGTTTATGGAAATGTTGCAGCTCTTGAGTGCATGTTGCATGTAATAATATCTTATGCTCTCTTCTCAAATGCTCTACTGCAAGAAGCGAAGCTATGATATGCTTGCAGTGAGCATTAGGAGGTTCTCCTACAGCACAGTCACATTGACATGCTTCAATGATGCCAGTGGGTGATATCTGGATATTTGATATGTATGTGACAGCTTTCTTCATCGATGCTTTGCATCTACTTTGGAAAAAATATTTGTCTTCTTTTGAAGCCATACGAACACTCAACAGAAAAAAATTTTCATACAGCTTTTTTCCTGACTTCATTCCGATGGAAAATCTGAAAAGATTGACATATTTTATTTATATATGTAATTTGAATGAAGCGTTTATCGATAGGTTGGTAGGTGCTACATTATCACCATCATCATATGCTCGGCGATTGCGTCAGGGCTATGGGTTAGGCATAGGCCTTTCAGGAGAAGCTATCTTTCATACCCAGCTGATTTCTTGCCAGATGGTCTGCTAACTTGAAGAAAATGGGCAGCTACTACTATTCCTTCGGATTATAAATAAATTAAAAGCTTACCTGTCCACGTAGTTCTCAATATTTAACATAGTCAGGGCTGGAAGACAAGAATCGGCGTTTATATCTTTGTACAAACTAAATTCTGGTGTAACGAACTCAGCAGGCATGTGGTAGTCGGCGTGAGATTCCGTTGATGATTTGCATTTAAAATTGTTGTTTTCGTCGTAGAATTTTAGTCTGAAATAAAACAAAGAAACTCAAGTAAATGTAGTAAAGTGACCGCAATCAAGGATCGTATTTACAAATCAGAGTGCTTATTTATGGCACGCCAATACACTGTGTAGTGATTTTGGGGCGTATATGCTTAAAAATCTGTAAGAAAATATCACATGAACTTGAGATAAAGCAAATTGTTGATAAAATTGTTACCTGTCAATGAGATCTTTTTTCTTCCCCTTGAGGGATCCTCCACGCTCTCGTAACAGGGTTTTTAATTGTAGGACAGTTAAATCTCCATATTTTTCTTCAAGTAAAGACATTTTTTGTACGTTCATGAACAATTTTCACATATATTTATTGTATTCCCGATAAAAACATAACCTCTACGGTATAAGGCATGGCACAAGCGCTAGTGCTGCCACCTACGCTAAGCTTTGCGCCGGCCTCCCCATTATTAAGTGCCAACCAACATTGTCTTGTTACCTATGAATGAGCAGTAATAAAAAAAATATTTCAGTGTGACATGTCTGTATTGAGTCTACAAAAAACATTTAGTCCATCTGATAGTACCAGCTTTATTAGAATAAGTTTGTGTATGAGAAAAATTGTTTTGTCGTAGATGATTATGATGACAGATAATCTTATTATCAATGAATGATTAGAAATAATTGTTAAATTTCATTTACATTAGAGCAGAGAATATAATTGTTTTTACTTTTTTACGATGTTGAGTCAACTTCAATTTCTGATATTTACGTTGTGGAAATACCCAAAAGGCACTGTTTTAGAATTAAATGACTTTCTTTTTGATCTTTATTAATTAGTACATACGTTTGATCATGGTATATTATGTTAATAAAACCTTAATAATAACAACATTTGTTTTTGTTACTTCCTGGCACGGTTATAGAACTGACTGACGAATTGCCCAGCCTTGCTTGCTGAGGGCTAAAAGTAATGTGATAGGTACTTGATTCATTCGCAAAATAAAAAGAAACGAATTCAACCAGTCTTGTAAATGACATGTAATTTTAAATACTGTAAACAAGAGATCTGTATTTTAATTCCATTACATTAGGTAGGTACAATGTTCATAAACTTACAGTCAGTTTCGTAACTATAATCAAAAAATACATCGGTTTCGCACTAAACATGAAATAGTTCTGAATTACATTTTAACATTGACTTTGAATACCTACTTTAACAACTTCACGACTAATTTTTTTGTGAAAGGATACAATGCAATATATAAATTATAGCGAATTGCACTTACAGATTTTATACGTATTTTGTTTGACAGAATACCAAAAGTGGCGCATTAATATACTTGACAATCAGCTTCAAACGCGTGACGTTAGTAGGCGGGGGATTTCAATTGATTAACATAAAAAATAGACCGTCATAAAACTATACTATATTACATTTGTTTAGGTACTTAAATAAAGGTAAAACAATCTTGTGGCAACTTTATAAAAACACAATGTAAACAAATCAACTGGACTAAATAACTGGTGGTTCGATGCAGGTCTTTAGTCTTCAAAATGCGTTACTAAGTAGATTTATAAGTATTTATAAACTGAATTTTTAAACAAGGCATATTGAAAAGACACGCTAAGATTGTTTACGTTTTTAGTGCCTAAGCAAATGGACTATAACTATAGCTTTGTGTCGGCTAATATTAACGCGCCTACTTACGTTACGGTTGGTCAAGCCGAATAATGGCCTAGAGGGTAGATGGAAAAGGTGCCTTTTTCGAGTTTTGTTTAGCTTTCCGCTTTAGTTAAGAATGGAAATATTAATGAGATAATGAACTTAAACTGTAAGTGGTATTCGCTTTACATACAAAAATAAATTAACATAACAAAATATCGCAATAAAAGCCTATCAATTAAAATATAATTACTTTTCTGATGATAATTGAATACAAATTAATATAATTTATATCAAAGGAACATATTGGGTGTAGTTATCTACGACGGTGCCTAGGGCACATAACTAAAATACTACAACTATTGTACCTATCTAAAAACTAACAATAATGTTTAATAAAAAGAAATACTTCATAAATCAAAACTAAATGTAAATTTAGCACATCAAAAAATATACAAGAAATCTTTAAAATTATAAATGCAATATGTGAATAGTTCATTTTCGACAATTATACGAGTAAAAATCTGATAAGTAGGTCTATATAAATATTTGAGTTTCTTATTTATTTATACCGCGTTCGACAATTTACGATATTCATCAAAAGTTCTTACAGCAACTTAATTTGCTAAGTGATAGAAACCACAGATTTTATAAAAATCTAGATGAGACATGTTGATAGTATGTCCGTAATAGGAATATAATATATCCTTATAATTTTCTTGTATTGAGATTAAATCTTCAGTGCACTTACGTCTATTAGCAGCCTCTAGTTCTAATATCAATTCTCATCTATTTTAAAAGACATGAGAAAATAAACCAAACTATAGACAAAGAACACAATACATCTTAGGAATAAGAATGTGTGGTATGACCTACTTACGACGTTATTTGACTAGATGTCTCCCTCATTCCTCTGAGGAATTGTCGAAAAATTACTCAACTGCAAATAATTATTATTGATCTGGAAACGCATTACCTAATTTGTTTACTCATTTTGGATGACCTCTAACATGCGAATTCCACAAGACTGACATAATTCTAACTGCCAACATTATACTAGTTATTGAACATACTGACTTTCCAAATATTTTTTTTTTCAATTAGATTAGTGCGGATGTCGGTCTCATCTAGTTTTTTATAAATCTATGTTTGTAATATTTTCCAAATGGAATAAGAAGGTTAAGTCAATTAATAGGTAAAACTTATCGAAAATTCTATCGTAAAAAGACAAAATAAGTGATCTATGTTCGCTTGCGGCTCTCGAGATATTTGCCACTGGTCTGCTATTAAAACATAACACAAGTAAAAATAAAACTATATATAATATAAAATTCCAGGGATTGCACAAGGGTAATTAATGACTTATTATGTAATTATAGTTTGGGTTATGAAATTATATCGACTAACCAACCATATAAAATCTACTTTACTTGAAATGTTATCCTTCACTAGTGTTCGAAATTTCTAAACGAGATTTTTTATCGAGAATAATGATAACACTAATATTGGAATGAAGTGTCATTTTATTTTACAGGTCTAATAGAGGTGTTAGTCTAGTCTATTCAGTTCGACATACAGAGATAAGTATTCACCATAATCGTGGCCTTTAATGAGACAATTCCATTATTGTCGTTACAATGTCTTCATACGTTTTTGTGATACTTTTACTAAGTCTTATTAATTTAAAGACGCTTTGGATCCGCTCTCATGACTATCGTTCATATGGTGATATGGTGCACATAACGTTACTTTTAAAACTTTACGCAGTATCGGTACCTACCTGTGTTCGCGGTCAACCACTGTCAGACTAGTTTACGTGCTCGTGTCTGGGGTACTGCAAGTTCGATTTTCAATTTAAACCATGTTGTTAGTAGACAAAGACGAATAAGACGAAAGAGAATAGAATAAATATATGTGATTGACAAACGTTTACGCCTGTCATTAACGTCAAAATACATGTCATTCCCTTATATTGTCTATTCTACATAACGACAACCACCGACTTGTCTAGGGACTGAACTGTCTTAGATACTAATCAAGGATATACGAGGGGTCTGTTTGATACTGAATGTATCTCTAATCACGACCGACGTCCCTTCTCCCAAATTCAAGCAATATTCATATATTATCGATGTATATTAAGAATGACATCTTCAAAACTAGTTTACGTAGTGACTTTTTAGCTAAAAAAAATTACTCGTAGAACATAATAAAAATCGGTTTTAATTGTCTAGCTATTTGACAAATATCTATGGTTGTTGTACCTGTGGCGCCACCTAGTAATATAGCCGTTATTGAACTATATTGCTATAGTACTGCCGTTTCATTTAATTTGCCTGGTTAACTCTTTTATTATCTGTCTCCCTCGGTCTCATTATTTATAGGTAGCGCTTTAATTGTTAATTATCAGATCAGGTGACTTGTTAACGACCATCCCTGCTGTATAGCACATTATATTGTTATAGCATCATTCGGCAGTATTATAAAAATCCAACTAGCGAATTAAATCAAAGATAATTAACTAATTCTGAGATCATTGTCAAAGTAAATTGAATGATTCAAATTTACAAACGATTGGTCGCTTGCGTATGTAAATAATTCATTAAGGCTCATTTCTACTGCTAGAGCAGTGGCCGACTGCAGCTTTTTGTAAACAAACCATTTTGAATCTTATCTGATGGAGAAAAAGTTTATAGTCATTTGATGGCAAAGAGGGTAGCGCGACTGCACTAACCTTCTCGCAACTATTTCTGTAAAAAATATGGCCGCCACCGGCCGCTGCTCTTTCAGAATGTGAGTAATACGACGACCAAATCTTATAAACACAGAACATTAATTATAAAGAGAATAAAAATATCTTCACACTGCACTCTAGATTCAAATCACCATACGTATGATTTTAGGTACGAAATAGTTTCATAAAAAATGAGATTACTAAATACAAATCATTATTGTGTTTAAGAGTGAACTGCTTCAAATAAGGTCAGTAGTCAGTGCGACTTTTCTAAGTTAGTAGCACTAAAAAATATTGCTAGTGGAGTTGTTGCTAAATCTCGATTTAAAAATGTAGTGCGGCATCTCATACGTCGCTATAGTCTCATTCAATATTCTCTCACATCAGCTAAACAGTTGGCCTCGAGAATATCCAGAACACATAGAATTTACCCTATTTACATAATATTCATCGATTGTAAATCACGTGTAACAAGCTCAGGACTTTAAATATAGTAAATTGGCAACAATGAAAATATAGCATTATATAAAAATTATTAATATTACAACATTGGTTGGTAGTTCATATTAGGTCAATACATCAGCTTTTCTATCCCAAAGTAAAATTCATTGGCCTTGTAACAACATGGGTAACCTTTTTGTTAGTTTGGGATCTACCCTCATATAGAAAAGGAGTAATTTATTATTATTGACGTCGAATTGTGGGAACTAGCCTGTGGATGTGGTTTCATAGCTTGAAACTAGTAAACGTATTCATTATAATGCAAATATGCAAATAGAATTTCGAATATGTTATACAGAATGTTAAAGAAACGCTCCCGAAGCCGAAGGCCCCTGGTAGTACTCATTGCACACTACATTGTCATAAAAAAAATACGATTTGGTATTTTTTTTGACGCTCAAATAAGACTACAAGAAAAAGCGTTAACTTATTATGGCTGAGACGGGTAGAACAATATGATTAAGGACTTATATGAATGTTTATACCAAGCGCTTCATACAGCCAAAGTTGTATCTCAACATTATTGTTGCTGTGATATTTAGAAAATATGTCATTGGGTCACAAGCATGAGTGTTTTGGCCTAATAATGAACACACCAATGTTCGAACCACTAGTTCAAACAACATTAGGATTAACACACAACCATAAAAATGCACTCGCACACAAACCAAGCATCTTGAGTTGTATTGTCGTGTTGTGGTTCGTATTACTAGAGAGAAACAGAGCTATGTTTTATCTCTTTCATATTAGTTTCTAGTGAATACAGATATTACTAACTAAGTGATTCATTCAGTTCTTTTGTTGTGATGATATTAGGCGATGTTTAAGAATGAAAAAGTAAATTGGAATGTCATTTGAATACAATTTACAAAAGGGACAAAACATGATCGATTCACAAACACACAATACTTACAAGCGAATGATAAAACATTCAAAAATGTACGTGCACCCATTCTATGCTTCAATTAGTGTATATTAAGTACAATAAAATTTATTTAATAATATTTCCTAAGCTGTAAAAACTTGTGAATTGCTTTGAACATGTCTGAATTCTAAAAAAGCTACAAGTTGTTCAACAAACTAAAGCATGCATGCAGTAACTGTCAACTCAGACACATCTGTCAAAACTCTATCCATAAATTAATATTGCTCAACCTAGATTGCTATTGTTACGTAAGTCAACTCGTTCCATTATATGACACACAAGCGAATATACTGTTCAGACATCAACTGCCATACAAAATGTTTGTAAAAGCTAACTTTATGAGCTTATTGAGCTGAGAGCACTTGTGTTATTATCACATATATTCTTATCAGTCGAATGCAAAACTAATTTCTGCATTGGGTCTATAATAATTTTAGAATTCTCATCGTTAAACTCTTGTTCTTTGTTCGTACTATCTTCTTGTGTACCATTACTCTCGTTCACTGTTTTATTGTCAAAGTACGGGAAGAAATCATAATGAGTATGTTTACCATTACTTATCTTAACTTTAGGGTAGCGCTTCTTCTTCTCGTCGTTTTTTATTGAAGATATGTTACGTTTAGAGAACTCGTCCCATCCTTCCGTAGTTTTACCGTGTACTGGATTCCAGTCTTTCCTAAAAGAGCTTGAAGGTTTGATTTCGTTTGATGAGAACTTTTGTTGAATGTCATTAATTTGGTTATGATTTTCCCGCGTTGATACAATTTGTCCGTACACTGGGGTGCAGTATGTCGTGTCCGGTGAACTATTTCCAGTCTTGTTTTCATGACTCTGATTAATTTGGCAGTTATTCATTCCAGAGTCGAATTCAGACTTCTGTCCAGCATTTAAAAGTATTTGCTTGGAAGATTTGACAGGTTTCTTGTCACAACTTGAACCGTTACTTGAAGTCTTGTCCTTTGGGCTATTATCGTCTTCATTCATCTCTTCACCGATGCCATCAATGTCATAAACCTGAAATTGCAGTTAGTATTAAACGGTTAGTCTGTAAATCAGCTCTTGAGTACAATTTAGAAGTAGTTTTTGTGTAAAAAGGTCGTCGTCTCAGTCAAACATAAACTTTTTAGAAGTATTATAGATAATCTGTTTTATTTTATTTTATTTAGAAAAAAAACAGTACAGTACTACAACTAAATTGATAACTATTACACCAACGAAGTCAGAAATATTTCTGGCAATGCACATAATACACCAAACATGTGATATTATAAATATCCTATTTTTACTCACCTTGTACATAACATCTTGGTTCATACCCTTCTCCCGTTCTCTCTTGTTTTGGACAGCAAGCCAGACATCCTTCAGCTCACCTGCCAAATCTCTATCTTTGAGTATAACCGGGCTTCGTGTTAGCAACAGACCAGGATTCATAGCCTCAACAAAGTCGCACAGAAGGCTTACAAGGGCTTCTCGATCCTGGAAATATTTGGTACATGATGAAGAAATGGATCCACAATCTTATGATGTTTACAGTATATCTCAATCGGATGACTCGATTTTAAGACGCGAAACATTAGAACTGGGTTGCTATGCTTTCTGGAAACTATAGCCTTTTTAATTTTTATATTTGACAAAAAAAAGTACATAAACTTATAAACTCACGCCTATATTCCCGAAGAGGTACAGCAAGCACCCACATTTCGCCAGTTTATGTTTAGGTCCCAATGTAATAGGTGGCGAGTCTATTGCCATTAACCGGGCACTTATAAACCTGCATTGGTCTGCCTCAGAGAGTGTATAACATATACATGCAAGGATGATCACAAGTTTGCAAAAATGATGTGGTAGACTTAGTAGGTGAAAGTAACTAAATATTGTAGGCATTATCAATAATGTATAATAATAATTTAGGTATAAATAATAGTAGGTAAAGTAAACTCAGGTTTTAGTAAAAGAGAAAGGGGACACCCCATCATCTTCACTGATCTCAATTGTGTTTTCTATAGCTTTCTAAGATTTTGCAGCAAACACAATTATTACATATTATAAGAAAGCTTTATACAAAAATGGGAGGTTCTTGAAAAACATAACTATCAAAAAAATTCTGAAATCTAGATAAGCATGTCAGTCAAGCTTCCACAAATTTCCACATGAGCAGAATCACAGGCAACCTGTAGTTTACCTGAAATTTAAACCTTTCCGGGATACATATATTGGAGGTATACAGTCAACATGGTAATTAACACAATAATGGTATTGTTAATTCATTAATAGTATTGTAATGTTAGGGAGCATACAAGAATTACTCACTGTGGAGTTATTGGCATTTTTCCCATTAGCCTTCAATATATCTGGATTCACCATGACTGCAAACACCAGCATTGGAACTTTATTGCTGTTCGGACCACATCCTTGGGGCACCTGCAACATATTTTACCTAATTGTAATTTTGCAAACAACACAAAAATTTAAATTCTACATTATCACTATTATTAAGTGATAATGTGTCAACAAGTCAAGATGTGGATGGTATAATAAATCCTTTGGTTGATTAATAAGCCAAGCACTAATTATATTATATGTTTGGACTCTCCCCAGGGAGAGAAGGGAAAATGAATGGAGTAACTCGCAAGTAAAGCGGGTGGTCATCCGGCCCGTCTCCGGCATCCCCACCAAGAAATAATAATAATAATAATAATTATATTAGTGACACATGTTTTAAGTTAATTAAATAATTATAAAGATGCAGTTGCCAGTCACCAATTAATTTTTCGCACAGTGCAAATATACTAGAACGCCGACACTAACCAAGTTGTGAAAAAGGCTGGGCAAATAATGATGATTCAATTGTGTGACTGATAGAAATGGTGTTGTATATTATATTGATATTCTATGATAATCACTATAATTTGTGATGAAAAATAAGTTTTATAAAATATAATATTACATTGTTAAGAGCTGGTTTGTTTGAGCTGGCTGGTTTCAAGGGGTGATGGCAATAATAAATCAAATATATATTTTCTATTTTGAAGCAATAAAAGAAGGATTAGGGAAAGAAACTGGTGTTAATTTATAAATTATAATAAAGTAAAATATACATATTTTTTGCCTTCCAAATGTTGTTGTACCAAATTCTAATGTATCAAAACATGATGCAAGAAAAGAGGTGCTGTTGTAATATATATAATATGAATTGTTTAGTATTATCATAGACATCTACAATGGTTTTTTCTTTTTAATAGCAAGAATTACTTTCTTATTTCTGCAGCTTTATAATAATATTCATCATGAGATCATGACTGGGAAATGGGGAGATAATTTACTTAATTCACACACTACTCTTAATGGGTGCAGCAAATCTAATATAAGCTGTGACACACATAGGAATCTTATCTTTTTGTTTGCATTTTCTCTAATATAAACAGTTTATCTCATTGAGAAATTAGAGCGGTAAATTCGTGCTACATTAATTTGCATACATCGATATTGAACCGATAGCAAATTTCAACAGAACTAAAAACTAGGTAACTGGGACACTTACTTGCATGCCCCCATAAAGAGGTATAGGGTCCGAATACTGCTTTGGATTCGCAATTTTCTGCCATCCCAATACATTAATGTATAATTTTTCTGTCGTATCTTTTATCGTATCTTGGATACACATATGCGGTTGTGGTGGATTTTTAAACTGGCGAAAAGCTCTCGAGCCTCGTCCATATTGAACTGGTGCCACCCTCTCCTGAGGATTCTGATTTTCCATAGCAGCACACCTCTTAGCACCAATATCAACAGATATTTAGGGCAAATTCACAAAACATTCACGATAAAATCCAATAACCAATAATGACATCTCTGAAAGGCCTGTCCGACATCGAAGTTTATTGAACTCTAGCCGCATACAGTGGTATATTTACTGTGAAACTGTACTTGATCACTCAATACTAACTTGGTTTATTTATATAACTGTTTATTTTCATTAAACTTCTACGTAAATATGTTAACTCAAAGCTCGAAAGTGTAAAGTAAGAAATCAAAAGAAAGGAGCTTCCGTGAAAGAGAAAGACACATAACACATAGAGAAAATGAAAGACAGCTTTATTTTTTTTTTGTGACCAGATGAGAAAGTTTCCACCTGTATAATTCAGAAAAAATAGCATCTGTTATACAGGTTTACTCATTTTCCTAAAATTATAGCTTTTTAATGAAGTTTAGTGTTGTAATTGTTCAATCGATAAAATGCGATAAAAGTTCAAGTTAAACGGCAACAGGACACAGGTGCTACCAGTTTCTTCATTAATAAGCCAGATGGCGCTTTTGTAAATAATTTATCAGACCACTGAGCCGAGTGCCACTTGGTTTCGCGCAAGACTATATTATTTTATTTTTATTCAACTATAGTTACATACTATTACTAGCAGGTACTTAGTTAGTTTCAAAAGAGGTGGAGGCTCGCCATTCAATTAGATGATTTTTTATTTAATTATGCAAAATGCGTAGGTAGTTGATGTTACCTAATTAGGAAAAATGGGATAGGACTCAACTCAACTGAGAAATGAAATCACTTTGATGAGGATGAATGCTGAATATCTTAGTGGAATGAAGTTTTGCACCTTATCTTCGTGCATAAATTCTCTTTGACCCGCGGGGCGATTATTTAAGTCTCGAAACGACTTAAACAACTTCACGGCTCTTCAGATGCCAAGGTGTAAGGCGATTCATGTGAGGCATTTACCACGATTTCCGACTTCTTCTTCTGAGGAATCGATGGCATTTAGTTGCTATCGTGGTGTAGTAATTTGTTTCAGGGCAGCGCCGCTACTCACGGAGAGGGCCGACCATAGGTTTCGCTCTTCGGGAAGACTTACTACGTCCGTCCCCTCCTGACTTCCCGACTGACCCAGGGACATCTACGGTTTCATCACAAAAGGAGGCGCGCGTCGCCTACCTGGTGTACTTCGGGAGATCTTGATAGAACCTAAGGCAAATGCACGCTTACAGCAGTAGGTTTCCAAGTTAAATGAAAATCACATTCACCGATATAATGCTTTTATTTACTAGATACTTAGTTTCCCAATTAGATCTACTTATGCGACCACACTACTTACATAACATTGCAAAAATAATTTACAAAGCCTCTGTAATTTCTTTAAACAATATTTCTGTAAAAGAAAATTTAAATGTTGATAAAAAGAAGAGGTGAAAAGTTTCTTTTATAAGACCTATTTTCATAACCACCAAATTGTACAAAATAAAGTTAGGCAGCTACTTAATTAAAAACAGAGTGCAATTATTACAAACACATGACACGAGAGCATTATTTATTTGATTTACTGCCTAAGCAATGTATAATAACTGTATGCACCTTTTAGTATCTGTAAAAGAAAAGTCATCATTAATTTTGGTACCTAATACTTATCAAGTAGCATTTAATACTTTTGAGTACCTCAGTAATAAGAAATATTATCACGGAAACACATTCCAATTGTGACACCTTTCTTTCGATGGTTCTATGTAAGTACCTATTTATAGCAACGCTTACTATTGGAGTAGGTAGACTTTTCGCTTATTCTACAATCTACATTAATTATTATTTTCACCCATAGTTATCTCCTCGCTACTTGCCGAATCTTTCTATTATTCTAAGATTAGGAAAACTGACGTGGTTTTTCCTTTCCGGGGTGGTAACATTTTCATCCTCTCAGGAGAAGATGATTCAAAGATTTCTCAGAAGATGAAACCAGCAAAACCTACCACATACCTCCTACATCTTATACTTACATTTACAAAGGAGGCTAGGGTGAGATTGGCGAAGGGTCCAGCAGTAAAAATAGTCTTGATACGAAGCTGTCCGGAGAGAGTGAGTACATCCCTCCTTTGTTGAATGTTTGTGGTCCACCATTCACTGCCGTAAGGTCCCGACGACAATGTTTCGAACTGAACAAAGGTTTGTGTATTAGGTAGAAGCTAGTTTTTGAAAATATTACATAAAATGTGAGTGTTCCATAATATTATGAGTAAGTGAAGTACCTTGTCTACAAATGCGACGGCACATGACAGTTTAAATCTCCAATTAAATAATTTGTTGTTGTTTTTGTAATTGATAGATAGGAGATAAGGCATGCAGTCCTTCTATAAAACTGGTAGGAGCCAGTATTTAAACCCATTATATACCTATACATACTATTGATTATTGCTCCGGTCCTTTGAATGGTAGCGTGATGATATATAGCCTAGGTTACTCCTAATTATTGTAGCTTTTTATAGGTGAAAGAATTATTGAAATCGGTCCATTAGTTTCAGAGCCTATTCGTTATAAACAAACAAACAAAAAACAAATAATTTCTCTTTATAATATTAGTATACCTACATATATTTAAAACCATTTAATATATTCACGAATGTAGGTTACAAGGGGAGAAGACGAGTTATGTGAAGCTTAATGAACTACCTATGTGAAAGGTTATGTGCTCAAGAAGGTGAGTGTGGAGATGACTGCACACAGAGATGCATGAAGTAGAGAATAGCACTACCACATGAGTACCTAGGGAAAGTTTATCGGGTGAGTAAAAGAATGACCAACTTACTTTAATCAATACGCCATTACTGTGCCAGCAATACAGGAATAGTTGCGCTATTCCAAATATTAGATACTCAGCCGTTAGGAGTATTTGAGCGGCATTTGGAGCCGACTGCCAAGAGATAGATCGAATAATTAGTTTAATAATTAGGTACCTACGTTCTGTACCTACCTAGCTACTTTCATTGTCGTACGGTGGTGCCTAGTGCCAATAGAAAGACAGTGTTGCAGTTTCAAGGGCACATTTATTTAAAAAAAAAGAGAAATACCATTAACCATAACTTATTCTTCTAAAAAACGCGCGATGCTAAAGTAGGACACGGAGTAGGACTTTTCCACAACCTACATGTTTCTATATCTCCTAAATTCCGTACCTACTATTAACTACATGGCTTGATACTTATTAGGTACCTATTTATTTATACTTACGGTTAATTGAAAAGCGCTGGCACAGATCATCAAAGAACACATCACCACGTAGACAAACATGACCGGTGACAGCAGAGAATTAAATAGCCTTGAATACCTGAAACATAACACCATTATTATCAAACAGAAATAATATTATGTGGGTTTGAATAATTACCAAAGTTTTTATTAAATATTTTGTTTTTGGGGCAGTATGCCTGAACAGTGTTGGTCTTTGCCTCATAGTGTTTGAACTGTCGAGAGAGATTCGTATCGATAAAATTTTAGCGACTCGTTTCCTTGTTTTAATGAAGGATATTTGTTATTATATTTTGGTAGTGTTATTTCATATTATGATAAATATGTTGTTGTTCTTTATGTCTATTATAATTAGACAATTAAAGAGATAATACACGCTCAACCTAGCAAAAAGAATCCCTTGAATTAGGAAACATGTAGGTATTTGTGATATAAAACCTTTACACAATGTGTTTTTATAATTTTCAAGCTACACGCAGCGGTTTTTTTCCGCTGTATAATTTTTCGGGATAAACGTAGCTGTAAGTTAATGCAAAGTTAAGATTTCTCGTATAATTCTTCATGAATTTATTAGTTGTAGGATTATTAATATATAAGATCATTGTAATATTTGAATAAAATATGCATTGGGATTTTATAATAGAAATTTTCATAATTTAGTCCATTGTTTGTCTTTTTAATTTATTTTACTCGTGTGTAGATTGTAGACTATCATTAAATATACGGATTTCAACCCTCACGAAAATACTGTTTGAAAAATTTTCAAATTGAATTTACGTGAGAGTTGAAAATCCCCCATTAATACATAAAATATTGTGGTATCTCAAATATGATGTTAGGTGACAATGAACCTAATCCATAGTTTAGCGCGTTTAGCTTTAAGATGCTTATTCAGATTCACTTGCAACGTCAATTTTGGCTGTCGGAAAACACTACAAAACAGAGAAAACTAGTAGAAATGTAGAAAGGAAATGAGTTTATTCTTAGGTGACGAAGTACTGAGCATCGTTACCACTAGGTCACAATGTTCTATAGAAACTCGTAAACTAAGTACCTATCGTTTTCTAATCTCTTTTGCGTATTACGTCATCATCATCATCATCTCAGCCATAGGATGTCCACTGCTGAACACAGGCCGACATCTCGAAATACGACTGAGTGGAAGTGATCTGCATCCAAAGTGAACCCGCGACTGTCGTTTGTCCCTCTCGTGGAGGCCCTAAGCCTCGTCTACCAGTATGTGGTCTCCATTAGTTCAGCCAGTAAAAAAAATGAAAGAGATCCTATAATATTCTATATACTCCCTTCTGTAATAGTATTTATTAGGCTGCAGTGGTCCGTCTCTTTAGGGGTTTATAATTCGCTAACATTTTAGAATTTTCTCGCTCACTGAATTTCACTGCTTTGCCCTTGGCAGGTATTGTGATGAGCTCTTTCAACTAGTTTCCCTCACTCTTCCCCTTCCATCCAAAAGCACACGTTTTGGACTGCGGCGGACCTCATATATGGTGCAGGTAATGTCTATCATATCAAACAAAGTGGTTCAGTACTTCTTTCTTTGTTGCACGATTAAGTATTGATATGCTCTACCTATACACGTGGTTTCTTCTTATAGCCTTGGGTTCCCGAAAAGAGCCGTGAAAGAGTATTTCTCAAAAGTGTTTTAGTATCGACAGCATCTAGAATGATTGCACATATCTTCTAGAATTCACGCTATCGAGCAGGGTGCATGCAATTATCGGACTGAATATTAAAAAAAATACGTAATCTATTTTGCGACTTTTAAAACACTCAATAATTCAAAAGAGCACAAAGTTACTTTTGAAATATCACTTAAGATACACCAGGTAGGTTTTCTGAATCTAGAATTTAGACTTTGAAATGAATAAAATGCACGTAGAATTTATATAATTTGAATTATCCTGTTTTCAAATAAATTATTATTTAACTCTAATTAATATCATATGGAAAATGGACACTTGAAGTGCTTAAATAATTGCTAAAAATGTATATTATGAAGCATTTTACTTGAGAACAAAGGTTGTAGTAGGTATAGATTTTACATTTCACAAAATAATATGGTGCGACTTATCTAGTCATTTCTAATAATGCTGTTTTTTTCGTCGGGGTCTCTGGAGACAGACCACTTGCGTAATATGTGGGCCACTTCATCAATCAAGAAATATGATATTGGGCATTGGTTTTATTCAGATTTCGACTAACATTATAATCTATAATTATTCAGTAACAATTTACCGCTGAAAAAAATCAATCAATCAAGACATGGTTGGCTTAATAAGTACTTTCACTTTTGGCAAGCAGACGCTAAGCATTTATTGCCTGCTGCTTTGAGTTAAATCTTCATTTAAGATTGCTAATACTTTTTCAATACCTAGTGTGTATTGTGTTCTTTTAGTCTAATTTAACACTTAAATTTTGTGAGTACGGGCTTTCTTTCAATTAATAAATTTGCGTAGCTGTCCACTACTGGACATAGGATTCTCCCAATATTGAGAGGTGTTGTCCTACCAGCCCAGGTGGGTTACGTTCTTTCTTTTAGCGTTCCCCTTTTCTAAAGTTTCCCTTTTCTCGCGCTGATATCGTCTGCATATTTTTCGGATAATCGCCTCTTACAGCAACTTTCGAATGAGATGGAATGCTGATATTTTTTCTCCATCACCACACGGTCTATCTTTACATTAGATATAATTATTATCCCAAAAATACATCTCAAAGTTTCTAACTACTAAACATTCCTGAAACTTACTTGATTAACATTACATGTATTCCATGCAGTTCACGGATGACCTCTGTGTGTTCTCTTTCCCTTTTCGCAACTTCTAATGTCATGAACATTTGTTTGCATCTCACTCGCAGCAAATCAAGTTTACCTCCAAAGAAGACCATGACGACTACTATGCATGTGTCGTATGCTGCCATAATCATGGCTCCATAAGCGCACAAAAGCGTATGCCAGACAACAGTGATCCAACATCCCGGAGAGTGGTATTTATCAAAGGGCATCCAGGAACTAAATATATGAGGAAAGTTCTGAGTGCCATTTCTCATGTTCTCCCTAAAAGTAGATGATGATACGTATCTAATGAGTGGTGTCAATACTGTCGTCCAAAATGTTGCGAAGACAAGTGACCAGTAAAAGTACGTCAAACGGCGGCAATATCTCGTGTAGGAATTAACGATTTTAACTTTTATTGGATCGAAATCTTTACGTTCAAACTTATCAGCAGTTGTAACATAATTCAACACATCTCGCCACTTTGTTTGCCATAGAATGAACGAGTTCACTTTAATAATACAAACGAAGCTCAACATCGAAATCTTCAGATTATTTAACACTTCTTCCAAGTCTGATCTTATGACGTAAAGTTCCATGTACTGTGTTATCACAAAAAATGTGACTATCTCATGTAATATTATATACAGTATCTTAGAAATCTGGTTTTCTGATAATATTAATCCCATTATCTTTAAAATCCAGTAGTTTGGACCTAGAAAAGGTCGTTCTGGGTCTTCTAAATTTTTACGCAGGGAATTCATATTCACCCGGTTAAAGTGTTTTATCGAATGAACAATATTTGTTATGCACGTGATATTTATAGTCAAACACTGTGTCTTGAACTCGCGACCCCTACTTATGTCTCAGAAAGGGGAATCGTATATGTTAGACTGAAATTTAACAGCCCATTTCACGCACGATAGGATACGTTTTTTTAGGTTTAAGCGATCCAATTTCAAGTATATGCTTTTATGAGCCTTAATAACTAACATTAAGGCAGAATAAGTGATTGTTAGGGTATTGTATTCTACGATTCAGACGTTAAATGTTCATGAATAAGTAACAATCCCTAAGTTTTTCTAACAACAAAATAGGTATCATAATTTTTTTTTAGGATCAGAAATATAAATTCTCAGAATGACAAACGCATTCAATACATAATAATGTCCATGGAGTTGTTACTATACACTGAAAAAGCACAGCATACTACTCCAACCCCGGTTGCATCCAAAAGTTGTCTGAGTCTGGGCTCTATTTTTCAAGTTATTCTTTACTACTTTATATAAAACCTCCATTGTTAGTAAACGAAGGAGTTAAAATTAAAGTAAGCTGCAACGCTGAATTAATTCATTGCAACTGAGTTATTTGATTACACATAGGTGTAGTGTGTCATTTAATTATTTTCATGAGGTATATATTGCTTAGCAGGTATGTATTTACTCAATCACAATGTTTTTTAAATAAAATATACCTAGTCAGGTATGTAACGAGTGGTACTTCCGTTAGTACTCATAGATAATGACAAAAAACGCACGTTTTTAGGTGATCTATTATAGCTATCTATTCCTTTTTTGGTAAAAAGTATTGTTAGGCGAAGATTAAGTAATATCCACTTGAATAGCATAATAAATTACTAGAGTATTTAAACATTTTTAATGCATTTTAATTTTAATTTAAACTATCGATAGTTATCGGTTTGAGTACCAACACTAGTCACCACCAATTCATGCAGTCTTATTGCATTGTAAACTAAACCTATAATTTAAATGTCTCTATTATATCCGTTAAAAGTAGGCGTAACGCCACGCCATTGACGCTCCCTGTTTTAAAAAAATAATGAAGCCATAACGCGGCAATGATAGACTGCAGCGACTGTAATTACGTTTCGAATGATTCAAAAAAGGTGACACGCCAATCATTTAGTATGGACGGATATTTATTTTTTACTCAAAAATGGAACTATTACCTATACGGATTAGTTACGATATAGACTAGTTTAACTTGCGGTACCGCTCGCGTTATCTACAGATTTATATTTCAATTAACTACTTACTTCATTAATTTTTTTGAATATGTGTTACAATCATATCCAAAAAAATAAACAAACATAGAATTGTTCAACAAAGGTACATACATTCATTATGCTCACGCCTGTAATCCCCGAAGGGGTAGGCAGAGGTGTATTAAACACCCACATTTCGCCAACTATGATTCTCGGTCCCAAGTAATAGGAGGCGAGCCTATTGCCGCCAATCGGGCACTTTGTAAAAAAAATCGGCATGCCGAAAATAACCTCCTACCCGAATATGTTGCAGCTAAATAAATTTGGATTTTTTTTGTTTTGATTCCTTGCTATGCGGTGTAAATCGCAAGGAAATTAATTACGTGCTTAGCCGCACAAGCACTACCTATTAACGTCTTGGAGAGAATTTTTTCAAACCGGATCACATCTTATCTCATGCCAAATGCACTCAGAATCGAAAAAAAATTATTTTATGTAGGTAGGTACATACTATATTATAAATTAGTAAGTATTAACACTAACGGAGGTTCCAACCCGCGAGCTCAGCGGTTGCCATTGAATGCATAGAATAGAAGGTTGCACACTCCAAAGCAGTAGGATTTTTTCTTACCTCTTCTCTGAGCCTTTTTCCTAACTCTGTTGGGTTGGCTTTCTAGTCTTAAATTTAAGGTGCGGCTGAACTTCCATATTTTCCGTGAAGCGACTACCACCTGACCTCCTCACTCAATTGGCGATATCGAAGTTCTGTGTTGGGCTAGTCGGACATTTTTGGGACGATGTCCATGGATGTTCCTATGGCCACTTGAATTGGCGGCTTAAGGTGCTCTCCGAGCCACGACAAGTGACCAATATATTCATGCAATAAATAATTGTACTGAGCGGGAATCGAACCCTGTGATCGAACCCGAGTTGTGCCCGCGCCATCGGTCCACAAAGGCTGTTTCTCATCTCAACCGAGAAGTAAAAAAAGCAATAGTGTTATAACAGTTAAGTACACTCCATTACGTGAATGGAATATTTTCCTAAGTACTTTACTTTACCAGTGCCTTGTCCATAAATTATTATAAGAAGTGTAGTATGAAATCTAATAAGAGAAACTGCGTGCGATTCTATACTCCGTATCTGTTTGTTAAATAAAAGTTTGTCATAAAAACTTCAAACCTTATTGAACTAGTCAAAACTATGTGAAATGGAACGTGCGAATTAACTTTAGTGTTGGCGACGTTAAAGAAACTCGATTCAATTCAATCGTTATATGAATCGAGTAACGAGTCACCTCTTTTGATGAATAAAATGGTCTTCCGATTTTTTTCTTAAAAACATATCCGCGATTTTATTTTTAAATCGGGGTCTAATTTAGTCTAGTTTTTAGCTTTTACATTTAGGCTTGTTCTCTGTTAAAATAAAAATGTGAAAATAAGCTACACTGATTCAACTGATTGACGATGCATGTGAATATCGATTGATTACATTATCATATTAAAATCTATGCGTGTCTGTTAATACTAGTTAAAGCTATAAAGCCAATTCAACTTTATTTTATTTTATTAGGTAAAATATAAAACATATTGTTTTAAGTTTTGTAGCAAAGTATGTTTTTCATTATTTGATTACATTTCAAGTGCACATCTGAATGCGTCAATAGAATGCAATCTTCGTTATCAGTACGTAGGTATGTAGTTAAGTTATAAGTTATACATAGATTACTGAAAAAGAATCGATTCATTGAATCAATTCTATTATAGTACCTAATGAAATCGATTGCGATATTCTGCTGAGGTCGAGTCTAACATAACATCCCTACGTCACACAGTGTTTATTTTTGTTTCAAAATTTTGTTTTATTAAATTCAATAAAACTACAGTCAACTAAATTTAGACGCTGTTTTAACATGGTTTCCTGTGCAGTACTTAATTGTAGAAATACTTCCGCGAAAAGATCCAAAGATAAAGATGGAATTACATTTCATAGGTTTGTAATTAAATTACTGAATAACAGTCTTACGGCGGTTTCTCCGTGAATATATAAAAGATAGAGGTATTAAAATAATTTAATATCGAGAAATATCCTTCCGTTCAAAAGGTTATATTACTTAACTACTCCAAAAACTGTGTTTATAGTTAGACTACTTAATTTATAAATACCTATTGGATAGGTAGTTAACTCATGATATATTATTAGAGACTTTAGGATCCTATCTATAATATAAGTCATCAGTTATTCAATGCCTATTCTTAGTGAATAAACATAAATAAATCAACTATGTCTGTCATCTTGAAAGTGTGTGCTCCTTTCCAGTTTGAATTGAAAACTTCTTCACACATGTACAGTTTTAATAGAAAATATTGGGTGAGGATAAAATTTTAAATTAACGTTGTTACCTAACGTCACACTCATGCTACGGTAAATACAGCATAACTATCAAATCCTGTATGGCCAGTAGGTATTTCTGTAACTGAGTTCCAGTACATCATCAATTTCAGTTTGTGTGTGTAAGCTGTTATCTTATTGAAATTGTGTATAATATGCAGATTCCCTCGTGATAAAGAAAGACGGAAGCAATGGGAGATAGCTGTGAACAGAGAACAGGATTGGTCCTCCACACCTTCAAGTGCGGTTTGCTCCGATCATTTCAAAATGGAAGACTTTTACTTGACTGAAAGTGGACTACGGAAGCTATCCACGGATGCGGGGCCAACTCTTAATATATTGTAGTGGTGTAAAACCACTACTAATATTTTTTATCTGCATGCTATAATTAAACGCATATAAATTGTTATCCAACGTAACACGTTTCGTAAATGCACATAGTTACAAATTAGTTCTCTCCTAGCATGTAATTAAAGTATTATTTCGTTACATTGTTTAATTAAACATTGTCAAGTTTGGTTGCGTTTCTGGTGTCATATTTGATAATTAAGTACAACCATTGTATTAGAATAATTTATTAGCATAGTTAAAATGCTCAAAAGCCAAGGTTCCATACCGGCATCGAGCTGTCAATTGGCATGACACTGGAACGATATTCACGATTTACACTTCGAGCGAGAGGCATCGTTTTGTGCCGGCTCTTGAAGCATCACCAAGAATTAAGATGGCTAAGTGAATCACGGGAACTCTGAACGCGATGAATCGCGGAGTTTCCCGGCCATCATCCCTCATCGTGACGTGGTAGGCGCAGCGACGTACCCCGACGATTGCTGGCGTGCTGTGGCGCGCTTATTTCTGCGACGGCGTGGCTATCCTCGAGTCGACGTGTCCTCCGAAGGACTGGCACGTGGCTGTGTCAGTGCTGCACCTTTACGGCAAGGGTGCAGTGACGCCAAGGAGACACCTGGCCCATAACGCTCCTTACACTACGGTCCGGGAGCAGCCGCTGGTTGCAAAGCGACGGAGGCAGTGAAGACGGCGAGCGGCGCGCGATGCGTCGCTGGACAGGCATCAGATCACGATCGTTCGCGATACGAGGTATTTCACCACCAAGTTTCCTTATTACATGGCCATTCGTCCGCGTCGCGTGTGTTCGTTTGCCACCGAGGCTATATTTCGCGAGTGCTGTGCATCCCCGATGAGATGGACAATATATAGATTAACTAGACATAAGGTCCACCATTGTTAACAGTATTCGTTTAATAATATAAACTATATATACTTGTCAGTGATATCTTTCATTAACATTCCCGAGGTACCCATGGTCAGATTATACTTACAAACTTCTAAGAGGTCCTTGAACCAATGGTTCAGTGCTGACCTACCGAGAGTACTATCCGATAGCACTATTTTAAAACTTAGATTCATTGTAGCTTTTTTATTCTTTCAACTCCAAGAGTACTTATACCCCTTTTATTCGCCACAATCGGCCTCCCCTTTTTTATACGCTACAATTGGCGCCCGAATAATATATTTTTAATCTTAATTACTTTAAATTTAACCTTTGACTGACCATTGGTATATCTCGGTGAAATTTTTCTTAGTTATCAAGACTTTGTTTTGACAAAATCAAACAACTTAACTTTTGCTATAATTTACATAAAATGGTGTTCACTGTATCTGTACCTATATGAATATCTTAGTTTATCCATGTTAAACCATATATTTAACATATTTTATACTTTAAATACAGATATTTTGATGGTTTCTGTTTACATAAGTTCATTGAACATACTTAACCTAACTTTTTTACTTGTCAATTGTTTAGTGAACATTCATATACCTATTTGCTGATAACATTTGTTAGAATAAACACAGTATTTGTTCTATAACTATTTACAACTTCGGTTTGAATCACACCAACAAATAACTTTAATATTTTGTTGTTAACTTATATTTATGACTTCTTATAGTCTTATTGTTACTCATTGTTTTGAGAAACATACAAACTTAACATTAGTAACTTGAATACACTAAATTGTTTTGATATTGGTGATGCTTATTTAATTTTTGTGTTTCTTCACTATTTGATGGGGTGATTCTGCAATAATTTGTTTTTATTTTTCTGTTTTTGTGCTACACATATAAACTTTTGTGTACATTTTTTTGTTCATCATGGCTGATGAACCAACTGTTTCAAAGCCTTTGGCTGTTGATGATCAGCATCGTAATGTCACTCTTAGGAAACAACACCAAGATGTGTACGGAACGCCACCAGAACTTGATGATGGTACTAGCTGTAAATCACCTTTAACTACTCGTTGTGATAAAGTCATGCAGGTAGTGCGCGATGAAAATTTACGATCTTGGAACATTAAATATTCCGGTGACTCAGATGTAGTCGACTTTTTCTTGCGTATTGATGATTACATGCGTAGTAGAGACTTATCGGAGACTAAAGTGGTTAAATGTTTCGCGGATTTGTTAAGCGGTAATGCCTTGGATTACTATCGGTTAATCCGAGACTCAGTCACTTCTTTTGCAGATTTAGAATTTAAATTTAAAACTTTTTTCTTATCTTGTGATGGTAACTTCATTTTAGAAAAGAAAATTAGGTCACACACACAGTCTGCCAGTCAACCAGCTAATCTGTACGTCCTGGAGATGGTGACTATGAATTCTAGGCTTGCTAATCCGTTACCTATGAATACACTTATGGACATTATTACACACAATATGTTGCCAGCTTATGCCCAGCTTTTTGCTTTAAATGACATAGATAATACAGATAAATTACTTGCATTAGCTAAACGATATGAAGCTTATACTAATATTTCAACACATATTAGTTATAATGCGAAATCTAGTAAACAGCATAAATCTGTTACGGTGGTGAAAACAAAACAATCATCATCATCTGATAGGAAACCCACTTGTTTAAAATGTAAGAAAATCGGTCATTTATATAAACAATGTAGAACTATACGGGGTATCGTTTGTTTTAATTGCGGCAACAAGGGTGTATTGACTTCCACTTGTTCTAAGTGTGAACCAAACATCAAAGCTAAATCATCTAAATCAGCTAAACAAAAAAACTAGTTTGCTCAGGAGTGTCTAGGCATAAACTAGCATCTCAACACTTTGGTACTGTCACTCCTGATATTTCAACCTTAGACGGTGACAACAGAATTTTTTTGAATTTTTCTATTCACAACCACACTTATCGTGGGTTGTTGGACACTGGAGCTAATCTTTCCATTATAGGTAATAATTACCATCATAATTTGTTACACTTGGGTTTCAAATTAGTTAAAACTGATATGGGAGCTACTTGTGCTAACGGTTCTAGGGTTAAGGTAATAGGCAGCATGTCTATACCAGTTAGTTTTAGAAACCATATCTCTCATATATCATTTTTGGTTGTCCCTGATATTACTAATGACTTTATTTTGGGCATGGATTTTGTTCATGATTTTAAACTTTTAAATTTAAATTTTGCTAATATTCAGTCATCCTATGGGACCAATGAATCTCAACAGGATAATGTCTGTGCTATTATTCCCATGAGTGAACTCTCACCTTTAGAATCGCTTGAATTAAACAAAATCATTAATAAATTCAAATCTATTTCTACTGAAGAGAAAGGTTTAGGTAAAACTAATATCATTGAACATAGGATCATAACAACAGGTCCACCTATTAAACAAAGGTACTATCCTTTGTCACCAGCTAAGCTGAAAGCTTTAAATGAAGAAGTGGACAGAATGCTTGCGCTGGATGTGATTGAACCTTCTAAATCACCATGGTCCAATCCTGTTGTTATGACACCTAAGAAAGATGGTTCACTCAGATTTTGTCTAGATGCTAGAAAATTAAATGATGTCACAGTTAAAGATTCTTATCCATTGCCTTATATTAGTTCTATCTTAGACAATCTTAAAGGAGCTCGTTATTTGACTTCCATTGATTTATCAGCTGCCTATTGGCAGATAGCTCTTTCTGATTCTGACAACATTGATGGTTACGGTACATCATGTCAGAAGACAGCTTTTGTTGTTCCAAACCGAGGACTGTTCCAGTTCAAAAGAATGTCCTTCGGATTGTCCAACGCTGGTAGCGAAATGCAGCGTCTTATTGACTCTTTATTCCATCACAAATACGGTGAGAAGATCTTTGGTTATTGTGATGATTTGTTAGTCGCTACTCATTCGTTCTCTGAACATTTATCTATTCTAGAAGAAGTATTTGAAGCATTGAAAAATGCTGGTTTGACTATTAATTATGGCAAATGTGAATTTTGTAAGTCACAGTTGCATTATTTAGGTTATGTTGTAGGTTCACAAGGTTTACAAACTGATGAAAGAAAGCTACAGTGTGTAAGAGACTTTCCTACACCTGTTACAGCCCGTCAGCTTCGTGCATTTATTGGCTTATGCTCTTATTATCGTAGATTCGTCAAGAATTTTTCTACTATTGTCGCTCCTATGACAGCTTTAATAGGTAAAAAGAAGGGTAAAGAAGCGATCGTTTGGAGTGAGGAAGCTGAAAAGTCATTTTTAGCTCTTAAAGAAGCCCTCACCCAAGCCCCAGTGCTTGCTTGTCCTGATTTTTCCTTACCTTTTCAATTACATACTGATGCTTCGTCAGTAGGTATTGGGAGTGTACTAACACAGGAAATAGACGGAATAGAGCATCCTATTGCCTTTCATTCACGACTCCTGTCGAAGACAGAGCGTAACTACAGCACTACTGAACGTGAGCTGTTAGCGGTCGTTGATTCTGTAAATCATTTTCGTCCTTACATTGAAGGCAGTCACTTTATTTTAGTTACAGATCATATGTGTCTTAAATGGTTAAAAACTTTAAACAACCCTTCTGGTCGTTTGGCTCGTTGGGCTATGCAATTAGCATGTTTTGATTTTGAGATTCGACATAGAAAAGGTAGCTTGCATGTTGTACCAGACGTCCTGTCTCGAGTAGAACTAAATGCAGTTTCATTCTCGGGGGGTAGCACTTCTAATGATGATTGGTATAATAAATTATTTAAAAATGTAACTTCCAATCCTGGTTTTCACAAAAACTATTTAATTAAAGACAACATTTTGTTTAGATATTCCAAACCATCATCTAGACTACATGAGGACACTTCATGGAAAATTGTCATTCCTCATGAGTTAGTACAGGACTGTATCAAAGAAAATCATGAAAATAAAGCTATACATCCTGGTACATTTAAAACACTGGCCAATATTAAAGCTAATTATTTTTGGAAAAATATGTATGCCGACATTAAAAACTATGTAGCTAATTGTGATAAATGCAAGTCCCATAAGCATTCAAATAACATACCACATGGCTACATGACCAATCAGAAAAAGGTTGACCGTCCCATGCATACATTGTCCATTGATACAATAGGTCCCTTAGCAAAATCCTATTCTGGTCATGTGTATATTCTATCTATAGTAGATGTTTTTACAAAATTTTGTTGGCTCCACCCTCTTCGTACTGCTACCACTAAAACAGTTACATCTTTTATTGAATCTGAAATTTTACTTAAAGAAGGCACACCTTGTGTAATCATTTGTGACAACGCTACTATATTCCAAAGTAAGGAATTCAAATCTTTTTGTACAAAACATTCCATACCTAAAATTTTTTATAATGCTTATTATGCTCCTCAATCCAATACAGTTGAGCGCTATAACCAAACCGTTCAAACCTGTCTCTCTCTTTTGGTTGAAGATGATCAGCGTAACTGGTCTAAATATATACCTCAAATACAGCTCTTCTTAAATACTTCTGTTAACATTGCTACTGGTTATACACCATACTTTTTGGCTAAAGGTCGAGAGATAGTCGCGGATGGTGCACTGCATACACTGCGTGGCAGCACACCTGATTCGTTAGACGATCTTCAACTCTCAAGTAGGCACTCTAAAGCTGAAGCCTTAAATGACCTTGCTGATATTTTCCAACGTGTGAGCACTGCTTTGACCAAGGCGTACAAACAGAACGCCCACAGGTATAATCTGCGCCGCCGAGAGCTCCGGTTAAGCGTAGGTGATATTGTGTGGAGGCGAAATTTTGTACAGTCAAACGCAGCCAAGTTCTTTTCGGCTAAGCTAGCACCGAGGTTTGTCAAATGTAAAGTTGTTGGCAAACCATCCGATGTGGTTTACCATTTAGAAGACCTCAGCACGGGGATTGTAGGGAAATATCATGTCAAGGACATAATTAAAACGCCAGGAGGTGTGTAACACTAGTGTGTGAGACTGTACATGTGTTGGTATGTTTGTATCTATTTTGCCTAAACAATGTTGACCTTTTTGTCAATGTCATTTTACTTTTGGTACCTGCATATGTATAGCTTCGCATCAGCAATGTGTTTTTGTTTGTCTGTCTTTAACTCTTTTCTCAGTAATTTAAATGAAGTTTCAAAGATAGAAATTTTTTCAGACATGAAAATTTTTAATTTTCATTTTTGACTTTTTGGTATTTGCTTGTGTAAATACACTAGTCACAGATCCTAGATCTGCTTTTTTGATCATTTTTAGATCAGTACTTTGGCCAAAACAATTGAAATTAAGTTTCAATTTCTTTGTGATATCACACTTACTTGTACTACTTGTATAAGATTGTATGTTATGGAAGTGCACTCCATACATTAGGACTTCTCAGGATTTACTTATCTTAGTTTTTTACCATTCTAGGTTTCAAAACAATGAATGATAAGTTCTTCTTGCTTGGAATTTTTAAGACTCAGTCTTAAAATTATTTATGTGATTCTTATCACTTAAATATAGTTATTTCTAACAATTTCTTAATAGATTTTGTACTCGGACTAATCATATGGTCTGACAACACTTGTTTGATAGCTTTTCAACCATTACAGGTTCGAAAACAATTCAATATAAGTTTGTTTTTCCCAGTACAGTTTCTTAGACTCAGTCTATAGAAACTTGTTTCCTTGTTCTTCATATCAGTCTCGCTCTGATATGATTAACTCCTTCTGATACCAAGTAGTTCTAGACTTCGGATAGTCTGCTTGTAGTATATCCCAACAGATTCCGGACCTGTTGTGGACTTTTACATATAAGTTTAGTTTTAGTATATTCCATACTTCACTCACTGGATTAGCTACCCAGTGTTGTTGTTGTTGTTGTTGTTGTTTAGTACTTAATTCTTAGATTAGGTAATTGCTTTAGTCAAGTTAAATTGTTAAGCTAATCTTTAACACTTTTCAACTTAGATTTTTTTTTATTATACCTTTGATCATGGCTAGGTAAGCTAAAAAAAAAAAAAAACTTTTCATTGACTTTCAAAGTTTTTTTTTCCGGTTACCCCGGCTGCTTCGGATAAGGGGTTATCCTCTTTACTCCGAAGGGGGGTATTGTAGTGGTGTAAAACCACTACTAATATTTTTTATCTGCATGCTATAATTAAACGCATATAAATTGTTATCCAACGTAACACGTTTCGTAAATGCACATAGTTACAAATTAGTTCTCTCCTAGCATGTAATTAAAGTATTATTTCGTTACATTGTTTAATTAAACATTGTCAAGTTTGGTTGCGTTTCTGGTGTCATATTTGATAATTAAGTACAACCATTGTATTAGAATAATTTATTAGCATAGTTAAAATGCTCAAAAGCCAAGGTTCCATACCGGCATCGAGCTGTCAATTGGCATGACACTGGAACGATATTCACGATTTACACTTCGAGCGAGAGGCATCGTTTTGTGCCGGCTCTTGAAGCATCACCAAGAATTAAGATGGCTAAGTGAATCACGGGAACTCTGAACGCGATGAATCGCGGAGTTTCCCGGCCATCATCCCTCATCGTGACGTGGTAGGCGCAGCGACGTACCCCGACGATTGCTGGCGTGCTGTGGCGCGCTTATTTCTGCGACGGCGTGGCTATCCTCGAGTCGACGTGTCCTCCGAAGGACTGGCACGTGGCTGTGTCAGTGCTGCACCTTTACGGCAAGGGTGCAGTGACGCCAAGGAGACACCTGGCCCATAACGCTCCTTACACTACGGTCCGGGAGCAGCCGCTGGTTGCAAAGCGACGGAGGCAGTGAAGACGGCGAGCGGCGCGCGATGCGTCGCTGGACAGGCATCAGATCACGATCGTTCGCGATACGAGGTATTTCACCACCAAGTTTCCTTATTACATGGCCATTCGTCCGCGTCGCGTGTGTTCGTTTGCCACCGAGGCTATATTTCGCGAGTGCTGTGCATCCCCGATGAGATGGACAATATATAGATTAACTAGACATAAGGTCCACCATTGTTAACAGTATTCGTTTAATAATATAAACTATATATACTTGTCAGTGATATCTTTCATTAACATTCCCGAGGTACCCATGGTCAGATTATACTTACAAACTTCTAAGAGGTCCTTGAACCAATGGTTCAGTGCTGACCTACCGAGAGTACTATCCGATAGCACTATTTTAAAACTTAGATTCATTGTAGCTTTTTTATTCTTTCAACTCCAAGAGTACTTATACCCCTTTTATTCGCCACAATCGGCCTCCCCTTTTTTATACGCTACAATATCTGTAGGTGTTTGTATGTACTTACTGATATTTCTGCTATACCGGAATAGTGTGATGTTGAAATGTTCAAAGCTGATTCCTTAACCAATGAGTTAACTACTGATGGCTGCCAGTGGGTGACGCTTTTAACTGATTGCTTGATCATTGTTCCGTGTGGGCTATTTCACCCATTTCCTCTGTATAATTACTGTCATAGATCTTCATATATTATGATAAGTCAAACCAAAGACTTAACATGTTTTCCAAGGGATGGGAACACCTAGAACCAATGCAAATATACATTCAATGTTATGTGATCTTTTTTATACTGCTGGCAGGCAAGCATGCGGCCCAACTGATGTAAAGTGCTCACTGTGGCCTATGGACGTTTGCAACAGGAGTGTCACATTCGTGCTGCCGACCATAAAGAGAAGAAGGGGCGATGGGGAAGGGGGGAGGAGAGAAGTTTAAGAGAGTCTCTGTGCTGTCAGTGCATGAGACAAAGAAGTGTTTCTCGGTCTTCCTACTAACAACACAAAACCTCTCCAATGAGTGAGTGATGAACTGTCACACAACAGAGGCTTTCTATGGTGGTAGGTGTCCATTGTTTTTGTTTTTAAATATAAGTAACCAAAATTACTAATATTCCCCCAACTAAGCTAAATGGCTTATCATAGGAGTGGGTTATCATCTGTAGTGTAATAGCCAGGATTCAAACACGTGACTGCTTGATCATAAGATAGAATATAGATTGTGTAGATTGTCCTAGAATATTTATATTTATATTTATTTATTTATAAGACTGACTCCTTAACCACCAAGTTATTGACGCTTCTAAATCAGATTCTTCTATGTAATTCTATAAGTTTCATTTCTTTTTGCAGCCATGCCAAGATCTAGAACCAACAATCTCAAGAGTAGAACCCATTGATATAAGTCCAACAGATTCAGAAGAAGTCATCAACCTGAAACTCAAAGTACGGAGACTAGAAATAATAGCGGAGAACAGAAGAAAGAGACTGAACCTTATGTGGCAGGGGAGGAGGAGATTACGGAAGAAGTTGGAAAGAATGAAATGTATGATCAAACACCTGATTAGGAATAAACAGGATAATAATATGGGCAGGGGTGCTCATGCTTCACCAGTGAGATTGTTTGGCCCTATGTGATATATCTGATATGATCTTCTTTCTGCAGTTTTCCCTAGTGACTATAATATGGGGTTGGTCAAGAAATGCAGTATTGTTCCTAAAGGGTTGCCAGCATTAGTATGAAGTCCCTGGTGTTGCACACATCCATGGGTCAGGCAGACAATCAGGCAGTCAAGAGATAACATTTAATTTCATTGATACCTGTATGTATGTGTGCACACACTGCATATGGTGTCTATTGATTTTTATGAAATGCATGCCCCTAAGGCCACAGACAGTTAGCACTTCAATTAGGTTCGCCATGTACTTATCTGCTACCTAAGTGGTATAAAAAAATAAGAAGTGTACATCTTTTTTTTTATTGACACGTTTTGTGAGAATTGATTTTACATATTTGTAAAGTTTATTCAACCTCAACTAGACCACAGGACCCATCTACAGAAAAATGAATGATTAGGTATACAAGATTTTGTATTATATATTACATCTGTAGACAATCTTGTGGCAACTTTTTATAAAAACGCATATTAAACAAATAAACTAGACTAACTAACTAACTTGCTAATGGTTCGTTTCCGGTTTTTGGTCTTGAAAATACGTTACTAAGCAGAAAAGTATTTTTGTACTGAGTTTTAAACAAAACATATTAAAAAGACAAGCTAAGATTGTTTACGTTTTTTTAAGTACCTAAACAAATGGACAACCATGTAAATAAAATTAATAAAATTACGATTTTGTTACATAACTAGATAATAGATGGCGCTTTGCTAAAATCTATATAATATTTATCAATCAAATATCTGCATTTTATTTCATTGTTACCTGCAGTGGCGGATTTACCAGGAAGCATAGGAAGCAATTGCTTAGGGCCCCGCTTGGAGAGGGCCCCAAAATTTGAAAATTTTTTAAAACGTATTTGAAAATGTAAAAATTTTCGAAATAACATAAAGATGACTGATGGTTAAAATAATATATTAATTTTGTAAAATTAATCTGTTTTTTGTTATTTAAAAAGAAGAGGGAGGGGGGGGGGGTTATATTAAAACGAGGGCCTCAAAAATCAGTTGTTGCTTGAGGCCCCGTCGGAGGTAAATCCGGCACTGGTTACCTGTAACAGTATTTAGGTACAATGTTAATTCCTGCACCGTCTGAGAAGCATGTAGACAAGGAGAAATTCAACACACTAGGGCGGGTTCTACTCTAGATCGGGTTCTACTCTAGCGGGGATCGAACCCACGCCGCCTGTATTCACCATCTCCACGCCCCAACATCTGACAGGTGCAATCAATTTGCAGAGTGAATAATAAATAAACAAAAACTCTGTGTCTGACCTATATTTTGTTTATGCGTGTTCTGATAAACAGTTCTTTCCGAGGTCGTCAGCTACAGTTATCAAGGGTGGTTCCTTGTACGTTGTGTACCTTGACGGCCCAACACAGACTTATCGCTAGCATCCTGCGCTCAATGTCATCGTAAATCTTCAAACCATAATTAATTCTATTTAAAAGTATCTAATAAAAAATAAATGGGTTGTAATTACCGCTTGTATTTTAAGGGCAAAGTAAAGAAATAAAAGTTAACATGTTAGTTTCAACACTAACAAGAAACAAAGAACATCTCACTCCAGAGGCATTATCACCATCTGTATACCTACTATAATTTCATCTTATTTTACTTTCATAGAATGATTCGAACTCAAACCGTTATCGTCTATCGATATTATTTTGTGAACCGTGTCTTGTAAGACAACTGTAAATTCTAACGAATTAAACAAATAAATGTAGGTACACTAGTGATAGATGCTGTTAGACCCATTTTAACCGTATAATGTTAGTATCCGGTGTCCTGACGGACGCTGATGATGGTCTGAATCTCACTATGGAATATAAGTAAGATTGAAATCATATTACATGTACTAAATGTTCATGTATTACAAAAAATAGGCGTTCTTGTAGCGCCCGTCGATACTTTTTTATTTTTTCACCACTTAGGTGGCAGACAAGCACATGGTCCACCTGATCTGAAGTGCTCACCGTGGCTTATGGACGTTTGTAACATCAGGGTACACTAGTGCTGCCTATCCTGTAGAAACCTTCCAATGCCCTTCTTGAAGAACCCAATTTTGTAGTCGCTTGGAAGTCTGAGTCTGAGTTGAACGAGAGAGATTTGTGTATCTCAGTCGCCCGAGACCACATCCTAAAGAGTTAAAATTAGAGATTTTGATTCGCCGAGTGACTCCGCCCTAGAGAGATTTTTCGAAGCAGTTCGCCCGAGACCACTTCTTAAAGAGTGTACAATATCGTGCTGTTATTGGTTCTTCTTTAGGATGTGCTTTAGGATGTGTCACATCCTAGAACTGACGCTTAGGGAATTGTACGGCAAGAATGAACTGTTGAGAATTGTGTTGATGAAGTCAGAATCAGCCGAATCAGGTTCCTATTTATTATTAGTACAAGTACCCAGCCCATTAAAATGAATACACGAAACTTGTAATTAATTATGCGTATGTTGCTAATAATTAATATGTAATTAGATGTGAACGATGTAATACTTAGATATGTAAAGAAAACGAAATCTAAATCACCTACATAAACGTAGTTGTTTTTTTGTGTTTAATATATTATTATTATTTATTTTTCGTCCTGATACTCTCCAAGACGTTAATTGGTAGAGCTTGTGCGGCTAAGCACGTAATTGATTTCCTTGCGATTTACACCGTATAGCGAGGAATCGGGTCTAACTTTTTTTTCCAAATTTATTTAGCTGCTACATTTTCGGTTAAGAATTTATTTTCGGTGTACAATTTTTTTTACAAAGTGCCTGATTGCAATAGGCTTGCCCCCTATTATGTGGGATCGAAAATCGTAGTTGGCGTAATGTGGGTGTTTAATACACATCTGCCTACCCCTTCGGAGATTACGGGCGTGCGTATGTATGTATGTATGTATGTTATGTATTATTATTTTTCCTTATAAAGTCATTGATATCTTCTTCATCCGAACGCCACTCGTCGGACTGACGCATGGACTGGTGACGGATGAGTCCTTGAGATGAGAGTTCCGGATGGAGGTCAGGACTGTCACTCTAGTAAACGACAACCAAATACAATTTTAGAAAAGAAGAGTAATATGAGGCACAGTTTGGTCTCCAGGGAAGAAGTAGGCAGAGGTGAATTAAACAGCCACATATCGCCAACTATGGTTTTCGGTCTCACTTAATAGGGGGCGAGCCTCGGAGAGACCGAAAATCGTAGTTGACGAAATGAGGGTCTTAACACCTCATTTCGTCAACTACGATTTTTGGTTCTATGTAATATGGGTTATCCTATTACCGTAGCGGGTACTTTGTGCGCACCATTGTCTGGTGACGGAGAAATATCACCACAGCATCTCATCCGAAGGGTGTCGTAAGAGGCTTCTAACGGATTTTTTTATATACCAACTAGTCTGACCAGAGTGGAAACAGTAGCCCAAAGCCTCTCACCAATAGAAAGGACTTAACTCCAGCAGTCTTTTTCGAGATGACCCCCTTCGGGTGTAGGGACCACGGTATTCACGAGTATGATGCGGCTACGGCCTTTTTTTGCTAGGGCGACAGGCGGTTCCACCCGTAACTCTCAGACCCACGCTCATTGGGAAGGAGGTCATTCTGCGACCTCCGACGTTCAAGTCACCTCCGTTCTCGAGCACCATGGTGCAGTCCTGTGTTCTCGTTCCCATTGTAATGATGGCGAATGTTGGCTCTTTCTGAATCCGATGCAGGAAATCCCCAAAGCACCCGTGCCTGGTGATCACCTGCGTCAGCCGATACGAGACGCTACCGTGTGGCCTCTCTATCCCGTCCCCCATGATGGGTCTTATCGACAGTTAGATTCCCACCGCAGTTCAGAAAAAAAGAACATACCGATAAGTTATTCCCGGTTTGCGGTTTACCAGAATACAGTTTAGCACTTCCATAAAACATGGAACAAAATCCTATTGAATAAATCGCAAATTACATTATGCGGTAAGTCGGTCCACAACGGTACCGGACCACAAAACGTAGGTGCATTAATTACGCGAGTAGTTTTCTCTGATAGCTTATCTGTAGAAACCTCAGCTACAGTTAAAGGTGCCGATTCTGTTGTACATTTTCATTAGTCTCTAGATTAGAATTTAGATTTTATCTCATTTTTTGTACGACTTTACAAACTTTAAAAAAAGGCTTACAATTTTTAAAAGGCCACTTAGGTGGTAGACAGTCACAGGACCTATCTAATGGTAAACAGTTACCTTAGTAGTGGCATGGACGTCACACTCGCATTCTCGACCCAGCAAGAACCTTCTAATGTCTTCATTGTCGCTCGGTCAAACCACAGCAAGGAGACCATTATTATTCATTATCATTATCATTATTAACAAAACCACAACTGAAATTAACCTTTGTCAACATAAAATGTCAATCAATCAATTACTACAGACTAATTAGTCTTTCGCAGTCTGCTGCTGGTCATAAGTCTCTCTTTTCATCATAAGGCCCATCCCATCCCAGTCACCTTTTACAGGTCGTCAGTCCATCTGGCTGGGAGGCTTTCCACCTTCTGTTTTCCTCCTCGCAGTCTTCACTCTAGGACTAGGACAAGACGTCATTTGCTCCCTGGCTCGGCCATCTTACTTCTTCTGCGAGCTATACTGGTTAAAATTTAGAAATTTTAGTTTAGTTTCAGAATGTATAACAGAATAGGCACCATTGCTGGTTTCGATAGCGTCCATTGATCGGCGCGCGCGCAGGTGGGGGAGCGTTCTCCGTCCATCGCGCGCCACTCGCCAGTACCTTCGCCGCCTGCAGCGAGTGACGCGCGTGTTCACGAACGAAACAACTTTTATTCGAAAAACATTACGTTTTAATTTTTTTAATTGTTTACTTTTTTGTGATACTGTGTCCGATTATGTGATGTTCAGTGCTCGTGTTATGTTTTTTAAATCGTACGGCTCCAACGTGTATGGATATGTTTAATTTATAACAAACAAAAATGTGACTGTTTTTAATTTCTAAGTTTCAATCGATCGTCGATCGAAAATGGGTTTTGTTTACTTTCTGTTCGCCTAAAGATGAAGATGAGAGAGTTAATGAGGATTATTATTGTGTGTGTGTGCGCTTTCCTTCTGGTAGTGTCCACCAGTTGTGAGGATGAAGTGCCGGAGACGGAAGAAGCGACGAGGATAGAAGACCAGACTGAGCTGAGGAAAGACGCGAAAGGTCTTTTACCAGGTAAGTTTTTATATTCTAAAACATATTATTGAGTATTATAAAACGTAATGTTAGTTATAAGTTAACGATGAAGGCGTTTAATTTATGTAAAGAATGTTAAACTAGCCTTGTCTGTGGTCTATGAGTGCTTAAGTACGATGCATTAAGTGAAGGGACGTTAGATACGATTTCACTTCGTATGGAAACGGAGATGCGAAGCGTTGGCGACCTTCCCCCTAGACAAGTGGAAATAGAATGGTATAGAATAGAATAGGATATTCAATGTATGGGATTGACATTCGATTGACAACGAATTGCCACTTCTTCAGGGAGGTTTATGTTATTGCATCTTTGAAATAAGTGACACATTACTGCTATAAGGATATGTTTGGTGTTTTGTTAACTTGTGTGTTCGTAGACTTCATAGTAGCACTGATGGGCTGGTCTGTGCAATAAAACGCAATAATAAATCTTCTGATAAAATATTCTAGGGTTATCTAACGGCACTAGATAATGGATAAAGATAGTTGAATCATTTTATAGGAATATTCTTAACCTTAACTGCACTGAGCGGGAATCGAACTCGCGACCTACAACGTAACAGTCGCATGTTCTACCGCTACGCCATAGAGATTACAGCTACGCCACGCAGTTGTAAAGGTATTAATTTAGTTTATTTTGCTATCAATGTTATTGGTAACATAAACATTCAGTGAAACATCCCTCCAAAGATATTATGTATATATGTTGTGGGGAACTCAGCAAAAGCAACTAATGACTCAAAGACGGCGTGCATTTTAGTCGGTTCGGGTCCGACATAACCTCCTCAACCGGGTCTGGCGGAGGGTTTCCGAGGGATATTACTACACTATAAAAAAGGTACCCCTAGCACGATGTGATGGTGTATGTTGTAATACCTGAAGGGGTAGGCAGAATTGTAGAAAAAACTTATAAAAATCAATGAGTGATGCTATAAATAGATAGGTAGGTTATACTTAGGTAGGTCATACTTCCGACATTTTCGTAAACATTACGGAACGCATCATACCGCCAGGTAAGGTCAACCAAGTGAGAGGATGATGCTATACTTAATAAATAATACTAAGGAACTATAATAAAAAATATAACGTGTAAAAGCGTAACCTTCCTCGTTATAAACTAATATTATAGTATAGAGGAATTATTTTTTTATATTACAAAAACCACTGGACCGATATTTCCAAATATCTTTTACCATTTTAAAGCTACGCTATTAGATTATCACTGAGTTATATAGGCTTTATATTATCAAGGTACTACCCAAGGGAGCGGAGCAGTAATCCCCAATAAATCTTGAAATTCCTTCCGTCCCAAGTCCTTTTAGCGGAGTGTGAAATCTGATGAAGCCGTCAACATTGTAATGGTGCCTCTCTTTCCTAAGACTTTGTCTTCAGCCTACCATCAGGCGAGGTGAAGACAAATTGGCGTGCCCTAAATAAGAAAACGTTAGTAAATTATTTCTAATATATTAAATTATGGGTGCCTTATTAGGTTTGAATGAAATAAGATTTTTTCATTGGCCACACTTCTAAACGGGCTCTTATTAATTAAGAATGCATTTTCTAGAATTAATATTAGATTAGCAGTACATATAGCGTGAAAATATGCGTGTGCGCCGCTGTTTGGAAAGTATTCACATATTATAAACAAGCCGATGTCTGGCGAGACTGTGGTTACTTTCAACTGACATTTAGCATCTCGTATGAGATAACTAGGCGTAGACGTTTACATACAAGCTTTTTTATTAGTGCGAAAGTACACTTTACATAACATAACATAATATAAACTCACGCCTTTATCCCCGAAGGGTATTTATGTCTATTAGGTGAAACTTGTCAGAATTATGATACATCAATGTATGTATTGTTTGATTGAGCTTAAATCTAAGCTTATTATACATCTGCATGTGACAAAAATCATTGGTGTGTGCCATGGTAAAACCTGGGATCGAACCCGAGACCTCGTTTCAGCAGTCCCATACCACTAGGCTACCGCGGTTTAGATAAGTATTTATATAATTTAACATTTTTGTATTATGTAATGTTATTGGCGTGTACCTATTTATTACCTGCATATTTTCGTTGGTAGACGGATACCACGGATTGTTATGTTATGATGGCATTACCAGCGGTGTACCTTTCGGCACAGATCTTGGACCTAGGTCTAAATTCAAAAAATATTTATCCTGTATAGTTCACCAAATGGAACTTACAAAACGTCAATATCAATAATATCTTATAAGCTAGTGAGCAAATGGATCACCGGTTCGAACGCGGCCTCGGTTTAAGAAAACTCGGGCAGAAAACTTTTAATTTACAGAAATTTACAATTTTTTTTAAATTTATTGATTCCAAAACAGCCAGTTTTTATCAGAATTGAAAAATATAAATATGAATGTTGAATAACTTTATAAAATGTCTGATGTAATGAAAACTAGCCAAGCCAAATCTAATCTACTTTAAAATCTGTCATTTTTTTAAAATAACATCGATCATTATAGGTTTCCAATGAAGCTAAGAAATAAATTTTAATAATTGTTCATAATATTATTTTGTTCCTATAAATACATATTTGGATTCTGCATGGAACCTGGCACTCATTTAGATTCCCATTCTTTTTGCGACGAAGCCCTCAGCCAAGCATAATTTTTGTATTGAACTTGGCTCTCCTTTTATTCATTTATGTTTTTGGTGGGATCTACTTATATTTTAAACCTATTAATCAAGTTACATGGTAGTGGTACGTTATAAGATATTAAGTGAGAGGGTGGTACCTACATAGTTACTTCCCGGTGCAGCTGGCTCGTTGGTGCCGGGGAAAGTGTGAAACGACTTTCCTTTAGGTAGACGATGGATCAACTTGTACCTACTGTTTAAAGTTCTGTTTATTGCTTTAGGTATATTATTTTGAAAGTAGAATAATTCAACATATTATTTATATTTATTTATTAGGCACATCAACAGATTATGTTAATTACATTTCAAACGTATACGTAATTATACGTAAGCCTAAGTACACAGTACCTACTTTAGTACAGTAACATAAATAAATAAATAAATAAATAAACAAAATATAGTGGAAACATCTTGTCGTCTCTGCTTACCCCATTTTTTATATTTAGGACGTCAATTGACTGCAATTCGCCTGCTAGTAAGCATGGTGGCCGTTGTTAGAATAGTGGCACTCGCCCTGACGGCCTCGACAGTTTTCACGTCCCTCTTAAAGGTCTTGAGACTGTAGGTAGGTATACTATGTATGTGGGTGACATCTAAGCCCTGCGGACGGTGTCGATGTATGTATCTAAAGATATCTACGTTTTGACCTTCATTAAAAACCCCTCATAATAGTAGATTTTAAACGTCTCTCGGTTATCATGACCATATCTTTCCAATAGTCTATATCTGTGTTAAATTTCATCAGTTCAAGTTCAGTGGTTTAGGTAGCTAGGTTAGCTTTAAACAGACAAGATTATTTAATACTGTTAATATCAAGATCATAAAGATAATTCTTTTGATATGCCAACTGCATTTAGGAGGCCGTATGTAGATGCATTTGCCACTGTATGTACAATCAATTTAAAAAACAAACTAGTTTTGACGTATCAAGTATCAATCTCGCCCCGGGCACTCGCGACTGTCATACACATGCGTAATAAATCTTTTATAAAATTTGTCCTATGGCAAGGTGATAATGTACTGACGAATTATAATTATTGAGTACCTGACTGGCTGACGGCTGTTCCTGTTTTTGAACCTTGGTAGGCGAGTACCGGCTAGAGGTTCTCTTGGTCATTGTTTTGGTGTTATGTAAAGTCTACTAATATTATTAACTCGATTACTTTTTTTTAAATTTATGGCACGTCAATTTGACTTTACCTCGCCTGATGTTAAGCTGAAGGCAATGTCTCATGAAAGAGGGTCACTATTGCAAACACGTTCAGTGCTACAATGGTGGCGCTCAGCTTGACGGCATCATCAGATGCTTTTTCACGCCCCGCTTAAAGGACCCGGGACTGTTACATTCTTACAACATTCAAAAATCAAATCAATCAAAAGAAAATATATTTAAGGTTAGCTTAGCAGTATTAGTAGATTCCGGCAAGAAACTCGGCGGGCTTTTCTTATTATTTTTTTGGAAACAATATTTGTTACGAAATCAGGCCAATAATTGAGAGGCTCCGGGTTCGAATAATGCAGCCCACACTAGTAATCGAATTACCTGCTAGGGAACACTAAAACGTAATTCGATTAGAAAAACATTCGGTTTCTTAAAAATTGAAATTCACAAGTTACGTATTAAGTATATTTATTTCCTATTGAATAGGTGATGAAACAAATTAAACGTTTCTAATAATTAGCTGGTATAATTATTTAGTGATTATGGAGCCTCGCTAATCACCTGGGCAGGTTACCGATATGTAATGGTGATATAATGTTTTGAAGCGTTTTGTATATGTCGATGAATTTTTTTTTCGAATATATTTTTCAATAAAAATATTTAGTTAAATAAGCATTAAATAAGTTTTTAAACAAAATAGGTGTTTATGGTAACAGCTTGCCCAGATTTAAGTGATAATAATTTTTTTGATTGCAAATCAATAACCAAACCTATATTTTTTTTATTTGCAGCCATTAGATATTTTTAATATCACATCGATTTTTTTTTCATTGAAAGGATCAATAGAGGTTTGACACCTATCTGACCTGCTTGCGTTTCTGAAGAGGTGTGGTCAACGAGGAAACAGGTCCGTAGGAGTACTATTTTATATTTGCAGGTTCATACCATTTGTTTGATTACAAAAAACTCTCAAGGAACATTTTTAAAAAGGCTGTTGACATAGTAGGTATTCAACCAGATTTTATTTGTTTCATTCGTGAGTAGATTAAACTGACGTCGACGAATGAAGGTGATTAGTTATTAAGTTCAAATTCTATGTTTGTGTCACACGCGTATTAAAATTATTAATAATGATTAACTACAGTTGGTGAAGTTTAAATATTACTAATGTCTTTATTTAATACGCACTTCTATCTACTTTTAATTCTTAGATAATACTGTTGACTGGGTTTCGATATTCGTATGATTTATTTACAAGATATTTAGATACTCACTTAACGAGATTTAATACACTTATAACGTCAACATTTTCCTTTCTTTGCATGTGGAAACCGAAGTAATAAAGGCTTGAATTACCCGAACCGTGCAGTGTTTTGTCCCATAGACCTGTGTGGAGTGTGTGGCTAGATTATCTGGTATACCCTGGACTGCTCAAGCGCATTTGCAATATGGCTCAGTACAAAGATACGCTGTTAAGTCTGGCTACTCTACATTATATAAAATATTGTATAATGTATGAGTTCTGATGAGCTCTTCCAACTAATCCCACCCTCCCCTTTCCTACACAGGACAACGCGTGCAGAGCTTAGGTGTCACTCGCATACGGTACAGAACATTCCATCAAGAACCAAGCGGTTCGGTGAGTCTTTTCTCTGCCGTACCATTAAGTCCTGGAATTCCTTGCCGGCGCACGTGTTTCCTTCTTCCTACAGTCCCGGGTCCTTTAAGCGGGGCGTGAAAAAGCATCTGATGAGGCCGTCAAGCTGAGCGCCACCATTGTAGCACTGAACGTGTTTGCAATGGTGCCATAGATAAAAAAAAAAAAAAAATACACATCTAAACTTAATAATGCACAAATAAAGCGGTTCAAGGAACAATTAATTAGACTTTTGCAAAAACCTAATACGGATCTATTCATTATTTGCAAATGTTATGCCTGACGTAATTTCTGTTACTTGAATTAACATTTATGATGCTTCGCGTGGGAGGCGGGAGGTATTTGAGGAAGGTAAAGGTCCAAACTACAATATGTAATTTTTTGTATAAACGCCTTCAAACAATAACAATTCTGATTAATGTATCGTAAAATTGTATTTATCTTAATATCAAATACTACACGTATAAATATCTAGAAGAAAAATGTTATAAGAAGCTTGCTTTGTAAGCTCATGGAGGCCATCATTATATCTTGAAAAAAAAAATGTAGGTAGTTGGAGAAACGCTCACAGAATATACACAGAACACGGCAAAAATATAAAATAAGTATTAAAAGTGTAGCCTGTGAAGTATTAGAATATTTTATTTTCATTTCAAAGACCGCGGTAGCCTAGTGGTATGGGTGGTGGACTGCTGAGACGAGGTCTCGGGTTCGATCCCAGGTTTACCATGGCACACACCAATGACTGCGATGCTTTTCGAAGTTATGTGTGTATTTATCGCAAGTTTATAAGTGCCCGGTTGATGGCAATAGGCTCGCCACCTATTACATTGGGACCTAAATATACACTGGCGAAATGTGGGTGCTTGCACCTCTGCCTACCCCTTCGGGGATATAGGCGTGATAGTATAAAAAAAAAATTCATTTGAATATGGATATTTGATACCGAATTGACTAAACGAATTTCATTGACATTTGGTAAAGAGAGTTAATATTAGTAGAGTTAAGAAGTAAAGATTAGTTTAGCATAACATAATATACGCTATTTTTTATCCTGGCTACAGGTGCCCATGACTTGACTAGAACAGGACAGGCAATACCCTGTAACAAGCGACCTGGCTGCTGAAAAGTGTCAAACCCCGTCAGGCCATTCACTCTTTTCCAATTTCAAACCCATTTGAAAACGTTAGCATAATAAGACCTCAAAATTTCATTAAATACAGTAACATTTAGTTCATAATTTTAATGATTATATTTTTCACTGAAACACAAATAGAGGCACCGACCTTCCGCTACCGTCGACTCTTGCGCAAGCCGAGCGTCGTGCGTGCGAACCATTATCATTACAAAGCTTCGTTGGTACCACACAATGTGGTCTTTGAAGCTAGACTCGAAATGTATTCGTACATGTGTAAGCCTTGGGCACATTACATTGTACACTGTGATGGAATATTAATATCTGGGTTTGAGTAAGCTGCGTTTATGTAACTCGAGTAGTTAGTATGTAAATAAATAAGTTGCTAGCTCATTCATATTTGTATGTAACTTAATGTAGCAACACTTATCCTACTAATAATATTTGAATTGTAAAAGTTTGTGAGTAAGGGTAATTTTATTACATTCTGTCCGACAAAAGACGGTAAATAGAGGGCAAGTACATTGAGCTCAGCCCAGAAGGTAGGTGCTGGCCACCATTCCAAATGTTAAGGGAAGTATACACGACAGCACTGACACTTTAGAGGTATGTCGACTAGCCCCGTGAGCCAGTACCTACTCGTACTTTCCGGACTAATCAGTCATTATAATTCAATCGAACAATTAGCTGCAATCCACAGGTGTCGCCTAATTTTGGGAGGTTTTGGCCTAGGGCTTCCACGCTGCCCAAACGGGTTGATAGATGGTTTTATTTCGAGTTTTCCTTCTCTTGCAATGATATATCGTCTGTGTTTTCCGTTATTTGCCTTTTACCCTTGAGTTTTTCTCCGTAACCTCATGGAATTATAATTGGTGTTTTTTATACCACTTAGGTGACAGATAAGCACACAGCTCACTTGATGGAAAGTGGTCACGTGGCCTATGAACGTTTGGAATACCAGTGTCGTTACCCTACAGGATATTAAGAATCTTTATCACTTCAAATATTAGAGGCATTCCACTCAGCGTACAAAGTTTGATGCGACTCAAGATTAATTAGCCGAATGTTACCCTGATCTATTCGTCGGTATTACAAAATAATGGATACGTAATTTTAAATAACATTTTAATTTTATTATCACTTGCAAACTTATTCGTTCGTGATTAAATACAATGAGTTTAAGTAACGGCTCGTTGTCCGTGATCGGGTCACAGTTCACTGCCGATGACATCCACCATACGCAATTCTGTAAGCTATTGAAATCATTACGTTAAAATAACGTGACTTAAAACGTTTGTGAAGTAACGATGTACGTTTTGCATTTAACCCTTTTTATTACAAATGTAAATGAATATTCTTTATTACATATTTACATTGTTTTAGTGTATTACCAAATCCTTGAGCATATAGTAAACATAATTTAATTTGATATTCGTGACTTAAAGGTTGTGATAAGCTTGATATGTCCGGTATTGTAAGTGATACCACTTACTATCAGAAAGGTTGGCCATAACCTACTTATAAATAATAAAAACACAAGCAGATATTTTTGGGAAAAGAAAAACCGATTTTAATTCGAATCTAGGGGTCCATTTATTTTTATAATATGTATTACCTACATATGTACTTGTATTACCTACAAATTGAGTTGTTGGTAAGGTTTACGAAACATATAAGAACTACGGTGTTCATAAAATTTACAATAAATTAAGCCTCAATCAAATTAGCAATATCAACTAAAATAAAATTAAATCCATTTTCCGGGGTCTATTCTCTTTTCCATAGGTTATTTTTTTATTTTATTTTTACGTGAAACCTTAACTAGAGTCTCGTCTGTTATTGCGGCTTACAAGCTTACAGATGAGGCCCTTGATAGAACTCCATATTTCTATTAATATTTATTTTTCATCATCATTTCAGCCATATTACGTCCACTGTTGAAAATAGGCCTCCCCCATCGACCTCCAATCCGGTTGGAGGCGGTCTGCATTCAACGGGTACCCGCGAATTTGACTATGTCTCGTCTGTCCACCTCACAGGAGGTCGTCCCACGCTTCATCTGTCCCCATTCTCGACCGCGGTCTCCATTCGAGAAACTTTCGACTCCTACGGCCATCTGTTCTTCTTATTTATTATCCATTTTATTTACTATTAGGTAGTTTTTCTTACACCTCGTATTGTTATTTTATTACAATAAATATTTATGGTTCTGTTTATGTTATCGTGAATATTTTAAATCCAATAACGACATTCGTGAGTGATAATCGTGATACACCTGCATTGAATGCTTCACTTCTACATAAAGGGCCTTAACATGAAGAAACATCTGTTGATTGAAATAATTATGAGCCTACAACCGTTAAAATTTAGTATAAAAATGATCAAGAACGTCTAGTCTGACAAAATAATATAGTACATGTACTGAACATTTTGTATCAGTAGATCAAATAATTTTATACTTCAATACTTTATTTATCGATCAGTTTATCCCATTGGAACTGTTTCTACATAAGAACGCATAAAGGAAATTTAGAATTTCTTAGATCGTATCCGTTAACAGAAGCACACTACATGAGGTATCATTTTTATTCCTAAAAACCTTAAAGTCGGTAGAACCTCATTACATAGTGTGCCATTTATTTCTGCAAGAATTACAGTCGATCAAATCACACTATATAAGCTAACTTTTATTTTTTCAACCGACACTGTCGGTAGAAGCACTTCTAATTATAACTGTATAGAATACTTATAAATCCTGAAATGTTACTACTAGTACCAAAACATATTATACTTTCTATACCTTCGATTGCCGATGCCAGTAGAAGCTTATGATGTAGAGTAAAATGTTATTTTCAAAACATTTAGGAGGCAGACCAGAAGGTTAAGAGTCTCTGTGCTGTCAGTGCAAAAGATAAAGAAATATTTCTCGGTTTTCCCACTGATAACACAAAACCTCTCCAGTGAGCTCTGGAAATTTTATTTGTTCAATTGCTACTTTCGAATACATAAAAATCATACGCGCAGCTATTTCATCAATTATGCAGCAGACCAATCAAACAAAACGGCCAATCCTTCCTGTGCAAACACTGAACAATGGAAAACGGAATTTCCTTCGCAGAACAATACCAGCGAGTGGTTATGGGCCCGTTTTCACTGGCCTTACCAACCATTATTGTGTACTTGCGTTTACTTAGTTTTTTATTGTTTTATAGCTTGTTTAGATAGTGGTTTAAGGTCTTTTGGGACATTTTTTACGGACAAATCGCTACAGGTGGTATCAGAATACCACCCATAGCGATTTGTTGATTTGTTGGATTTCACAAACGTACAAATTTTAAAGTATATCTACACTCAAGGACACCTGAGTACACAAGTTCAGAAACTCAAATCAGCAATCAGAGAGGTACCACGTAGACAGAATTATTTTCACTATCACCATTGAAATAAAAAGATTTTTTAAATAGAAAAAATGTAAGGCCCGACAAGAGGCACCATTACAACTGGTGCTTTTCTAAAAATGTATGCGTAACTAACAGAATTAATAAACTTTTTTTGAAAAACAAAAATATTAAAAGAAGAAATGGTTATATTTTCTTGAGCTAAACTGGTCACGCAATTTAGCTAACTTTCCAAAAACAAATTAAACAAAAGTCTCTTTTGACTATTCATTCAGTAGTCAAATAGTAAGATGTTTGCAAAACCGTCAGTATAACACTAATTAACCTAGATTTGTGGTTTTCTAACAGTACCTACTTAATAAGATGGATTGTGGTCAAAATGGCTGAGCTAGAAAGACCAACTATTGAAGTTTCAAGTTATGACTTTCACTTACATACCATGTTTACGACTTGTATGACGTAGCGGCGTTTGACTGCAACGACGTCAGAGGTTGCGGGTTTGATTCACTCTTAGCTCCATATAACGGTTGAAAGATAAAAAAAAGCAAGCGACATCAAGCATTTAAAGAAAATCGATTCTAAACGACATCGAAACATTTCACTGTACAGTGAATTTCCAATCAACTGTCATTATTGTTTTCAACAGTCGAAATGGTTTTCTTTACTTGAGTCTCTGTCTAAGTATAATATATCTACGAAAAAATTATGAAAATTATTTTTTAACTAAAAGCAAGCGAATTGAAGTTGTTTGAGTTCGAAGTTCAATCTCAACTTGAAACACTTTTACGTAACATGTTAACAATTTTAACTGCAGCAGATATCTGCAGAATATCTCCCGGCATATAATTATCTTGGACCTATAATGTGCTCAAAATATGCTCTATACGCTCAGTACCCATAATTAGGGTCTCTTTTGAGGATAGTGCGGTATGCTACAGCGGTGAACGATCTCGAATCTACCAATCATAAGTTTTATCAAAACAATCCACGGGCGTGGGTGTGACTCTCGCGACTTAGGTCCAAGATGTGTACCTTGAGGTATATCTTATTATTGACTAGTGACGTAACTTACGTACAGCATGCATAAGGATGTCTGCGGATATATATTGAGTAACATGTTATTAAATCGGTGCTCTGGCTCGGAAATGAGTTCACGAAACTCAAGCAATAAAATCTCTTTATATAAGGTTAAAAACAAAATAATTGGTTGTTATTGAATATATTCGTTTACAGCACAATTAATTATGAAAATTAGGAGCCGTGGTATCAGAAAGAAAAACCTGCGATAAACGGTAAGATATAGAATAAGGAGTTACATGGCGGAAACCCATTATAAGAAAATATATTGGGGGAGGGAAGGGAACACACCACTCACCCACGGTTTAACAATCCCGGAGATAGCTTTACAAAATAATATTAACTGTCATAGAACAGACTGCCAAACCGCACCCTTCAAAACAAGTAAAAAGACTTCTTACCCGAGGAGAGATGTTGTGCAATATTCCCCAAATACGAAGAAAAAGCCTCAAAACGTGTGTCGCCGCTACACGCTTCAACGTACGACACTACACAGTAGACTGACTACAGTAGATGAAATTGCAGGACACTGTTATTATATTATTAAATTTTAAATATAATATTAAAATAAAAAAAAATGTCAAGGTAGCATCATATTTTGTACAATGTAGCGACTTTCTTCGTTAAATTATACGGAATTCAATGAGCGCGGCAATTATGTAAATTTATTATTATCAACATTATAATTTCTAATTCGTATAGAAGTCAGTTGCTCTCTTTCACGTCTGTGTGCCAGTGAGAGTCAAGTTCAAGGTCTTTTTGAATTTCTAAGTTGGCAACCTCCATGGGGCCTCGTGGGGACCTTGCTCATCGGGCCCTCGGGGCCCAAGTCTAGTTCAGCTGCTAGCTGGCACACAATATGCTGATTGATGGACGAATTTCTGGTGCAGGATTTCCTCAGAGTCAATTGCAGTCACTCCGGTAATTCAAGTATCTTCGAAATAATTTTAAGTAATCATAAGGCCCCGTCATCTTCACTTGCCATCGTATACATACTGTTTATTAATAAACAAGACTTTGAGGCAGGCCTTGTGACGGTATTCGCCAATGAAAAAGCCATAAGCCAAAAGAAAAAAAAAGGAGAGCCTTTAGAGGCAACCGTGAATAATACTTACACAAGAACAATAACAAAACGAAATGATTTTATTTTGTAAACCAAAATTCCTTTTGTTTCATTAGATTCAATAGGTTCTGCCAGTTTTGCTAACTCATGAGCCAGTTTACAACAGGTCATTGTATTTAATACCCAGCTACTGCCGTTACCGACTATCTTGTCATTGTTCAATCACATTGAGCGTTACGATTCAATCTATTAACAACTGATTCCAACTCAATTAATTACATAATAAGTATTTCAATTGCTCTAACAATAGAATCATTTTCTATACGACATTGAACCTTATGTATTCGTGTTAAGACTATAGAAATAAATCCCTAAAATAGAATGTGTTCCGCTGTACGCGCACACAGTCTGTTTTAAACACATACGTTGCGCAAAACTAACTAAATACATAATGTACGATACTGCAATCAAATTTAAACTTTGAGAACATGATGTAAGGTTGTTATTTGGACGTGGAATTGTTTTCATATTTGAGTAGAAGTTACGCTCTTATTACATGAACGCATTATTGCAATTAACGTTAATAGTATACGGTTTCGATTACAAACGCGTTCAATCGTATATACTGTTATAAAATTGTGAATTAGTCGTGTCTGTACATTGAATATATGAAAAATTGGGTTATGCTATATTTTCATATCAATAAATTAGCCTGTCGCAGTCCATTGCTGAACATAGACCTTTTCTAATATTGGAAGGCTTTGGCCTACTGTTTCTAAAGTCCGTGGAATGCAGAAGGTGCATTTTTCCTGACCAAAAAAAACAAAAAGAAATAATAAAGAAAAAGGGTTTAATTTCGAATTTTCCGTCTATTGCAGCGATATCGTCTGAATGAGTCGTGTCTACATTGGAGATATTAAAAAAAACTTAGATTATGCGACATTCTGAAAACAATTTCTTTTTGAATTTTTGTTTATTCGTGATAAATGTTAAAACAATTGAAAGAACGTCGATACAGGTCTATTATTTTGGTGTTGTTCTGATAAATTCTTACGTTAGGTTTGATCGTAATCGTTTGGCCAAAAAACACAATTACATACATACTTACTGATATTCACACGGGCGGAGTTGCGGGTAACTGTTAGTGTAGCAATAACCTTCTCCGGGTGAGCCTCCCGCTTGTGTTAATTTATTACGATAGCTGTAGGTAACGAGGTTCGAATGAAGCTAAAAGCCTACTTACGCCTTTGAAAGTTGGCACAAGGATTTTGTGTTATTACGTTTCATATTGTTGACTCTTTCCGCAATTATCATTCATTGAATTAGAATTACCTGATATTGCTGTAGGTACGTTTGTTTACGTTTAAAGACATGAGAGTACCCTATTTGTATCTATATCAGTAATAGATTAAATAATGTAAGTAATTAACAAATAATAAAAAATATTTTCTTTATATTTATTTAACATCATGCACAACGTACATTGGCGGACTTAATGTCGTAGGCATTCTCTACCAGTCAACCATACAGTGGTACAGAGCTATGAGGAGGTAGACACTAAAGAAGTTACATTTTAGAAGATATAATAGAAAGATAGATATAATAGAAGTTACATAGAAGCAGTACATATAACAATACATACATTCTCCCTCATTCTTTTTGTTTGGAGTGCCTTGTCTAGACCCAAAGTAAGTACAGCTGAACTGACTCGTAACGGTTGTGACAATTTTAGAATGCGAATAAAGATATTTAAATACACATTTTATTTTGAAAATGGACAAATCCTTTGTGGCGTGGTAGTAGTAAACGCGACTACTACATTCTATACCCACTCAGTGTAAATATATGTATTCATTTATATGAATAACAGACTTATAATATACCACCCGCCATATATTATGTTGAACGCCACCAAATGCACGCCATCTTTGGTCTTTATTTGCCGGAGGTGAGATAGTAGTCAATATATTCCTCGCACCCTGGCAGACCCCGGGGCCGTCTCTTTCAAGATGACCTCCGTCGGGTATTGTATCACTACTGAAACTTGTCATGAATCAAATATTTCAATATCTAGTACACTGTTTCACCCTAGAGCGTATGTGAGACAGACAAGTACATCTGATACATGCGGGGAGAGTGAAGTCAGTGTACCGTGGCATGTTTTAATAACATTCTTTGTACACATTGCGCCCGTGCACATAGTACGAGCGCGTGCGCCGCTAAACGTATTTCAGACGAAATCGGCAGAGCGTAGTGTGCTCTTTCGATATTGTTTGACTTCATCATTTCAGCCACAAGACGTCCACTGCTGAACATAAGCCTCCCCCATCGACCTCCAATCCGACCGATCCAATGGGTATCCGCGACTTTGACTATGTCGTCCGTCCATCTCGCAGGAGGCCATCCCACGCTTCGTCTACCGGTACGCGGTCTCCATTCGAGAACCTTTCGGCTCCAATGACCATCTGTTGTTTGACTTAAAGAGTGTATATTATTATTAACTTACCGACAAATAACTTGATACCGAATCGCGAAAGCAACGAGGCTGAACATAGGCCTCTTCCAATGTTGGGAGGCTTACGCCTATTTTTTTTATCGTGCCGAAAATCCCCACGGATACTACCTCTACCAAAATCGGTGGAGGTGATTATGTCGGACTCGAACCGACCAAAACGCAAGTCGTCCATGGGTCCTTGATTGAGGTGAGATTATACAAGACATATCTCTCAGATCCCTTTTGAGATGACTCTCTTCCGCTAATGTGGAGACCATGGTGTCCAGATCTAGCCCCTGAGTATGGAGTGGCACATTGCCCCGCCACCATGGCCTGCTTCTGCTAGGGTATCAGGCGGCTCCACGATGAGCCGCCTGTCACCTTAGCAGATTAGGCAGATGGTATGATTATTTTGGGTATGTAAGTAAGCTATAGGTAATAAAGCTTCACAAGAGCGTTAAATTCCTATCCAATAACAACATCAACTTGTGCGCATATTTGGGCATCCCACGTACAACCTCACTCAGTTTATCACTTTATTGTAGGCGACGAACTTGAATACATATATACTTATATATTAATTATATATCTATACTATTGCTATATAAAGAGGTAACATTTGTGAGTTTGTGAAGTTGTAGGGGATATCCTCTGTAACTACTGAACCAATTGCGAAGATTCTTTCACCAATAGAAAGCAACATCATAAGTAAGTATCATAGGCTATAGGTATATCATCACGCTAATATCAACGGGAGCGCAGCAGTAATCATATATATATATTAATAAATCCTTCAGATTCCCACACATTATATGAACACTATTAAATTACAGGCATATTTTGGGTTTAATATATTTTTATTTTTTAGGGTCAAAAAATCTTATCTTGTGCTTTGGAGCTATTGCGTATACTACAACCCTATTGGATCCTTTGTGTGACCCCAACCTGACCTTTACATTTGCGTAGGGGTAGCCTTCTCAATTAGGGTGGTTATTTCTCTTAATAGTAGGTGCATATAGTCCTCTGGTTTGTGGTTAAGATAAGAAAAGAAGTTACGGGGTTATAGTTCCGTGGAAGCCGTGGGTAGAAGATAGTATCTCATAAGTACAATGCTGAATGGCATTCCAGAACATTACATGTACATAGTTAAGTATTTGCAGCGCGTTTAACGCATGGTCGAAACGTGACATCATATGATCACAAACGTGCCTTGTCACTCTTTATCACCTTGTGTTCATTACATTTATTGATCGAGTGTGCATCTCCATATCAGAATAAATAAATGTTCTACCACATTTACGCGAAATAACCAAAGCAGCTTGTGTTATTGTGGATTTAAAATGAGGTATAGGATACTGAATGAGACTGCGAAAAGACAAAAGGAAGGTAGGACGCCCCCTAGCCTGGACTGATGACCTGAAAAAGGTGGCTGGGACAGACTGGATGCGGAGGGCAGAGAATAGGGAGCAGTGGCGCACATTGGGAGAGGCCTATGTCCAGCAGTCGACTGCGATAGGCTGATTGATTGATTGAAAGGATACTTAGAATTTCTTTGTAAAATATATTATATACACATACTAATGCAAAAAATACATATTTATACATTAAAATATTAGCAGTGAGTGGGCATAGAACCCAGGTCTCCTTCGTAGCAGTCGAATAAGCCGCTACGCCACAATGACCGTCTGTAAATGTTTTGAAACATAGGTACATAAAAAAAGTTCTACGAAAACATAGTTTCACTACAGTGAAAGTCATTATTTCAAATTTAAATGCTAATATCCATTTAGTAACGATTATACATACATAATAACATTATGTATTCATTTCTATGCAAACCTGTGTATTCATCGGGGCATATATTTTTAACTCAAAATATGCTACCATACAACATACCGTGTTATTTGGGTGACTTTTGAGAGTAGTACAGAATACCACAGCGGTGGAAGAGCTCACAGCTACCAATCATGTTTTGAACCACTTTGGTGGCAGACAAGCACAAGGTCCACCTGATGGAAAGTGATCAACGTGGTTTATAGACATTTGCCATATAGAGGCATCACACTGTATAAGTTGTATGTATGTATGTTATTTTGGATAGATTGTATCAAAGCAAATCGCGCGGTCTAAGGCCACGATTCTATAGCCACTCAGGTCCAAGATATGTGCCCCGAGGTATATTAAAGACTACTTTGAATAGGTTTACAAGATTTCTGTAATCTGCTACATTTAAACTTGTTAACATGTTACGTGAAAGTGATTAAAGTTTAGATAAAAAATGCTGTTTACAGTGATTGATGGTTTGGTGCAGTTTTCTTAGAAAGTAAGCCATAACTAATGTTTAACGCATATATTTAGCGTTGCCAGATATAAGGTTGGAGCCTGCGGACATAAAGAGCTGGTTTATTAATGAAAATGAGTGACTTCAAATCATATTTTTGACACATGGAGCCATGCAAGAAGTGGACTAACCAAAAACAAAACCCTCTAGACATTTTACTAGCTTGGCTTTGTCATTTGGTCTCACTTTGAAACAGTCACTTGTAAAGAAAAGATAGAAGAGTTTAAAACAATACATACAATATATTATATACATACAATACAATACATATTGTGAAATAATTTTTAGAAATTTAGAAAGAAAGAAACCGTTGCTGCTATTACGTTAGAATATACACTTTTATTTTATGTTAGGGAAAATGTGAACCAAGATGATAGGATCAAATCCACAAGTCCCTTGCAGTACATTTTCCATATTCTTCAGTGTACAGACCACAGAACAGAAACTAAGTAAAACTAGTAGAAATGTGACACGATAATTTCAGTAGCAAACCGATGTCGCCAAACTCACACATACAACCGTTAATACTTCCGTGCATACTAGTAAAAAATTTCTTTGAGTGGTGAATTTACTACTTTATTAACTTTTAAACTTTCGCGTTCCATGATTATGATAATATGTAAACGGGAATTAATGCGATCATGGTATAGGTGTATACATACCTTTGAATGCCTGACGTTTCGACCAGGTTACTTTACTACTACTTTTAATGCCATATTAGTGCAAATCATACATACTACAAAACGAAAACACACCTAACCCTTTTTAAGGTAGTGGCAGCTATACTGCCACCTTCTCTTTTTTTTCAACCATTCAATATAGCGATTACTTTGCTATAGATAAAAACGTATTTATGGCGTTTCATACTGTGGATCGAACAAGCTTGAATATTTGCGAAAAAGTTTAGCCGTATTCTGACAAAACGGTTCATATTGACAAAATTATTATCCTTCGTTGTGTTTCGACTACATCAGACTTCCACTTTGATTTTTGTTTTCCATGGTATAGACATACACAGGCAGTTTAAAAATATTAAAAGGTAATTTATTGCAGTAAAACTAACTTTTAAGAATAGATTCCTTGATAACATTTAACATTTTTAATATTCAATGCCAACGTATTAGCAGTTATAATACTTGTAATATTTAAAAGTTTAGACAAACAATCGGTTCGGCCTCCGTCTACGAATTTTAATATAATAACTTATTTAACAAACCAAAATAACTTAATTTTCCTACGAACAATATCCGTGCTTAGTAGAATTTCATGGTAGGGCATGCATATAAGGGCAGCTGTTTTGGTCAGCGTATTGTCTTGGACAACTTGCTGACAAAATATTAAAATCTTTGTTTGACAAATTTTATATAAAAACATGTAAGTTACAATGAATTTTAACGTCTTCCGTAGTTTATCGTTAGAGTTCTACACACAGTCGAGGGCAAGCTCGTATTCAGCGCTGTGCATCTATTTATATGCTTGAATATGCATTTTTCTGGATATTTCTGTATAATAGTATATCATTTACTTGGTAATTAAGACCAAAATTCCATCGAAACTTGGATGCTTTTAAGTTTGAAGTGCAGCTAACTAAAATTACAGTTACTGTCAATGACAGAGCCTTTAAAGAGAAATACCGTAAACATCTATTTGGTTTGTAAATTTATCTTCAAGATTCTTAAGAAATTAATAAAAAATTGTTTAGATCAACACATAAATCGACGATAATACGCCATAAATATTGAAATATGCAAGAATCTGATTGCGCAAGAAATATTACCGTAAAAACAATCTGACTCAAGTATCGATATCTTTTTTTATACAATTACAGATGAATGAAGAATACGCGTTAGTTCGTCTGTGTGTGGGTTAATTTTCAACAACATAACAATAAATTAATTAGTCATACATAGATATTCACAGAATATAACATTAGGTTGTATTTTTCAAAACACTATGAGGATAAATATTGTTATTTTCTTTATATTCTCTCTCAATGTTACCAAACGTGACTGTTATTTTTTTGTTTTGCTATTTTATCTTACAAAATGTGTTTTATGAGATCAATATTTGCTATCAAAGGATATATCTACTACGTAGTTTTATTGGCTACTGCATGATCAAGTATTGTCTTAAAAATATAAACTGGTTGTCTGATTTCAATGAATGCAGTAACACAAGGTGATACTTGATATGCGTGTATTATTTATTTTTAATATAATTGTAGTGTGCAGCAGCAGCAGTAGCAGTTCTCATTCAATCTATCAGCCCATCGCAGTATACTGGTGGACATATACCTCTCCTAATGTTGGGAAGATTTGGTCTACTGTTACAATATTGGTCAGAAGGGTTGGCAGAAGATTTCATTTCAAGTTTAGCTTCTTTCAAAAATTCTAATTTGAAATTTAAAAATCATGATTCTGTACAGACACTAAACGGCACTTACAAAAGGTCTAAAATCAGTGAGCGAATGGACCACTGGCACTGGTTCTAAACGTGGCACTGTGAAGACTTCGGCAAGAAACTCACCGGAACCTGTAGTACTGTGTTTGTAATGGTAACCCTCTTTCCTTCAGCTTAACATCAGGCGAGGTGAAGTCGTCTGCACGTGCGTCTGGATGAGATGGGGTAGTGATATTAAACAATCAGCACTTCGTAATTATATGTTGGATGAAATGTTTGTTAACATGTATGCCAGGGTTCTGGCGAATGAAATGAATTGGACTCTTAACCCAATATTTAAGAAGCATGACTATTTGCTCAACATAATCATGATTCATAGGTTAAGAAACTTCAGCGGCTTACTAGAATGCGTACGGCTTGCAACTAATATTTGCAACCACATTTTTCTTTTTGTGCAATCTGAATATGCAAAAAAATTACGAGGTGTTAACATTATTACATAAAACAGTTTTGATCATCATAACGACCATTTAATTGCGGTGTTATACAATGGTTGCATAAGGGACGAACCGGGAACTGTACCGCCCACCAAACAGTGTGAATTACTTCTAGTTGATTTTCATCCGTAACAGTTTTGCGAAATTGTTTAGCTAACATACTGTTACAATCGTTTATAATCGTTAATAATATCATAATCGTTAATCGTTAATAATCGTTAATCGTTTTACAATCGTTCTTTTTTCGAGTGGCAACACTCGCGTAGGTAACATCGCCCGCGTATTTAAAATCTTTAAAAATAGTAAATATTAAGTAAAAAGTGTTTATCTGGTGAAAAAGTTGAAGTATTCATCGATCAGCTCTAGTGATATCGTTCGCAGTTCATAATAGTGAATACAATACATTATAACAACAGTTTCAAAACCTCAATATTAAGGATACTTAAACGCTTTAATTAAACATCAAATTTAACTCTGAGTAGTGTAATATGCAACTATAAACCTAAAGAAGAAAGTGTAGACTATGTGAAAGTGAAATAACTTGGATTGTGAAGTATTTTCAAAATATTTTTCAAAAGGCGGTTACTCCAAAATCATATTCGAAAATTTGAATTTCTAATACACTACAATTGTAAACAAAAATACTACTACCGCCATCTTTTACCGAATAGCCGAACCAAAGATACATCAGTTGACACATATACTTCAGTGTTGTCATTGCCAAAATAAATAATTTTGTACCTGGGTTGCCGCATTGGTGGACATATTTCTATTTGTGGGAAAATAAATAAATACGGAGAAAAATAAAATTTAAAATAATTAAAAAGTCAGAACAATAATATTATGTGCTTTCCATTGAATTGCGTGGCTGCAAGTGAAGTGTCAATGTTAACAAAAGTATAGAAAAGGGTATTTACAATATTCGGAATTGTCGAGATTTAAAGCGGCACATAGTGAGAAGTAGCTTAACTGCGACACCTAATTAGAAAGTAAAAGATGCCTTTGACCACCAATTTATTAAAAAACAAAAACAATAAGATGATGCCACCAGTTAAATGCAATAAATGCAATGGGACTAAACTCAGAAAAGACACTAAAACGTCTATTTGGAGTTGCAACAACTGCAAACAAAGAAAGGAGCAAAATACACCTACTTCGGAACAGTCATTCGTAACTATGAGGAAAAAGCAAAATACACCTGTTACCAGTTCCCCTGCTGAGACAGGGAATTGTCTCACTACTGTAGCAAATAACCAACTAGAGTCCAATCCCACATTCAACGATACTATTGGCATAATTGACCAGCCGTTATCTCGAAGTATGGACTGCAATACGTTGGACCTATTGACACTACAGGAATTCCTGGAAATGCAGGAGTCAATGAAAGCACTTCAGTCGGAGCTGAGTAGTTCGCAGAATGAGCTGGAAATAGTTATTCTTGAAAACAATGATCTTCGAGAGCAAAACATAAAACTGCTTAAGGACAACTGCACATTAAAAAAGCTGTTAACTGTGTCATCGAGTAATACTCCGATAAAGAAAGGCAGATCCTCCCTACGGCAAGTAGAGGTAAGTGCCTTTTGCACACCATCACGACGAAGTACTTCGCAAGCGACAGAGATAGACACCAGTGGTACAGTTGCATTGATGCAGGATACGATCGCAGATTTGGAGCAACAACTGAAAGAAGCCAAGAAGGAAATAGATATCCTCTGTGAAAAAATTCGCGATCTCGAACAGTATATCAAAGAAGCTTGTAATGGTAAAAATTCATTGTCTTCTCAGTGTATACAGACTATTAGCAACGATTCTTCAGAATATTCACATAATTTCGCAAAAAATAAATTATGTATTTTAACGAATGTTAGTTCCTGTGGTACACAACGGGTGGTTGATAATACTTTCAGTTATCACTTTGATTATTGTCGGTATATATATACGAATAGTTCTGTAAAAGAACTATTGAATAATATAGATGGTAAGTTGCGGGGCTATAATATGAATGATTACTGTATTATTATGTTGAGTGGTCATGAAATTAAGCACTCAGACTGCATGGGTCTAATAAATTTTATAAGAGAATCTCTAAAGCATGTTAACTACACAAATATTGTAATATGTACTCCAACATATATCTGTGGGGCCCCTATATATAACTATAGTATTGAATTATTTAATAGTCAGCTGTATCAAGAGCTATGTCACTCTACTTACGCTTATTACTTCGATACAAACAGTTACCTCTCCTTTGACATGTTCTCGCACAATACAGGGCGTATTAATAGAAATGGCTTTAGAACTATATACCGGGCAATAAGGGATAACATAAAAATTGACATGTCTAAATATTCCTCCACTCATGTGGCACCTGCTGGTGGTGCTGAAACTCTCTCTCAGTTTTTTCTTGAGTAGCAATGTATGTAAGCAAAAGCCTGTAAAAAAAATACATATATTAAAAAAACAAAAGCCCAAAAATAAAGTACATGCTATTAAAAGTGTAATTTATTATCAAAATGTAAGAGGTTTGCGTTCTAAAACCACAGTTTTCTACAATAATATCCTTTGTAATTCGTATGATATTGTAGCTCTCACGGAAACATTCCTGAATAGTTCTGTAAATGATGCCGAATTACTCCCATCAAATTATGTAGTACTGCGAAAGGATAGATATGGTGATACTGGATATGGTGGATTATTATTGGCTGTCAAAGATAGTTATACAGTGAAGAGGATAACAGATGTGGACGGACTGACTGAGGATAAAGAATTACTATTTGCGACACTGTCTAAGAAAGGTGTTACCATGTTTATTTGTGTTGTGTACCTGCCTCCTAGTTGTGGGGTTGGTTTGTATCTAGATGTATTGTCTTGTATAGAAAACGCAATTAGTGCATACAGTGATTATAAATTCGTAGTTGTTGGGGATTTTAATCTTAATTCCTGCACTAGCACAGTGATAACACAATTCGAAATGTTTTTAGAATTCTGTAAGTTGCGACCCTGTTACCAAATCTATGATAATACCACGGGAAAGTACAACTTGGACCTGGTTCTCACCAATGATGAGCCCAATAACTTCAACATAGTTTCCGATATTGAGCCTCTTGTACGATTAGATACCGGGGCCAATCACCCTGCTCTAGAAATATACTCAACCTTATTTAAAACTAATTTAGTATATTATCCACCGTCTCTATCAGAGAGCAATAACTCGAATAACCCTAACCCCGAGTGGAACTTTCGCAGGGCAGATTTCCAAGGGCTGTATGCTGAAATTGCTCGCATAGATTGGAACGACCTACTCCTGCAGACTGATGTTAATGTGGCTGTAGACACTCTTTACAAAAAGTTAAACAGCGCCATTAGTAATCACGTCCCTAAAAAAAGTATACCACGCAACCAGAAATATGTCTATCCAACATGGTTTACTGGAGAGATCATTCACTATATTAAATTAAAGCATTATAATTTAAAAACATACAAGGAAAAGGGCTTAGAATTTAACAAAGAACTTTTTAAATATTATAGGTCTAAAGTCAAAGTACTAATTGAGAGTGCTTTCCAAAACTATCTGAAATCAGTGGGTAACAAAATTACCAGTGATCCCTCTAAGTTTTGGGAATATGTTCGAGATAAAAAAAAGGACAGACAGCAAAGCAAGGAGTTTACATATGAAAATAGATCAGTACAAGGACAAGAAGCTACTGACTCTTTTGCTCGTTATTTTAGTTCAGTGTTCCATAAAAATATTCCGCTGTTGGACCCTCAGTTGGCGGAATGTGATGCGCATATGCAGGGGTCTGGGGTTGGCATCCCTTACATTAATAGTTCAGATCTGCGGGTTGCAGCCCGGCGCCTTAAATCGACATCGGCTTATGGGCCAGACAACGTACCTCCTTTTCTGGTTAAGGATTGTCTACCTGCTCTTGAAGAACCTTTGCTATATGTGTTTAATCTCGCCATGCAGTGTAGTTCCTATCCTGATACTTGGAAGGTTTCGCGAGTCACGCCAGTGCCCAAAAACGGGACGTCGACAGATATTACCAATTTTAGACCCATTGCAATATTGTCAGTATTTAGTAAATTATTTGAGGCTATCATCAATAAGTATATAACAGTTCAAGTCCGTACTCTAATAAATGACTCACAGCACGGCTTTCGTCCTGCGCGATCTACTATTACTAATCATACTTGCTTTGTAGATTACCTAAAAACTAACGTAACATCCGGCTGTCAGGTTGATGCCGCATATTTCGACTTTGAAAAGGCGTTTGATCGCGTGGATAATGATATCCTCTTGACTAAGCTGTCTTCAATAGGATTTGATAAACAACTTATGAGATTTATGGCGGATTACCTTGCAGACAGAAGACAGTATGTCAAGTTGGGTAGCCATAGATCACAAGACTACTACACGAGGTCCGGGGTGAGTCAGGGTAGTACCCTAGGCCCAACTTTATTTCTTATTATGATTAATGACCTACCTACTGTCCTGTCCCGATCAGAGTGTTTAATGTTTGCTGACGATCTCAAGTTGTTTATATCAGTTAGAGAAATTAATGATTGTGAGGCACTACAACGAGATATTGACGCAGTTGCAGAATGGAGTAAATCTAATAAACTGTCATTAAATATCTCGAAATGCAAACTTATTACCTTCACTCGATCACATTCTCCAATAGCAGTGTCTTATACGTTGGGTGGGACACAGCTTGACCGTGTTACATCCATTCGGGATCTTGGCCTGATGCTTGACGCAAAATTGAACTTCCACGAACATATGAAAAACACATGTAAGGCAGCAAACAGATCTCTGGGGTTCATAATGAGGACAGCATCCCAGTTCAACAACGTATTAGTGGTAAAACTCCTATACAATGCATATGTGAGAAGCAAGTTGGAGTACAACGTTATTGTCTGGAGCCCCTACGAAACAACTTATACCCTAATGATCGAGAGAATACAACGCAAGTTTGCCCGGTATCTCTACAAGCGCTCATACGGATATTATCCATTCCTATATCCCTCACTCTTTGTTACAGGGATGGTGGGGCTTGAAACTCTAGAACTTAGGCGAAATTTCCTGCACGTGATACATTATTACCTGTTACTTAATAATAAGGTAGATAACCCAACCGTCCTGGCATGTCTTAATTTATATGTCCCAAATAACTATATGCGCGCCACCGGGCGTCGCCAGCATCGCCTTTTGGTAACGCCACCTACATGGCGCGTGCCACAGGCTGCCACTTGCCCCACTGCAAGGGCGATCGGACTAATAAATGGTCTACTGTTATGGAATCCCGATGTAGATATATTCTCAGAGAACATACATCAAATGACGAGAAACGTCTTAACTTATTTGAACGCAACCTCAATTAGAATGTAATTCGGACATTTTATTAGTATTATTTTAGTATTATTGTTATTGTTATTTATTTTATTATTGTTATTATTAAGATTGTTATATTCGCTTAAATATTTACAAGTACCTATGTTGTAGATTAAATTAGATTAAGAATTATTAGTATAACATTATAAGCGCTTTGGTGTTTCTCACTGTTAGCTTGTATTGTTCTAAATGAATAAATAAATAAATAAATAAATAAAAAAAAAAAAAATAAATAAAAATAAAATAAATCGTTTTAGTTTGGTTTCTATTCTTCAAACACTTGTTTAATTGATTGTGATTTATAGGAGCGGATCAGTGCACAAGTAGAGTTTATTATCTTAGTGCAATCATATTGTATTTTCCGCGGAAGGTTAAGTAGCAGTGAATTAACACCCACATTTCAGTAGTCATTATATTCGAATCCAAGTTATATAAATACGCGTACAGCCAAAGAGTAGAACGTCCGTTCTGAATTGTGTTTCCGGATAGCTATTATTTGGAAGTCTTCAAGACTAGAGTGAATAGGTTACTTCTAGGCAAGCGTGCTCCACCGTCGACCACATCATCACTTGCCACCAAGTGAGATAGTGGCAAAACGAGAGCCTATCAAACATAAAAAAAATAAGGGGTGAGCCTATTGCCGTATTTCGTGCATTATTTCTGACTCGAGCTGTGCATCCGAAGCTGGCTTTTCGCAATAGTTACCAATTATGTTGTTTTTTTTTTTGAATAATTTATTGAGATTTAATCCAAATAGGGAATGCAAGCGAAGCGAATTATATTATTTAAATATTCTATATTATATTAATATTGTTAATATTCTTTGAAGTTCTAAATAAAGTTCGTCATTTTTGAGATTAGAGCTTGGGAAAAGGCATATTGGCAGCGAGTCCCGACATTAACGCGGGTGGATTTGAGGACTACAGTATAGAATGGGTACATACATAACGTATTAAAACCTCTTATTTTCCTCTTTAAATATACATATTTTTATGCAGATTTTTTATCTTAATTTTATGATAATCATTCAGTTAATGTGTTTAGCTCATAGATTGTTTGTCACCTTTGTACTTACCACATTTTGTGCAAATAAATATATTCTTATTCTTATTCTTAAACAAAAATTTTATGATACACTTTCGATGGTAAAGTGTTGTAATTAAGTGTTACAAACATTGACTCAACAAAACATCCATTTAATGAATTTTAATGAAAATCGTGTTTCGTTTTACGTATTTATTATTGCCATACATCGTCTCCTCTGAACGTGTGTCGAATGTTATTTAAATAGAGGTCTTATTACGTAGTGTCAACGTGCAGATTGTTTTATCAAAAGTTATAGAATGCTAATAATGTAAATATGCTCACTGTTACCGTTGCGAAAACGGAATCGCATTACAATTATTAGTAGTGGAATTACAACCGCAGACGGCTGACCGATATAGGTAGTTCCACTGGTTCTACTTGAAATCACATTGATATTGTTTCATTTGTTGTCGTTTTATCGACATCGTGAGATTTATTTGTTTTTTGCATTCCAGTCAAGTACCGTGAAAATTAGACTCTAAAGGACCTGACATAAAGTTTAAGATGTTGAACTTGTCTTGCTACCGAGAGTTTTGGGTTCGAACTCACTCTTAACCCAATGCGATTATATGAATACCATACCTATATTGGAAAGTAAATAGTTTATAGGATGTGTTGATTTATAGGAGATGTAGGTGCTAGCACCTCTGTCTACCCCTTCGGGGACATAGGAGTGAGTTTATGTTTTGTTATATTTATAGGATTATAAGATTTTAAATCAAACTGTAGTTGTGGTTTTCAACAGCAGACCGAGCATTCTGCGAATGAGAATCACTAATATTGAGACTTCCCCGTTAAATATCTTTATTAGCATAAAAATTAAACATCAGGTATACTTACCTACATATCTCTATACAGAGATACGCAGTCCATTCCAGTATAAGTCACTTACAGGTACATTACTGTTAAAGTTTGCTACAGAAATCGACAAGTAACTTGGCAAGAACCGTCAGCGCATCTGAGACGATTTTTGGGTCTCTTTTGCGGTAACGCACATATAATACAAAATAAATTATGGCATTCTGGTGAATGAATAGAATAATGACAAGCATTTTTTGTGCCTCTAAGTGTACGATGCGCGAACTTACCCCAACTACTACAAAACCTTGCCAAGTTAGATGCCGTGCACTGTACATGTTTTATGTTTTAGTTAAGATACTACAGGTGGCTAGGACAGACTGGATGTGGAAGGCGGAGGATAGGGAGCAGTGGCGCACATTGGTAGAGGCCTAAGTCCAGCAGTGGACTGCGGTAGGCTGATTGATTGATAAGATACTAAATAACTAGAAACATTTTAAATATAATATGATAATTGCGTGTGATATATTTGTATTACTTCTACTTTAAGCACTGAGATATAAGAATTAAATTTCACGTTAGATAAATTTAAATTATAATAGAACGTTCCCTAAAGTAATATTGGGAATAACATGACCCGCTGACCAATAGAGACCTCTCATTTTGACCCATGGTTTATTGATTTAACCTTAAAGTACGATTATCGATTTAACACCCGATCATTCGTAATTATTATGTATCGAATTATTAATTATTATGTTGCTGCAATATTGTTAACTGTTCTTTCATAGTAAGGTTACAGGCAGACAATCTAATGCTGTGCTTTAGTGCTGGTTGCATGCAAAGCTTTGTACTTTAAAGTCCGGGATTTGCTTATTATTTTTTATTGATTTTTTGACTTTTACAAGATCAACTAATGTTAGACTTCCCAAATCAAACCAAATCAAATCAAATAGTTTATTTGCTAGAATATGGTACAATAGATATTACAAAATTATTTGTTTCCTCACATTCTGCCACATTCGGCGTGCAAATATTCAGATTATAGGTACCCACTAATACATAAAGGCTAAGATTAATTACATTAATGGGTCTTGTTAAGTATTATTGTATCGTCCAAGAAATCATTAATATTATAATATAATTTATTTAATAACATGTCAAATAATTGTTTCTTAAATAATGTCATACGTAGGTATAACTTGGAAAAACTTGGAGGATAGCTAGCTTTCGTCCATTGTTTGACGCACGTGTTTCCTTCTTCTTACAGTCCCGGGTCCTTTAAGCGGGGCGTGTAAAAGCATCTGATGGGGTCGTCACCATTGTAATATTGTACGTGTTTGTAATGGTGACCCTCTTTCCTGAGACTTTGCGTTCAGCTTACAATCAGGCAAGGTGACGTCGAATTGATGTGCCACAAAAAAAGTGTATCAATTATCAGGAGAAGTTAAATTAGAGTCCCAAAAGTTGATAGGGTCATGTACACCATATTATGAATTCTTTTTCTTCGATTCGATGCCAACTTTTACTACAATTAGATGTGATCAGTCCGGAATTCAACGACACTGACGGCCTCCTTGCTTAGATCCCGAGTTGTTGGTTTTGGAGCACAGCGAACACGATAGAAGATGAGCCATTGTTTGTAGAGATGCTCTCAGTCACAGCCTGTGATCTTCTGCATTAGGGTAGCCCCATGTCACCTGGTTCACCCTGCAGCAGTCAACTCGTGACCTTAATTTATTAACAGACATCCAAGTCGTCCATCGCAGTTCATGCACGGGTGATAGGTTTTCGGCGAGCTGAATTGGATTTGAAGGGAGACGCATACTCGTAGTATATAATTTAAATCGAAATTGTTTATAAACTACGGCAGGAAATATATTGCATGGACCTGTTGCCATTAATCAATAATTAAGTTTCTCTCGATTACGTATAATTTCGATACAAAACAATTGAGTGAATTATAATTATATGCATTTGGACGTTTATACTAGTTTTTTATTACTCGCTTGGCAGTTTCTATTTCACATATGTTTAATTTATTTATCCGTTCAACTCATTTCACAAGCATATGTAATAACTGCCTCAAGGGAATTGTCTAGCTTTATTCATTTCAAACTACATACAACCTTTACGATTAGAACATAAAATTTAAAATTCCATGCGCCTGCAACGGCTGATAAGCCTCACAAATAAGTTAGTATACGTTTTGCCGTTTAAACATATCAAATTATGTACACAGTGAAGTCTGTACGACGAAGCAAATTAGCGGATAGTTGAAGGCAACATTCGGACGAAAATGAACTTTATCCTATCGCAATAAGAGTGGTTAATAATAGGCAGGTTGAGAGCGTGCAATGCAGATGTTATCACCGAGGTTGTACAGCGGAAAACGAAGAGGCTAGCGAGAACTGCAACCCAACGATGTACGTTTTTTTAAACGTATATTTTATTATTTCATAATAGGCAGTAGGGTGGAGTGTGTGTTGAGTGAGATTTGTTGATAGCAAAAGGAATGTAGGCATACGAGAGAGCCTTTGAGAGTTTAGAGGAGTAATAGATATGATGAGAGTCGAAAAAAATATACTGAGGCAGTTAGTATACGTGGAATGATTACGAAATCGAGCATATAAAGGCAAATGTAAGTGAACTAGTCGGTTTGGGTCGACCTCGATACGCTACAACATTTTCAATTATTTTGAAAAATAGATTAGAAGCAACTGATTTGTGACCTATGAACGGTTGACGACTATGGTTGGATTTCACCAAAAAAAAATGACTTAACTATACTGCGGTATCTCGTTTTTTGAGCCACCATTTACAATTAAGTTGCCCCACATATAGATCGATTTTAGGAATAATGAAGAAGAAAAGGACCGAAGAAATGACGAGAATAAAAAGGGAAGAAAAGACAATTTTAATGCTTCCGTTAATGACATGTAGATATTGTTTGCATTCTTCAAATTTTCTCCAAATTTACGAGAAGGGAGAAGGAAAGGTGAGGTCTCCAATACTCCTACAACTTTTAATAGCATCGTTAAGTGACATGTAGACATTGTTTGCATCCTTGGAATTTTCTCTAAAGTCATCAAGACACTTTAATTTTTAGCAGTACATATTAAACCAATAGTTACAATGAGGACGGAGGTAGCAAGGCTCAGGTCAAGGCGCCTACAATGTCGTCCACCATTGTCTACTAATTTACACAGCAGTTGTTCAAATGTGGGTAGTTGTGCACTATTATTTAACGATCGCCATTGTGGCTGAGTGCCTGACTGACTCTAGATAAACATCGAGTCTCCTAATGAAGGGGAACGGCATTGGATCGTGCTAATTGGTGTTTGCATCGACGTGGACTTTATTTACTTGTAACTGATCTTTGACTATACTACAGATAGAGTTCGTGTGTAGTCATCTCGAAAGAGATGGGCCCGAGTCTGCCGGGGTGCGAGGGATATGTTGGCTACTATCTCACCTCTGGCAACTAAGGACCCAGAGATGGCGTGCGTTTTAGTCGGTTCGGGTCCAATATAACATCCCCAACTGACTCTGGCGAGGGGGGAGGGGCGGTATCCGTGGGAATATTTTGCAAGAAGAAGAAAGGTAGTCTAGTGGTGAACCACTTTTTATCCTTATCTTCCTTTGAATATTACTCACATGACGTGCTATTCAGTCAAGTATATCACAGAACACTGTGCCATAAGTTACTAGTAATTATAGACATAGTTCTGGAATAATCTCCAAATAAGCAACATAGTTTAATAAGATCTTAACTGACGCTTTGCCAGAAGCCATATCGGGCCAGAATTCCAAACTGTTCTACCCGATTTCGAGACACAACAATTCACAAACAACACGTTTTCTAAACATGTTCCAAGTATTTTACAAGTACGTGACACGCAAGATGATTACACCGCATTGATAACTTCCAAGTACTTCAATGGAACATTTAATGCCATATACAGTTACGTTATTATGAAAACTAAAAAAAATACGTGCTTGTTTCTACAAATATAGAGCGAGATAATGCTATACGGGTGTAAGTGACAGCTATATGTCTCACATTTCGTCTGTCGTCACGCACGGGCCGCTAGAAAGCCGAAGTTAGCTCGGGAAAAGCGCTGGCGCACGCCTAATTGAATGCTGTATTTGTGCTGCGACATGAACATTGCTTTCCCGAGGCGTGGTAATTTAAATTGTATCTTAATTTTACGCACTAAAGCTTTTTTTCCAATACTTGAATGCAATCATATTTCTGTTGTTACCTACTGTTATGCTTGTTTCATGTTTTTATCACCAATTGATCGGTTTTATGACGAAATGTTACAGATACAGAGAGACGAGTAATAAAAATATACTTGGAATCAATTGAAGTCGCAAGTAATGAGGGCGTTCTCACAATGTGGATGTGAATTGTTGGTAAACGATGGCGGATACAGTGAGTGGTGAGAATGTCAACAATCTAATCAGAGAGGAACATCCCTCCACGACGTATAAAAATACCAATAAAAATAATGAATCTTTGGGGAATATTAAAACTAAAATTAATACAAAATTCGCCATAGGTAGATAACGAACACAATACTGTACATAAAAAATTGTGCGTTTGGAGGACCTCGGTCAGGAACGAATTTCCTTATGAGTTTTTCTTCAACTCCATGTAAATTTAATTTGACATTGACAATCTTGTAAGTGATATTTCAAATGTATTAAAATTTCATCTACGACCTAACAACAATTTTTTTAAAATAAATGTATATACGTTTATACACGATATTAATACTAATATTAATACACGATATTAATACGGTTGACCTGCAAGGCGTAATATTGAGGTATTTTTGATATTTGATTGCTTTCGTCACTAGACGTACGTGAATATTCTACTAAATCGCACTACCCGTGAGGAACTTCTTTTAAATATGAATACTTGACCACTGAGTTTTATTAACCAATTATAAGTTTCATGTGAGTATATTTGTACATCCTGTATTCAAATATCTATCTTGTAATGAACAATTCTTAAACATGTTTAATACGATGAGCCTTCACTTTTTTCATATACCTCGGCACAGGACAAGTATTAATAGAATAATGATAATAAAAGCGTGATTATAGGTATGTATAATAATTTATTTATTCTAATATCTTGTTTGACATTTTAATTCTAGTTGGTAATTAGAGTTCATCAACACATTTTTCTTCTACATTTGCTACGATTCTGGCGTGCAACTTTCGCATATCCTACTTAGATATGCATAAGCTGCATAAGTAGCTTATGAGCGTATAAGGGAATAATTATAAATGTTTCCTTCTTCCTACAGTTCCGGGTCTTTTAAGCAGGGCGTGAAAAGCATCTGATGAGGCCATCAAGCTGTTGTAACCATCTACGTGTTTGTAATGGTGACCCTCTTTTGTGAGACTTTGCCCTTCAGCTTCGAAAAAGAAAAATTGAAAAATTTCAATTAGAAAGAGGAGAAATGTTTCGAATAACGATAATAATAATATATTATGTCTTTATTGTACACTAAGGAGACAACAACATAATGTGGTAATACAATTTTTGAGGCACATACAATTGGCGGCGTAACCGCTCTGTGTCAATCTCTTACAGACCACCATTGGATGGAGGGTGGTATTTGGCGAAAAAATATTCTGGACAGTACAACAAACTTACTAATCCTAGTAATAAATATTGTCTGATAAATAAACTAATTGAATTTCTTGCACCAGACGATAATATTTTCTTCAATCAAAGGCTTATGAAGGTCCAAAATCCATAACTCCACAGTTTTTTTATAAAAATATTTACATTTACCTGTACTAAAAATATGTTCTTATAACATGTGAGTCGTGACTTGAGATTTAAACGATCTTCTTGTATTTTTATGATCACGCTCCCACAGTTTAAGATATTTGATTAATTAATAAGTGCTATAGGCCTGTACTCCATCGTAATTTTCCATCAGTTATGTAAATTCGATACCCGGGATGTGCATTGTTGTTGATGATAACTGGTTATTTGCGGAAGTTGAAGATGGTACCAATTAAATAATCGTTTAAATCTATATTATTACACGCCTTTTATTGGTTTGACCTTAAGGTTTGGGTATATAAATTGAATACTTACAATATAATCGATAGAAATCAATAACTATTAAAATATCTGACGTACATATTGAATACATAAAAACCCAGGTACTGAATAATATTTTTTGGTATCCTATATCATTATTATTTTCTTCCAGATTTCCTGGTTGCATTTAAAGCATACAATATATTTGATGCGATGCGACTGCCCTTTGATTTGCCACCCTTATATGTGAGCTTGTGCCAGAAATATTAAAAAAACATTATTTATTCTATATAGAGGAACGGCCACGCGAGTATGACGCCTCTGGTGTTGCTCTGATTAAACCCTATACCGAAATGTAGCTAATAGTATTTATAATTACATTTAGAAAGGACCTCGTACACACAACACTTCAATATATTAATACCATAACACATCTCAAAAGTTCATGCAAATGTAAAAATCAAGTTTTCTTATTAAATTGTCGTCCACTGCCGGGTTTTCAACTGGTTCGCATTGACGGCATTCCGACAGTGTGTGTGTCCTTACAGCTGAGTTATTGTTAAATGCGTATTGTTGTTGATCAGTACAGCAATTTACTTCGCCTTTATGCATTGTTTGTCAAGTTATATGACAATTACTATAAAAAATTGTTTATGTATACAATATTCATGCAATATTATAGGATTACGTTTGCAATTGTGAAGTTTGTGAGGTTTTATATGGTCAATTTACAATGTCATTCACATTGCATAAATAGACTGTATGCGCAAAGCTAGGGATCGGGTGCTATGGCGTACATTAGGAGAGGTTTATGCCCAACAGTGGGCTGTAATAGGCTTATCGATTCACATTACGTTATCATCACAAAATAACACGTCGAATTATTAGTTATTTAAAAATAATTATCCGCTATTTTCAAGTAAATAAGAGAGACTTAGCTGCAGATGCATGACTTGAGTCAACAATAGTGCCCGATATACGGCTAAGGACTCACCCCCTGATATGTTGGTGTAAATTTACATCTGGATGTTAGCAGAGGAAGGAAATAGGTGTTAGGATATGTATGTAGAAAGAGTCAAACAATCCCGTTTAGAAGGACTCAAACAATTCTTTATAAGAGCATTACTACACTTCCTACTTCAATCAATGAACGCAGCAAGTTTCAGCAAGTTAATAGTCGGTAAAAAACGAATTTGCTTCATTGATTATTAGTGAATAAACAGCAGTAATAGTGAAAGAAATGTGAATTACTCAATCAACGAAAACCACGTAAGTAGGTTATCTAAATAGTGCTAACTTTGTTATATAAAATGCATGTCGAATGACTACCGGAACAATTGTAACAAGTATTATGATTGCCTTGATTTGCTTTTTTTTATTAATAGACCTGTATTTGACAGGGTATACAGTGTTCCTAACCCTAAAGGACCTAAGGCAACTCTGGCACAAAATTTCCTCTCGGAGTTAGGGAAAGCTTGGCCTGGTAGCGAACTGCGTACTTCTTTGTACAAATCTATTGAAATGCCCGTCATTTTTCTTTAAACTGCGCCCCAGGGTACATAAAATTTTTCGGGTCTGCCGGGGTGCGAGGGATATGTTGGCTACTCGCCCGCCAACTACGGACCAAGAGACGGCGTGATTTTTAGTGGATGAGTCCGGCATAACCTCCCTGACCGGCTCTAGCGTATATCCGTGGGCATTTTTCGGACGAAAAAATATAAAAAAGGGTACAGTCAATTTGATAATTGAAATGTAAAAAAGTAGAATCGCTACTGGAAAAGCAGCTGTGAGAATTTTGGATCTAGACCGCTAACAATACATTACAATAAACGAAGTACAAGTTAGGCATCAAAGTGGAGGAATTTTTCGATGCCTTAACTTTTTGCCCCCATATTTATCACTCTCTTTGATTCTGTTATGAATATTTTAGTTCTTGTTTGTTTAGTTTAATACATATAAGTCCTTTACGTAACCCTACGTAAATAGTGTTACATTTACTTCCTGAAAACCAGACGTTTATACACTTTGCATAACAGGATGGCCGCTGTGCAACTAAATCCGAGTGTAGTAAGCAACAGTGTGATATTTGAGTCGTCAGTCCACTTTTACTTTCGCGGGAGAAAGCGCCGGCGCCGACCGCAAACACTGTAAACGATATTTTATTGATTAAAATGGCAGCTGTCATGTTTAACTGAGCTACTTCATATTTGGTGAAGGCAATAAAACGTTTTATTTTACTTTTTATTTTAAATATAGTTATAAACATTACGCGTTTAACTCTTTGATCGGTAAAAATGTTAATATGAACAAAAAAAATTAAAACGAGTTTACATAACATAACATAACATAAACTCACGCCTTTATCCCCGAAGGGGTAGGCAGAGGTGCTAGCACCCACATTTCGCTAGTTTATGTTTAGGTCCCAATGTAATAGGCGGCGAGCCTATTGCCATTAACCGGGCACTTATAAACCTGCGATAAATACACACATAACTTCGAAAAGCATCGAAAAGTCATTGGTGTGTGCCATGGTAACCTGGGATCGAACTCGAGACATCATCTCAGCAGTCCATAACCCATACCACTAGGCTACCGCGGCTTATTTGTTATGTGTGTACGAGTTTAATTTTTTTGAAAACTGAGTATACGAAAATATTACAGTAATATTTCACCTATCACTGTTTTCAAGATTACATTCAACATTTAACATTGCGTGAGAAAGTAAGTACACGAGTTATTCTCAATGCTCATAAAATTCTTAATGATACTATTAATTAAAACTATAGATCACCTATAATACTAAAACGTGTTAATTTATTAATAAACTAAAATGACCTTCTACACTAAAATAAACTAAAATGAACTAAAATAATCTAAATAGCTAATAAGTGAATTTAAATATAACATTCTTGTTACGGCATTTCACACGTGTTATTGCAATATCAATTTAATGCATTCTAACTCTTTCTTTTACCTCTAAAGCCTTGCAATGGTTGTCTGAGGAGATCGCCCTAGTGCGATAAGGCCACTAATTGTATAAATTTGATTGTGATAGAATGTATGTAGGTTCATCTGTACCCTCATAGCTCCTCCCATTAAAGATGGCCGAATGAGGTATCGTTAGAATCAAAAATCAAATTTCAATCGTCTGCTGGTTATGAGCTATATGACCTATCATCACAAGGATAACCGACCTCTTTTCCCTAGAATATATTGTTTTTTAAGAGTAAGTAACGAATACGGCTATACTTGATATTTTCTTGCTTAATACTTTTAGAGCGAGATTTTTCAGTGGTCGGGTTTTAGTTTTTACGTTTATTTTTTTTGCGGAAAATGCGAACCCTGGACTCCGAGGTGACAGCTTCTGATATGATCGGGATTAATGCAACGATGATGATATTATTTTATAGGCTCGTAGGCGTCCTGAGAACGGAATCAGTTTCATTTCTATACCCTAAATACTATTGTGTCATGAAACTGTTATTCCACGTGAACCACAGACAACAGCTATTATCACAAAATATTGTATTTATTCCTAAAACGTGTCTATTAAAAGTAATCTATAAATTATAACGAACTGCAGTGAACTTCTGTAGCTTCCTTTCAAGGTGTAGTCAAAGGTTATAAGCCACTTGTTAGGTATAAATGTAGAAACATTATAATGCTATGCCAACTTTACCTTTTGGAGCAAAACATAATGATTCAAAGAATGACTAGAGAATACTGTATTTGGTGTTGATGCTATCGGACAATGATTGTAAGAATAGTTCATTATGTAATAAGAAATGAAATAGCTAATACATAGATACAGTCGACTGAGAGATCTAAAGAGTACGATAAATAACATTATAATAATAGTTTCGATTGTCATATTATTAAAATGTTACTTGTCATCTATTCAGATTAATCATTTGAATTAGGAGTAAATTAGAATCGAAACACTTTGCTACAATAGAACTATTGTATAATATGTATATGATCATGGTTTAAATATTATTCATTACATTTAAATTAGGTATTTTAATCGTTCAATCAAAATTCATGTTAATATCACGTGGGTCGCTACCGTAATGACCATAATCTTCTTGCTTGGTGAGGAAATACATAGAGATCTATTAAAAATCCATATTTCTTCAGCTGCTCCTTCACTGTCAGACTATTTCAAAGAATTTCAGATGTATCATCCGTACCTATATTACCTACCACAATCTGTTTGGGTCAAGATAGCGCTGTGCAGTCTATCTAAATTCTTATTATCTCGTATAACTTATTTTGCGATTCAGGTCAAATCTATTACACCGAATGTATCACCTTCATCGCAATTATTATCGCATAATGCGTTTGTGTTGACCTTTTAAATTAATAGTTGGCAATATAAGCTGTTATTAGCTTTACTAATGTCAGATATGAGCAAGTTGAAAGCATTATTGTTTATCAATACGTTATTGGTATTCAACGCGAGTTATACAACACTCATGAGGTGTTTGGCGTTGTTTTAGACATTACGCAGCTAATAACAGATGTCATTGTGAAAGTGTTAGTGTTACTTAAGTTTAAAGTTGATGTTTTGAGAAAAGACTTTTTATAACATAACATAAACTCACGCTTGTATCCCCGAAGGAGGAGGCAGTGGAGTAGCACCGACATTTCGCCAGTTTATGTTTAGGTGACAATAAAAACCTGCGATAAAAATACAAATAACTTCGAAAAGCATCGAAAAGTCAATGGTGTGTGCCATGGTAAACCTGGGATCGAACCCGAGACCTTGTCTCAGCAGTCCATTACCCATACCACTAGGGTACCGAGGTATTATTTTACGCAATATACCTACAATATATATGTTTAATAGCTTTCTTGCTTTAAGAGAGAGCTATAATGTCTCAGTTATGCCAGCGCTTCAGTTTCAATTGTTTCTGTTTTATCTATGTTCATAAGTATTCGACCAATCAGCTAACTTATATTTTGAATAAGATATTGAAGTGGACTTTACATGGCGGAAATCTATTACAACAAAATATATTGGGGGACGGGGTACTCACCACTTACTCACACGGTTTAACAATCGCAACGATAGCTATAGTAATATACGAGTATTACTAACTGTCAATAAAGGAATGCTAATGAATATTACCAACGTGCGTAGTAGTATTTTTCTCTTAAATGAAAGGTACCTTATGTCCTACCGTTGACTTTAATTATTTGAATATTTGTTGTATTCAAATAATTAAAGTCTGAAAGCAGTCAGTATCATTAAGTACTCATTATTGTAAATTATGATTTTCCAAACCATCATTTATTGCGAATGTGAGAGTACTGTTTTTGCGGCTACAATTGAAATTGTGTAAGTCTTGCCATTCTCCTCCAAGTCGTAGTGTTTCCACTTGTGAGCCGTGTTTATGTCATTGTTGTCACTTGTGGTCATTGTATGACCACTTTCCCTAATCAGCTGTCACCATTTCTAGTTTCTAGAACTAATTTAAATGGCTCGTTCCTTTGTTAAGCTCTATTTCCTCAAGAAAACAGGTTTGTATTGCTCACAGGGACAGCTTTTGTTAATAATTGTAATTTAATCGGTAACAAATAATTTATGTCCAACTACATGTTAGGAGTTTCTTTAATATTAAATATTCTTGGGGGTGATCGAACAAAACGTTGTCACAAATATTGGTTGTCAAAGCTGGTTGGGATCTCTGGGATATTATTTTTTAGGGTTGTGACGAAATAGTTCTATTTCGTCATATCCACCTCATTGTTTGCTCGAGTGAGGTGAAACCCGAGGGAGATTCGTACGCAGCGGAGGTGATTTGGGCATCTGAGCAATGACCTCCGACCTTCACAAACATAAACTAGTAAAAGCAGACCGTATTGACGAGCGGCGCACACCGCGCCTCCTCATGTCCGGGAGCTACTTCCAAAAATCGTGGCCTGAAAGAGGCCATTTCCAAAGATTTTACCGTGGGTTTGCCGGGGTGCGAGATATGTCTTGTATTATATCACCTCCGTCAATTAAGTACTGAAAGACGGAATGCGTTTTAGTCAGTTCGAGTCCGACATAACCATCTCCACCGACTCTTGCGGAGTGGTATTTGTGGTACACAAAAGGCGGTAGAGTTGGTAAAATCCTTCCTTAGTGAATTCTTACAACTTAAGGCATTAAAGGCTAAAATTAGCTTTATATAAATATAAATTATAGCTTTATAGTTGCAGAGGTTTAGACTCTACGTTGATGAATCATTCATTACAAGCAATTACCTGTGTTTAGATATATTCATTTATTTATATTATTTTGAGCCTAAATTCCATTCCGATCTTAACTATGAATCAAATTTAGCATATCATTAACCGCCGTCAATGACCAGTGACCCCACTGGTCACGCTATATTCAAATTGCTCAGTTACTTCAAGGCCTACAGCATCAGTTATCATGGCGTCTATCGTGACGATATCTTGTTTAATAGTGATTAACTTTACTTTAATAAATACAAACATGAACAAATAAACGGTCGATTAAAATTTTGAATATCCTCAAGAATTGTTAACTCTATTGGTAATTATAAATGACAAGGCTTATTATGAAACTTGATTGTATCACATTTTATGTATTAGTTGTTTTAACTAGTTTGACAGGACTAGCAAAGATCGCCATATCATCGTTTATACTGAAGTTTACATAGAGATAGGATATCTTTTTTACTGACAATACTAATTCACATTTTAGCTCTGTCAAACACATTGTAACAACAGTATTACAACTATACAATTATATATATATATATACCTATAGTCCGTAATCCCCGAAGTGGTGGGCAGAGGTGTATTAAACATCCACATTTCGCCAACTATGATGTTCGGCGCCACGTAATAGGGCGCGAGCCTATTGCCGTACTCTTAAAAGTAATATTATTACAATTTTACTGCGACAGTGTGATTCGGACTCAGGCCGCTGTAGTCCGTCTAATTTGTGTGTTGTATCTTTTAAGATGAGTTTCAATTCATACACATTAATTGTATTTAGGTACTACAGTACCCAAGTAAGAGATGCTGTTTGACCCATTTTAACCATATAACACTAGTATCCTGTATATCCTGACATAAGTTGACTGTTTGAATCTAACTACGGAAGCAAAGTAAGCTTTAAATAATAATTACTTTTGAGAGAGTGTGCTAGGAGTCAATCCCTATTATAAACAAAAATAAATCGCCTCAAGCGTGTAAGCAATACCTACGTAATCATAAAAGTGTTTAGTAGAATCATCACACGTTGTGGTTTTGATATGAGTTGTATTCTTGAGCCCTCATTAACCTACTGCGTAACGAGTTCTTTTATCTATTGCCAATAATTTTAAATCTCTTCACATTAGTTTGAAACTGTACATAATATTTGACATTTATTACCGCTGATCAGGGCATTACACACACTGACGACCGCAACTAGCCACGGTAGCATTCACTCAATTTGCTTGTCCTAATTACACAATTTTCTTCATGTCGAAATGTTTTACATGACATTTTTTTTGTAATAATTGTAATTGAACTGTTTTTTAATCTAAAACAAAACCCATTGTTTTTGATATACATGGAGTATATGTCTACTATTGTCTTGCTGAGGAGAACATTCTCAAAAGTGTAACAATACATAATTTCAAATTATTTTATCAAATATAATAGGCTTTAAATACAATACAATATTATTTTTGAGGTAATATTCTTTAATATTTTAAGGAATTAATTATTGCCCGCGGCTCTACTCGTCTGGTCGTTCCCGCTGCTCCACAAAAATCATCATTAGATTTAAAAAAAACTCGAGCCGTCTTCGAGAATGCACTTAGCAACATATTTCGCGAATCATTTATATTTAAATAAATCTATTTATATGAATAAAGCCTACCTATAAGTTTTTAATTCGAAAGAAATAACGATAGTTTATATTGAATTACTTGAACAACCCAATATCAGTACTTCTCTGATACTCAAAGTTTTGCTGGTAGTGAACTCATTGTGAGTTAAACTCGCCTTCTTACATGCTTCTTGCAAATATTTATATATAATTTCTATACTTTGTGTGTGCAATAAATAATTAAGAATTAAGCCCAAAATAATTATCTTAAATATGTATGTTTCAATTAAAAGTACATTAATTGACAATTAAAAAATATAGGTCATTACAAACTTGTCTATTTTCTTACGACATCCGCAACATAAGTGATACAAACTAATTACTTTGTTTTAATAGCAAAAGTTTGTTGTCGTAGTTAAAGATGAAAGTGGTTCTTCAGGCTGTCGGAGGCCATCGTGTTCCATTCGGGTCGACATGCGCAGGCGCGCGCACACGACATACAACTTACTTTGCTTTAGTTTTTTTATTCATAATATTTTAAGAGGATATGATTCTCGTTAGAACGCTCTTGATAGTGAAATTACTCGAATACTGATGTCTCTATAGGCTAACGGCTTACACTATGTTATTTACGAGATAGCGAGTTGACTGTAGTATTTAAATTTGTATAATATGGAAGAGGCCTATTTCCCGCTGTGCACTGCGGTAGGGAGTCATACATTAATTACGTAAGATGATTTAGGACGGGGGTCAACGTTTTATTTTTTCTTAAAATGGTGTGGGAGGGAGTCTTGGTAGTTACCAAAAATGCGCAAAGTTAAAATTAGTTTTGAAAGAGCAGAAGCTGAAGGATTAAAACCGTAGTTTATTACTACTTTAATAAAAATTATATACTTAGTAGGTAAAGTTTTTTGTTTTTAAAGTACAAATGGACTATTCACCATTGTTCTACTTTTTGTTATACTAGTATAACAAGTAGGAAAAAAAATTCCTATCTGTTCTACTTTTTTGAAACTCAAAACATTAAGACAAACCAAATGTACGAGTATATTAATTCTATCCTTTAGGTTCTTACGTAATGAATATTAAACAGGGGTGGTGGGCAGGGGGTCAAATACTAGTGAAAATAGTCTTACGTAATTAATGAATGACCCCTAATCTAATTGATTCGAAATATGTAAATAAAAAATAGTTTTGTAACTTTATTTCTTGTTTGTTTTAGGTAAGCGCAATTGCGGAACATACTTGAATGCGGTGAACATCATGAGCACCATGACTGCTGAGCTATAGGGAAGTATAAGTATAATGAACGTGTGGTATAACGATAGAAAGTGACCATCAGGAAACTACTAGTTGTGATTGATGATTATAATAATCTGGACTAGAAACCATAATGATAGTCTCTGTGGTGTGGCGGTAGTGAACGCGACTGTTACGCAGGAGGCGCGTGATCCATTCCCGCTTAGTGCTAAGAACTTTCAATATTTTCTGTGAAGCGACTGCCATCTAGCCTCCACCGGTACTGACGGCTTATCATGCTCTCCGAAGCTTTACCAGACCAGTACAAATAGCATAATCATTATTACAAATATTTGCACTAAGCGGCGATCGAACCCGCGCTTCCTGTGTAGTCACCGCCACGTCACAGAGACATTGACAGTTACAGTACAATGACATTAAAGTCAATATGTTTATAACAATATTTATGATAGAAACTGTAAAAGCCTACACATCAACTAACAAAATGTACTAATACAAATTCAACAATGTGTATTGAAAATAAAAATTCGTCGTGCATATTAACGGAGTTGTAGGCGAGCATTATGAATTCCGTGAAGGCCCACAATAGTACATCCTTACTTGGAAAATATTTTACGAGCAATTCTTAGTACTGCGAGTTAACATCATGTGCACAAATATTGTAGATGGAAATATTTACTGCACACATTACACGTCATATTTCTAACGTGGTCAAGGGTATGTTTGATATCATTACGTTTAACCAACCCACTGCGTAAAATAACTTTATTTCATTGTGTGTTCTATTATACTACCTATGTATGTTTTCAAAATAATATTTATTTATTTATGCACTTTCTAGAACTTATATTACAAGCTATGCTTAGTTTGGGTCACGACGGTGTTGTAGGATAATATTCTGAATGTGTGATTTAAAGTATCCACAAACTTGTACTTAGGTTGTAGAACGTCATCATTCAAGTAAGTTCAGATAATATTTGCACAAAGTGGGAATCGAATCTACTATCTCTCAAGTAGCAGTAGAACTCTCATTCGCCATGTTACATGCACTGTGCTATCGCTGGTTGTCAGTGTCACTGTGGAATACTTTCTAATCTAATCGTCTCTTAGACTCCTTGTTAAGTATATGGAGGTACCTACCACTAAGATCTTTAGGGTCCCAGTCAACCACATCGCCTAGCCGCCATTACTGCTAGTTAACAGCCAGAGCCTCCCAACATTCGGAAAGGCTTATGTCCAGCTGTGAACTGCGATAGACTAATTTATTGAACGGATGAAGCTCTGAGTGGCGGAGAGTAAGCTTTCCCCTGAGGAGTGGGATAGTCGCTCTCTAAAAATTCTAGATAAGTCAAATTAACAAATAGTAAGAGAGAGATGGATACAGAGTACAGATTTTCGATAAAGCCGGGACTATTTTATAGTATCTTGAGTTTTGGGGTGCGTGCTCCGAAGCTATCGCGGACACTTCACCCCTGTTAGATCCTTTATGTCGACTCCAAACTGGCTCCTAGATCTGAAAAGAGATGGCTTTCCCAATTATTGTATCTATTTCTCTTAATAGGTGCATCCAATCCTCTGGTGTGAGGTAGCCCTTCCCGAGAAGAAACATTCGTTGTCTTTCTAGGGCGTAACACTCGCAAAGTATTCCTTTCCTCTTCCTCCTTGCAGTGCTTGCGTCATTCATTATACTGATCTTGCTCAAAATGTATTTTGTGTAGTAATGGCCAGCTTAGACTAACGCTTTGATGATGTCGACGGTGACGAAGTGTTGTTGATTTACTCTGCTACCAATGGAAGAATGCCTCTTCCTCGTCTTGTGTGAAGTGTCACGCCCACGACAGGTTGGTCGGTTCCGGCAGCCATATGGTGATGTTTACACAGAACACTTAAAAGGTTTTCCAACATTGCGCAAAGTTCCTATAAATGATAGAAGTTAAGTGTTTTTATGTCTTGTCTACATTGTGAGCAAATGAAACTGTTATTATGATGTGTATAGTGCACAACTGTTTGCTGGAGTCCCTGTGTGTTATTTTTTGAAAGCCCAAAGGTAATAGGTTTATGGTATAGAAGTCCTTAAACTTTATTAATATGAAAACTAGTGTTACCAAATTTACATATTATGGCACAAACCTGGCTGGACTCCTTTGCTCCTGGAATTATACAGGGTGTGACGTAACCCGTGATTATGTTACCTTCATTGTATTGTATATGTGATTATGTATTCTTTATGTCTGTTTATAGTTTATAAAAATATTAAAATTGCAAACAGTATAATCTGCTTCGTAAAAAACTACGTGGTAATTATTTCTCAAACCAAATCAATCGAATCATACGAATAATTGTGATTACGATAGTAATGACGTCATCACATACCATAAAGCGCTTCCCGACAAGTTAATGATGCCATAAAAACAATATGGTCCATCCATCAACTACCGTATCATCAAACTCGAGGAAGCGATTTCAAAACAATAAAAACATTGCACGAACATTGTAAAGTGTTTATGTTTAATTGGTATGGGCATTGTGCCCTGACCCGGGAACGATCCTTGACCCGTGCAGTGCAATTTACGTGTCGCTCCGTCGTGTGTGTAATGGCTGATGATCGCCGATTAGGTCCACTTGAGCCGTGGTATGATTTATAAGACGTAAGGTAAGGTCTACAATCTAGTTCAATATATTTTAATAATAGATTTATGGAATTGAATATTTTTTATAGTTTAGTCCACATAGTTATCTAAAAATTGAATTTATTCTGTCGTCTTTGATGCCCATATACATATTCATTATTGCGTAAATTCATTAGTTCGAACGAAGCTTTGACAGACTTGCCTCTCTAGTGGTTTCAGACGCCAGTTCCTCCCGTAAAAACCGCGATAATTCTGACATGTCAGATTCATTTGAGAACCGCTACATCTTCTGCCTCATACCAAGTATATGAAGTAAACCGATGGTTACATCGATTAAACCAGCTATTTCCGAGTATTCGTGGCTCATACATGCATGACAACACGACGAATGACTGCGGGTCACCGTGTCAGGATATATCTCTGCGTGGAGTATAGTGCACGAAGTGTGTCAATGTTATTATGAAACTAAAAATGTATGACTCTTGGGGTTACTTGTAATTTAGTAACATTAAATATAGCTGGACGGAATCAAAGGTCTTCTTATAGCTTCGAATTGATATCGTTACAGTAACTAATGGATAAGCTTTTTCTCTATCCGAAAAAGTACAATTCCGCCGCTAATTGTGTATAGATGATTGGTTTATCTATCTAAAAATAGCATATAAAATAGTCGTCAACTGAAGCTCGTCAGTCCCGGGTCCTTAAAGTGGGGCGTGAAAAAGCTTCTAATGAGGCCGTCAAGCTGACAGCCACCATTGTAGCACTGTACGTATTTGTAATGGTGACCCTCTTTTATGAGACTTTGCCTTCAGCTTAACATCAGGCGAGGCGAAGTCAATTTAACGTGCCATCAATAAAAAAAAAAGACTGAAAAACGTCGTTCCGTTTACTCCTTGAGAGTTTTATAGAAGATACTGTTTATAAATTTACGTCTAGCAATAGTAGAATAAGCATTCAACAGAAATAGCAGTATCAATCAATTAGTACTTCGTACCCCAATGTTCACGCTAATCAGGCGGGTTCGCACAGGGTTTTATTTCGGGTTTTTCTTCTTTTTGCAATGATATTATCTGCGCATTTTTTCGTCAGTCGTCTTTCTCGACAGAGATAGAGTGGCGATATTCTTTTTCCGTCTCCTGACATGGAATCATTACACTGTAACATGTTGTAGGGTTCGGGAGTTTTTCTCTTTACATCAATAGACGATTCATCCGTGACGTGAAGTCACTTCTCCCTTGTACCTTCTGCCTTTTCATTTAAATTGAGAGTAAATGTGTATTTTCGAGCACTCACGCGCAGTCATACCAAAAACCAGTTGATAAAGTTCGCAAGTGTTGGTGATAGTTATTAATTGTTATTGGACCTTATTCTTAATTATCTGCTGTCACAGTTCGGTCACCGATAACGAGAGTCGCATTAGAAACCAATTAAATCATACCTCGAATTAGTACCGTGACTTACGGTCACGACGACGCCATCTTATTATGAAAACGTGCTGATTAGAACATCAACAAATTAAAAATTTAGTTTTTGTGCATTTTTTTAAATATATTATCAACTTTTTTATGTATTCAAATAATTCGTGTTTCGAACATTTATTTCGAATTTCCGTTTTCGTGTAACGATTTAATTTTTCATAGGAAACTACTGCTTGGCATATTGATTCGTGAGTGAATTTCGAGCCTGATGATATTATGATGACTGTATAATTTTGTTTGCACGATCTTCGTGTCTTCGCGTTGCTAATGGTTCTGTGATACTCTTCCTCCGGCATAAGCAGCTGAAGGATGTTCCTTGTATTACATTTATTACATTAATCATTATTATTTAATTCTGATAACATTTTCCTACCAATGGTAGATAAAGAATAGAAGTGAATTTGACAGATAGTTTGAAAAAATCACGCGTAAATAATGAACTAAGCATTATTGATAACACACTTGTACTTCTGCGGCGTATTATTGTACCTAACCGGTTTCGCCTTGCGGCATTCTCAAAGGTTTACATTTAATGTAAACCTTTGAATTGAGAATTCCGCAAAAAATACACTGGAGAAGTACAAGTGTGTTATAAGTAATGTATAAGAATAAGTTCCATCAATTGCCATGAATCGACAGTATAAATAAAGTACTAAACGTTTCCAATGAGTTGATTACTATCATAATATTTGATTCGCGTTGCTAAGTTCATGAATTGATTAATAAAGACAACGATTATTATAATGTTGTACTTAATGAAAAGAAAATAAACATTAAGTCGTTGCCAAGAGTTGTTACCATACACCTATCTTGGAACTAGACATGGAAATTATATTGTTACATTTTGATGAGTATGAAGGAAGTTGCCGCGATCACAATTATTTTCTCATTTGAAACGCATAATACTTAACTTGGTTTAAAACCACATCCGATTGATGACCACACAAATAAATAAACAAATAAATATTTTAGGACAATCTACACAATGTCACCAAAACCTATGATATAATCGTAGCTTAACTAGCTTGTGTTGGGATCCTCAACGCAGGTAAACATACTTACATACGTTGGTTTTTGTAAATACATACATATTATACATAAATACAGACCAATACAAATACCTATTCATATCTTCATGCACACAACTTTTTGCACTGAACGGGAATCGAATACGCACCTCCTGCATAGTAGTCGCGTTCAATACCGGTCGTCTACAAACTGCCAAGCTATCATTGCTTGATTTTTTTAATGTTCTTTGATTGATAGCTTCAATGGAATCACCATACCCGAAGTGTAACAACAGGGGTCCGATAAGGGCCTAATGCCTTTACAGGATTAAATTGTATTTAACACAATCAAAAGACGCAAAGATTTCAAAACTAATAATACTAATAAATTAAATTTAATATGTTATCCCAAATTGATAACTTAATATATCTGCTTAAAAGTAAAACTTACCAAAAATAAATCGATGATTGGAAGCCAAATAGCTGTAAGCGACAACGACAGTTCACAAGAAAATCACTGCAGCGTTACCTGGTTGTGATGTAGATTCGGACCTTTTCCCTTTGCAAGCCGATGTCACTACCAATCTTTTATCTTGAAAAGCTAAAAACATGTTGACATTTTTGCGAGTTTGTATTTGTACCCTTGTCACTGTTATTATACTTACTTAAATTTCATATAACTATTCACGATGGAAACCTTTTTACCCTCGAATATTATTAGCAAAAATAAAAAAGCAATACAAACCGATCCACCTTTTTAATCTGGCTGGGCCACTGACGCCTGTTATTTTTAATAAATCCATCCATCTGCTTTTAATTCTTTTTTTTATTTATGGCACGTCAATTTGACTTCACCTCGCCTGATGTTAAGCTGAAGGCAAAGTCTCATAAAGGAGGGTCACCATTGCAAACACGTACAGTGCTACAATGGTGGCGCTCAGCTTGACGGCCTCATCAGATGCTATTTCACGACCCGCTTAAAGGATCCGGGACTGTAGGAAGAAGGAAACACGTGTACCGGTAAGGAATTCCAAGACATAATGGTGCGGCAGAGGAAAGACTCGCCGAACCGCTTGTTTCTTGATGGAATATTCTGCACCGTATGCGCGTGACATCTAAGCCCTGCACGTGTTGTCCTGTGTAGGAACGGAGAGATTAATTGGAAGAGTTCATCAGAATATTCACCATGGTAGAGACGGTAAAATACTACCAGGGTATTTGTGACCACAAGACTCCCAATAATGCGGATCGCGCGTCGCTGCAACCTGTCGAGAGCATCTAATAAGTACTTTGCGGAGCCATCCCAGAGATGCGAACAGTATGCCACGCAGGAGCGAATTTGTGCGAATTCATCCTTATATTAGGTACACGTCCAACGATTATTTGCAAATAAAGACATACAATAAAATATAACAGGTATCTAGTAACCACTAAATAAACGGTGAACAACGTCATGACATCATTGGTTTCTACATTTTATTTCTTATAAATCCATATAATAGTGATGTAAAATCAATGGCTATTATATAATTGTGGATAAGAGGCTTCAAGTAGCAATACAGATAAGTTAGAATACTTAAGTACCTACCTAAATTTTTTTTTAATACAACTAAGACGACAAGCAATCATACGGCCTGTTTAATAGGAAGCAATTAAACCTTTTTATTGCTTGATCATCAAATAACAGAGCGGATAATCTTACAAAAATTTAAGCTTTACGTTTATTTCTTAAGGTTTATTTAATTATATATTATTAGACATAGTACCTACAGTTTTTTTATAGAAAATTCGCAGCTGAAATTACTAATATTCGAACTAATCCCTCCAGCTAAGCTAAATTGCTTGTATTAGGAATGGGTTCATGTTGGTAGTGTAATGGTCAGGACTCGAACACATAACCTCTCGATCGTAAGGCCGACTCTTTAACTAATAAGCTACTGACGCTTCATTATTTTCTTTCTTTACTTATTGATATTACTTTATACTTCAAGAAAATTATGAAAATGAGTAAAAACCACAACAATACTGTGTTACGTGTATAAACACAGATGCTTTGTTCAAGGTTGAGGTTTCCATTAAATATATATAGCGATTCTAACTTCCTATGATAATCGAATTACTCTGTTTGCAGAGTACCTACTTTAATAATATTATGTCATAGTTACTAATCCTGTTTAGAAGTAGTGTATTTTACACACGAAAAAAATCATAAGACTTCAACTTTTGGTTTTGATGGTTTCCGCGGAAGAAACTCCGCAATTTCGCCAAAGGCCAGTAAATGTGATATAACATTATTAGTGGCGATACACCATTGCCAAGTTTTAAAAAAAATCTACCAGAGCCACTTTAGTCACGTCAGTAAATTTGTTTCCGTGTGTCCGCCGGGGAAATATGGCAAAGAAGGGAGTGACTGAGAAATGAAATCTGACCGGACAAGTATGTATATATTTTAAACTTTCGCGTTGCATACATATTCACATTTTTTTATCGTGCGAAAATCCCCACGGGTACCCTATTACCGGAGCCGGTTAGGGAGGTTATGTCGAACTTGAACCGACTAAAACGCACGCCATCTTTGGGTGTTTAGGTGCCGGAGGTGAAATAGTAACTAACATATTCCTCTCGTTTCAGCAGACCCTTGGGGTGTAGGAACCACGGTAGCCCCCGGGTATGTGACAAATGTAAACATTGAAGTGCTGGTTTTCTTTGAAACATCTGTTAGAAATTCAAATATCAATTAGTGAAATTAATGCCCGAGCCTAAAACATTACATAAAATCAACTAAAGAAAATGGATTAACTTTTTTCTTGGTCCAGTTTACGCCATCATCCGTTGCACACTATATTCCGAAATTTTGAAATAAACAATGTTCCGGATCGAGTTTCTTCTGTTGGCCAACGCTTCTGCTCGGTTTGTTTAGTCACAGACGTTAAGTAAACCTCTTCTTTCAATATTAGTTTCACGCTTTTAAATGTAGATAAGCGTTAAATACGATCTTAGTATTAGTTTATTGCTATTGTCAAGATTTACAGTTTTATTTTCATAATTTATGCAATAAATTCAGAATTCACAATACACAATACAATAAAAGTTACAATCAAACATTTCACAAGCTATTTAGGTACCGAAATTATTATTTATTTTCTTGCTTACATACCACTCTCAATTATTTTCGTGGCCCACAAAATAATATATCAGAAATGATAGAAACCAAAAAGCAGAGATTCTACAAGAAAAATATAATGGGGAATAAACTTTTATAGAATTATTAACGTTAAAGCAATTGAAGACGCAAATTATGGAGAGTTGTTATCTCTGCATACCCTGAAGGAAAAACCGCAGAAGTGTTAGTCATTGGGCAAAATATTCAACAACGTAGGGTGATAGGCACCTAAAAAGTAACATCATTATAAAAATTATAAAGTAAATTATTTGCAGGAACCTCGCATTACATGAACAAACCAAAGTACAAACAGTATTTTAATGTAAGTATAACAAAAAGCGAATCCTCTTAGCAAATAACTACAGCGTCACGACGACCCGTAATTAGTTCTTGCAGACTAATTTTCTATAGTAGCAAAAAGCACAAGGCCATCTCAATCCGTCGCATTTAATTGTATATAGAATAATACTGAAGATGCTACAAGAATGATAAATGGATAAATGAATAAGTGCTTGAAATGAGTAGACATTATTAAAGATTATTATCAATGATGTTAATCAAAGAATCTACTTAAAATATAAACCACGCTATAACACTTGAAGCTAAACACGCATACGGTGCAGAATATCCCATCAAGAACCAAGCGGTTCGGTGAGTCTCTCCTCTGCCGCACCATTAAGTCCTGGAATTCCTTACCGGCGCACGTGTTTCCTTCTTCCTACAGTCCCGGGTCCTTTAAGCGGGGCGCGAAAAAGCATATGATGATGCCGTCAAGCTGAGCTGTAGTACAGTACGTATTTGTAATGGTGACCCTCTGTCCTAAGACTTTGCCTTCAGCTTACCATCAGGTGAAGTGAAGTCAAATTGACGTGCCATACATTAAAAAAAAACAAAAGAACAAACCTATTGCCATCAACTTGGGTTCAAATTTAAATTTCTAAGAGATAACTTCTAACATGAAAGTTGAACTCGAGCCCCTCTACTAAAGGCAAGCAAGCAGTTAAACCACGAAGCTTTTTTATTAATATCTGTTCCCGGTTGTTACCTGAGAGTTCGATGTCCGCTTACCCCTTTTTATTTGACCTCCGGACCTCGAAACGAAAACCTTGCAGGAGAGTTTGTCCTAACCTTGCGGCTGTTGTTTAGCTCTATACATATCCATTTTTCTTAGAAACTTATGTAAGAAGTTGAAGCCATAGATACCGCGAAGCAATTGAAATACCAAGAAAAACTCCTCAGTAGTACGTCAAAGTCAAAAAACACATTAGTTCGTGAGCTTCATAACGTGATACAAACTGAGGTGACTGCGCTCTGGAAGCTGTTGTGGCGAATCTGATGGGCTATTATAGTTTTTATTATTCCTCGTAACAAAAAGTGTTGAGCGAAGTATGGCTTGGCGGTCGATTGCTGAGGCAGGGGTCGAAAATGTGATGCTTGCTGAAGGCAAATATATGTGTGTAATAATGAACGTGGTTATGTCTACAAAAATATTATAGTATATGCGTACAGTATGTATGTATTTATGAATAAGTTGAAGAATTTAGGCGAGTTACAGACAGTAGTTCCGTACCATCGTAGACAGCTACTATTTTTTTTAGTATTCGATTTATATATAAATAGCGTTGGTTGATTTGTGATTAAGGAGTCGGTCTTACGATCGAGAGGTCCCGGGTTCGAATCCTGGCCATTACACTACCGACGTGAACCCACTCCTAACACAAGCCATTGAGCCTAACTGGAGGGGTAAAAGGGAATATTAGTTAGCCCGGTTGCTAATATTCTTTAAAAAAATAATACTATTCATTATATGATATTGACGTGACAACGTCTTATAAATTGGCTTGCCGGGTGACACTTCAAGAAACTGCGTTACGCTCCGCTCACGTTATGCGCTCACAATGAGAGCGAGTGAGAGGCACGCGTCCCTTCCACTCGGGCATGGTTAGCCCGCCTAAGAGCGAGAGAGACAGACATACCACTCAAAGTCGTTGTCACGTAAAACTTTCGCCCGTATACCGACTTTACAGGCAACCAATTTTTTTAATAATTAATATGTTTAAGGTGAAATCTTGGAAGTCCAATTTAGAAATTGAAGGATTGAGATTTGTTTGAACTCAATAACTGACACAACCCAGTCGTTCGAAAAGTACCTACCAATTGTTTTCTCTTTCCTAAGTCTTCTATTAATTTGAGAGCCCATTGTCCATTTTCTGACTCCTTCATCTCATTAATTATGTTTCAAATCGGTAATCAGTGGTTCTATTCTATTTCTAAGATTTGTATTCACACGTAGTTAGCATTAATATTAAGAGTTGCAAAGATATCTTGTTCATTGTGGAAGCGATTTGTTGTCTGTTTGATGATGTGTTTGATTGCATTAACTGCTTGCATTTGTGCACCATGTTTTAGACACATTGTAGTCGATATTTCGACACGCTAAACTTAATTATGTTCTATAAGCAAAGTTCGTTAATTACGTGTTTTACATTATTCGAAATATCTTTGTTGATCGAATGAATAAGGACAATTTAGTATGCATAGAGTGACTGACACATGGCCTCTAAATATTCTGACAATTGAGGATGTTAAATTAAGACTGAATCAATGTCAGAGTATAATTTGATTAGATTAGGGTTCAGTTTCTGGTTCAGTTAGCCAATTTGAGTTCAACTGCCCCTCCCTAAAGTGGCATTTTTTTGGTCATCGATTAGTAGAATGGAATAATAGAATAGAATATTCAATGATTGCATGAATATGTGAACTTGTAGTGACCATAACAGTGTTTCTATGAATAATATGTATACAAGTAAAATGTAGTATCTAAGTATATTTCCACAACACATGCTAGATAAGCTGTGCCTAATCTTGGTCTGTATAGAACTGTATAGAATATATTATATAATTTTATTACGAGTACTATTGTGTTTTTTCATTAATTTCAAACGTCATGATTATGTTCCTCAGTATAAATATTTCAGGACAATCTACACAACGTAACATTTTTATTGTAACTAAATACATATTTACATAACAACACCCAGACCAATCAGATATTCATATTCATGTACACAAATATTTGCACTGAGCGGGCATCAAACCTGCGTCTCCTACGTAACAGAAGCGTTCACTACCGCCACGCCACGCAAGTCACAAGGAACTATTGAACGGCTACGAGACCATCAACTGTTTCATAATAACCTGTTATTTGGCTGTTTTGCATGTAACCTTCCTATAATAAGTCCGTGTTAAGATAATAGGCCTGCTAATCGTACGATTCCCACGAATCTATAAACTTCAAGTATCAATGTCGGCATAAATAAGCAAGACATAAATTAAAATTTCAACTGCTCAAGATGTGGCTCAGAGCATTTTCTTCATAAGGGACTGGTCACGGTTTCAAGACCCATCTCGGCATTCACTTTTTCCAATCTAAATATAAATGCTTTAAAATTTCAATAAACTCTATTCAAAAAGTGGGTCTATGGATTATTTTGTTGGTATAGAACAGTTTTTATACGCGCGTACAGAAGATTTTTATCCGTAACAAAAAACTTATATGCGTGTGAACAATGAATTGCTTCCCCAATTCCGAACTTGTTATCCAAACAAGAATAACTTGTTATCCAATTAACCAGGAATCAGGGCTCTCCAGTACTCCCCAGCGGATTGTGTTTTTTTAACTTTGCGATACTTTTCTTGATCAGAAGGTAGGTATAATTTAAAAGCCGAAATACTAATGTCCTTTAGTCCTGAGTTAGTTACGAAAAGAGATACCTGCCACCGGCCAGTCATTCTTATTTTATTATTGAGATTAATAAAATAATTTGAATACCAAACATGAAGCATCAAGTGGGTGTGTAGCAGAAGGACAGATACGCAAAATCCCAGAATAGCAAAATCCCAGATTCTCAATAGGACAGACTTGCATGAAGGCAGAAAATGTACCGTCGCGTTCGTATATGATTTTTGATATGATTTCATTTACCTATTTACTGTTAAATCTATCGGGATATTTACCATGTTTGTGGATCGGTTGCCAAATGAAATCAACAAACATGGTAAATATCCCGGCAGATTTAACAGTGAATATAAAGCATGAAATTGATCAATTAGCAGTTTAGGAAATATTTTGTAAACAATATTACAAAGAGTAGTGTTTCTTGGTTGAAACTTATATAGTTACTGATTGATGCGCAGGTTCGACGCGGGCCCATGAATAAAGGTGTACATCCGCGCCCTGCTTATTGAAGCGCGAAATGGGACGCGCGTGTAAGTTATCGCGAGTACTGAAACGAGTGTAAAATGCGCAGAAGAAAACGTTAACGGTTATTCTCAAAGCGTATTAAATTGTATTAGATTTAACGCTGGTTTATTACGTCTATTATAAAAAAGGGTTATCATTCAAAACTAATCATCATAAATAAAACTTAACTTAAACATAAATAAGGTTTATTGCATTGTTAACCTGCCAGCATGTCAGTAGCATGTCTGTGGTATTAAACATTATAAAATTAAAGAGTCTGAATAAAAATATCTGAAAAAAATATCGCATCTATGTGATTTCGTAAAAAATGAAATCCGCATAAGCGTTCGTACGACACGTAAATTCAACTTTTTGTCGTAATTTTGTAATGGCCAGCGACAATCTCGTATTGTAGGATGGAACGAATTGGACCTAAGCAGAAATTGATGTCAAAATATCCATTTAGGACTAACTGTGCAGACTGCCGTTGGCAGATTTCACTTCTGTAGAAAATCACGTAGCCATGCTAATTAGCTATAGTAATTAATTTAAATTGCATAAACAACAACTGAAGTAAACGAGAAACAATGAAAGCAACAATGTTCTATTTATTTTACTAAGACGGAACAACCTAGCGTACAATTCAAAGCAGAAATATAGTTACATACATTTTTTGATTTTCGAAGTGAAAGCTTCGCGTGCGATAGAAACTCAACGCTGATATGATGATTATGACGTATATGACGTATTTTACATAGAAATATACATAATCATGCGTACAAATATTTGCACTGAGCGGGAATATCGGAACGCTATGGTTCAACACCATTCGCTACTCAAATAACCACCCGCCGCTCATGTCGCCAATGTTATGTCTGTCAGGTCAGTTACATAAGTGCGCCTCCACATATGCGGGGGCTAGATGGGGACACTATGGTTCCCACATTAGGTGGTCATCTCTTCTTCTTCTTTTCTTAAAATGGCTTCTGAGGTGGTCATCTCAAAGAGATGTCTGCGGGTCTGCCGGGTTGCGAGAGATATGTCTTGTATGATCTCACCTCCGGCAATGAAAGACTCATAGATGGCGTGCGTTTTGGTCGGTTCGAGTGCGACATAACCACCACCACCGACTTCTGGTGGGGGTGGTTATTTCTACAAAGGAAAAAGATTGTCCATAGTATCTGAAAATCGTCGTACATATAGGAATTTTTCCAGAGTATAACCAAGGTAGTCGAATTTTAAATACCTAATTAAAATTCTAACGACAAAGGACGACCCTAATAAATTTAACATGTTTATTTCCGCCATCAAAACATTACTTTTATACAGAAATCGTGATGGTTATAGGTACTAAAACAATAAAATCTATACGTGATAAATTCAGAATTAAGCTCTTGAAGGCAAATACATGACTGTGCTTCAGAATGATGAAGAAAAGAATAATCAGTTGAGTAGGTACTAAGGGTACTCGTCAATTCATTCTATGCCTAGTTTGAGTCTATATGGTACCTGTTCTGTAAAAATTAAAAAGAATATTTTTGCCTTGTCATTAAGGTTCTTGTGAGAAAGATACGAGTTACGAATACAAAAGGCTTAAACTTATAAAGTGTGAAGCGATTCATCCAGAACAACGGCCACAAAGAATTAGTGACAAGGAGATCGTTTGTCTCGAGGCGAGAGGCCGTTACGTGTTTGTCTATGTGCAGAGGAAATTCATTCACCGACGGCTTCACTGTTTACGGTTCATTTGCACTTGTTTATTGTACTTATTTTTATGTACATCTTTTTTGTGGTTGCGTATTATTGACCACCGGTTGACGAATCGCGATCATGATCCGAATAAATTTGGAAACATTTAATAAATTCTAAAACTTTAGCATGCATTAGTTTAATTCGTAGTTTAGTCACAAACATTTCACATCGAATATAATGTTTAAATATCACATGTGAGTTTTGCTATGTAGTAGATTTGTTCCTTGATCACCATAAAATTTTACAGTAAACAGTGAAAGTAAATGGATAGACATTAGGCTTTTATTAACTCAGTAAATAAACCACTAAGATGATCGTGATGCAATCAAATCAAATCAAATCAGTTTATTTGCATAAGACAGGTACATAAAGATGGTTTCATTTACAATGATGTGCAAGTGCTCTGCTTATTACCTCGCTAGGTGTGCACATGCACTGCCAGTTATTGTAACCTAGTATTGTAGACAAGATTTAATAGGTAACTTGTGATTTTTCGCTATAAGATCCATTTTTACTCTTACTTTTTGGTTGGGTAAGTGTCAGGTTGCTCATTATTCAGCCTCAGTTGAGTCACAACTTGAATATTCAAGTTTATTAACAAATTATCCACATTACAAAAGTATACAATCTTTGTCAAATATTTATCAAACAACGATAATATCCAGACAATAACTGAACAGGCCGTGACGTGCCGTGAAATGACGTATTAAATAATTAAATACTAAATAGAAGTATAATTACGTAAATAACATGTGTGTCCATTGTGTTCACTTCCTATACGTGTGTGCTTCTGACAATTGCTGAGGTGGTTACACTGTGTACTCACTGCCTTATTGTTTCAGCTGCTTACAGGAAGTGCTTATAACGGTTTAATTTAAAAAGCTAGATTTATCTTTCATAAAAGAAACTATACGGACGTCAATTGTTTTTTATTGATACTTATTTTAGTTTTATCTAAACTCTTGCTTTTTAATTGTCCATGTGAAACGTCTTCAAAGTTCTAAAAATAACCTGTCTAGCCTAGATCTTGGACTGCGCTGGCAAGAACTGTTTTATTTCGAATTTTCCTTTTCTCGCTGTGATATCGTTTACATATTTTTCCGTTTTACAAACAGACACCCTTTGGGTGTTATTAGTTTGGTGATATTCTTTCTCCGTTACCAGATAAAAATAACCTGATTTGCACGAAAAGTTTTACAATTGTGTACAAGATTTTTTTTATGTTATAAAATTTACCTTTTGCCCCATGGGAGCCCCATTGCATGACACGCTGCCACGGGTTTCTTCATCAGTTTGATATTCAGATTACGTCTACTATTTTAGGACATCTTTAAACTCTGTACCGACAGATTTCATCTCAGTTCAAAGTTTTGCAATATTGTTGAAAATTACGAAATAATTGACTAGATTTTACCATCCTTCTAAAGTGATATTTTTGTCAACAATGTCATTTATCATTACCATCTAAGCACCGCCGAAAATAAATTCATATACGTTTTAGTCGCATCATTTGGGAAAAAATATTTTTTCGGCGGTAGCTTTTAAGACCAAAATAAGTAATAAAAAGCTTTAATGCGATTTAATCTTCACTTAGTCGACGCGAGGCCCAAACTGCATCAGAAACCTTGATGTTTTGCATATTTTAGGTTTTATTTTTGTATCTGAGTGGTAAGGTTGGGGTCTTCGCCCGTGTCATATTGTTCAATTTGGAGGTTTATTTTGACTTGTGATTTCATCTGGCTGCGTGACTGCGGTGTTTGATTAAGTTGGGATCTGACAGGATGATCTTTCAGAATAAAATTATTATTGAGTTTCATATTATGTAGTTTTTTTTCTTGTTTGTGAACTCATACCTGGAGATCTGTAACGTCAGGCAGGGATGTATAAGTATCTATATCTGCTCCATTTTATTTTTAGTATTTGTCACGTTTAACGTTTACTTTTGGAATAGCTTTATTCATTAAGTACCCACGTAACACGTAAAGTGAATAGCGAGGTCAAATTATATGTAACATCGTCATTAGTCAAGCTACATCCAAAACTTAGATTTTTAACCAGAAGTTAATTTGCCTCCTCTTTCTATTAATTTAGTTTACCATGGCTATTATGGTCTCAGTCGGGACGTGAGGTATATGTTAGAGACTACTTCATCCTCGGTAACTGATGCCCAAGATGCGATTTTTGTCGGTTCTAGTCCGAAACAACCACCCTCACTGATTTTGGCGGGGGGTAACCGTGGGGATTTCCGTACGGAAAAAAAAGGTACTATGGTTAACCTCCTTAACCCAAAAGGAAAGCCTGTTCTAGAACTTCGTTTTACCATCAGATGTATCGGTTTAAAGGTGACTTCGCTCTCAAAGATCTTGATAGGACTGTGCGTTACCTCTGTTGTGAACAGCACTTTACGATATTTTTAAATGTCCTTATTATTCTTTTTCCATGTAAATTGCAATATTGCTCAAGATTTTAACAAAGCAATGAACTTTAGAACAACATGAGTATTATTTTGTCACGAGAGGTCTCTGTCCGTCCGTTATGTTAATGTCACGCGTATTATACCTACGTCTTCGCTCACTTTCGCTTTTTTTGTTGCCCCAAAACGTGTATAATATTTGTTTGTGTTCATTTTGAAAAGTTTCGGTGGCGCAATATGTCTGGGGTCGATTCTGTTCCATTTACTTTTAGTTTGTGAGTAGAGCTCCTTAGGTAAGAAGAACTCGGAAATTACTAGCATGAAAGGCTTTATGCCAGTAGTGGAAGTTCGTAAAGTATGTAATGATGGAGGCAGATGGTGGGTTGTTTTTTTCTTGCATATCCTGGAGAAAAATTGGCGCAGAGCAGATATTTTTCCATACTACTTAAATGGAAGACAAGTACACGGTCCACCTAATGGAAAGTGTTTACAATACGTTTGTAACCCTATATTGTATAAATGAAGACAGGCTGTGGTTTTATCCAAGCGACTGCAATATAGGGTTCTTCAAAAAGTATCAGAAGGATTCCATAGGGTCGGCACAACGCCCAAGCTACACCATGAAATCGATTATTTGATTCCTGGTGTTACAAACGTCCATAAGTCACGGTAACCACTTTCCATCGGGTGGCCCGTGTGCGTATCGGCCACCTAAGTAGTATAAAAAAGATATAACCTATCTCTGTGTTAAATTTGACAGTACCTACTGGCGTAATTGAGTTACAAATTCTATCCATCAAACTTTTTCACGTGAACATTTTTCAGTCCTTATTTTTGAAATCAATCTTGTTGCAGACTGTACCTAGACGTTGGATATCTCAATTATGAGACAATACAAAAGTTTTTGTCGTTCTCTCGGTATCACGCCAAGTGATCGTTATTACGTTGAGCTTTAGTTCGCCATTACCTACTTTTTTTTGTTGTACGATATTTTTCTCAGAAGTAATTCTGTATTCTTTACTACCTGTGGAGATCAAAAATATATCTAAAACCTTTTGGGCTGACAAATTGTTATCATCATTTTTGGATCGGATTTATTTAGAATTTTAGGGAATATATCCTTATCTTATTGAAACAGAGAAAGAACTTGCGCTATACAAGCTTTTAAAAAACAACACAACTCTTCCACAAAATTATTGTTTTCGTTTCCGTGCGACATATTTTTTAAGATTATTTAGAAAATTAAATTTCTTTTTTTTGTGTTTTGGCCCACCTGATGGAAAGTGGTCTATAGAAGTTTGCAACATCAGTGGCTATGCCCTCGTGCTACTTACCCTATAGAAACCTAATACCCTTCTTGAAGAACCCCATTTGTATCCCTTTACCGTCATAATAACTTGACAACATTAAATAGGTCTGTATACTTACTTTGAAAGGTCACAAAGGTATTATATGCCTTCATATCACGTCACAGTTCAGGTTTATAACTTAATTAATACATTGACTGTTATTATATAGGTTTTTATGACATGTCGTGATGCTAAAGCAAAGTGAACATCGGCTTTTTGCCTAATCGCTTTGTGTGAATTGAAAAAGCAGCTAGTGGGCTGCTTCTTGCTTCAAATTGATGTACGTACCTTTAAGCACGTTTTGCTTCATGTGGGATTATGATTTATCAAGTGGCTTCCCACACGTGCGTCAGAAACGTGCGGATTTTAATTCAATGTGAAGATGGTTTGCAATGTCATCACTAGCAAACTGGTATTATGGAAAATATCATCTTGTTTAATCAGTGTGTATAATATTGATTGTACATTACTTTTAGCATTTTAGCAGATGCATGAGATTCAATTTAATGGTACCTACTTTATAGATATGTATGTACAGTGGGCTACAAAATTTCTTTGACAATTTGAAACTTACATTGTATGAACTGATGCCACTACAAATCTACTAGTCTTAGAAACTACCAGATAAGTAGATCTATTATCTGGTAGTTTCTAAGACTAGTGGATTTGTATATGTATATGTAAGTTTCAAATTGTCCAAGAAATTTTGTTGCCCATTGTACTATTTGTAGATCTACTTATTAATGTAATTAAGTCTAGGATACTACTTGCATGAGTTTATTTATTTTCTAATAAATTCTTCGACTTCGATGTAGTTTATTTTATTAACGCTACCTATGGTACTTTTGGTTAAATTAGAAATAGGCTAAGTATTCCAGATCTTAAGGTGTCAAGGAGCTTTTGAAGTAGCTAAGTCAGTAGCGACGCTGCCGTATAAAAATTACTACAGCACAATGGCAACTCGAAAATGCCGTCGATTCGACAGAATAAGAAGTGAGCACCGTTTTCGGTATTGTGTGAGAATGTTGCTAACAGCTTAACTACAACACCAATAAATATATTATGTAATATTACGTATGTATCTGTTGCATCGTAAACAGATAAACGATTGAGCAGTTAAATACAAACATTCATCATTCCAGGTCAACTGAACCGAAATACTAAAATTATCATCGTATTGTGGAATTTAACACTAACTTGTTAAGCTTCTATGATGTTTTTACTGTGAATAGCATTGAGTCCACCCATGCTAGTTACAAGTTCCATTATTTAATTGTCTCGGTGCAAAAAGATGAATAACCAAACATTATCTTTAATATAAAAAACAATTATACCGCCCACATAGAATTATGTGTACATATAAATTATTAGGATCGTGCTGAGTGTTCAGCCTTAGGTGATTACTTGGGATTAGATATTCATTCACTGGAATGCCGTCTTTAACTTGATAATTATAATCGTTTTGTGTGTTTTAAGATAACCTTTGTAACATCAGTAATTATATATGTAGTTAGTTTACGTTTAAAAAATATTTACATTGGATCTTTTCTGAAGATGTGATCTGATAAACTTAGGTAAACATACAAGCTTCAAAATATTTTGTAGTTATATTAAATTAGTCAATCAATTGGGTGTACACTGTATACTTATAGGGCGCTACCAACAACCTCGAGGTCCAAATAAACCACACTTGCTAGTCGGTGCATCTGCTAAACAACTGATTAGGTTCTGGCGCAAGTTTTCCTTTCAGTATAGGGAGATGAGGCGGTATTCATTTTTATACAGGTCAATAAACCAGTAAAATATGATAAGAACCTAAACTTTGGACGTAACAGGGACATCACTAGGAGAATGATTTATCAATAAGGTGAATATTTGCATTGAGTGGAAAGTGACTTCTCGCTGAATCGAGGGTTAATTTAGAGCCCTGTATTCACTGAAAACTAGCCTGTATCAATATTGGAGGTGGGCCGGTCTTTTGACACTGGCCTGTACTTTTCAAATATTTTTTATAAGTTTTTTTTCAACCCGTGACTTTTTACATGGATTGCGTAAGTAATGAGGATATCGTTTCTTGGTATCTTTGACCACAACTTATTATTACATTACTGTGAACAGAAATGATGACCTTTTGATATATTATGTAAACGCATCGCTTTGCCGGTGTCATAATGTCGCTAATTCTATGAAACATTGTCATAATATTTATGTTTTCTTTACTACTATTGTTCGGAGGACATAATCTTCTACATCTTAGCGTTAACCCATGCTATGATTCTCACTTTCTTCCTGACTACAACGTGCTAAATTAAATGGCACAATGGAGGCCTTCTCAAATCCGTAGGTATATGGGTGGAAGTGTGCAAGAGAAATTCCTTATTCAGACTACCTTACCCATCCCATCAACGTGTCCCGAAATGACGTGCGGTTTTATTCGGTTCAAGTTCGTTAAGCCCGCTGTCCGGCGGGGGTCATCATCATCATCATGTAGACGTCTTTTCCTAATTGCATCTGAGGTGAATGTGTACTCGGAGTTTAGCTTCTTACGTTTCCTCCTCCATTCACTCACGATCATGTTTGTCCATGGTAGTGAGACCATTGGCACGTATATCACATTCCACGACGTCAAGCAAGAACTTCTTGGGCCTACTGCTCCTGCCGGGACCCGACGGTAGTGCCATCGCCAGGCATTGTTACCCAAGTAGCCTGACGGTTGCTGCAAAAGGTAACCCCATCAACGGCGGGTGTATCCGTGGTAATTTCTGCACGAATATAAGATTACTTTAATCCAATTGCTTTACTATTATGTCTGTTTTTTTGTTCTGTAAGGAAAACCAGTAAAGGTTAATATCAATTAGCATTCAGCATCCATACGCTCTAGGTAACAGCTGACGGATGACCAATATAGACCAACCAACGCCTCCATATATCATAACACCATCGCTCCACGAGCTCACAAACTGTATGTTTAAGGTATCGACTGGTCACGACTGCGCGTCACGACTCCACATTTCCGCATTGTACAGCTGTTAAGTTCAATTAGTGAAATTTACGAAATCAACGCCTTTCTGACACGTGATTGAATGACTACATTAATAATTTATATACGAGTATAAACTCGCTGACCCGTGCAACTTCGTCTGCGTCACCCCGTTTTTGCAACATTTTTCACTTCTGCACCGCACCAGTTGGTTGCAGCATGATGTTATAATATACATATAAACCTTCCTCTTTAATCACTCTATCTATTAAAAAAAACCGCATCAAAATCCATTGCGTAGTTTTGAAGATTTAAGCATACTTCCCGGGTCCTTTAAGCGGGGCGTGAAAAAGCATCTGATGAGGCCGTCAAGCTGAGGCCACCATTATAGCACTGTTCGTGTTTGCAATGATGACCCTCGTTTATGAGACTTTGCCTTCAGCTTAACATCAGGCGAGGTGCAGTCAAATTGACTTGTGCCATAAAAAAAGGAATTTGTTCTAATAGCGTTTAAGTAACTTTTTTGGTATGTATCAATCAATTCATCAATCCGGGTATGTTGGAATCGATTCGTCAAACCTGGCCTGATTTCCAGACGTGAAGAAATACCATATGTATTTCTTACGTCTGGAAATCAGGCCTTATTAACAAAATAGGATTGAGATGTAACCAATTTCCCCTCTACCTAATAAACGGATGTGCATAGAATAATAATGCTTCTCCCATGAATTCTGTATTAATAAAACAACAGATGATCTACCTGGCTATACCAAGAGAACTTTATGTTAGACTATGACCATACTCGGGCAGTTGACCCCTCGATTTGTCAAAATAGAAACTGACAAGCGAAATCAACACGTGCCTAAGTCCCGCCCCTTGCGGTCACATCACGATTCGAACTATACCATTAGTAATACAATATAATCAGCATCGATATTGCGGATATTTATGCTGATATTGAAAATAACTACCGCTGCTGTTGTGAATGAGTCATGGAGTTCACGAAATCTCTCAGTTCCTGTCATAGAGTATTAAAATTACTGAACTGGGCAAAGGGTTATTTAGTGTTTACATACTGACATATAATCATGCCTTTATTTCCGGAGGGTAAGGCAGAGGTAAATTAACCAAACATCTCAAAAACCGCGGTAGCCTAATCTTATGGATAATGGACTGCTAAGACGAGGTCTCGGGTTCGATCCCACGTTTTATCATGGCACACACCAATGACTTTTCGATGCTTTTCGAAGTTACGTGTGTATATAGCGCAGGTTTATAAGTGCCCGGTTAATGGCAATAGGCTCGCCATCTATTACATTGGGACCTAAACATAAACAGGCGAAATGCTAGCACCTCTGCCTACCCCTTCGGGATTATATATGTGTTTATGTTATGTTATTTCACAAAACATTGCAATCGGTCCCATGTAATAGGGGATGAGTCTAATGCTATATTCCAGGTTGACTCGAGTTATGCATATGAGGTTGAATCTAGGTTGTAATATCTGTCTGGTGATAAACAGCCTTGTGCAGAACCGTATTTGAAGAGGCGGGGTAGCCCAACAATAGCTACTCTGAAGCTGCTCACTTGGTGGTTATCCCATACCACACAGGTTGTACTTAATCGTAGTCAAGCTATAAATAATCACATTTACTTAATAGAGTGTATAAAATTGAAGAGAGTCAAGAAGCTACCTTCACGATATTCTGCGTACGTTTTACCTATGACAGTATAGGAAGCATTGGTTGTTACATTAAACATGAACACAGGTGCGTTGTGACATACGCCAGATATTCTACTCGTGTTTGATGTAATGCTAGAAGAAATTACCAATCTACAATTATACATTAAGATTGTATACCTAGTTCAGAGTATAAATGTATTTAAATAGTATACTGGTAAGACAGCTTTTGATTTGTTAAAAATACTTTTCAAAAAGTACTGTGTTATTTTTTTATTCGACTTCGACAGACAAGCACATGGCTTACTTGATGGAAAGCGGTCACCGTGGCGTATAGTCGTTTGCAACACCAAGGGCGTTAAGCTCATGCTGTTTACCCTGTAGAAACCTTCTAATGCCTTTCTTAAAGAACCCCATATTGTAATCGCTTAGGAAAACCACGACAGGGAGTTCAAATTGACGGGTCCTAAATAAAAAAAGAAGTAACAGCGCCTTACTGGTGTGGCTGATTTAACAGAACTGGTGCTAGGAGCTACTCCTTCTGTACTCCTGCGCACATCTATATACAAAGTGATAAACAAACAACAACGAGATAGAACCTGTTTAGAAACATTGGGCAGCATTGTTTTATTGTTAGATATTAATTGATTACATATCAGTCTGAGCACGTAGCCAGGGGCGCTCAGATTGTGATCACCAACCTTCGGATTGTTCTTTGAGATTTGAATAAACAATGAACATTTGGTTCCCGATGGTTGATAACCTCTGAAAGTTAAAAAAACAAACGTCAATACAAAATTTTAAACCTGTATTTATTTAATGGGTTTCGATTATGTTAGAGTGAATCCGTGGGTAAAAATGTGTAAGAGATATTATAGATGTAATACTTATTGATCGAAGACATTTTACAAATGATGTTTTTATGATAATAATAATCAGTCAGGGTTAAGAATTAAGTTTAGTTGTAAAAATAAATGTAGGTGTTCATATGTATATACTCATATATATTAAACACAATTCAATTGAGTAATTATGTGTTTATTATCATGATTTAAAAGCAATTAGTCATAAAAAAGTCTTGTAATGTTTTAAAGTGTAAACTTCATATTTTCTTTCATTTTACGTTTTCTATTATACACTAATATTATAAAGAGGAAAAATTTGCATTTGTATGTTTATAATGAATCAATAAAAAAATACTGTACCGATTTCAATTTTTTTTTACCATTACAAAGCTATTTTTTTTTTTTTTTTTTTTTATAGTACATATGTGGCAGCTACATTGAAGGAGGCTGAAACTGACTCAAGCTCAATCAAATCATGATCAATCCACAACCTTTCCAACAGCGCGAAACGAGTGTGCTATCAGTGTAATTACATACGTAGTACATAGTTCTAACCCTCAAACCCTCGTACCTTAAAAATCGTGCACCTAAAATTATAATCTAGCACAGCAACAGCAGACACAAAACCTGTCGATAAGCCTGCCGCATCATCGTACGGTACTTCACGGTCCGCTGGTGTCCATTGGCGTGGTAAACCAGACCTAGTTGTCTGTTACGTAAGCCATTGTTCGCAGCTAGTGTGTTCGGACGTGATCGCCTGCTTTTGGATGGTTTTTGTGACTGACCTATGTTGACTCAGCTGGGGGCAGTGCTCGAAGGGTTAGAATTTTTTACTTTTAATATCGAACAGCAAAAAAATAAATTAAAAACGGGTGATATTAAAAAGAATATACAAAAAGCGAAAATAAAATTGTGTTGGTTTATTTGTGGTAGTTGGCACTCGTAACTTTAATAGGTATATCAAAATTCATGCGTATAAATTGTGGCTGGAAACTATTTCAACCACATCAGCCACTGTAAAATCAAAACATCGCGTGTGTTAGAAAATACTTCTAGTAACTTCAGTAATTCATCATTCTCCGAGCCTCTTCCCTACTTAGTTGGAGTCGGTGTTCTATCTAACTAAGATGCGGCTGAACATGGATATTTTTGGTGAAAAGACTGCCATCTGACCTCCACAACCAATTGGCGATATCGACTTTTGAAGGGCTTCAGCTAACCTTCCACGAAAGTACTTATCCTCTATATATACTTATATAGAGGATAAGAGAATAGAAACTAGACCTGCCGAACCGCTTAGTTATGAATGACATCGTTTGATATAACAAATTTTTTGAATAATCTCCATGCTATTGACATTTTATAGGAATCACAAATTGTTGCATTTCTAGTATAACTGCAATGTCGTTGGTAAAGTTCATTGACACTTGTCGTTTCCTTAGTTGCTGTTGCTGAGATAAAATTTGCTAGTTTTAGAACTGAAGCAATCATTGAATTCGTTTACTATTTTTTTTCTCTTTGTTAGAGACGTACAGACTAACAGTTTCTAGGCACCTGTTAAACTTTTGAGTGTCAGTTAATAATGTGCGTTCTACATATGCTCACGCCCGTAAGCCCCAAAGGAGTAATTAAACACCCACATTTCGCCAACTATGATTTTCGGTCCCACGTAATAGGGGGCGAGCCTATTGCCACCAATCGGGCACTTTGTAAAAGAAATGGGTATGCCTAAAATAAATTCCTAACCGAAAATGTAGCAGCTAAATAAAATTTAAAAAAAAATCGACCCGATTCCTTGCTATGCGGTGTAAATCGCAAGGAAATGAATTACGTGCCTAGCGCACAAGCGCTAGCGCTACCAATTAACGACTTGGAGGGTATCCGTTCATATATTTATTAATAATATAGTTCGCTTTTTAAATAACTGTAAATGTAGAGAGAATTCTATCAACTCGAAAATGTTTTCTACCTCAAAGTACTTAATTGTTGAATGTCTTACTTATTGAATGGTTTAGGTAAAAAAATAACATTATTTTACGATTGAAAATGAAAGACCGTAGTTTTTTAATCTTTGAAGAATTGTTGTCGGCTCACTATTACTTACAAAAAATCTTAAAAAGATAAAGAGTTGTTCAGTTAACGCATAGGTCAGAGAAAGTCAACTCGCTTAGGAGTATTTATGATTCAATGATTTTTGATACAATCGACTTTGGGGTCGAACACCGTTAGACATCGAAAAGTAAAAGCTGGAAAGCGGTTTCTAGAGAGTCTCGGATGCAATCGGGGCAGACACGGAGATGATGGTTATCATCCGTTTGGACCGAAAGATTTTTATAGCCCGGATGTTTTCGGATCAGCCCAAAGACCGAACAATCACCCTTTGACCTGCCAAACGGAAGAAGATGGCCTGCTCCGAAACCATATTGTGCATCTGCTAGATAAGGCTTGGGCGTCAAATATGTTGGTACGCTATGAGATAACTGATGAACGAGGGAATCATCTCTTGCTACCTAGAATGTGGATCTAGTGGCTAATAAACAAATACTAAGAAGTCGTATTTTTTCTCAAATTAAATGAATGTTTAACAAAGTTGAACACTATATTTGAATTAAAAAAGAAGCATTTCTTGAATATTAATGACATGTTGATCATACACAATGCATTCGAGTCAATTAAGACTAAAAGAACGTGACCTGTTTACATTATTTAACATATATAACTATCAGAGCAGTGAAAACCGTGAATATGATATTGCGTCATAATATTTATTTGTTTTTAAACCTTGTCTGACGGACTTACAGTTTGAAGCCACCTGGATGCAGAAGCCTGCCTTCATACAATAGCAAGGATATATTGCCCTGAAAGCCTGGAGTTTATTAGAAAAACAAAATGGACTCCTTTTTGACTATTTATTACTTTTATTTATCATATCCTTAGTCGTTGGTGCAATTTTTTCCGGCTTGGCGGGTCGAGGCGATTGGCATTCGTATTCGATGTGTACACTATAAACAGTATAACCTTTTTCAGTTACAGAAATCACTGGTCAAATTATTGATGCCTAAAAAATGTTAGATGTATGCATGCGAAAGGTTCAATGATAATTGAGGGAGCATGTGAAGTGTGTATTAGACTATGTAGTCATTGTCTTCTGCAAACTCAGACTCGGGAATTCTCTAGCGAGTCTTTTCGCCATTTCATGTAGGATACACTGTAGGTATATGTATATGTTCTTGAAGCTATATATGATCTCCATAGTCCACTGCATGTATGTAGTAAGTACTAAGCTATTACTACACTTTGATAATATTATCTTCTTCAAGTAATAGATTAGTCATGTTATTTACAGTAATTGGCATCACCATCGCTATGGTATATCGGCTATTGTCTGTGTTCATAAATGGCGTAAAGCCATGATTATTGATTACAACACAATCGCCGAGTACTTAACTGCTGCGATTGGACCTTCAGATAATTTAAAAAGTTGCTAAAGTATGTTTTAACAACAATATAAGTACTTTAATAGGACTTGTTGATATACAATTGTGTTTTCTAAAATCGCTTGGTAAGAAACTGGCATACTTTTCTAACACACATATTCCTCTCTTGCTATAAGCCCAGGGACCCGGTTTTTATTTATGGCACGTCAATTTGACTTCACTTCGCCTGATGTTAAGCTGAAGTCTCATGAAAGAGGGTCACCATCGCAAACACGTTCAGTGCTACAATGGTGGCGCTCAGCTTGACGGCCTCATCAGATGCTTTCTCACGCCCCGCTTAAAGGACCCGGGACTGTAGGAAGAAGGAAACTCGTGCGCCGGTAAGGTATTCCAGAAGAAACCCTGGAGTCCTGGACTAATAGCAATCGTTGTGTTTAATGGAATAGAATTAATTGACCAATATATGGGATTGACATTTGTACACGCCTGTCATAATGTCAAATACGTGTCAATCTCATGCATTGAACATTATATTTTATTCCATTCTATAAATCAACTACCAGCGAATTGCTATTTGTTTAGGCTCCTAGGTTCTGTAAGTGAGTCATGAAAATGCTAAATGGAAATAATAAGGACTTGACAGGAATGCTAACTAACTACTAACTAACCAACTAACTAACTAACTACTTCTCAAACTTCACCTAACTTAAAACAAACAAACTAAAACACATACAAAACAAACTTAATAATTATACAGTTTTCAAATAAAACTTTCATAAAACCTTGACAGCAAATCACCGTTAACAAAACAAAGGAGTCGCGATAATTAAAAAAATAATAAACATTTAGGAAACTAGGAAGTTATTGTAGTATCGTTACAAGTTTAGATATCAAAAGAATGTGTTACGTAAATGTATTACACAAATATATTATTACAAATTAATTATCAGTTGCGCTGCGGGACTGGTGCTCGTTTTCGAAGGTCCGTGAAGACTTCCAATGCCAAGGTCGTCAAGACCGCTAGTGGCTCAACCTCCTCTAATTAAGAGGAAGTTTGCAACCTTTTTAAATAAGTCGTATATAAATACTATATTAATAAGTACCTAGTTAGGACAAATTTTAATACATTTTTATTACTTCACTTACATAACTACAACATAAACAACAAAACTCTATTGATCCAGTTGCAATCGAGTTTCGCATGATCACTCTCTCCTGGGTTATAAAGGATAAGGAAATTGCATTAAAATTAGTCCAACTTCAGCAGTGCTGACAACATAGAGAATATATTTATTTTATATAATTATTATTATCATCATCACCATCATCATTTCATTCATAGGACGTCCGCTCCGAACATAGGTCTCCTTCATTAACCTCCAATCTGACCAGTTGGATACGGTCTGCAGTTTGCAAGGGGTACCCGCGACTCATGACTATGTCGTCTGTTCATCTCACAGGGATATACATCTATTATTATACGTTTACATATATAGATTTTTTTATTTCTATATTATATATTAGATTCTTCGCGTTCTACTTTCTTTATTTCACAGAAATAAATAATACCAAAATTTTATTTACCTTCGTATTGTTAAAGTTAAAATGATCGCAGTATTTCGCTTCAAAAAGCAGTCATCTAAATTATATGCTTTGGAAACAAATGACTATAAAAAATAAATTGATTTACTCCACGTCTATTCTAACCTCAATACGATCATAAAGCGTGTTTTTATGGATGCCGAAATGAGCGGAACGGAGAGGAGATGTGCGGAAATATTTCAACCACATGCATAAATAAATAGACTAGCTGTTTCTATGATACAGAATATATACGGAATTTAAGTAGCCTATCCAGTCATACATCTCACACGTTTTCTAATTTATAATATTAATAGAGTCAGTCTCTTATGTACCCGGCAAAACATTAAAAAGAAGATAAGTTACAGGATGAGAAGACTTCTAAGAAGATTATATTGCGAATATGACTAGAAAGGAAGAAGCATTGGTCTTGAGGTTCATAGTTGTAACATATTTGATTGACATCATCATTCCTTGAACCTTTTTCCCAACTCAGTTGGGGTCGGCTTTCCAGTCTAACTGTGATGCGGCTGAACCTCGATATTTTCCGTGAAGCGACTGCCATCTGACCTCCACAACCAATGGTCTAATGACCAATGGCGATATCGAAGTTCCAAGTTAGGCTGGTACAGTGGGTGGCAACATATTTGATTGACAGTTCGGTAGATTTCTGCACAGTGCACATCTCATCTCCGCTACGTTTGTCTAATCGTGTACCTTAAACGGAGTGTAATCATTTACATAATCCGAATAGATGTCACCGTACAAAAAATCAATCCTGTTCGTGTGTAATAACTTTTTGTTTAATTACCTAGTTGTGTAACTTACTTAAATCAATACTGTTGCGGTATTAATCTGGTTTGGTTTCTTATTATTGGATTATTAATAATTAATAATTCTGCGGTATGTTAGCCACACTACTAGCGTAGTTTTTCAGTTATTCAAAACCATTATTTAGAAGCGAGATTCTATTGACTGCGTAATTTTTTCAAGGTTTAAATTCAGGTGATTTTATGCGAAATTATATTTTAAAATTATGAATGATACGCAATTTGTTTGTTAATTTTTTTTTATGAAATATTTAATTTTGAAACAGAATTTAATTGTTGGATAAACAATGATTGTTCAACAATTGTTTAAAAAACTGACTGCAGGTTTTACACAGCTATTCATCGCTTAACTAATATCAGATTGAATATAATAATTACGAGAACGTTATGCACTGAAAGTCAATGTAGTGCCTAATAAATTTTGTTTTTTATTGTTACAGGTAAGCAGTTGTACTTCTTACAACACCTTGAAGATAATAAATGTGTTGGTAAGCATGTCCTTTTGCCCGACTGCGTCCGTGAGAATAGTGTGTTTCGCGCGTTTGGTATGTATGTTTCTTTGGTCACCTCTACAGGGTATAAAAACGGAACCATTTTTGACGAATGAATGAACTCTCAAATGGTAAGTATGGTATCAAAATGAAGGGAATCAGTAGGAGTTTACATAGGTATATGTATATAAAATAAAATCATCGACTAAAAACTAATAATAAAAATATCAGAACGGAGGTAGGATATGACGGTATCTCTCATACTAATTAAGCAGTCCGACTGGGGAAGTACCTCCACCTTGCAGAATACCGCGGCTAATGATAACCTTGTGTTGTGTTTCCGGCGGTGAATAGGGTAACCAGAGCTCACTGGAGAGGTTTTGTGTTGTCAGTGGGAAGACCGAGAAACCCTTCTTTGTCTTCTGCACTGACAGTACAAAGATCACACAGAGATCCCCTTCCCCTTTCCCCTCTTCCCTATATGGTCGGCACGGACAGGACAAGACTTTCGAGAATACAAATACGTCTTCTTACTTCTCTGTAGGTTAACTATATTCATTTGAGGTTTGTGATTCCTTCGTAATAATATCTACGTTCGAGTGTCACGACGAGTCAATGGTTCTAGATTTGAGATCACTATTTAGTGCCACACTTGTGAAATTACAAAATCAAATGTTACAAGATGGCGGATGTTCGTATTGCAAACAATATTTGTAACTTATTTCATAGGTATGTCCTACCTAACGTTTGTTATGTGAATTAGTTCACTGTTTTAACCTTGCATTCTTATTATGCATCAAAATATCAATAGTGCCAGTGACCACGTGGAAAATGAATAAAATAACCACCATTTTTTCAAACGATATATTTTTGAACACTTACTTTTGTCGACGTTTCGGGTGCGTTGCAGCACTTGCAGCTTCCGTGGTCACGACTTGACTGGTCCCCGTCCGGACGAAGTCCCGAACATTGAAAAAACATTATGAGTAAACGCCGCGATAGTTTAAAAGTTACATTTTTTCAAATATTTTAATTCGAAATTTGTTGAATATTGACACTATAATATAATTTTCCCATTATTTCTGATATTGTGCGATTGCATGCTTGTTTAGTCTCCTTGACTTAATAGTTTATCTTATGATAATGTTGGGATTCTCTTGAAAAGCAGTTATTATTGAGCTATAAGATATATTATTTATTATCAACTGCTGAACATAGCTCTCCCTCATCGACCTCCGATTCGACCGGTTGGAGGCGGTCTGCGTCCAACGGGTACCTGCGACTTTGACTATGTCGTCCGTCCATCAAGCGGGTTCCGTCCCACATCCCATTACTTATTACAAAAAAGCATATTTTTCTATTTGATTAATAATTGCTATATATTACAAGTAATTTGTATTGAATGTATAATCTATCTCAACTGTTATTGTGGTGATCGATAATATAGTAATCGATTGTTTCATAATGATTGTCGAAATAACCCGATTGGTTACAGACGATTACAATTAAAAGATGCCCGTATTGTGTAACTATGTATGATTGATACAGTATCGATTATTTTTGTGGCAATAATTACGCCTTTATCAATAGGAAGTTCCGTGTATCAACGAATGTAAAGTTTAGTTGTTATTTTAATATTATCGAATATGGGTAGTTATACAAATGTTGTCTAGAATAATTTGGAAGACGCCCAGTGAAGCACTCTTTAGAAAGTTGAGGATTTTAATTAAACTAATATTGCTTTTTGAAAAACTTTGACTTAAATAAATATCGTTGGGCATTTGATTATGATGTCCCACATGTTGTCCACATTTATAATTTATACTACTTTGCCATGTCTGGTTTGAATGTCGTCCCCAGAATGACAGTCTATACATAGAAGCTGTGCTTCTTCAACTGGACAAGACAGATTGAACACAAAATTATGGCCATTTAAAAGATATAAAAAAATAATGTTACTGATAGAGCTCGCTGAATAAGCAATCTGAAGTGGCAGTGGACTGGCCACATCTGTCGAAGAATCGATGGTCGCTGGAGCAATCGAGTCCTAGAGTAGACACCGCGAGAAGGCAAACGTAGGGCACCCCACAGCCAGACAGACTGGCGTCTTGAAAAGGGATAGACTGAATGCGAAGAACAGACGATCGGGAAAAATGGTTCACATTGGGAGAGGTTAATGTCCAGCAATGGACAGCGAGAAGCTAATTGATTAGTTATTTCATTAACTGAACCCGAAATCTTATAGTGACTATCTGGGAACGGCAGAGAAATATGATGATGAAATATGATTTCATGATGAAGCCCCATCAAATGTTACGGTTATAATTACTCTAAATGTGGTCAAGGAGGTAATCTTACTGACGATTAGCGTGACCATAATCCTTGAGATGTTGTCACAACTGCTACTGCTCCTCCTATACAGTGTATATGAAAGTCGATGATTCTATTGCATAGGTAATTTTCTATGGCTCCTTCTAAGGCTAAAATAAATTTGTGTTCATTCATGTCTATGCATGAATGTTTTAGCGTAAATAGACCCACAGACTCCTTACCGCGTTACTGAATTTAAAATTCCAGTGGCTTGTGACTTTTAGTGTAGAGACGTCACTGTAATATCTATTTCTGTCAAAGTTGATAATGGTTTATATACAATCGTTTCACGATTCATAAACTCTGTGACTTTCTCACATCTAGGTCTTGTGTAAAGATACGAATATAACTTGCACCCTTCCTCTAAGTATAACTTTATGAAACTGTATACCTATACTATTAATGAAATAAGTTTTCAGATCTTTAATAGTTAATAACATTCGTGAAATCTTTTGTTGTGACTATTACAGGTGATAAATAGTTACCACGTCTTTTTTGCTTTAAGAATCTAGCAGTAAATGAGAAGTGGTTGGTCTCGTCATAAATGTTACATTAAGACCATTAAAAGATCTAGTTTAATATGCAAACATCTATGGCATTCGTTAAATCAACATTGTCATTCGAGCTTCAAGTGAGTTGTAATCAGTGCAAAATATTTACCGTTGAGCAGTGACTGAAACCTATTCCAGAATCATTCCTCTGGCTCCTGTTCTGTTTGTCCTCTGGCTACTTTGTTGGGCGAAGAGTCAGAGGACAGACAAGCTATTCCAAAATCTTTATAATGTTAGAATTGTGCGGTAATGGAACCCGCAGGTCACGAAGTCTGACTAGGCAACCGAACGCTAAACGCTGACGAAAAAAAGGTCGCTTGGAAGTGTGAAAGCATCGTATAACTATTGCTATTATAAAGCTATTACTTATATTGTCTGTTGCAGAAGTTACCTTCAACTTTTAAATGATTATAAATAGCCTTTTTATATTATAAACGGTTCTAATATTCAGTTAATCACAATCAAACATTCATTTTTCCTTGAAAACCCATTCTCTTCAGCCCTTTGAACTATGCTCCCAAGTCGTGATACAAAAACGTGGTACGAAATATATTGATTTTGAATTTTATAGATGGGTTTTAGTGTCAAGAACGATTGATAATTTCTTCTGCCATGGCTACCGAAAGAGTTTAATTGTAAATAATAACTGTTGTATGCAACTTTTACGAGGTTGGTGTAAGAACAATTGTTTAAACTTTATGATGTACGTCTGTAACAACGCAAGACTGTATTAATTGTTTCTTATTACAGAATGTCTAAGATTTGTTTATTGTAGAAATCTAATATACGACTGACCTTAGTATTGCAGTCTTATTGAATGTACGGTTTCATAATTTTTTTCTTTACACATTAGTTGTATAATTATAGTACGTTTAATCGTAATGAGTCATCTTTAAGGTATGGGTCTGTAACCGACCGCAGAACACAGCAGCAGATACAACGTATCGTAATATAGATATTAATTTGATAATATTGTTCTTTGTTTCAATTCATTGCCCGCTTCTCAAAGGTGCCGTTTATCCGTATCAAAGTTTAACAAGTATTGCTTGACATGTTATCCAACCGCACATATTGGTCATAGAAATAAAAGAAAGTCAGTCCCGCTATCCGTTCATTTATCTATATCTACACATTTTTATTTTTTGACATACTTTACTTGATAAATCTCGATATGGCTAAACGGTATCATTGGGAAGGCGCAAGGAATTAAAAAAATAAACAATATTAGTCGTCATAAATATGCGGTCGCTCATATACCAACTTGGTTTTTATAGACAGTAATTGACTTGTCACCATTAGAAATCTGAATCAGAGCCTCGTCCATCAATGAGTAGCGTTATCGGCTTGCATAATCCGTTTGGGGCTAAAATGGTGTGGACACTGGGGGATGTCGATCCACAAGTAAACCTCTAGCGCAGTATATATCCATAGGTCATGATCCAACCGCTTAGTATAGATAATATAATCTCTATGTGTTTACTAGCTCGATACGAATGGAAGACGTGGTAATAAAATGGATTACCCATCCAGCTTTTAACCACATCTTCCAAACTGTTCTTATGAAACACGGAAATTGATGTGGTAACTACAATGACATCACATTGTACGGATTTAGTTTCCACCAATACATTAGAAATTCTCTATACAGCATCATATTACTTAATAAACACATAATTTTACACCGCATATGAATAAATTATGAAGACTTGGAGCGAAAGTCAGCGGCTATGATTACAAACTTACGTTTGCGGTCCATGAAAGCTTTCGATACTGTTATTTGTATGAAGTCTGTGAATAAGTTGGTGATTTGATCAGTTTTTATATCGTGGTTTTATGATTGAAAACGATATGTTTCCGCACGATTTCTATCTTGTATGTAATGAATGAGTGGTAATGGTAGACAGTGGTGAAAGGTTATCGTTTATGTATAGGAAGTTATCGTTAAATATCAAACATATTCGTGTTCATCTGAGATCTGATCTTATTGTTTCCAAATTGCCTATTATGTCTCTATTGCTTGAAATAGCCTCTTTGTTGGTTTGTGTTGCTTTTACTACGGCAAGTATTCAGATAAACTCTTTCCTGTTTATCTACGTGTGATTGAAATTGGTCACGACTGTCACAAGCTGACCATGGTGAACATCAAAACCGAAAGTTGGAAGGTTCCTTCATCCATATTCCTGATATTTATTATCTGTATGTACTTCTCATACCTTTGACTGTGTTCTTTTCTGCAATTCAGTCAACGACTTTCTTCTCTTGGTGTTTTCGCGTTTGCGACATTGTATGCTTATGAACGTTAGGTTAGAGATCTCCTAAAGTTAACTACATAATATTATGGAAAGCAATAAAATACTTCTTTCTTTTCTTGTTTCTTCCTCATAACTTTCTTTCTTCAACATAACTATAACATGCGATGATTTGCTTCTGAGTTGTCCAGCAGTACACAATCTCTTCAATGACGAATGGTCCTCGTGGGTCTAACATAAACACGCAGTTCCAACTAAAATCTTCATCATTACAGTAATGTTGCCTCGTCGACTCGCCCCACTTGCACTCGTGACTTCATCATCAAGGATGATCGATTGTTTTCGTCTAGATAACAAATATTTGTGTTGCAATCTAAATTAGTACACGAATCTGTGACTGTTTGCACGTTTGTTGCAAATCCTTCTTTGCAGTAAGACAGAATTAGAGTAAAACTCACAACGCAATTTTTAAATGTGCAGTCCGTCTGATACTCTCCAAGACGTTAATTGGTAGTACTTGTGTTGCTAAGCACGTAATTAATTTCCTAGCAATTTACACCGCATAGCAAGGAATCGAGTCGAAATTTTTTTCAAAATTATTCAGCTGCTACATTTCGGTTAGGAATTTATTTTCGGCATACCCATTTCGTGTACAAAGTGCCCGATTGGCGGCAATAGGCTTGCCCCCTATTACGTGGGACGGAAAATCATAGTTGGCGAAATGTGGGTGTTCAATACAGCTCTGCCTACCCCTTCGGGGATTACCGGCGTAAGCATATGTATGTACGTATGTACAATTTTCAAATAAATGCGCAGATAAATGCTTTTGACTTGAACACAAAGCTTGCATGGAAAGTTTAATGAAGTTTGCAAAGTATGCAAGAAGGGACAGAAGCAAATAGGCCGTTGTCCTGCCCACTTCCAAGGGAGAAAGGTGTGTGTAATAAAAATGTATGTGTGGTAGGTATGGGTTGGTTTAACTCATTTGCTGGTAGCTGTTGAAGTGCTCTATTATTTTCAAGGCCGACGTAAAATGAAATCATATTTATAATTTACGAAATTTGCCAATATTGCTAAGCAACCAATACCATCAAAACTCCCTCAAGAATGTTCCTAGTTTCATCCATTTCTCCATTATCGTGCAAGTAACCACAACTATTCAATACAAATGTTACGTAAAAAGAGGCCCCGAATGCGGTAACGGGTTCCGCAATAACGGTGACGGCAGCGTCGCGTGCGCAGGCAGGTAAACTGTCATGGCGTGTGCCGTGAATTATAGACGAGGCTACAACAAGCAGGCAATAGTACTTACTGCTATAATGTGAAGTTACTCGTCTGAGCGACTACCTGAGGAGCTAGTTTTAAAATTACTCATAGACCAACTGTAAAGTGGCAAGGGAATGAAATTCTCTGTTCCACCACTGAGTGGTATCACTACCAAGGATGACCAAGACCGTGCACAAATGATAAGTAAAAGCCGGAAACAGGACTCTGGAATGTAAATGAAAGCTGGTGAATCGTAGTGATGATTGAGGATACAAATATAAAAAGAATGGGATTGGCATAAAAAGCGTAACCGGGTTACTATTTCGAAAGATACATCGGCTTGTCCAAGAGCAACTACCGTCTTAAATCCCCAATCCTGAGAGGAAAGCTTAGTATGTTGTACCTATAGTAAGTGCACCGAATAGTAGGAGAGGTTGGTTTGGACCCCAGAGACGTTGATAGGGCTCTCTGTAGGTAACGCCAAATAAAATAAATAAATACCTTCATACTTCCAAGAGTATAAGTATAATTAAGTGATAAGTCTTCACACATATGTTGGAACATATATGTAAAGACTTATCATGAAGTTATTTAACATTGTATGTTATATATGTAATGTATTACTACTTTCAAAACACGCACCCAAGCACTTCATCATAGTGTTGCCCACTTCCTGTAATAACACATTACCATGCACCACAAGTCGTTCTGTATCGCCGGTTGCGTAACGGTTACGTTTACCAGACATCCTATCGAAGAAGCGATGTAATTTAAACGTATTGATTAAGTTGTACCCTTGTGGCATGCTGCTGATTGAACTACCTAGTAGGCCTACCACTAAATTTAGGTACATCCGAAGTTGTCAACCGAAAAAGGCTATCGAAATCATGAAGCGTACTCGTCCCACAATTGGGCTCCAAGATGCTTACGTAACACTTCGTTTAGCTTGAGTACTATCGAAAGAAGCCTGAAGAAAATGTTTAATTTCCTCTTTCAAGTGACTTAAAATTCAATGAATCTGATAGGTTATTTTTAATATTTGAAACACTATTACATTTTCATATAACACAATTTAAAACTATTAATACATGGGGTAGTTGTAATATAAAAAGTAAAGACAGCATTATCTTGTATAAAGCTTGTATAATTTAATGTATTTTCCTCATTTCAATATATTGCGGCAAAGGACTAGAGCAGAATGGCCATACTATAGCCAAGTACCACTTTACTCCAAATACGTTGATTAAATTTCGCTTCCAACTGCTGTAATTCCTCAATTCTGGATAGTGCTTGTCTTCATGACAAGTCACTCCTTTAAGGGCATTTCTGAAATGCTGTTGAAAAAGACAACCAGCCCAAAAAACAAATATAATGTTAAGAAACCAATACGCCGCACAAATCTCCTTGTCAGTTCCTTGTTGTATCGTCAACATTCGCAATAGCGGATTTATAAAACGGCCAATAGTGATCAGTGGTCCATAAACGTCATCATATTTAGAACTTAACCAATAATAGTTGTAGTAAGACGCGTATGCCATGGATATCGTAACATGTGCAAGGAATAAGATATAATATCGTTTATTGAATTGGCCAATGCAACAACTAAAAAAACCGCAGTGATGGTCTCTTCTCAGAACACAGATATTACAGGTCTTGCAATGCCAACTGCCTGCAGGTCGCCATGCTTTACAGAGATCACAATAAGTACTATTTTCTCCATCTGTTTCTGATACACTTACTTTAGTTATCACGTTCATTATCAAATTACCACAAACGTTGATAAGGCACAAACTAGCTAAACAGAAGTGAAAACACTGTCGAATAGGGCCCGCATTTAAAATCTTGCTAACCTCCGGGAAAATTACTATCATTTGGATGGCATAAATAATGGGGGATGTATAAAGTACTAAGATATACCATTTCAAAATTCGGCGTAAAATTGATTTCATTGTTTACAAATGCTATTTTGTATTTTGTTCATTGGCGCTGAAATTGACACTGACAATTTACAAACGGTCATAAACAGTCAAAAACCAGAGTTTTAGAGTAAAAAAATATAGAGGAGTATAGAGGCATATAGAATATTCTATCTTCTTATATTCTCTATCTAATCACGCTACCCCGTGTTGGCTTTGAACCGAGCAGGGTTGCATGGAGCATCGCTTTGTTGTTTCCACGCGGCTCCAATAAGATAAGAATGCTATAATATTAAAGATATTATCCTGTATTATTAATAAATATTTTATATTTATTACGTCAAATAGAATGCACTTCGCCTGATAGTAAGCAGGGATGAAGTCCAAAACATGGTGGCCGCCGTTACAGGTGCTGTCTCTGGAACGGCAGTCCCCACCCTGACCGTTTCGACAGTTTTTTTTACGACTCGCTTAAAGTACCCGAGACTGTAGGATGAAGGAAACACCTGTACTGATGATGAACTCCAGAGCTTAATGGTGTGACATAGAAAAGAATCACCGAACCGTTTAGTTCTTGATCGAATTGTATGTACCGTATATGTGTGAAAGTCTGGTGTACGTAACACTGTGCAGGAATTAGTTGAACAAAAACCCGCGGTTTCTTAAAATTCAAAATAATCAATCAATATGTGAGTATATGGATAGAGCAGCTTATGTAAATTTTATTATAGTTGAAAAATTAAGGACCCTAGTTTGCGCCGAAACTTAAACCCAGATCTAATTCTTGCGGGAATTATCAGGATAAATTCGGTTGCTAGAGCTCCAAACAATATACAAGTTCATGATACCGGATATCGTTGTCCCTGAATCCACCACATCATCAACTAATACGAGTACTACAACATCACACCGGCATTACGCTACAAAATTGTTCACGAGGCGGGCGGCGCCCGTGCACGATCGTGGCATTTTAGCCCTTTACTTCTGTCTGACACTAATCTACCCGAAGTGCAATATTTTACGATTTTTACTCTGTAAGATGGCTGGTTCGTGGGTGCCCCTTCAAAGGAATAATTTGAATTATTCGGTAACAATTTTCTGCTTTGATTTATTTATTTTTTTATCTATTTGATTGGCACTACAGAGATACGTGAGTAACAAATATTCTGATGGGTCCTGGTAGGTAGGTAGACTGATGAAATGTTGATTTGATAAAGTAAAAGCTACCAATAATCTCACTATTAGGGATGCTGAAGATCTAAGTGGAGAAGAAGAAGTAGAGGAGATAACTCCAGGGCCCTAAGTACAAAGTTTGGATGCAACTGAAATCGATATGACTGTGCAAAAGTGGGTATATTTTCAACATTTCCCTCGAGGTCGTTTAAATAAACTTCTTCGTGCAATTAAAATTAAATCAACAAAAGAGTCTTTCATAACTTAATATACACGTCAATCATTATGTAGGTCAATGATGCGATAAGTTACTTTAGTGACAATAATATCGTAACTGTGGAACAAAGTATCTGCGATGTACTAACAAGTCAAATTAACGAAAATTTCCTAACATTATAATAGCAGATGATATTACTACTGATCGTTGGACTGGTAGATGTACATCATGATCAGTGAAAGGTGTTTCGAAATCCAGATGAGTTTTAATTTCATGCTGATTTCCGAACAACCCATCAGATAGATTGGCTTGTAAAACTTCTACGGTTAAATTGATACTTATAGAAATAGAATAGAGATGGAATTTCATAATGGACAAATATAGGGGTTACGTGTACCATGACATTATTAAATTGAATAAGGTTCCTAATATTGTATTGAGTTAACGGTGAATTACTGGACTACTTGTCATTTTGTTGAAAAATTGAGTTTTTCTTTAATTATATACTACTTAGACGGTAGAAAAATACACGACTCACCTGATGAGAAGTGGTGGCCGTGGCTCATGGATGTGTGTGAAACCAGTAGCAGAGGTTTTGGGGGATGAGAGGTGTGAAGGTTGAGAGAGTTTCTGTGCCACAACTCCGGGAGACAAATTGTTATTCCCACTGACTACATATAAACTCATTAATGTGGAACCCTAATCAGCGCTGGGAACACAACACAAGGTATTAAATTAGCCGCGGTATTCTGTAGTACTTCCCAAGCCTACTATAACGTCGCGTACTACCTCCATCGACGTCTGTATTGTGTCCCCCCATAACAAAGGTATTAAAAGACATTGCCACATTTTGTGTAAACGTATTTGTTCTTGTGTAACAATTGCTTATCCACTTGCCCTTAAGAAATACCTTAAGTGATTTGTACTTGTTGTTTTATAACAATAAAGCACTTTAATAACCTGCAGTTGTTCATCTATCATTACCGATAACATTCTATTTTATCTTACGACATTTATCACATGAGTCCATTACGCCTCTATCAGGATTTTATTCCATGATGGATAGTGTGAAAGAAAGATATTCATTTTATTTATTGTTATCATCTACTTACAATAGACTGTATTGCATTGGAATAGAATCGCAAATTACCACAAATCATGGTGTTGAAATGTCAAATCCGTGGTTTGAATTGATGGCATGCTCGTAGTAAGTCCGATATTGATGAATGATGGTAATAGAAATGTCAATACGTATTCATGAGCTGCAAAGCTTCTTACGAAATGTTTTTTTAAATAATAAATTATATTTTATGGACTCTATAAAAACGACTGCATTATGTATGTAGACGAAGCCATGGACGGCCATGGTCAGCAGTTTCATAATTTCAGTGCACTGTGGCGTGACCGTTATTATGTTTAACAGCCCGAACAGACTGCTTTTTGCTATCAACTTGGTGGAGTTCTGCTATTGAAATATTTACTATGGCTGTGTAAAGAAATATAATAGCTCTATTGAAATCATAAGATTAAAGTGATTTTTTGTTTATTATAAAGGATTCCTCGACGAATATTCGGTTTGATTTTAATCTTGTTCTTCATGGTTTTGATCTATTGAAATATGTAGGTACCTTAAGAATGATGGAAAGGCATAATCAAGATATATATTATGAAGTTTGAAATGGTTTGCCTACTCATTGGTCCTATAACTTGATGACAGTTGAGATGAGTATTTTCACGAAGTGCAACGACTTCGTTTGAAAGACTTTCTTGTACACAGTACAACTAGCTAGCTAGTTAATCTAATTTGACAGGGAGAGTCTGCCCCTCTAACGTAAATGAACTTGTCTCACCTCCAAGAAAGGGTTTCGCCAACCAATTCTAACCAGATACCAAGAGCTGCTTAAGTGGCAATTCTTTAACCATTAGTAGGTTAATGATTGAAAATTGCACGACCGTTATAATCATTTCACAAGTACAAACTTATATTATATTATGGTCCTTGTGCTTCGATGTACAAATCTTCAAATTGGCAATGTCTTTGTACTCTATTGGAGACCATATCGCCACTTAACATCAAATTCATCCAAAAAAATTAAACGTTTAATAATTTGTGAAGGTATGGTTTACGTCAGAATGTAATCATTACCAGTATTATTTTGGCAAAATTCCATTAAATGAATGTTAGAGATAATAATGTAGCCTTATTGTGTTAGAAGCAAATGTGAAGATTTCACAACTTGTCCATCGGAGCTAAAATGCCGATCTACGTGATGATCCGGGGGCTAGCTTGTGAAATATGGAATTTAATAGGAAAACAACGAAAGGTTGGCTATTATGTTGCACTAAACAAGGTAAGGTACATAACAGGTTGTATTCGTGGAGAACGTGTAGTAAGAACATCCTTTTTCAATATTTACGACATTGTTGAGAAAACATACATTATTAGAGAAGCAAAAAATATGTATAAGTTCTGCCAAACATTTTCAGTCTGCAGTTTGAAATGAGATTTAAGAAGTTATTTAAGACCTTAATCGGTATCGGGAGTTTCGACTCATAATACATTTTCAAGAAAATCACTCAATTAAGGAATCGGATGAGGAAATGAACAAAATCCCTCCATCCATTAACTATAGCGGCGGTAGCTTAGCGGTTAAGGAGTCGGCCTTACGATCGAGAGGTCCCGGGTTCGAATCCTGGCCATTACACTACCGACGTGAATCCACTCCTAACACAAGTCTTTGAGCTTAGCTGGAGGGGTTAAAGGGAACATTAGTAACTTCGGTTGCTAATATTCTTTTTGAAAAAAAAAATATAATCATTTACATAATTGATGAGTTAGGTAAACTATAAAGTAAAATCAATGTAAGAATAATAATTAGTATCAAATATGTACATAATAATGTAATATAGTACACACTACCTACTTCTTAAGACATGTCCGTATTGACTTGGCTCTACAATGAAAAGTACCTAATAAAACAAATATATAATCCTGCATATTTATGCAGAATTTTATGTCAATACTTAGATAAAATATTCATAGTTTGTCACGCATGCTTGTTCCTATAAGGATACGAATAAGGATCTAAGAAAATCGCTGCAATATTGTCAGTAGAAACATTGCGCATCAGTGAAACTAGAAACAAAAATTTTAATTTGATTTGACAGCGTTATAGAAGGCTAACGCCTGATTGCCAGGGCCAAAAAGCCAGTACCATATTTGGAAGGTTTATAGGCTAACGCAATTATTTGCAACGATATCTAGCATCATAAACTAGTAATTGGTGTAATATTTCTTTGGCACCTTTTATTGATGCTAAACAAATGTGAGAAAACGATAGCTTGGTTCTTATAAATACACAGATAGAACCAGGAACTCTTTGCTGCTAATATTTGTCGTTGTTTTACCACATCCATTGTTACTGTCAACAAACGAAGCTGCTGACTTGAGTACGTGTCCAACGCTTTCTAAACTATCAAACCCATATTCTTTTGTTCTTAGACTAAGTATATACAGCTAAGGTGCACTCAAGTGTTGTAGAACGACACAGGTTCATATCAAATCGACAACCGATCACGTAACGGTATACCATTTCAGTATAGTTACGTGAAATATTTTGTTAACTATTCGTTGATGATAACTACAATTGTTCCTTTCGAAACGGTATTTGGTTGGTGTAATGGTTACTGGCCTTATTTAGATAATAATTGGGTTTGGTTATGTACCTCCTGTACTTATTTTTTTTTGGTAAAGTAATCAAAATTCGCATTAGGCACTGAGGAATGATTTCGTGTTAGATATATTAAATAATTATGTCAGATTTTTTGCGAGTTTCGGTACCTTTTCAGCATGCTTTAATGCATGCATTTTGAAGACTTTAATTTTCTTGTACTGATAATTGTTTGATTTGCGATGTTTTACAAATTGAGAGCCTCTTAGAAATGTGAGAATCATAATTATAGTCTTAATCGTTATTCATTTTGGACGACGTTGAACACACTGAGGATCAATCAAGAAATACATTATAGGGTCTTATTTTTGCTTTGAGGGGTGCGGTTTGGCATAACTTTATATGACAATATTAGTAATATTTTATTATTGCTATCGTTGAGACTGATAAATCAAGATCCTCGTCCCCCATAACCCCCATAATGTGGTTTTTGTACAAAGATATGTGTGTCTTTCATATACTTTGTTCCTCTAAATATTACTAATAAGTTTATGAACTTACAAACTTTCAGTTTCAAAATAAAATGATATATTATGAGCGTATCTTTCAACAAGTTATTCCAGGAATTGCACTTGACTAATTTGCACCTCTAGATTTCAAAGTTGTAGATTTTGGTAATAGAAGTCATAAAAAATCGAATGAATAAAATTATATAGATAAGTCATGCGTCAAACAATCTTTTCCTACCTCTTATTACGCCATTATTTTGATTAAACATTACAAGAAAACGAATAATCTTCAAAGCGTTTAATCACGTTCATACCAACATTATGCAACACAAACACTGTAATAGAAAATAAATGACGTCGTAATGGTTATCAGATTATAATATAAATCTATGGGAAAGTGGTTCCCATGGATTATAATGATGATGGATGGTTAACCCACAGGTAATGATACCGGTGATGCAACAGATGTTATCTTTAACCCTCTGTGGACAGATTTGAGAATAGGAAAGTATGAGAATTGACATACATTTTAGTTTTCCGTATTACCATGTTTGGTACTCGATGAAATGAATTGGCTTCCCTTTCTCTCCTGTGGGTGTCGTAGAAGGAGAAAGATAGGACTGTTTTCTTTCCAATAGCTAACATCCAGCCCATGACAAAGTGCTCATTTGAAAGCAATAGGTGCTGGCGATAAGTGGGTGTCAATACTTCTCTACGCCCTTGGGGATTTACACGTAAAAGAAGAAAAACCCGCTGAATTTCTTACTGGAGTCTTCCCAGGCCGGGGTAGCATTTTGACGTTTTGTAAGTGCCGTTTAATGGTTTATACAGAATAAATGATTTTTGAATTATGAATTATCAGAAGTTATATTCTCTTATACCTACATCAAGAATGGGCATCAAAGAGAGTCAACGATTTTGTTTTTTTAGAAGCCTGCAGGTCTGTACATTCTTGTAAATTATAATGAAATAAACTAGTTAAGTACAAAATTATATTTAACCTTTAATTATGAATGTAATCCACGAAAAAGGATTAAAACGAAACGGCCACACTAAAGCCCAATACCATTTTACCCCAAACACATCAATAAGATTCCTCTTCCACTCCCTAAGATTCCTCAATCCAGGTTTATATTTATTTTCATATGCTGTTACACCCATGGCAGCATTCCTGATGTGGTAACAGAACATACCAGTTGCCCAGATTCCTGAGAAAATATTCATACACATATATACCAAATAAATATCTAGGCTTCCCACTGGTTTTGGGTACATGAACCATAGTACGGGTAATAAAATTCGGCAAGTAGCAATCATCAGACTACTGTTGTTCCTAAATTTAGAAGCAATCCAAAAGTAGTTGTAGTATGTTGCATACATCATAGAGATGGCGATATAAGCGAGAAATAAGATATAATATCGCTTGTTGTGCTGTCCAATGCAGCGTGCAAACAAAGTGCAGTGATGATCTCTTCTTGGAATACATTCATTGCATCGTTTACAATGCCAGCTATTCATCGGTCTTGATATATTGCAGTTTTCACAGTAGCTGTCTTCGATACCACGCATGTTCCTTTTAGCCACGATAGTCATTATTAAGTTTCCACAGACATTAATGAGACATAAACTAGTTAAACAGATATGAACGTACTGTTGGAAGATACCGATGTTTAACATAACGATGAGTTTCGGGTACACGAATACCATTTGAAATAAGTAGATGATCTTCGATAAATATAGAATCAGGTAGGCTGGAGTTATTGTGAAGTTCATTATTAACTTCATCTTGCGATATAATTGCTCGACTTAGACTTTTTATAAAATTAATTAAAATGACCTCGGATAGTATTCGACAAAATTTGTCAAATTGACAATATAATGTTCCCAAGAAAGAGAGTCTATCTTCTAAGTCTATGATGGTCTATGATATAATTCCGTAGACAACATAGAACAGAAAAAAACTAGTAGAATAGTGTTACGGCAGATTTGTAGCGGAACCGATGTCACCAAATTCACACAAATAACCATTAAATTATACGTTGCATTTGTAGTAAACAATTGTTTTGAATGGTCGTGTAAGTATAATACCTTTATTAGATACCAAATTGACCTAAATCGTGCGTATTGCCAAAGATAAATATATCATATAAAACTATTTTTCACGTTTCATACCTTGAATCGAACAAACTTGAATATTCACTGAGAAGTTTAGTCGTATGTTAGTGTATTCCAAGAAAGCTATTTAAAACTTTCAGTCTTTACAAAAAAAATTATATTGCCGATTTTGTACTTTGCACTTTTGCGTATATACCCCGCTCACTTCACACTTCCACTAGATTTTTGTTTTCCGTGGTAGACAGCAACAAATGGTACCTTGCTAATCTCTATGGAAACGATACTGCACAGAATAACCATGGTCCCAGTACCAGTAACCATGTCCACACCATAATTTATACAGACCATAATTTATCTGTATAAGGTATCTATCTACTATTACAGAATAGATAATCCATCGCTTGAATTTGTCGCACGACTGTATTTCTTATATTGCAAGCATTCATAACTCATATTTGTTTCTGTCATAATATAAAGATTTGGTCAATGCAATAAGCCTTGAGCAAATAAACCATTTTTATCGTATAACCTTGCAGTTAGTTGATCTCCAATGATTTATTTAGATCCAGATCGTGAAAACCGAACATTATTTTTCTTGAGTGAATAAATTAAATAGTTTGGACAGCAATTTCAAACTGGTTAGCGTGTTGAACACAGAGTTGAAAACAAAAACAATGGTAGAAAGGCCGAATATTCTGAAATGGATTTCTGAAATTACGATCTATAAAATGTTCAGCAAGTAAATTCATCAATGCAAACAAATATAACACAATATACGTGTAAAGCATTCCCTCTCACATTTACGTTTTATCATCCTCCCTAAAATTTTGTGTACATCATTTTATCTTTAAATTTAGAATACAGTTCACTTCCAATTGTTTTAATAAATTCTTTTTTTTTCAGGTAAAAATGAATATGATAAGCATCCGGTCCACGTAATCTTAGCACCTGGTGAGTAGGATTGGAGTTCCTTATGACGAGGAAAAGCTCACAGCTCAGTGACAGACGGGCAGGTTTAGGTTCAACCAAAAAATAATGAAATCTTTATTTCGAATAATGAAAGAAATGGTTGGTGTAAAAATGAAGTCTCTTTTAAGACAGCTACCGTCTTTTGTGGTTATTTTATCTTTCCTCAATTCAGCTGCATCTACAATCCTTACCTTTTGTTTCTAAAATTAGATGACTATTTGCTATGAATAAGTGGTTACTTATCCGTGTGGTGACAGAGAAAGAATAGTCACCACCGCATCTTATTCGAACGATGTCGCAAGAGGCGAGAACCGGGAAATACAGACGATATTACTGCGAGAGAAGGATAACTCGAAATAAAATCCTTTACCAATACAGGAATAATCACAATACAATAATTGGAAGTGCAGTAAATTGCGATAGACTAAGTAATTGATTGAAGTAGTGTACTCAGTAAAATTTAAGATATTCAAAGATAAGACACGATTTAAAATTTTCTAGAAGCAAGAAAAAGAGGTCCATTCTCAAGCAAGGAAGAGGTCCATACTCTCTATACTCAAACTTTGAAAGATAACTGCTAATGATCATTATTACAAATTTCTAGAACTTTACATATTGGACACAATAATGGTGTACCTACCATTATTGATAGCGATAATTTATTGGTTAACAGGTTATTTATCTAGCTTGAGAACTGTGAAAATACTAACCTGGAAAAATATCATGAGATATTAGGTTTTATTCAAACCGCGATTTGATTCTCTAGGCGTTTCTCATAAGTCGGTTTCTAATCGCAACACCACGATTTTTTGTCTAAATATACTGTGTAACTGTATCTTGATACATACACAGTGTTATACAAATTGGACATTGTACCCCACTACCAAAGAGTAAACTACCTTTTGATTAAACATCCTTAGTAAGAAGAAAAATATGCACATTTGAACACCTCTTAAGATTAGAGAAATGTATAATTTATTTTCTTACATGAAAGTAATTCCAGAAATTAGCTTTTTGAAACGAACCAACAAATAAACTCTTTAGTTTTATGACTAGTAGGTATATATATGAAGGCTAACATAAATTAGCGCTCATACATACGTCTGTAACAAGGTGCAAATCGTTTCGAATCGAATTCCTTTGTTGTATCGATATATTGCGCGCAGTGATTAATCGTAACATTAATGATCAGTGAACTGAATATATCGCTCGTTAGCTATCTATTAATAAATGATTTAAACCGTGGTTATCGTTGTACTTACTTCCTTAGACATTAGTATTATATTTACGAGATATAAGTACATAGTTCTTTTTCTTAGATGAAACTTTTTAAAATGTTAATGATGATCTTCCGGAGGTAGTATTGTTATGAGTCGTTGTTATTAGTCATTCAATTCAACAAGTCTTTTATTACATTCGTAAATATCAATAGGTACTAAATAGATGGTCTGATATCTGTTATTCTCCAAGACGTGCTTGTGCGGCTAAGCCCGTAATTAATTTAATTTCCTTGCGAATTACACCGCATAGCAAGGAATCGGGTTAAATTATTTTTCAAAATTTATTTAGCTGCTACATATGTATTCGGTTACGAATTTATTTCGGCATACCCATTTTTTGTGCAAAGTACCCAATTGGCGGCAATAGGCTCGCCCCCTATCACGTGGGACCGAAAATCATAGTTGGAGAATTATTTTTTTGATTGTTAGTAATAATACCTTAGCAACAATACAAATTAACTTCGAAACATTTTATCACACTTCAATCAAGCTATTATTGCCAGTAGATTCAATGTAAACAATATACCTGCTTTCACGTTCAAGGTTAACGAATGACTCATTTAAATCAATTTCGAACGCATAACGTACTCGAATCGCGAATAATAAAAAACGTGTACGTGTGACGTGGGGGTGTGCCAAATCAATGCGTAGCGCATTCATTCCACAATGCATCGATAGTATCGCCACTCTAGTGACCTATGCCGATCCTTACATTATGATGAAACTAAGCCTATGTTTACATCCTCCGGCTGTTGATATTATGTCCATATTTAATAACGGATAAGATTTAGTGTTTTCAATATTACTACCAAGTTTAATATCAAACTGATATTTAAAATCTGAGAGCACGTTATGCTGTAGGTCTCGATTGTCATAAAAACATCTATGGTAGTATTGGTAGTAATTACAGTTAGTTGCCCGCAAAAGTCAGACTAATGTAACAGCAGAACTTCGATATCGCTAATTTAGTTGTGGAGGTAAGATAGCAATCGCTTTACATGAAGTATGCGATACTTCATGTAAAGTGATTCAGTAACATTACAAATAAAAAAGAAGTTTTCCCACATTTAAGCAAAGGTTCAAAGAATGATGATTTCAAATTAGTAAAAGTAAAATTACATAATACCTATGCGAAAGTACGATGCAACAATAATAAGAAAATACGGAAATCAGACAAGACATCTTCAAGAATTCAAATTAAAATAATATTTGTGAACGTCAAGATTAACAGCTTTTACATTCACCTTTTACAGATTAGATTAGATTTGCAGAATCATGGTTTTCGACGTGGTTCGGTTAAATACACGTCTTGAATGAAGAACCTTCTTTTAATTGACTGTTATAACAAGCATTGAATTTGAAGAATGCATAGCTGCTTCGAAAATGATTATACTTTCTATGAATTTCATCAAGTAAAATCATTGAGCCAGTCAGCCTGTGACCTGCCAACGTCAGACAATTCATAATCAAAAGATATCCATACCATCATGGTCTTGTTAATGCCAATATTGATCAATGTAAATTGTAATTATACCAGTATGAAGTGACCTGTAATGTTAGTTATGGCAGAGGTGGATGAAATGATACCAAATGTAGCTAAACATTGAAAAGAGAAGACCACAATATGTTGATTGAAATTAGCTTAGGAAATATTTCAGCACGTAAAAATTACAATTCAACGGAGGTTCGTGACCATTCTTTCCAGGCTAAGTAAATTCCATCGAATAATATTAATATACCTATTAATGCGCCAATTAAAACATCCAGCCACAATCTTTCTTCTGTTTATGAACCAATTTTCTTGTTTATTTTTCTTAAACTGTTAACAAATTTTAGTGTCATCAATTATATAAGTATACTTAAGTATTTTCCCCACCATTGATTTTTCTAAAGTTTTCGTTAATATAAATTAACGATATACTTAGCACTTTATTTTCTTCTGTGACTATCGATGCTGCTGTTAAATAGATCAAGGATAAGATGGTAATTCAAATAAGAATTAATAAAGCGCAAATACATAATAATATAAAAGCGTGCTTAAGGTCACTAATACGTTGACATTTAAAAAGTCGTCTTTATCGAATAAGCTATATCACATGCGATCGTTATTTTTCGAAGTAATTGCGTTATGTATTTTTAATTGATTTTCACTTCAAGTATTTAGCTCTCTAATACTTGTAATACAAGAGACATTACTTGCATATTTTATTATCATTACTTAAATGAGAGGTATGAAAAGGGTACCTACCTTCTGAAAGTAGTTTTATTAGCCTTCCTGCCACTTTTTTACTGCTACCCCATTAGCACAAGGCAAAGGTTTTGTCAGATTAACTGTGAGTAGTAATTACGAACTCAATTTTAATTGTACATGCGTTGTATTCGTTCCTTATCTTTGATAGTTGATCTACAACAGCAACACAATGAAGTGTTATCGTTAGCTACCGTTGTCAATAAGTAACGAAACCACTTTATTGGCTGGCTAACAGCTTTGTAGCTACTGCCGTTTTTTCAGCGTTATTGCACTTGCTTTTATTTGGTCGGACTGCAATAGGTTATAGGCAATCAGTACTCACCGAAACAATAAGCATGAACCGTCTGAATACATGATGCAACCTCTAGAATTCTAATAGGTTTACCGTATCTACCATAGGCTCATCACGGGTCAAAGGGGACCAGTCTCGATAATATCACAACAGTATTGAGGTTGTGTAATTGTACGCGAATACGCTGTTGATATTGGTGTAGACACGATTACTATGTTGGGTAAGGTTTATAGAATCTGCGCATACGAAATTCTTGAAGGTATTGTTCTTACAAATTACTTAAGTTTGATAACTATAGGAACAAATATGACATTCTATTGTTATAGAAAGTGTGAGAGTTGATAAGTGATGCTTAATTTCGGAATAGGTACATTAAATCAATTCCAACCTATTGAAATGTAACTCTTACTAGAGGTATAATTTCAAAGAGACGGTGAAATTACCAAACTCGAAACAATAGAAAGAAAGCAGAGTGAAAGAAGATAAGTTACAAATTAGTAAAAATACTGTTACTCTTGTTATTGTAACATTAGAATAATAATACGAGTATTAATCTGGTAGAGATAGAGTAGGTATAACGATAAAGGAAATTCGCGCTTGGAATGAGAGGACTAACCCAATTTCGGATTATTGACACTACCTATCTCAAGTTGAGAAAAGTGTGAGTAGAAGGAAGTATAAATGAACGATTTATTACATACAACTTTCTATTACAAAGTTAATTTCCGAAACTCATAACAACTCATAACGATGACATAATAAATTTAACATCTTTGGTTTTGACGACAGAAAGAGGGCATGAAGGCACAGTTAAGTAAGTTACTATACCAGATGTTCTTGTTATATAATCCGCAGAAGATAAAATCGATAGGAAGTGCCCTTAAACTATTAGTATGCAAATAAATATCACCAAAGTCTCACATAAAATTATGACCAATGATGCCACAAACATAGTTACGTAAATAATTATAATTTTTAACATAAAACAATCCTAAGAGTAAATGTCAGGAAGTAGCTAATTGTGGAATCTTTTTTGAACATCTTTAAAATAATTGTGAGACAAGGAAAAACTGCTGTCCAAATAAGATGAATGGACGACGATCTGAAATAAGTTTGCTAAATGTAGGTAAGGCTTATGTCTAATAGTGTAGTCCAATAGATTAATTGATTAAATTGATAAGGCAAACAACGCAGCATCAGGAAAACATGTTCTTATATAAAATAAGGTGTAAACAACTAGGGAGATACCCAAGAAAAGAGTAATAATAAAAATGAATAACATACATCCTTCATGTTTATTGATATATATATATATATATACTAAAAAAATTAGAAACCGAGCGGTCAAACATTAGCACCTCAATAACGGAAGATGTCACTCAATACGTGCAAATGGTTAAGCTAGTACAGACAGCGATAGAAGTACTTTAATACAGTCTAACTTACAAATCACTTTAGTTCTTTAAAAGTAGACAATAAATAAATAAACTCATAAAATAACTATAAAACGAATTTGAAAGAATGAAGAATAATAGAAGAATAAAATTTATTGTATTTTCTAGAGAATATAATAAAATGGAATCAACATAAAAATTGGGCTTTTATTTGAATACAAAAGTTGTCTCTAAATATTTTAGCGTTAAATAATTTTTGCCGTTGACTGTACTTGAAGAAGTTTATTTGTAGTGGCATATTGACATTATTTAAATGGAAGCTGCAAATAGCAGTCACCCAGGCAAAAACCAACTAATCGTAATATGCCTTTACTTCCTTCATTGTGACATACCGGTATAAAAAACTAGGTTCATTACTGAATTATGATTGATCGGCAATAAATATTTTCGAACACAATCGCACAATCAGATGCCATAATTATTATAATAATTTACTATATAACTTAAACGTTTAAGAAGTTATATCACGATCGGAAGTTAGATCACAGTTGAAGTGAAATTGTGACTTGTTTGGTATGAGAACTTGTATAATTACTAGTGTGTTCGCCTATTCGTAAAAATCAAATCAGACCATAAACAAACTATAAACCATAAATCAGAAACATTTGTTGAACATATTAGTTCTATTGAAGAAAGCTCGCTCGGAAGGGAGGAGGGTAGAAGGTTCAGAGAGCCTCTGTGCTTTTAGTGCAGAAGACAAAGAAGGGTTTCTCGGTCTACCCACTGACAACACAATACCTGCTGCCTGCACAAAAGCTCTGGCTACCCTATTCACCGCCGGAGACTCAACACAAGGTTATTATTAGGCAAGGTATTCTGTAGGACGGAGGTACTTTTCTTGTCGGACTGCTCAATTAGGATGGGAGATACCATCATGTCCTACCTCCGTAAATCAATTAGGATGAGAGATACCGTCATGTATCAATTTTCCTTCTCTTACGACTCACTTCGGATAAAATGGGGTGGTGTTCTATTTCCATCTCTAAACGGATGATCTATCATGGCATGTAGGTACCTACCATGTACAAACAGATTGTCATTAGGTTTTTTTATCAGTACAGTGTGTCTGAATGGTACATATTTGCATCTAATATCGATGAAAGTTTTGCCTTTGACATGGTTTCTGAGTTACTAAGACTGAAGAAGGTATTACAACACATTGCGGTTGTAAACTGTAGTTTATATACATAAAATCGTGTAAGTAGGCGTCGTTAGGCATACCTATTTAATATTCTTGTTAATTAAAATTGTTGACGTAATAATAGTAGGTTTTAGTGAATAATCTTTTGAGGTCGGCTCTTGAATCTTTGAATATAGAACGAATAATTTGAATCATTTGAATAGTTATGTAAATTAATTCTTACTATTTATTTGGCTATCTTAGCACTATTAACCTGAAAACCTTTATCCATATCTTTATTTGAAAAATAAATCTGGCACTATGCACATTTGTTACTTTATCTTTAACACCTTCTTGGATCGTAGGTTGTCTTCACAATCCGAAAATGTTAAGTGCAGCTACATTGTTATTAACATGGTATTCTTGTCACATTCGCATATTTTTAATTTATTAGGTTTCTCTTCTCTTGTCTTATTGTATTTCTATTCCTCCTTCTTTTAATTTTAGTAATTTTGTCAGCTCAAAATTTTGTGAGACCTATGAGTTAGCCTGTGAGTTGATTAGTCGTCTTAAGTTTCAATTTATTTATAATTCGTTTTATTACATTTTCCATGTATTGTAATATAACTTATTATTGTAGATGGAAAAGTAATTTTGAATTCTAATACTAGTTTTTAAGTTACATTGTTACTAACCCAGATATGGACCATATTAACTGAAATAAGTGATTTGATAATAATGATAAGCCTCACTCGATAAAAATGTCGTATGTGTATTCTGCATCCAATTCTACTCATCAAGAGGAGAGGGTATAACATTGTACCACTTTCACATCCTTTCTTCTTCGTAACTAACCATAGCCGTGGGAAATAACAAAGGCAGGTTTGTTGGACGATTACAAAGGATGTAGGTGTGTTTGTAATGAAACCAATGAATGAGTGAGTCAATATCCGTTGTTTTTGTTGCCAATAACGTTGGATAAAGAAGAACTGTGTTACGGAAACATTAATTGGTACACATGTTTTGTTTTATTTTAACATTTGTTTCAATGCTGATTGTACGGATATCTATCGCGTTGCCTTATCGTCTGTTGGTAGTAATTTGGATTTCCATCCAGGATACGTATTATATTTTTGCAGCTAATTATTTTCATTTGTATATTCGTAGTAGGCATCCGAGAGACTATTTGTAATGTGTCAGGTAGAATCAAGCTTGAAAGAACTGACAGTTTAATATTTAGTATTTTCTGATCTAATACCAGTTTAAAATTATCTGTTAGTTACATTTCATCCAGGTTGTCAAAGAGCTTTTATTTTGAACGTAGCAGATTTTCACCATGATCATACTTAACAATATTTAGCTCAGTGATATTAAATTACTCAAGAAAAATGGGCCATAAAAGTAACTTAAGCTTTTTTACAGTTAGGAGCTATATTCTGAAACAACTATATTCCGTTGTGACCTATTGCAGATATTTATATTTATTCCTAAACAATATGATTTCCCTGGAGTTTACTGTATTATGCACTACCGTATGCTCTTTGTTTCTAACATAACACAAGGGTTATTGTCAGTACTATTATTATCTGTTCGTATATCGGTATCGTATAACAACGATAAAAACAAACCTCACGCCGTAAACGCTAATACAGAACTGATTAAGAACATAACATTGAGATTATATAACAATTTTGTGTTATATAATGAATACATCGAAAGAAGCTAATAGGACACAATAAATATAACAGAAGGTCGAATTTATACAGCAAGTAAATAAAACTCACGCTCACTCACACGCGAGCGCTTAATGTCACATCACGCAACTGCTGAGGAGAGTGGAACAACGTCCATTTTTTTCCTGTGAGAATTCTGAAGAGTATCTGTGTAATCTAAACGGCTGAAAGCATACATTGTTTCTACACGGGCATTATAGCAAAAATAGTATAAAATAGATAACTTTGGATGAAGACTAGTAAAGAAGAAACTGCTTGCTGTGGTCCTTCCAAGCGTGCAATTTGATAGTTCTTCAAGAAGTGCACTAGAAAGTTTCTACGGGGACGGTAGCTCGCGTGTCAAGTCTCTAGTATTGCAAACGTACATAGGCTACGGTAAAGACATTCCAGGCTGACTGTGTACTTGTCTGCCGCCTAATTGTTATAAAAAAGGAAATCGCAATGCTGGTAGCACTTAATCATCTGAGAATGGGTGGTCTCGCCTAGCTTACTGCTCGCTTCTCCCTCCGTGTCAAAAGGCTAACTTAGGCCGTGTTCTACTTCTTGGAATTCCTCTTGCTAGTATGATGCGCTAACCGAACAGTAAACTGTCCAGTCGGAACCATACTGAAATTCCTGTAAGTAGATGTGTTAATTCAAAATGTGCGTAAGTTTACGAGTGTTGCTTTAAGTCGGTCTTCTGTGTATAGTTCATCACTCTCTGAACCTTCTCCCAACTCAGTTGGGGTCGGCTTTCCATGTGTATAGTTATTTTGTAAAATACAAGGAATAACATCTGTTATACCATTGACCCTCATCCGATATTCAGGTCATTCTTATTATGGATGCATATCATTCACAAAATTCGGTAGTCATACATATTTGATAAGATATTTTAGACGTATTTCCTATTGAAGTTGTAATGTTTTGATCGTTTTACAAGGTTTCGTACGAGGATGTTTGACTGTTATGCGCTTATCTTGTATAAATTAAAATTTTATCAATGAACATGTTAGTGTAATATTACGTTTTATTTATTAGCAAATATTGGTAACCTCTTAGGCTTACAAAAATGATGTAAAGGTGGAAATATTTCATGAAGTTAGCTATAAAAAAGTACATTTGCAATATGGCTTGCCTTTTTCTTCACGTAAGAATATACGCATTTTTTGAGTGATAAGGATTCTTTCATATATTATCCAGAGTGTAGGAATAATTAACGATTAAAGATGTTGAATATGGAAAAAAATACAAATTAAGATCTAAAGATAGTTCAAGAAGCGACCTTAAGGTAGAAATATTATGGACATTATAACAATTAATTTTATCAATTATTTTTTAAATAAAACTACTGAATGAATATGAAACCAGTCAAGCAGATCAGAATTAACATCTAATCTTAGTAAGCTAACAGTAATTATAGTTTTATTACTTAAAGTACAATCAACAACTACAAAGTACGGGTAGCAGATAAGGAAAATTAATTTGCAGGAATCTTCATTACACTAATAAAACTTATCTTCTGAATCAATTGTACTGCTAGCAAAAAGATCTTCCTTCTTACCACAAAGGGCTTCCTTTTAAAAAGTTATTTGTGTTTTCTTGTTTGTTTGTTAGTTACTACTTATGAATGGGTATAAAGGTTCTTCTGTAATTTAGGGTACAGAGAGAACGTGACGGAATTCAAAAAAATATTTGAATTTATGGAATCTGTATTTTAGAAATTGTTTCGTGTTTATATTATGGTCTAAAACACAAAACGAAAAAAAATATGAAATATGAATCGCCGTACTAATAACTTCCAATTCAAAATTTATTGATTGTTTTATATAGGTCAATAATATTGTCTATCTAAAATAATATCTCTATAATAACATAAGTCATTAATGTCTAATGTTATTTTAACAGTATATTAATTTACACATTCCATGTTATTGCTCAAAATTAAGAGTAAAGAAGCCGCGCGCAAAAGTAAGTCTGAGATAAAATGTTGATGTACTCGTAATTACAATACGTTTTGATAGTAAAAAAACACGGAACGTTTTATGTGCACTACCTTTTGCGCACGCGCCGGAAACTAGAGTCTTCCTCAAATATAGTAAACGCCTCCATTGTTGTGTTGTTCAATTTTTTCAGACATCTTGTTAAATAGCAGCCACATATTTCATGGTTGTGATCTTGTGGTTTAAACCCATTAGAACAAAAAAGTGTAAATTGTACAACAAGCTTTTTGTTTTATCTACATAGTAGAAAACGAATAAATACCCTAACGCGCTACTTGATGTGTAGTAATGGTAATTAAAGCTGCATATTAATGCTTTTACCGTCTTGCTTAGAAAGGTAATTCTCATATTCCAAATTCCTTCAATGTACTTCTTGCGGGTTCTAAGACAATTTACCTAATCCCGGGATATTTATTTTATACATAGGTTACAGATAGTTACCCTGCTAATCTATAACCTATCTATATATATAAAAATGAATTGCTATTCGTTAGTCTCGCTAAAACTCGAGAACGGGTGGTCGGATTTGGCTAATTTTGGTTTTGAATTATTCGTGGAAGTCCAGACAAGGGTTAAAAGGTGAACAAATATGAAAATGCTCGGAATGGAGCAGTGGGAACGGGATCAGAAGTCCACGCGGCCGGAGCCGCGGGCAACAGCTAGTAATATATAAAACAAATATCCCAGGGTTAGGTAAACTGTCTTACAGTTTGTACAGTCAAATGCTGGCCCTGGAACGGTGGTTCTCAACCTGACTGCCTCAACAGTGGCTTTTTCGCTCCCGCTTAAAGGACTCGAGACTGTTCGAAGATGGAAACACCTGGTAAATAAATCCTAGACTTAATGTTGCGGCAGTCCCGGGTCCTTTAAGCAGGGCGTGAAAATGCTCTGATGAGGCCGTCAATCTGTGCGCTCTGAATCTCTTTCCTGAGGCTTTCGGTGGTCAAATTAAAGGGCCACAAGAAAAAATGTAGGATAGGAGAGGGTGAAACCTACCCAATTGTCAGTACTAGTTTTATTGAGGGGTTACGACTATTGATTCAAGTCATTCATTTACAGAGAGGGGAGGGGTTAAATGGCATTGACGTATCGTCTTATTTCTGTATTCTTTATTTTATTATTATTAAGCTGACGTTTGACCATTATCTCACCTTTTCGAAAGTGATAATCTGTACACTCTAAATTTGAAAACTCCCTGGTCAGGCTTCAGGTTTATGCAGAGAAAGCATCGCTCAATGACCTGAATTACTTTATGATCATGTCTTACTTGACAGAAGTAACAGACATCAGTACCCGCACCAGTGACCTTATAACGAACCCGATATAAACCGTATACAGTGACACTGACCACTTTCACTGGATAACTTTTACTTACAAGGACGACCGCTTTCTAACTGTTGACCGCCGACCCATTATGAACTTACACGCTAATGTAACCTTTATTTGGTAAAGAAATAAGAGTGGTAATCGGATCAGTATTTATTAAATGGGTCAAGTATCTCGAAAGTTCATTTGACGGCATTTTTTTGAGATTCTATCTCGATCCAATTCAATATTAAGGATGATTTTGAAACAAATTATTTGGTCATGTGCCACCCGCCCCGGGTTCCGGTCGGAGGAGTAGCCCTAAGAAGTGCTGGCTTGGCGTCGTGAAGAATGACATGCGTGCCAATCAGTTTAACTATTATCACTGTCCAATACCCTACGAAGAAGCCGAAAAGCAGAGCCGTCTTTACCTATGGAAGTACCCGTCAGTACCCTGGGCTCACAAGTCATTAGATGCCCTTTTGGAAAGTTTAGAGTTTTAGATTTTCCTTACGTTGATGTGCAACAAATTGTCTCTCTTTTGCGGCCTCCCCTTAAGGTGGTGGGCCTGGGCACGTGCCCCGAGTGCGCCTATAGGCATTGCCGAAAAGCGGACCTTGAAGTAAAAGTCTTGGATTGGATGCGACCTAGACTAGGCTAGCAAGGATAACTTCATCATACACACATCACGATTAATTAAGGATGCTGGGATCCAACTTTAGTTTGATTTAAAAACATAGTTTTTACATTAGACATAAGTTCTAATTAATCAGTGACTACATAGTTAGGTATAATATCTAACGTCAGTGTTTAGTATTAGTTTATTATTATTAGTTAATTAACTATGGGTTAGTTACACACATATTTATTCTTATTGTAGTATACTCAAATAAAACAAAATATAAACCTTGTTTTTAAATATTTAAAATTATGTTTATTTTCACTATAAATACATGTATAATTGAAACTTGCAGATAATAGTTACAAGTATTTTTTTCTTATAAAATAATTAAGGTCAGTCAGTTTTAAAATCACTTAAACAATTGAATCGTGAGACTATATTCATTTACATCACGATAACTTTCTTATCGTTAGCAATAACGATCAATATGACGGCATTGTGTGACTTCTAAAGGAATTAAGAACACTTTCTATACGGAACCTTTAAGCCTTTTGGTGTTATTGCCGATGTGTAGGCGCCATTGTACTTTTATATAGAGACCATTTTTAATATATGGCACTGTGTTATATAATAATCTTTTGTTTATTACTTTTTGTGTGTAAACTGACTAGTGTAAAAAAATCTCACTAGTCTAATTGTTGGTGGAACTTGTTAGAATGATCCGATTTCTCGTGTTAATAATATTAGCGAGCTATTGTCCTAGCGAGACCTTATCGAATCTCCGAAATAGTTTCGTAAAATAATATCCCATATCTATTACCTTCACTTTCAATGTAATGTGTCCTGATGATAAAAGTAATACTACGTATTTTACAAAGCTATATTTAGATCTAAACGACTATAATATGTTGTGTGGACATACTTGGTTATATGTATACAAACAAGAAGTACTAGTACTAGAACCAATGCAAATACAATAAATACTTATACTACTTCCTTACTAACATATTATATTTATACATAAAACATTTGCACTGAATAGGAATCAAATCCGCTACATTTACCTTTTAACTGACATGTTGCATGATACCTCCAAAGTCAACAGCTCGTCTACTGCGCGGAACTTAAGAATAAAGCTTATAAACACAAGTAAATGGTTTATTATATCAATGTATGTATGTTGTATAAGTTATGTGTAGGTATATATGTGCCAGAAACATGAAACTTTTTAAATTCTTCCGATGTTGGGTCAAAGTCCGCATTTGTTATGTTTGTTTATTTCAAGAATTCGCTCGTATCACGCTTTTTGCCAAATAAGCGCACATTCAAGTTTAGAGGCGTTACAACTTATATGGAAGAATGATGAGATAAATCGACGTACGTTTAGAATATTTTTTTGGTTTTAGGTGAGAATTTATTTTTCTATGACAATCTACATAACGTCACCTAGACCCATGGTAAGCATAGCTTAACTAGCTTGTGTTAATGCGGATAAACATACTTATATATTTTTTTCTGGAAATACACACATCTTATACACAGGAACACCCAGGCTAATGCAGACATCATGCACACAAATATTTGCACTGAGCGGGAATCGAACCCGCGCCTCCTGCGTAGCAGTTACGTTCAGTACCGCCAAGCTACATAGGTCGTCAAGAATATAGTCACTGCCCATTAGTCATAGTTTCCACGCCCCACGCCGACATCTAAGTCCTGCGCGCGTTGTTCTGTGTAGGAAGGGACAGGGTGGACTAGTTGGAAGAGCTCATCGAAACACTGAATATATAAAACTGTTATCTGTCATTTGATACTTTTAATTTTCTTATCGCCTGATGTGACCCCTCCACCATACGTATCGTTTAATCGCTCGCCGCGTGATAATCGCAGTTTTGTATGGTTTGCATGTCGTCACGACTTCGTGGCTCTATTTATGCAATTAGTTAACATGTCAGACTTTCGATGACTATCTTTGAGTTTTCGTAAAGAGTATCCGATACGAGTTCAAGTATTGTGTAATGATTTAGTACCTACTTACTAGTTTCTATCTTCGATGTCGCCAATTTGGTATCAATCCGTGGGCAGTCACTTCACGGGAAACATCTTTTTTTTATTCATGGCACGTCAATTGGAATTTACCTCGCCTGATGGTAAGCTGAAGGCAAAGTCTCAGGAAAGAGGGTCACCATTACAAACACGTATTGTATTACAATCGTCGCTCGTTTTGAAAGCCTCATCACATGCTTTTTCACGGCCCACTTAAAGGACCTGAGACTCACCGAACCGAATCTTAATGGAATATTCTACACCGTATGCGGATGACATCTAAACCCTGCACGCGTTGTCCTGTGTAGGAAAGGAGAGGGTAGAGTATTAATTGGAAGTTTGTGCATATTTCATGTGCTGCCCAGGCATGTTATTTTATTGTAAGAGTACAAGGTATACAAAAAGTAGCCAGTTGTCGGTTACAAATTATAGATCCGAAATTGCGCCATGTGTACCTATTAATAAATCTCTGCTTACTCTTCCGGTGATATATGAGGAAAAGAAATAGAAAAAACAAGCAATGGATATCAAATCTATATCATATATAGTTCGTTCACCTAAAGAATGACATCACGAAGGTGCCACTCAGTTTATTGAGTGTTCATTCTCAATTCATTATGCAATTTAAGTGGCTGCCATTTTAATGGCTTAGTGTGATATGTGACTTCCGATTTCTTGTTTTTGTTAAAAGAATTTAGTTTTATTTTAGTAAAGATATTGTTTTTTTATTTATTATTGATTGTTTAGTCAACACTTTTGGGGCGCAAACCACCCTCACATGTTAATCGGTTCACTCTTAGGGTTGAGTGCTCAGATGGCAGTCACTCCTGTTAAATCGATAGAGCAAACTATGGACGTAAAGACTTTTTCTTACTCTTAGGAATATGTTCACATTATTAGTAAAAGTGTTGATGACGAAGACAAGTTTTAAATCCATTTAAGAATCCATTAGATTCACCTTTGTATCTACTTCACAAGGATCTAAATATCAAAACCTGCGTTTCAGAAAACAAAGAAAAAACTTAATGAAATTTTATGATTACCGGGTGACCATGCATTTTTATATAGTACCACCATGTATATGACATTACAGGTTTCACCAGCGTGTCGATATTTGTGTATAAACACACGCAATACAATGACTTGTTGTACCGCAAATATTGCAGAAGGCACCAGGGTCTCGCCAAATATGGCGGACAGGTTCGAAAGACTTTTCTCGGAAGCGATTTATTTTTGACATTGTCATAAAATATACTTAATTCCTTTGTTTTGAATTAAAGATACTTTGTGATACGTACGAACACAAAGAGGCAGTCCTTACTCTTAGACACAGGAATAACTTAAACATTATCATAAACTTTTTGAATGTAATTTTTGCAATTTTATAATTTGAACCACTTCTTAAATCTGGAGGACCAGTACATACATTAATACCTTGTGCTTGTGGACTTTAGTAATCAGACAAAATATTTCGTAGTTCAGCCCTGATGCAAGTCACTGTGAATAAGTAACATATTCCAACATTATACTTAAATATTTTACTACCAATAATATGACTAATGAGTTCTTATGATACGAGTACATTTCCAAAAAATATGGATAAACCACTCTGCACCCATTGCGGATTAATTATTCATCCATAGATTTATAGTAACAAGTAATTGTTTAAACATATTATAGTCAACTGTCAAATCGATGCCGAGGCCATGTCAGTATAGGATAAAATATTTTTCAATTCATTATATAACTATTAGGTATTATATTTTCTAGACAACGAGTCATAAGGTGTGGCAGAGATCTAGTTGTAGGTTCTATATAAGGAGGTATTGGGTTTTTGTCGGGAAACAGTCATTCTCGTGACATTGTAAGTCGACGTGGTCTCGATTTATGAAGGTACTTAGATACAGAATATGATTTAATTATGAACTTAAAGGTCATAGATTACATCTAGTGAGCAAACAGCTATAATTGGATCACTGATGTAATTACTGATGAAATGTGTCTGGTTTAAAGTTGATCATAGTTGAGTTAATTAATTAAGTTTATATGTATAATAATTTGTTTTAAATGGTGCTGTACTTAACATTGATGAAGAAATACATACTATAGATCATACAATACAACAAATAGAAGAAATTGAAACTGAAGTTAAATGTGTCTAATAAGAGAATATGAACAATGATACATACAATGTACTGAGACCATTTTATGTAAAATAAATATTGTTTAACGTCTTCAAATGTACCCACTTGCTATTACGCACCATTTACATCATAATAAAATAAATAAAGAATAATTTAATGTCAATTCTACGTGGGTAGATCAAACACGGTCGAAACTACGAATGTTTAAAAAAAATGGTGGCTGGAAACACGCTTTTTATTTTGTATGTAAGGTTTAGTGATGATAAAAGAAACTTTGAGATTAATTTGATTGGTATTTATTTTAACCTACTATACATAGAAAAAGATGTGAGTATTCATTGACACACACATTATTTCATGATATTATTTCTAAAAAATATGTTAACGACGACATTACATTGAAGTACATAACATTGTTAGGCTTAATATTAAATGTTTTCTGAATTGTGTGAAGTCTCCTAATTTAGAGAAGAGATGATATAATACTGAAAAAGAAAACCTAGTGCTTTGTCACGATGCGATTACGTGACCTGTGGCCTAGATGATGGATCAACAATTTAACAGAGTACTAAAACTCATAAAGAATATAATCGACATTGTTATGCGTTTCAGTTAAATATTATCTAACAACAAGTTCCTGAGACGACGGAAGAACAAAACAAGTGTGAGGCCAACACCTTTCAAGCAAGTGTCATGTTTTAATACTTCAATAGATCATTTTATATTCCATAGAAAATGGAACTGGATAAGTACATGTAGATAACTTCTGCCTGGATATGATTAACTCGTAGAGTACTTTGATTTTATTCAAGGCAATTTTGATATTTCAAATTTTGGTACGAAATGTTATCTTGAGAATTGCTTTGGTGATTTGTGTGATTTCTTTTGTAGTGTACATTTTTTAATGATCGATGGGCCGTTCGCTTTTGACCACTATCTCACCTGTTGAAAAGTGATGACGTGGTCAACGGTGGAGCATGCTTGCCTGGATGTAATTCATTCACTCTAGTTTTATAGACTTCTAAGTAGCTATCCGGAAACACAGATTCGGGCAGGGCGTTCAACTTTTTGGCTATACGCATAAAGAACCGAATCCTTCATAATATTAGTGCAAGGTTTATATGACCAATAACTTTGCCAAATTTATGGGAATAGTCGACGCTGGGGTGAACAAGTCTAAATAAATGATTGAAGGGCCATTTTGCTGTTCACAAAATCATCACATTGGACGTGACAATGTATAACATTCGACGAAACGTGCGCATAGTAAATATAATCGCATTTGAGAATTTGAAGTTCACGTTTATTTATAACTGCTAATCTGATGTAAGGTGTAGCCTTCGAGGAACTACCGCACGCCTTGTTTCGGCTAATTCTCTGATTGAGACTCAATTGTGAAAAATTGTAATACAAAGTGTCTGAATATTTTTGAGAGAAAAGAGTTAGAAGTGTACATTTTTTTTTAAATCTAAGTAAAATTTCGTTTAGCGGAACAGCCATGTGCATCAGTCTTTTGCTTATTAGCAACAAGTAACTAACATAAGATTATGAATACATCATAATACTGCGATAGTAGTAAATCACGTAGATCATTATTCGTCGTCCCACGATGTGTTTGATTTTAGGGCTTGTCTTAATGTAGTTCAACCACATCACTCATCGTACTGCCCACTAGCTTCTCATATTATTCGTAAGTGTTAACTAGGTTTTTTATACTTAGCGAATAGGTGAGAAAAAAATTGTTTTATGTAAATATTGTTTCATGTCAGAAACATCTATGCATCTGACGCCTTAACATCCATCCACCGAAAATAATTTTATATTCCTACGAGTAATTACGTGGTTTGTATTTACAATATCCAATTTACAATGAATTTAAATGTACTTTCTATAAAATCCACCGAAATGAAGTAGTTATTCGATAAATACCAACGACATAATTTCAAAAATGCAATTCAAGCCCGAATATTCTGATGTCTTTTTTGACAATATGTCAAGAAGTTACATCGAGAGCCCACTTATGTGAAACTTTGCGCTTATATGTAAATTAACTTGCATTAATGCAGACAAAAACTTTAATGTTATAAGCAGGAGTGTTTAGTTATATTAGTCGGTACGCCAGTGTCGCAATACTTAACCTTCCATGCTTGCTTATTATGTTGATGAGCAGTTTTTGTCGGTTAACCAAAATTGTCAGTTAGTTATTTTACCGTTATGAGTGCTACTGATGGTATTATATGATTTTAGACTGACGTACATTGCAACTAGTTAATTATATTAATTGGATTAGTATTAGATTGTGTACCATGTTTATTTGTTCGAAAGTCTTATCGTACTTATTCTGATAGTAGTATGATATGAATCTAAGACTTCTATCCTCAAAAAGAAAAACAACGGATCCCTATTAGTAAGACTTTACTATCTTTTTGTCCGCCTATCTGTCCCTGTACCAACAAATACTAAGAACATAATGTTTCAAACCATTGTAGCGCGAGTTAGATTCTCACTTGACCGGATTTTATTGCCATTATGATTATAATATGTGTCGAAGAGTGGCTACGAATAATTTTAGTATTGCAAGCTCCCGGAAACATCCAAAGTTTGTAGTTGGAACACGAGGACCGTTCTCCTTATTTTTATTCTTGATTTGAATTATCTTGTCAGCTAGCACTCTGATTCTCCTACAAAACGAGGAAATCCTGTCCCAGAATCTTGTCCGTGCCCCGGCTAGCGAGTCAAAACTGACTGTGACAGAGTTCTCTGCATCTTAATAGAAAAGATAAATATGACATCGTTATCTATACATACTGTATCGTTAATAAAAGTAAAAGACGCAGTTTTTGGTACGTACGTATACCTAGTGCTTGGTAACAAGCTGTACAAATACACATCTTTTCTTTTTAATAACATAGTGACAATTAATTATAAATTACAGTAGAACAATGAAAGTAATACTATGTTATTTAAATAACTGTTGTATAAATAATAACAATGTAGGTAATGTGAAAGTGTTTTGAGAATAAACTCTACCCGCCTTCTCAACATATTGTAAGTTTGCGAGTAGGTATGTGAATATAATTTTCATGATTAGTAATCTTTTGTATATATTAATAATCATTTTGTATATATTTACAAATAATGTTTATCCATCTTTTTTATAAAAAAATAAAAAATGTTTATCCATATTATAATACCCATATCATACAAGCAAGCTGTGTAGAATTTTCTAGAATTTTTGTTTGTATATATTTGTATATACATCTGTAGGTAGCTAACTTGTCCCAAATATCACAGTGAAACTATGTCTACCAGAGGCCATGAGTAATCCCCTCTTAGGGTATACCCAGGATCCCTGTTAAAAGTCTCACGCGGACAGAACACCGAGTGATTTTAAATTGATTATGTGTTAAATCTGATGCGGCGGTAGTCTCCACAGGTTCAAAAAGATAATTGAGCGTTGGAAGCAGCTTAGTTTAATTAAATAAATAACCCAGATGTGAACATTTGCATTGAATACATTCTGCAGCAATAACTCAAGTACATTGCGTCCACATGTGACCTCGATAAGGCTGTAGGTACACTGTACACGGGCTGTCAACCGAGTCCTTTCTATTTGAACTACTTGTAGTACCTAAGTACATACTGCATACTTGAAGTACCTTGACTGCGAGCTATTTGTGTGAATTAGATTCTTCTATGGAAGTGATTGTACAAATGTAAATTAAGTAAACCTAAGGACGCGCTGCGTTCTCTTTCTTTGAATATGAAGGGTGTCTATTAATATTATAATAGAATTATATTATCAAACGTTTAATGAATAAAAAATCTAATTTCAATTTAGCGCTATAAAAAGTCAACATTGTGTGAGCCTTTTCCCAACTCGGCTGTGGTTGACTTTCTTGTCTAACTATGAGGTGGCTGCACTTCGATATCCTCGGTCATGCGACTGCATTCTGATATCTACAACCAATTGGTGATATCGAAGTTCTTTAGTAAGATTAGTAGGACTTTTTAGAGGTCCAACTACTTGCGCCCCATGCGTAGTATAGAGGTACACAAAATATAGCATACAGGTAAATTAACTATGTATTGAATAAATAATTTTTACTCCTGTGCTTAAAATCGTTTATACATATATACCTGAGAACAATGGATGTCATTTTGAACTATTTATGTTAGCCAGTTAAGGTGTAAACTGCTGGACACAGGCTTCTCCCAATGTTGGGAAGCTTTGCCAGAAGAGTAGATGCAATGCAAGGTTTTATTTTTAAGTTTTCCTTCCCTCGCAGTGATATCGTCTGCGTTTTCTTTTAGACTGCTCATACCACATCCGTCGGATAAGATGAGGTGAGGAGAATTTATTCACCATCATCGCAAGCTTACTAATTACTTGAACATTTAATTAAAACATTACTTATTAAAACATCATCACAGTGAATAAGCAAGTATTAAGAAATACTTCGGAAGAAACTTGTAAGTACTAGAACAGATAATATAATCTTAACAATAGTGAGCTCAACAGCTGTTAGCGTGGGCTCCTGGGCACGCTAGGAATGTTAGCCAGTCTTGTGCAACTGTCTGAGCGCTGAGTGGCTGAGCTTTCAATTAAGTGGATAATAATTAGCAGGTAATGGCTGTAAAATATTTCAGTATAATAAGCTTAATTACTATGACCGGCTAAAATGGCTCATTAGTGGAGTGACCTGTATAGAATAGGTGATGAATAGTGATGGCAGTTGTGTTGAAGTAAGGAGTGAGGGATTTAACTTCTATTAAATTTATAACCTGTTTGGGTTAATCATTTGTGGCGACAGTATACGGCCTTCTTGGTCTCCACCTGCGTTAATTCTTATTTTATAGTTTTTAAGAAGTCAATTTGTCTTGACATATAATTTAGAACAATTGAGAATATGCAACTATGAAAAATTGTCATTGGAGAGAACAAATAAAATTTTATTGTGAGGAAGAAGGAGACTATTATTTACCCTGAGCCCAAGGATTGTTGAAGATTACAACCAGCGATACGTGAATAATACATTTCAACGGCAACCATTGAGATTGAATTGATCTCGACGGAGCGCCCTGTGCGTTCGTTTTACCGATGCTCAAACTCCTTTTCCTCCAAATTGGTGACCCCGACGTGATCCCAGTGACATAATTGAAGACCACAGACCTGCGTGCTACATCTACACCACAGCAAGAATTGAAATTCAAGAATAATTTGTTACATTTTTTATTACCTATTGTGTTACTTTCTTTTTATTGATAATTGTATTGTTTTTTTTTTCTTTCTTGATATGGATGAACCTGATACGGAACTTTTCTCCGAGGCGGTTAGCACGGGAGCGGCTGTGGTGAACCGCGTTACGATCCGGACACCGCCGTTCTGCAAAGACCGTCCAGCTCTGTGGTTCGCGAGCCTTGAGTCGCAATTTAATATCAACCAAATTAGTAACCAGGTAACCAAATATCATTATGCGGTAGCCCATTTAGACACTAACTGTACTCGTGAAGTTGAAGACATAATTTTATCCCCACCTGAGCGTGATCCTTACAACACATTACGCGATGCTATTATTCAACGATTTTCTGTATCTCACGAGGAAAAAATTAGATGCCTTTTAGAGAAAGAACAATTAGGTGATAGAAAACCTTCATTTTTTTATAGACATCTTAAATCTCTTGCGGGAAGTACATTCCCAGAAGAAATATTAAAAACTATTTGGATCAACCGTTTACCGTTATATCTACAAACTATTCTCATTGCTCAGCGTCTTCAATCTCTGCCGGAATTGAGCACGCTGGCTGACCAGTTGGTAGAAATCAACGCTCAGTCAGCGCACTCATCATGCGCAGTCTCATCCTCGTCCAATGGTCTCAATATAGATAATAATTCAGAGATTACCGCTATTAAAGAGAGTATCGCAACTTTATCCCGCGCTATGTCTTCACTGACCCATTTGGTCAGACAGGAACGCAATCGGTCTAGAGGTAGGGAAAATTATTCCAACCGCAATAGATCCCGTTCACGTAATCGCGATTTATGCTTCTATCATGATCGTTTCGGACATAAGGCGAAAAAGTGTACTACTCCTTGCAACTGGTCAACTCAAACACTAGATGCTAAACCTACGCATTCTTCGGGAAATTAAATGAGCGTCCGATAGTGGCGACAGCCGAACGCTCCGTTTCTGGTCGCCGTCTTTTCGTAACCGATCGGTATTCAGGCAGGAGATTTCTTGTAGATACCGGTTCGGATTTATGTTGCATCCCTGTTTCTGATACTGATGTAAATAATAAGCAACCACAACCTTATAATCTTGTTGCGGCAAATGGTTCTTCAATAAAAACTTATGGTTTAATAACTTTAAACCTTAACTTAGGTCTGAGACGCAATTTTAAATGGAATTTTGTCGTGGCCGATGTTGGGTGTGGAATTTTAGGCTCCGATTTTTTATCTTACTTCAATTTATTACCGGATTGCGCGTGCAGTAAGCTTCGTGATGGGACGACAGGTTTGTCATCCTTCGCGAATCTTCAAAATGCTGACCAGTCCAGTGTCAAAGTTATCGAAATAAATATTGACTCACCGTATTCCAATATTCTTAAGGAATATATTAGCATCACTCATCCACCCGGCGCTCCTCAAGAACCAAAGCATTCCACCAAACATTTTATTACAACTTCTGATGGCCCGCCCGTTACAGCGCGTCCTCGTAGACTGGCTGCTCTGAAGCTTCGCGCCGCTCAGAAGGAATTTGAGGACATGTTGAAAGCCGGTACTGCCCGACTTTCATGTAGTCCTTGGTCTTCTGCTCTACATTTAGTCGAGAAGAAGGATTCGACATGGAGACCTTGCGGTGATTACCGTGCTCTTAATTCCCGTACCATTCCAGACCGATATCCAGTTCGACATATAGGTGATTTCAATCAAAATTTATCTGGTTGCACAGTTTTTAGCACTATCGATCTTGTTAAAGCTTACCAACAGATACCTGTCAACGCTAGTGACGTGTGCAAAACAGCTATTATTACACCATTCGGATTGTTTGAGTTCCCTTATATGAGTTTTGGTCTTAGAAATGCTGGCCAGACTTTCCAAAGATTTATAGATGAAGTTGTTCGAGGCCTAGATTTCTGTTACGCATATATAGATGACATTCTAGTTTTTTCTAAGGATTCTGCCAGTCATGCTATTCATTTAAGGACCCTATTCGGTAGATTAAAGGAATATGGTGTAGTTATCAATACCAGCAAAAGTGTTTTTGGGGCTGACAAAGTCATTTTCCTTGGATATCATATTAGTGCAGAGGGTACTAGACCACCTGAGGATAGAATTAGAGTCCTTGTCGATTTTCCTCCCCCTAAAACTATTCAAGGCATGCGTCGTTTTCTTGGAATGGTTAACTTTTACCGTCGCTTTATTCCAGACGCCGCCAAATATCAAGCACCTCTGATTGATGCTATTTGCGCCAGTCAAGGCAAGGGTAATAAGCCTTTTGATTGGACTCCCGCATTAGAGGAGTGTTTCGAGGCATGCAAAAGAAGTTTGACTTCTACCAAAATCTTAGCTCATCCTGACTGTAATGCATTGTTAGGTCTCATTTTTCTCCCTCGTTCTCAATTCTTCTGAACTGTTTTTTATTTGATGATATTTTTTTTAAATATTTAGGTCGTCAATTTTTCATTATACATCTTAGGTGGCAGAACATTTGTAGGAAACTGGTAACCGTGGCATATGGACGTTCGTAACACCATAGGCAACACACTCGTACTGCCGAACTTGTAGAAACCCCAATTGAAATTGTCTGCATCTCTCCGATGGCTTACCATGGAGCGCAGTCCAATAATTGAGCTTAGATTATAGATGCTGTCCTAGAATGGCGGTTCATTGGCGCTCTCGACGGTTGCTTTTTCACGCCCCGCTTTAAGGACCCGTGACTGTAGGAAGGAGGAACACCTGTAAAGAACTCCAAAACATAATAGTGCGACATACAACTTCATTTCGTTATAAAATGCTATTTAGGGTTGAAAAATTTTTGATCGAATTCGAGAAAGGGGAAATAATATTTGCACTCGATGGTGCTCAAACCGGTAGGATTGGAAATCGATGGGGGAGGACTATGTTCAGCAGTGAACGTCTTGTAGCTGAAATGAAATGGAATGATGCTCAAAGCGTAGCAGTCAAATGTTCTGTCCACCACTGTCACACAGGTCACAGGTCATCAACGATTTATAAATTACATCATCACTACTACGCAACGGAATGGGAATCGAATTAGAGATTTCATTCACAGCAAATGAATTTAAACACCGCGGTAAGTGCTCACCATCCATATTTAAATCTAAACTGCACTCTACATTAAAGTACGTGACTTTCAAATAGTCACTTATTACCGAAATACCTGTGGTACGCATAAATCTTATGAACCAAGTTACCTGTTTGCGGCTCGTATTTGTAATTTTATTCACATAGAACCTGTTCTATAATGCGTAGTTAAGATTGAGTAAATATTATGACGATAAAATATTTGATTTTGTTATTGCGAATGGAAAATATTTAGGGTACTGTTAGTTTAGAAGGTGTGGCATCCGGTGAAGGAGAATATAAAGTGTTAGTATCTTTCGTGGATAGCATATCAAGGTATGAGGACTAAATAAAAGAATTGTTCTGCATACGAAAGTAAAATATACAGGCAATGAATAAACGTCCAGTTGGTGGCCATTATATTCACAGCTATATCATTATTAACCTTCAACTCTGTCTGACAGTCTTTTCAGCTAATTTGTGTCATATGGTTATTTTATCTATATTATATAAAAATAAATCGCGAAATATGTTGGTAAGTGCACAAACTCGAAGACGGCTGGACCAATTCGAGTAACATTTTTTTTATTTATTCCTCGAACTGTACGGAAGGATTTATGGAGCAGCGGGAAGGGGATCAGAAGTCCACGCGGTTGGAGCTGCTAGCAACTGCTAGTACCTACCATTGAAGTGAGTTCAAAAGAGATTTTATTGTGAGCATATTATTTATTGTTGGGAAAACGAAAACTATTAGGTACCAGAGGTTAACGTGGCAGAATCTACCTAAAATACAAAATATTACAAAAATATAACATCACGACTTAACCAATTATTGCTTCACGAAAACTTCTCTAAGCCATGAATATTGATGACTTAGTGAGCAGTGAGAGAGTTCTCAGCATGACTTAAGTCTTATTGTCTTAATGGAAGACACGAATTTGTATTTAGACTTAGGTATCGTGCTGTTAAATGGTCAACCATTCGTACTAGAATAAATAAATATTTAACTAGGTATTTGTCGTGGGGCTATCGCATGAGGACAGGAGGCGGGGGTACACCAGCCGGTTGGAAAGGGTGAGGTAACCTCTGGTAGTCTCTCACGGGTTTAGGACTATGGTGTTCCCATTTTTTTACCAACCACTGCCGCGGCTTGTTTCTACTAGGGTGACAATATGATAGAATGCAGTTAACATGATCCTCGTCATCATCTTAGTGTGGTTTCCGTTTTCTTAGATGCAGCTATCACTACGGAGATCAGGCTCCATTTACTCTTCCTTCTCTTTTTATTTGGCTTATACGATTTTTATCAGAGCGACTGCAGTTCCAACCTCAAGAGGTTACCTTGCTCTAGAGCTGTCTACAAATTGTCAAGAGTATTTTTACAGGTGAAGTAGGTTTGGCCCGAATCTTGCCGAGTACCGACATCGGTACTCAGTGAAGGCACCTCGGATAATTAAAACGACAACAATAAAGCTTATTACAACAAGTTCCACTTTGAGAAGTATAAAACGCATTCGTAATTTTAATGAGCAATTATCTCTTTATACGCGCAGCTAATCAAAGCGGCTATCATTAGCCCATTCCCGGCACAAATCGCCTCAGCCATTCATCCACAATGTCTTAACAACACTATTAAATTAGACAATACAATTGTTTTACATTACATTCATTAGCTGTTTATATTTGACATTGCTATAGCCCTCGCCACTAGCTGTGGGAACGCATTGTATGACATTAGTAAGAACGCACAGTATTTGTTGTGCATCTGACCTTTTAAATATTTTAGAAGTCCATAAATATGGCAATATGCATTTTTCTGAAATATTCGACCTACATTGCGATCAGATCCAAGTTCCATCAAGAACCAAACAGTTATGCGAAACTCTTCTTTGCCGCATCTTAAATTTTATAAATTATTACTAACATCATGAGCCTTAGTTACTTGAAAATAAAGATATTATTAATATTAATAATAATAAACTCTTGGAACTTTTCGTCAGCTCTCGTGTTTTCTTCTTCATACAGTCCCGAGTACTTTAAGCAGTGTGTGGAGAAACACATGTCTAGAGCGTCAGGGTAGAGACCGCCATAGTAGGTACAGGTACATCTATATTGGCGGTTAATATTCTTTGGATTGTAACAATAAAAGAATGCCCTGAATAAGGTACCGTGTTTGAATCACGTGTTTCGAATAAAATTTCGTTAGTCTTTTTGAAAAGCTTTAATTTACAAAATGTACCTAGTTGGCGATAATATCATCATCTCTTAATATTATAAGAGCAAAAACTGTGGCCGACAAAATATGAAATTATTCTTCGACTCCTGAGGCCATAGAGTAATATTAAATATCGTATAACTTTTTCTAAGAACTAAACTATTAAATGCATTTGAGTATAAGTTTATAAAACACATGGTTATTGAGACCACATCGAGAGCTTGGGGCACCTTAGCAATATAAAAATAAATTCTTCATAATTCTTTCAACTTCACATAGCTAACCTTCCAAGCTCGTCAAACGCACTATGTTCAGTAACGCGCTCCTGATTATACGGTCGTTTCGCAACACAACCGCACCATTGCGCAATGTTCACCACTCGTCATAGAAATTATGCGTACTTAGCATGCAATGCGACACGCACATCGTAATACTTAGAACTATTGGCATGAGCCAAGTGTTAAATCTATTCGGCATTTACCATTGATACCTGAAATGATTAACTAATAGGTGACAAAATGATATGACAAGCTACTAAAGGTCAGATGAAGATTTTCGATCGATCGACGATCGATTCATGGATTCTCTGAACGTCATGGTCCAGAGGGGAAAAAAGGGAGCTGTACACACTACATAGCTCCATCTCCTGCTCCTTATGCCTCCTTTATGCAGTCAGCTGTTGGACATAGGCCTCTCTCAATGTTAGGAGGCTTTGACCTATTGTTTCCACGCACGCTGGTTAAATGATTTGATACAAGGTTTTTCTTTTATCTCAGTGATATCGTCTGCGTATTTTTTGTTTGTTTTTTTTTCACTTCTTATGACATCTTTGGAATGAGATGGAGTGGTAATATTTTTTCTCCGCTACCACTGAGTTACAAATTGTGATTTCTTACAAATTAATGTAGTCACTATCACTCACCTAAAAGAGAACAAAATCAATCATAATGTAAAAAAAGACTAAGCAAATTGACAAAAAAGTAGTTTCTAAAATCTATAGTCATGTCCTTACCGTTGTCTGACATACTGACCATCTCAATTCGGTCTAGTCTTGTAGCATTAGTAGGTTGATCATACGTTAGACTAACAAAGCGATACACTTTCTGCCTGACCGCGTTAGCATGACTCGGGCAACATTTATGTACATTTGCACAGATATGGCTGGTAACCTGGTTAGCAAACATATTGAACTTTCATTGTCAATGCTTGTCGACAATTATTTGAACAGGTGTAACTCTCGCGTTTCACATACATACGTTACATGAATGATATTCTGGAGGGCCTCTATATCTCCGATTTTTATATATCTTACATATCAATATGAACCTCGTCTTATGATAACCTGAAAGTAAGTCTCAGGGAAGTGTGTCATTATTACAGAACTTACAATAGTAGTCCTCAGCTTGACAGCCTTATCAAATACTAAGAAGGAAACCCATGAGCTGGTAAGGAATTCCAAGACTTTGTGCGCTTAGTACTTGATGGAATATTGGGAGCCGTCCATTATCTGTTTCTTAAAAAAAAATGTAATTCATATAGTTTTATCTCATATTTAGAAATTCCGGATTTATAGATAATATTTGCTAGTATTGTGTAAAGGTTATACGAATATTACGATGATGGAATTTTAGACGAAGCTTCAGGATCTTTTCATAAGTGTAGAAATTGACATGATTTACCTTTCCTACTGCTAATCCCTATGTTATTTTTTAGGCTGTAGACATTTCTTACAGTAATTTTGTGTAAATACTTTTTTAATTCTCATTTGAAGTCGAGAAGTCAAAGGTGTCTGACCGAAGACCTAAATGAATTAGCAGGTATTCTAACGGACTCTTGCGGTTAGACCACTTGTCTATAACTGCGATCACTGCTGTCTAGACTAAGGAGGTAAACACACTATATATTATTATCATTAATATTCAAATCTCAATTAAGACGATCGGCAGTGGCCATGTTATTTCATTAATAGACATATTAAAGAAACAAGTTAATCGCTTAGTCAATATGTGATTCGAGAATTTTCATTCGTATTGAAATTATATAGCTGTCAGTTGTATTGACTTCCTAACTGCACAATAAAGTTCCTCATGTCCATCTAACTTGAAAGCAACACTTAAAATTCTTTGAAAGCATTGACGTCTAAAACAAATAAGCTCTTATAATTTGGTAACACATTTTCAATAACACGTCGTGACCACTCAATTACTGAATCAAACAATTATAGTAATTAAGCAACATTAAAGAATCGTTTGTCAACACCGATCTTGAATGGTCATTGCCCAATGATCATTCACGATCATGGATCGTTACTTAATGATCGGCTCATGATCGGCTGTGGCTACTGCTTTGCACGTGTTGCAAATTGCGCTAGAGTTCAAGTTAGTACGTGTGTATCTATCTGATTCACTGTCTTGAATACTAATTTAATAGCTTTATTATGCTGTTTCAGAAGTATCACATAATTAGGTCAGATGTGCGATTATTCGTTAATAGTCAAATCTATGCATCTGAATGAGTCATCGCTTTTATTTTAATAAAACAACATAATTTTGAGTTCCATTTATATTTAAATAAATTACAAATTTTAGATTACTTCGGCAATCATTTTCCGTTATTAAACATAAATTAACGCATTGAATTCTGAATCAGAATTAAAATTGTGTTCGTTTTAATAATAATCTAGAATTTTATTTCAAAAGAATATTAGAAGCCGTAATTAATAATGCCTTTGAACCTCCAACTTGTTGATTGTGTAATAACCAGGATTCGAAGTCTGATCTTCATCTGACTTCTTAATCACTAAGCTACCGAAGGTTTAGGTTTAGAATTAAATTCTGTCGTTAAGGTTTAACTTCCATTATTAGATATCCGTGTGGGTGATAGATAAAAAATTTCACCACTCCATTGCATTCGAAGGGAGTCTTAAGAGGCGATTAGCGAAAAAATACGCAAATGATATGGCCGTTTTCTCGTGGTCATACACATATATAGTTTGTCAGACCAGTATGACCACGAGGATATAAATGTCCACATAATCATTGCAAGAGAAACTTCAAGTAAAACTCGAAATAAAACCCTGTACCAAGCCGTCTGGCTAGCGTGGAAGCAGTAGGTCACAGTCTCCCATCATTGGGAGAGGCCTTTGGCAAGCTGGACATAGGTGGTTCAAGTTAACCCAGACCCAGATGGATGAGACCGTCAGGATCTAGGTTCATTTACTGTACATGCTCGCCATCGCCTCGCCCACAGCCATCACGCCGTTGCTGAATAGTTAGTTGGGTTTTCCCGAAGTAGTTTAGGTGCGTAACTACAAAAATACCGTATTACCTTTCTCTTCATGTCCATTTTGTTTGATATTGACAATGTTATTTTCTATTAAACATACGTAGCAATAGGTATTTCTCTTTGAAATATTCGTGCAGGATTCTATTAAACTTCATGTATATTGCTATTGTTCTCATGTAGAGAACTTCACAAGCGGAGAACAAAAAGCACCGTTACAAATCATCTTATTTCATCAATAGTTAAGAAAACTTCAAGTCGTTAAAATTTTTGGAAATGTTATAATCTGTAAAGAACTTAAGCTTGTTTGGAATAAAACGCACAATGCTGCGCATGTTTTTCTTTTCAACAGTGATTGGTAAACGCGTATGCGTGTACGCAATAGTGGGCTACAAGTTGTCGTCCATATTGCAACACGCCGAACCTTACCTTATGAGTGTATATTTCGTTTATATCTTACAATTTCCTACTTTATGTCTACGAAATAAAGTGTTCAGTAAATGCTTTAGATATCATGGTTTTGGTTTTAAATCTACGGAAACTATTGTAGAAATAAATTGATAGTTTTCTATATTGTAATGTTTAGTAATTGGATGTTTTATAGTAAATTCTTAAAGATTTGGTAAGCTCTTGAGAAATATATTTTAATAAGTATTAAACACACAGGTACATAACAGCTGTTGTCAGCGGTTGAGATCGAAGTTATGTGACCTCTCACTTTCTTTCATAGTAATGAGTTGGTTATAGGATTCAGAAGGTACGCTATAGATAATTATCACGATAGCGGTTATGTTTATGAAACCTGCCTCGGTAGAGCAGCCATAACAAGTCAATCAATCAATCGACCATCAACCAGCCAATCACAATCTACTGCGGGACATAGGTCTCCAATCTTGAGATTACTTTGGCCTACTAATTCCACGCTGGCCATGTGTGTTGTTTCAGGATTTGATTTCGAGTTTTCCTTCTCTCGGTATCGTCTTCGTAGTTTTCCCACTTGATATTACTGTTTTGTATTCAAATCCTGGGCAAGGTAAAGTGATATTAATTTTTTTCTGTTTTTTATCTATGTATACCTCGTTTGGCTGGGGTGCAAAAACAATTCTCAATAATACGTATTACGACTTTTACAAAAAAAAAGAAAACTTTTTAAAAGAAACTTGTTACATAATTTGAAATCACCAATTTTTATTTCCACTATATATCAGTGATCGAAATTACTAAGCATTCCCCTAAACCTTTCCCTAACTAGCTAAATAGCTTGTGTTCGGTATTGACCAGGATTCAAATCCGAAACTTCACGATCGTAAATTACCGACGGACCTTTCGAATAACTTTATGGTTATATGTAAGTATCTGTGAAACCCATAAAACACCGTGGAGTATACAAGTTACATCAGTAGGTTAGACGCACGGTCCTACGCGGTTGCATTATAACGCGTTAATTTAGTATGCGCGCACGCCGCTTGCGTCAATATGTCGTCACTTATCGTCACAGCTCATCAGTAGGCGCTCGGTGAAGTGATATTTATATTATGTGGACGTCCAGGTATTTATAGTATCGAGCTACAAAATATGAGGTGCTATATCTTATACTTTTATAGGCAGGAGCTGTTGTAATAATGACGCAATTACGCATTAAGAATTTTTAAGGGAGGTAGGACATGACGGTATCTTGCACCCTAATTGAGCAGTCCAACTGGGGAAGTAAAGAAAAGAAAGAAAGAAAGATTTATTTGGTGCAAGGTGGTCACAAAGATAACAATAACTAACAATATAATTATAACAAAATTATAAAAACACAGTAATTAGAAAAAGCAAGTACGTCCCCTCTATAGGATACCGCGGCTAATAATAACCTTGTGTTGTGTTTCCGACGGTGAGTAAGGTAGCCAGAACTTACTGGAGAGGTTTTATGTTGTTAGTGAGGCGACCGAGAAACCCTTCTTTGTCTTCTTCACCGACAACTCAGAGACTCTCCTTCTCACCCCCCAATTCCCCTTCCCACCTCTTCTCTATATGGTCAACAGCACGAATGTGACACCCCTGGTGTTGCAAACGTCCATAGGCCACGATAACCACTTTCCATCAGGTGGGCCGCGTGCTTGAGCCACCTAAGTGGTATAAAATAAATGAATAAAGGTGCTATCTGTCTGATACTCTGCAAGACGTTAATTAGTAGTGCTTGCGCAGCTAAGTAAATATAATAGCAAGAAATCTGGTGAAAAAAAAACAAATTTACTTAGCTGCTACATTTTCGGCCAAAGCCTCCCAGCATGTGGATAGGCCATGTCCAGCAGAGGACTGCGATAACCTTATTAAATAATCGATTGAGAGAAAAAATTGCGGCTATATTTAGGGAGAGGATTATGATTATCAATTTAAATCTAATAATGATAATTTCACTCCAGGTGTTTAAATTTCATTTACCACTTACAGTTGTCAAAATGTAGGAGCTGGAAGCCGAATTCATTTCTAATATTGTAACGCAACAATAAGCTTTGTAATGCTATTGTGTTCGGCCACCTTGGTCAATTGATCAACCTTGACGTCAAAACAAACTCAAGCTTGACGTCTCAAATTAATGTTCGAAAAAGTATAGCCGTAATTTTAATTAATCTAATGAACATCTCTTTCTTTTGCAGGTAAGTAAATAATTTTCCGATGGAAAATATGCCTTACGGACCCAATCATAAAGCCAAATTTCCTATAGAGGTAAGTTATTACATAAAAGTGAACGATTGAAGTGAAAGTGGTGGTCGCCATCTTCATATTTCCATTATGTGGACAAATTATGAATAACAAAAGTTGTTTCTATCCTTGTCTAAGGAATTGTCGTGTATAATTTGTTAGTAATACTCTATCATTACAGCTGTAAGTGTGAGTGAGAGAGTTGATTGCAGGTCGTTGAACTCTGACCTGTAGCTACTTAAACAAATGAATTACGTCTAGTGCATTTGTGCATTAAACTTCCGGACGTTAAATGTTAATTAGTCACAACACTTACGTAATTCGGTGATAAAACTGTTAGAAAAGTTTTGAACTCGTGACATTTCAGTTTCGTATTTACTGCCTGGGAGTGACCGGTGGAGCCACCTGTCACCCTAGCAGAAGCAAGCCGCGATCTCGCACCTCCTCATATCCCCATATCCCCCAGGACAATATGGTTCCCACATTAGAGGGAGGGGATCATATCATAGAGATGTCCACGGGTTTGCCGGGGTGCGAAAGATCCTCCGACAATCAAAGATCCATAGATGGAATACGTTGTAGTCGGTTTGAGTTCGACATAATCATCTCCACCGGTTTTGGCGGAGGTGGTATCCGTGAGAATGTTACGCACTTCTACTTTACTTTCTAATTATTTATATTAACACCATCTGAACCTCACCATATCTACCTACTAATCCTGCTTCTGAATATAGGCTGTATTAAGAGATCAACCTTGTTCTGTCAGTTCTCAAAGACTCCTTTTATATTTCTTCTCAAACCCTCTTGTTAACCTCAATGCGAGCTTGAAAAAATTATTATGTCGCGATATGAGATCTTGAAGATACCGTAAAGCTCACGTAACTTAAATTTATAGGTCATCATTATCATGGATAGCTAACTTAATACGTTTTGTGTTTTCAGTGGGAAGACTGAGAAACTTTTCTTCATCTTCTGCACTGGCAGCGCAGAAACTTTCTTCATCCTTCCCCCTCATCCCCCCCTCTACATGGTCGGCAACACCGTTCCGAAAAAAGATTCGATTCTGCCAATAATGCAAACCGAAATTATTTTATAACTAATTAATGTATATCTAGTCTAATTCAAAGAGGCATAGGATTTAATATGTATAAAGCCTGTATAGCGTTTGTACTATGTGAATACTACTTAAGTAGGTATAATGTATAACATTTGATAATACAGGATGGATCCGTACATCATGACAATTAATTTCCTGTATGTATGTTTGTGACAGTGTAGTTTGTGTATCCGGTTTCAATGAATGCTGTTTTATTTAGTCCATGAAATCGAATACATGTAGTTATCGAAATCACATAAACTGTGAACCTGGCACAAATTATGTGAGCATATCAATGTGCTTAATATGTTTGATATAAAAGACAAGCCAAATGATTTGATTGTTTAAGTTTCAAAAAAATTGAGCACTATTATTGATTTTATTATTGATTCAATTTTTCTATTGAAGTTATGTAAGTAACATACTAAAATATATTTGTAATTAATAGACACATGGAGTGTGAATAAATCATTATATTTCAAACCCTAATTTAATTAATTCTCAAACCAACGAGTTACATTCTTTGTTACCAAATATATCAATGTATGTGAAACTTGGGGTTGATTTCCTTATATTCACTATATACCACTGGTGACGGAGAAATAAGACTACCACTCTTCCAAAGGCGACCAAGGAAAATATACACAGATAATATCATTGCGAGTAAAGGATAACTTGAAATAAAACCTTATACCAACACTAGCAACCCATCTGACCAGTGCAAAAATAGTAGGCCGAAGGCCTATGTCCATCTGTGAACTGAGACAGGCTAATTGACTGACAACGAAGGTAGCAAGTATGGTAATTTTAGCAAAAAGTGTGTATAAAATACATTTCCACCTATCCTATACAGTTCCACGTACCTAAAGGTATCAGAGAAAATGTGTTATATCAAATTGATTTTTGCTGAAGTTCACAGTGTCAGTGTTGTTGGAAAGTTGTCCCACATGATTACCCAGTGTTCACCGTCGCGCGCCACTAACTTCTCGGATTATTTGCTGGTAACATGCAGTCAGACCCAATTCGACAGCTTATGTACTAGAAAATATATTATATTGGGGGAGGGAGGGGAACCCACCTGGGTGAGCCCCACGTATTAACAATTTCAACGATAACAATAGCAAATTATTACTAATTGTCATAGAAAGGAGTATCAAACCGCAGCCCTCAAAGCAAGTACTCGTAGGAGAGATGTTATTATATGTGCAATATTCCGCAAGTGCAAAAACCAAACCTTCAAGAGCGCTATCAAGTGAATTCACAATATATATTAACTTTTTAATTAAAATATTTTCCTCGCGATTAAATATAACAAAAAATGTTGACCCCTCGCAAAATAAATCAGACGTACTGTATGAATTGCTGTTGCAGAAGTCTGCTCAGAGATGGCAGCTGCTCCTGAAAAAGTCAAGATAAGCTAAAAAGAAAGAGTGGGAGAGACCTTGGGTTTTGAAAACCAACTTTTGAATACGACTGGGGCTTACAATGCATTGATGATGAGACCTTATAATGTACTGTCAGCAATGAAGTTGATGACATAACTTTTCATACAATTTTATGTATCATATACATAAAATTGTATGAAAAGTTGTGTCATCAACTGCTAACTTAACCTAATCTCCTATGCTGACTGTATCTATTTATTAGTAATACTTATCTATTAAATCTGATTATACAACATACGATAATAAAGGTGTGAAAATAAAAATGCATGACACATATTACACATACATAGTTTCCTATTTATAGCTTCAATCCTGATCGTAAGAATAACCATATAGAGGCTTTTTCCTCAACGACTGTTCCATATTCCAGCATTCTTGGAAGGCTGCCACGGGCGTATTGATGCCTCGCCCGTAGTATAAATCTACGTAATAGTCTGTCAGTGTACTGATTACTGACATTACTTGTAAATCTAGGAATCAATACTGAGGCTGTTGCCTCTAATTAAAAAAAAATTACACCATATAGGCGGCAGACCAGCTCTCAGCTCATCTGATGGAAAGTGGTTACTGAGACCTATGAACGTTTCCAACAATGGGAGAGGACTATGTTCAGCAGTGGACTGCGATAGTCTAACTTTTTCTTCTTCTTTCGAATCGGCAGCATTTTGGAGTAATTAGTTTCACGGCAGCGCTACTCACGGAGAGGGCCCGAGCATAGATTTCGCTCTTCGGGAAGTCTTACTACATCACCTCCAATCCAAATAGTCTAATTGATTGATTGAGAGAAGACTTTAAAAAGCAGTCGAGGTTAGACGCAGTGTTCTTACGATTTTGAAGTGTGGTGGTAGTCGCTCCCGCAAAAGTCAACATACCAATCTAATAGTGGCAGCTACTGGATATTATTATGGTGATGATGACAAGGGCACTCCGCACTCGCAATCCATAAAGTAACACCGCACGGTCTTAGTCGGTTCGATTCCAATTTTGTCACTCTACCAGCGAGGGTGGTTTCCACACAACAAAAGATCACTGCTGGTAAAAAATTATGTAGTCCACTCGTGCGCAGGTTTCTCACAATTCGATTGATTGCATGTGTCATGCACGATGTTGGTGGCCATTCAATGGACTTATGAATGGGAGTGGGAATAAAAGTTGACTGAACTGGAATCGATAATAGACAGATTGGTGGGACCTGGCTCTATTGACTAAATAGTCGTTTGTTAGTGTTGTTTGCTTAAATACATGTAGCTACTTGATTGTATACGTGTATTGCTAAATGTTGAATAGTTTAATCTTCATCATCATCAAGTGGACGTGTTATCTGTTTAAACCGACGCCAAGGTGGACTCGTGGCTCACGGTTCGTTTTCCGCCCTACACCCGAAGGGGGTTATCTTAAAAGAGAGGGTCCCGAGTCTGCCGGGGCGCGAGCAATATGTTGTCTACTATCTCACCTCCGGTAAATATAATAAATACCCAAAGAACCGGCTCTGATGGGGGAATTATCCGACGTCAAGCCAGGACTTCTTGTGCCTATCTCTCCTGTCGAGACCCGGCGGCGGCGACATTGCCTGTCATTTGTTAGCCTGGATTAATACGTATAAAATAATACGCCATAGTTCTGTATAAACTTAATTTATTAAACAAACTTCAGTTTAAAAAAAACAATAGTCTTATTTTCATAGCATTAAATAACCCAAGCATTTTAAAATATATATTATATTTTATGTATGCGTATTATACGTTGAGATCAATGCAAATATGTATATTTAAACATACAAAATATTTGGTCAATTCCGCAGTTCATCAATGCAACATACTATGAAGTATAAAATATTTCGTTAATGAAATGCGTTATATTGGCCTGGGTCAGCAGCCGGTACTTCACGCTGACCCCTCCAAATATAGCTTAATCTTATTCCTATATGTCACAAAAAGCTAAACTGAGGTGACAAGGTGATCCGTGTGCAAATGTTAATGGTCAGAACAGATACCTACAACGAAATCCTTCGATTACCTTAAATGGTAAGCTGTGACTTGGCTTTAAATATTGTTCATTCATTTAAAGCTACGTATTTTTTTTGGATTTTATTATTATTTACTATACTCATTATGTATATAATAATCAATCAATAAAAATCATTATGTATATAATTGTAATCATGAATTAACATCCAAATATCGGCAACCATAGAAAAGAAAATCAACTTGTGCTTTCAAATAAATAGATTCTGAAATTAATACTGGGAATTTATTATAAAAAAAACTACCTACCTCTTAAAATTAGAAATTGCTGTTATCATTCTGACTATATCTTTAACTATACAGAATTCTGTCCTATAGTTAAATTAAATAAATTGTTAATAAATTGTAATTGAAAATATTTTTTTTAAATATGTAGTTCTGTTTATTTATAATTTGGAAGAGATTAGGATGAGCATGCATTTTTGTCATCAAGATATTCGCCTACTCAATCTACGCAATTGCAGAATACAATCGCAATCAAAAATGTAGCGTAGCACGTAGCTTTTGTTTATTTCATTGATGTTTAACAAAGTAACAGACTTGACACTCAAGTGTGTCATTATATATTATTATTATTATCCCTATTGTATATTATAATATAATCGTAATGCATAAGTGGGTGGATTTTAAGTTACTGAGAATGATGGCAATGACCCATTGTGAGTAACTTAAAACTATTTATTAAATAAAGTGGATATTATAACAAAATGTATTTGAAATGATATTAAAAATTGTGCTCAGTATTTTTGAAGGTTGCAACTCTTTAACTATTTTGACAGGACGTGTATTTCCATTGTCACCACAGACGTAAAATATTTCGAGATTTTGTAGAATCTGTGTCAAGTGTTAAGTCAAGTGCGAGTCAGCCATAAATATTTTTAAAAAGTTATGGTCCATTTGAAATATCTGTTTTATTTTTGAACTTAAAATTAACCATTTCGTAAGATCATTGTTGACGCATTATTCCTATTTTTTTATAGCAGACAAGCCCGCAGCCTACTTTTTGGAAAGTAGTTACCGTGGTCCATGGATATTCTTTGTCTTAATAATAACGTAGATTAAATGACGCTATTTAATTTGCACTAAGAATTAAATTAAATTAATGTATATTTCATTTAATTTTTATTTAAGTTTAAATTTCATTGTGCGAGTCTTATACTTTACGAGAACTTCTAACTTATCAATCTCTATATAGTTAACCATGTTAAACAAATAAAATGATTAGATACGATTAAGAGCCGAAACTTAACGATGAATAAACGAATCAGGTATTCATTGAAAGAGTTATTACCAATTTAAAAATTACATTACAAGATAATAAAATTTAAACAAGTATTGATGTTTTTAATTTTTTATCCAAAAATATGCTAAATAACACCCACAGATTGATTCATAGAACACGAATTAACTTAAATATAATATCGTAAAATCGAATCGGCTACTATTAAAAGATAAAATTCTATTTCCTTTATGAGAATTCCATCATCTTCGTGTCTCCTAATATGGTGGAAGTGGATTGTTTATGATAATAAGCATAACCTATCAACGTTTTTTTTTTCGGAGGTATAAGTCGGTCGGGTTTAGAAGACTTTGTTCGCTTGTGTCTGGTGTTTAGATGGTAGACAAGCACACAGCCCACCTGATGGAAAGTGGTTACCGTGTCCTATGAACGTTTGCAATACCAGGGGCGACACATTCGTGCTTCCAACCATATAGAGTGACCTCTGTGGCGTGACAGTAGTTAACGAGACTGCTACGCAGAAGGCGCGGGTTCGATCCCCGCTCAGTGCAAATATTTGTATGCATGAATATGGCTATTTGCACTGGTCTGGTCGTGCCTCGGACAGCACGTTAAGCCGTTTCGGTCCCGGTAGCCATACGAAAATCAATGGTTGTCGTAACGGGTAGTTGGAGCCTTCAAAAGTCCGACTATTCGCTATAAAATTGGCCTCCCACCTGAAACATGGCCCGTTTCAAATCATATACCTACCACTAATGTGCACGAAGAACACTATAAGTCCACAAAAATACAAGACCTCTTCAAAAATTTGTGGCATTATTTATATTAAATTATCTGATAGCACTTGGTGGGAATTGCCACAGATTTTGAATTATGCCACCTGTAGATATATATCTCACAATATTAATTAATTAAACTAGACGAGTTTCGCCTCACGGCAATTTCAAAGATACTTGTAACAATTACTCACTGTCACTGCAAACCTTTGATAATGCCGTGAGACGAAACCTGCCAGGTTTAAATTTGGACTATTCCCCATGATAGTCGTTTTTATTACTTTAATACATGTATACCGAATACATGTCTTAGAGTAATAAAAAAGGACTATCTGATTCCGAGTTCTATAACGGTAGCGTAGAGAATATTTTATTCTTTTTAAGTACATTTGCTACTTAATTTTATGTATGTAATTTACAAGCTATCATCATAATCTTGACATTTAAATTACAGTAACCTTTGGGTTTCGTACTTCGGGATCCGCTTTCTGAGATTTTTCTCCTACACTTAGCACGGTATTGGGATCCCTTAGCATAGAAACACGCGTATGATCTTCTACCACAATAAGTAGCATTTCTAGGGGTTTTCTCTCCTATCAGGGCTCAGCAGAAATGACCTCAATGAAATGAAATGCGACTGTAACGCAGGAGGCGTATCTAAAAAGTATCTAAGTATGTTTATCCGCATTCTAGACATCATAATACAAGTTTGTTAAACTGATTACCGTGGGTCTAGGCGTTGTGTAGATTGTCCTAGAATATTTATTTATTTATATACATCAATATTTCTATCATAAATAGACCCATAAACTCGTTCATAACCGCTGTATTCAATTTAAAATATCAGTGGCAGTGATTTGTGACTTTATAATTTAACAGGAGAAACAGTGACGTAACTGCAATATCTATTTCTGTCAAAGTTTATAACGGTTTTAAAAAAACATTTCACGGTTCACACATATTCTGTTTTTTTCTCACGCCTAGGTTTTAGGTAAAGACAGGTTTGCTACTCACACAATTTGTTCCTCTAAGTATAACTCTATGGTCCAGACAGTTGTTACCCACGTCGCGTTGCTGGCGTTCGCTGCAAGACGTACTGCAGCTCTATCGGAGGCGACTCACTTACATTTTATCTGCAATATCACGGACATATTTACAACTTGTGATTCATGTAAAGCCCATTTTTTATGCACGTGAGTTTGAATTGAACACTATCCCACACTAAACTATAATTTTAATCGTGAACATAATATGTATTGTTTGAATTTATTTCTCACGAGTTTTATATGCTATAAAATTAACTTTGTGGTTAGTAGTTTTGTTTATTAAAGTAATAATTAAGTTTATGTGTGCATTAGTATAATTAGTACCATTTGGTAAGTTCCTAGTCTTCTTGGACAGCTAGTTTCCATATCCTGAGTTATAAAGCTAAAAAAAACGTAGTTGTGGTCTTTACTGGTAATAATAATGCATATGTTAAATGAGTGCGTTTATTTGTTTGCTAGTCACTCATACATATAGTAATATTATAGATGTAGGTTACTTTTGTCTGTGAAATCGGTTCTTGCAGTAGCCTTAGCTCCAAATACTATCGAATTCGTAATATAAAGTTATCGACAGAACGTAGAATTGCGATTGGCGGGCTACACACGCACACAGGTTCACAAGACGCAGACTGCCAATCACATTGCTCCGTTCTCTCGAAACCTTTACATTATCGACGGAGGTAGGACACGACGGTATCTCCCGTCCGAAATGAGCTGTCCAACTGGGGAAGTACCTCCGCCCTACAGAAGACCGCAGTCATAATAACCATCGTGTTGTGTTCCCGCCGGTAAGTAGGGTAGCCAGAGCTCACTATACCCCTCCTTCCCCTCCCCTTCCTAGCCTCCCCACCCCTTCCCAACTCTCCCCCTTTCCCTTCAGGGTGGGCAGCGCGTGTGTGACACCCTTAGTGTTGCACACGTTCATAGGCCACGGTGGCCGCTTTCCATCAGGTGGGCCGTGTGCTTGTCTGCCACCTACGTAGTATAAAAAAAAAAAATATTACGAATTCGATGGGAGTCCATGCTAGCGCTACAGTTCGCGGAAAAACCAAAGCCTTAGATGCAATCTTGAACAACGTTATGATGAGAACATTTCTATAGGAATGTTTATACAGGGTGGAACACACACAAACAAATTCGATGATGATTTTATGCCAATATGTAGTGTATTAGAAAAACCACCAGAGGCCCTGTGCTTCGGGAGAGTGCTTCCCTATATATTGCATCTACATACGTCAATGTCCCTATACCAAAAGTCACAAGTCACCGCCATTGACATTTTAAAATCCATAACACGGTAATGAAGGTTGTTTCTCTATTTACAACAGTAATATAAACTCTATGCATGAGACAGATATAAGAAGGCAGTGCAACATCTATAACTTTTACCTTGTTCTACATAACAGTCCAGTGGCGAGTTCGCTGAGTGCATTCTGATGTTATCTCAAACCATATTGGAAGAGTAACTGTATATATGCTATTTATAACTGTTTTGTATGCAAATACTAGAATATGTTACACGATAGTGTGGCTAGGGATGTAAGCTATTATTTCAACTAGATCGGTTCAAGGGAATATCGATTACAAACGATTACATCGATCGCGAGCCGAGTCGGGGTCTGGTGCAATATGTTGTATTGTACACTCAATAACAGAAGTAACATTATAAATCCTAATTTATTCATGTCCTTAGCTCTTTAACGTTTTTTTTTATCATCCATTATATAATATAATAATAAATATTATTAAATAAAATTAATTATTTCAATTTTAATTAAAATTAAAAAATAAAATTCAGCGGTTTATAGCGGTCCTGAATATACCTCGTGTAGAGGTGAAATACGTATCGAGGTTTGTTCTTCGCACGTGCGAAACATTGCACATACGAAATGAAATCTCCTCGGATAAGAAATATTTTTACTTGCTTTGAGGGGTACGGTTTGGTATTTCTTTTGAAGTATATTTCGCTATTGCTAGCGTTGGGATTTTTTTGATTGTTAAACCGTGAGTGAGTGAGTCCCCACCCAAATAAATTTTGAAGTCGCAATCAATTTTATTTACTTTAATAGTTTCAGGTTTAAACTTAGCTCTAAAACGTAAATTATAATAAAAATTATATATGTAAAAGTTATTATAAAAATAAATTCATAACACATCAAATAAAATTGTTTTACTTAAATGTAAAGTTCGTACGTATTCATTTAGGTGTTCAGCAACTTCTGAGAACGACTGTACCTCACTGGATTGCAAATTATGGTTCCATTACTTGCTACTGGGCATTAACAGGGTAATATCTGTTTACGGGTGTTGAGCTACAGGTCTCTAAATACTAAAATAGGCGGAGGAATGTTAATTTGTAGTCATGAGTGTGTTTCGGACCTTTCTTATTCTCGCATCACACACACACACACACATACACACACAGATACACACTATGGGCGCATCTGTTTGGAGCCGGTAAAATTGAATTGAGCACTTTTTTATTATCCACGAAATTCTTAGGGATACCGAAACCGGTGGAGTTGATTACGTCGGACTTGAACCGACTAAAACGCACAGTATGTATATGACTGTTTGCACTGGTCTGGTCGTGCCTCGGAGAGCACGTTAAGCCGTCGGTCCCGGTTGCCATACAAACATCTATAGCAGTCGTTACGGATAATTGGAGCCCTCAAAAGTCGAACCAGTGTAACTTGGAACTTCGATATCGGACCATTGGTTGTGAAGGTCAGAGTCGCTTCACGGAAAATATCGAAGTTCAGCCGCATCACAGTTATACTGGAAAACCGACCCCAACTGAGTTGGGAAAAGGTTCAGAGAATGATATAAGATTCTATTTTGTTTATACCACTTAGGTGGCAGACAAGCACACGGCCCACCTGATGGGAAGCGGTCACCATGGCCTATGGACGTTTGCAACACCAGAGGCGTCACACGCGTGCTGCCTACCCTGTATTTTATTACGTTATCATTTTTGCTGCCAGTCTCTAATATATCATGTCTCGCAATGACTCATAATAATTAAGACTCCAGGATATATACATCAACACCCACACGCATCACACAGTCATGAGACACTATGGTTTTTACATAGGTACCTATATCTAGACCAGTTGTAAATATCAGGTTAGTATGCTAATCAGTGATTGCAGCAAAGCCTTTGGGAGTAACTGCTCTTTTAAACAACCTAGTTCTACTCAGTCAATATCGATTACTGATCTGAATTAGTTGTTTGCATTAAAGGCAGTTGTATCACACATTGAATTAATATACATATTTAATATTCATGTACATTCTCGTAGAGGGTCTACTTTAATATACATAATACGTACTAATATAATAAATTGAGAGAATATTAGTAGAGGGAATATTAGTAATTTCATTTGTTGTCAAAAAAAAGTAACTAACCAAGTTGAACTTAAAGTCAACTAGTCATTTATAGGGCACCTCGACTCTAGGCTAAGTATATTATATAAGTATACATATTTTCTTATTTTTATCACAACTTTCATTATAATGGTTATATAATATTTATGGATAGCAAATGTTAGAAATAAATAAATCTAAAACTAACAATAACAATAAGGATATCGGAACATACATCTATAAAAAACAATATTTATGGTACTAGAGAGTGGCTAAACTTGCATAATATGTAAGAACAAACTAAAAAATGAATGCAAATCCATGTATACAAATGTATGCCCTCAGCAGAATAGAACCCACAACCTTGAACGTAGCTATCGAACGCTATACCGCTGCGTCACAGAGGTCATCAAAGTTCCTACCTAAATACGAAAAAAAAATGGTCTAGATATACGCCGCCAAGTACACAAAGCAATAAATTTTAATGCTATCGACATTAAGTGCCTGTTTCATTAGATTAATTTATTGATGTTGGTGGTAATTATTTTTATTGACTAATATCATCTAAACGATGGGTTTATCTGTTTCCTTATTTGTAAAGATGATTCTACGGGTCGTTTATTTCATTTATGTAGAATATTACGTAGTAAACTTGATCTATCGAAGTAATAAAAATATGGGGTTCTGCAATAAGGGCGTTGGAGATTTTTACAGCACCAGTGAGATACTCTGGTAAAATAGCTAACAATCCAGACAGATAAACTACTGGAAGTCTACTACGATCACTACTTCAATCAAATTTAAAGCTAGGCATCTATCAGACGGGTCGGGTCGGGCTGTGTTGAACCATGCATCAACCTGTGCATCGACTAGACGTGGGGCGGAACGGAATCCATCTGACATACAAACGCTATGGCAATGAATGTGTATCCGATCCAGCTCAACCGTTGTACGTCTTTACAGTTCAAAAACTGAAATGAAAGTAGTAGGAGGGCTCAATCAAGATCTTCAGATCGAACAGAACATACGGAATCATTGCCACCTGTCTTATTGAAACTTTACTACATCACAGGTGTCAGCACCTTCCATAGTTGGAGAACAATACAAATGTGACATAATTACGATACGATCTATTTGTTCATATTACAACACAATATAAAGGACACTTCACACCACACCAACCACTATTTCAGCCAGCCTTATCTTCTAGACCATATCCTATCTCACCATTAGCATATAATAGTGATATCTGTACCTGTATTCATATTTGTTATCATAGGTGTACGTTATACACATATGCTCAATGTCGACTACTAACTTAATCGACTTTTCAATCTCTATGTGACATTACATTTGCATATTCAGTAAGCCTCTCTGATATTAGAGGATATTTACACTTGTTTGTATTATACAACGTTTTAAACACATAGTAAGATATTTTTTCATGACATTATCGTTTCATTTAGCTTTACTAATATGATAGAGAATGAGTAATGCTATTAAAATGGTATGAAGAGAAATAAAACAAATAAACCAAATCCTTATTTTTTTTGCCAATATGTGCCTTCGGCTTCGAGAACACTTCCCTAACAACCCGTAATAACACCTTGTAATAATTCTGTGAGATATTTCTAGAGTTGGCATTCATATTGCCACGATGGTGCCTATCTCAATGCTCTAAGAGATTATTTTGAAAATAGAAATATACAAAGCTCGGCCGTCCAGACACGTCATTGTATGTTAAGTACACTAAATTAACCTCTATTGTAAATCGCATGATATTCTCACCAAGTGTAAAGTGGTCCTTACGACTGCATGTGTGGCAGTTACATGTTGATTTTATCCACAGTCTGGCTTACGAACCACGGCAAGGTTGTTTCTTTGTTTGATATTAGGTTAAACCATGATTATCTGATTAAGGCTGTAACTTTGGGTTTACGTTTTGTTTTAAGTTCATGATTATTATTGATGGTGTGAATTGTTAGTTTTAGATCTTTAGTGGGATAAGACAGGGCGTGTTGAATGTGAGCTATGGATGAAATTGCTAGATTTGAAGAGATACTAGCTTCGTCAGGCGTTGCGGTATAGCTTTTGACTGCTGTATAAAGTGTTCGAATCACTATCCTGTGCAAATATTTGTTTCTATTGCAATACATGTGTATTATGTACTTAAAAAAGCGAAAGCACATTAAACTAGAAGCATGGCTAACTATATCATTCTGCTACGTAAAGTCCAGCAATGTGTTCCAGTGGTAAAAGCTAAGAAGCTGATCCTTTGGCAGTGAGAACTCTAATATATACCCGAGACTGTGTGCTGAAACGGCAATGACTGCTATTTGAAAATAATTTTAAGTGAGAGTATAGGTATTACTTTTCTGATTACTCTAGAAAATGCTTTACTCTATCGTTATCATGTAAAATAGATAAACACCTATTAATATACATGTAATACATACCAGAACACATGTTTCGATTTGAAAAGGTCTATTGTAGTAGCTCAGTAAATGACATCAACATCAGGATTTCAAATAATATTGAAGGAATTTGTCATTAAATTGACGAATCATCTTAAACATAAACATTACAAAAAAAATTGTGTAAGTAATACTAGTTTAGTAACAATACCAGGAAGACTTTTAGCGGTTAAGTTTAGTCCTCATTTGAATACTTAAATGTTGAAAATTAATAAGTATGTAGAAAACTAAACCTTGTCAAGACTGCCATTATAGGTATCATTGCAAAAGCTGGTATGTACTTCCTACTTTTATTATAATTATTCATTTGATAAATGCTTATATTACTGTTACAAGGAGCATGAGGAAATATTCTTGTTCTATCATAACGGTGATTTGCATTGAATCGAGAATATGTAACAAATAAATAAATAATATTTAGATAAATAAAATGTAGGCCGTCGTAGAGAATATGATTAAGAAAAACTTGTAGCTATTATACGAAATGAATATATTTATTTATGTTTAGGATTATTAACATATTATAACGGTATTTTTAATAGTTGCCTTTTTTAGACTAGACCAAGTTATAATATTCAAATACATGTCTAGGTGGACTACTATTCAATACCTAAGTATAATATTATAATAAAGAGATAAAGCTTGTGAGATTGTGAACTCTGAAGTTAAAGGGGTGTATTCTTTGAAAGTACTGAGCCGATTTTCAAAATTCTCTCGGTAATAGAAAGTCAGATTATTTGTGAGTGTTAGAGGCTATATAATTATATTATCACGATATCGGGAAGAGTCAGTAGCGAGATCGGGAGAAGTCCAGTGACAGCAATTTTTTATATACTTAATTCGTTTGTTATGCGTTAAGAGATAGTAAGGTTATCACCAATAAGAGGACAATATAAACCTTATTTACAAACTGTTACGAGGCGCTGGCGTAAGCGAAAGTTCAAAGTAAAATTAATAAACAAGGAGCAAAAGAAAAGTAAAAACAATCTAATAAAGAGTGTAGGATTCCTCACTCTTTTTCTTTATAGGCGGCAACTCCTTACCTGAACCTTGTGCTGGCTTGCTACCTTTATAGAACCTTCTTAACTATTTAGTACATTGATGTCGAATGATTGACCTTAGCTTCCACAAAAGGTGTCACCATTTTGAACTTTTAACACAGTATGACATGACATGATATAACTGATATAATTTTATTATCTATACGTTAATAGTATTACGGTACGCGTGTAGTATAATGTACTAACAGTATTTTAGCGTGTCTAAGTATGTTTAGACCCTACGGTAGTGGGTCGAGGTGAGTTCGAACAATAACAACAATGGTTCTGTTCATATTATGTATTCGTGTTATTAAATTTGCTTTGTGATGATAATTTTAGTACTTGAGGGACATTTTCAAGAATTATACTAGTTCTCACGATGTTAACAGGATTGTAAGTGCGCCATTTTGACACAGTTCCTTTTTTAAATTTAACTGCTATAGTGAAAGGCTCATAGGTGTTTCAGAGTGCCTATCAAATTCACAAACTGCTAGCCGGTACATAATTTGATTGATGGATGAGGCTATAGTGGGGACGTTTCGCTAGGAGTTATTACGGCAGACGCAGCTGATCCCATTAAAGTCGTTTAAGTCAAACGAAAGGAAGAGGAGTGAACGCAACACGAACAATGAGCTCCGAGGCGATTGTTTGAAATGCAACTTAGAGAGAGTCATTGTCAACGTTAAAAAATTTAAAGACCTCTCCGCTAGTAATAAAGACTAACGGGTGCGTAATATTTCATTCACTTCTGACATTGATACGTTTCGTATACTCAGTTGAAACCACCGTGAGCCTATGTCACACGCAGTCCAACTTAGTTACTCCACACGACCGCAATGTTATAATAGCGAATTCAAGAGATTATCCAAACGGTCACAATGGACCGAACCCAGCACTTATCTCCACATCGGTTCCCATTACAACAACGAGCTCATTAAGTCCACTTGTATTGTCATGCGTATAGAATAGAACTGATGGCTGATTAAATATTGTATAAGTTGCTAATATTATTTGCTAGTTCACTATAAATTTGACTGGTGTATGAACTTGATTGATTGTCGAAAAATGAGGTTTATGGTAACTATTCTTTTTTACCACAGAATATCAGTTTTGAGTACCCACTCTTTAGTACCAATCCAGGACCCTACCAACACTTTTGGGCTTCAAGGCAACCTCATCGTAGTCCCTCATTTTTACCAAAAAAAGTTTAAAACAAGTACTCATTCGACAAGTCGCAGACTTCAGTATATAACGCGAACGTGTTTTAGATAAGATTTTAAATTTGTTAATATAATACTCGTTGGTAATACAGTGTGATCGAAATAATGTATGACAGTCTCAATAAAACATGTTTCAAATAATTGTATTTTGACAAATCTTCGATAAGTTTTGTATCAAATAAGTATGCAACTTGTTTCTTGGTTCTTCTTCTGTCGAATCATTGTGGAGAAGTACAAGTGTGTGGCATTTTAGAGTTGCGATTGTTGTGTAGTAATTTGTTTCACGGTAGCGCGGCCGCTACTCACAGAGAGGACTTGAGCATAGGTTTCGCTCTTTGGGAAGGCTTAATGCGTCATCTCCTACGTTTTTTGGTGAGAACGATGGATAAAATAACAGATGAGGTTTTATCGCAGACTATACTTTCGGGGTTGGGAGATTAGACGACAATCGCTTTCAGAAAACCCGACGACAATAAGCACGCCCAGTAACCGTTGAATACAACTGGGAAATTGCCACAATCAGATGAGATAATAGTTACGAGGTACTTAAACATTTTATTTCACTAACGACAGTTTAAACGTTTGTTTTTATTCTGTCTGTGACTCGACCGGGGAATGAAAGTAAAAGGGTATTTAATTATGGAAGTTTAGTAGCAGAAGTCTTGCGGTTTGTAAACATTATAAAATTTTTTTACTCTGTATTTTCAATTCGTATCATTCGCAGCCTATGGTAACCGCTTATCAACAGATAAACTTCTTCATTCAATAAAAGAGAAAATTAATGTTGGGATAGAAACAGCATAAATATGTAGGTATACAGAATTGATAACACCCTTGTATTTCTCCACGATATACACTCGTGGAGAAGTACAAATGTGTTATCAATAATGTGTAACAATGTGTTCCAACCAAGTGCCATCAATCAACAGTGTAAATAAGCATAAATATTTCTTCCTGCAGTTCAATTTAATAATATATATTATTTATTAAGTCGCCTGCAGGTACAGAGCGTTTTCGAGTGGCTCAAAAAATTTAATGAAATAGTAGTCAACCTTACTAAAATTCCTAGGTATTTAGCTGTTGAAACTAAAATACAGAGTAGGTAGGGATTAGTTTAACATTAGAAAAAGTTACTCACAATCCTCAAGAACACATACAGAAACGGTTACAATTACATATTTTGAAGGTCAAAAATCAAAACATCACAATTATAACACTTCATAATAATGAATGTTTCGACACGCAGTCACACTCATATGTATAATTTGTATATTACATGTTATACTAACTATTATTTGTCTGCAATTTCGCCTTGTCTGTGTAATGCAGCTCTTAATGAACTGTTTGAGCTGGTGGGCATATACAGACTAATGTTGCAATGATTGTGTGCAAAGCAATTTTGCGTGGATTATATTCGTGGTGCAAGATTGTTAGAAAGAGGATTGGCAAGCGCTTCAAACTTAAGTTCATAAATATAACATAACAGAATCGCAATTTAAAAAAAACTGACAGTCTGTCTATCTGTTTGTAATGTGTATGGTACACACGCACGCTATACTTGGTGATTGATGGTTCTGACGAAGGATTTCTCGCTTTCTCTCGATAGGAAGATATGAATTTACTCGTAGTCTTTGTATTTAAGCGTCGGTAGCTTATTGATTAAGGAATCAGCTACCTCTCCTAATCCTGGGACACTATCGACGTGATTTCCACTCCTAACACAAGCAATTGACCTCAGGTTTGGATTGCCAATTTTACTTTTCATATCGCTAATGAGTTATAAAGTTCAGCCTCTTCACCGTAACACTGGAAAGCGAATCCTGGATTACGACGTAGATGCCTTAGATGTGACCATGACTTACGCAAGAATGACGATGACGACAATTCAGCTTCGCTATTACCCTTTCCGTTTGACGGATTATACATAAATACCTAGTATTTATATCTAATCCCTTCAGGATATCCGTGAGTATTTATTAATCTTCAGTAAGTACCTATTAATCAAAGTGATATTTTTCTGTCCAACAATCACAAAAGCGTACGTTCCCACATTGAGTTGTACGGAAGCAAGTCATTTGTCACAAAACGCAGCAATTTTGAGCACATTTCCGATGGTTCCATTATGTTCTATAAATAGCCAGATCACATACATGAGCCTTGTATGTATGTATGGGTAATGGACGAGGTAACTCATTGTACCTATAATATAAGTTTTAAATTGATCATCTGGTTCAATGTACCCTATCGAACTGATTGTGTGTGTTTCCTTCGGCATTGAAAAAAATATTGCAATGTCGCTATTTGCACTGGTCTGGTCGTGCCTCGGAGAGCACGTTAAGCCGTCGGTCCCTATTGCCATACGTATATCTATGGCAGTCGTTACGGGTAGTTGGAGTCCTCAAAATTCCGACTAGTCTAATTACAGATTCGCCAATTTTGTTGTGGAGGTCCGATGGCAGTCACTTCACGGAAAATATCGAAGTTCAGCAGCATATTACTTAGATTAGAAAGCCTACCCCAACTGAGTTGGGAATAGGCTCAGAGATTGATGATTGCAACCATACGAGCCATGCATCTGGGGCTGAGTCTTGACTATATATATTATTCTGGTGGTAAGCATCCCAATCCCTCAGTCACCAAGTATGACACCACACCACATGAGAAGACACGGGGTGGCAATTCTACTGTGCCGGGAACTACACAGCGTACAGTTCATAACAGTACCTTTACTTCAAGTGACAAAAAGATATAAAAATATTATTTCACTTGGTGCACACTGTGGTCACGTACTGCCCTTGCCCTCTTTTTTCTACATAAAGTGAAAACATAACAACAGTAGGTACTATTTAATCCAACACCTAAGTAGCTACTTGACCAGTCCTTCATGGTTGGTGAATTATTTGAAACATCTTGCTTGGCGATACAACTCTTAAACAACCATTGTAAATACTGCCAGTTAAGAAAGAGTCTTATAGTCTGAGTAATGACGTGGTAGACTCTCCACTCCACTGAGTAGAATAGCAACACCCCTGTGTGTGTCTTAGAAGGATAGCATCATCTCCTGTAATAAAAGTTACAGCAAAGTACTGCAGTACATTGGCTATGTTTCTAGACGTGATAATAACTCCATGGAACGACTAACTGTGCAAGGAAAGGTAGAGGGAACCAGATCGCGCGGTAGATGCCTATGCGCTGAACTGATCAGGTTTAATCCGCAGTAGGAAGTGGTATTCCAAACTGTGTCAGACAGTCTACGAACAGAGAGAGATGGTGGAAGTTTGTGAGGAAAGCGTTTCCGCCTCTAACAATGATAAGGAAGCATCAACATGACGCCGATCGCTCTGTTAAGAAAGAAACGACTAATAAGAAGATATTTATTTTATAGTTTTCCAAACAATCTTAGTTTTATATCTATAGTACGATGATAATTCTTTTACTACGATATATAACACTACAACTACTGCCCTCCGTGCCACTGGAGCAGGAAGGACTCCTGTCGGACTGTAATAGCGGATTGTGGCTTTAGTGGGAGCGACTAGACGTATCGCGCCCGCAGGTAATATTAGTAGCTTTTTAGCGCTTTGTTTCTTAAGCCTATCCCTGAGAAGTGAGCCACGAAATATAGAATTTTATTCCTATTCCCTGGGTTCTGTAACCCTGCAGGGTTATGCTGCCTTATATAAAGAATACTATAATACACCAGAACAAAAATACTAATATTAATCCTCTTTTTTACAGGTAAACTTCTGTCAACAATTTTAACCAGTCCGTAAGTCGTTTGGAATTCTTCACTGACACACGTACTAAGTCTTACAAATAGGCTATGAAAAATCGTCTAAATCTCAGAGGCAGTGACTTCAACTCGCGGGCTAGACGGGGGCACCGTGGTCCCTACACCTGAAGGGGGTCATCTCGAAAGAGAGGGCCCCGGGTCCACCGGGGTGCGAGGGATATGTTTGCTACTATCTCACCTCCGGCAACTAGAGACCCAAAGACGGCGTGCATTTTGTCGGTTCGAGTCCGACATAACCTCTCTCACCGATCTATTCGTGGGGATTTCGCGCACAATAAAAAAAAGTGACAGGGTCTTGTCACTTTTAGTAGGTACTTGTGACGTTTAGGTAGGTAGATAGATACATTGATATCACTGCAATATCTATTTCTGTCAAAGTTGACAGCGGCTTATAAAAAAGTTTCACAGTTCATATACACTGTCACTTTCTCACGCCTAGGTTTTGTATAAAGATAAGTATGTCACACACTTTGTTCCTCTAAGGACCACTTAATTGTGTGTAGAGTTTGTTATGCCTACATATTTATACATGTGACGTATAAAATATTATACTCTGAATAATAGTAGTATCTGGTATCAACATAGTATTAAATAAAGTCGCGTTCTCTGTCCCTATGTCCCTTTGTATGCTTAAATCTTTGGAACTACGCAACGGATTTTGATGCGGTTTGTTTTAATAGATAGAATGGTTAAAGAGGAAGGTTTATATGTATATAACACCATGCTACAACCAACAGGTGCGGAGCAGGAATGAAAAATGTTGCAAAAACGGGGTGACGCAGACGAAGTTGCGCGGGTCAGCTAGTATAGTATAAAATATAACCTAGTATTAATCACATCAGTCTCTGTACTTTTTGTAACCTCAATAATATTTTTTTCGCACAAAGGAAGCGGTTGCCACTGTTTTTAAATATAAGCCTTGATGTAATTGTGTGACAACCGACTCAATCATCAGTTATTCGAAAACCGGATAAAGTATGGACGTGAATTAATGTGTTAGTACTGTTTTTATAAGCCTGTTTGGTAGATATGTCCTTGGATCACATATAAAGTGATAAAAGTACTGATATCATCATTAAAATGTAATTTTTCTGTCGTATATTGCCCATCAATGTGACATCCGTACACCATATTCTAAATTTTTACATACGTATTTATCTTCCTTAATAAAATCTTAACACATTTTTTTAACTGGTAATACCTTACCGTAAAAAAAGTAATTAAGTCTTCACAATATTAATATATACAACCAGATAACTAATTTATTATTATGTACCTACTTATGTATAGATACTTATGATAAAAACAAATGATGTGTTGATAATCAGTAGGTACATAATATTATTTGCCTTGATAATATTTGCCACACATTTTACCTAATGATCAATGCGTAATCATATGTGTAATTAAAATTAGAGTAATAATACTCGATTTTCGAGTTTCACAACCGAATTTCATCTAAATTTTACAACCCATACATTATTAATTGATCTATTAAGTTTATCTACTTATATTATACAAATGTTGTAAGATAATTTAGAATTAACTGAGCATGTTAATATAATAACGTAATAAATACCCATTTTTATTGTAACGAATTTATTTATAATTTAATTTAGTAAGGTATGGTAAACCGGAAGAGCAACTAACTAAAATTGAAAATTGAGAAATTGTTTTTCATTGTTTTTTTATGACATTTACGAGGCAGACAAGTAAACGGCCCACCTGACGGAAAGTAGTTACCGTGGCCTATGGACGTTTTGTTTTTACGTTGTATTATTATATTATCATTTGCGTTATATCGATTATTTGTTAAATATTTGATAGAATTAACAAAAGTCACGTACTTAATGTACGGATAGTATAATTGTATTAAAAATATATATTAGTCATGCCATAAATGAAAGTATCTGCAGATTATGGATAACGTCTGCGTCCGTCTGTTACAGTGTATCCTTATTTTATTCAACTTGACAAGTGAGATCATGCCCATGTCATTTTCATTAGCCTTCAACTTTTCCAAATTAATCATATGTCACTCGTTTATTTATTTATTACAAAACATTTTAAAAGTAAAGAACAATGTCGACACAATTCAGAATCTTGCAGTAAATAATCAAGATTGTTAAAAAAAAGTTACAAGTCGCAAGGTATTTAGTTTATAAAACCCATAACACGCCATAGCAAATCGATTACTCGGTACTATCGAAAGCATTTGACACAAGCACCATGATTGCTGTAACTACATTTCACAAATATTTGAATTGATGACACTAATCTCATTGAACTGTGACGTATTCTGAAATTGCATGCGCCATTTTTTATCAGATTGCCATGATTGGAAAAGTTGATCAATTTTGATCTTGATTGATGTGAAGGACAAAGAAAAGTAGATTATTTGGAGATATTGTAATCTTGTGATCAATTATATCCGCGGTAACTTAGTAATGGACTGCTAAGACGAGGTCTCGGGTTCGATCTCAGATTTTACCATGGCACATACCAATGATTTTTTGAGGCTTTTCAAAGTTATGAGTGTATTTATCGCAGGTTTATAAGTGCCCGGTTAATGACAATAGGCTCGCCACCTATTACATTGGAACCTAAATGTAAACTGGCGAAATGTAGGTGTTAGCACCTCTGACTACCCTTTCGGGGATATAAGAGTGAGTTTATGTTATGTATGTTATGTTACATTAAATACTATAGGAGTTTTGAATTGAAATACTATTTTATTTCTGCTAGGGTACTTTAGCGGTTATAAACAATAAGGTCATATCGACGCGATTATGCTCTAGGATAGCTTTCTGTTTAAGCTAGTTTTAACACCGCAGTTAGTTTTTTAATTTATAAAAATTATGCTTAAGTTTTAGGAGGCTTAGTAAGAAGAAAGAAAAAGAAATAGAAAATTAATAGAATTTTAGCAACTGAAATTACTATATAATTATTCTCTCTAAACCCTCCTGCTAAGCTTGTGTTAGGAATGGGTTCACGTTCGGTAGTGTAATGACCAGGAGTTGAACCCCAGATCTCTCAATCGGAAGGCCGATTCCTTAACCGCTAAGCTGCCGACAATTGCCAGATGTTCGACAGAAATCCAAGATTGATGGAGGTTCACAATAATTACAATCATTGTTACGAAACATAGTTTAGTTTCGGTCGATACATTTCCGACAGCCAATTCACCTGCGAATCATACTTGTAGAGGTTTCAACACCTCAAAAAAAGAAACTGAGCTTTGATTTCCATTGTTAAAATTCCTTAGTTAATTAAATTAATTTCAAATTAAGTTTGAACTTATTCTATTTAACTTCTTTTATTGCAAATTATAATTAACGTATAGTCATTAATTTCATTTATGTAATCAACTATGCATTGATTGAAGTTTGGTAATTAGGTTCTCGTAACTCGGAAGTATAGATAGGTACATGGATATATCTGGTTCTTTCGTACATATTCGAGTCTTAATTAAAGTATTCTGAATCATGTATGTCCATGTTGATCAAACTAATTAATTTATTCAGATTGACTCTTACACATAGGTATTATCGGAAAACACAATAAATTGGTATCCATGAACTATCGTACTAAATTATTTTTAATGAGAAGATGAGTAGTTTATAATCAACCTATTATTAAACTGAAATGCATAAGGAAATCAATAATAGTTATTTTAATTATATTATTAAGGTATGAAGCAAGATTAATAGCCGGGGTTTATTGCCAAAATCAATACCCTGATAATAATATTTTTTGAAAAGATTTTTATTATAGTAACTATTCAATTACTGGCAGCATATTCTATAGATATTTACAATGTTTTTGTTTTAGTTTTTCGTAAATAAATAAAAATTAAATATTCTACGACAATCTACACAACGAACGCCACCTAGACCCATAGTAAGCATAGTTTAACTAGCTTGTGTTGTAAGTTCTAGAATGCGGATAAATATACTTAGATACATTTTTTTGTAAATACATACAGCGGGAATCGAACCCACCTTAAAAATCTTTTAGAAATGTCACCTTAAAAGAAACCAAGGCTGTGAGGACCTTCATTTCTTTGTCGTACCGTACAGAACTAAAATTCTTTACTTAAACGATCACTTTTTCTTACAATCCCGTATTCTTTAAGTGGGGAGTAAAAAAGGATCTTTCGAGGCCGTCAAGATAGGGCCAACCATTTAAGTTGGTTAGCATTTGATATGGTGACCTGTATCTTTTCGACTTTACCCTAACTTCTCGGTGTAGTAAATCGACGTACTGAGTATTAGTAAAATACCTACTACGAGTATCACAGGCCTACATAGCGGACTAATAATTACCTATTTTGTTTCTAACATTTAAATAGACATTAAACGGATAGCAACGTATTAAAACTATTATTGATAAGGTCATCACAATATTAAACCAATTTTGATTCTGGTCAAGTACGACCGTAATATCGCACACCCTGAGCTGCCGGAATGAATGTCAAGATTCTTTCACGGTGAGAATCGCTCGCGGGTGTAACATGATTATACAATAAAGGATTAAGTATAATATTTCTTATTCATTTACGATATGCTATAATTACTTTTAAATTTATTCATGCATCGCTCACAGTACATTCATTGTATTAAATTATTTACTACAGAAGGTAGATTTTGAACAATGAGCGAAATCCCATGCATTTATTGACAATATTATAGATTTCACAGGGGGTTGAAGTACGGGTCCTAGTAGACGACGCCATATTTAGTAATATACATTTTTTTTATATTACTTAGCAGTCTTAATATACCTAAAACCCTGTACCAACTCTTCTGACCAGCGTGGAAACAATTGGCCATAGCCTTCCAACATTGGGGGAAGTCTATGTTCAGCAGTGGACTTTGGTCGACTAATTGCTTTTTTTTTTTTTTTATACCACTTAGGTGGCAGACAAGCACACGGCCCACCTGATGGAAAGCGGTCACCGTGGCCTATGGACGTTTGCAACACCAGAGGCGTCACACACGCGCTGCCTACCCTGTAGAAACCTTCTAATGCCCTTCTTGAAGAACCCCATATTGTAGTCGCCTGGGAAAACCACGGCAGGGAGCTCATTCCACAGCTTGAGCGTGCGCGGGATGAAACTCCTTTCATACCGCACAGTGCGCACCGATTCCGGTCGTAGTGTGTGAGGATGAACTCCCTCCCTATGGCGAGCGGTGCGATGATAGAAAGTAGATGTGGGCATCATGTCAAACAATTCCTCTGAACACAGGCCATTATACAGGCGGTAGAACACACACAGTGAGGCGAAGTCCCTCCTGATGTTCAGCGGTTCCACACCGCCTGAGAGTATGGGATTGTCGACGATCCTCAGCGCCCGCCGTTGTACCGAGTCAAAGGGGTCAAGCTGGCATGCAGGCGCCCCGGCAAAGAGGTGACAGCAGTACTCCATGTGGGGCCGAATCTGTGAATCTTGATTGAGGTAGCAGACAATTGTATTCTTATGTCAATAATTTTTCTATAAAATGCCTCTTTACAAAGGTCGTCAAACTAAGAGTCATCGTAGTAACAACGCAGGTGTCTGTAGTGGTAACCTTCTTTCCTAAGACTATTTCTCCAAATTACCATCGGGCGACGTGACCCCAGATTGACGTGTCCCCATCCTTTATAAAAAAAATAAGAAAAAATACCCTTAGTGGGTGTTTGGCATTAAGGCATTCTGTCAAAATCGAGCCAGCCTCTTTGACGATAGGTAAGTCAAAAAGAGAAACAGATCTTATATTTTAACGTGATTGCAGATTAATGTAACATCTACTTGTCTTTGTCTAATAGCTTAACAGAAATAGCTTTGTTCTACACGATCAACTATGGAGCTTCCTTATGTTCATCTAGTATTGAAATTAGTACTCATTCGATTAGAATGTCTAGAGATGCGCAGTATCTATAAACTGTAAATAAATACATTAACAGCTCTGGTTTTCCGAAATGAATATTCAATTTGCACGCCTCTGCATATTTTAAAATATATTAGACTTTATTGGATACCTACTTAATGAACAGTTGTAAACATGGAATACATTAAGATAGCCTTTTTCCAATCTATATTTAAAAAAGTTTGTGATAATATGCGGTCTATGATAGCATGGAAATAGTCCGGATTGACTCATTCTTTCTCCACTGTATAGCTTAGCTTTTACGAGTACAACTACACAGATGTCTCAATCCTGAGGGCACAATCTGCGTCAGAGATCATTAAAATATTTATTTTATAAGACACATGTATCAAACTCTTCTATCAAACAATAAACGTACCGATTTGTAGGTATGTAAGGTTAGCTTGACCCCTAAGTCTTAGTGACGCCCCATACATTCATATCATAAATAAATTGCTAGTTTTTGTATCGGGGTCTGACTGACCGAACTTGAATATTGAATTCTGAGTCGAGGTCTATTATTTCCTCATTGCAATTACAGTCAGTAAACATTCAAACGTAGCCGAAATTAGAAGTTAACAAAAAAATACAGACGCAGTGTCCTTTTTGCTCAATTTTTTCCTAAAACGTTCTATTATTTTCGTAAAATGTTGCCCGGTACATAACCATTATGTTCTGACAGGCATCAATCATATGCGGTCATTATCGTCACAGATAATACAATGTTATGGTACAAACGACGTGTGCCTTGGCTTTAAGTGCAATAAAACGCGAGTCATTTGTGCTCTAAGAATAATTATGAATTATGTGTAGTGATTTATTGAATTTGAGGAAGCGAATATTTATCTGTATTGTTGGAGAATTGATGGACTGAGGCAAGCGGAAAGAAGCTTGTAATGGCACTATGAGTATAGTCATTTCAGCTATGCTTTTTGGTCAAGCATTTATGTACACATTTAGGGCCTTCGTTGGCCCTGGGTCAGCCGGGGCGTGCGTGAGCGATATGTCAGAGGACACCCTCGGCAACTGATGGCCCAAGACGACCCACGGTTTTGATCAGTTCGAGTCTGACATAATCACGCTTGCTGAACTGAAAAAAAGTCACGTTGTTAGTGTAATGGCCAGTTCACGTCGGTAGTGTAATGACCATGATTCGGGTCCTCTCGATCGTAAGATCAACTCTTTAGCCACAAAGCTTCCGACGCTTTTATCCGTGTATTATGCTTAGTGAGGGTCTAAGTGCAGTGTGTGTATGTTCTGTATCTCAGAGTTTAAAGAATACCATTTATACATGTATGTAGGGTAGGGGGTCTTTTGACCCCAGCTGATAACTATAGGAAAATATTTAGATATAGTTGAAAGATTTCACGAATTCAAAAATTGAACGGAGATGCCTTGTATTTGTATTTTTTTTGCCATATTTATGTCTTTCACCGCTAGAACAAGTGATAATGAATTTCTAAAACGCTTATAAACTTTAAAAAGTCAGAGGTGGCTGACCGGGGAACGATTTTAACGACTGCCGCCGGCGACCGACGGCGATAGTGAGATTGGAAACTATTTAATTTATAATTATTATCACTTACAGTTAAACGGAAATATACAGCTAGGATAAATTCCTTAATATCTACGTGTTATGGACACTTTTTATTATTGATAGTCAATATTACGAGAATCTATGCACCAATGGCTACTATACTCCGCTTGCGAGAACTAATGATTTTTTTTAATGAAAGGAATATTAGCAACATCTACTTCTGTCGAAACGACGGCATTTTTGAGTTGCCACCGTGGTGTAGTAATTTGTTTCACGGCAACGCCGCTACTCACCGAGAGGGCCCACATCCCTCCTCTTTCTGGCTGACTGAACTGAAATTACTAATATTCCCTCTAACCCCTTCAACTAAGCTCAATGACTTTCATAGAAATTTATATAGATTCAAACACGGGACCTCTTGATCATAAGGCCGACGCATTAACCACTAAACTACCGTCACTAATATTCTCGCAACCTACTGCGCAGACATAAGTATGTGGTATTCCAAATACAAATAAAATTGCAGTGCCAAAATTCAACCTTCATAAAGATTATAATTCGAATGCGACAAAAAAATTAAAAAAAAAATTTAGTCAGTTATGTCAATTCAATAATTGAAATTCATGAATACAAATATTTGTACTGAGTTTGAGATCCTTGCCTATTGCGTAGTGGTCTCGTTCACTACTGCCACGCCACAGAGGCCTGTCTTTCCGAACAATTTATCATCGAGCGAAGGAAGTACACCATCCGGTCGCATTTTTACTAAGATTATTTAAAAGTCATGAAAGTTAGTAAAAGTAAAACAAAACTGGTTGCCAATCTACCAATCTAACGTTGTAATTAAAGCACTAGACCTTTCACGATCACGATCCGGCTACCGCTCCACAGTAATCGCGAAACTTAATTTAAATCTATATTATTTATATCATCTAGTCAATGTATTTGTAACATAACTGTATTACAGTGTGGTGGTGGACTGCTGAGACGAGGTCTCGGGTTCGATCCCAGGTTTACCATGGCACACACCAATGACTACGACGCTTTTCGAAGTTATGTGTGTATTTATCGCAGGTTTATAAGTGCCCGGTTGATGGCAATAGGCTCGCCCCCTATTACATTGGGACCTAAATATACACTGGCGAAATGTGGGTGCTAGCACCTCTGCCTACCCCTTCGGGGATATAGGCGTGATAGTATAAAAAAAAAATAAATAACTAGATTGTTTAATTTATAAACGCGCTTACTTTAGTTTATTGAAGTTATCTTGTGAGTGTTTGATTTATGTAACTAATAATACGGTTAGCGGCTAGAAGAGAATTTAAGGCAGGGTGGGAACTGTGATCAAGTCTAACTAAACTGATGGTAAGCTTGTAGTAAGCTGGGGGTAAGCTTGGGTTCGACCCAAAGAATAGTGACCTCCATTATATAAAAATAATTATGACTTAATAGAAAATATCAATTATAAGAATGCTATTGGCATGGATGAAAATATTTTGTACGTGTGTCTACAGTTGAAAACACGCGTCGTGTTGTAATCACGTCACGTGTGTTCAACTGTTGAGCGATTTATCTTTACTTTAAAATATATATTCTTTGCATTTCCCCAAGTAATATAACAAAATAAGGAAAATCTGTAGATAGGCTATATTTCTAAGAAATATTCTTTCTGCCCTGTTCTAGTTGACAATGTAAGAGTATTTGTCATGGCAAATGCATGCATTGCAAGCTCTACTTTGAATAACTTACTCAATTATAATATAGGTACAAGATGTAAAAAACATATGTAAGACATTACGAACTGTAATCTCAGTGGATAATCGGCCAGAGCTTTGCTGTATTAACAGCTTTTTTAATATCCAATCATGGTACTGATTACTTTGAGAGGTCTTATCGATAAAACATCAATTGTTATAGCTACTGTAGTCATTTAAAGAAATTTCCCGTTACCATAAGAAGTAAATTTTCTGAATATTAAATAAGAAGGTTATAAAATATAGAAAATCCTAAAGATTTAGAACCAAACAGGGGCCCTAGCTTAGATGAATTAAAAAGGGTCCTAGACAAGTGGCAACTCGTCCAAGAGCCCTAGACCAGTGGCAACTTGTTGGTAGTCGTTTTGTAGAATGGAATAGAATACAATGTTCAATGTATACGTATCGTGACGTTTATGACATATATGACAGTCGTGGACGAATGTCAATCCCATTTAAAATCAATCTGTTCTATTCCATTCTACAAATCGATTGCCACTTGCCTAGGACCCGTGGTCATCTATTGCTCGAAAAGAGTGTATTAAAAATGACGCCCGTCTCCTCGATGTAGCTAGAAAACCATCACGAGGGCTTCATAGCGACTTATACCTACAAACAGAAACATTACTTCTTTTTTTTATATAGCTTTCGGCATGGCAGTGACCATGTTACCCCCATAGGAAGTTACTAATACAATAATCATTCTAATCGTTTCTAGATTTCAAACCTTGATTAACAATTTTGTACAAATCTTTAGCGTCTTCCGACATAGGTACAGACAAGATGCTGTTACATACCCCAAGTGAACGCCAGCGAACACCTTGAGTAATTTCAAATTGTCTTCGTAAACATTACTTGGATACTAAGACAGTGCACGGAATTAAAATAATAGCTAACTTAATAAAGGGTTCTAAATATAATAGTACCTCATCTTCGTATTGCGAACAATCGATATACCAACTCAACTATACAAAACCCAATCACCAATTTAATAGAATGATATTACAAAGAAGATTGTTTTACAATTTCACCTCAATCAATCTTCGACTACATAACTACCGACACACTGCACTACATTTCCTCTACATCTGGATATAATGTTACTGTTACACAATATTAATCTGACCAGCATTGTGGTCTCACAAAGACGTCGGAAATAATAGCTTTTGTGTTATACCGGCAACGGATTTTGGGAAATCTATCATTCTTCTTTAGAATGAGGTTAATATTAAGATTTCTTAAGTCATTATAGAAATAAATGTACCTAACGGTGTTTAGTTTTGATATGACTGGCAAATATCCATTTATTATTCATTGTAATTTAGTAAAGACATCTTACATCTATAATATTTGAGGTATCAACATCATAAAGAGCAAAAATACTTCATAAATGTACATCATGTATTACTTAACCGTCAAATGACGACATTTTATTTACACTTCAGATCTATAAAGATAACCGTAGTGTTGACATAGTATTGTTTCTGGATATTTGAATCAACGATCATGCCCCTACATCAGCCAAATTGAGATCCGTCATATTCTAAACTTTAATTTCATGCTGGCTGAACCTAACTAAGAAATGTTTTGCAACATATAATAGCGTCCTGTTGCTAGAGACGTTATAGTTAAGGCTTGTCTTGATGACATTAGATCAGGCCAGTTGATAGACCTTGGGACAATTTAATATAATGTTGAGAAGATTAGAAAGTTATAAGATAATGGAACGAATTACAGCTGGATCTGATTGGCTTCTAAATAGGTACATTACCGGTTATGAAATGACTTTTGTTTTGCGAATTCAGAAAGGCAGGCAGTTCTAAATTTGATACTTAGTGTTTTTACAAATATATTGCGAACTTAGTGTGTATAGGTAATGTTTGCAGTCTACTATAGGAAATGAATGTTTGCTTGTTCGCATTTAATGCGGCACAGTATCATTCACATGATTGTGAAAATCATATTAACTTATTATGTTAGAGTTCTGCGATTGTGCCATACTTAGTGAATATTAGGGTTCTTCAAGAAGGGCATTACATGATTTCAATAAAGTAGGCAGTACGAGTGTAGCGCCCCTGGTATTGCAAACGTCCATGGGCTACGGTGAACACTTTCTATCAGGTGGGCCGTGAGCTTGTCTGCCACCTAAGTGGTATAAAAATCATGTAGTGAGTTTTCCACACGGTGTAACAGTCGATATTGAACTCAAGACCAATTGCCTGAATATTTTAATTTATATAGGTAGGTAAATATTTTGCTTCTTATGATAAGTTGATTTTAAGAAACTAGACTCTGCGTCGTGACTTTTGACTGCGTAGATCAGTGGAGCATTGAGGTAAACCGACATAGTCGTGGTCACGTTTAAACATATATTATGTATTAGATAACACACACTTGCTTAGAGCCTATCAATAGTATATACTCGTAGATTGCAGCCAATTTGCTTCAAATTCAAATTCAAATTCAAATTAAGTTTATTTGCAAGAATATGGTACAAAAGGTGTTACAATAAATAATACAGTGCATATTGCTTTGTTCAAACTTTTGTTTCAATAGCCTCAAGAAACCTGTATAAAGAATTTCTAATCAATCGTAAGTCTGCGAAGACTCAATTGATATACCTATTAAAAATATTATATACCTCTTTTGCAGAGAAGATGATGTAGAGGTTGGCCAGTTCCTACGTCAGTCGAAGTGCAGTACTGTTCTCAAATCTGAGACAGAAAAAAGCAAGTCAAACAAAAGTTTTGACTACAACCAAGACCATCACTCAGATGATTGATATAAAAAGAAAGGAAGCACAGAGACTTTGGCATCATCATACAAACAATTTAACTATGTTAGAAAGTAGTTTTACCACTAGGTAGTCTACAGTTAAACGGAGGAGCAATACCTAGTTCAATTGAGCATCAAGATAATAAAATATTCAGTTATTCTATTAAGCCTGACTCTCTGAAGCCGACCTGAATTGAACTCTCTCTCTTAATTGACATAAGGCTTAACTTCTATTGAAGCGATTTCAAATAGCTTTTTCAATAATTGTCTTTGTAAGTGGATAATCGTATTCCATAAAACAGCTAAACCAATATTTAAGAAATAAACAATCAAAAATGGCATAACCTCATTGTACTTTACATAAATCATTTGAATGTACTTGCTTATTAACTATGCGCATGCCACACGAATGCACACACGCGACGTTTCAACTAAGACATGACACGGATATGTGCACGCACACACGCACAGTATGTGCATAGGCGACCTCATTGCCGGTCACTGTACGGGGTATAGAGGCTGCAGGTGTCGCTAGTGATGTGACTAAACATATGATTAGAATTTAGAATTTAGAATTACAAGCATGTTGCAATTCTGGTTGCATCCAATATTCAACCAGAATTGGTGATTAGATAATGAAGAGCCATTGTCTATCTAACTATCCCTAAATAAATTAAGATTCAAGACCTAGTGCCATTTTAGTATAAGAGTTTTAGACAGAAAAAGTTAAACAGATCTGATGCCAGTCAGTTTCTGTGGCATGGGGGTAGTGAAGTGTGCTAAGCAGGAGGCGTAGTCTAGCCATCATTCCTGGTTGGCATACGAATATCTATTCCAGCCATTACGGCTAGTTGGAGCCCTAAAAAGGTTCAACCACGACGCGGTTAGGTTAGCCTCGGACTCCGAGGTGAATGTTTCGGATGCGACTGGGATTAACGTAAAGATGATGTTGATAACCAATAATAGCTCTCAGAATCACATCTTTTAATCTTTTAAAGGTTCTTCGGAACTGATATAAAAATAGTGCATGTCTATAGAAAAAATCATTACATATTTATGTTACAACTCATATTTTTTATCAAAACTATTCAGGTAACAAATAACTACAAGGTAGTTGGCATTATTGGTTGACTGTTATATATTAATATTTTATTTATAGGTGTCACTTATGAATAAAATATTAATATATGACAGTTTTGTAGCCTGGGAATTTGTATGTATAATTTATTAGTAATTTAAAAGTCACATTTGCTAAATTAGTATAGATATATTTCGATCCTAACAAAACGGTTTGTGTTCCATTCATACTTATTTTATTTCGTTCTCTTTAATAAGTATCAGATATTTTTCATTAAAATTAACTCACCTTATACCTTATGTGATACGTTGAACACCGTTCTTATATCAAATTTAGATAGTGAATGCTTCGACGAGATTCGAATCTGCAATCTTTCCGTTACAGGTGTAACACTCTGACTGCTAAGCAACGAAACCTCATCTGAATCATTCGAAATTCTCCTATATAACCATCTTCGCGGCGGTGGTGTTTTTATTTTAATTTAGTTTATAGTAGACAAAATCGACTAAAATATCGATATTATCTTGCCCGTCACTATAGTAACGGTTATCGTTGCCAACTGTCGTGCGATTAAGTTTTTTAAAACTTCACCTTTAATTCCAATAAATCAAATATATACTTTGTGTTTTTTAACACAACACTATAGAACACTTCGGATATAGACACAAGTACATACAAGTATGGATATGCTAATAACGGCAAAGCATCTTTGTTCCTTTAATGCTTTTATTTTGCATAATTTACGTCAAGTAAGTCACTACAATAAAAGTATTTTTTAAGAATATTAACAAGTGTGTTTGGTAGCAGTACAGGGATTCAATCAGATCATTCGACAACGCGATTGATTTATGCCTATTTGAGGATTTGATTAAATAACTCAACTCACTAGAAAGCTATGCTAAAATAATTTCAATTTATATTAGAAAAAGTGAATGTAGGGATGGGTTTGAACCCGTGACCAATCCATTTCAGAGGGGTGCTCTGGCCAACTGAACTATTAGGCCTGTGTGAGTATTCAGATTTTCTAATGTAAGTGGATTTAAATAGTTTGCATATTTAATGCTTCAATATTTAATTAAACTAAAACATTTTTCAATTAGCATACCGCTTGCAAACCAATATTCAGATTTTAGAAAGTAGTAGCGACATTATACCTATATCAACAAAGACAGACAGAATACAAAAAGAAACAGACAACAATAACAAACAACAGTAACATAATGAAACTTTTGAAAATGGTAGCATTTTTTGTCGCTCACCTTCTCGGCTATTCGATATCGCTATAGTAGTCGCTTCACGGAAAGTATAATTATTAGTTCAGCCGCGTGACGTAGTCAGTCTGGATAGAGCAGACCACGGATTCCAAGGTGAAAGCTTCGGATGCGACAAGGATTGATGATGACGATGATGATTAGAAAACTGTCAATTTGTTAGTTAATTAAAAAATATTCTTTCTTCAAAAATTTTAATTTCTCTAGAACGATTCAACTTTTACCATTCTGTTGTATTCCCACAATTTCTCCCGCGATAGCATTTCGATGCATTGCAACAATTAATTAATTAATTCAATTACAATTAAGGCATACCAAAGATTTCCAAACTTTTTTTTCATTACGTTCGCTGTTTAAACAATGCGTAATTTGTGCAACTGTATGACTTGCGAGCTTTTTGCTAAATCGCGGAAAAAGGTATGTAATCTAGTATTACAAACGTACCTGTCTGTGGGAACTCGCGGAACAATTATGCTGGGAACATGTCGGGTAGTGTGTAGGATGGGCCAACGTTGGACCCAATGTTGCGTATATTATTTATCTATATGTAGTAATAAAATTGCTATGAATGGGCTGGTCTATAATGTTACGTTCTACGTTGAAACTGTCAATTACAGTCACTTAGAAAATTTTGTCACTCTTGTGGTTGATATTGGTATTGACAGTATGGTTTAGTTCGAAAATGACAGTGACAAGTTTAAAAGAAGAGTTGAAGAAGAGAAATGTGATAAAACATAAGAATCATGAGGTTTGAAATGGTCGCTACATATTCGAACAGACGAATTTAGTTCAAAATCAAATTAAGATGGGTAAAAAAAATCGTATATGCTCTTATTATGTTCATTCTCGTCACACCTCACGATAACCTTAACATTCGCATCTCCGTTAAATGCACTCGTCTCTTACCTGTCGCTTTTAAGGCCAAGTATATCATATTCACTATCATTCAGACTCATTTTAGTCACTATATTCTAATATTTTTTCATGGTCTATAAAGCATAGAAGAATCTAACACCGTGTGCAATTTTTAACGGTCTTAAACTCATCAGATATTACCTTTTTTGCGGCGTCATTAAATGAGGAAAAAGAAATACTTTCTACTGTATAATGTGTAATACTTTCATTCTGTTTTTTTTTTTGTTTCTGTTCCTTCTTACTTGAAGTTAATCTCATGGTTGGCCTCAGCATAAATACTTTCACGAGTAAAGGAACTCAAAAATACATAAATTCAATTTCCTCTGCATTTCCTTCATTTAACAGCAGGCAGGGGTCGTAAACCTTGACGAACAAGTATCTTGTTTTGTCATTTTCTCACGATTAGCCTGAGAATCATTCATGGACACGACATTTCCTTTGAAGTGTACATATATGCACAAAGGAAGAGAAATTTTATTCCTCAACTACGATTTTATGAGATACCGTATTAATATTGTTTTTCCTGCTTGTGTTTTCACGTTATATAATTATTATTAGGTATTTATTTGCTGACATGTGGAGCACATATTACTATCTATGTGGAAACCGTGTTATTAGTAACTACTTCTTCGGTTTCCTAGATTGCTTTACAAATACGTTGTAAATGTTTGCATTATTCCGGGGGGCATTTGGTCTTCACCACGGAGTCCGGGGAGAAGATAAAAATATGAAACGATTATTAATGTTAAGATGTGAATTCAACTTTCTGGTCACGACAAAGCGTCTATTATCGCATAGCAATCACCAAAAACTGTTGCATTTATTGAGAGTTATTAAAGAACCAGTGTGACAAGTTTAGTATTGTGAGTATGTTTGTTCCCCATTACATAAAAATGGCTAAATAAATTCAAATAAATAAAACAAAGTTGTTAAATGTAATCTATGTAACGCAATACCTCAAAAATGCACACATTTGCTAAAAACTCGTGCGAAACTTCGTTCATTGCATCATTTGCTATTCAATAAACAGTTTAGGTTTATTGCCTATTCAAAAACAGTTCAGTGACTTGTAGAATGAAGGTGTGCACAGTATAGTAAAATGACTAAGAACCATTCGAGAGCTGACTGCCAAATCTAGAACACTAAAATGTTGCATGCTTCATTGATAAATATTATTAAGAGTATATAACATTCAAATAGAAAGGTGATTATTTACAGTTACGCCTCTATTCTATTGCGTAGCCAGACTAAATTGTTGTCTACTTCAGTGGCGAGGCGGTAATGTGATTCGAATCTATGAGTTAGCAAAATGCACCACAGTAGCAAATGCCCTAAAGTAACAAATCGACCTATGTACATTTACGTAGCAAAATTTAATGTTTCTTGTCTTTAATATTATTTTTAGCTGTATGGAATTAACTGCGCGCATAGTAAATGTTGATTTGGTGTATATCTCCCCCTTTTTTTATCGTGCGAAAAATCTCCACCCGCCTGAGCCGTTTTAAGAAAAACGCACGCCGTCTTTGGGTCTTTAGTTGCCGGAGGTGAGATAGTAGACAACATATCCCTCGCACCCCAGCTGTATACTTCTCCTAATAAATTATGAACTAATGCATAATGGTCTTCTCCGAGGATATAGCATATATAAACGTCTCGCTATTCAGGGTAGGTAGAACAAGCCTGTTATTTACTTTTACCCTTACATAACTGACTAGCTGTAACCCGCGGCTCCGCCCGCGTGGATGTCGGTTGTCGCATTGTACGACTCAACTCGATTCTCCACTTGCCTCTCTATACTACTCCTCTATGCTGTCATGAGAACGGAAATAGTTAGCTATATTAGCGCCAATGTAAAGAAATCTACCTTATCAATTGAGATTTATGATTATCTCTCCGCTCCTTTGGATGATAGCGTGATGATATTATAGCCTATGTTACTCCTACTTTTTTATAGTGAAAAAAATATTGAAATCGCTACAATAGTTTCGGAGCCCATTCGTTACAAACAAACAAACAAACAAAAAAACAAATCTTTCATCTTTATAATATTAATGTAGAAAAGCATCCTCTGTTATAATTAATCCATTCATACGAACCAGTCAGTCTCGTGTTGTATAGTTTTCACAATAATTGCAAAATCTAAAATGTAGATCTATCTAACAAGAAACCTTAATTGAATGCTTTCTTAATTGAACACAAGGAAATCATGTTCCTTGTGTGGGAAATACTTCATCAACGTCACTACTTTCCGTTTCTTAATTGGCAATGACTTGTGTGGTGTAGTTGTAGACAGTTCAACTTTTACGTTAGAGGGTGTGAGGTTAGATGCCGGCTTAGTTTAAATATTTCGATTTAGATTGAATAAATTGATGTTCAAAACGGGAGTTGACCTTGCAATAGTCCCTTACTAGAGTAATGCTGGCCAAACATTTTTTGGGCGACAGTGGAGTCATCTACGATACACTTATGAATTTCACTACAGCTCAATTGGTTAGAGCATTCCCTAACAGGGCCTGGTCGCGGATTTAGGTTCCATTTTGAACATTATTTTTTGCCAGTCTGAATCGTTAGTATACCTAAATAAATTAATTATTAGAAATAAATATATTCGATTCGATTCGAAATTATTTGCTTTAATGTTTACACTAAAAGTTACCTATTATAAATAGGTTCATAATAATATATATTATGTGATTTACACACAGATATGTCGATTTGTAATCATGTTTATTTGTTGACTGGTGGTTGTTGACTATTGACATGAGCAAAAATTATACAAAAAAACTTCGGTTCCACGTAATAGGAGGTGAGCCTTTTGCCGAATTTCGGTCCTTATTGTTGACTCGCGCTATGAATCTTAGGCTATATCTGGGCTGTATATTTCTATCTGATGTTAAACAGCTCTATCCCTTAGCAAATAATAAAGCCAGCTAAATAATAAATAGCCGTATGCGATACCGTGTAGGCAAACCAAGCTTACTATAAAAAGAAATAACTATTTAAAAAAATTGTATCTAGATATATAGTACCTAGGTATATAGATGTGGGAATGATAAGCTTTGAATGCAGTATCCGAACGTAATGACTGAGTGAAAGGGATGAATAATGTGTGCGAGCGAGAGGGGAGACGAATGGCGGAGAGTGCGAGAGGACGGTGTGTGGTGTGAGAAGAATAAGAAAAGGTGTAATAAGAAAAAGTGGAAATAAAACAAAAGAAGCAAAGGAGCCGTTTTATTTTCTTCAGTCCCAACCTACAGTATTTTTGGGGGCTCGTCCGGGATACGAAGAAAATTACGGCGTGTGAGTTGCCGGTTCGGTCGTGGCGTCGGCGCGAGCACGTGGTTCTAAGACGAAAAAAAATATTTTACGACGAAGACGAAGATGCCAGCCACAGAAGATAAACGCGAAGATGCCGGCGGACTATCAACGACGTACAGCTCATTTACCGATGCGCTACACGGAATTACGAAATTTAGCGGTGACGATAAGACCTACTCATCAACAAAATGGGCGCAAGACATCGAGGACAACGCTGAGATTTTTGGCTGGTCGGCCCAGCAAAAGCTCATTATAGCTCGGAGAACACTTGATGGTACAGCTCAGCTATGGCTTAGGTCTGAAAAAGTATTCAAGAACTACGATGAACTCAAGACAGCCCTACAAAAAGAATTCCCAGATCAGATCAATTGTAAGGAAATGCACGAAATCATGGCGGCGCGTAGAAAACGAAAAGATGAATCATACTATCAATACATGTTAACTATGAAGGAGTTAGGAAAAAGAGCGAAGTTTCCTGACTATATCGCTATACAGTATATTGTTGATGGAATAATTGATTATGAGATGAACAAATCGATCTTATACGGCGTTACGACTTATGCTGTTCTGAAAGAAAAATTAGCTATATATGAAAAAATGAAATCGAAGAAAAATGAACATGAAGAAAGTCGAAAGAAATCTATAAAAAGTGAGGCTAATACAACTAATAATGCTAGACGGCGGTGTTATAAATGCGGAGAACTCGATCATCTGTCAAACGTGTGTAAAAACGGCATTAAGTGTTTTAGATGCAATGAGTACGGCCATATTGGAAACCATTGTAATAAACAAGTCGTAGACAGCGCGCAAGCAGGCAGTAGCAAGCGATCAGTTTTGTTAGGCGAGACGATTTCGACCAATGAGGGAAGCCAGATTTCAGATTCTTCGGTTGGTAGCGACAACAGCGATCGTGAAATAATGATTACGTATGACGGCAGCAAGATGTCAAATGATGCGACGGAGGTTATGTTGCAGTGTGATAACGTAAACAATAGGTCACTCAAACCTTTGAAAAGCGTGGAAATATGCGGTGTCAGTGTAAATTCGCTTATAGATTCGGGAAGTGATGTGAACTTATTAAAAATGAGCTTCGCAAAAACAATCGGTGTGAAAATACAAGAAGATTTTATGGTGTTATCAGGACTTGGACAATCAAAGGTGCATTCATTAGGGAAAATTACTACAAGTTTAACAGTTGATGAACATTGCTATAGTAACGTAATATTTCATGTTATTTCCGACTGTTGTATACCATATGATATTGTGTTAGGGCAAGAGTTTTTACGTGTCACTACGATGATAATGAATAATGGTTGTGTAACATTGTTACCTGACGGTGATGATTGGATGGGTAAGATAGGATATGAGTCAGGGTGTGTAAATGTTGTTGTAGGTCATGTGAGCAACTCAGCTGTGAAGAATGAGGTTTTGCAGTGTGTCGAGAGCTATGTACCTGTACAGACCAAGGAAGCACCACTGCAGCTCAAAATCATTTTAAAGGATGACATACCAGTGGCTCAGCGACCCAGACGGTTATCTTTGACAGAACAGAAGATTGTTGAACAACAAATCAGTGAGTGGTTAGAGAATGACATCATTCGGGTAAGTCACTCCGAGTATTCTAGTCCACTAGTGCGGGTTAAGAAGAAGGATGGTTCAGTACGTGTGTGTGTAGATTACCGACTACTCAATAGCAAGATGATTAAAGATGAATTCCCACTACCAGTGATGGAAGACTTGATTGATAAGTTGGTGAACGCTAAGGTATACAGCGTGTTAGATTTAAAAAATGGTTTTTTCCATTTAAGAGTGAGTGAAGAGTCGATTCCTTATACATCGTTCGTAACGCATGAGGGGCAGTATGAATTTCTACGGGCACCCTTCGGTTTGTCCATCTGTCCGAAATATTTTACAAGATTTATAACGATAATTTTCAGAGAGCTGATTGCCCAGGGAATTTTACTGGTTTTTATTGATGATATATTAATTCCAGCTGAAGATGAAAGTCAAGCAGTACAGCGCTTGAAGCAGGTTCTAGAAGTAGCTTCTCAATATGGGTTACAGATGAATTGGAAGAAGGCTAACCTGATCTGTAGAGAGATAGAGTACCTTGGACACATCATACATGCTGGAGAGGTAAGACCTAGTTCCGAGAAGACAGATGCAGTTGTAAGATTTCCTGAACCTAAGACGCTTAAGCAGCTACATAGCTTTGTTGGATTGACATCATATTTCAGAAAATATATTCAAAATTATGCGATCATAGCAAAACCGTTGACTGATTTACTTAAGAAGAAGAATACTTTTGAATTTAATGATGAACACAGACAATCATTTAATCATTTAAAGATGAAGTTAGCAACACCCCCGGTGCTGAAGATTTATGATCCAAAACGTAAGACAGAACTTCACACAGATGCATCATCAGTAGCATTTTCAGCAATTTTAATGCAGCATTGTGAAAATGGGCTCCACCCAGTTCATTATATGAGTAAGAAGGCAAGTGAAGCTCAGAGTAAATACTCTAGCTATGAACTAGAGGCATTAGCGATTGTAGAAGGCGTGAAAAAGTTTCGACATTACCTTTACGGAATTGAATTCAAGATTGTCACAGACTGCCAAGCTTTCGAGCTGACTTTAAGAAAAAAAGATCTAACGCCAAAGGTGGCCAGATGGGTCATGTTTCTCAATGAGTACAATTTCAAGGTTGAACACCGAGCAGGTTCTAAGATGGCGCATGCGGATGCATTAAGCAGGTATCCCTGTGTCGCACTAGTCACAAGTTTACATGACAACGTAAGAAATGCTCAAGAAAAAGATGATGGACTCAAGGCTATAATGGAAATTTTAAAAGGAAAACCCTACCAAGACTACTGGATTGACAATAATATACTATATAAAGGAGAAGAAAAGAAGCTGGTCATACCAAAAATATTAGAAAAGGAGATAATTGATAAGGTACACCGTAATGGTCATTTTTCAAAGAAGAAGATGAAAGAACTAATTAATAAAGATTATTACATAAAAGATATTGACAGAAAAATAGAAGAATTTATTGCAGGATGTATACCATGTCTACTGGCGACAAGAAAAGAAGGTAAGCAAGAGGGATTTCTCTGCCCTATTGAAAAGGATAGTATACCTCTTGATACCATCCATTTGGATCACATCGGACCGTTCACGGAGACCAGAAAACAATACAATTATATCCTCACGATGATAGATGCGTTTACAAAATTTGTTTGGTTATTTCCTACAAAGACTACATCAAGCAGTGAAACTCTGACTAAGTTGAAGATGCACCAACAGACTTTCGGAAATCCAAGAAGAATAATATCTGACCGTGGAACAGCGTTTACCAGTCATGAATTTCAGAATTACTGTGAGGAAGAGCATATACTACACCTAAAGATTACTACAGGTGTGCCAAGGGGTAACGGTCAAGTTGAGAGAATTCATCGTATAATGATACCTACTTTAACCAAGATGTGCATAGAAAACCCAGGAATGTGGTACAGATATGTAAGCAAACTTCAAAGATGCCTAAATAGTACATTTCAGAGGAGTATAAATACTACTCCATTTGAGCTAATGATTGGAACTAAAATAAGATGTAAAGAAGATCTAGAAATAAATAATTTACTACAACAAGAAATTGCAGAGAACTATAAGGAAGACAGAGAAGAACATAGAAAATTAGCTAAAGAACAAATATTAAAAATTCAAGAAGAAAACCAGAGAAATTATAATAAAAAGAGGAGGGAAAGTTTCAAGTATGCAATAGGTGACCTAGCTGCTATAAAGAGGACCCAGTATGGGCCAGGCTTAAAATTGAAACCTAAATACTTAGGGCCCTACAAGGTAACTAAAATTAAAAGAAACGATCGTTATGACCTAGAGAAGGTGGATAGCTCTGTAGACGGACCTAACCGTACTGCAAGCTCAGCAGATCAAATGAAAAGATGGCCTAAGTGTGGAGGAGCATCTTCTGAGTGAACAGGTATGTATGGTTTGATGTATGTAAGAAGGTGCAAAGTGACTTGAGTAATGTTAGTTGTATATACTGTATGCTTAGATGTTTATCTTGTCTTATTCATTATCATCAAGGTGCAAAAACTCGAATATTACTACTTTGATCTAAGTTGTATTTTATTCAAATGAGTGACTGTTAAATAAACTTATGTAAAAGATCTACCACCAATATAGCATGGTTTATATTGTTAAGTTATGATGTAGGTAACTTATTCATTATAGGCTTTTCAGATGTGTAACCTAAGATTCAAACCTTGTTTTTGTAATGATTTCTAATCAGTAATTAAGATGTCATGCAGTGAAATTTTTGTCATTTTGATATTGTATTATGACTAACTGTAGTAGAATGAATGATAAGTATGGTGATGAAGCATGTTATTACGGTGTTAGGGATGGGAATGAAATGTTATGCATGAAGCAGGAATGCCTGAGGACAGGCATGGATGCAGGACGGCCGAATGTGGGAATGATAAGCTTTGAATGCAGTATCCGAACGTAATGACTGAGTGAAAGGGATGAATAATGTGTGCGAGCGAGAGGGGAGACGAATGGCGGAGAGTGCGAGAGGACGGTGTGTGGTGTGAGAAGAATAAGAAAAGGTGTAATAAGAAAAAGTGGAAATAAAACAAAAGAAGCAAAGGAGCCGTTTTATTTTCTTCAGTCCCAACCTACATAGATATATAGAAAAGTACAAAAGCGACATTTTAAGCCTGTATCATTACGAAAGATGAATTTTCCCAGCCTTCGGACCCTAGCCGTTAAGTACTCATTCGCACATTGTGTAATGTTGTCTTAGAATGGGTTTAGTTAATAGTTGGTCATCGCTGTTATAGGTCATACTAGTTCTAGATTTACATTAAAGATATACCTGCCTGATGGCTCGACTAGACCCTTCTCTTTACATAACTTTCTCACGTTAATTTATTAGTTGTTGCTTGCAGCTGTGCCTGCTTGGAATACTAAAATATTTGTTAAGTGTTTTTAAACAATGTCTTCGTATCGCAATATTTGAATCCTTCTATTTAGTCTTTATGTATTGGTGTATCTCTGCTTTTATGGAAGTGACTACCTTTTGATTCCCAACCCCTAATGGAAAACCAAAACCTCCGTCAATCAGCAAGTACCTTACTACATATACGGCTGTCTTGGGCTCCGAGTATCTTGATGGGGCCTATACATCCAATAAGATCGTTATGACGACCTTCGTGGCGTGGCGGTAGTGAACGCGAATCAAGAGGCGTGGGTTCGATTCCCACTCAGTGCAAATATTTATGTGCTGCAATATGAATATTTGCATTGGTATTTCATGTATAATATGTATGTATTTACAAAAACATGTATGTTTATCCGCATTGTAGAACCCATAACACAAGCTAGTTAAACAAGGCTTGGGTCTAGGTGGCGTTGTGTTATAGTTATATTTATTATCGCTTGCTTATGTGAATTTGTGACAAACCCAATAAAAATGAATACACATAATTGCCTTGAAAATTAGAATTAGAAGTTACAGTGCAAAAAGGCCTCTCCCAAAAAGAATAAACTATATAGCAAAACAAAAATGCAAAATAAAATCATTCTACTTTCACTATTCATCTATCACGAGTCTCAATTTGCGGTTACTCTGTGACTTTTATAACACAAAAGTGTTGAACAATGACTGCTATTATTCAAAACCTCAACTCGAAACGCTCAAGACAATAACAGTTAGTATTAATCCTTAATTAATCTAGTAATTAAAAAATTACGCGGTAACCAATACATGCTACAATCACTAATATAATACCAGTTATCAACACCTGTCTAAAAAGAGTTGCTATTAAATTTTAATAGTTCATTTCGCTTAGAATACTCGTATTGGATTACTTTGATTGAATTATGTAAGTTAATAGTAATAGGTATTGTTAGATCACGAGTACATTGATACCTATTATTCGGTAACAAGATTTATCAAATTAGTATCTTGTAGAACAATAGCTAACGTGGAATCATATCAGTGGTGAATGAGTACTCAATAGCCATAATACGATACTCGAAATTTCATTTTCTCTTTTGAATTGTAAAGATAAAATCTGGTAGTTATATTTTACTTTCATTTAAGAAGCTTTGTATGTAATAATATAAGTTGATGGATGATGTCATGTTCGGTAATATTTAAGTACATATATAATAAACTATCTGAGCCTAAAGATTTTCTATTCTTGTGTTATATTTCTCTCCTTTTAATAGAATAGGTATGTATGTACACAGTCCGTCATATTCAGAAGTCAACCAATTTTTACATTGAATTAAATCAATACAAAATCTTATGTATAATTAATTTTTGGTAACTTCAGAGGGCAAACGAATATTTTTTTAACATATCATAACATAAACTCACGCCTATATCTCCGAAGGGGTAGGCAGAGGTGCTAGCACCCATATTTCACCAGTTTATGTTTAGGTCCCAATGTAATAGGTGGCAAATCGAATCAAATCAGGAAACATTTTTTCTGTATAGACCACTAAACGGCACTTACAAAACGGCAATATCACATCGACGAGCCTATGCCATGCCATGAACCGGATACTTATTAACCTGCGATAAATACACACATAACTTTGAAAAGCATCCAAAACTCATTGGTGTGTGCCATGAGAAAACCTGGGATCGAACCCGAGACCTAGTCTCAGCAGTCCATTACCCATACCACTAGGCTACCGTGGCTAGCTAAGGCGGTCGACAGCTTGGCATGTGTTAAGGTAATACCTATGGCAACTGTACAATGTTTAAGTCCCGTAATAACAGTACAATTACACCATATTCACAACTTTCTTGCGACCACAGAACGACCATTTCATTAAAGATACACAATCCTCTGTGGTTGCATGAGAAAGTTACACAACCAAATAGATTTACAGTTAGCGCAACGGGGAACCGGTCTGTGGTTGCATATCCTATTGGCATAAAGGACGAATGTCTAGTATCTGTACTGCTATATTTTTAACACCAATTTTAAACAATATACCTATTCTTCGGGTTGTATATTATTGCGTATGTGTAACGTCCCTAAATTTCGGGCGAGCTCTGACGCCCGAGGCCTGGAGAGGCTCTAAACTTGTATAATTTAACAAAATGTTCTCGCGCAGTCATTAGATGCCTAAGAAGTTCATTAAGCGGTACCGTAAAAGCTGAAAAAGAGCCAAGTGGGAGAATGAAACGTTCAACCAGACTATCTACACTCTAATATCGACTTGACTTATTTCTACGCGCTTTATCACAAGCATTCTACGAGCTTGTTGCTCAGACAGTTCAAATGACTTAAATGATCAATGAGTTATGTCATACAATGATCGTAGTTCATACAATTTTCTACAATCGAATACGTCGCGCCTCACAAAATCGTGATAACAGCTAGTAAATAAGTTACTGAAAACCGTAAATGGTGAGAATTCGTAACTGCGAGTACACGAATATTGTTTATGTAACGTTACATAACAGTCCATGCACACGATATCACGACCATACGGAAATATATTTAATTCGATAATGGTGTGTGAAATAGTTCTGTTAGCTATTTGTTTCTGAGATGTACTGTTTCTATACGATTTAAAACTTTGAATAATAACAAGCGTGAATTTAGTTACGATATTTTATCCAAGTTGTTTTTTTTAAATATTATCAAGGTAGCAATCAACGGTTTTTTTGGTTTTAAGTGGTTCCCCTGACTTATCAGTATTTGTGATATTTATCCTCCTCTCCTCGGTACCTATATAAAAATCAAAGCGTTCTGGACGAAGTCTTGCTTATAAAGCTTCTAGTATTCTCTTGAATAACACAAGTATAGTGTACAGTTACACTTAGCCTAACTAGATAGATACCTGTATACCAAAATTACATCAAACTCAGGCTGAAGCGACGTGAAGCGACGTGGTTAGGGAGTTGGCTTTCCGATCGAAAGGTCCCGGGTTCAAATCCTAGCTATTACACTACCGACGTGAATTCACTTCTAAGACAAACCATTAAACTTAGCTGGAAAGGTCAGAAGTAACATTAGTAAGTTTCCTTGTAAATATTAGGGCGGCCTTATCATAAAAGTGACCTCCAGGCAACCTTAGGATAGGTATTGCTTGTGCAAATTGTTAGTATGGTTGGTGTGGGGTATCGTTTTATTTCTAAAGTGTAGGTATTTGGAAATAAACCAGTCTGTCTTACCGGCTATCGAGGATTCATTGTTCTTCCCGATTATTTTCCGTAAATCCTACTGTTGGTTGTTAGTGTTCTTTATCCCTGATTGTTCAGCTTGAATCACCTGCTGAGATAAGTATATCTCTAGCACCACTGCTAGGAATATATTTGTATATCACCTGCTAGAAAAATAATTTACCTACCATTTATAAGATATAACAAAATCATTTTTTTCGTGGTAGCTTAGGTTCGTCACAATGCAGATGTCTTACTTTTATCTCGCACACATTACACGGCCAATTCAATGTCACCAGCAACTTCCCCAACTGCTCCCACGCACACAAATAAAACAATGAGTGTAGGTACACGAACGGTACAGCAAGTTTGAATACACACGATCAACCTTGACACAAAGTGACTGTGAGAGAAAGTACGCTTGTGTAAATCGATGATGCTTAAGTAGTGTTATCTTACGGATAGTACCTGGAATTTGATTAGATAGATAGATAGATAACTTTTATTGTCATACATAAACATGAACTCATGCCTATATCTCCGAAGTGGTAGGCAGAGGTGCTAGCGCCCACATTTTAACAGTTTCATGTTTAGGTCTCAATGTGTGTATGGCAAGCCTATTACCATTAACCGGGCACTTATCAACCTGCGATAAATACACACATATCAGAAAAGCATCGAAAAGTCATTGGTGTGTGCCATGGTAAAACCTGGGATCGAACCCGAGACCTCGTCTCAGCAGTCCATTATCCATACCACTAGGGGGGACTTTTATTGTACACCAAAAAAAATAATAGTAAGTACATATAAACATAACAATAAGTACACGTAAACATTTGTATGTACAATGGACGGTCTCTAGCTGAAAGCGATTTCTTCCAGGCAACCTTTGCTTGGATTTAGCACGTTGGGAGGAAGATACAGAGAAAACTATGTTGGCTTCGGTTTTTAGTGCGCTCCCTCTATCATAAATCTGACTGACAGTTGGATACCTATAAAATTGGATAATACCGTTTGTGTTTATTGAGTTTATTGACAGTCTCAATTCCTTTAAACGGAGCGTGAAAGAAGAACTATAGATTCTGTAAGGGTCCGCCGTTCCAGGAACAGCACCTATTACGGCGGCCACCATGTTTTAAACTACACCTTTGTTTACCATCAGGCGTGATGCAGTTAATTTGACGACCTAAGTATAGAAAAAATACATAAATACACACTAGCACGTTCATGTGTCAAAGAAATGTAATTTAAGTTTATTTAATATCAATGAAATGATTTAATAAAAATGATAACACTGGCAGTTAGTGTAAAAACCTTTGCCGTATCATTACTAAATTTGATTCTATAATTATTATGTCTGTCATGGAATTTCTATAACTATGAGTAAAGAAATATTAAGCCATAATAGTGTATGTTTTAAAAGTATCTTACTACTAACTCGTTAGTAGGTGAAGGCCTCGTATCTCATATCAAAGCTACTTGATTATGTGCAATTATATCTATTGTGGTCATCTGTCGTATATGGGACCACAGTAATTATTTGGCTGTCGGATGTCTCGATGTGGATGTCATAATTACTGGTATATCTTTGAAGGTTCCGTTGTAACTAGGATTGTTGCAAAAACTGGAAATTGTTTTATTGGAGAGAGGAAATCCGATCGTAATTATTTTATAGCATGATAGCTACTTACTTAGTCTAATTTTACGGCCCAGAGGTTCAATATATTATTGTATGGTGAAAAATTGCTGTACTATTGTCTCTCACTACTGTGTAGGTACTACAAATGACCAAACCATGATTTTAAATACGGACATCTTTCTGTTGCAGGTTCAGTTCGAAGGACCACAACGCAAAGTAGTACGAATACAACGAGAGACTCTCAACTGCTTTCTTTACTGGCTGCACGTCGGCGGCAGCTCCTTCATGGAAGACTGGCGACACATATCAATACAATTGCGTCATTAGCACAAAAAGCTAACAAGTTAGTATTTACTTTCATAACTTGAGTAAGTTTGCTTCATAATAATAAAATACAACATGTTGTTTTGGAGCAAACCTGTTTGTGAGCATTGAATAATGAATCCGTTATCTATTGAATCTATTGAAAACATAAAATTATATAGAAACCATAAAAGAATATTAAGAATGAAAATTCAATTTAATAATCATTAACATTTTTATTTAATTTCTTTATTTTCTCCATTTCAGGACAAATACTACATTCGCCCAGTTAGAAATACGAGATTCAAATAGTTCTACAGTGAAGAAGATTACATTTAACAACTCCAATAAAGATCCAGTGCCTACACTGAAATTAACGACAACGGATGGTACGAAAGAAGTACGACAAGATGTTAAACCACATGAAATTCGGCATTTATTCATACCAAGAATATATCAGGAAAATAGGAGCAAAGCACTTTACATGAATAATAGAAGACGAGAAGGATCCATCAAGACGGTTACTGTCCCTGAAAGAATTGAAGTAACTGAACCTAATATAGTTTACGTCCCACCTGAAAAGTTTGAAAATCTTGATAAAGATGATGAACTAGATCCTGAAGAAGAATTTCAAGTAGACGAGTCGAATCATGGCCTGTATCTACTTAATTATTCCGATACAGAAAATGTTGCACAGAGTACAGATTTAAATAATATTACAGTAAGTAATAATGGACTGCAGGAAGATACCGCCAAAATCGAAATCACAACAAAAATTAATGAAATTTTAAAAGAAATAACGACTTTAGCACCTGAAGAAACAGATTCAGAAGAAAAACTGGAATCTAATATTATAACCAACAGTACCATAACGGACAGTATAAATACAAAACTGTTAAAGGTAGAAAGTGATAAGGAAAATCGTAGTTTTTTAATGTCTGATGAAATTTACAACCATTTTAGCCCACTTGAGTCTGGATTGCCAGATGAAGAAATGGCACCTTTCAAACTATTTGGACAAAAGTTAAATGGGCCTATAATTTCGGATAATTTAACAGATTCTCCATCATTATCAGCATCTACAAAATCTGTTAATTTTATTGTAGCACCATTGGAAAAGAGAAAATTTAATTCAAGATATTCTGCTACTGAAAAATATAAAAACACTAGCGTAGATGAAGAAGAAGAAGTTAATGAAGATATGGACGTATCAGTGGTAAAGAATATTATAGAAAAGAATAAAATACGAAACACTGTCAAAGGTCCAGCTCCTGCAAGACACGTAGGCTTAGTAAACGCGTATAGAAAATTTTCAAGCACCCCACAGCCTACTACTAAATCTCCAAATATAGCACAATTAAATGTCACTGAAGCAATTGTACAGAATGTGACACCCAGCACGTTAGATAAAAGTAAAGATAGTAATAGGATATATACCAGCAACAGTACTATAATAAATAATTTAGCCCCAAAACAAAATGTTACTACTACCATTTTGAAAGATAATTCTTCAAATAAAACTACTGTAACACCTGCACCCCGGAATTATACACGTACTTATTTAAATCTAAGAAGACGCCCATTAAGAGTAATATCAACATTCAGTACTGAAATAATACCACTACTGTCAACTTTACCAATCAATACAACCACTGAGAAAGCGTCTACATCATTTTATACTGCAGTTGTTACATCAGTGTCAATAACGTCCTCTATGAAAGGACAGAATAGAACTGATGCAATTGTTAAAGATGGAGATAATAGCACTGTACTTGAAATTAAGAATAATACAACTTTGGAAGCAAATATAACAACAACGATGAAACCAACTGTACAAAATTTAACTGAAGCTACAACTGCTCTACCTTCGAGTCCCAGGCCGTATAAACACAGAATAAGAATCAGAACGACGACTACTGAAAATCCAAATTCTAGTCCTGCAAATACTGAATCTGCACAAGCTAGTGAGTTGACGAATAAAAATATAATACCGATTCGAAACGAAACTGAATCGAAAATTTCAGAAAGATTGGCAAATTTATTTCGGCAGCCTCCTGTTGAAAATCCAACAAACGGTACAATAAGACCGAAAAATATTTTGAAGAGAAGACGACCTACGACTACAACAACAACAACAACAACAACTACTTCAACGACTACTACAACTACTAGTACTACAACTCCAGCACCATCATCTCCAACAGTATCCACCGAACCTTCTACCTCTATACAGTCAATAGCAACAATGCCGTACTCTACTGTCCATACTACAACACTACCACCTGAAACGACTCCTGCCTTTAAACCATTTGTAGTTACATCCAGAACATCTTCAGAATCAAGCTCGAATCCAGTTATAGTCCAAAGCAATACCACCAAATACGCATCAGGAAAATCTGTGAATAAAACTGGTAGCGAAACTGCTGATGATTTAGCATCACAGAATGAAGAAGTTGTTATAGAAGCTGAAAAGGCTTATACAGCATCTTATGTATTAGCTGGATTAGGGTTTCTGCCTGTTGCAGCGATAGTAATATTTGTTTTAAGAAGTCTATTGAATAAGAAAACCAAAGATATTGATACGGAATACGAAGGTTACTTCGAAGATGGTGATATAAAAAAGGAATCGCCTATTACGCCAGTCGCGAGACCACCGCTGCCTATACCAACTAATAAGCCTGATCAAAAGTGGGAGTTTCCAAGAAATAAGCTGCGTTTACAGACGTTATTAGGTCAAGGCAATTTTGGTCAGGTGAGATAATATTTCTGTGAATCTTATTGAAACTCTTACTTTTTTCTTCTCCCTATTTTACTATATATTGAATGTATTTACAAAATTGTAACATTTATCATACGAGTATAATATTATATTGTATTCAAGCATGTTTATCAGCATTCTAGAATTTGATACCCTAATTTGGGTCTAGACACTGTAGTTCGTTCTAATATTAAATTTATTTTTTCATCATTAGGTTTGGAAAGCCGAAGCAGATGACCTGAACGGACACGATGGGTTGACCAGACTGGTGGCTGTCAAAAGTATCAAAGAAACGGCTTCACAAAAGGAAAAGCAGGAACTACTTCACGAAATCTATATCATGCAGAAGATCGGTACTCATCCTAATGTTGTGACGTTGCTAGCATGCTGCACAGAACAAGGTATGTTATTATAAGAAAATTAAACACTAAATTTATTGTAATTTTAAAGGAATACGTATCAAAAGTTGATAACGTTGATACGATACGATACCTCTACAAAAAAACCGATAAAAATGCATTTCCGCAATTGGTATCGTGTGTACATTCAGAAACATTTAATAAAACCTACTATTTTGACATTACTCCAATTTGATTTATTCGTATAGATTTTGTAAATCCTCTTCTCCTATTTCTATAATATATCTTCCAGTAAACTTCAAACTTTACTTTTTCCAGAACCATACCTTCTGATAATGGAATACGTGATGTGTGGTAAGCTTCTCACCTACCTGAGAGAGCGTCGCTCCAGACCCGACCGCTTCAGTGGCAGCGGCGCGCTCACCTCCAGGGATCTGACTGTATTTGCGTATTGTGTCGCAAGGGGCATGGATTATATCGCTTCTAAAGGGGTAAGTTGAGGGCTCTAAAATATTAATTGACGAGATTTATTATGGAATTTAATAGAAATCCATAATCTACCCCAGTGCATTTATCCGAATACGTTAAACCCTTTCGTGAATTTTGAGTAACAGGCATCAAAACGTCCCAATATCCAAAAGTTCACATGTCCAAACATCTTCACATAACTATTTTATATTTGAGTTTAGTATGATGAATAAAAATCACTTCAATTGTGAAACTTCCAGATCGTCCATCGTGATTTAGCTGCGCGTAACGTTCTTGTGGACCACAACAAGCTCTGCAAGATCGCCGACTTCGGCATGTCGCGCTGTGCCGGCGCTGGTGCCCGAGCACCGAGAGGGGCCCTCCCAGTGCGGTGGATGGCCCCTGAGGCCCTGCTGTACAACGTGTATAGCCATCATACTGATGTGTGGGCCTTCGGAATTCTACTGTGGGAGATTGTTACACTCGGTATGTGCTTTTATTTTCGTTACTAATAATACTCTCAGAACGTTTTCCTAAATCAGTTGGGTCTGTTTTTCCGGTCTAACTGCATAGCGGCTGAGCTTAGATACCGCATGACTTCTACAATCCATTGGCGATCAAGCTATAGTTAGGCCAGTAATACAACTTTTAGGGGTCCAACGACGGTCCAACTAAATTATTATTTTGGAATAGAATGATTGAGCTTTCTATACCAAAATATTAATTTATAATATAATTGTTTCAATAGATTTTAGTTCCACAAGACGTATGTTTATGTTATAGCTAATCCTATATCCTATAGATGGGTTTTTGTGAGAGCAACCTTGAAAGAACCTACGAGAACGAGTGTGGCGCCCCTGGTGTTGCATACTCCCGTAGGCCGCGTTAACCACTTCTCACTAAGAGGGTTGTTTATTTGTCCACCAACAAAGATTACTAAGATCCGATATAAGAAACTTCTAAACAGCTTAGTATAACTCATTATAATAAATATAACATTCTCAGGTTCAACGCCGTACGCAGCTATGTCCGGTCGAGAGGTCCTGGCCGCCGTGACCGAAGGGTACCGGCTCGAGCGCCCCCCACACTGCAAGCCTCAGCTGTACCGAGCGATGCACTCCTGTTGGCATGCAGACCCCTCTCAAAGACCAAGCTTCGCCGTTTTGAAGGGACAACTGGCAGAACTCTTAGATAATGAACCTTCCGAAGGCAATTACGTTGATCTTGACTCTTTCTATCAAGAATCTTCAGTGTATAGTGATCCCTCAGCGATTATCAACGACGATGAAGGATTGTCTGCAGAGTACGATAGGGAGAGGCGGTGTTTTAGAGAGTGAGTAATAAACTAAATCTATTTAAAAGGTAGTAACTGAAATAGACTATGCGCAAGGCGGAACATTAAGAGCGGCTCCTGGATGGTAGACAAATGAGATGTGGTTACACTTTAACATATAACTGAATAGGTTTTGAGGATTTTTTTTCATATAAAGTTGTATGTAAACATATACTACGCATATTTTGTATATAAAATTTTATGTGATGGAGCAACCGTATCACTTTTGTGGACTGTACATTAATGGACCTTAATAGGCTAATTGATTGAAAATTTAACTGTTAATCCCAAGTTACGAATATCCTAGTACCTAAATCACACATCTACGGACTAATTCTTATCATCTCGACGAAAGTAATAATATCGCCGAGTTTATACTTTTTTTTTTTTTTTTTATAATATCACGCCTATATCCCCGAAGAGGTAGGCAGAGGTGCTAGCACCCACATTTCGCCAGTTTATATTTAGGTCCCAATGTAATAGGTGGCGAGCCTATTGCCATCAACTGGGCACTTATAAACCTGCGATAAATACACACATAACTTCGAAAAGCATCGCAGTCATTGGTGTGTGCCATGGTAAACCTGGGATCGAACCCGAGACCTCGTCTCAGCAGTCCACTACCCATACCACTAGGCTACCGCGGTCTTCCTACCGCTATAGGCTACCGAGTTTATACAAATCTAATATTTACCAGTAACCAAATATTCTATATGTTCCTAGGCTCACGACGTGTGCTTCAAAGTTCGAGAATCGGGCTTTCAATTTCCGGGACGAAGAACTACGGAACAAGTTCGGAATCGGAACAGCTCGCATGGGTGGCTTCGGCATCAGGGATGTTCCCTTCAACGACAGAAACTTCTCTGATGGAGAATTTAACGAGAGAAGTTTCCAAGATAAAAACTTTAATGAGGCAAATTTTAATGATAGAAAAGATGGTAAGCTATCAACATCAAGTTTTCACAGAGAAAGAGAACGAGATAATTCTCTTGTTAGTAGAAACAGTTTCAATGGCTTTCCTAGAGTAGGAGGCACTAGAGATAGGGATAGTCATTTCCAAATGGCTCCAGATGGAAGGAATAAGAGGGTTCCAGAGTTTGAGTGTGACATTTAGTTGAAAAAGTAGACATGACAGAGTTATAAAAGGACTGATGTTAACGGTAAAGCCTTTGTTCTCAAGGCACGCTGTTTTCTTGTGAATGTGATGGAGTAAGTAATCGCTGAATTATATATCTTGTATATAAAAAACGTGATTAAAATTATTAGGTGATTCTAATAATACTGTGGAAATGTAAATAGTAAAATTGCTATTCTTGTACTGAATTTTCAAATATTTAACTGCGAATTTGAAAACGTATAGACTGAAGTCCTTTATGAAATGAGTAAGTTGTGTCTACAAGTATTTATATATGTGCATCCAAAATTTTTAAGGAACCTCGACTGAACGTGTATGTAAGTTAGTGTATACAAATGGTCAATACACATTTATCAACCGCCTTTTGCAAATAACTATATTTCTATCCCTTTCTAACGTTGAGTAACATTACGAAAACATACGTATATATTTATAAGATGATAGTGATTCATTCTTCATCAAATCTCAATAGCTCAATTGTTAAGAAAATTATGATATCAATGTTCTTTCTTAAAATTGACCCTCAAATTGAGGTATTCCTCGAAGCGCTACGATTTTGAGGCGCATCTTGTGTTCTTCTAATTTTTCTTCTTATATTGTATCACACTAATTAGGGCTATTTTAAAGTGTAAGATAGCCACAGAAATTCTTCTGAATTCGAAAGGCCGTCGGTAAATATGTCTTGACATAAAAGGCATTTGCCAAACGCTAGCACTGTTTTGACGTAACACTATATTCTGCACTAGTGTGAATACAATTTGGTGACATTTGAATTTCAATTGCATGAAATTTAAATTTGGCAATTTGAAAAACTGTTGATAATTGTAAATAATTGTTAATTTATAACAGTATTTTTATATTAATGTATGTCATGGATGTTTTAGGGTGTAATGTAAATAGTCTGCTGTGTATGTGTATATTAGGTGGATAGGTTTTTTAGTTACTGCTACAAGGTATCAGTATAAGACAAGTTTGTCAGATATTCCTTCTAGAGCTAGGCTATAAACGATCTGAATCTCTTGTGTTAAGTAATTTCTTGTGATCAACTTTATGACACTCAAAATTAATGTTACTATACATAATGTATTATTTAGAGAATTATTGTAAAAACGTTGGATCATAATGGTGCTATATAAAATTATATCAATGTTATATTGTAAATAACAGATGTCATTTTATATGTTGTGTTATATAACACCTGTTATATAACATGTTGTAAGGCGTTATTTTTTCAAAGTTTTAAGTATGTTTCCGTCCCGTCTCAGTTCGATATTGCTATCTAGTCTCGTAAATTTGTATGATTGTATAATAGTATTGGTTTGAAGTAAGATTTGAATTTATTATAAGTTTAAAGAGAACTATTTTATTATGAATAATAAAATGTATTGAAAATTTTAAGTTGTGTTGAATTATTGTATAAATCCCTCGATGTGGCTCATTTGACATCAGAGAGAGCGACTGCCTTTTGAGACTCTTTCGTAAGTTATCGGACTCGAATCGATAATAAACGCGCAACGGCTTTTTGGTCTTTGATTACCGGAGGTGAGACAATATAAGATATATATCTCTCGCACCCTGTTAGACCGGGGCCCTTTGAGTTGGCCCTCCTCCTGGTGTGGGTACGCTTTACGCTGCCGCCTTCTCCTGCTTCTGCTAGGTTGACACATAGCTCCACCCGTCACACCCAGGCCCGTCTCGTGGAGGACGGAGGTCATTCTGCGACTTGGAGGTCGCAGAATGATTGAGTCTAACGGACCTCACAGGGTAGATGGCTATTTGTGATTGAATGCAGGTCGTCAGTCCATCTGGCTAGGGGGAGTCCTACCTTTCATTTATAACTTCCTTCTCACAAAAATTTGCCTTCTCACAATCTCCACTCAAGGACACGTTTGTTCCAACGGTTGTTTGGTCCTTCGACAGATGCTGCTTGCCTGCTTTTACCTCAGTTTGCTTATTCTATAAGTTAGGTCGGTAACTTTAGTTCATTGTCGAATGAACCCTTTGCGAATTCTCTTCTTCAAAGATACTCCAAATATAGTTTGCTCCATGGTCCGCTGCGCAACTATTAGATTGTGGTCTAACCCCACTGTCTTCGTCAGTGTCTACGTTTTGGCACCGTAAATCATAACACCTAGGGCCTTTCTTTTCAGGCATTGCGGTAGGGGTAAGGGGAAAACCCGACATAGTTTGCATAACTAAATTAATATATCAATGCGAATGGTACAATGAATGAATGATAAAGGTGGGTGGATAACTAAATGAATACCTACCTATCATTGTTACTCTTGCATGAGGAATGTGATAAGAGAGGATATTAGGGGAAATTATCTTAAGCACTCGGACTATATAATATTAAATATAGGTTTACGCATCCTACCACGGCAAGAGTTCCGATGGATGCATCTTCTGTCTACTAGAACATCACGTACACGGCTTAGGCACCACGGTCCGCAAACGCTTGAAGAAACCTTTAATTTATAGCTACGAACCATTTCGAATACATCTTCTTTGAAAAAAAAAGAACACTACAAAAATAAAATCGATATACTCTGGGGAGCTACAATATGGGACAACCAGACAAATACACACAGAGACACTGACGTTTTTTGTTATAGAGACATCTATAATATATTTTGTGTACTTTTAAGATATTTTACGGTTGATAGATTCAACAATAACGTTGACGAATCAGCAGATGGCGCTAGCCTCCAATATTTACAGCTTAGTGGCAAATGCAAACATATTATAGTGGTCTCTGGCTATCCCATTAAGGAGGTGGTGGGGCTGAATTATGGGAGTAACTGCCGTATGACATATTAACCCTGGGAATACAGCCTCCCCAGTACCAGATCGAAGGAAAGATTGACTTCACAAATAAATTGATTTCATGTCAGCACATGAATGATTCTACTGGAAATGTATAATGGACTTCGAAAGTTCCTGATAACCCTTAGATCTATAAATCCTTTGACATTCTAAGAGTAATTTAATCAAAGTAATGATGAACCCGTGATTGTGGGGCGAAGTTATCAAAAATACAATGTTTAAGTATGACTCATTTATTGTGCCGATAGTTCGTATGATTGTCGGTAGATAACTTCCACCATCACCTAAAGACGGTTATATAGGAGACTTTGGAATGACTCAGACGAGGCTTCGTGGCTTAGCGGTCAGAGTGTTCCCCCTGTAAGGGAAAGATCGCAAGTTCGAATGCCGTTGTAGCATTAACTTTTTTCAATCTAAATTTGATTATCACAGCATTACTATAGAGCACCCAACAGTACAGTAAGTACTTACTGTTATTTTGCTGTAAACGAAAGAAGGAAACAATTTGTTTATTAGAAGCCTGCGGTTTGGCGATATGACTTGTTACTTTCTTTGTGATTGAACTGTTCGCTGTGCATAACACTGACTTAGGCGCTGTATACACAGGGTGGATGGCTACGAGCAAGGAACTTCAAGCTAGAAGACAAGTATTCAAATATTGAACTTTTTTGGAAAAGAGTTTAAGGGAATTTATTATAATATAGGTTGTATACAAAAGTTAGGTATGTAAGTGTATTTATCCACTAACCTCTTGCCTGCCAGCGTGCAGCGGAGTGTTGCAGTGTTTTTGGACCACAATGACGTAATTATAAGTTAAGATGGGGCTATATACACTATAATTATAACGTCATCTATCTTCTTCTGTACTGTTTAGTGACTTGTACTGGATTGCTTCGAAATGGAATCATTTTGTAAATCGTCATGGTAAGTTTGCTGTTGATCAAACTGTGCATAAGCAAACTACACCACCTGCTGAGCTGAGTGCGACACCGTTGACGCAAGCACTGCTGAGAGCGTCTTAATCAGTTGTTCATAATATCGTCATCGCTATCAGGATTTCATAAAGTCCTGTTAAAAGTTTTGGAGCAAAATTCAACCTCACTTGAAAAGAGGAGCTGCTGTTGGAAGGATGAGGCTCTGGGAAAGTAGGATGTTAGAAAGTAGGTGCATTTCACACCGATCATAAGTATAGTAGGTTCAATTGTAGTTCACTGCATGACATAGGCCTCTCCCAATATTGGTAGACTTTAACCAACTGTTTCCACGCTGACTAGACGTGTTAGTACAGAGTTTCATCTAGAGTTCTCCTTATCTTGCAGTAATATCGTCTGTGTATTTTTCGTTAATCGCCTCTTCATACATCTTTCGGATGAGACGGGGCTGTGATCCTTGTATGCTTTCTCTATCACCATACACAAGATAGGTTAGTTTTAATAAATATTTATTACAGATGCATTCCGCAGTAGTCTGTACATACCGAAGGACGTCTGTCAAACGCGTTGAGCAACTGAAGCTGTGGTTTAACGAAAGTGGCTCCTCAGCAGTGCTGTGATGAGCAATCATTATCCTAATCATTGGATGTTTAGCTATCAGTCGGCGCACGACCAGACACGCCCCGTGTACTTGTGGTGGAGCGTATTTTTATTCTGTATTGAGTAATGCGTACGTTTATGTAGTACAGACTTTCCCTTTTTAAAATATCTGTTGTGGAGTAACCGGGTATGATGTTCCTCTTACACAAAGGGAGGATCTCCGACCAGGCAGACCGTGGTTCAATTGTTATCATTTCGATTCTGTAGATTGCTTGTGTGTTTTACCGCCTTTAAAATGGTTGGGTTTGGTTGGGCGCTCGTCATAGGCAGGAAGTTCATCTTCACAATTTTTTTATACCACTTAGATGGCAGACAAGCACACGGCCCATTTGATGGAAAGCGGTCACCGTGGCCTATGGACATTTGCAACAAAACTTCTAATTCCTCTTCTTAAAAAACCCCACATTTTCTCCAATACAATTGTTGTTAATATTACACAACTATTGTATTGGAGTAATTCAACTTGTTGTCAGTAGATGGAGCTAGCCACTCATAATGATATATCCAATAGTCTACTCACTAACTTACACTTCAGAGTCTGGACTTCACTCCTAGTCATTCTTTATTCAAACAATCAATCAGCCTATTGCAGTCCACTCCTGCACATAGGCATCTTCCAATGTGCTCCCTATCCTCCGCCCTCCGCATCCAGTCTGTCCCAGCCGCCTTATTCAGGTTATCAGTGATCATCATTCTTTACCCACGTCATGGTTATACTCTGTCGTTAGCACTTTCAAGCAGGTACAACGATTTCAGGTACTCCTGAGTTGACTTCAAGTTACTTTCTCTGTCACATATACCTTATATACGTAATATAATTTTCATCTGTACTGCACTCCTTTATGGCACGTTGTAAAACCGCTTCCCATACTTTGTTCGACTCTCAGTACTACATTCTCTTTTGCGCCATAATGCTCTCACTCACATATCCGGATTATTATATCAAATTCTTAGTCTGCAAAAATTTAAACCGTGTTCCCGGCGGTGAGTAAGGCAACCAGAGTTCATTGATGAGTTTTTGTGCTGTCAGTGGAAATACAATTTGCCTCCTGCATTGGCGGTACAGAAGTTGGGGATGTAGCCACAGTGAACGCGACTGCTACGCAGTAGACGCGGGTTCAATCCTCGCTCAGTGAAATTGGCTGGTAACTGTTTGGTGACTTGACGTAAGGATGATGATGACTAGTGTATTTAAGCACATTACATTAAATGCAGTTTAATAATTTCAATTATTATTATGTCATAAAACAGACAATGTTTCTCATAATTTTCGCCGTTTGTCATATATTTAAATAATTCATTTCCTCTTTTGTAATATTCAATATTTTGTATTTCATTGTGCATAGGCTATGAGGGGCTATACTTTATGGTTAGCGCTTACTTATTTATGTCGCTGATAGCTGCATTTGACCACTATCCTACTTACTGTATGTGATATTGTGGTTAACAATTGAATAAGATTACTCAGAAACTATTACATTCACAAAAAACGGTACAGTTGAAATGTGACACTTTTGCTACCAACCTTTTCGTGATGTGAAAAGCATAGCCCTAGTAAATCGAGTTATCTTTATTTTATTTGTAAAAGAAAACAATACAGTGTAGTGATTAAAAAAGGCGGCCGTGAGTTTTTATTTTTCCAACATTCATAAACGTTACATTATGAATTATGACCCACATGTGTAATGACTACATTTTATTTTATTACAATGTTATATTATATGTACTCTAAAGCTTTATGAAAAATTGTTTAGCTTTCTTCTCGAATGTTAATCTATTGAAATATTTTGGTTGGTACCAATGGAATTCTTGATTTAAATGTTAGCATGATCACTTAATATTGCTGAGGTGGTGATATTGCACGTATTGTGTGTATGTGTGTTATTTCATGAATTTCACTAAAACATTCTTTAAATTATTATAATTATATTCACTCATTAAGAAGAAATAGCATCTGATTATTTTATAAATTCGTGAATTACGTGACCGAAGTCATGTCATTACCGAGATAAACAAAATTTAATTGTTTAATTTGTAACTTTTGCCTATTTCTTGTGTAAAGAAAACTGATCAAATGCAAGGCATATTCGCGCACTATGGTACCGTAAACCTTGCCTCCTTGTAACTATAACTATTGTATAATAAATGAGCATTGAATAAATCGCTATAGAATTCATGTAGGGTCACTTTTTTCTGGTGTGATGATTCGGTTTTATCCTCTGGAGATAAGAAACTCTACTAATATCTCATTTGAATCACCATCGATATTAAATCTAAGTATCAATGTGTGGGCTGCCAGGTAAGCATTACGATCTCATTGTGTTTACGTTTTTACGTCTGAAACAACTAGAGCTTGAACGTATACATAATGCGAATATTTTCTAAGTGCGCTCTGTCACGAGTCTGTTAAGAATCAGTCATTAGAACAGAGGCGAAGAATAGGTAATATGGAATGAACAAAACATAGGTTTGTTGATGTTTATTAAAATGTTAGAACCAAATTTATTTATATTGATCCCAGGGTGATTGGAAGGTTCAAGAGAGATGTCCCAATGTCTGCCGGGGTGCGAGAGATATGTCTTGTATAATCAAATCACACACGCAATCAAGAACCCATTGGATAGCGTGTGTATTGGTCGGTTCGAGTCCGACATAATCACTTCCATCGGTTTTGGTGGAGGTGGTATCCGTGGGGATTCTGCGCACGATAAAAAAAAGGGTGATTGAGAGGATTAACCTCTCAATCACCCTTTTTTTTCCTTATAGGCTATATATCTTGGAATCTGAAAACCGGAGACGGCGTGCGGATTTAGTCATTTTGAATCCGACAATACCTCCCCCATTAGGGAGGTAACCAGAGGATTCCCGCGAGAATGTTTTAACTTTTTAACCACCGTAGCTACAGACGCCTCCTGTAGTAAATACTCCCTGGGTTATTTGCCATGATTTTTTAGGGTTTTGAGTATTCAACTAAAATCATATACAAAACCTTCCTTTTTTACTACCCGCAAGATGAGTAGACCTCTATTTTTATTTCTTTTTGTAAATTTCATAATGTATTTACAGGTCAAGGAAACATTAATTTCTGTCCTTATAATTAATAAGGATACAACACACTCTTGAAATTATAATATTAAATACGCAATTAATTTAATTAATTGTCGTTATTAAATTAAATATTGAAGTAGTCCCTAATTATTATTTATTCTTGTCTAGTCCTTGTCCTTGTAAATTACACAATTCTGTTTTATTACCCTATATAACGAGTATATTGGGTGTGGGTTTTTCTGATGCAGAAACATTTGTTGGACAGATACAAAATGAAAAAAGATGTGACTATCTTCATCACTCAAAAAAAGAAGATAATTTATTTTGTATAAAACATTAAACATAACGTCATAATTAGAAATATCTTAAAACTTAGTTTAGCAAAAATGAATCATTGCATCATTGGTTCGAATAGCGAACCCGGTCAAAGAAGACTCAATCATGTAACTTCTTCCACCCTTCTGCTCACTTTCTTTTTATTATTAAACATGTTTTAGTTTTTACGGGAGTAACTATCATCTGACTCCCTAACCTCGAGGTAAAAGCATGCGCCAGTCATTAAGTGTACTGGCTTGAAAATGACGCTTTCTTGGGCCCCGAAAATTTTGAAGGGGCCCCATACACTCACGTGCGTGACTGTGTGTATGTGTAATTAATTCTGATAAAGCAAACCTTAATTATGATTTTATATAAAATGTTATGTATGTATGCAACATGGCCGCTTTCACGAATTTAAAAGTTATGTCGTCCAAAATAACGTAACAATACGTCTCAAGTTAAAAAACGTTATAATTTTCTTAAACAGGTAGGTATGTGAATAATGTTAGCAGTAGCTTATGTATTACCTAACTTGAATACTTACTAGCTTACTTGGTGTTGCTGTATTCAAAAATCAACCGTATTCTATAGCGTTTAAAAATGTAATTGAATTATTTGATTTATTAAAATGTTAATTATTTAAGTTTGTGCATATGTATTAAATTATGTTTGGTAGTTGTTCACTCTGAAATGGCTAGACGATTTTAGATGAAATTTATGAATGAATGCTAATTTATTTACAAGCAAAGCAGTACAATTCGGATAAATAATAGTTATACAGTTATTACGATAGCATGTTTTAACCAAAATTACGTGTTATGAATTAATCAATTATTATAACTTAGAAATAGGACTTCATAAATTAATAATAGATTATATTGACTATAAATAAGACATATATACAGAGGTTTGTGAATGTGTTTGTGTGTATGAATGTTCGTTACTGTTTTTTTCACCAAAAACAACTTAACAGTTTTGGATGAAATTTAGCACAGAAAAACTGAAATAGCACATTGACTTATCCCGGTGCTTGGCGTCAATGGATCACGGAGATAGAATCACAATGAAAGAATTCCGGACAACCAGTACTATACAGCCAAAACCAGGAGGCACAGCCAGTCCATCTTATTATATCATCATGACATCTTTAATAGAAAGCATATCTAGGTATATGCCGCACGTCACAATTATTGCATTATCATTTACAATACAATCATATTTTTTCTCGCGTCATTTATGTAATAAGATATCTCCTATAACAATAACATTAACTAGCTTTTATACAACACACAAAGCTCTATTGTACATTGATAAGAATAGGACTTATCAGATGTTGACCAAAAATGACCTCGGACAGGTGAAAGTTGTTAGTTCCGGTATAATCCGACACCTGTGTACAAGATGAGAGAGTATGTTTGTGTGCGTGTGTGGGGGATCGCGCATGCTTGCATTCAACGTCGAATCGCAGAGAGCTGCGTGCGCGCATCGCTACGGAAAAGACATCAACGCGCGCGCGAATTTAAATAATTATTAATATTATGTGTTGTGAATAATAGTGATTATGATTAAATTGTAAAAATTAAAGTGATATTTGATAAAATGGCTCGGTTATTAAGAGTTATAATTTTTATGGGGGTTGTTGTATTGTTGAAAGCACAGGATGATTTAAATGACTTTGTATTCAGTGATCCTGATGAGGTGATGATTGCGCAGGAGTCGAGGCACTACCAAACAGTAGTACAACCTCCAGTTAGGATAGTGAAACCTACAGGAGTGACAAACTCCCACAGGCCACAATACAATGTAGACTCTTTCGAAGACCCATCACGTGAGAACTTAGAAAGCCCTGATACGACACCCAGAAAGACTTTATTAAACTATAAGTCTACTAATAGAATAAGGGCTAAAGAAGGCATGATCAAAGAAGCTGTTCTCAAAGCTCTGGAGAGGAAGGATCATGTGGGAAAGTTTGCCCAGATCCTGCCAATAATTAGGGCGATGTCCGGAAACCAGAGGGTGGCGCTGGCGTCACTGGTGGCCAATCAAGTTAGTACTCCACCAGGTCGAGCACCCTTGAACCTGGTTCAGGTAATTTTTTGACTAACCTTTTGTCTTTCTTCATGCATGTTTATCTGACGACCTCCGTGGCGTAGCGGTAGTGAACGCGACTGCTACGCAGGAGGTGCGGGTTCGATTCCCGCTCAGTGCAAATATTTGTGTGCTTGAATATGAATATCTGCATTGGTCTGGGTATCCCTATGTATAATATGTATGTATTTACAAAAAAAAATGTATCTATGTATGTTTATCCGCATTCTAGAACCCGTAACACAAGCTAGTTAAACTATGCTTTCCACGGGTCTAGGTGACGTTGTGTAGATTGTCCTAGAATATTTATTTATTTATCTTTATAGTCATACTTACATCTTATTATGCGGATGGACCCCTAACAAGATCTTCACTCTAGTCAACTTCACCAGCAAATTGAAGCATCTTCCATCATGTCTTACTAGTAGTTTAATAATGGAGCTAATTGGATGGAGATTGTCCAAACTGTTATACGAACTCTGACGATTGAACTATTTGGACATTTAAATTTCAAATTGTTTTACTGGCTAGAGTGGTCCAACAGTTTGGATAATTGTTCAAACAGTTGTATTATATAACTACTAGTAGAACAGAAATAAGCGTAAGTTGTTTAACCTACTGATGGATATGCTAATTAAAGAATGAGTTTCTAGTACATGTTTTGCTCTCGACGTTGGTAGGTCAACTGTAGCTACTCCCATTTATGTGTCAACCTAAAAAAGGGGGATTTGATGATAATCTCATATTAAGGACTTATCATCTCCACCGAGACTTTCCAGCTGCATCCCAAGCTTAGCATAGCTTAGCATCCAACGACCACCGTGGCGTGGTGATAGTGAACGCGACTGCTACACAGGAGGTGTGGGTTCGATTCCCGCCCAGTGCAAATATTTGTGTGAATGCATATGAATATTGGCATTGGTCTGGGTGTTCCTAAATATAATATGTATGTATTTACAAAAAAGAGCATCTAAGTATCTTTATCCGCATTGTGGAACCCATAATTGGCAATAAACTATTTTTTTTTTTTTTTTTTTTATAACTCAAGCTAGTTAAACTCGACACCGAACGTCGAGGTGGTCTTGTGTAGATCGTGTCCTAGAATATTTATTTATTTATCAAATAGCCACTAAAATTACTCATATTTCCTCTAATCCAAGCTAAGCTCAATGGCTTGTTTCGGTTCACGTGGATAGTGGCCATAATTCGAACTCCTAACATCTCAATCGTAAAGCCGACTCTTTAATCACTAAACTACTCTACTTATTTATAAATTTGTTTTTGACTTTTACGAGATCGACTACGCTAGTGCTTCGTCTGTTATTTAGCAGGTAAACTTGACTAGGCCCCGAAGTTTTGTGATGATGACATGTACAATGTACAAAATGTATATAATATATTATACGTAATGTCTAGATAGCACCAAATATTTGGAGGTTATGTCGGTTAATTTTTATGATCCCGTAGGTTATAATCCCTACGAACTTACTGTCTACGAACGGTTACGTACGGTTACGAAATTTTAGTCATTTAAACATTCAGGATTTTAAAATTCGACATTATTAAATTCCATATTTTGAACTTTCGGTCCAATGTACATTTGGGATTTTAATATACGATCTTTCGTGTACTGGTTTAACGAAGTCAGTATTTTGTACTTTGGGATTATAATACCTAGCCGTCATGTAATATATTTGCCTCATGCGAGAATCGAATCAATTGGACACTCTATCAATAAAGTCTTCGAATACTTTGCCTGATAAGAATGTGTGCTAGGGCTGACCGATCAAAAACCTATGTCTCAGTATGATAACGAATGAAGTACCTAGCTTTTCTGCAGCTATGGTCATAAGGACTCTTCACATTATCATGAGCGCTGAAAAGCCATCAAAACGTCAGGATAAATGTAAATAATAAAATTACACCAAATCAAGGATTTTCTACTTTGCCTTATTTACGCTCAAAATATCGCGTGTTATGAAATTTGGAATGCAGATTAATATTTTCACATAATTCTTTTTATAATTACACTTTTTTTATTGATTTAAACTTTATACACAAATGCAAAATTATTGTACCAAGGCAGACTTAATGCCATGGACATTTTCTACCAGTCAACCTTAGGATAATGCAGAGATTTGTCAAGGTAGATGTTTGAAGTGTTTTGTAGATTATATAGGCTTTTTTTAGATTATATAAAAAATATGGCTATTTATTCTGCCTATGGTGCACTATAGATCAAACGTACTCTATTTTTAAATGTAAAACGACTTATTATTATTACTTATATAGAAACCTGGTGTTACCGACAGGTACAAATAGTTACGCTAAGCGGGGCTCGATCCTGTTAGTTGTCAGACTTAGCAGTCGAATGCTCTACCGCTGCGTCACCGAGGTCGTGAATTGCGATAGTGTCCGCTAATTCTGTATGTAATCATTCACGTGCAATTCCAACAATGTAATGAAATAAAAAAATGCATGACAAAACTATTACGATATTTTGGATTTTTTCATTATTTTTGTAATGAAAAAGAACAAAGTACAACTCATATTTTAGATTCTAAATCACTGATATACAGAATGAAAGTATATAATTATACATACTTACCTTTATACATGAGTAAGCATAATATGCGCGGGTGCACCCTGTGACCCAGAACTAGAGCATCCTTTAAGCGGGAGGTGAAAAAAAATCTGATGAGGCCGTTAAGCTGAGTACCACCATTGAAACACTGTATGTGTTTGTAATGGTGACTCTTTCCTGAGATTTTGTCTTCAGCTTACCATCAGGCGAGATGAAATCAAATTGATGTGTACTAGATAAAAAAGTTCTTACGCCACTTGAGACTCTTTCCAGACTTGAAATCGATTAAAAAGAAAAATTAAAATACATCCAACATTATTACCTCAAAGGGATTTAGAACTTCGTGAAGATATCTCTAAATGTTTCAACAGTAGGAACCAAAGCCGTCTTGATGCATGAGCAGTAAAGTTAACACTTAGTAACATCAAGATTCTTAAGTGAAAGGATGTTTTCTCTTGCTCCAAATAAGGAATTGATGTCTTTCCACAAGGAGAGACTCTAAAAAACAAAACAAAATATTTTATGCAACAAATACTGCTTTCATGTAAATTAAAATAGAATTTATTGTAAAAAAAATGTAAACCGTAATAACCGCGGTAGCCTAGTGGTATGGGTTATGGACTGCCGAGACGAGGTCTCGGCTTCGATCCCAGGTTTTACAATGGCACACACTAATGACTTTTCGATAATTTTCGAAGTTATGTGTGAATTTATCGCAGGTTTATTAGGGTCCGGTTAATGGCAATAGGCTCGCCACCTATTACACTGGGATCTAAACATAAACTGGTGAAATGTGGGTGCTGGCACCTCTGCCTACCCCTGCTGGAATATAGGTGTGAGCTTATGTTTATGAGTTATGAATTAAATTTCATCGGCATGATTTCGTATGCACAGCGATGTGACTCATGACAATAAATGTCAGTGATCCTGTTTGTGTTCGATATTTAACTGCTAAATTTTACGATACACTTTCGATTCTGAAACAGCGATTTATAGTTTAAAGAAAGTATTCGTTTACGTAGACATGCGAAACCTCATTTTTACGTCATTAATCACATACACATACTAATCATTAGATGTTGTTATTGCATTATTATCTCCCACATTTTATTGAGTTATAAACCTTTTTTTACCCTTTAACCTTACTTTGTTAACGTAATAAAATTACACATACAAACATATATTAACATGCCTGTAAGTTCCCGAAGAGGTAGGCGAAGGTAACCCTTCCTATACACAGGACAACAAGTTACCAGCTCACGTGTTTCCTTCTTCCTACAGTCCCGGGTCCTTTAAGCGGGACGTATAAAAGCATCTGATGAGGCCGTCTAGCTGAACGCCACCATTGTAACATTGTACGTGTCCGTTACGCAATTGTAGCAATTGTCCCCCCTCTCTCCCCCGGTGCCAAATGAGAAACATAATTCCCATTTGTCTTCTCTAGCCAGCTTTCAAAGGATACAGTCGGACAACTAGGAAGACAATTCCCAGCTGTCACTCCGGGGGACAGTTCTAAAGGGAATAATTGGAGCATGTTTACAAAAGTGACAGAAATAAATATGCTCCTGTGATCAAGACAAATAATAGTTTGTAACATATTATTTTGCACAATAAACGAGAGAATTGGTTCACACGATTATCGAGTTTTTACTTTTTCGTTTCTCTGGTGTAAGCGTGTCGCAATTATTGCATGTGAACCGAACCTAACTGATCGATTAATTGTTTGAAAACACTCCGCCTTAGTGGGACCGCTGTTTCTTTGCGGAAATCTGCACACGGTACATAGTATTTAATTGTAAACTAGTTATTGATTATACTTCCTATAAATGTATCACGCTTACGTATTGACTGTTAGGTTATGATTCTTTAGTCGACCACAGATTGCCACGCAATCATACTTTCGAAGAGAATTCCTATTTTGAAGATAACTCTTCATCGTATACATGAATAAATGTAAAACACATGTACGGGTCTCAAAATTACATGCATACCAAAGAAACCGGATTATGCAAAACCGGATATAAAGACCGAGGAAAGCTGAAAAAACTGAACCCCGAGCTCCAAGGTCTAAGTTTCAGACGCAATCAGAATTCTACACCAAGATAATAATGTTAATTAATTATCAACATTATACCGAAGTAAGTATTGATCATTAATTAACATTATACTTCGGTATGAAGCAATCATAAGCATTATTATTTTTGTGTTGAATTCTGATTGCATCTGAAACTTAGACTATGGAGCTCGGGTTTCAGCTTTTTCAGTTTTCCTCATGTATAGAGGTGAGGGAGAAAGTATTACCAATCGAGTCGAAAGAGCGTCTTAGACTGTAGCTTTCCTTCTAAGGCATGCTTAAAGATACTACACACCAACCATCTCAATTTTTACCTGACTAAACAGTAGGATTATCATTTTGACATATTGTCATTAATTACCCATAATTACTATAGGCTCAAAGTGAAACTTATTGTCATATCGGAAGTGTTCAATGTGTTTTTTGCTCAACTGATTACTGTTACACGGTGCATTCTACGTGCATTGTTCTTCGAGTATCGTAATTGGCGGTAAAGAGATATCATTCGGAAACTAACAGGCGAAACTGGGTTATTTTTTAATCATACACTGTAATTTCTGCTTTCTTAGTATTGTAGTTATAATCCCATAATCTTGGTCATACTTCTGGTTGCATGCAATGTTTTCATAACGCAGTTTTGGGATCTCTTCACTACTTTTCTAATATGCCGCTTCATCCAGCTTTCGGTATACTTCATAATGATGTTATAGTTCTTCCAAGTGACTACAATATGGGGTTCATCAAAAAGGCATTAGAAGGATCCTATATGGTCGGAAGCACGTGTTCACTACCCCGGGGTGTTGCAAATGTCCATATTAACCGTTTTCCATCAGCAGGGTAGTGTTTGTCCACCATTTAAGGAAATAAAAAAGTGAGGCCATGGGCACTCATGTCTAATTAACCATACCTAACCAAAATTAGTGGTGGATGTACTCCCATTGGTCTGAAGTGGCCTGTGGCAATTATCCGTGTAGCTAAGCGGTAGCTGCATAACGAGATCTGATAATGATCATCCCTATAGTAACGAAGAAATAATAATATCATCTCCTCATCTCATTCGAAGATTGCCGTAAGAGTCGACAAACGTCATATACTCAGACGATATTACTGCGAGAGAAGGAACACTTGAGATGAAACCTTATTCCAATCCATCTGGCCAGCATGGAAATAGTAGACTTAAACCTTCTAATGTTGGGAGGCTGCGATAGGCTAATCGATTGATTGAAGTATGATGTAAAAAAATTCTAGCAGAATCGGATTAGACCTTTTAAAGACCTTTAGACCCTTTTTTTTCATCGTGCGAAAAATCCCTACGGATACCTCCCCCGCCGGAGCCGATTAAGGAGATTATGTCGGACTCAAACCGACTAAAACGCACGCCATCTTCGGGTCTCCCTCGCATCCCAGTAGACCCGGGGCCCTCTCTTTCGAGACCCCCTTCAGCGACCTTTAGACCCTGGAAACATTATATTTTTTTCTGTGCAGTCGTGCAAAAAGTTAATGATGAGTTATGGCTGAGTTAATTTATTCATATCACGAGTTCATTGCCTTGTCCGATCGCGTGCAGTTTATGTAATGTTACTAAACATGGTAATTCGCATTCTAGAAAACATACTTTGATGTACGCCTATCATTTAGAATGCTATTATTGTTAGAATTAGGCAAGTGCCCTTGATCAAAATCGACATTGACACACTCATATTGTTATAATTGCCAGTTTTAATAATAAAATTGTGAAGTATTACAATGTTTACATCATTCTCACAACTATGTAGGCCGAGGGCGTGTTACTCTGACCTCTGCCAGTGACCCTTAGCGTTAGGCACCTTTGAATGCACTACTGATTTAATGTAATGATTTCAAGTGAATTAAGTTCAATTACTGATTTAACGTGATCAGATTAAGGTGGATTGTACCTACTTTAAGAAGTTGGAACTCTTCTAGTTCAATCAATTACCTTGTCATAGTTAGTCCACTGCTGGACATGCGCCTCTCCCAGCATGTGCTATGGCTGTCAATCATAATTCTTCCGCATCCTGTGTATTCCAGCTACTCATTTCGAGGCGTCAGTACATGTGGCCACGGTGACCGCTTCCCATCAGGTGGGCCGTGTGCTTGTCTGCCACCTAAGTGGTAGTAAAAAAAGACAAAGAAGGGTTTCTCAGTTTTCCCACTGACAACACAAAACCTCTCCAGTAATCTCTGGCTACCCTACTCTCCGCCGGAAACACAACACAAGGTTATTATTTTAAGCAGTATTCTCTCTCGCATTACATTGTTGCATCAATTGGGAACCACGGTAGTCGTGTCGTCGTATCGAGTTCTGCGACACCCAGGGAACGATCAAACTGGAGCCTTTCAAAATGTTGAGAGGTTTTGGCCTACTATTTCCACGCTGCGCTGACCAGACGGGTTGTTATAGGATTTTATTGTAAGGTAATGCTGAAAATGTGAAATGAACTAAAATGATATAAAATTGTCTAAAATATTGTGATGTAAGAGGTATCAATATGTTGTTTTGATACACATATTATATTGAGAACGACTTGTTTATAAAGTTGTTCATAAGAATCGTGTTTAGTGTTCTATTACGTGATCGAGAAAGAGTTAATAAATCTTTTGTGGTTCCTTTCTGACAGTTTGTTTTCTATTGTGACACCACTCCTTGAATTCTCCATTCGAAAGCCGAATTCTGATTGTACCTACGTATTATCTAGTTTATCTTAGTAAGATGTTATTTTTCTATCAAAAGAATTTAGTAAAACAAAATTAGTTAAGTCAGTAGTAGACTTTTTATACCACTATGGTGGCAGACAAGCACACGACTCACCTGATCGAAAGTAGTCACCGTTGCCTATGAACATTTGCAATACCAGAGGAGTTACACTCGTGCTGTCAACCCTGTAGAAATCTTCTGCCTTTCTTGAAGAGCCCGTAATCATTTAAAAACTACAGTAGTGAGTTCCTTTCAAACCGCGCAGTGTGCACCGTTTCCACTCGTAATGTGTATGGATGAACTCCCTGCCCATAGGCATCTATATTCATATCATTCTAAATGATTGCCATAGCGAGTGATGTTAGATAAAAGACTTTTGGATTTAGATATTAGTACACTTCCCACTAATGCCTCTAGCTAAATTGCTTAAGTTAAAAGTGAGTTCTAATCACGTTAGTAATCGCTAGTAATGTCCAGGAATCGGGGAATGTTCGACTGTAAACTTTCCACTAAACAGAATTTGTCTTCAACTTTCAAATGTTCTATTTTAAAGTAACTATTAACTTGTATAATGTAGAAATATATAAAATACAGTAACTACCTTCAATTGCATTAAACAAATTGAAATAAAAATACCAGTAACTTTGTAACAATACCAACAAACAAATCATGGGGTCACCAATTCAACGCGAACACGATACGATCACGGCACGATTGCGTTTCAAAGAAAATTGCGAAGGCCTTTTTCAACACCTGCAGTACCAATAACATTAAACTGTGAAAAATCGAGTTTAAAATTACGTTTTCAAAGAAATGTTAGCTTTTTTTAACGATAGGCTTATTGCTAGTGTTGCAAAAAGACCGTAGCTAAGGTTTCCATCGGTGTGGCACAATTAATAAAAAAAACTAAGGCACTATTCGTCTTGCTATTGGCTTAAATAAATAATTTATTACTTTGGTTACACAAATAAATCCATATTTTGTTAGTAACTATATAACTGGTTTACCAAATTATTTACTTGCAACGTATTCGGTTACTAATTTATTTTTGGCATATCTATTTATCCCGATTGTCTTCAATAGGCTCTCCCCCTATAACGTGGGACCGAAATTCACAGTTGGTGAAATGTGGGTGTTTAATACACTTCTGCCTTTGGGGATTACAGACGTGACCATATGTATGTGTACTATATAACTAAAATATGTCGGTAGAACTAGAAATACATAGGTATATAATGTATCTATTATTTTTTTCGCGATATATATAAATGTGATAATTGGCAGCCAGACGATCAGATCTGATTACATTTCTTAGTAGGTAATAAATTACTGACGAAAGCAAACGTCAGACGTATTTAGTGCAATTAAATTTTTACGAACGTAATAATGTTTGGTAGGATCTTCTTATGAGAAAACACTTAATATGTAAATAATTGATTTCATGTAACGTAATATTACTTTCACTTAGACTAATTAACGTTGCATAAATAGTTATAAATATCTTTATTAAACTTAAAAATAGAATATAATTCGATATGGTATACATACAGTTCAAATTAAGATTATAATTCAAGATTACAATATATACATAACTGACCTACCCTGCTTGGTGAAGAATGAAAACTAATTTTTGATGGGTTGCATCAGTTTAGCAAAATCTAATCTTATATATACAAATATTCTACAAATGTCATTTATTAATGTCTTACCGCATAGCAAAGACTCGGGTCAAACTATTTTTCCAAATTTATTTAGCTGCAACATTTTCGGTTAGGTATTTATTATTCGGCAAACCAATCTTCTTACAAAGTGCCCGATTGGCGGCATACATTACTTAAGGAAATATCACGTTTGTTACTTAGATAACATCCTTATTCTATTACTGAATTCAATAATAAACAAATCAGTCCACCAACTTTCATCTCGTGGCTGCGCTCGCGGCATCCGATCTTCTGCGCTTGAGTGGTTCACCGCTATGTAACGTCTTATGAATATCTAGGTACCGTTTACATTGTCTCAAGACGCATAACTCGGCAAATGTATCACTGCAGTGTATATCTTCCTTGCATTGTATAAGCATAAGTTACTTTTCGTTGTATATGCACTTATGTATTTTAAGCTACATTTTAATTTTTATACAGTTTTTGCTTTTATTCGATTTGATTTGAACAGTTTTTGCTTTTATTCGATTTTATTTGAACAGTATTTACTGTTTGTTAAATAGTTTTTACGAAGGGTTTGTATGCATACACGCGTACTGCGGACTCCAATTGTTCCTTGTACATAGGCATGGAGGTGCTAGTTGATTGTTATAAAGTTATTTATATCGATTTTGATGATACTATGTATGAGACAGTAACAAGGTCATTTGCTAGTAGAGAATGTTTAACTAGTATCTAATTATTTTGCCACTTTAGAACTCAAATAAAAATTATAATAATTAAAACAACCTTTAAACATAAAATGCATGCGTTTACCATCCTTTGAGACGCATAATTTCATAACTAATTATGTCAAAAACTATTTCTTTTTAATTATTTGAATTATGTAGTGCCTTGACTTTAATAATATGAAAACAATTAAAAAAATGGTTGTTTGTAATGTTACAATAACAATGTTTTAGTCCGTTGCTTATTTATTTATTCATGAACAAGCCGCTGCGGGCTAATGCTTTCATTTGTCATCATCAATATCATAAGCCTCTGCCATGACACGCCACTTAGCCAGGTCTTCGGATCTCCAGCTATTCTGTGAATATCGTCGCTCAACTAATCGCAGGAGCCCTACATTTGCCGGTCCGTGATCTCCTCTCAAGGACTCGTTTACCTCAACGTTTATCGCTGATACGACAAATATGACCTGCTTACTGCCACTTTAGCTTGCTAATTCCTTGAGCTATGTCAGTGACGGAATTAACGCCATCTGACAGTGAGTTTCAACTATGGCACAGTAGAGTAATGATTCTCTTAATATATAAAGAGCTTAAAATTTAGTGTAGATTCTACCCCATTCGTCCGAATCGTCCGTATTTTCGTAATACAATTTGCAAGAAATCATCGTAATCGTTTTTAGCATTAAACGGAGGCAAAAATCTCGTAATTAGTATTACGAGAGTTGACCTTCTTTTCTTTGGAATCGTGAACGTTTTTGACAGTAAATCGAACCTAAATGAAATGATTCTAAATTTGGTTTAGGCTTCTAGTAGCAACTTGTTTAGCAGCGATAAAGCACCTATTTGCCGTTGAAGTTGACTTGGGTCTCAATACTGGTAGTATTGGTCGTTTACACTTCAAGAGAATAACTAATAGTGATAATAATCTGAGTCTAATAATAGTTACATAATATTCAATTAATACAATAATAGTTACTATTACGTGAGTACATAATTTGCGAAGTTCAAATAATACCGAAGGTATTTTCTTTACGCAATATAAATACTGGAACAAATTCAACGTAATTCAAGCATTTTGTTATCCACTCTTATATAACATGTGTATTTAGGAAATAACCATATTGGCTCATAGGAGCATTCATACGTAGATTCGCGATGAATTTATAATGCAGTTAATTGCGTCTCACTTTCCCCTATATAATCATTTTAATATCCGTTTAAAAATATATTCGAATACAAACTCAGAATTATATAATATGAGTACATAATTCTTTTGGTCCGTTTTAAAAGAAAGACTAGCTTTTATAAGCAAACTCTCATACTTCTTTTATTTTTCGCAAGTCTTTATCTTTCTTAGCAGAAGCAGGCCACGGCGATGGCGCAAAATGCCACCCCATACCTAGGGGCTAGATGGAGACACCATGATCCTCACGTTAGGGAAAGAGGGCCATCTCAACAGAGATGTCGCCGGGTCTGCCGGGGTGCGAGAGATATGTCTTGTATAATCTCACTTTCGGCATTCAAGGACCCATGGACGGCGTGCGTTTTGGTCGGTTCGAGTCCGACATAATCACTTCCATCGGTTTTTGTGGAGGTGGTATCAGTGGGGATATTGCGCACGATAAAAAAGTCTTTATCTTTCTAACTATGTCTTTCTGTTGTCGGCTTAACAAAATGTATTTATATGTATTTTAGAATTCACCATATCAATTGCAAATCACAGTAAATTCCAGATTAGTGTTTGTCCAACTGACTGGTAGAAATAATAACTTCAAAATTCTATTATCAACTCAATTAAATTCTGCGTGAACAAAAATATAAAAGCAAAAGTTAACAGAAGCATATTATACATAATTAAATTAGGGCTGGTGTTGTAATTAGACAAATAGAGAGTTTCTTTAAACTTAAACAAACGTATGCTGGTAATGACCATCCGCAGTAGTAATGATTTCAGGGTTGAAGAACCTATGGCACAGGCAATGAAGGAAATCTTGTGTTCAACTGTAATATTATTATAACCGTTCTATAGCGATACACCGTGTAGAGACGAAACACGCGTCGAGGGTTGTTCTACGTACTTGCGAAATATTACATACATACATACATATGCTCACGCCCATAATCTCCGAAGGGGTAGGCAGAGGTGTATTAAACACCCACATTTCGCCAACTATGATTTTCGGTCCCACGTAATAGGGGGCGAGCGTCAGACGAGTGACGTGATATTGCACATACGAAATTATACCTTCTCGGATAATAAGTCTATTTACTCGCATTTAGGGATGCGGTTTGACATTCTTATCTATGGCAATTAGTGATATTTTACTATTGCTATCTTTGGAATTATTAAACCGTGGGTGAGTGCTGAGGTGAGATTGTTAAGCCTGAAATGTATTGCCGGTATGTAACGCCTCCTTCAATTGTATTCCATACCATTATTAAGTTGGTGTCCAATAAAATATTACGTATCTATATACATATTTATAACTTTACTAGGCGATTCACGCAACTGAATCTACGTCATAAAACCTTTCCGACATTTTTACGATATTTTTCATTTCTTGCTTCGCACCTTTTATGGTCATAGTATAATTTTATATACCTACTTAACATAAATCTTCCCCTTGAATCACTCTATATATTAAAAGACACATTAAAATCTGTTTTATACTTTTGAAAGTATATAAGGACAGATGTGTTGTATGCTTGGACAAACAGTGAGAAGCAACTTTATTTTATAGTATGTAGTGATTAATAATATGAAAAAATATAGGTACTTAATAAGTATATAAGTACTTATACTTGATGATGATGACCTCCGACCGATTTCGGCCATGGCGACCACTTATAGGTCCTCCTGATTAATACGGCGCTGGTGCGCCCGCAAATGGCTAATATAGCCAATCTTGGCCAGGAACCTACGTGAGCATAGAGCGCACGTAAGCACCCCACCCACATAATTATAGGCAATGGCAGCAGGCTGTCGGGCCTTCAGCTCGTCGCGCCTGGTGTCGAGGTCCGCCTTCCGCTGCTCCTCGAACTCACCCACTTGCACTCGGACAAACCTGCGCCATTCAGGGCGTTGTGCCGCCAACCCCTCCCAACTCGAAGTTTCGATGTTGCATCTTTTCATGTGGCGCTTCTGAACATCTTTATAGCGGAGGAGTTGTCCGCCTTGTTTCCGCTTACCCTCCTCTAATTCAGAATAAAAGATGCGCTTCGCCACTCGATCCTCCGTCATCCGTGATACATGACCACACCACCGAAGTTGACGACGCATTAAATATGTCTCTATGCCACCGACATTTGCTCGCCGTAGAACTTCGGTGTTTCGCACATACTCGGACCACTTGATATTTAAAATTTTCCTCAGGTATTTAAGGTGGAATTGGTCTAGAGTGCGAATGTGGTGACGGTACACGCACCATGTTTCGGATGAGTATAGGAGGTTTGGCAGCACAATCGCCATGTATACAGCTATTTTGGTAGACAGCTTCAGATCATGCGAGCAGAATACTTTAGCGCATAACTTCCCGAATGCAGCCGCAGCAGCTCCGATCCTGCTGTTGATTTCGGCATCAAGGTCGCACTTAGATGTTATAGTGCTCCCCAGGTAGCGAAACTTATCAGCCTGTTTCAACACGTCCTCGCCAAGCCTGATGGACAGTGTCTCGTGACCGTGTGTGTCTAAACACATCACCTCCGTCTTTTTGACACTTATTTTGAGGCCAAACTTGCAGCATGTTTGATGGAACACTGTCATCAGCTGTTGCAGGCCATCTGAGGATTCCGCTAAAAAGCATATGTCGTCGGCATACATAATCTCTCTGATCACTGCATGTGTTACCTTCGACCGCGCCCTAAGTCTGGCCAAATTGAAGAGCCCACCGTCTGTTCTAAAGCGAATGCGGACACCTTCCGAGGTAATCCTCGCGACCTCCCCAACCACTACTGCAAAGTACAGGGCAAACAGTGTTGGTGCCAGAACACATCCTTGTTTCACCCCACAGCTGACGGGGAAGAACTCGGATTGCTCGCCATTTTCAGTGATGCAGCATTGCATGTCGTCATGCAGTAGTCTGAGAAGCCGCAGAAACCTATCCGTGCATCCTAGCTTCCCCAGAACAAGCCAAAGTGCCTCACGAGGAACACTGTCAAACGCCTTCTCTAGGTCAACAAAGCAGAGGTACAACTGACGACCTTGTTCTCTGCTTTTTTCCTGAAGTTGACGCACTGAAAAGATAGCCTCACAGGTGCCCCGATCGGGTCGGAAGCCAAGTTGTGTTTCCGGCAGGACCCTTTCCGATAATAGCCTTAGGCGATTTAGAAGGACTCGAGCAAAGGCCTTCCCAGGCGTTGAAAGAAGAGAAATGCCACGATAAGAGTCACATTCAGAACGATCACCCTTGTTTTTGTACAGGGCTTGAATGCGAGACACCTTGAAGTCAGCTGGGACTCGTTCTTCTTCCCACATACGTACAAACAGTTCCCATACAAATGTGTGTAACTCGATACCGCCGCACCTCAGCAACTCACCCGGTATAAGGTCAATGCCAACTGCCTTTTTATTTTGTTGTTGTTTGATGGCAGAGATGACCTCGTCACGCAACAGTGGTGCATCCAGCTCAGTACATAATGGGAGTTGTGGCAGTAGACTAATGAACTGGAGATCGACTGATCGGTTTACATTTAGCAAAGAGTTAAAATGTTGTACCCAGCGCTTGAGTATTTCCTCCTTACTAGTAAGGAGTTCTCCATCTATTGCTTTCAGGGGCACCCTCACTCGATGACACCCTCCAATCATCCTACGTACCTCGCAGTAGAACTCCCCGAGCTGATTTGTATCTGCGAGCCACTGCATGTGAAGAGCCTTGTCCCGCCACCACTTGTCCTTGATCTGTCGGGACAACCTACGTAGTTGAACGTCACTTTCTCTGACCGCCGCTACACTCCCACCTCGCCGACTGTGCTGTTTCAAGAGGTCACGATGTTTGTCGAGTGCCGACCTAAGAATTTCGTCGTTCTCATCAAACCAATCCTCGTTACGACGGTCTTTTCGACCCAAGGTAGCGGAAGCTGCTTCCATGAGATGAGACGACAACGTTTCCCAGGCTGCAACTACATCGCCACTATTATTACTTTCCAACAGCTTCTCAGACAAGGTCTGAGCGTATTTCTCCCTCACCTCGCAATCTTTCAGCTTTTCCAAGTTCAGTGACTTAGGCTTTTTTGCTCTAGATCTACGTGGTTTTCGGAGGCTGAGTCGTAATTTAACTACAATGAGTCGGTGGTCAGTCCAGCAGTGTGCCCCACGCATAACACGGGTGATCTGCACTTGTCCAATGTCTCGTTGCCGTACGATAGCATAATCGATCAAGTGCCAGTGTCTGGATCTTGGGTGCATCCACGTTGTTTTGTGCTTAGCGGCAAGCCGGAACATTGTGTTCGATATTGCCAACTCGTATTGAGCACATAAGCTGAGTAGCAACCGACCATTGCAATTCATGTTGCCAACTCCGTGTCTACCTAGGACTTTAGGCCAACCCTCATAGTCTCGTCCGACTCTGGCATTGAAATCACCCAGCAATAGAAGCTGCTCTCCGTTGTTAATGCCATCTAGACATCGAGATAGTTCGTCATAAAATTTTTCCTTTATGTCATCAGACTTATCTAGGGTAGGAGCATAGACACTGATGACGTTCAGATAGTTGTTATGGTCCAGGTGTAGGCGCAACGTTGTCAGTCTGTCCGAAATGTGTATAGGATATTCATCCAAGTGCTTCACAATGTCGTTTTTGATGGCAAAGCCTACACCTGAACGCCTAGATTCGGAAGCAGCTGTCCCCTTCCAGAAGAAAGTGTAGCCACCTCCATCCTCCACCAGTTCTCCTTCCTCAGCAAGATGTGTTTCGCTGAGAGCAGCAATATCCACGCCGTAACGACGAAGTTCACGAGCTACTACGGCAGTTTTACGTTCAGGACAGGCGTTACCATCACTATCAATAAGCGTTCTTACATTCCACGCTCCAAAAGTCATTGTTGATATTTTTTCTCCTTTTTTTCTGTATCGTCGACCACGTATTTATTGATGCGATGGCAGCCGCGGTTACTACCACCTCTCCAAATAGGAACGAGCATTTTTTAGGGCACCTTTTCTAGCCCCCTCCTCGGCTGAGCGAGGAAAGCAGTGCCTCCCTAAAAAGGGCTGCTTTGTAATCCTGGGTGCTGCCGAACTCACACTGTCGCCCCAGTTTGCAATGTGAAAGCGACCACGGCGTGTACTCACACCCCCAAGATCACCTATGTGCAGGATTCAGACAAAGCCCGACTGCATCATGCCAGACCTGTCTACTTCATCCCATCGCCACAGGATTTAAGCGCATTCGGAGTCCTTTTAACGGAAGCGGTCAGGTGCGCAGGATATTTTAGATGCGCAAACGCTCGCGCAGACGCAGGCGCACACTCTCATCCTCACCCTCCTTGGTCCAATGGAACGGACTACCTCTACCGTCGCCCTAGGCCATCCACCTTGCCTTGCTGAGTCGCCGAGTCCACCAATCCCTGTTGCATATCTGCGTTGGGTTGCCTTTCTCGCCGAGACAGACTTTTTGAGTCATGCGAGAGGGAGCCGCGTCTAACTTGCCTACTGAGTTGGCAAGCCCCTTCTCCAGGTTTAGCCCGTGAGCCGACACGGTTCTCCGGGGTGTGGCCGCTGTACTCAGACAGCTACTAGGAGCCACTGGAGAAGAATTTATGAACTAGCAGCGTAATTATCACATCCCTGGTACTTTTTGAAAGTCGGCTGTCAGAGATAGACGCTACTACTCCACTACACCCCTATTACTACCCCCTTATACTTACTGAAGTTATATACGTATTGAATACTTTAAATACAACTGTTTTTGAAAAAGTACAAAATAAGTGTACGTCTTTTCACATAAAGTTGAACGTAATTGTACTCATAAAACCGTACCCGTCTGACCTAGTAACCCTGAGAGTCTTCCTTATTACAAAATAGTCTATCCCACAAAGTAATGTATTTAGATAGGTACATGTTGTATTTTGCAGAATGGAATATTTACTTGTTACAAACAATTAATACATTGTGTGTTCAACTAAAAGGTTTACAATCTCTGCTCTACGCTTTCCCTTTGTTGACTTATCAGCATCTTGTAACAATATCGGTTGACCTACATGCTAACAGAACATTAACTTTTTCTAAATACAGTAGCAATACCTTCCAAAGTTTGACCACGTTATATATTTATACTTTTCTGAGCCTATGTACACACATTTCAGCTCCCCAGGAAGTTCATACAAACCTACTCTCTTACGCATCATACATATTCAATTAGCAATCATACATATTCACAATACATAAGTGTGAAAGAATTTAAAAACAAATAACTCAAGGGTGGAGGGGGGATGGAGTCTTTTGGGACTGCCAGTAGAAGTGAAAATTAAATAGTAACTTGTCAATGGTATTGTTGAGATATCAGAATTTTTATTCTTATATTGAGTCCGCGCTAGGTGACAATAACGCGAGTTCCATGACTTTTTCACCTAAAAATTGCTCAACGAAAAGTGTTGTACTTGAAATTCTATACCCTATTCACTGTTAAATCGATCGGGTTATTTATGAATATGTAAATGACCATGTCAATCTAAAATCATACATTATATACCCTATTACAATTGTCATAAAACCTTAATTTCATTATGCTACACGTCTTTCGAACTGAAGTTTAAATATAAAAACCATTTACATTAATAGGCTATTTAAAAATTACTACAATTGAAATGAATATACGTTACACTTAACGTCTTATTTTGCAAATTGAGTAATACCAGTGTCATTAATTATGTATGTATGCAGGCACGCGTGTACATATGCCTTAGGTATAATTATCGTACGCGTGTATGTGTTAATTGCGCGTGGAAGTTAAGAAATGGCATGCTTGTGCGCATAATGTTTGATCAGTTTCCGTCAATAATCTGATAGTTCAAGGTGTCAAACGCTACATAAGAGAAAATAATTAAGAAGGAATTTATAGTTCAATGGTACTTAAAAAACGTTAATTTACGAAACCAAACAATATTCATATTTCATATCATTGGATTTATTAGAAATCAAAATTAGATCCCGATATATTTTAGGGGATAAAGATCCTCGTTCCTGGGCGCAAACCTGCGTGAAAATTTATGTTAGCCGATGTCCTTGAAGAAGTTATCCTACTATGGTGAGCTCCAATCGTACCTATACGTATTATAGTAAAATTGCTAGGTCCCCAATGATCATAACTGAGCGCGATTATGTGATATCAACCAAAGGAGACCTACGGACAAGGATGCCACATATTGCAATATCAAAGTAATCAAGTATTTATAGAAACTGAATTCTATACTTTTGTCTCTGGAAATGTATAGACCGAGGGGGTCGTAGGTGGGTAACTGAGTGCAGGCTAAGGCGACCTACAAAACGGCCATTAGGTTTTTAAGACATTTTCTCCTAACATTCCATAATAGCCCCGGTGACAGTACCCATGGGAGTTTTCACACGACAAACGAAACGGTATATGTTATATCTCGTAACTGTATACGTAATAACCTACTGTCTAATGGTGTTAACTTAACGGAGCCATTATTTTGAGAAATATTTAATAAAATAAACAACACTTCCCCCTTCCTTTGTACCTACTTTTCGTTGCTAGTTCTAATATTCAAATTCTTTTACTATAATATGAAATAATACGGGTCACGTTGAAACTAATGTGTGAAACATAATTAGCAAGAGTTTTTTATACAAATGGTCAGGTGGCAGACAAGCACACGGTACACCTGTTGGAAAACGATCACCGTGATACGTTAGCAACACCAGGGACGCAGAACTCGTGCTGCTAACCCTGTATAAATTTTCTCTCTTGAAAAATCCCATGTTGTAGTCGTTTTTAAAAATTACAGCAGCTTATAAGTTATAGCTATTTCGTAATTATTGAATAAATTTATTAAAATGTTGTTGTAAGAGTAATAAAACGAACAGAAATTTGTTATCACTCAGCATTTTTCTACAACTTCTTTTGACATTATAAATTCATCAATCACACATGTCTAACACATACAAATGGATTCAAAGAATAATATGAAATACGCACAATAGCATGTCAATTACGTAGCATTCCAGAGTCCTTACATAGCGATGACATTAACTATTAAATAAATGGCCGTAATATTGCTCTAATGACACAAGCTCAATTTCAACCGACGTTTCCGATAACTTTCGTCGTCATTCGCTGTGCTATACGTAAAAACTTTCGCTGCTCGATGGTATTTTATCTCGAGCGAAGCGGTTACTATTACGTCAGAAGGCCTTCGGGCCATTCATGATGGATGTTATGTTTTGCCATTTCGTAATAAATGTTTTATAATAACACTAGACACAAATCTAGTTTTCTTTGAGATTACCTAGTCGTCATTTGTACTTATACTTTTATTCTGAAAGTGAGCGAGCGTTTTACATTCTAGAGGTGATTTTTTTACATCATGTATGGCAGACAAGCACACGGTACACCTGATGGAAAGTGGTTACCGTAGCCTATGAATGTTTGGAACACCAGAGGCGTTACAGTCGTGCTACCAACCTTGTAGAGGAAAAGAGGAACAGGACGCAAGGGTTTATACCATCACATGGTAACAACTTAAGCCCTCGGTCTTCTGCCAACGACACAAATCCTCTAAAGTGAGCTATGGCTACCCTACTCACCGCTGGAAACACCACACATATATTCTGTTGTTCTTTCTCGGCTATTTCCTGTTATAGTACAGAAGTATATTGTAGATTAAGAGAGTTCATTATTCGTATAGAAAATGTAAATAATCAAACATAACGTATGATATTACACTGATCTCAAAATAAAAGTAGGCCAACATCTCTCATTCTAATGTGATAACGAAATTACAACAAAAAGCTCATCACGTACCAGCGATTGTGTAAATTGGCCGATTGGTGATGTTAAGCAACTACTTTGTGGTTAATATTTAATAATATAGCTATATTATATAGAAAAGAAATTCCGCGGTATCTAATTAACTTTGAGGTCTTGGACTAATCAGGAAATGTCGGTTTATCTCAAATTGATCTTACAAAAACTCGAAGATAGTTTTCACATTGGAGGAAGCAAAGATTCACTTTTACTTTTAATGGTCTTGGTAATTATCCTGCAATTTTTTTATTATAATATATGCTTTCAGTAAATTATAACAACATTTACTCCATATAATTCTTCTTTTTCATCTAGTCGATGGCTGGTAATATTTCATATATTTGAAATACTCAAGCTTACAAATATTCAAGTTCACGAGCGAAAAATCATTATTCTATCAATGTGGGTCGAATTACAATTTTGCCTACTATATTGGAGATGGTATCATGAATTTATTACAACTATTATAAATTTTATAACCCATAGAAATACCAAACTAAAAGCAAATATGAATGGCAAATGAAGTTATTATTTTATAACCTTCTCATAACCTTTATTATCGTGGGACAGTTAATTCACAAATTAAGTGTTTAACAAAGGAGAATATCTAACAATGTTACGGCCAGTAGTGCACGAGATAATAATCTCAAAAAAGAATAAATATCTCATACAACTGGAACTAGGTCTTCTCATGACCGTGAAATGGTCATTACGAGACATATCAAAACAAGTTAATACACTTAAGATTAACTGTAAAATCATTGGTCATGAATGTTACATAACTGCTCATTGAAATTATTTACAATGCTATTATGGACTTTGAAATAGTTACCGGTACATTTTCTCTATAGAGTTATTAATCTTGATTACCAGATCACAAATACTAGCCTCTAACTTGATAGTGCATAGCGTTTGTACAGCTGTATTAACTTAGCTTAACATTGTCATGGTCATGACTTTGATTTTATAACAGTAAACATTTAACTATTACTTTCATTTCACATGTGTGTTCTAGTTTTTTTGCCACCTCATTAACACTTTCACTGTTACACTAGACATGTTTCATAATAACATATTCTGCTTATCTACTGTATATTGTTAACCGTCATAATTTATTGTTACTACTACTATCATTACACTACCTCACACTATTTTATCACGCACTACTTTGTTAATAAACATCTTCTCTGATAGTTCTTTCCTTGGCCTTATTCTCTTTCTATTTGCATACTACCTAATCCAAATCCATTTGGATTTATTTCTTTTTTCTTTCTGTTTGATATGATCACTTTTCTGTTCTTTGAGTATCTATTTTCAAAATCAATAAATATTGGAAATGAATTAATCTATTTTTTTTATCAATCATTTCTTTCACAATAATGTTGTATACATATTTATTGATAATATTACCTTCAGGCTTGTTGTCATACAATTTTCACCTTATAATGCTATGCTTCACGTATTAAATGCGTTTCCTTCTTTGAAATCACTCTATCAATATATGAATATATTTTCGAATTCCAGGTAAGGTCAATGTTTGGTAAAAATGACAACACAACAGAATTAATGCTACCAATTCTATTAGATACGGCCAACCTATTTCGAAGAGCCCTAAGGTCAGGGAAGGAACCTCGTGAAGTTAAACAACCATACGAACCTGCACCACAACAATTACTAAGACGATCAGACACAGAAGACTATGAATTAGATGACGAACCATTTGATATGGTTTTTGAACATTCCACTGTAGATAGCCGTAGGCTTATTGAAAGGGCGAACACTAATCAGAACTACAATAGAAATATACAAAACATGCCTAGATTCAGAGAACTTAGCAATAATACAGACATTAAAACAGATGTAAGTAAAACTTATCATAAATATTCATAACGTTTAATAACGTGTGAAATATTAAATCATTGACAATACTCCACAACTACAAACTCACATTAGTTTACTCTACCAGTATCGCACATATAATCCATAGATCGTTATTCATTAGACATGTATTTTAGAACATATGGAAGACAAAAAATTCTTTTGCAATGTATAAAAATATAAAGTATGTGAGAATATTTACATTGTGTAAGCATGTACGTACATGGGTAACTAGATACAATACACATAATAGATATGGCAGGTACCCAAGATTGCTGATGGTTGAGCGTAGGCGACTCGGACGTCGGAGGTCGCAGATTGACCTTCGTCCCCAATGAGCCTGGGGGTAACGGGTGGAGCCGCCTGTCACCCTAGCAGAAGCAAGCCGCGGCAGGCCACCGCCGCCGGTTGCAAAGTACCCCATACCCGTTGGCTAAACGGTGACACTGTGGGATCATTTTGAAAGAGAGAGCTCCGGATATGCGGGTGTGCGAGGGATATGTTCCCTATTTACTCACTCCCGGCAACTAAAGACCCAAAGCCGGTGTGAGTTTTAATCGGTTCGGGTCCGACGTAACCTCTCACCGGCTTCTGTATCCGTGGGGATTTCGAGCACGAAAAAGAAAAGAAAAAAGGATTAGGGATAGAATAACAGGAGTTGCATCTACCAACAAACTGCGATGCAGTTTGGCAAACTTTGATTTAATAGCTGTAAATTTTTTAAACCTAAATCAACGTTTTTCATCTCATTTCATTTCATATAACTACAACTCTAACAAAATTTCTTTCAGAATAATGCCACTCTGTTACCTTCAACAACAACTGAGTCAACGACTTCATCAATCAGAAATATATATTCTAACATATCAATGCTCGATAATGAAACTCTGGACTTGGCGACAGATGCAACAAATCAGACATTGGCTCAAGACCTACCGATTGCTGAGAAACTAAGGTCATCGAATCGATATAATGAGAGAAAAGGTAAAATAAATAGATTATATTTATACTATTGAATGATGGCACTTGGTGGAATTTAGTGTTATACGTTATTGATAGCTGTGAATGTAAACCTTTGAGAAGGCGAGGTGAAATCGGTTAGGTACAATAATAAACAAGTGTGTTATCAATAATGCAAAATAAATAATCATAAGCATTGATCTTTTACTTCATGTAATATTATTTAGATGTTAAAATTAGGCAATGATTTCTACATCTATCTTCATTTTAAACAACTTTTATTTCTTTCACATAATTTACATAGAGAAATATATTTTAACCAAAATCAAGTGGCTTGTGCTTGGGTTGGATTTAGGTATTTTTAGGTCACAGTCATCATTTCTCGGTGAAGTAACTTGCTACCTTTCTAGTAATGAAAGTGAACATGGATCCTGACATATTGAGTTATACTCGTATAGACGTGATAACCATTCTATATATAACTACTTCCTCTGCGGCACCATTAAGTCTTGGAATTACTTACCAGCAAAAGTACCCGGGACTGTAGGAAGAAGGAAACACAGTCCCGGGTACTTTTAACGGGGCGTGAAAAAGCATCTGATGACGCCGTTAGCACCACCATTGTAATACTGTACAGTACATGTTTGTAATGGTGACCCTCTTTCCTGAGATTTTGCCTTCAGCTTACCATCAGGCGAGGTGAAGTCAAATTGATATGCCATGAAAACATGTCATATAACGAAGTTTTAATGTGCTCAAAATGGCTAGCTATATTATAGAGTATTGTAGAAAAGTGACTGATTAAAATTTGTACCTTGCTACTTTTTCATATAACAGTATCACCATTCCGCCGTGGTATCTACGCGCCCAAATTACAAACGCAACTTGCCAGACGCACCACGACCGAGCCTCCGCAGCCTATAACTAGAAGAAGACCTGCTATTCTTGGACAGACCCCAGTCAAAAGAAAATTACCAATTGCCACGGCCGAAGCGAACAAATGTGAACTGTTCACCAACAATTTATGTTTGAACTCTGATGATTACCCTACGTAAGTACATTATACATATATTTATTCATTTAACACACACGGTCACTACTTTTACATGGGACCCCTAATACGATAGTGCTGTAACCTAAAATTAACATTTTATCTTAACCTAAATACAATATATTTATGTTATTACAATTTACGCGATATACAAATTACGCGCCGCGGTAGCCTAGTGGTATAGGTAATGGATTGCTGAGACGAGGTCTCGAGTTCGATCCCAGGTTTACCATGGCACACACCAATGACTTTTCGATGCTTTTCGAAGTTATGTGTGTATTTATCGCAGGTTTATAAGTGCCTCGGAGAGCACGTTAAGCCGTCGGTCCCGGTTGCCATACAAACATCTATGGCAGTCGTTACGGGTAGTTGGAGCCCTCAAAAGTCCAACCAGCCTAACTTGGAACTTCGATATCGCCATTGGTCATTAGACCATTGGTTGTGGAGGTCAGATGGCAGTCGCTTCACGGAAAATATCGAAGTTCAGCCGTTAGACTGGACTGGAGTTAGACTGGAAAGCCGACCCCAACTGAGTAGGGAAAAAGGTTCAGGGAATGATGATATGTTATTACAATTGACAATACGCGGTCCTAGTGAATTTAAACAGATTATATGTAGTTATATAAATGACCACAGATTTATAAATAGTTACTCAGTGACATCGCATTGAACGCATCGGTGGTGCCAGTTTCAGCAATATATTATATACTGTAAAGTCTCAAGAAGATACAAGATTTTTTTAAAGAATATTAGCAACCTGAATTACTAATATCCCTGTAAACCCTCCAGCTTAACTCAATGGCTTGTGTTAGGAGTGGGTTCACGTCGGTAGTGTAATGACCAGGATTCGAACCCGTGACCTATTAATCGTAAGGGCTTCCGATCTCTCCGATCCGATTCCGACCCCTAAACCTCTAAGTTATCAACGCTGGAGATGAGTTTCTTTTGTGTGATTTTCTAACTGTACCGTTGAATATTATGGGTGATAATTATAAGTACAGTTAGAAAATTACTTAACTGAAATATTCAACTATAATACAATAGTTAATAAAAATCGTAAAGTGAATGCAATTTACCATGTAAATGCACAACCAGTTTAGAAAAGGCATCTGAAGAGGCTGTCAAGCTGAGCACCAACATTGTAACACCGTTCGTGGTTGTAATGGTGACCCTCTTTCCGGAGACTTTGTCTACAGTCTACCATGAGGCAAGATAAAGTCTAATTCACGTGCCCAAGATAAAAAATTGAATTTCGAGACGAATTTTATCAAGCAACAAGATTTCCATAAATGATTTGCATACCAGTAAAAAACAGGATCTATTTCATAACATCTAAGATAATTAAATAATTTCTACTGTGTATAATTGAGCAAGTTCTGCTAAAATTGCATGTTTCCTTTATATTTTTGGCACAGTACTCACATGTTGGCAAGTTGCATAAGTAAAAGGTCGTATAGAAAGCAGTTGCAGCGAAAGCCATTCTTGTCTCGTGTAGTTTGCAAATGTCATGTCATTTACGCTACTACATATATAATCACTATTTTATAAACCGGTCAAGTACGAATCAGACTTCGCACCGAGGGATCCGTATATTCCGAGGGATTCGTTAATACAGCAACCATAAGAAGAAAAGTGGAGAAGCGGTTGTCATGTTGTATTAATATGCTACATAAACGTGTGCAGCTTTTAATTGAATTTGATTTTTTCACAGTTTCTAGGTGGTTAGGTGGTGTAGTAGTATTATGTGTGCTAGCTTTTTTTAAATTTTGTAGTTGTTGTGACAACCAACCTGAGCTTTCGGTATGAATTTCCGTTTCCGTTTGGCACCCAAAGTAAAATAATAATAATTATTCCATTTTATACATAAAGCTATTATAACAAGCGTAAATGGAGCAACAGTCTCCGCATTACTTTTTATGACAGTCGGTTATATCTGATCAGTGTTGAGAGGCTTAAAAAAACAATTTACTAGGTTCATATATAGTATATCACTCGCACTCTGCAAACGTCTATAGATAGACCACCATTACCACTTTCCATCAGCTAGACCATGTGCTTATCTGCCACCTAAGTTGTAATAAACAGTAATCAAATCGGATAATATAGTTATGAAAATGTAGTTCATATAAATAATATATTAATATATTCAATAAGAATAATATATTCAATGTAGATAATATATTCAATAAGTTCCCTATTATTTCTCTTTTGATAATACGGTTTTATATTGCAATATAATTTATGAAGTAAAAATTATGAGTTATAAATTATACCATAAAAATAATCAAATATAATTCATTAAATAATAATCGACTATGATATTACTTACGAAATATCTCTCGCCTACTTTATGTAATTTTTAAATACTCTGATTTATTTGCAATAAAATATCGTTAAGATCATTATAACGCAACATGTAAATTAATTAGATTATTAACTATGTAATCAAAACGTACTTACACATTATTTGCATAATGCAATCTTGAAACGTATTTATGCGTAAAATGAAAACTAGCTTTCTAAAAAATAAATTAATCTAGAATGCATTTTAATCACCTTTTACTAAAATGTTTAAAGATTATAATAAACTAGCTGACCCGCGCAACTTCGTCTGCGTCACTCCGTTCTTGCAACATTTTTCACTTCTGCTCCGCACTAGTTGATTGTAGCATGATGTTATATACATATAAACCTTCCTCTTCAATTACTCTGTCTATAAAAAAAATCGCATCATAATCCGTTGCGTAGTTTAAAAGATTTAAGCATACCAAAGGACCTAAGGATATAGGGACAGAGAACGCGACTTTGTTAAATAATGATGTTCTGAATAAAGCAGGTGGGGTAGACTGAGGCAGACGGAGGACCGGGTGCTTTGCCGTACATTGAGAGAAACATTTGCCCACCAAGTTGACAATGATTACGTTAATTGAGTAATGTTACCTTACATTTTTGAAATGGCTACTTGACACCCTCCGGTACTTTTTAAGCCACCATTCCACGTTGCGAGGTGGGTAATATTGCAGGCACGTTTAAAATAGTATCAGAATCAGAATCGAAATCAGAGTACCCAATGACGTAACGATTCAGTCTTGCTTGCACTGGGCTTATAGCCAGAGCCATCTTTACGAAACTGATCTCTAATTAGCCAGGTTAGGCGCCTTCAATGTACATTAGTTTTCTGTAGCTGAAGAAAGATAGCTAAAAGTTATATAACACTAACCTAGTTTTTTTACACTACTTTCAGTGACGCCATAGTTCAGTCAATAAGACGGAACAAAGCCGCGGCCGCAGCTCTTCTCGCTGACTACAGGGACCCAGCTGAAGGTGTCATTGATGGAGTGACAGCAGCTCAGGAGGCTAAATACAATGAACAACATTATTTGGTTTCTAACAGGTGAATATTATAATATATTGCGAGTGAAAAGTTAAAAATTACATATAACTTAGCAATTATTGTCTTTACTTTGTTAACATTTTCAAATTTCATCAACAAATATCAATATTATAGCTAGTTAAATTGTAACATTTTCGTGACTTCGCTTCGTTTAAAAATGACAAAATATCCTTTCCGAAATAACCGACTAAATTCTGCGTACTATGCCTTTCGTATTGATGCAATTTTTTAAATGGAGTTAACAAATAGAGCTAGGTTGAGTAATAGATTTCACTATGATATTTTTAGCTACATAATTACAGTAAAGAAGTATATAAAAGATATTATTATGTTCTACAAATAGACTAGATATTATAAATCGAATAAAATATTGGCAAAATAAAATCTTGATACATAACTTCAACATTACTTGTACATTCACATATTCAATTCCGAAGATTCAAATCGACAAGGTTCCAATTTATTCTTCTTAATAAATGAAGAAGATGATACAAAATTATTAATAAATTTTATAACAGACGAGGTGATACTGCCAACCGAGATTTTGCGAGTGCCGGAGAAGCAGGCTTCATGTGTCCAAGCACCGTGAAATACGCGCGACCGCAGCGAGCCAGAGCCACATCTGGGCTATGGAAGTACATTGTCAACACCGGAGAACACACTCAAACCTTGAGATTAGAGAAATGCTTGTACGTATCTAATCGATGAAAATTACAGTAAGGCCGTTAGTCATGAGTCTAGACTTGAAACTAATTTTAAGTATATTGAGCGGCGAATTTATGAACGTAAAAATCTCACTCACCTTTAGTTATAGAATACGATCGTACTAAGAACTAGACTCAAGTCGAGATTTACAGACCTTTGGATGAATTAGAAACTTTAATTTATCGGGCATTAAAATTAATATTTTTTTGCTCTATTTCCCTTGTGTGCGTGTTTTTGTCTTAGGAGAAAGTTGCGTCTTCAGAATTTACAGACCAATTTTTTTAAAGTCCGACCTTTATTAAAAAAATATTGAAGTCATAAGTTTTTAGTTAAGTATTGATACTTTTATACTCATTATAGATGTCGTGACAAGAAGTGGGAAAATCACTTCATATTTCACAACTGGAATATAATTAAATATACACTAAACATTAGTCAGGATTACGATTTCGAAAATGTTATTATTATGTCAACATAATTAATTGTTTATTATTTCAAAATAATAAACAATTAAACATATAATAATATTACTGTTTAATTACCATTAACAAGGACAAAACATTACAGTTCCAGTTACATACTAATAAACATCATTATTTACTTTAATATGAAAACAAAAACATTGGCACAATTACCAGTTCTAAAAACTTTCCATGTGACCTAGGTAGCAATAAAATTGCAAAAGAACTTACTAATTTAAAAAAAAAACATAATTTAGTAAACGCGATCATAGAAAACGTAACTAATGACAATGACCAAACAATATCATTATTATAAGTAGTTAATAAGTTACAGTTATGCAACTACTGACAAGTATTTTAAGTGGTCGACCTGATATTTCAACAACTTACGCATTTTGCTTTATACTATAATAATAGTACAAAAAAATAATTGTTTTCAACATAGTTTGCTATTTTAATAATCACTACGAAAAGTGCAAAAACTTTTTTGCATACGTGGCTGGGTGGACTCCCAGATACACCTTGACCGGTTGTGGCCATAAACCATAGAAAACCCCATCGCATTGTTGGGAATCAAAATTCTACCTCCCCTATGCGGGCAGATAATGACTTGCTTCTGATTGGGTATGCTTCTGCTGGAGCGACGGTAGACCTCACCTATTTCGGTAGTTTAATTTTATGATATCTGAAATCTTATTGCTTGATACTTATTTTTTCAGAAAACCAAAAGAATCCTGTACTTACTTAACGGATAACTTCAAATCAAAATGTGTTCAAGTATACAATTACCATCGCTTGCTAACTTGGGATCAGCAGAATGGTCTGCACATGGATATATTTAAGGTAAGATGCCATGATTACAACCAATGCTTGCATTTTGCAGCCAAAGCTTCGTTCTCTAGTAAGAGCAGGTGTCCCAGCATATCCGGGGAAAGATGGGAACATCGCAGTTCACCCGAGAAGACCTTCGATGGCCTTGGGTCAATCAGTGCGTAAGGGAAAAATAGGTCTCCGTTCCTGTACTCTTGCTCTTACTGTGGCATACCTTTGCTTTTGCGAGACCGAAATAACCGAATACCTGCTGATTACAGCAGGTATAACAGCTAGCTGAGGTATATTTGGACCCTGAAGATCTTGATGGGGTCCCAAACAAAATTTATAGATTATTTTTTTATCACCGGCAAACAAACCCACTGCCCCCATGTTTCTACTAATATTAAAATGTAGCAAGACTTAATAGATATGTTACTTTTCGCGCTATTATACTTAATAGCTAAATATATTATAGTCACTATAAAACAGATTTATAACACTTTTCTTCAAAATTAATATTAGAAATGACTAATGCTATAAACAGAATATTAAACAATTATGTACAAAATATATTTGTACAAACCTATACCATTTATTAATATATACAGAAATAACAATACAAAAAGTAAAAATTTACATAAGGATAGTCTGTTTACCGGATGAACAATTTGATTATCCCTTATACAAGTTATAAAAACTTAATATTATTATAATAAATTTGAGCAACTGAATTACTAAGTTTTATTATTTTTAGGTGCCAACATGCTGTTCCTGCCACATTGAAGGATACAGTGTTTCATTCCCACCACTAGGACACAGACTACATGAAACATCTTCTGAACACTTCCCAGGGGAAGATTTATCTGCAGAACATGGAAACCATGCCTTTGAAAATGTGCAATCTTCTATTCTTAAACCTAAGATAAAAGCACCGCCGTTCAACCTTAACAAAGATTCATTACCACCTTTTTCTGATCACAAAAAGCCCTTGGAGTCATTTTCAGACTCTCAAAACTTGATAACAGGAAGTCACTATAATAAACAACGCGATAATGATGAATCTTTACCTTCAAACCCTATCGATTCTTACGGAAATACATATTTTCCCGATTCTTTTAATCAGGCAAGTAATGTGAGACACGTTAAACGACCACCTAGTGCGAGAAATCCTTCACAAAACTTTAATGATATAACGCTGCCAAGTTACTTGGAACCACCCACACCATCAGCCACTGCAACATTTAATTTCGTCAAAGACACTTCACCAAAATACAAACTTGCGGGAAATCACTTCAAGAGAGCCCAAACTAGGCCAAATTATGCTAACCGCAGGCCCATAAGGAAAAAAATATCTGGTGGACCTGACGATTTAGTTTCAGCCGGATCGCAAGCTGTGGAATCTTACCCTAATGACAATGATGAATCAAAAGAGGAAGGAAATGGTTACGAAACACCTGAAATTGGACAAGCTTCTGTCATAACTAAAAGTAGAATTACTATTGCACCAAAACTACATGCAGTGATACCAGAAAAAGATGTATCAAACGACGAACCGAAGCATTCTAAAGCGGACAATGAACATTCTGGAACAAGTAATGGTAGAATAAATTATAACTATCATCCAATCATAGATTTCTTTGACGAGGACAAAGAAATAGAAACAGATGAAACTATAGACCGAGAAGATGTAGAAGAAAGTTTTACACCAATTTCGGAATCTGATTGGAAACCTATTGACCACCCACCTTCTAGAAGTAGCCAAATAAATACAGTTGGAAGAAAAAAACATAAATGAATTAAATCTTAAAAGTTTTAGGTTTAAGATATACCTATATAATAAAAAATAATGAATAATTGAAATATAAATAAAACAATTATTCCTACTTTGCTTAGGGTGTCTTTCATTTGTATTATTACGTCATAGTTGTAGTAGTTTAATGCTGTTAGGATAATATTGTATGTAGTTTCATTAATCAAACGAGACCAAAACGAAGATGCAATGTAAATTAATAATATTTATTGTTAAATTAAATACTTGTAATTTATTTAACTTATGCAAAGTTTCTGCTTATGGATAAGATCTGTGTTAATTAGTAAGATTCAAAGACTTGCCACTGAAGTAAAATAAACATTTTTAATAATTGAAGTGTTTAATTTTATTGTTAGTTCCAAATGTAGTAAAGCTGGCTAACAAGCCGTAAAATCGAAACTTCGATGTTTTTGGCACATTTATTTCAAGAGACACAACTAGTTGAAAAAGTATGAAAACGATTGTAATGTGTTAATGACTACAAATTTATGTGCTTGAGTTCCGTCTAATAACACATTGTAAACATTTTGTAAATGAGTTTTTATATGTAAATAGTCTTGTTCTTCGCCCAACGTCACGTGAATATCCGTTGGGAGAAAGTGTTTTGAGCCCTAAATCCCCTCTTCTACTTCTCCCCAGAAGAGCCAAGTGATTCGGTGAGTCTTTCCTCTGCCGCACCATTAAAAGTCTTGAAATTCCTTACCAGCTCATGTGTTTTCCTTCTTCCTACAGTCCCGGGTCCTTTAAGCGGGGCATGAAAAAGCATCTGTCGAGGCCGTAAATCTGAGCGCCACCATTGTAACACTCTAGGTGTTTGAAGTGACGACCCTCTTTCCTGAGACTTTACCTTCAGCTTACCATCAGGCGGGGTGAAGTCAAATTGACGTGCTTTACAAAAAGTACTACCGACTGATCCACTAAACTCTAAGAAATACCCATTGACCGTGCCGGCCAAGGGTGCAAATGTAAACACACCACATAAATATTTGACATTGTAATACACAGCCGGTGGCACTACACTTGTACCCAAGTTGCTTAAATGCAAACGATATAGTTAAATAACATTGAAAGTGAAAGCCATACCATGTTGTATCTACAAAGTTGAATGTACTACGTGAAGATATCTGACATTCGATCGAGTTCAGGAGTTTATTGTTACAGCAAACAAAAAGCGCGTTGTGACACCTAGCAACCCAGATGTGCAACGAGACAACTTATTGTGTGATAATAAAGTTGATTGAATCTTTGGTAATGTATTATTCGATATTTTGTAATATTTCATGTTTAGAAAATTGTATTGAATGATCATGGCACGTAACATCGTTACTCAAAATGATGATAAAATGACCTCACTCAACGAAAGTCGAAGTGTAAGATACTAATATCTTATAAATTTTAATAAAATAATGAAGGTTTAACCACGTCTATCTCGCAGTATTATAAATCTACCATAGTTAAGAATAACAATAAAATAACACTAATTTATAAAAAAATACCTTATAGTTCATTCCGACTGCCTACCTATATAAGTAGTTGTGAATTATAGAGATAATTTTAAAAACATTAAGCTGAGTAAAACCTTATAGATCAAATGTTACAGTTTCCAGAAGTATACTTTACCTAATGATTAATCTTGCAATTTGTTTGACACTACAATTAGAATGAAAATGCTGAACATATATTTTATACCAAACTTTATTTATAAAAATAACAAGACTATAAATAGTTTAAATTTATTGTACAAAAATACATCTATCACAGTATTATAGTTAACAGTTAAAAATAGCGAATAATTATAGATGTTTGATAACAAGTCAATTGGATCGCTTTCGACCAGTTAAGCAATACGTAATGTGGCACTTTCTACTACAAACGACTAATTACTTTCAAAAATATTACAATTATTATCAGATATAACTTACGAAACTATAACAATAATTTAGATTTGCTTATTTACCAGAAAGAATAATTGAACCTTTTAAAGGTTATGTTTTAAATTATTTTAAACATGTTTCAACAAATCAAGAAAAAGTACAACTCGTATATAATATCTTTCAAAATGTTGTGCAAACAAGTATATAGTTATATTGGATTTTTAGTTATACTGCAAATACTTGCAGTCTTGTTCGCAAGCATTTCAACATACCGCAAACAAATTGTTTTAAACTTAAAAACAAATAGTTGTCCAAGGTATTAGAAAACCAATTAATACCATTTATTTGGGACCATGGCATCTAAACAGTAATCAAAACATCGGGGACAGTATAAACAAAAAATATAACAATTTAAACAATAAATATCCAAGTAGATTATGCAGTTGCAATACGAATTAATGTCAATATTATTTTTGACAAACGTTGAATTTCGAGAACTAGAATTAATTACACTAAAGTAGGTACATTTTGCCATCAAATGACTATTCAATTACAAAATCACCATGCTTGAAAATAATTTTAGATGACATATTAAATTAAATTTGTTTGCAGTACTATACTTCAACATAATAATACATTCGTTTGCTAGGGTCAACAATATAACCTGGGGTAGTAGTTAGAACAGGCACTGCCTGTACAAAATTATTTAGAAGCACTGTTGCACTTCTTCGAGCTTCTCTTTCAGGATTTTTTACTTTTTCAGCTACTAGTTTAGCGCTCCTGTAATTACCCCCATGTAACCTGTCATTCCTTGCGTTATGTGGTGAAGATTTATAATCATCATCGTGACTTGAATCATCATCGTCATGACGATCATCATCTAGTTCAATCAATTTCTCACTTCTCCTTCCTCCTTGTCTTTTGTTTTCAAATTTAAGATTACCTCCATGCATTCTTGTCTTTGGTGTATTAGCAAGTTCGATCAACTTGGCATTTCTACCTGCATTTCTTGTGCGTTGAATATCACTTAATGATTTCAAATTGCCTCCATGTAATCGTTGTACACTCGTCGGAGCATACTGATCTAGCTCCACACGTCTTCTGTTCTCACTCTGTGAGGCTTCTACATCTTTTATTGGAACATCTGTGCTACTAGCTTGAGCTTGAAGTGTTAACAACTTTAAATCTTCTTTATTCGCTTTTCTAAGGTTTCCACCATGTTTTGGTCCTTTGTCGAGATCTATGTCTTCTCCAAATACTTCTACATCTTCTAATTTATTAATATCTTTTGCTAAATTGTCATCCTTGTAGTATTCTAAACTTCCAGTTTTTTGAGATTTTCTTTTTGGTACTGGCATTTCTTTTATAATTTCTAATTCTTTGATATCTTGCTTGAACTTAGTAATATGTGGTGAAGATTTATTAACAGGTAATTCTTTGTGAATTTCTATTTTCTTTCTTGTTATTACAGGCTTATTCTCGATAGGAGTGGAAGACGTTTTCGTATGTGAAGGAACTGTTGGGGGAGGAGCTTCAGTAGTTTTTAGTAATGAACGCTTTGTTGGTTCAGGTGTGGTAACTTTAGTACTTGATTGACTTGTTTCATCGTCATCTTCCTCCTCATCGTCATCATCATTGTCATCTTCCTCATCTTCATCACTATTGACATCATCAATATCATCGTCTTCATTATCTTCATCATCTTCTTCTAAAGTTTCTCTTGTATACTTGTTTAATTTTTCTCCTTTATCATTATCTTCTTTTTCATACAAAGGCATGTAGTCATTCATATTATGTTTTACTCCAATTAAAGCGTCTATTTCCATTTCCTCCTGTTCTGTATCTACTTCATCATTATCATTTTCGTCGCCGTACTTTTTTGTATCTGTCATCAAAGTACTTTCAGAGGTCTTTTTTTTCTTTTCTCTAAATTTGGGTACATTAGGGTGATCTTCGTCCTTGTATTTTTTTATTACAGATGGTTCTGTTACATGACCAATTTCTTCATGTTTCTCATTTGGTTTGTAATTTCTAAATCTTGTAACTAGCTTTAGACGATTTGGCTGAGCTTCATTAGTATGCTTGAGTGAATTTTCAGTTGTCGTAGACACTTTCATCCTCTTCCTAAATGCTGGTTTAGGCGTTGTAGTAGTTGTAGTAGTAGAAATAGTAGTAACATCTACATCACTTTCTTCCTCTTCTTCATCATCGTCATCATCATAGTCTTCATCACTTTCTTCACTGTCTTCATTGGAGTATTCTTGGACTTTTTCTTTTTCTTCAGAAACTGACGATGGTGTTGTAGATACTGTCTTCCTTATGGTATTGGATGCGGATACTTTCTGAGTATTATCATGAACAGGGCGCACAGAAGCAGTACTATGTCTGAAACGCTGTCGACCTCGAGTAGAAGTCCCGCTTGCTTGTGATTTTTTTACTTCGCCATCCATGTTTTCAGTAGTAGTGCGGGTTTTATAGTCCTCTATTGACATTGATCGCATATTTTCAACTGGAGTATACTCTGATTTATGATTAGTAGGTTTGATTTCATACCTGGGTTCTCCTCTTCGATGATCAACACTAATATCCACAATCGTAGGATTAATATTAGTTCTATCATTTTTCCCAATATCAACATATGTTCGACTACCAATGTTTAGTTTGTTGTCATCATGATATGGTTTAGAAACTCGATCGACCACTCTGCTTGTTTGTAACTGTCTGATAAGTGGACTTATGTTGCTGGTAGTGGTTGTTTTTTTAGAGTCTTGGTATTGAGAATCCCTAATGATCTTGTAAGGCTCGTAAATAAATGGAGTTGCTCGTTTTTTTCTTAGTTTTGGGGGTAATTTGGTTACTTCATCTTTATTTTGAAAGAAATTATAAGTTATATTTGAAGCATCTTGATTACTGTTTAATAAAGTAACTGGCGCTCTAATGTAGCCAAAGGGATATTGCAAATTACTTTTAATATTTGTTAACACATCTGAGTAAATATTTGAGTGTTGTGTATTGTTTGAAGTCAATATGTCTGGAGGATTATAAAGTTTGACTTCAGAACTGTTATTTAATTTATCTAGAGATTTTTGACCTGGGGTATGACTAAGCTTCAACTTATCTAGTAATACAAATATATCAGTGTTAGATCCTTCTTTCAACGAATCTTTGAATTTGTTTATTTGAAAATTTTGGGCAGTTTTCTTTTTAGCATTTCTTAATCGTTCATATATAGAAAGTGTTGGCACAGTAATGGGTTCAGGGTTTGATATAATTTCTTCCTTGAAAAAGGGGCTATCTAAAGGATTTTCACCAAAATATTTGGCTTTGAAGCAATCAATTTTGTCTCCTAGACCGTTTAGATGAGATTTAAGTTTTTTATCATCCTTATCCTTTGACTTGTCATCATCTGCAGGATCCTTTTCAGTGGGATTTTCACCATTTTTCAATTTCTCCGGTATAGGATCCAAATCATCATCAATTTCAGGACATTCTAATGTAGATCGAGAATCATAAAATTCAGTACCACCATTCGATTTTTTCGGTATGAACTTCATATTTTCAGCATATCTTAGCGGAGAATTCTCATGAATTGATTTGATATTTTTAAAATAATATGGATATTTTTCATTTATGTAGTTTTCATATGGTAAAAGTTTTTGTTGTGCTATTTTTAATATCTCGTCTTCAGTTAAGTAAGTTGTATTTAAATTTATGGTTGGTACCTCAAAGTTGACTTCCCTTTTATCTAGGTCATGATCTTTATTATTGTTGTCCATTTCAGTTGCAATTAGAGAATTATTATTTTTATTGTGTTTAGAGATGATTTTTATTGGAGCCACATTATCATTAACGTTTTTTTGTTTATCACCTTCTCGTTTATTGCGGTTGCCTTTGCTAGACCTTCTTTCATCATAAATATCAGCCTCGCTAGATTCATTTTGTTCATTTTCAGAATAATCTTCAGCATTTATTTCTTCTTCATTATCTTCATCATTGTTAATCCACTTTTTTCCATGTTCAATGTTATCCCTGTACTCTGATCCTTTGCCATCTTGATAATTACCAAGAACCGAAGGAATTTTGTACAGTCCTCCACTTTTGACAGTTTCTTTTAGAAGTCCTCCATGTCCTTCATGATCCGAAGCATGTTTCTGTTCTCCAGCGTGATCATATGCAGAATCTTCATATCCTTCTTCACTATAGACAATTTGGGCCTTAGTACTTTTAATAGCTTCTCGCAGTCTTGGAGCATTGACTATCTCTTCATAGTTCTCAGCATCATCAAATGCAGCTTTTCGTGGTAAATGTTTAGTGGTTTCTGTCTTTCTAACTTGAGCATAGTTTTTAACAGGCACAAATTCGTCATTCTCATCTTTAGGATGTGATTCAATAGGTTGTAACTCCAATTTTTGATAGACAATCGGTCTATTTTCTTGAACAGCTTTATTTATGGATTCGTCTACATTGTTTCTTAGTTGCGTATACTTCTGTTTTCCTTTTTCATATATATCGTAACCTTCCACTGGTTCTGAAAGATTCTCATACAGATTTACTTGAGGATATTCATTATGCTCATCGTCATATTTCATCGCATGCTGTTGTCTTAAATTTTGGATGTGATGTTTCAACGGTTTATAATGTAATGGCCTAATTTTAATGTCATGCTGGTTCCATGGGTGCTTAAACTTTTGATTTAATATATGATCTCTGTGACTATTCTGGGGTGGCACTCTGTAATATACTGGACGTCGTTCCGGTCTGTGTATTTCATACGTAGCTGGTACATTTTTCTGAGGGAATAATTTGGCATCAGTTTTTTCTACGCTTTCTAAATATTCGTCATCTGCAATGTTAGGCTTTCCAGCATCTTGTTCGTAAGCCTGTAGTCTATTTTTGCTATTTTCTAAGTCCGTTCTAATTTTACTTAATATTGGGTCCTTATATATATCTTGTAAAGCTGGTTCTTCGGCTTTATAAGGATGAAAAATTTCATAACCTGTAGACCTTGGGTGCACAAAATTATTTGATCCTTCTAACCTTTGATTGTAATTTTGAAATGGCCGATAAATGTTCTTATTATCATTCAACATGTGATGAATACCCAGGACAGGTTTTTTTTGCCCAGTATATGGGTTTATAGGGTATGCTTTATAATGTTGGTGAGGGTTCTTAACTCCATGAAATGCAGCTATATCAGTAGCAAACTGTGGCTTATGTGCTGTATATTGAAAGTATTCAACTGGTATCGACTGAGATTGGTGAAGGTTTTGCACATTTTGAGATCTATTAATCTCCACTTGATCAGTATAGTCATTTTTCACTGCACTATCACCACTTCCTTTCCAAACAGTTGGGACTTTGATAGTCAAACACAATTCACAACATAGAAGCACTAAGAGTCCGGCGACTTTATTCATGTGCATTGTTCACATCACGGATCGCGTCAGTGTCTAGCGGTTGACTGGAGCAGGTCGATGGGCTTCCGAACGGTTTTTATCTCCTCGGTCGTTCGTTGCGGACCGATTGCTTGTCAGCCGATCGCTTTGTCTGTCGCGTATGGTTTAAGAAGTGATCTTAAGCGGATTGAATGTTATTTTTGATTTCACTACTAAAATACCATTTGAGTAACAAGCTAGTATCAATTCCCTCATATCTTATAATCCCATAATCGATAACTAATGAATATTTAAATGCATGTATTTGTTTAAACTATCTCAGTCCGCGTTGTTAATTCGTTTTCATCAGATTTGTGTCCTTCTACATTTACTTGTATTTTATTTAATCGATTAGCCGGTCGCAGTTCACGATTGGACATAGATTTTGGATAAAAATAAATTTTATCAAAATATTGATGTCGCAGAAAAAGTAGTTTTAAAAATCTCATAATTCATATAACTTGCACCAGAACTCTTTTCAATAGAGAAATTAAGAAAAAAAGGTACATGAAAGATAACGAAACAGATAAATGGACAACGTCTGGGACAAAGCAGCCGGATGTTAGAACCTTAAAAGGCCTGTTACGTATGTGTATGATTTATTGTTTTTGTCATTCATATTCTACATAATTGAGAAACTAGCAATAGCAGTGATTGAAATTTTGTTGAAGTTGTTTAATTTTTCATTATAGTCAGCCATTCCTATAATTTACTTATTTACATAAAGGAAAATGATATGAAACACTCACATATTTTAATCACTCCCTCTCCTTTCCCACACAGGACAAGACGTGCAGGGCTTAGATGTCCTCGGTACGATGTACTGGTTTGTGCCTCCTGGGTTTGGTCCATCTAATGAATGCGTGGAAAGCCTCTGATATATTTTGTAATAAAGATTTGGGAGAAAGATAAAAAAAAATGTTTATAATAGATTGAGATAAAGTAGTTATCATGACTTAAATTCATTCATTAAATTACAAATGGAATGTGATAATAAATGTTCTAATAAATATCTGCCAGTTTGTATGAATATTTCAATTTACTCAACTATATAGGATAGCAATCTTAACCTAGTACTTAACCATGGTCGATGTAATATACGATAACTTGTGGTCTGTTTATAATTATTATGGTTCGGTAATACATTATTAAGGTTGCCAGGTGGCTGTAGTGAATATATTAATGATCGGATTATTTAAGGTCACATTTTGAAAGATAAACTCAGTTTCACTGCATTATGTAGTAAGCCTTCACGTAGAACGAAACCTATGCTCGGGCCCTCTCCATGAATAGTGGCAACTCAAAAATGCCGTTGATTTGACAGAAGAAAAACTACATGAAATTTTGTTTTGGATGGACTTAACAGGTAAAGTTTTCCTTAAAATCGCTTCGAGTAAGTACATTCTAGGAAAAACAACTTTCCAGAATATTTATTCATCAAAACAACATCAAAATTAATAATTATTTAACGTCAACGTTTTTATTGGTGACCCTATTTGATAGGGTGTCCAGATCTCGTAAGACGACGATGTAAAAGAAATGTATTATGAAATTGTACGAGCTACCTGTACGCATTTCAGTAATGTTTTGTCGTGTCCAATAAATACAGACTGTTATTAGGTAATTGTTCACCTACATTCTATCGAAAGTAATTCACGCGATCTAACTTCCCATATTACTTGTGGTTACTCAATAGTATTATTATAGGCGTCTATTAAAGTACTAATGGGTTGACCGAATTGTTTGTGCGGTTTTTGCTACCAGTTTATTTTATTACTACACTATATATGTTGACAAAAAACACTATAAATAAGGTTCGTATTTCATAATATTCAAATTTTTTATGTATTTTATATCTTGAAATACGAATTTTATTTATTTTAGCTTTTTTGTCAACATTACTTATTAAAATGAATCAATTCGTAGCATGGTAGAAGCGCTAATAAGTTTTAATTTCTTATATTAGCAATGTTCTTGAGTAAATTTAAAAATTAGTACCTAATCAAATATGTTTCATATGGATATTAAAGTTAGCAAGATATTTAAAATGAGTTGTTTATAATGTCCTTTCGGCACTGTTGCAAATGTCATTTTCATAGAGAGTCATGCATGAATGTGCTCTCGTGTTCAAGCCTGAGTTCAAGTATTTAACGACTGAGGGAAATGTCTCTCTTACTCTAAAATTAATGAATTTTTATGATAAATACTGTAGAATCGAAATAATTTCAGTTTCATCAAAAGATGTAAAACAAGCCGTAATATTTTAAACGTAAACTTTACGAGGTATTCCTCGAAGCGCTCCGATTTTGAGGCGCACCTAATGAGGCGCTCCTTTTTTAATCCTCGGAGCGCACCTTTTAGTAGCGCTCCCGATAACAATTAAAAATATTAAAATTTTATTCCTTGAAGCGCACCCACGTTTAAAAATAGGAAAGAGCATGAAGTGAACGTATTCGATGATCTTCCCTATTTTTAAACGTGGGTGCGCTTCAAGGAATAAAATTTTAATATTTTTAATTGTTATTGGGAGCGCTACTAAAAGGTGCGCTCCGAGGAATAAAAAAGGAGCGCCTCATTAGGTGCGCCTCAAAATCGGAGCGCTTCGAGGAATACTTATACAAATCATTTATTTTCATTCCTTCCTAATTTATTAAAAATATACATTGTTGGACAAAATTTAGCTGTAATAAGCTTTATCTCCGACGCAATGTTTTAACAGTTGGAACTATTCTTTATGTAATGACGTCTGCAATCAGCAAATAGAGCATTTAATTGTTTTCGTTGCTGCAATTTTGGATGTTCCCATTTTAAAATTAGAGTAGTATTTGATACATTTTTGATACTTTCTTGTTTGATGTTTTAATAGTACTTAATCTTACTAACTCACTTTCATCAGTTACTTAATCTTACACTACTAAATATTGATTGTCCTTTTGTCCAGAGTAAAATAAACAGGTACTTTAGTAATGAATCGTGTATTGCGCAGTCCTCTTGATCTTTTGGTGTCAATGACCGAGCTGGTTTTGCCTTCTAACTTATTACAATTCATGATTGGTCAATTATTGCTGGACAATTATTTTTAGTAATCATAAAATCGATTCCAGTTGATTTATGATAATTGACAATACTAATAACGCTATGATCTTAATAAAATTTATTTCATTGTTGCATATGATGTTACTGATTTTATACCCTTAAAGTCAAGTTCACTCAAATTCAGAAATGAAACAGAAGCTCTATAAGAATTTATTACTCAACAGAATTTTAAACTACTAAATAGATTTACAAAACCAGACTAAAACAATCGTGAGAACATCGTCACCATCGAAACAATTGACCGAATCGGTAAAATAAGAAAAACAAAAAACAATTGAACAAACTGTCTCTGAACCATGGTGATCGTTCGGTCATCATTACACAGTTGGCCGTAACGATTGGTTACACCGGACGTGACCGATTTCGTTACCTCTGAACACTTTTTCAACGTTTACTGTTTCATCTTGTGTTGAGAGTTTATTATTTGTTTTATTATTGGTAAGTATTGTATACTTGACGATGTTAGATGATGAGTTTCATGTATAAAAACGATTTTTTATTTTGATAACTAGCTTATGCCCGCGGCTCTGCCCGCGTGGCGGTCGGTTATAGTGATCTAAGCGCCATCTGTGTAACTCAAATTCTATATTACTAATCATAACTCTGGTTCTACTTAAACAGATTGCAATCAAACAAACGTAAGATTTTAAGTTGAACTAAACTCCTTCGAACAAAAAAAACCGCATCGAAATCCGTTCAGTAGTTTTTGCGTCCATCACGGATAAACATAAACTTTTTACAAATTATATAATAGTATAGAAGATAGATAGACAGAAGATAAATGTTTAGATGAAAATTATTGCAATACTTGAATAACAGCTAAACAAGAGTAGGTAACTAGAACAAGCAATAGAAGTTATACTAAAATTAAACCACAAAACTTCCTATAGACCTCAATAATAAAACGAAAACGTAAGTGAAAGATTCTCAGAGAACCAACAACAACGGTGAATTTATATTTAGTTTAACTAGTTGCAAGTGAGTCATTGTAACTGTTGCAACCCTAAGATTGGAAACTTCTGAGTCAAGGAAATCGTTTTTTACATGTTATGTTTTGTAAAACGTGTCTAATTTGAAAATGAGCTGAACCGACTGCTACAATTTCAGAATGAGATACTGTGAAATACAATTACTTAATGTTTGTTTTGCTTCTTTTATTTCCAACTGTAGTTTGTGATCTAAATGTTTCTTATTTAAACGAGTACACATTATTATACTAAATGAACGGTGTCCATTTATTTTTATACTAATTGGTATTGGAATATTATTTTGAAATAAGCGCCATCTATGACAATACCTTAGAACTTGTTGATTGAAAGGCTTACCAAGATTTGTTTGAGTTAGTTGGCATTTTTTTCTTTAGATTCAACTTCATCATGATAGTATTATTATTAAGTCCTCCTACAGTCCCTGGCCCTTTAAGTGGGGCGTGAAAAAGCATCTGTTGAGGTTGTGAAGCTGAGCGCCACCATTGTAATACTGTTCGTATTTCTAATGTTGACCCTGTTTCTTGAGATTTTGCCTTTTGCTTACCATCAGGAGAAGTGAAGTCAAATTGACGTACTATAAAAAATAATAATTACTCGGCTATAATTATTATTTTTTATTTTCATTTCAGAGACCGGGGTCTATTTAATTAATTCAACTTTTTTTATAACACTTAGGTGGCAGATAAGCACACGACCCACCTGATGGGAAGCGGTCACAGTGGTCTATGGACGTTTGCAACACCAGGGAAAGAAGTGCTAGAGCCTCATCCGTAAATAAATAGGTGTACTTGCCATCAGGTGAAGTTAGTTTGATTGGGACTTTATAAATATTTTTGTTTATAATTACTAGGTATCTGATAATTTAGTCTTATGCATGTCTAGGTAGATCCCTCTTTCTTAGCTCTTCCTTTCCTCTTCTTGGCTCTCTTATCTGGACTGATTGACAAAGATGCAGTTGTTTGATGTTACTATGAGATTATTAGATAAAACAACTTCTATTTTTTATTAAGTCGGGGGCAATATCTTACAGCAATCTTTGTGTATCAACCTGAAACTTGAACGTAGATCGTTATTAAGTTAATAATTAACTTATGTAACAATGAATACGTGACACCCAACAATATCTATGTAATAGTATTACATAGACCCAGAGCATTTTTATACAATCGAAGTGCCAAACAATCACCTGATGGTAAATGGTATTCTATGAATGCTTGTACTGAGAGCACCCATGAGCAATAGGTTTCCTCCGTGGATACCTACTTCGCCCTTCCTTGGTTTGTGGTGTCGACGGTAGGCATTTTCATCAAATTTTGTTTGCACAGTATGCCGCTACCTTTATGCTTTTTCAGAGGACATGAGAGGTATATCGCGTTGACGAATTTGAATGTCTCTGTTCTTACAGGGATTGCGGCACGAGTGTTATTCCTCTGGTGTTACACTCGCCCATAGGCCACGGTAACCACTTACCATCAGGTGGGTCGAGTGCTTATCTGCGACCTAAGTTGTATTAAAAAAAAACCATAACGAAGTGCGATTCCTGTATTAGGTGGGGTATGTATATGTGTGTGTGTAATTGAGTTATTTTTGTAATATTTATTTTATAAAGCTACTTACTACTACAGTAGGTATTATGAAATAAAGATAAATACGATTTTATTTGGCTTGGCATACTTTTTCTTATCAATGAGTGATAACCTTAAAAAAAGTATGAAATGGTAAACTTAGGTTGTAAATAAATGTAGAGGTTTGCTCCTGACTTCCTGATCTATTGCCAAATCCGTTATTTAATAATAAATTATAATATTATATATTTCAAATGTATTATATAACTCCGTAGTAGTTTAGTTAGCAGTAGTTAGCAGTTTCAAAAAATTAAATCATTTGTAACCAAGTTCTTAAGTAATAAATATATAATATATATTATTTAACAATATTGGATTCCAATAATCGGTGATAAATTGGTACAGCTACGTACATTTTATGGTTCCCTACCCAAGAATGAAGTCGCACCATTAACTCTTGGAATTCCTTGCCAGCTCACGTGTTTCCTTCTTCCTACAGTCCCGGGCCCTTTAAGCGGGGCGTGAAAAAGCATCTGATGAGGCCGTCAAGCTGCGCCCCACTATTGTAACACTGTACGTGTTTGTAATGGTGTCCCTTTTCCGATGATTTTGCCTTCAGGTTACCATCCGGCGAGGTGAAGTCAAATTGATGTGCCTTAAATAAAAATAAATTAGAATGCATATTTATATCCTACCTGTATAAATAAACCTTAACCTATATGGGTTTTGTGGGACCGCATTCCCTAATGAAAAAATCGTGTGCACCACTACTACGATTCAGAAGAGTTCACAGTATTATAAATCAGCAAACCAATCATAAATAATTAAACAACGGGCACGGGCTCTTAAATATGGACGAAACCAGGAAATCACTAGGAGAATGATGATGATACTTTTTGAGAAGTTTTATTACTGATACACAAAACTACAACAGCATTAATTCGGATAAGTTTAATTGAGGTCAGTACTTATTTTTTTTTATAAGGTGCGTTTTGTGTTTAGTCTTCGACCCGTGACTGGTGAGCTTATGGATAGTCGCAATTAATACCTGATTTGTATCTCACAGAGAAGAAAAACATTTTTCTGTTCTGTGCATTAGATATTCGCCGCCGTTTCGCACTTAGTTTATTAATATACCACATCTCACATCACATCATCTTTTCGTGTTCTGTGCTTAAAATGTACTTAGTCCATTCATACAAAATAGCCTATATGTTCAGGTCCTTTCAAGATCTTCTATATTTTTTAATACGAAGTCAAAAACAAAACCTTCGCTTCCAACTGGGACACAACTTTGACATGAAGCAATATGCAATATGTGCGTTCAAAATCCGAGATATTTAATGTCATCATTATTCTCTGAGCCTATTCCCAACTTAGTTAAGGTCGGCTTTCTAGTCTAACTAAGATTCAGCTGAATTGTGATAGTTTCCATGGAGCGACTGCCATTGAACCTCCACAACTAAATTGACGATATCGAAGTTCTGTAGTTATGCTAGTTGGCTTTTTGAGGGCACCACCTACCCGTAACAACTGCCTTAGATGATTGTATAGCAACCGAGAGCGACGCACGACGGCTTAACGTACTCTACGAGGCACGACCATACCCGTGCAAATATCCATATTCATGCACTCAAATATTTGTACTGAGCGGAGATCTCCTACGTAGCAATCGAGTACACTACCACCACGCCCCACAGGCCGTCGCAAGATATTTAACGTATTCATTCGAAGCAAGTAGTTCGATACTTCAATTTTTTGTTGCACGGTAAAGAACTAGAATATTTTAATCGCACATTATGTATTTACTTCTTCAATCGTGGGCTATTCATGCACAACATAAAATAGCATTTGTCGAGGTCATCAAGGAACTCCCATTTTATAATCGACACCATCTAGAATGATGGTCTGTACTTCACCCTAGTTCGACAGTCTGTACTACACCCTAGCTTTTTTCATTTAGTAGGGTGTAGGATAAAAAAAGAAAAGATACAGTAACTATTAAGTGGACCATATGCTTATTTGCTAGTATAAAAACAAATGACAGTGACTTTGCCCGTTGACGGCCAACAAGTCGAGTATGTATATATATCCGGTGAATATGCGCGCGCGATTCATTTACGTATACCTACTGTTCAAGTGATCGTCATGGGTAGTTTGCAGGTAAGTGCTTATTATGATTAATGGCTTTGAGAAATATATCTATCAATTATCTTCAGACGGTGAACATTAATAATTACAATAGGCTCTAAATGTTTTAAGTGTGACGTTAAAAAACATTGCTTCATTGCTGTTCAATTACGACATTTTATGTTAAAGGTTATGTTTCTTAGTTGGTTCCTTATTCATGTTATATGACTCTTAAGAAGATTTTGGGGAGAGGGGTTTTAATAAATTCAAGTCGTTTTATAGCGTGCTGGCAATAGTTTGAAATTTAAATAAATACTTTTCTTACTCAAAAGCGGTGTTAAAATAATCTTAACAGCAGTTACTACCCCAGTTATGGAGGTACTACATGATGGTATCTTCCATCCTAATTCGGCTGTTTGACCGTAAAACTGCCTTCGCCCTACAGAATACTGCGTCTAATAATAACCTTGAAATGTGTTTTCTACGGTTAGTAGGGTAGCCAGAGCTCACTGAAGAGGTATTGTGTTGTCAATTGGAAAACCGAGAGCTTAAGTTGATACAGCTCTATGGTGATATATAACCCTTTTTTATCGTCTGTGTTGACTGTACAGAAACTCTCTTAACCTACTACCCCCTCCCCCCACTCCTCTACAGGGTCAACAGCACCAGTGTGACGCCCCTGGTGCTACAATAACCACTTCTTCAGGTGGGCGGCATGACAAAAAAAAAAGTTGACAGTCCCTTTACCTTACTTGTGTTTCTACTGGTCACGGTCACTAGAGGTTCTTGGTTCTTAGTTCCACACCACGGACGTTTCCAATTTATCGATGACAGCTTTGTCTCGTCTCGTCGGGTACAGTTCCTCACGAAATTCCGGTGATTTGGACACTTACCACTTTTTAAGGAAGGCATCTTCCTAGTCTGCCTCTGGACTGTACTGTTACACCATCAAGTTTTATTATCAAACTATCAAACGTACTAATTGAGCAGTCCGACTGGGGAAGTACCTCCACCCTACAAAATACCGCGCATAATAATCCTTGTGTTGTGTTTTCAGCGGTAAGTAGGGTAGCCAGAACTCACCCTTCTTTGCTGCTATCAATGCAGAAGCACTGACAGCACAGAGACTCTCTTAACCTTCTCTCCTCTCTCCTTCCTTTTTCCCTCCTCTATATGGTCGGCAGCACGATTGTGACGACGCTCGTACATATAGGTACAGATATAGATGAAGCTAATAAACAGGTGTCATAAAATAAGTTTTATATGTGTGTATCTTCATATTCTATATTCCAAGTTTCACTATAATCTGTGGAGTTGTTACAGGGTACAACGGTCACTTTCGGATCAAAAGTTGTTCACGATTATTAATAGTGAAAGTGGTGATAAGTGATATTATTATAATTGATCGTAATCAGGTTTTTGTACTCAAACGAGATTTATGTTAGTGATATTCCTATACATAGAAAGTATATTATTAAATAAAGAGTTTTTGATTTTCGGTTTATGTTCTATTCGGGATGACATAATAGTAAATCGCAGCTTGATTTGTTAATATTATTACGAATATAAAACGATTTTTTTAAATGTATAATGGTAACCGATATACATATCTATTAATGCGGGGAAATGTCATTTTGACTATTCCTAATACTTTAATCAATCTTTTATTTCTTAGTTTGAATACTATTTACTTTTATTTTGTCGCGTGAACACTATTAAAATGTTATTGTGATTGGATGGGATGTAGTAAGACATAGCGAGGGTAAAAGAGCAAATCCTACGAGTATGCTCGGGCTCTCTCCGTGAGTAGCGCTACCGTGAAACCAATTACTACACAACAATGACAACTCAAAATTCTGTCGATTCGACAGAAGAAGAATTGTGATAATTAATTAAGGAAAATAAATAAATAAAAATTTACACGACATGTCAGTTGCTTTACAGTAGCTATAGTCAAGGGGTAACATGATTATTGGTCATGGTTAGACATGGTATAGCAAAGGGTGAAATTTTTTAAAAGGTAAGCCGGTGTAAAAAGCCTTACCTCTCATAGTAGTATGGTCATATCAATTTTGTATGGAATTCGGGGTATTCTGATTTCACAGAATTCAATACCTCTACCATGGTTATTTTTGTAGAGCAAGCGGGCAAGCCTTAATTCCTATAAATTGAGTCATATGGGCCCCTCGGCACCGCTACAAATTAATGTTCGATAAAATAATCGCTTTCCATTTGCAATATGCATTAATAATTGGTATAATATTTAGATGCATTGTGTGAAGGTCAGTACTGTGACGTCAGTGATAGTATTGTGACGTCATCGCACCCACAACAGATTAAACTACTAGATAGTGCAACTCGCATTTATTTTGTTGGGCGACTGGTTTCAACCAACTTAATTGCTTCCATGTATAATTTACATACGTATTCGGCATTCACGCCTATGTGTCTTGAAGGTTTTACCTACCTCAATACGCATAAGGTTTGTATCCAAACAAATAGGGTATAAGTGTAAGATAAGTCTATTGGCATCTATCGAGTGCTTTGGAGTTAAAAGATAAAGAAAATTATGTACCTGTCACCCTTGCAGATATTGAGATATTGATCCAGAGTGGCGCACCTACTTATAGATAGACATAACATAACATAAACTCACGCCTTTATCCCCGAAGGGGTAGGCGGGGGTGCTAGCACCCACATTTCGCCAGTTTATGATTAGATCCCAATATAATAGGTGGCGAATCAATTACCATTAACCGGGCACTTATAAACCTGCGATAAATACACACATAATTTCGAAAAGCATCGAAATGTTATTGGTGTGTGCCATGGTGAAAACCTGGGATCGAATCCGAAACCTAGTCTCAGCCTATAAACCTGCGATAAATACACACATAATTTTGAAAAGCATTGGAAAGTCATTGGTGTGCCTTGGTAAAAACCTGGGATCGAACCCGAGACCTCGTCTCAGCAGTCCATTACCCATACCACTAGGCTACCGCGGTTGTACATATAGGAAGGTATTTAAACCCCTTTAACACGATGTCTCATATTTCGCCCTCCCTCATAGGCCAATGTGACGTTACACCGTGTAGTTAAAGCCGGTTCCCACATGCCCATGGTTTGCTTTAAAGTGAAGTGTAAGAATGTTACTACATCCAAAAAATGGTGTGCAAATTCTTCTACCAGTATCACTGAACTTTATAGAGAATACTATATATTTAATTTCATAAAATGTATCTGTCACACCGCCACAGTATGCATTGTAATCTGAGCACCGCATTCTCCTTGAAAGTAGATTTGGGTTACTTCTATTTCAAAAGATATATCGCAATCACGATCAAATATATATATAAATTACTAACTGTAACTATACTGTTTTCAACTCCATGTAATTTTCCTCCTCTTCTAAGAAGTATACTACCCACGGGTACTAAAAGTCATTTCTGAGAACCACAACATAGTTTTCATTTTATAATTGGAACAATCCAGAACTTTACAGATTTAAATTGACAGGACACATCAATCAGTTAGCCAATCATAGTCCACTGCTGGACACAGACCTTTTCGAATGCGCCTCATTTCTCCCGATTTTCCGCCTTCGACACTCTCGTCTACTACCCAACATTTTCAGGTTGTCAGTCAATCTGTCGAGAGGAGGGAACGTCCTGCCTTCCGTTTCCCTTCTCAAGGTCTTCACTCTATTATTTAGAGAAATCTAAACGTAACAGGCATATGGTAAACAACCTCGACTCTCTTGCAATCTGTGTCAACGCTGCACTTATCTGATATAACATTGTGATGTGAGTGATTACTAAACTGAACTTGATCTTGTGAAGTAACGCTGACCTACAGAGAAGGTGAACGCGTTCAGTGCGATATGTTATTCTGTCATTATGAAATATGGTAACTATATATTGAGCAATATAGGAAATGAACACATACGACGCCATATACAAGTGAAAAGGTTAATGGGAAAGAAAGGAGGTGAATGAATAACAGGAAGAAATTGGTTGATAGATCTAGAGATTACAGATTTATGTATTTGATGTATAAGCATTTCAATAGGCAGACACATAGTTCAATGGACGGTCAGATGAAGAGACAAACATATAGACAGTTAGACAGAAAGACATATCGACGGACAGACAGACAAACAGACAGATGGATATACAGACAGACAGATAGACAGACAGACAGACATAGATATAAGGATAGACAGACAGGCAGACAGACCGACAGAGAGAGAAAGATATTAAGTGATACAGGTTCTATTTCTACTTTTGAGGTGTGGAACTCTATAAAATAATATATAATGTACTACTTGTTGTACACGCAAAAAACTTGAAAGGAAGAAGTGTAGTGTGCATTTAAAAATATTTCAATCACTGCCGGTTCCGATGACTGCTGTTGGTTTGAGATGTAAGTGTGCTGAATTAATCGCCTATAAATAAATCACCGAAATCTTATTACATCTTGATATGCGGATATTAGTACTTCCTTATACGGATGTGTTCCGTACGGGGAACCAGGTTTGAGCTGTATACAAGGTTGAGGAAGTTAAGGGCATTATGATTTATGAACTAAGTCTTTCTCGATGTAAAATTGTTCATTTGTGATATCCACTAGTATCTTGTAAGGCGATACAGTTCGTGATGGACGATTGGGAATTTGGTGCTAATCCTTTCAGTGTTGGGGCTTCCAACAGTAGTCTTACACAATAGTCAAAATAATATATTTACACATTATATATTACTTAACAAGATTTGTTAAAAGAAAGTAAGGAGCGAACTTTTTCAAATTAAGTCATAGGTACGCGTTTTATAACTTTGCTGAGTTTCCAATATATCCATTCAACTAAACTGTTTATTCCCGTGATTTCCAGGTATCCTTCCTGTTGAGCGTGCTGTGCGCGCTGTTCGTGGTGATATCAGCATTCCCTGACAGCGGCGGGGTAGTCCCCCTGCCAGGGCCTGGACTCTCCTATGGTTAGTATTGTTAAAAGTTTATTAGCGCCTTAAAAAGAGAATACATCATGTATGTGAATTGTTAGCAAATACTGTACAGTAAATGAGCATGGTAATGTTCACTTGGCATTGGATATGGACTGCAAACGCACTTCAGTTCAGCCCGTCATCCCTTTAATGACCGACAATTTTGGACTTATTCAAACTCATTGGTCAAATGTGAAAATTTTATTTTTTCTTGCCAAAAAATAAAATGTTACCTAGAAAACTTCTTAAAAGGACAAGGTATCTTTAGTTTTGAGATTGTTCAATAAATAATAATCGCTAATAAATATTAATAAAGGCTGTCTGGTTTCGTATATTGAGGACGTATTCGCGGTTGTTTTTAATTTGACCTTTATTTTTTTGAAGAATCGACCCATAAATTATAGTAAGGCCTTTCTTTTTTAGTTCTGTCTTGCGCCAAACAAGAGTCCTTTATGGTTACAAAAAATGTAATATGAAACCGCAGAGTTCAGAAGATTCTAAACTAGCCTGTGTGTCAAATTTACTAGTTACTATTAAACATATTTAGATTTTTTCCTGTTAAGTTTCTAATGCCAGAGGCTTTAGTTTTAACTCTCTCTTCTGGTTCCATTTGTTTCTTTTGGTGTTGTAAATGTCCACAAGCTAGAGAAAACGTCTACCTGCATTTGCTACCTTGATAATGTTTTCCATTTTACTTCAAAAATCTACATTTTTTACCGTCAAACTGCATAATATTAACAAAATCAGCTTCTTTTGGCTGAATTAATTTTCTAAACACAGATTGCCCAAGTGCTTTTAGTGTACGTTACGCAATTTTATTAATTATTTCCGAAATGTTTCAATAAATTGCATAAAACCTTGCATTCCAAGTCTACTGGTCATGGATGGACGGTGCTGGCTTAGATATAAGTTTATGATAACATTGTGATTTGACATTTTGTTCTCTTCTGAATAGATGAGGGCAGAAGTACCTATCGCGGATATATTTGATACTAAAGCCAACCTCGCTTATACGTCAATACTCAGGCTTGTAAGAACAGATGGCCATACAACAAAATATTAAGCGGGCCTCGGAGTCCAAACTGCAAGCCTTGAACGCAACTGAAAATTCTTACGATGATCACTGGCTGTATGAGGCTCCACAAATATCTACAGTGGAGCCCTGTTGAGCCAATCTCATCAGCAAGCCAGTAAAAACTGGCTCAGGCTTAAGTAGTAGAATAAGTATATATTATAATAATATACTAAGTGAAATTGAATCAATGCATTCAAAAGAGGATACTTCAAAACTAGGTTGCTCGGTACGGAACGTAGGAGAGACATTGCTGCCTTTACTAAATATTGGCGACGCGACGATGGGAGCATCAAACCTTAGCCGTGAGCAAAGTGGCGAGTATGAGAACTCCCACACCTAGGGCCGTCACTAGGACCTAACTCGGTGTCTTCCACGCTCGGGCCTTGTATGGGTCTGCCCATGTGACTTTCTATGTGTTCCTCTGACTAGCAGAGGGCACAGGGAAGAGCAGGCACGATGGCCCAAGGTCGAACGCGTAAAAAGCCTTATTGGGTAATCTTTTATTCCGGTAGCTGAGACCTGATATGGCGTGCAGTTTTAGCCGGTTCGAGTCCGACAGATCCGTACAAAACAAAAGATACCTCAAAACTAGACAAATATAATCTTTATCTTGAATAATTTTCAGGTGGGATACCATACGGCAGTGTAAGCGGCAACGTTGCAGATTATTTTCAGGGCCACGCGCCATCTAGCGGCCGGTCTCTGGGTTACTTGTCCGATGAGCGCGGACACATCAATTTCGGAGCAATTGAGCAGTACTTGTAATAGATGGCGCTAGTAGCTATATTTATTTTGTACTGTATTTTGTAAGATAGTTATTTATTAAACTTTATTATTTTATACCATGTAAATAAATGCCATGTGTCCGAATACAGCTTTTATAGATTATTTTATATTAGTTTAGATTTGTTTAAGGAAAGTTTTCCATTTGTATTTTTTTTAATCCTAGACACCCCCCAACCCACACGCAAACCCATTTTTGTAGGAAGGAAAATCTCCTCTTAGGTGTAATCTCATAGAAGTTTAATGCATAATAATACAATTAGCAAATTCTTACATCTGCAAAGCTATATACCTACATAGAGATACACTTACATATCTATTAAGTCCGTCATTATGCAACTAGCAACTTGGACTTTGAAGGTCTTGGTTACGGACTATAAACCCATATTTTCAAATTCCTTTTACCTTGTATGTATACATTATAGACGTTAACAGAATTTCAGACAGACGTAATCTTAGGCGACTTGCTCTATTTTCTAACACTTTTATTAAGACTCACGCATTTAGTTTTGCCTTTACCAATTTTGCTATAATTGGCAGTTTAATTAAATGTGTATTTTGTACTAGACCTGTTATTAATAAACTAAGTACTTCTCATGACAACTGAGGATAATTGTACACAAGTATATAACGGCGACATGTTGCGAATGTCACAAAAAGTAGCTTTGTTACATTCAACTGAAGACAATGCTGTTTCATTTCAATTAAGTTCTCACCGAGGACCATTACCATCATAAGTAAGTAGCTCTCGTATATAAGTATATCTGATACAATCGTTGTGAAGAACTGTAGAGTATATTGATTGATAGACATAATATAGCGCGATTAGTAAATAGTTGGACCAAATAGAAGTTAAAAAAAATGGCAGGTCAGGAGTACCCTAAACCCACGAGCATCCATGAAGAAGGTAATGAGAGTGAATGAAGCGAGAGTAGTATGTTCGGGTTGTAGCAAATGGAGATCCGTGATCTCTGCCTATCCCCATGGGTAAACAGGCGTGATTTTATATATGTATGTATGTAGTAAATGGCTGTCTAAGTTATCCATTCTATAGCTACTTAAAGGTTCTTTAAGGAAGGAATTAGAAGGTTAAGAAAGAAGAAAAACGAGTATGATGTCTCTAGAGCTAAATACATCCATAGGCCACCATAATATTTTTTCATCTGGTTGGTCGTGTGCTTGTCTGACACCTAACTGGTATATAAAAAAGAACTCTATAAATGACTTAAAATCACAAAGTAACAGAGCTTTAGTTGACTCGGAGGCAGAGCGAAACTTCTCCTTACTAATTTGAGTACGTTGACTTTTACGAGAGCGACTATCGTCTAAACTTAGTCTTGGATCATCCCTCAACCTACAGATTTATTTATTTATTTTTATTTATGGCACGTCAATTTGACCACACCTCGCCTGATGTTAAGCTGAAGGCCAAGTCTCATAAAAGAGGTGGCGCTCAGCTTGACGGCCTCATCAGATGTATCGGCTTCCAGAAGATCTTGGTAAGTCCAAAGTCACCGTTCTAATTTTAACTGGTCTAACCAAGAGCACAATACATAGGGGATGAATCTACTTTCTATTCTTTAATCTTTAACTTTAATTTCTTTATCTTTAACTTAAAATATTTTAGTAGACGAACGCAGTGTTCGTCGCCCTTTTTAATACGAAAAGGCACATAAAATGAAGTGATTATATATATATATATATATATATATATATATATATATACAAAATCAATTCCCAGTAGTGTGTCCTGTCTGGCAATATTCCAATATTGTTAAGAAACTGAAGTCTTTGAGAGTGATGTATGGTTTGAATATTCAGCCATAGCACTGCTACTATTAAATTTATCGTGAATTGCCATCTGACTTCCCAATCATTCCGTAGGTGTACAGGCTTGCAAGTGAGGTTAAAACCTTTTGTGGGTATGTGGATAATTTTTCGTGATGCCTACGACTTTCTATCAACGCATCAATCACCACAGACGAAATTCAACCTCACACGTTGCAACCAGAAACAGTGCGTTCAATCAGGAATGAAAGGCATTTCTTCCTTGCACGCTTAAGCTCTGAATCATCCCTCTGTGTTTTCCGATCTCCTTAAAGGGAGCCAACCAGCCAAGCCAGGGAGCCTTATCAACATCCATAGACATTGGTAACCATTTAACGTCCAACGTATGCTGGTCGGCTACCTAAGTGGTATCAAAATAAGGTGGATATACTCGTACATTACCAAATTATATACTTTCTTCGAAAATATGTGTCTCCCACCCTCATTCTCAAGGCCATATGACACCACAACTGTGACATAACCACCGTCAACACAGTCCAGTGGGTCATTCGCTACGGCTCGGAGCGCCGATAGTATGGCATTAGGCTTGAATAGGTATGTTGTACATAAGTATAGGTATATAACCTAAGTACGTGGTGGACAATTATTGTGGCAAATTAAATCAGCAGAACAATAAAAAACAGTAAAGGTATTTTACGTACGCAAGCAATGTTACTATTCAACAGGCGGGTCGTGTGCTTGTCTGTCACCTAAGTGGTAAAATATAAAAATGTACTTTTCTAAAATGCATTAACTAGTGTCTAGAGTATCTAATCTCAAACTAATCATAAGTTGAAATGAAATATTGTTTCTCAGATGAGGATTAATATAATATTCAGATACATTAGATACCTATCTATATTTAGACGTAAATATATTATATATTAATAGGGGGCGAGTGTATTGCCATATTTCAGGCACTATTATTGACTTGAGCCATACACCTGATGCTGAGTCTGGGCTGTATATATCTTGGATGGCTTCGGAAGTGGCAAAAAGACCTCCATCCTCCCTGAGCGCGGGTCTGGGGGTAAAAGGTAGAGCCGCCTATTACCCTAGCAGAAGCAGACCGCAACAGCAACGTAAAATGCTGCTTCCCCATGGCACTAGAGGGCTACACTTGGGCCATGTCGGAAGGGAATTGCCGAGGTGCGAGGGATATGTTAACTACTATCTCATTTCCGTATGACTGGAAGCCATTGGCTCAGTACGAGACTGTCACATACTGACCTTGTCACCTCGAAATCAGGTAAAGATTCAACAAATAAAAAATACTACACCACTAAGAACTGATCGAATGACATAAACAGATTTCGCGGCCGCCACAACACAATTGATGATGACGGATCACTTCTATTCAGAATTCGACATGGCTTCGGTATTTGGAGAGGTTGAAGCTTTATTTGTTGTATGTATTTTAATTAGAAGAACTGCAACTGTGACAGAAATGAAAAGGTGTTATTCTAGAAAATTTTGTAAAACTCTATGTAAACATTCTTTAACGTTTAACTTTCCAAAGTAATCAAATATAAACTTAAATAATGCTGAATGAAATGATAAAATCTGCCATACTACATATAAATGATCTCACTTCATTGAATAAGCCTAATTATATTGTCTATAGTAAAATAGTGATTAACAACTGGAGGTAGGAGGTAGGCGGTGAAAAATACTTGTATTATTTAACTGTTCCGGGATCGGTCTTCATATGTGAAATTCCCTAAATTTTCTTACAGATTCATGAGTTTGTTATTCCTATAATGTAATAACTATTTCCAATATTATATTTCGTTTGAACCTAAACCAATGATAATCATGAATTACGGTTTTTTTTAAAACAAACATATTATTTTATCATATGGGTAATTTCACCGACCGCATTTTTAGAGTTTCTTCGCATGAAATCACTATGTAAAACGTTTATCTATGACCACTCTATTTTTTTTCATGTAATACGAACACTAGCTTATATGAAGTCACTACTGAAAATACATTTCTCTTAAACATAAAATTTAAAAAAAATTAAAATATGCTAGATTCCAATAACGGTGGCGTGTCCGCGATGCACCTTTAAGCGCATTTACCTCTTTAAGTCCGCTATGATTGCAAATTTAGTACTTAAATTAAGATTATTATGTTAATTAATATATGAAGCAACCATATTTACTGCTTTCATTACTTCTATTATAACGCAGACATCGTGACAATGTCGATAAGGAACGTCCGCGCCTAAAGTGCAATTTCGGTGTGTTTTTTTTAAACCCTTATAAAACGTATACACGTCAATTTAAACGATCTATCTTCTTACGCACGCGGAGTTCCAGTCATGCTCTTGTGTTTACGCAGTAATGGCATGTCAGATTCTGCCCAGTTTTCCCGCTAATACGTAAGTACCTTCTTATTTCTAAGAGGGAGTACGAAATTTTACAATCACGGTGGGTTACTGTATGAATGAATATTTGGTTTTAACATTACGATTTGCGAGTATGTTGTGTGTTGTTAGGTACCCTCAGCAATCATACATTTCACGTGACGAATGCATCACTGAGTTTTGTTTAATTTCATTTTTTCTTGATGTTTCTAACGTCGGTGGTGCAATATCGGTGGTTTCGGTGGTAGATTTATTGCCACCTATATTGCATCAATACTAAAATGGCTATGAGTTTCCATATATTTGGTAAGATATTTACTCACAAGGTAATAAATAATAAAATTACTCATTTTTTTGTTATAATGAACGTATTTACTATTACTACTGAGAGTGGGGCAATATGGATATGGGAGGCGTAACCGAAAGGGTTGGAGGCTGGCCGACTTTCTTGAGAAAGAGCGACTCTTTATGATGAACTCTTTCTTCAAAAACCGCCCCACAGGAAATGGACCTGGATGGGCCCCGGTGGTCGTACCAAAAATGAGATTGACTTCATCATGACGACGCATAGATGGATATTCAATGATGTCTCAGTGATCCATGGGGTGAAAACCGGAAGTGATCACCTAATGGTTAGAGGCACATTGAATATTAATGTTAAACTGGAGAGATCCCGTCTGATGAGGTCTACGCTCCGACCTAGAGCTTCCCATATACAGTACCCCGAGAGCTTTCAACTCGAACTTTCGAATCGCTTCTCTTGCCTAGAAGAATGCAGTACAGTGGACGAGATAAATAACAGGTTGGTTGAAGCTGTCCATTCAGTGGGCTCCAAATTCTTCAGGCCCCGTCGAAGAGATAGACCACAGAAGCTCACCGATCACACCCTCAAACTCATGGCCGAACGACGCTCTATGAGGCTGCAGTCTACCAATGACGCTGAAGCACATCGGCAGCTCAATAGACGTATCCAGCAGTCTTTGTGACACGACATCCGTGCCTTTAATACTCAATGTATTAAAGAAACGATTGAGCGAAATAAAGGCTCCAAAGTGTTCGCAAGAGACTTGTCTATTGGGCAGAGCCAGTTGACAAAACTGAAGAGGAAGGACGGCAGTGTCGTGTCGACTAAGGGAGATGTTTTGAGGGGGATCGAGGGGTTTTATGGACAGCTTTATACCTCAGTCACTAAGCCTGCTACTGATACGGTTAAAGATCCAAGAGCCAAGCTAACCCGACACTACACCGAGGATATCCCGGACATCAGCCTGTACGAGATTAGGGTGGCCCTCAAGCAGCTTAAAAATAACAAGGCACCAGGAGAAGACGGAATCATTCCGGAACTTCTGAAAGCGGGTGGAACACCGATACTTAAAGTCCTTCAGAAGCTCTTCAACTCCGTCTTATTCGAAGGTACTACGCCGGAAGCATGGAACAGAAGCGTAGAAGTCTTGTTCTTCAAGAAAGGTGACAAAGCCTCTCTTAAGAACTACAGACCCATCTCGCTTCTGAGCCATGTTTATAAGCTGTTTTCGAGGGTTATCACGAATCGTCTCGAACGCAGGTTTGATGACTTCCAGCCGCCCGAACAAGCCGGTTTCCGAAAAGGTTATAGTACCGTAGACCACATTCATACGCTGCAGCAAGTCATACAGAAGACTCAGGAGTATAACTTGCCACTATGTCTAGCGTTTGTGGACTACGAGAAAGCCTTTGATTCGATCGAGACATGGGCAGTGCTACAATCTCTCCAGCGGTGTCATATAGACTACCGGTACATCTAAGTGCTGAAGTGTTTGTATAAAAACGCCACAATGTCAGTCCGAGTACAAGATCAGAGCACAGCGGCGATACTGTTGCAGAGGGGAGTGAGATAAGGAGATGTAATATCCCCGAAGCTCTTCACCAATGCAATGGAGGATGCCTTTAAGCTACTGGAATGGAAAGGTCTTGGCATTAATGTTAATGGCGAATACATCACTTACCTTCGTTTTGCCGACGATATCGTGCTCAGGGCAGGATCGCTGGAGGATCTAAACACAATGCTCGACGACCTCAACCGAGTCTCTCAACAGGTGGGCCTCAAGATGAATATGGACAAGACCCAGGTTATGGCGAATGCTCATATTCTAAGGCCCTCCCCAGTGTCAGTTGAAGGCTCGACCCTCGAAGTTGTAGACAAGTACGTCTACCTTGGACAGATGGTCCGATTAGACGGATCAAACTTCAAGGCGGAGGTCAATCGTCGAATCCAACTCGGCTGGGCAGCATTCGGGAAGTTACACAGCGTCTTCTCGTCCAAAATACCTCAGTGCTTAAAGACAAAAGTCTTTAATCAGTGCGTGTTGCCCGTGATGACCTATGGCGCCGAGACGTGGACCCTCACTATGGGCCTCATAAGAAAGCTCAAGGTCGCACAGCGAGCTATGGAAAGGGCTATAATCTAGGCTAGGCTTGGAATCTCTCTGCTGGATCGAATCAGAAATGAGGAGATCCGCAGACGAACAAAAGTGGTCGACATAGCCTACAGGGTTAGTAAGCTGAAGTGACAGTGGGCGGGGCACGTAGCAAGAAGAACAGATGGCCATTGGAGCCGAAAGGTTCTTGAATGGAGACCGCGTACCGGTAGACGAAGCGTGGGACGGCCTCCTGCGAGATGGACGGAGGACAAAAGCAAAATTGCCTTTGGCAGCATGATGTAGCATCTGCATCATGCATCCAAGCCGTTAGTACATATTGTTTAGATAAATATTATCACAATTTATAATTTCGGTGTGATCTTGCAATTTCGGTGGGTTGACAATTTCGGTGGTTGTTCTATTTTTATAACAAATGCAGTTATTTGTTTCCTTCTAAATATCTAGAATACTAATGTGTTCTAAAAGAACACCATTAAATTTTTTCATCGGTAAACCTATGATTGAAAAATACCACCGAAATTAGCAAAAAATGAGGCATGCGTGAAATTACCCATATAGAGACACCCAGACAGATTGATGTTCAGATGACGTCTATTTCATAACTGTAAGATCTGTGTGTAGTAAAACAAATAATGGGTTCAGCGGCATGTTACCTCATCTCCATACGCCAAAAGATGTTGTTGTCATTTGATATTGCAGTCACGTTCGATCACTGGGAATGTCCAAGTCTACTTCTAGGTAGCAACAGTCTGAGACAATAAAACTAAAGTTGATTACCGACAGTGTAATCTAAAGTTTACGCATAATATATTCTCGAAGCGGTACCTAGCAAACATCTCATATTCATCTGCTACCCGGTCCTATATGAGCACCGTATTTCCAACTCCTTCCTATGTCCCTACCAACCATCTTGGTTATAACGGGCCGAATCTTGGGAGATGCGCGCCCTACTAGCTTCTGCTTTCTTTCCCTACATATTATTTTTGGTGTCCTATCATTTTCGCTCTCTTCTCTTTCTGGGGCACGCTAACGAGCTTTGCCGCCGTTAGAGACCTCATGAGCTTTACGCCTCTTGTGCCAAACGCGCGCTAAGCTCATGAGCCGTCCGAAGTTTTGGGGTGTGCTTACAATGTCCGAGTAATACATAGGACCAGCTTTCGATCTTACCACCCTTCTCATCATGTGTTGTGTTTCTGGTGGTGAGATGATTAGCCAGAGTTTAATAGAGAGGTTTTGTATTGTCAATGGGAAGACCAAGAAACTTTGCTTTTTTCTTCTGCACTGACAGCACAGAAAGTCACATAACTCCTTATAATATAGGCATGTAATAGATAAATAGTATTCTTATTGTATCGGTTAGAGCATCGCAAAGTGAAACGGTTAATAATATAATTGGATCAGTTTTTCACGCTGGGGTGAAGTTACGCACATAATATGCTAGTCCATAGGCATACAAATAAATAACAAATAGAGTACTTAGTTGATTTATCACACATCACTAGGACACATAAAGATTAACGTTTCTGTTCGGCATATAAAACTTATTCTCACAACAAAAAAGAGCATTCCATTAGGCCCATTGAATGACGTGAATATTAAATGCTAATGTTTTATTCGAACGAAGAAGTATTTGCCCTGTGACGTGCTAATCAAGAGATCTGTATTTTGATTTAGGACGGATTTTATCACTAAACACAAATACGATTATGTTCACCGGGTAGGTGTGGTGTTTTTTTTTTTTTTTTTTTATACTACGTAGGTGGCAGACAAGCACACGGCCCACCTGATGGAAAGCGGCCACCGTGGCCTATGAACGTGTGCAACACTAAGGGCGTCACACACGCGCTGCCCACCCTGAAGGGAAAGGGGGAGAGTTGGGAAGGGGTGGGGAGGCTAGGAAGGGGAGGGGAAGGAGGGGTATAGTGAGCTCTGGCTACCCTACTTACCGGCGGGAACACAACACGATGGTTATTATGACTGCGGTCTTCTGTAGGGCGGAGGTACTTCCCCAGTTGGACAGCTCATTTCGGACGGGAGATACCGTCGTGTCCTGCCTCTGTCTTGGTCGAGTAATATTTTACTAACTTACAACTCCATTTGGTGCGTGTGATCAAGGTATTATGATCACTATATGCACTAAGTACTACACATGTTGATTTTATCTTTAAAAGCTTCCATACATAAATACATAGGTACATAATAAGCAAATAAGCGAAGGAATATACACCCATATTTCGGCAAACTACCATTTTCTGCACGACTAAAAGGAGGCGGAGAGAAGTCCTATTCCTTAGTTGCCTTCAACAATACCCACGGTAAGATATAGGATGATTCTATTCAACTGCGCCTAGAACTATGCAAGGTAGTATTGTAATCCTAAAATAGAAGTTATAAAAAAAAAACAAAAAATATTCAACGCAAAGACACATAACGAGATTTTGAATTAAAGTGTTTTATCGATGACATAAAAGTGTTTTTAATACGAGTCGGTGCCACTCATTGGGTATTCCGAACCAATCCTCGTTGGTATTCCATATATTACCAGTTAGTGACGCATTTCTATACTGAATGAATGTGTTTGTATCAGTGAACTCAATAATACTCGTAGCAATATTGCCATTTTTTCTTGTTACGAAATGTTTGTCAAAACAATGGGTGTATTTGATTTATTTAGCGTGAATTTGTATTGAATGAAATATTTTCACACTATTGTTTGTGAAAATTGTCATGAATGCTGGTATAATTTTTGGCATATAATCTTGTTACAAAATGTACACTAAAGACAGCATGTAGTGCTACGGCGGCATCGAGGTGATTAAATCCACCAATGTAGATTATCTATCCTGTCTGCACTAATATTATAAAGAGGAAAGATCTGTTCATTTGTTTGTTTGTTTGAAACGAATAGGCTTCGAAACTATTGGTCCGATTTCTATAATTCTTTCACCTATAAAAAACTACAAGATCGATGAGTAACATAGGCTATATATCATCACGCTTCCATAAAAGGGAGCGGAGCAATATTATCATAAATCTCAATAGATCCGGTAGATTTCTATACATATTGGTATTAGCGATATTAGTAATATAGTAGTATTAGTATCGCCAACTATTTCCGTTGTCATGACAGCAAGGAGAAGTAGTATAGAAAGGCAAGTAGAGAATCGAGTAGAGTCGTACAACGCGACATTCACGTGGGTGGAGCTGCGGCCGACAGGTAGTATGAAATAAAAAGAATTCGCATGCATCAAGGCCTTGTTTCTTTCGTGATTTGGATCGAAATATATGCCGATAACCATATCTACGGTTTATCGAGTCATTTGGTTTCGTCCTTACGTCCACTGTTATAGGGTGAGATGTGTGTATAAGTGTATGTATTTTAACCTCTTAAATGAGAGAGAGGAGCTTTCCGGTCGAACCATTCGTGTTGGGAAAACCAAATAAAAACATCATTAATGGTTCCACCTGCTCATTAAATTCGGATTCTATTGTCAGACTAGTTTGGTCAAGCTGAGAACATTGTCCAAACTAACGGTCTATGAGATAATAGCAGTACCTACGTGACTTGATTGGAAATACCTGAATGATGATAGAAATAATAACAACTGGTTCTCCCTTTCGGTTGAGACTGGTTACTAGCGGCAACCGTTACTTTATTGTAGGAGTTGCCCTCGTAAAAGTAAAAAATAAACAAAGTTATAGCGCCAGGGGACAAGCAATACAACTGGGATATCAATCCCAAAATTAACATCAACAAAAATTAACATCAACTATCAAGTTGATGTAGGGATGTAGGGCTGTTTCGAGTGGTCTAGTAACTTAAGTGGAAAGAACGTTGTTCTTGACAAGGAGTGTCACGGGTTCAATTCCTGTCTAGACATTCACTTTTTAAATCGAAGCTTATAATAGATAAAAGCTGTATAACTCAAATCAAAAGTAGGAAGCAGACCCTTGGCTTTACGAGAGTAACGTCAACATGTATAAGATGACGAGGTTTTTTGTTAGCTGGAACGAATGATAGATTCTCTTGTAGTTTTTTGCTTCAATATGATAAAACAATTCCAATGTAGATATTATCATGCTTGCATTAATCCCAGATGCATCTAAAGCTCGGCTCGGCGTTTGGGGTCCGCTTTTTCCATTCCCGATGTCGAAGCACTGACTGATAGATGTTCGTATAACAACCGGGATCGACGGTTCAACTCTCTGATTCACGACCAGATCAGTGCAAATAGACACATGCGACGCGCGTAAAATGCATACAAAATTATCATACAGTCGGTGATTCAACTTATCTAAGACTATTCTTAGAATAAGCGGTGTATTGGCACTGCTATCTCTTGCGGCGGGCGCTTTGACATGGAGTAATGTTGCATCCGGATAGCGCCATTTTAAACTAGATGTGGGTTATGTGGGTCATGAATGGCATTATGAATTAATGGGTAGGTTAATCGGGGTTAGATATTCACTGTTTCTACTCACGTATATAAATTTAAACCTGAGATTGATTTTTTTTAGCATGCATTCGACTACTACTTAGACCGCGTCCCGGGTTACTATCCCGCTTAATGAAAATATTGCTTATGCCTATACTTTATTATTAATTCCTACACTACGTTATTGCCTTATTTATTTTCCTCTCAACTGTGGATAGACTGACTTTTCTATATTATATTCATCTACCCCACAGTACTTGAGTTAATGAAATTTTTAAATACATAAAAAAAATATTTCAAAATATAAAAAGGAATAATCCACCGGCATCGCGTACAGAGTCCAAGCTACCCGTGATTAATTCTACAGAGAGAGGAACATCGTCACAATACGTGCCGTATCGAGGAGTACCGCCTTCGGCATCAAGCCTTTGGTGTTATTGTCTAACGCGAGCCTATTGAGATATTGGATGAGGCTCTTGACACGAGTCTGTGAACTGATACGACTATCAGCACAATAATTGCAGAATCAATATCTCACATGTCGATAACCTCGTGATGAGCGAAGTCCAAATATTTTGTTTTTTTTTCAGCTTTCAGGAGATTATCGTCATTACTTTACGTAGAATAAAAATGTTACAATTTTTTATACCATATTTTACAAATTGTCAATTGTTTTTTTTTAATGTCAATATGTCAACGCTTCTTTTAATCTGGTGGAAACCAAACCATATTACCATCAAGACCAAACAATATTACTTTACATTATTATTTTTATTATTCCTATATTAGACTGTACTCAAAATGTAGATATTTTTTTTATAATAACACGCCTATATCCCCGAAGGGGTAGGCAGAGGTGCTGGCACCCACATTTCGCCAGTTTATGTTTAGGTCCCAATGTAATAATGTAATAATGTGGCGAGCCTATTGCCATTAACCGGGCAATATAGATGCGAATGCAGAGTAATTCTTTTTATATTGTCTCTTGGAAGTATTGTCGACGTTAACAAGCAGAAATTCACCATAGCAGTTTTGTACTTGCTGCCAAGGTCCCAATCACGATAACTTGGGTATAATGATGGCGGCCTCTGTCTGCGGAAGGAACGTCGCGGCTAGTTTGACGACAATGTCCGTTTATTTGTGTGGTGTAAAGTACAAACTGTGGCGATTTACTATACATAAATTAGTTTAAATCACGCTGAGAAGGTAATTCGACAATTTTGGTGGGTTTTCCATTAACGCTGTTAATCGATAAAGAATACTGAGCTTAACTATGACGAATGTTAGTTATAATATTAATTATGGTAAAAAGTATTGTTAACGGAACTTTGTTTTTTCAAGTCAGTTTTTCTAAAATGCGTCTGTTATTGTGACCGAAATAAAACTTATAACCTTACCCAAGTTTTGATCTATCACTGTGGTAAATTTCAACAAAGTCAGTTTAGTAGATCCTTTTTTTTCCTTGTGCGAAATCTCTACGGATGCTAATCTCATCGGAAAAATTAAGAAAGATTATGTCTGACTCGAACCGACTAAAGCGCACGCCGTCTTTGGGGTCTTTAGTTGCTGGAGGTGAGATAGTAGCAAATATATCCCTCGGACCCCGGCAGACCCTGGGCCCTCTCTTTTGACGTTTATGGAGTTTATTAGATACAGAGATTCCCTTTCAAAGAATATTAGTCGCCTAAATTAATAAAATGACCATCAGCTATACTCAATGGCTTGTGTTAGCAGTGGATTTAAGTCGGCAGTGTGATGGCCAGGATTAGAATCCGGGACCTTTCGATTGTAAGACCGAATCCATAACTACTAAGCTACCCCTAAAACGTCAACAAACTTTCTAGTATAAATTAATGGGTACGCGTTTTCTTACAACTTAAGCCTGCAACTTCCCCACATGTCGAAATCTATGCATTAGCAGCAATCCTACTTACGTTAATTGCCGTTCCTACCTTCTGATTACACGCATGACAATCCAACTTATTAGCTGTTGTTGATTAGCAAGGTCTTCGCCACTGGTCTACTTTTAAATCTGTGCTAAAGCTGAGGAATTGGTTTCTTTAAGCAACCTAACCTCGGGTCTTATGCATACTGAAAAATCACGGCGAGAGAAGGAATACTCGATATAAAGCCCTGTACCGACCCGACTGGTTAGCTTGGAAGCAGTAGGCCAGATCTTCCCAACATTGGGAATCCCTATGTCTAACAGTGGACTGTTATAGGCTAATTGATTAGCACAAATAACATAATACTAAAGTCATTATTATCATCATCATTTCAGCCATAGGTCGTCCACACATATTATATATGGTTTATTTTTTTACATTATACGTATATACTTGTATTTATAGGCCTTCCACATCGATTTCCTATCCGACTAAAGTAATTTTAGTAAATAAGTGACTTTAGTAAATCAGTTCGTCATATTGATGTAGGTACTCGTATTGTAGGGAGTACGATTACGATAATTAGAATAATATCTCAAGGAAGTAATACAATTATAAACAATATAATTTTATATCTTAATTTTTAATTATTTAATCTGTTTGATAAAATATATCCAGATTATGTCAACAGTAGACGAACGGAGACCAGTTTTCTTTTGTTTATATTTTCTCAGCCTTTGTTTGAAGGCCGTTACTACGCTATACTCATAGTAACAGAACCCCTTGTACGAGTAGCTCTCATAAATAATTTATTATTATATTAGCTTGTTTGATTTTAATCTTGGCATGTACTCGGTCGATGTGAAAAATCCTTTTATGATAATAATCATAGTTAGAAAAAATTTAAAGGCATAAAAAAGTCAATTACAAATTTGAAAATCATTAAATAATTTATATTGATTTAATGTAACACAATATTCACGGATAGTTATAAAGGAATAAGGCTTAAGGGGACTTAAAAGATCATCGACGTGGCGTCACTTCTGAAATGACGGGTTAAATAATAAGTCTTCACATAGGTATGAAATTGCTGAAATTTTCTTACAGATTCATCATGATTGAGGCTATTTCACCATCTACAATTCGGCGAGTGCTCTGATCCCCTTCACGATTAGTCCTACTTTATCTTTCCTATTCAGAAAAACACGAGCATGTCTATTTAGATTGGAAAAAGTGTATGCCCAGACGGGGTTTGAACCGGCGATCAGATACTTACAGGGGAAATACTTTGACCGCTGAGTCAAAGTATTTCCCGTGTCACATTTAGAGCATACGAAATCTCCTCTATGTATTAGGAGGCAAAGTTGTCGCCCTGTGAACGACTGATCGTGAGTTCAAGTTCACTTTCTCCAATATTTTTTTTTATTCATGACACGTCAATTTGACTTCGCGCCGCCTGATGGTAAGCTCAAGGCGAAATCTCAGGAACGAGGGTCACCATTGACCACCTCAGCGTGACGGCCTCATCAGATGCTTTTTCACGCCCCGCTTAAAGGACCTGGGAGTGTAGGAGGAAGGAAACACGGTAGCTGGAATTTATATCGACTTGAACAGTTAGCATGATAAATGGTTCAAATGGAACCATTTATTATGCTAACTGTGTATGTAAACATGAGCAAAGCTGTTGAGATGCTACCCTCATAAGATTGGTATGGAGCTTGTTTTTAAAAGTGGCCTTGATGGATAGCGTGTGATGGTACGTAGATGGTTTTTCCCCTATAGGTAACGATGTTCGTAAATACACAGATATACTTAAGTACTGATATAAATTAGCGTGTCATTTAATTTCCTTTCCTTCTTTGAATTAATTACTAATTTAACGCCCTACGCGTATATCGTTTGTCAAGTCATTACGATGTTTTATATATATATATATACTTATATACTTTTTATATTCTTTAAAAAAATATTTATCGCTAAGTCACTAATAAACCTATTTACATTTTACAGAAAATATTAATTTCAATATAATAAGGTGAACTAGAATTAGTAGTGAAACAGAAAATTTATATTCTAGGACATATTGTACTATGTTAACTAGACCCAGGCTAAGTATTTCTTATGAAATAGTTTCTTGAACGCAATAAATACATATTTATTGTTCGAAGTTTTTGCAGAGATTTAATGTTAACACTAGGCGGGAATCAAACCTAGATCTCACATATTGTCGTCAAATACTACTACTAGCACTCTACTAGCACGTCATACCATCAAATGACAAATCATCCATTTACGTCACCAAAGAAATAGGTAGTCATAAATATTCCAATAAATGTTAAGCTAATTTATTCTCATATTCTATACTAATGGGTACTAACCACGGAGCAAATACACTATCGAGATTAAACATATCCACACCGCATGAGTTGAGTAACTTATAACGTCAAAAGTTATACATAACTACCCTACAGGCGGAGTATTGTAGGTACATTATTGAACAGGCTTTATAATATTTTTAAGACACTATTAGCAAACGCAAGCACCTCTTTTTTATCGTGCGCAATATCCCCACGAATACCACCTCCGCCAAAGATGGTGGAGGTGATTATGACGGACTCGAACCGACTAAAACGCCGTCTATGAGTCTTTGATTGCCGGAGGTGAGATTATACAAGACATATCTCTCGCACCCAGGCAGACACGGGGACATCTCTTTGAGATGACCTACTTCCTCTGATGCGGGAACCAAACGCAAGTACCTGGGAGAGCACGTTAAGCCGTGTCCCGGTTGTCATATGAACATGTAGGCTGCAGTCTTTACAGGTAGTTGGAGCCCTAAAAAGTTCAACAACTGATTTAGCTGCAGTACCTCCATATCACCTATTCCTATAGGCTGTGGAGGACAGAAGGCAGTTGTTTCGATAATGTCGAAGTTAATCCGCAATGCACTTAACGGACCTAGGACTCCAGGTCACAGCTTCGGACGCGACCAGGATTAACAAAAGGATGTTGATGATGAATCAGTAAACGCAAAAACGTAATACAGAGTGTATTATGTTTTAGCATTTGCCAATTTGTGTATATATGGAAATTAATACGCTTACGCTTATCTATATGGATATATTTCCCAATGATGACATAACAAAAAGAAGGGCAAGTCCCCATCTTTGGACATAGAACCTTTCAGGCTTCTGCTATGTAGAGAGCTTTACCGCAAATGTAAACCATCAGGTCTTTGTACAATAGGTGTGTGATTATGTAGAAGCATCAGCAGACCCTACAACAGCTTTTACAGCATCCTACGCAACACATTTTTTCTAAGAAGTACAGCAGTAGAAAAATATAGGATAACCCTATAACTCTCGCTCCGTCTCATATCTTGTCCAAGGACTAGCTATTGCGATTCAGCGCGGAAATGTGGCCAATGTCCTGAGTTCCTTCAAGATAAGGATCGAGGTGGGTTGTTTATCTAACAAAAGCCTTGACTACGATAATTGTCATTTTCTAGAGGTTACCTACATGCTGTACACACAACCAAGGAAATAAGTTTCCCCTCACATGTAAAGGTGTATCTTTATTACCTTGGCCGTGTGTATTATATTTAATGATTACTAACAATTATTTACATTGACAATTGTGGTCGCAGTTCATTTGAGTGGAAAATTGTTCATTTAATTGTTTGTAGTCATGCAAATTAAACGATTAATAATGATTACTATTATTAGTTACAAAATTATAAAAAGAGCATTATTTATAACATCTAAGTGGGAGACAAGTACATGGTTCACCTGATTAAAAGTGGTTACCTATGGACATTTGCAACACCAGGGGTGACCCGCCGCACTCGCATTGCTGTCCCTAAATAATAATTTTTGTTTATTGAGAGTGAATATTGAGTGAAACTGACAGATTAGGCTAAGTGAAAATAGCATAAGAGGAGTATCTTCAGCTTTATAAAGCGGTCTAAGTAACTTAAGTTAGTATAAAATGTTATGATGCAAAATTATAATGCTTTAAACATTCGCCTTTCTCCTTTGAGGGGTTGAGTTGAGATCACTATTTTGCTCATTTTACTAAGTTCGTTTAAGGTAAACGAACTTAGTAAATTGAGCAATGTAAGGACAAAGCTTGTTTTACCGATGATCTTTCAGGCCCCCCTCGTTTCCACAAATTTAGTCTTTCCCAGAACTGCCAATCCTTCATGGTCTATTATGTACATAAATTTTCATTGTTTTTTTTTTTATTTTCTTAAAGTTAATATAGGTAATAAAAATTAATAAATAATAATTAATATAATATAATAAGGTCGTACAAACCCAATAAACAAATCAAATTGATTATCAATAAAATTTCTATCGCAAATACATCCAAAGCATTCGAAATATCGTCATTTTTTTACTAAAATATAGGACACGGTAATCCCCGACTATAGCACAGTTATACCTTACGTCTTACCTCCCCGATGCCGTAAAGGTCATTGGCTCACAATGGCTGAAGGAAGCCGGCCAGCCATCCGTGAGGCACTGCGAGGCTAGGACGCCACAGATATATACCGGCGCGTAGGGCTAACGTCGTCAGTGTACACACACCTCCAGACACCATGCCTTGCAAAGTAAGTGGATTTTACTGTCTTAACTTGAGTGATCGATATTAAATTTGTTTTTAAAACATAATTAGCTAATTTGGTGATTTAATTGTTCTATTTACTGTCGTGTCATTTTTTAAAAATTCGAAAATTTTGTTTTTATTTAAAAAAGTCTTAAATTAATATTTTATTTTATTAAAAATAATTGTTGAACAAAATTTTTATTTACATGATTTAGTTGCTACTTTATTGAACGTGTATTAGAAATATATGTTGTATTTAAAAAAATATAAAAATTGGTAATGGACTGCTGAGATGAGGTCTCAAGTTCGATCCTAGGGTTACCATGGCACACACCAATGACTGCGATGCTTTTCGAAGTTATGTGTGTATTTATCGCTGGTTTATAAGTGCCCGGTTAATGGCAATAGGCTCGCCACCTCTTGCATTGGGACCTAAATATAAAATGGCGAAATGTGGGGTGCTAGCACCTCTGCCTACCCCTTCGGGGATATATTAAGATAAGGCGTGATATTATAAAGAAAAAAAAAACAATTATAGATCATTTTAGGATCAGTTTTCCTAAATAGGAAGTAGATTGTGATCCTATTGTTGTCACTCAGATATTCTTAACAATTGCGGATCCAAATTTTTTTATCCTTTTGTCCGATCCGGGAATCTTTACATCCAAACCTGGACCAGTAATTGAGATTAGACTATTCAGTAAAATTAAGGAAATCATTCTTACATTAAATAAAAAGTCAGTTATCATTTCAAAAAAGAAATACCTTATAGTTCACTACAAATTAGTTTTTCAAATAAAATATTTTACATAGATCTGAAATAGAGAATACTGGACCTTTACCGAACAACACCTCCACCAGCCTCTTCTAACCTATATCTATCCATATCGGTGAGCCCAGTGTTGTAATCTGCTTATCCTCTGTCTGTCACCAAATAACCGATATATTTGGCGATAGCTCTATCATTGAGTACCTATAAATATTAAATATATTTCTCATTGTAATCTTTACCTTTACATATTTGGGTGGTAAATTTTTTCTATTTCCACTTTTTTAATTTAATTCATACTTACATTCATTCATACAAAACATTTCGTTCATACTACTATGAATGAAAAACTATAATTATAAATGAAATATATTGAATAAAAAAAGTGGAAATAGAGAAATATGTAAAGATGTAAGGTATGAATTTCATATTCAATACCCTAAATTTTCACAACTTATTATTTTTATTTTAATGTTTGAAATGGTTATACGGATAAGAAATTTGATTCATAGGTATATATTATAGTCTCAAAAAGCAGTCTACTTTTTATCCCAGAAATAGGTTCCCACAGATTACGTGAACAAAGTCAATATTTCATTACGAGCGCTATATAACAGCTAGTATTTTTATAAATATAAATCGAAATAAGTCAATCTCCAAAAAATCAAGACCAACTAGCCTATCGAAAAAAAACTGGATTTAATTGTCCTCGGGAGAATCCTGCTAAGTGAGCTAACGTGAACTGGCTTATTGGATAGCTGGGTCTGGGATAGACAGCTGATATCTACCTTCTTTATAGTGCTATTTTAAGTTAATAAAAAAAATCATGTTATCCTAATGGCTTCATGAATTTATTCATTTTCTTTTTATCACATCAATGTATTTCATAATAGCTTTATTAACATAATAAGATAACGACAAGTGTGTGCCACTCGTGGGAAACTGCATTCAAAAGATTGTGCGATACGAGGTCTTGGCAAAATACTTTAGGGATTTAGTGTTAAGTACAATGTGTCTGTATCATACAGACACATTAGCCTATTGTTCGCCAACTAGCCTGAAAATACAATGTTGTAATCACAAGTAAATTGAATGTAGTATTGTATTTTGTTCCAATGAGGGGTTGTTGGCACACACACTTACAATAAGTCTCTTTAGTGTAATGGTAGAGTGTGGTAGAGAAAGAGGCGTGTGTTCGTTTCCCGCTCAATGCTAATATTTGTATGCATGAATTCGTCTATTTGCATTGCTCTGGCCGGGTATCGAAGGGCATGTTAAGCTGTCGGTCCTGGTTTTCGTAACGCAAATCTATGGCATTCGTTACGGGTAGTTAAGAGTCTTAAAAATCTGACAATTCTAATTATAGAACTTCGTTGTCACCAATTGGTTATGATGTAAGATGGCAGTCGTTTCAAGGAAATTAAGTTCAGCCGCATCTTAGCTTTATGTACCTACCTAGAAAGCTGACCCCAACCATGTTTTGAACTGGCTTAGAGAATGATAGGGGTTATTAGATTTTGAGTCGTGCGTGTTATTAGATTTTTAAAATGGAACCGGTTTTATTGTTTTTTCAACTCAATCATTCATATTGATTCTTTCAAAGAGTATTCTAGATGTGTGTAATATTTAAAAAGGGAACTTGGAAAATTTCAGCACAAAAAAGTGAACACCAGCTATATCGTATTTGAAGTCAATTTTTTTTTTTAAACTTTTAGCATACCAGTTAGCATCGGAAAAGTGAATGCCCCTATGAGATTGAACCCGTGACTAGCCCCTTACAGGGAGAATTCATATGGCTTATCGTTAGATGGCTCCGACCATCGACCATCTAAGATGGTTGTATAGGAGAATTTTGATTGCTAAAGACGTAACTCCCGTAGCTCAGCAGTCAGAGCATGCCTCCTATAAGAGTCTGGTCGCGGGTTCGAGAACCGTCAAAACATTCACTTGTTCCGATTTAAATCAGTTTAGTATTAGGCGGAGGTACTTCTTCAGCCGAAATGCTCAATGAGTACTGGAGATATCGTCGTGTCCTACCTACATACCATGAGCTACTTTTACCTATATTTTTAGGGCCACAGAAGATGAGCATACAATATTAATATTACAATTTCTAAGCTAACTCTTTCTGTTTCAGATTGCTCTGTTCACCATTGCCTTATTCGCTGTCGTAGCGTTATCGCTTGCAGCTCCTGCGGAAGAAAAACCTTTAGAATCAATAAGTGGTCAAGCAGAAAAGGATGACCTGGCAGTAGACGATAAAGAAGACCTAAAAACCGCAGCGTCACACTGGGGTGGATACGGTGGCCATTGGGGTGGATACGGTGGTCACTACGGGCACTACCCTCACTATAGCTACTGGGGATATCCCAGCTATGGTGGTTATGGCTATGGCTATGGCTGGCCTTATGGTGGATATGGTGGATACGGTGGATACGGTGGATATGGCCACGGATATTGGTGGTAACTTTAAGCTCTCGTAAATAAAAATGCCAGTACTAGTTTTAATTGACCGATCTGTAAAATATTTTTAAATAAAGAGTTATGAGAATTATTTGATAAATTAAAAAAAAACAGTGTTTATGATAATTATATTAATATTAACTTTTTGTGATACTTTAATGTTAATTTTACGACCGATTTCGTTGAATAAACCTCTTGGGTAACGGATTATTTCCAAGCTTGCCGGGTTATATGTAAAATATATGAATTTAAGACTAGTTTAATATAATATATTGATATATATTTTGCAAATTTCATATCCATAATATTTATCAAAAATCGATGGTAAACGGCAATGAGTGAGTCAATAGTCTCTTGTAAATAATGCTTTTTGAAATTTCAATGGTGAATACCTAGGCAAAGCTGAGATTAGATGATTTTCCTATTAATATATTTTATCATCAAATATAGTAATCTTGTCTTAATTTATAATATTCCTTTGTAACAAAAGCATATTCGTTAAAAAAGGTAAATTTACATTATATGAAATATAATTTCGTAAATGTATTCGTTCATCCATTTTAAACCATTTGCTCTTCAGTAAGAAATCAAGTTGCGAATTTTTTACTCCATAATTATTCTACATATTTTGTTAATATTTACTAAATGTATTATACAACATAAAACATAAGGTAGTTATTGAATTATATTAAATGCAATAATGTATATACATGTATAAACGTCAAATTACAATATAATATTTACTTTAAATAATTGAATAATAATATAATATACTGGATTCGTAAAGGGACATACTTGTGTATGCGTTACGCAAATATGCTTACATAAATAACAGTAAGCTAAATATATTCTAATGGCGTCCTTATGGGACTATTGACATAGTAACAATGGGATTTTTTACTTTTTACCGTTTGATTTTTGGTAAAGTTTTATGGGCTAGACATGTTTTTGGACTTAACTGTTCTATTATTAAAGATATGCTATGAATTAGTGTAAAGATATAACACCTTATATATTTATATAAAGCATGGTCTCATTGAAACAGGATAATTACTAATTGTAAAGCTTACGCTCACCGGGGGATTTACGATAATAGTTAAAAAAGACATCGATCAGTGTAATATAATAAAAATATTCCTGGAATCTGGTTGAATCACCCATTGTTCTTAAGTATAAGTAAGCAGTATAATTATGTTATCTATTTAAATATAATATTTACGTAGTATTTACAGTTTCCATTAAATCTTCGCTTGTTAAAAACAATAAACCCTTTAAGTAATGTATATAAAATTTGAAATTGCATAATATATTCTGTAACTCATAAACAAATAAAAAATTATATCACTGCCTAAAAATGTAATATAAAATAGTAAATAAGTAATATAAATACAATGTATATTTAATAAATTATGATTGAAGAATATTTTTAGATTTTTTCTGATACATACTTAACCTCTTCAACTCAATTTTTTCTGTTCAAACCCGAATCCTTCTTACTACAATCCCAGGCCAATGTCGATAATTATCTACACTAATATTATAAAGAGGAAAGATTTGTTTTTTTGTTTGTTTGTAACGAATGGGCTTCGAAAGTACTGGACCGATTTCAATAATCCTTTCACCTATAAAAAGCCAGCAATATCTAGGAGTAACATAAGTTATTTATCATCACGCTACCATCCAAGGGAGCGGATCAGTAATCATAAATCTCAATAGATCCTGTAGATTTCTATACATTGGCGCTAATATCGCTAACTATTTCCGTTGTCATGATAGCAAGGAGAAGTAGTATAACGAGGCAAGTAGAGAATCGAGTAGAATTTTACAACGCGGTTATCGATATTCATGCGTACCGAGCCGCAGGCAACAGCTAGTTTTCAATAATTTAAAGGTTAGTCTCGATCGTTTACCTCCGATTCTGGAGTCCACTTTCGGACTGTTACTTCTCCTCTTCCCACGATCCTTGGTATCTACTGTAGTAAGATTTTTTACACGCATGTCGTTCTATACGACTTCAATCAATCATTTTTTGGGTGTATTGCTCGACCGGAAGAAAAACAATAAATATTATAGAAAATACAGTTTAGTTGTAGAAGTCAAATTGAGTATCAATATTTTAACATTGATTACTCGTGGGTTTTCTCATCATTATTGGTATAGTTTAGGCTCTCGTTCACCAGACTTTTTACTATTATATATCAATCAATTGAGTATAAGTTTATGGTACAGACTACCCTAAGATAAATATTGGTAAGCTCTAGGTAAAGTCTCATCACGATGATGAGATAAAGTCTCAGGTAACGGATCCCAGATGAGTGCGACTCGGGCGTCGGAGGTCACTGATTTACCTGCTTCTGTCAGGAGCAGGTTGTGACGGTGGGGCAATGCGCTCTCCTCCTGGGAAAGATGTGGATACCGTAGTTTCACACCCGAGAGGCCTAACGCATAATGGCATTAGGTACGTCAATGCGTGAGCGATATGCCGGAGGTTACCTCACCCGGGCAACTAATTTCCCGAGATGACCTAGCGTTTTTGGTCAGTTCTTGTCCGGCATAACTACCTTCGCTAACTGCGGCAGCTACTCCCGTGAGAATTTCCTAACGAGGAAAAAATGTCAAATCTTAAATTATCAAAGTCGTGAAAGCCGAGGGGATTTCCGCACGAAAAATGCTAGCATTTTTGCAACATGGGAATCGAAACCAGAACCGCATACAGAGCAACCACATTCGCTGTCCCAAAACTAGTCATACACAGTCTACATTATTCTGAGTATTGTAGATAATTGTTTTCTTAGTAATAACTCGTTCAAGTACTGCCTACCCTTTTAGAGACCATTAGTCCATTCTGACGACCATATATCAACGATTATGTAAGTAAATATTATGACAAGTTTGAATCAGATTTGGTGCAGACGTGCAGAGATGCGGACATATTGCAGATGAATTTGGAGAATCCAGTAAAGAGCGTGCTGACACCAATACCAGATGTCTTGTAGTTATTTAGGACATAGATCTAATAAAATTGATTTACATAATCTAAGGTTCAGTAAAATGGTTGAACTACTTAATTGAAACCCAATAATTCGAACTACATGTTTTTTTGGCCCGCTATTTAGGTGGATGACGCATTTATTTTTATCATTACTAATTAATACATGATTTTCTTTTTATAAACAATTTTATAACAAACAATTTAAATAAAAATAAAATTACTTAATACTAAAGGTATATTGAAATAGGTTAGCCGCGGTAGCCTAGTGGTATGGGTAATGGACTGCTGAGACGAGGTCTCGAGTTCGATCCCAGGTTTACCATGGCACACACCAATGACTTTTCGATGCTTTTCGAAGTTATGTGTGTATTTATCGCAGGTTTATAAGTGCCTCGGAGAGCACGTTAAGCCGTCGGTCCCGGTTGCCATACAAACACCTATGGCAGTCGTTATGGGTAGTTGGAGCCCTCAAAAGTCCAACCAGCCTAACTTGGAAATTCGATATCGCCATTGGTCATTAGACCATTGGTTGTGGAGGTCAGATGGCAGTCGCTTCACGGAAAATATCGAAGTTCAGCCGCATCACAGTTAGACTGGAAAGCCGACCCCAACTGAGTTGGGAAAAAGGTTCAGGGAATGATGATTGAAATAGGTTAAAAGGCTGCCTCTACTGGGAATTTTGCACAATATGCAAGCAACATTTCTAGCGTAATTTTTTATGGAAAACCTGTCCATAATGTATATAAAAGGTTTTCCAGCACAGAGATCTCCCTATATTCAGATGTTTTATAGTCTAGGTCGAAGGTTTGTTTGCCACTTTAATACTGAACTTAAAAATAAATTACTAATTATTATAACAACATCACACATACATATCTCGTTGAACTCTTTTGTATGATTAGTGAACGAACAAATTTTATTTGTGACAGCGCCATCTGTTGTCCATAACCAACATTACAACAATACGAAGTTGAATCCACTGTGATAAGAAACGTGTTATTGCTCGATTGTGAACTGTTTGCGAATACTTAGTAACTTAATTATACAGGTTTATAAGGATAGAGGTCGCTAGTTGAACCGATTGACGGCCGAGGTCCTGGCGCAGGCTTTCGTCTAGGCTGAAGGTCACATTCCAGGTCCTTTCATTGAAGAGAAAGGAATGTAGAAGAGAAAAATGTCTAATTGAGGTTTTGGGTGCAACTAGGCCGGTATGCAACTTTGAAAAAGAAAATTACGTAGGCCCTCTTAAGATTTTGAAGTAGCCGTTATTAAGAAATTACCCACCCCAATTTATATTATTATTAAACAAATTGAATCGCTCTGTAGCGGTCCTGAAAAAGAAAGTAGAAGCGAAATACGTGTCGAGATTTGTTCTTGCACTTGCGTAATATTGCACATAGGAAATCATATCTCCTTGGGTAAGAAGCTTAGCTTAGCCTTTAAATGACAATTAGCAAAATTTTACTATTGCTTAAATCGTTAGTGAGTGGTGGGTACCCCCACCCTCCACTTGATCCTATAAAGTATATTTATATACAGGGAGCAATTTTTCAACCAAACCTTGAGGAAAAATAGATTTTTCATATATAGGAGATAGCATTTTACTCAAGTAAAATATACCTACAAAGAAAGGACTTATTTCTTTTCCTACAGGTGAAAATCCACCTTCTGAAGAAATTCTAACACAAAGGCCATATCGTCTAAATATTGAAGGAAATCGAACCAGCACCTATCTACGTAGCAATCGAACGCACTATAGCTACGCTACAGAGCCGGTTGTTTATTTAGTTCAATATCAACTATATCCCTATTAAGTTGTTCACCTTAATATAGTAGTTAAATTTATGTTTTGCGCATCACCCGACGTTTTTAATGAACATGTCAATTAACTTTTTATGAGTAACCGTTGAACTTTGCGTTTTAAAAGACGCTTTATAAAGTCATTAAACTGACTAAAACATGACGTGCACTGTCAAAATCACCTGTTTTGATATAATTGCATCTTATAATGCTTACAAAATATAATATAATTATTATAATACTATTATAGTTTGGAATTTTGGATTTGTGGGACGTGTGCGTGTCTGACACCTAAGTGGAATATAAAAAATATTGTAGTTTTACTATTCCCTACCTTAAACTAAACTGAAACCTGCTTAAGTAACGCACTATCCTTTTTTCATACTACTAAGAGGTAGACAAGTACACGGCCCACTTGATGGAAAGTGGTTACTATGGTCTAGGGACATGTGCAACATCAGATGTCGGGTCTGAAGTGTAACACCCTTTTTGAAGCCATTTGAGTTGACTTTTCCAGAGATTAAATTGTTTTTAAACGGTTTTATTTAGCTCACCCCGTTTGTTTTATTATTTATTCTTGGGTCAAATTTAGTAATTCAAATTTCACCCTCTTCCTGTCAACCGATTAATCTGAAATTTTGTACACACTTTGCATTTTGGTGACAATACAATTATGTTTATTCATTATCATTATAAATTCAAGATGGCCGCCGCTACAAAATGGCGGATAATTTATGTTATATTAATCCCATCAATATGGGTATCAAATGAAAGGGCTCAACAAGAAGAATACAATATACTATAAAATATTGAAATCCAAGATGGCGGCCGCTACAAAATGGCGGATAACGTAGGTTTTATCAATCCCATCAATATGGGTATCAAATGAAAGGGCTCAACAAGCAAAATACAATATACTATAAAAAATTGAAATCCAAGATGGCAAGAAACCTTGCAATAATGAAGCACTAAATGCATTAAACAGAATGCGAAATAAAAACTAAAAACTAGAAAATAAAAATAGGTAAAAAAACTTTTTAAGTGAAACGGTTTTATGTTAAACATACATTGCAATGTTTAAGATAAATGTACTAAAAACCAAAAAATAATAAAATAGATACAGTCGTGGGAATTATAAACATATGCATAGACTAGACTAAAATAAAACCGTGGGGCACGTCAATTGTCAATTAATGTTTGTTTTGTTATGTGACACTATAATTATCATTGTCTGAAGATGTAGCGTTTGTTTTATTACATTTGACAATTGACGTGCCCCACGGTTTTATTTTAGTCTAGTCTATGCATATGTTTATAATTCCCACGACTGTATCTATTTTATTATTTTTTGGTTTTTAGTACATTTATCTTAAACATTGCAATGTATGTTTAACATAAAACCGTTTAACTTAAAAAGTTTTTTTACCTATTTTTATATTAGAATAAGTGGCATACGACTACGGCTATTCTTGATGTTTTCTTTTTTAATATGTTTTTAACGTGATTTTTGTGTAGTCGTGTTAAGTAATTCCAATTATTTTGTGTTTATTTTATTTTGGAGTACCTAGGCAATAACTAATCATTATTACATATTTGAAATGTGTGCCCTTTCATACACGACATATTGATGCATGCATACAGATGAACCTCCATATCATACAGTAACTCTAATCATAACATACATAAAATCCTTTGACTTTCCCGTAGTCGGGTAAAAATAATAGCCATTTCAGCGAATAATGTCGAAAAAAGTGAAAATTGGGATTTAGTCGGCAGCGTGAATAACGCTTCTGGTGTTGCACATGTTCCTAGGCTGCGGTAACCGCTTCCCATCAACTGTAGTTGTGATCTTATCATCTGAGTTGTAAAAAGATTTTTTGGAAGGCAACATAGACTCTTGGTTGTGAAGAGGAACCACACTTCAAGGCTTGTTGGTAAATATTCTACATAACCTTAGGTCTACTCGTGCTCTAAAACAGTTTACTTTTACTATTTATAGTTATACCTTCAGGATAATTGAGGCTTCCACCTTACTACAGTGTGTCAGCAATATTAGTTTACGATTTTATGATATGCTAAAGCCTACATTAGAACCGCTTTCGTCTAGTCAACGTTGACTTGGGCCGCAAAGATCTTCGGACGGACCCCATTTATTTACCAGTATACCTCACATATCTCACATAGGCTAGTCGTACAAGATAAAGTAGAGGAAATCAGATCGTGCGGTAGATCGCCAATGCGCTGAACTGATCAGGTCAAATCCTAGTGGGAATCGTCGTGTCAGACTGCGCCAGATAGTCTGCGAACAGAGAGAAATGGCGGGAGATTATGAGGAAAGCTGTGACCACGAACGTCGAAAGAGAAACAACTAAGAAGAAGAAAAAGAATATCTCATAGAGGAAAACTTTTCTAAAGGCACATACCATCCGGGTCTAGATGCCTGGGTATAAGGTGTAAGACATTTCCTTCACACCCCTACTTATCCAAGACCGCTTTCAATTCTCCCTTGGGTGTGAAAACCACGAAGTCCGCGTCTTACCACCATCAACCCGGTCTGCTTCTGCTAGGGTGCTAATTTCTTTTGCACACATGGAAGATGGAAGGCGTACATAAAGAATCTAATTGGAGCAGAGGATTCCTGAATAAAGAGTATAATGAAGGCAGTCTATAAATATTTATTGTTATGATGTTAACATGTGCTCTCGAATGAGTTTGTCCGCGTTTGCCTAATAAGGCCTTGCTTCCGGAAAGGTCAAGGTGACATTTGCGTCCAACAAATTTATTCTTACCACCGCAGTGGATAGAATAAATTTGAACTATGTGATGACACCTATTCGATGTTTCTTCTCTATTATGTAAGCAATCGATATTTATGAACTTTGATGGATATTTTTTTCGCAAGCGAAGCTCGTGATATTTTGAGTTCATTCCATTCTCTGATCGGGTACTGGTACAGTAATAGCACAGAATGTCATTAGTGTGCGGTTAACGTCTCTTTGTGCCCAAGGGAGTATTGTTATCTTGTCGTAGAGTACATACACATACATATATACATACATATGCTCACGCCCGTTTTCCCCGAAAGGAGTAGATAGAGGTGTATTAAATACCCACATTTCGCCTTTGGAAAAATATATTATGATAGAATTTAAGACTTTAGAAACATATTTTGTGATTTGAATCATGCTCTAGTATTAATCAAAGTTATAATACCGTAAGACTTCTACTTCTTCGACTTCCCTGTACCATTGTAAGCTTAAATTCCATTAGACTCATTATTGGATTGCCATAGAACTTAGCAATGATGTCCATCTTCTGAGGAGGCACGCGATGTGGAAGAATTCCATGACGCATTTTAGATGTAATGTTATTTAGTATTTCCTCATTCTCTTACTCTTAGTATTTCCAAATACAGTTGAGGACGACTTTTCAGTCTATAATGCCGCTGAACATCGATGTTGATATGTTAATTAGTATATTAACTTTATTGTTAATTTGTAAAAGTAATTATTTTGGTTTAAGATGTTATGAGCTTACACAGCGTTCGCTGGCGTAGCGGTACTACACACGGGACTACTACACACGGGGTACGGGTTCGATCCCCGCTCAGTGCAAAAAGTCGTACGCATGAATATCGCTGTTTGCACTGGTCTGATCGCGCCTCCGTCTCGGTTGCCATACAGACATCTGTGGCAGTCGTTACGGGTAGTAGGAGCCCGCAAAAGTCCAACCAGTCTAACTTGGAACTTCGATATCGCCATTGGTCATTGGACCATTGGTTGTGGAGGTCAGATGGCAGTCGCTTCACAGTTAGACTGGAAAGCCGACCCCAACAGAGTTGAGAAAAGGTTCAGGTTCAGAGAATGAAATGATGTTATGAACTTTAAATTTATTCATCTTCTTAAAAAACACTAAAAATTGGTATCTAATATAATTGGGAATGAGTGAACTATTCAAGCCGACGGCTACTTTTATAACATAAAAGGTGTATAGCGTATTTTCTAGGGTTTTCTTTCATCTTACCATTAAACAGCCTTATACAGGACGCGCAATGTAAATATTTGCCGCGGAGTCTACGTTAAGCCGTCGGTCTTGGTTGTTATAAGTAAATCTGTGGCAGTTGTTATATAGGGAAAATTTGGAAAAACCCCCCTGTATGGGCCAATACAAAAGGGTTGATTATTTTGATATACACGTGTCCTATAAAAAGGCTTATCTGGATACTTTTATTTTTTATTGCTAAAGTATCTCAGGGTCAACGTAATATTTCCCAACTCTAAACTGCCCTTGCCTAGCTAGCCTCAAAGTATGCTTATTACTGTAGACCTCCCAAAATGGGTAAAGATTATACCTATTAGCAGGTCGCGGAGGTCACGGAAACGGTTAATCGTATTATGCCTAAACTTATCATCAATCATCGTTAAACAGTGCATCAGCCATTAGTTTATAATAATACATTTCTATTTTATTCTAAAGAAGGCATTGAAAAGTAAATGTTAGCTTAAGGATCCTAGTTCGATGCTATTTTAATGTTTGGTTTTTAATATTTTTTGAACAATATTTTAAAATATGGACATACATTGTAGGATACAACGTCACCTAGACCCATGGCAAGTATAGTATACTTAACTAGCTTATGTATACCTAGAATGCGGCTAAACATACTTAGATACTTTTTTTGTAAATGCTTACATATTATACATAGAAACACCCAGACCAATGCAAATATACATATTGATGTACAAAAATATTTGCATTGAACGGGAATTGAACTCACGCCTTCTGCAATAATTCAACACCCTGTGAAATAATTCAAAGTTTTTTGCATTGAAACACTTTTTTAATTAAACCGGAAAAATGTATATTCAATCGCTACATCACTAGAATAACCACCCGGTACACAAATCGCTCTGCATGTGATCGAAAATGTCAAAACAGCTACGAATTTTTTTATTAGAGCAAATAATAAGTATTATTTTTAAGGTCAACTGATCTCAATATTTATTTTTACATTCTGAAACTAAAAATGGGTATACTTTTCAGAATAATATATCTTCTTGTATGTCTGTCGGTAATAGACAAAAAAAACTACTTGAAGAATGTTAATGTGGTTTTTTAATTAGGGACACATTGTTGAGACTATATTATTATTATCGGGAAGACTAAAAGTGACCCGTGTGCATACGGGCGAAGGTGCGCTATATTCACTGGTAAAATATATATATAAGAGTCATCATCATCATCCTTGCGTCCAGTCACATCCGAAGCGGTCACTCGGAGTCCGGGGTTTGCTTTTTTAAGTCCAACAGTGTCGCGCCTGCCTGAACCCCGTTTCTGCAAATCGAAATCACCTGCAGAAGTTGACAAATGGTTTATAAGTAAACAATGAGGACACGCGTGTCTTAATGATTGAAACATTACATACTGTTTCTAAATAATAAATTTTTCAATGAAACTAAACTTGCAAAGTGTACTTTAATATAATATTTTATTAACATTAATGTGTTACGCTAAAAATTGTGTTTATACTAACCATAGATCAATGTATCTTCCGTTACTAAAATTAAATTATTAAACATAAATTCGAACCACAAAAGTTATCTCTATTCCCACTTATGCGGATATTTCAATGGAGGAATTGAGACAGCAATATTTATTTATTATTCTTTGTAAGTACATTTATTTGTTTCCTGCTAACTACTCATGCAAGGGTGCTATTAAGGTCCTTTTATGCTAACAGTACAACGACAGTGAAGTAACATGAACATGCGAAGTAATACATGCCTAATGCAATGCTTTGTTTAAGGTGATAATTTGATTACATTTATATGGTATATTTGTTTGTTTGTATACTAGCTCGTTTTTCTCTCCGGGGGAGGCAGAACCCACAACTCACCGTTTGCGTCTCATACTAAGTCACTGCATGAAGTTCGCGGTAGCCTAGTGGTATGGGTGGTGGACTGCTGAGACGAGGTCTCGGGTTCGATCCCAGGTTTACCATGGCACACACCAATGACTGCGATGCTTTTCGAAGTTATGTGTGTATTTATCGCAGGTTTATAAGTGCCCGGTTGATGGCAATAGGCTCGCCACCTATTACATTGGGACCTAAATATAAACTGGCGAAATGTGGGTGCTAGCTCCTCTGCCTACCCCTTCGGGGATATAGGCGTGATATTAGAAAAAAAAAAAAAAAAAAAATGAAGTTCATGTCCTCCTTTGAGCCTTAACTGACTCACGGTTGGGTTCGATTCCCGCTCAGTGCAAATATTTGTGAGCACGAATATGAATATTTGCATTGGTCTGGGTGTCTTAATATGTTTATCTGCATTCTAGAACCCATAACACAAGCTAGTTAAACTATGTTTAAAATGTGTCTAGGTGTCATGTGTAGATTGTCCTACAGTATTTATTTATTACTAGCTGTTGCCAGCGGCTCCACCCGCGTGAATTTCTGATCCCATTCCCGCTGCTCCATAAAACCCATACGTAGAGTTCAATGAACAAATAAAAAAAAGAATTACTCGAATTGGTCCAGTCGTCATCGAGTTATGCGCTTACCAACATATTTCGCGATGCATTTTTATATAAATAGATGTATATTTAGTTACATGAGGAAACTATAAACTTGTAAAGGATTACTCAACATGACATGACGATGTGCATTGTATGCTTGGTTTTTTAACAAAGATCAGATAAAAATGCTTTGCGTCTATGGTGGGGGACGAAAATTACATCGAGTAAAATAATATTATAGAAAATTCTGTAGATGAGGATAAAGAAAGATAGAAGAATACGGAACCAACGTTTAACAAAGCGGCATTATTAAATGATTAATACTAGATATATTATCATTTCAAACTAGTTTGACTATGACATTTGTTTCTGATTCGATTAAAAAAATAAAAATCTTCAATCCAAACAATGATCAATGATTTAGTATATAGTACCTTGTTGTAAAGAAAACATTTAATTTGCAATTTTAACTGAAATCAAAGACATTAACTCTGATCTAAGCAGTACACACTGCCCGAATGAGGCATCGAAGCGTGGGAGTCGGATAGTAATCGTAGGTGCCATAACATCAGCTCGGAGCCTATTGCAATATCAAACATAACATAAACTCATAACATAAACTCACGCCTTTATCCCCGTAGGGTTAGGCAGAGGTGCTAGCACCCACATTTCGCCAGTTTATGTTTAGGTCCCAATGTAATAGGTGGCGAGCCTATTGCCATTAACCGGGCACTTATAAACCTGCGATAAATACACACATAACTTCGAAAAGCATCGAAAAGTCATTGGTGTGTGCCATGGTAAGCTGGGATCGAACTCGAGATCTCATCTCAGCAGTCCATTACCCATACCACTAGGCTACCGCGGTAAACCGGTGCAATATCAAATTACCATATTAATAGAATAATAGAAGAACGTGTAACACAGACGCCATAAGAGTCTATAAATAGGTACTAAGTTTACGCAGACGTCAACGACATCATAATATCACAAACCATTGTATAGTTACACCTTTACATCCAATTGCCTCTTGTCTAGGGAGGTTGATATTACAATCATATTTGAATCTTTCGAATTTTTTATCGTGCGAACAATCCCCACGGATACAAACCGGAGCCGGTTGGGTAGGTTATGTCGGACTCGAACCGACTGAAACGCAGGCCGTCTTTGTGTTTTTAGTTGCTGGAGGTGTGGTAGTGGCCAATATATCCCGCGTACCCCGGTAGGCCCGGGGTATTCTCCTCGAGATGACCCCCACGGTGTCCCTGTCTAGCCCACTGGTATGGGGTGGCGCATTCTGGCCTGCAATAGCCGTTGACCATCAAGTGAATACCATGTATTAGTTGACTACTGCCTTAGTAGTCTATAAAAGTAGTCTGATTTTTTAAATATGACCTCTGAGAATATAAATATGACCTTGATCAATTCCTTCAGAAGTAACACGATAAATAATAAACGCATAAACGATTGTAAATATTATGCCACGTACACATCACGCAAATTAAAACGAATGTTGGTTAACAAACTAAAAGGAACAAGTTTGGTAACTTTTCACGATGAACGCTTTTCAAAATGTATTGTACTCAATTCACATGTGTAGAGTGGAAATTTTTCATAGATAAAAATTGCCTGTGCGCATGACATTTGTCACGTTTGATATTGCAGGCGACTCAGGACCTCATTTATGGCTATGAATGTACAAGTCGCCAACCGCACCACTACAGCTGTTTAACAACCGACATTGACGGTGACCACTGCAAATTTTTATTTAAGTTGCAGTAGTGCAGTCAGACGGGCTAACAACCGAACAACTGCTACTAAAGGTACTCATCAACAAATCGCAAACTTTGAACTCCATTTTTCTTCGATCAGTTAGTGTGTACCTGGCATTTATATGTTTGGATTTTATTATTCGAATTGATCTGCATGATAGGTAGGTCATATGCAAATAGAAGCTATTGCCCTAATATAATTACAATAAGAATTTTGAATAGTGATCTGTATCAAGGTCTCAAGTTATCAAGTTCGTTTAATAACGACATAAACCTACCTTGATGTATTATAAATACAAATGCCTGTTCTTGACTAATTTCTGGAACGGCTGAATCAATATTTTTGGGACTTTTGTCATTACTAGTATTATCATTTATTTTGTACTTTCACCGACAAATAATTGATTTGACATTTCTGAGATTGAACTTGGCAAAGTTGCGAAGATTTTAGTAAAATGATTATTTTGTTCTGTCAAAATGTCCGGATAAGCAGTATGCACTCGATGCAGATTATCCACCAACCCTTGGTAGATCTAGGCCACCATTATTGGTGATCCCGAGCGATACATTCTACGAGAAATGCAAACCCTCCTCTCCTCTCAAGAAGTGTGGGCACGCGCGCGCCCCTTATTCTTGACCGTGTTACATAATTGCTCATGTATACCATATATTTATTGTGTTTATTAATATTTATTTATACAACGAAGTGTTTAATTATCACCTTAAAATAAAATAAATTAAACATAAAAGATCTAACAATTTGCCTAAATCTGTTTAATTATGACAGTTGTGGCATTAACTAAATCGATACGGAAGGTCAACTGATCGATATCATAACGATAATAATGTTTCATCCGATGCGTCTTGCAACTTATGACTTATTTTGCTTTTACGTGGTCACTGACGCTAGCCTGTGAATTACAGGCATATGCACAAATCGCTGAATCTCCAAACTGAGGAGGAGACCAAACTATTTATTATGTGTCAAAACGAGTTTACAAATTTTCAAAACCGCTTTATTCATTCTGTGGCTATCAGAATACCTAACAATCCTAGAGATAAAAGAGCATAACGGACAACTACCACACAAATAGATTTCACACGTGTTATCTAATCAATCATAGAGGTTAATTTCGTGGTGTCGTTGTTTGTTTTATATTTCGTTTGTACGTGATATTTGTATTAGTAGTGTTAGCCTCAACGGTGACGTCACACTAGGACGTCCTATATGGCTCGGAGGCATTGACTTATTTGTATGTTGCTAATTATTGAAGTATGTGGCTGTGAATAGACGTAGTAGGAAAACAAAGTGGTTATAATATATCCGTATAATACGGCAAAGTTAAAATGTGATTTTCAGTGTTCTGCAAAATCCCTTACATGATAATTTTTGTGTTAATTAAATTAAACCATAAGGTTGTTTTATAAATTAGGAGTATTACATACCTAATTATTTTCCATTACGGAAGCTCCAAGTGTTTACAAATATGGCATATTTGACATTAGCAATATGAATTTTAATTTTAACGAACTTAAAATCACCTTCTTCCATGCATGCAACCTTACAACTTTTGTACGAAAATCTGTATGTGGAGATCTATATGTTGGAGACACACGGATACTACGGACAGCCTTACGCTCATTTGATAGCCACCTGCGATACCACCTCCTTCTGTGATATCGAAAAACTAGAACCAACCATCCAGCGGTCTCATATAAACCGAAATTTTCGCTTGACATATAAATATGCCTATATCATACTTGTAAATATATGCCTATATATTTTAGTCTGTTTCACCCCACCAAAAGTTATTAATGCCGTTTGATAATGTCCTCACATCAATGTTTTGAAAGAAGAGTACAGATTAGGCTTGTGAAATGTCCATCTTGTATTAGGAAATGTTCAACGAAACCTCTCACCTTTGACGTATCAATCTTTTTTAGCGTTTTAGCTCATGACCCACCTAATGTTATGGGCATAATTAATTGTGGCTTACTGTTACTCACATGCGATTCTTGTTTCGACCTTTAACATTAATCTAAATTATGCAGACATTACACAGTGAGTGTGATGTGCTACCTCACAGGTCAAATCTATTCAATAATAAAGTTTGATTTTGTTTTACTTGAACGAGCGTAAATCTAAAACTGTAATTCTTTTTCATTAAACTTTAGTTATTTGTATAATAAAAATAATCAGCAATCATTGTGTAATGAAAAAATGTCAATTTGTACATATTATTTCCTAAATAAACCTCCCACTTTTTACAAAGTTGTTATTTATATTGCATTGCTATAATGTTTAATAACTTATATGAATCTATTCAAAGGTGTCTGCTAAAACAATTAAAATATAAACGTATTAAACTAACATAACTTAAACTTATCATATTTCCATAAAAAACAAATCATATCAATGACAATAATCAATTTTAAACAAATATTTACTAGCAGTAGGCATTATCGAATTCTTCCGCATCGCACTCTGTGAATCGAGAAGACTAGTGGCTGCTGTAGTACGACGCAGAATAGCAATGTATGATATAATTATGATAATTGTGTAGATTGTACATGTAGGTACATTTCTTGAAACTACTTTATGTTGAAAAGAATGTACATGTGATGTACTGTCTCGATATCTCAGTAGCCTTAGCATGAAATACTATCGACTTCGTAATGTAAAGGTATCGACAGAACGGAGCATTGCAATTGGCGGACTACACACGAACACAGGTTCACAAGAGGCAGACTGCCAATCACAATGCTCCGTTTTTGCGAAACCTTTACATGACGAATTCGATAGGAGTTCATGCTAGTGCTACAGTACATGGCGCAGATGTGTTGTGTCACTATATTCATTATTATTAGACGATGTCCTTATTTTTTAACCATAGTAACATATACGCTCTATACTAACTATTATCCAGTTCTAGTAATAGGGGGTGAGTTTAACGACATCACGAATATTAAAGTTGCAGGAGTCTTTACAATCCTTCACGAACAGAATATTCATTCCTAAGATTCTCAGTGCTACTTAAATGTAAGGGAGTTATTCAATCACATGATCAAAAACAAAAGAATCTATGGTCGTCATACTATCTATGGAAATGGTTAACTCTAAATGTATTCTTTTTGCTCTGCTCATCACTAGTTGAAAGATACTTTAAATAGTGTCTGCAGTTGTAATGCGCTATACTGAGGTTACACGGATGTTCTGAATACTAGTTATTCGCTATTTGGTTCAATGCGGAATCTTTTCGCTTCTTTAACAAGTCTCAATAAAAAAAAATAGTGTTGTAATAAATAACACCAACATAATTTATTACGTGCGTTATAAAAATGCAATTATTGATAAATGATTGATTACTGCGCGAACACCTCAGCAAACAAGGACATTATATTATTATGTAAACATACGTTGGAATATTAAATGTCTTGTTAGCCTAAAATGCCTAGTGTGAGCTATTGCAGTAGTTATTTTATACGATACCCATTGTAGAGGCATTATTACACAGAGTTAGTAACTAACTGGAAACGGCAGGACCCCGGGGAACTACGGGGGACTGGCTAGAGAGGCCACATGGTAGCCTCTCGTACCGGCTGACGCAGGTGATCACCGGGCACGGGTGCTTCGGGGATTACCTGCGTCGGATCCAGAAGGAGCCAACGTCCGAGTGCCATCACTGTGATGCGAGCGAGGACTCGGGGCTGCACACGTTGACCGAGTGCCCGGCGTGGGAGACGCCAAGGCGGGTCCTAGTGACAGCCCTCGGGGTGGGAGTTATCTCGCTCGCCACCTTGCTCACGGTGATGGTACGATACGCGAGTGCTTGGGCAGCCGCCGCCTCCTTCTGCGAGCAAGTAATGCTCGAAAAGGAGGTGGCGGAGCGAGTCCGAAGAAGACTCCGGCCCCGCACTGCCCGCGAAGAGCGGAGGCGACTCGGACGTCGGAGGTCGCAGAATGACCTCCGTCCCCCATGAGCGCGGGCCTGGGGGTGACGGGTGGAGCCGCCGGTCACCCTAGCAGAAGCAGGCCACAGCGATGGCGCAAAATGCTACCCCATACCCAGGGGCTAAATGGGGACACCATGGTCCCCACATTGGGGGAAGAGGGGCATCTCAACAGAGATGTCCCCGGGTCTGCCGGGGTGCGAGAGATATGTCTTGTATAATCTCACCTCCGGCAATCGAGGACCCATGGACGGCGTGCGTTTTGGTCGGTTCGAGTCCTACATAATCACCTCCATCGGCTTTGGTGGAGGTGGTATCCGTGGGGATTTTGCGCACGATAAAAAAAAAAGGACCACGGGGAACTATGGGCTGCTCTACTTTCTTCTTATTGGAGGTCGTTTAAACTACTATGGCCACTCTGGTCAGACGGACTGGCAAAGGGTCTCGAAAATTTCGACCTCAACAAAATCCTGGTCAGAGGCAACGACTCCACCCGAAGATTTTCAGTGTTACATTTTATTTTACAAGAAGCCGCTACCGTATGATCTCCCAACCTCGATTGGAAAGGTTGTATCAGACCTTTGCCCGTCTTTAAGTAGATGCACCAATTAGTAGGTGGCTTGGGCCTCAAAGATGTTGGTAAGATCCTCTACAACCTAAAGCTAGTAACTATGCTACATAAAAAATAATTATTTCAGTTTTTTAATGAGTGGATGATGATGGATGTAAGACAGGACGATACAAATATCTGCCATCCTAATTGAGCAGTTCGACTGGGAAAGTACCTCCACCATACAGAATAACACGGCTAAGCGCCTAATAATAACCTTGTGTTGTGTTACTACTGGTGAGCAGGCTAACCAGAGCTCACTGAAGTGTGAAACTTAAGTCATTATGAAACCCTGTTATATCTTCTGCACAAAAACTCAATTAACCTTCAATCCCCTATTTCATTCCCATGTACAGGGTTGGTAACACGAATGTGACGCCCCTGCAAACGTCCATACACTACGGTAACCACTTTTCATCAGGTAAGCCACGTGCTTGTCAGCCACCGAAATGGTGTAAAAAATCAAGAATCTTATTATAGATTAACCTTAAAATTGGAATTCAGATTCGTATTATGACCTCCGTTAATTCATATTATTATTAATATGGACTGTTTTTATTACACTGATTGTCATAATATCAAGGACTGAGTGACCTTCCTTAATTAATTTCCTGGAACAGATTTTAATGTATGCGTGTTACAGAAAATAGATGCGTTCTGATCTAAAAACTGGCAATAAAATTTACGACAGTGATCGACCGTGGTATTAGATTAAAGTAACGTGCCAAGTTTGATTGGTAGACGTAGTAGTAACTATTATTTATTCTATGATGTAGTGATAATCATATATATCACTTATTGGACTTAATTATGCGGCATAGACATCAGTCTAAAATTCCAGGACGTAAGTCCTGGAATTTTTTACCAGCCCATGTGTTTCCTTCTTCCTATATTTTCGGGTTTGAGTGGGGCGTGTAAAAACAACTGTCGAGGCTGTCAGGTTGGAGACCGCCACTACCATGCTTTGAAGTGCACTCCTGCTCACCATGTAGCAAGTGCACCAGCAAAGTGCAGTCAATTTGACGAATATGTTTATAAACAAATTCACATCACACAAATCAAAATGGATTAAGGAGTAAGTGTATCTTAGGCTCCAAGGTGAGGCCTCTGATCCAGTAAGGTGATTATGATGATGATCACCAAAGGGCGAATTAAAATTCAAACAACTACAAACAAACACTCTCACTGATTTAATGATTATAATTTACTGTTGTCGTCTAAAAATTGTCATCATCTTCATCATCTTTACATCCAGTCGCATTCTTCACGTCGGAGTCAGGTCTCTGTATAAATATGATGAGATTTGTATATAACTCTAAAAATGTTATATTTCCTATGTCAAAGAAAAAATCCATTACTTAATAATATCACAAAAAAATCCATAAGAATATATTAAAGATTGAAATTTATTTCCGTACATAATATTTGATCTAATAATATTAAATAACAACCCACGCAACTTCAAAAAGACCGAATTGATTTTGAGTATTTATTAAAATCACAAAAAGGTGTAAACTCGTTTGGACAAAGAAGATGCTCTGTAGTGTATTTCTGAGATAAAACTAACAGACAATATTGAATGATGATTACCATACCGAGTAAGAAAATATATATTGGGAGAGGGAAGGGAACCCATCGCTCACCCACGGTTTAACAATTCCAACGATAACAATAGCAAATTATTACTTATTGTCATAGAAAGAAGTCAGTATGTCAAATATAAAGAAGATTTTCTTGCTTTGAGGGGTGCGGTTTGACATTCCTTTCTGTGACAATTATTAATAATTTGCGGTTTATGATACATATTCACTATTAAATTCATCGGGATATTTACCATGTTTGTCTATTCTGTTGAATAACCGATATTTCGGCGCTGTTGCAAGCGCCATGATCACGGTGTACTGATGACCGCCGAGCTAGTTGTTATTGAGGCCAACCGTATCGGTCTACCCTCTTTCTTACTCGTTTACTACGCGCGTCACCACTACCACTGTCCGCGTTCTCACATTGCACTGGATCACGACACACAACACTCACTGTATCGGCTCGCACGGTTTTTGGAGATGGCGTTTGTTTGGGTTTTGTGAACTTACGAATCACCGGGTGCCAGACACTCGCCAGTTGAAAACCATCTTCCCGGTTGAAGTTTTTGTGCTTTTTTATTTCAATAGCTTCCTTCACCATTCTGGGTATATAGTGGCGTTCAGTCGACAGAATCTGTGGGTTATGCAACTCGATCCAGTGATTCGTCCCTTCCTCCAATAGGTGTTGTGCGATAGCCGATTTCTGTGGCTCGTTGTTTTTGACCGCCCTGATGTGCTCCTTAATCCGGCTTGACACTGTCCGTTTGGTCTGGCCTATATAGGAGCTCCCACAGCTGCAGTCAACCTTATCATCCATATATATATCAACAGTCAACGCCACTATATACCCAGAATGGTGAAGGAAGCTATTGAAATAAAAAAGCACAAAAACTTCAACCGGGAAGATGGTTTTCAACTGGCGAGTGTCTGGCACCCGGTGATTCGTAAGTTCACAAAACCCAAACAAACGCCATCTCCAAAAACCGTGCGAGCCGATACAGTGAGTGTTGTGTGTCGTGATCGAGTGCAATGTGAGAACGCGGACAGTGGTAGTGGTGACGCGCGTAGTAAACGAGTAAGAAAGAGGGTAGACCGATACGGTTGGCCTCAATAACAACTAGCTCGGCGGTCATCAGTACACCGTGATCATGGCGCTTGCAACAGCGCCGAAATATCGGTTATTCAACAGAATAGACAAACATGGTAAATATCCCGATGAATTTAATAGTGAATGTGTAAATGACCATGTCAATCTAAAATCATACATTATGATACATACTCATATTATACATATAAATATTTAGACCAATTTCAATAGAGATAATTAGAGGGAATGGTACCTGCGACCCCTATTGTAGTCACTTAATTTTAATCGTGCGACAAATCCCCACTGATACCCCTCACTGTGTGGGTGGGTTATGTCGGACTCGAACCGACTAAAAAGCAAACTCTTTGGGTCTTTAGTTGCTGAAGGTGAGATAGAAGCCAACACATCCCTCGTGGACCGGCAGAACTCTCTTTCGAGATGCACCCCGATTGTAGTCACTTAGAGATCAATAAGGTAGGTAGGAATATAATACCACCAATCGAAATCTCTGTTCGACACTCAAATCAATATACGCACTATGTTTTAAAGTATTATGTCATTAATATGTAAATTAAGGAATACATTAGTAATAGTACAATAAAGGGCTTCACGCGACTTCGCTTACATAACTTTCTAAGCAATTTCTGTACATTAGTCAGCCGGTTTAACCAGTGACGAACTAACAAACATGTCACCTCTAACTTTGATGAAATATTTTAGTAATATATTTACTAATGTGGTAAAAAACTTAGGGCAGGCGGCCGTTTTGTTATATTTGAAGAATCGTTGACGAAATTGAGGTAAAATCTGGGTGTGAAAAACTACAACGTAGTTTTACTAATCAGAAACTTATTTTTTATAATATCTATCGTATAATTTGCAGGACAGAATAAATCAGCATTATGTACGCTAATTTTTCGTTTCAGTTGGTCAGATGACAGTCGCTCCCGGAAAAGCCGATATAACAATCAAAACAATAATCGAACTTCAAGCGCTCAAATATAAATTTGGACTCGTGAGTTGAATATGTGTATGTTGATGGTATGAAACTAGATTAATAAAGATATAATTAATATAAGTTGTTTAGTTCGACTTTTGGCTGAGTTTCAGGAGCATCGTGTGCATATGGAATTTCTTTAAACAGAAGGTGCAGCGGCAACGGTGTCAAAAATACACGTTAAAATTAAATCGCAATTTGAATAGCCCTCTATTCAAATTTCGGCGTACATTTCTACGTGTCCGTGTGTCCTTGAATTACACACGGGCAGAAAAAATATATCAGTACGAACTAATAGATAAAAATCAGATTGACAAAACATTTAATTCTCTGTCGAAATAATTATAAACATAACATAACAAAAACTCACGCCTGTATCCCCGAAGGGGTAAGCTGAGGAGCTAGCACCCACATTTCGCCAGTTTATGTTTAGGTCCAAATGTAATAGGTGGCGAACCTATTGCCATTAACCGAGCACTTATAAACCTGCGATAAATACACACATAACTTCGAAAAGTGTCGAAAAGCCATTGGTGTGTGCCATGGTAAAACCTGAAATCAAACCCGAGACCTCGTCTCAGCAGTCCATAACCCACGCGGTTAATTATTTTACTCGTAATAATTATATTACTCAATACTCATTTAACTCCAGATAAAGAGAGACACCGCGTTACAGATCTAAGTTAATAAATTAGTTAGTGAAGTAAATACGAGTATATTATGCAACAGAACATTTTTGAAACATGATGACACGATGTCATTAATTCATAATTAACATAGATATTTAAATCAGAGCTCGTTCAATTAGCGTTTTACGTAATTCTTGACTATAATTCAACAAATTAACCATGAAACTTTTAATTGACGGAATGATTATTTATTTAACTGTTTCGAACCGATTTAAAACGAAAAATGACAATATTTAAGACCAGCTTACAGCTCAGCGCAAATATTCGTGCAAATGTGTCAATGTTATAAAACTATGTGTTTTCGTTTGTGTATGAATTTTAAAATAAAATGTATTTTAGTACTATATGACCTGAGATTAACATGGTCATTTTCTAAAATAATATAAAACTCTTCGTGACATTTATCATGATATTGATTGTACACCAAATATTGTAAATAACCCGCCGAGTGTAAGGTGGTGCTACTCTCGTGCTACCGACCTTGGAGAAACCTTTAAATACTCTTCTTAAAGAACGTCATACTGTAGTAGGTTGGGAAAACCACGGCAGAGATTTTATTCCACGCCCTGAACGAATGTGGAATAAAGTTCCTTTCATACCTCATAGTGCACACCGTTCCTGGTCGCTATGTGTGAGAATTAATTCCCTTCCTGTGTCGAGAGCGAGCGGTGTAACGGTAAAATGTAACTGTGAGCATCATCTCATCTCATCTCATCTCATAAGCGTAGGCAGCACGTGTGTGACGCCTCTGGTGTTGCAAACGTCCATAGGCCACGGTGACCGCTTCCCATCAGGTGGGCCGTGTGCTTGTCTGCCACCTAAGTGGTATAAAAAAAAATCTCGAATAATTCATCTGAGCACAAATCATTGTACAGGCGGTAGAACACATATAGCGAGGTAAAATCCGTCCTGATGCTAAAAGGTTCCACACCGCCTGAGATTATGGGATTGTGGTCAATATTGAGAGTATTGAATGAACCTTAAATGCTATAAACCTTTGCTAAAACTCATAACAGACATACTAATCAAGCAATAAAATTAACATCACATCGATATCGATATAGTCTATAACATTACCTACGTCATAGTACCTTCGTACCTATTTGAAGTATCATAAGTGACAATATGTAAATGAAATACTGAAAACCTTACATAACTTAAATGACTAACACGAAAGAAACTAACTAAGATGAAAGGCAACATTAACGGCAAGAGGCTATGCACGAAATAGTAGCAGTGGCATTTGGAATGGAGCACATGCGAACTACCATTGAATATATACGCACTGGATACTTCAACGACTCTGTTTGAACGCCTAAAAAATGTTATTCAAAGTCAAACCCCTTTTGGGTCTAAGGACCACGGAGTCGCCGTCTAGCCCTTTAGTTTGCGGTGGCGCACTTTACGTCGCCGCCGTCGCGGCCTGCTTCTGCTAGGGTGACAGGCGACTCCACCCGTCACCCCCAGGCCCACGCTCATGGAGAACGGTGGTTCCGCGACCTCTAATAAGTCGCCTACGCTACATAGTAATCTGGGTATACTACGTATTTGTATAATAAAATACCGAATCTTATATTTATACGATTCGATATTTCTTTATACTGCTCAATTAGCATTATTCACTCTCCATTGTACCAGAAAAACCAAATGAACCGATATTTTCATAAAAAAACATCATAAAAAAAGAAAACAACTAGCGTCATAATGCAAGTTAATGTTTTATTATAAAATTATTGTTTTATTTATATTTACTACATGTATTTAAAATTAATCAAGTCGTATTTTTTATGCAAATTATGTAGTATAGAGCACCTTAGAGTGTTTTCGGCTAGTAGAGATGGGCTTACAATCGATAACCATATTTTAAAGTAGTGTATTTCTTGTTGACCTCCAAATTAACTGTTTTAGCAATAACATGATCGAATTGTGTCACATAATTATGTAGAGGACTTATCTTGAAGAGGACCTTCGGATTAACGTCTTGAGACACTGTGATGACTAGCACTCCTTCTAATTATGGCCCAGTACAACTATGTTTACAAATGTATCCACTTAATTTATACATTCGTACAATGATTTATGGGTGATTCTATATATCTTGTGATTTATGACACTTTTGATTAATATATCGATTGATATGTTTTGATGAATTATCCTAATTGTTTAAATAATCTTATCTAGTAATATTGAAAAGAAAAACTGGTGGCGTGCAATTGGCAAGCTGCGATAACCGCTTGCCATGTTACGCATGCCAGTTATAAAACTAATTTGGCGGTATGAAACTCTACAAACTAATAGGTAATTTCTCCGTAGTAACATTTTTGTGTACGTAATTTTTGGTTAGTAGCATTTCATGTAAGAAATTTTTCGGTAGTAGCTTTTTTCTGTATCTAATTTTTCAGTGGTAACTTTTTCTGTATCTAATTTTTCAGTGGTAGCTTTTCTCTGTATCTAATTTTCCGTAGTAGCTTTTTCTGTATCTAATTTTTCGGTACAGGTATATCAGTACACATTTCATTAGTAATGTTCATGATCCCATGTAAACCATCAATTCCCGGTTACATTTATTATCAAAACCATCATCAGTCATCTAAGTCTAAGTCACGGTCTAAGTCATCACTATCATTAAAATTAGTTAAAATATATAATCCTTGGTGAATACACGCTGGCTATATTGTATGCATAATATATCCAGCGAGGTCTATCTATATTTCAAGCGATAGACTTACTTTATTTTCGTGCTAAGTTGCACAGGCATATGTGATAACTGGCTGATAGTATGTGCACCTAACTGACCTCACGCAATGTACGACTGATGTATGTTTACTCGCGTTTGAACGTTTGACAGCGGACAATAAACTAAGTTTAGCCTTTTGATTATTTACAGTTAGTACCTACCTAAATCTTCCAACGTTGGGCAAGATCTATGTCCAACTGTGTACTGCGTAGGCTAATTAATTAATTAATTGATTAATATGACTATACGTTATCCTTTTGTTACCACGCCTGCCAGGCGACTCGAACGTTGGAGGTCGCAGAATTACCTCCGTCCTCCATGAGCGCGAGCCTGGGGGTGACGGGTGTGCCGCCTGTCACCCTAGTACAAGCAAGCCACGGCGCGGCGGGCGGCGGCGCGAAGTACCTGGTGGCTAGATGGGGACACCGTGGTCCCTTCAACCGACGAGGGTCATCTCGAAGAGAAGGCCCCAGGTCTGCCGGGGTGCGAGGGATATGTTGGCTACTACCTCACCTCCGGCAACCAAAAATCCAAAGATGACGTGCGTTTTAGTCAGTTCGAGTTCGACATAGCCTACCCAATCGGCTCCGGTGGGGGGTATACAGGAGGATTTTTCGCACGTATAAAAAAATGCGGGTCGGTACAGGGTGTTCTTTCAAGTTTTCTTTCTTTCACAGTGAAATCACTTGCGTATTTTTCCGTTTGTCACCTCTTATGCCCTTTGGATGATATATAGGGTGGTGAATGTTCTTTATCCATCACTACACAGACCTTTAAAATTATTATATTTAGCAAAAGTCTAACAGTTGGGGTAATAAACACGTGGCGACAAACGACATGACAGATTGACTTCATTAGAAAACTTGTTTAGACAAGATAAAAGTTACGTCATAACTAGTTGATACATTCACGTGTGTTTATTGTCTTGTTCCTCACGCTTGCTTTATTAGTCGCCATATTCCGGCAATTGCTCGGCAAGCAAGATAAGCAGTCACCGCGTCGGTTCCAGTTGCCATACGAACATCTATGGCAGTCGTTATGGGCCTCAAAAGTCCGACTAGCCTAACTAAAGAACTTCGATATCGCAGAAAATTTTGAAAAGCAATTAGTTTGCTGAATTTTCATATCAAATTTAGATAAGAAAAAGTGAACAATTTGTCGGGAAGAAGAAAATACTTTTCTCAGAGATATACGCATGAGCGTGTAAACCTGACTAAATGTATATCAACCTAACTATAATTACGTTAAAAAAGGCAGTGCAGGCCCTTCAGAATGGGCAGCGCGTGTGTGACACCCTTAGTGTTACACACGTTCATAGGCCACGGTGGCCGCTTTCCATCAGGTGGGTCGTGTGCTTGTCTGCCACCTACGTAGTATAAAAAAAAAATCACAGTCTAAAACGATTACACAGACAAATTAACCTTTATAGAAGATTTCAAATTGTTGAACGTATTATATCGTTCTAGTTTGAGAGCATTCATTACATTGACCTATGAAATGTTCTTATACTTGATAAAGGTTAGTATCATAAAAGTAACACATTATACTTCATAATAGTCCTCAAAAATAGTTATTGTTTGTTATGACACCAAGCATTGTTTTTTTCTTTACCGTGGCTTTTGTACTGTGGCTTTGGTCTAGTAATTACTACAAGCTTATGCTGGGGAATGAACACCCGCTATGGATTTCCCAGGTGACTACAATAATTAAAAAGGTAATTACAATATGGGTTTATTCAACAAGGGCATTAGAAGGTTTCTAGAGCGTCGGCAGCGCTAATGTGAAGTCTCTGAAGTTGCGATCGTCCGTAGACCACAGTGACCATTTTCCATCAGGTGGGCCGTGTGCTTGTCTGCCATTTGATATAAAAAAATGCTATCTAGAAAAATGGCACGACGAGACCAGTACAAATAGCCATATTCATGAATACAAATATTTTCACTGAGCGGGGATCACACCCACGCCTCCTACATAGCAGTCGCGTTCAATACCGCCGCGTCACAGAGACTGTTGACAAATAGGAAATAAAAATAATAGAACATAACTATCCTATGAAAAGTATTGTCAGGTGCTCCTTGTAAACTAGGCTAGGTGCTATAAACACAGATTGCTATTTGACAACGTGCTCTAGATCGACTAACGTTCAAAGAACAGACTGACAGAGGGCATTATGGTGAATTAGCTTGTTATTGTGCAACCTGAATGCAACATCAGGTTAAAAAAGTAAGGTAATTTGATACCTGTTAAAATTCTTTAATATGAAATCTTTTGCTAGCATAACATAACATAAACTAACGTCTATATCCCCGTGGGGTAGGCAGAGGTCAGAGCCACATTTCGCCAGTTTATATTTAGGTCCCAATATAATAGGTGGCGAGTCTATTACCATTAACCGGGCACTTATAAACCATCGTAAATTCATTGGTGTGTGAAATGTTAAAACCTGTGATCGAACTCGAGACCTCGTCTCAGCAGTCCATTACCCATACTACTAGGCTACTGTGGATCTTTTGCTAGCCTTTATATATAAAGCTCGACTATAACTAAATAAGGAGGTATGTACTTACTCATTCCGCACTTGACCCGCAGGCTCTAAGGCATGAATCTCACGTCTTCATCCCGTCTATAATGATGTCAATGTTAAGTTAGGTGGAGCATTTCAACTCACAGTTTGTTTTGAGGGGAATTGCAACTTGTTGGAGTGACTTTACTTTTTTATCTGACTAGTTATAACTTTTTTTTTATTTATATCACGTCAATTCGACCTCGCCTGATGTTAAGCTGAAGACAAAGTCTCATGAAAGAGGGTCACCATTGCAAACACGTTCAGTGCTACAATGGTGGCGCTCACTTGATAAGATTATGGTAAATAGCCAGATTCGTAACACATTTAGGATATTAATTATACCGATGTAGTATATCACAATGGTTTATTACCTATGAGGTTAATGAGTTTTGATTTTTTATACCTACAAAATAGTCAATAAGCGCATGGTTTACCAGATGATAAATAGTAATAATATAAATGGTGATACACTGGAGGTGTCACAGTGTACAGAGAACAAGAGAACGGGGAATTTTTTTTTTTTAAATACTACCTAGGTGGCAGACAAGCACACGGCCCACCTGATGGAAAGCGGCCACCGTGGCCGTGGCAAAGGGTGTCACACACGCGCTGCCCACCCTGAAGGGAAAGAGGGAGAGCTGGGAAGGGGTGGGGAGGCTAGGAAGGGGAGGGGAAGGAGGGGTATAGTGAGCTCTGGCTACCCTACTTACCGGCGGGAACACAACACGATGATTATTATGACCGCGGTCTTCTGTAGGGCGGAGGTACTTCCCCAGTTGGACAGCTCATTTCGGACGGGAGATACCGTCGTGTCCTACCTCCGTTAAATGAAAAGTTAATAAAGAAGTAAAATGACAGCTCCGATACTTTCATAAACCATTTGGGCTGGAGTCTTCCTCAGAAAACGTAATGTATAATAATTAACTTAAATTTTAAAATTATAAATGTGCATACTAACTTTAATTTTTAAGTCTTTACTCAAAATCAATATCAAAAATCATTAATTCTGTATTAATAATTAAACGGCACATAGAAAACGTGAATATCAACAATATTTTACAAATTGGTGAGCAACTGGACCAACGGTTCGAACCGCGGACTGAGAAGACTCCGGCAAGAAACTATTTATTTATTTACAATCATTACCTTAGTCTAGTTACAGAACTTTACTTGAGTAGCAAATTGACTGAACAGCTCATTTCCAGGCTTGTTTGTTTGAGAATAATACTAACTAAGCCAAATACTAACAAAATGGAACACTGTAATCTGAAAATAAATGATTTGAATTTGAATAAACTGTACGCAAAACAGTATATAGTTATTTGAAGTTCATATTACATGGCAGCGTGACAGAGAAGGAATATTTCCAAACGATTGGCGTAAGAGGCGACAAACGAAAAAATACATAGACGATATCTATCTATAAGGAAAACTCGAATTAAAACCCTGTATCAATCCGATCTGGTCAGCGTGGAGATAGTAGGCCTCCTAAAAATCGGGAGAGGTCAAGCAGTGGACTACGATAGGTAAATTGATGGAGAGGGTAGTAGCATTTTGGTCAATGCAGCTCATTCGTGTTAGGAAAATGTATAAACAACATCGCATGTTAGAAATTAGTCACGTTTCCTAATTATGTACCAATTTTTCTAAGTCGCCGCTAAAAATAGCCCAGATTGGGGTCAACTATGATTTGATTCGCCTATTTACCTAAGTGAAGGTCTATAATGATGCTAATTATGCTTTTTAAATGCCACAAATATCTAGTCGGGAAAGTGATAGGTCTTGCAGCTTAAACCGCATACTTCACCGAAAAATCGTGATGGTTGTGCAGGTCAAGAGCATCATTACAATTTAAAATATTCAAACATTCATGTTAAGGATTCCACAATGAAACTCTCGACATTTTGTTGGCAAAAGTTATTTGGTTAAACTTATCATATTAAGTTAAGTAAATGTCAATTTTGTGACTTTATGGATGTCGATTTAATTCCGCTGTTAAATTGTTAACTGAAAGAACGAAAGGAAGAGAAATATCACCAGCAACGAAGTAAAGCGTAGGTACTACTGCTCCAGGAGGGTCGAGCAATGTCCGTCCCTCCTTCACGGAGGCAAAATGTGAACCACAATTCCTATACTCGAGGGGTCGAACTCGAAATTGGAGATCAGATAGAAACACCGCGGCTAGATGGGAACACCGTGGCTAGAAGGGGACAGCTTGGTAGCCACACTCGATCTTTAGACATGGCCTTGGGTCGGCCGGGGTGCGATGTATATGTTACCTACTATCTTACTTCTGGCAGCCGAAGACCCGAAATCAGCGTGCGTATTAGACGGTTTGAGTACGACATAAGAATGGTATTCCAGGAAAATTAGCACACGAAAAGAAAAATCACGACATTGGAGATGGCCTTGAATCAGCTGGGGGATCTCCCTCTTAGCCAAAGTTATTCAATTTTACACTGAAGTCCCAAGACGGTGTACGATTTTAATCGGTATAAAACTATTACTAAATTCCATTTCTGGGTAAGCGATTAAGTAAATATTTTTATTCAGATATTGACAATTACATGATTAATACATTTACAGTGTTGAAAACATGAACCATACTTTCAATAATTATAATTATATTTTGCTTTTAATTATATAGTAAATTTAGATGAACGAATTTTTTTTTTATCTATGGCACGTCAATTTGACTTCACCTCGCCTGATGTTAACCTGAAGGCAAAGTCACATGAAAGAGGGTCACCATTGCAGACTCACCGAACCGCTTGGTTCTTGATGGAATATTCTGTACCGTATGTGAGTGACATCTAAGCTCTGCACGTGTTGTCCTGTGTAGGAAAGGGGAGGGTGGGATGTGGGAAATGTTGAGAAACTCCAAGCATAGTACCTAAGTATTCATAGGTAATGGTAACCATTGACCTTCCAATAGTGTAATATTTAACTTCAGTTTTAAAACGGAATTTAAAAAACATCTAATCTAAATATACTTTTTAAATAAAATAGCAATTCAGCAATGAACTTTATTACTTACATACAAATGTAACTAAATTTATTGGTTTCAAATATAATATCTTACAACATAATTTCATAAATAAATCATTTCAGCTCTTAATTTATTAGTTTACTATGACTTCGTGTATATGCTTTGAATGTATAATATGCACAACTTTGATTAATTGAAATATAAAACTGATTTTATTTTAAATTGCTGTTGCCCGCGTCGATGTCGATAATCGCGTCGATTATCCGGCTCGAAGGACCATGTACGGTTAGTACCCGGAACCTCAGGGTGGTCAGGGGTAGTTGGGAAGGAGTAAGGGAGTAACCAAAAAGAAACACGTATTGTGTTAAGGTAGGTACAGATTTTATGAACTAAATTTCACTTCACACTTATAATACAGCATCGCGATCTTGTCAACGTGATGCAAAAATATAGGTACAGCGCCATCTAGTGACAAGAATCTCTTGAGATTCATGATTATTGCACTGCTCCCTTGGTTGGTAGCGTGATGATATATAGCCTGTTGCTCTAAATATTGTAGCTTTTTATAGGTGAAAGAAATATTGAAATCGGTCCAATAGTTTCAGAGCCTAATCGTTACCAACAAACAAACAAAAAAAAATCTTTTCTCTTTGTAATATAAGGGTAGATAACTCAACTACATCGAATGTTGTAATTTTCATAAATTTTCAAGTTTGTTCGATTCAAAGTATGTCATACTTCCTACTATCTATAGCAAAAATCTTTTTGAACAATTAAGTTTTCGTCTGTAGTAGCTAATTTGGTAATAAACTTAGTATACGCGTATAAATACAACCAATCAAAACAATTATATTATACTAGTGTCAGTTTGGCGACATCTGTTCCGCTTCTAAATCTGTCGTATCATATTTTTACTGTTCTGTGGTTGTATCAAAGATTTAATTCTATTAGCTAAATTCGCTTTACAGACTTTAACAAACACGCCATCAATTATCTGTTAATTGCACGGCGCCTTGCAATCACCGTTTTAACTTGCAATTGACTTAAAGGTTGACATGATATAAATTTCCTACACATCATATCATGTTGGTACATCAACCATTGACAGTCGATTTGACGATCTCTTAGGCGTATTCAGCGGTAGAGCGTCTTTTGACAGCTATGTCGAAACTTTTGGGTTCAATTCCCGCCCAGTGCAAATATTTGTACGTATGAATTATTATTTTTTATTTAGGACACGTCAATTTGACTTCACCCCGCGTGATGGTAAACTCAAGGCAAAGTCTCAAGAACGAGTCACCATTACAAACACGTAAAGTGTTAGAATCCTCTCGCTCACGCTGCTCTGGGTTATGTTGAACTTGAAACTAGGGGAGGGGGGGGGGGTGCGCTATTTCTTCTAGGGTAACAAGCGGTTCCATCCTCATCATACCTTCAGGTGCGTGCTCAAGGTGGACAGAAGTTGTAGAGCGACCTGGCATCCAAATAAAAATCATTTATTCTAAAAATCCCCTTAGCTACTTTGTATTACATTTAGCAGCTTTACTCACTAGTTCTATACGTTGCGTCTAAGTTATTCTTTTAGTCTGAGATCAACAGCATCCCCATTTCATAAGTGCCAAAAGACTTGTCAAAAATAACACTTCTTAGTTTTGTTTCAATGTGCTAACACGAACAAATGAAATTGTTTATCTCCAAGTGCACCTACAAAGGGACAATAAATAACGCGTGTCTCGTAAAGTATTTGCAGTTGTCCTCGACATGCTGAGCTAAGCTTAAATTGAAATTAGGCGTCATACAAACGGGCGCTTAAAACGTCGCGTTAAAAAAGTTTATTGAAACTTAGGCCTTATAAACCTAACGCTCAAAATGCAACAATATTCGAAATAAATGTAAGTCAGTGCTTTTAAAACGCGACGCTTTTTTTTTTCGAGCATTTTGAGGGCTGCACTGGCTTATAACTACTACGAGTATATATAATAACTCCACACAAACACTTTTTTAAAGCATTCAAATAAATAAATTTCCTAGGAAGTGTTCAAATGTCAGCGCTTTTAAAACGAGATAGTATTTTTTAAATAGTGTTGTATTGTGGGCTTTGGGCGGTACATCCACCGCCTAAACCAGTGCTAAGGTTCAGTTAACTACTGACGGGCGACGTGTCAATAAAACGCCCGTGTGCATTTGTCATAACTGAATGCCGAGAATTCAGTCATTGATATTACATTTGATGTCTGTTTCCTAACCAACGTAAATTACAGACCATAGTATTGTACTTTACGACACATTATAATTAAAGGTGAAGGTACGACAAGAAGGTATGTACGAATGAAAAAAGTGCGAATTATCATTTACCGAAGCTAAATTGAAGCTAATTTATTATCACTGCTATAACTTTTAATTACTTCGCCCACGAGTTCTACCGAAACTGCTTAATCTTGCCAGTAATGTGTCTATTACTGTTAGGTGTATAGGCCCACTAAGACGTTTGGAGTTTTTTTTTCGTGCGTGCGATCCACACGGATATCCGGAGCCGGTGAGGGAGGTTATGTCGGACTCGAACCGACTAAGACTCATGCCGTCTTTGGGTATTTAGTTTCTGGATGTGAGATAGTAGCGAACACATCCCGCGCAGAGCAGCGCTTTTGAGATCTCCAACTACCCGTAACGACTGCCATAGATGTTTGTATGGCAACCAGGACCGACGGCTTATCGTGCTCTCCGAGGCACGCCCAGACCAGTGCAACAGCCATATTCATGCATACAACTTTTTGCACTAGTTGGGGATCGAACCCGGGCCCCGTGCGTAACAGTCGCGTGCACTACCGCCACGCCACGGAGGCAGTCATTGAAAAAGCATTCAAAAATAGTATCTTCTCTGATATTGTGAGTACGATAGCCTCCAAACACAGGTTTCTATAACTCCATGACATTACCGTATAAACGATTTATCACTTATTTAGTGTTTATGTCCATTAAATACATCTTAACATGGTTGTCTCGCCATTTATCTTCATCAGTAACAAACGCCTTGGTATCTTCATTCACTGCATGTATTATATTAATCAATGGGATATTGTAACAATATGTAAGTGATTCGATGTTGTATTTATCACTTTGCTAAAATGACTCAACTGTTGACTTTTGCAAATGACCTCCGTTATAGAAAAGCCAAATATTGATATACATTGCAATTTTTTATGACATAGAATGTGATAGGTCGTGATCTTTAGTTACTTTATTTGTTTGTGTGAACTCGCAATTTAAAGAATGACAATTAAGTTTGAGACGTGCATTTGCTCACGTACGTACTATTTCCCTTCGGGTGTGCAGAGGTGAATTAACATCCAAATATCACCAATCATTATATTCAGTATATTCAATACGTGGGATTGAATATTTTTGAGTCTCTTGTGGTATGCCGGGCACTATTGTTCACTCTAACCACATATCTGTGACTGAATCTGGACTGTATATACCTGTCTGATGTTAAACATCCCTTAGTCGCCTTGCACGACACTGGACACATGACACACGACATGGGATGAGATGGAGTGGTCTAAATTCTGACGGAAAAAAGACGGAGGCAGGATATGACGGTATCTCCCGTTCTGATTGAGCAGTCCGACTGGGTGAGTACCTCCGACCTACAGAATACCGCAACTAATAATAATCTTGTGTTGTGTTTTCGGAGAAACTCACTGGAGAGGTTTTGTGTTGTCCGTGGGAAGAAAAAGAAACTGTGGAGGAACAATGTGATGTCCCTCCAACACAAAGGGAGAATCCTCCGACCAGGCAAGGTGTCGGTTGTCGTTGGCTTGTTGTATGTATGGTATACCAGCGCGAGAACTTCGCTTTCGCGATGCAGGATTTGGAGTATCGTAGTAGTTACTCTTGCTGTCGCTAGATGGCGCTGGGTACATGTGGTATCGCCACAAAATCCTTCTTTGTCGTCTGCACTGACAGCACAGAGATTCCTTTAACCTTCTCCCCTGCCACTTCCCCTTCTTTCCCTTCTCTATATGGTGAGCAGCACGAATGTGACGTCTCTGGTGTTGCAAACGCCCATAGGCCACGCTAACCACATTCTGAGCGTGCTTGTCTGTCTACCTAAGTGGTATGAAACTTGAAAGTATCAAATACAGTATCCTGAGAATAAACCCCATGACATATAAAATACGAAAAGCTGTGATGAACAGGATATATTTAAAAAAATCAGCTACATTTAATACTCAACAATAATATAATGAATATTGAAATGATTTGACTGTTAATAAAACTGCCAATAGTTATATATAGATAAAAGATGTTATAAAATATATTAGCGGAATAATAAAACAATTAGTGTTCCAGAAATGACATTTACTCGTGGACTTATAGCACTGCGCTGAGAATAAATTAATATTTTAATCTTATTTTCGCATATTTTCATTATAAAAGTGTACACGTGTACGCAGTAACCTATAACGTCTGCATGTTATAGAGCTTAGATGTCACCCGCATGCGGTGCAGAATATTCTGTCAAGAACCAAGCGGTTCGATGAGTCTATACTTGGCTGCACCTGGAGTTCCATATTTTTCCTTTACCGTCTCCACGTTTTTTTCTTCCTACAGTCACGGGTCCCTTAAGCGGGGCGTGAAAGGCATCTGATGATGCCGTCGAGCTGAGCACCACCATTATAATATTGTACGTGTTTGTAATGGTGATTCTCTTTCTTGAGATTTGACGTGTCCCATATGAAAAAATAAATTAATAATAGTACTCATATATTCTATACACATAATGTTAATTACCTGAATGGAAATACACCAACGTTTTTTAAACTAAATTGGATATATTAAGCATCATCGGTGTCGTGCTTTGAATAATAAAATAATATTAAATAAATCGCGATAATACATGTAAACAATCGATCAATATATAAAGCTTATTGCAGTTCAGTGTACAAAGGTCTCTCCCAATATACACATCCACCTTGTGGTCTACCGCTGCATTTTCTTGATCCATCCATCTTACTTGCGTATATATACTTCCGATAATCATACAGAGTGTTAGAAGACGTTCCCGAAGCCAAAGGCCCCTGGTAGTAGTACTTGTATGTACACTACGTATTGGCATAAATAAAAATATGATATATATAAGTTTTTTTTAACTAACATTATTCACTCTCAGTCGTGGTCGTAAAGCTAAGTGCCAACAATAATTTAAAAAAATATTTCTTCTATTTCTTTCTATTTTTGTAATTTTTTTGTAGTGTAGTTTTACTATACACTACCTACAATGTATGATTTTAGATTGACATGGTCATTTATATATTCACTGTTAAATCCATCGGGATATTTACAGTACACCGTGGTCATGGCGCTTGCAACAGCGCTCAAATATCGGTTGCTCAATTAAATCAACAAACATGGTAAATATCCCGATAGATTTAACAGTGAATAATAAAATATAATATAATATAACACTACAAGTTGCCGTCAAATGATTTACAATAGATAAACAACTGAGAAACATTTTGAACTTATAGTTTCATTTAACTTTACTGATACAATGGAGATCAAAGATTGCCAAATGGTATTTTTTATGCTAATATGCGACTTCGGGTGCGTTTCGCTAACAGCCTGTTATAACCAGGGCCCTATTTAGTAAAAGTTACAAATTATAAATAGTAGAAATCAGTATATCGTATTAATATCGACGTATTGGATTCTTGACAGTTACCTTGATTAATATGTTAAACCACTAAACAACGAGCAACAAGTGTCATCGAATTGTTTAGCGTAAAAGCTGTTTGCCTTGAAACTAACAATATTACAAGAATCGAAAACGTATAGAACGGTTAAAACTATCAGGTATCTACACTTATCTGTGAAAATTTAACTATTTATACTACATTTTGTACTAGTACAGTGGTCGTATCTGTACATTGGGGATATTAGAAAAAAGAACTTGAGTTAAGTTATAACGATACTGAAGGTGTTATATATTATTATTATTATTAAAGATAACAAATATATAAAATGAAAAAAAATTAAAAATTCCGCGGTAGCCTAGTGGTATGGGTAATGGACTGCTGAGACGATCTCGGTCTCAGTTTCAATCCCAGGTTTTGCCATGGCACACACCAATGACCTCTCGATGATTTTCAAAGTCATGTGTGTATTTATCACTGGTTTATAAGTGCCCGGTTAATGGCAAAAGGCTCGCCACCTATTGGCCCTAAACATAAACTGGAAAAATGTGGGTGCTAGCACCTCTGCCTACCCCTTCGGGGATATAGGTGTGAGTTTATGTTATGTTATGTGAAGATAATTTTGTTTTTTCATCCTAGGTATATATAAATAATTCTCTGCCTAAAAGCCTGTTCTCCATTCATATGCCATCACATACGGGTTCAACTTCAAGTAAATAAGCAGTTAAACATTATGCATGTAGTGTGACGTAAGATTAATAATACTACTAAATTCTGTTTATCTAAGGTCAACAAAGTCATTAGTTAAATTAAGATTTCATCTAACACCAGAAGCGGAGGTGTTAATCAATGCTTTTGATGTGCTTTGAAGCGACTATATTATCCCACACGTCCATATTTACAGCATTGCCCCGTGGTTTTACCTTGTGAAGTCCTGATTCACTAGGAATATTAGAATAAAAAAAGCTTTATTTTATTCAGGTTCAGTGGTTTTGAAGTTCGTCGAGTACAACAAAACAAATCTCTTTCATAGTGTTCACTGCGCGACAAAAGCGAGCAGGAGTTTGCCATTGGACTAGGTAGCCGCTTTGCTTTTGCCCGCATATCTGTTGGGCAGTTCCAATTTAGAAAACATAATATGTTTGGTGAAAATAGGTTGTAAAATAACCTATTTTCACTAAACCTAGCATACGTATTTTTCAATATGAAAAAAAAAAAACAATTTTATTTTCAAAACAGGTTTGTGCCCGGTTAATGGCAATAGGCTCGCCACCTTGGGACCTATAGGCGTGAGTTTATGTTATGTTATGTTTAAAAACATTAACAAAGAATGTCGAGAAAATTAAAAAAAAATGCGCAGTTACCTTTTCAATATGGCCGTTATTCGGTAGCATCTTCAAATCAAACAGAATTATTACAAGCGAATACGTTATTAATAACTCTCAAGGTTTGTACAATGTTGATTAACTTATGCTAAGAATTAAAATTGAGTACCTTTAAGTAATTATGATATTAGCCGGTACTGAGGCTGCACATGAATACCCTGACAACACTCATAGTTCAAGGGTTGTGGTGTGAAATCACATTAATGACGATTAATGAATTAGAACCGTTTAGTGAATAAAAATAGTACTTCTGTATTACGTTGAGTAGTAATAAATACCGGTATCTTAAGAAATCGAGGAATCTTTAAGGAATCGATGATAAAGTTCGATGGAGAATAATATTCTTCAAAAAGGTCGTTCTGGACCATGAAGGTGCAACTGAAAAGCTTAATGCATCAAATATGAAAGGGGTGAATACATAAATATAACTGCTACACCATCTAATGAATAAATATTTTGCTTTGTCACTATTACTTACTGATTGATAAGGATCTAGACCTTTTCTTTATTTGTTATATCAATAGTGATTGAGCAAAAAGGTCATAGGGCCGCTTGAGGGCCGAGGGCATATCAATAAAAATAATAAAGAGTTACTCATATGTAGGTTTTGCGTAAAGTTCATAATAATAGAAAAGATAAAAAAATAATTGAATTTAAATACTTAATAACTAGCTATTGCCCGCGGCTCTTTCGTGACTAAACATAAGTTATTTCCTTTCTGTTATATTATTGAAGTTTTAGTTTCCTATTATTTTTGAAAATATATTGTAGCTCATCTCATTCATCGTAACGGGATGATGTAGCTATCCATCGGTGTAAGATTTTTTCGAATCGGTCCACTAGTTTCCGAGCCGCAAACGATCAAACCTTTCCTCTTCATAATATTAGTTTAGACAAAAGCGTGGGCCTCCCCGAACTCGCAGTTTTCCAAAGATATAATAGGCGTAAGTAAATAGATAGATAAATTGATAAATGATGACGAACAATAGCATCGTACGTCCTTGTAGACTTATCAATGCATCACGGATATCATATTGACTTGTAAATGTCAAATTCAAATCAATAATATGCCACTGTTACGGCCTTATGGTATTAAACTACCCGTCCGTCACCATAGACCTGTTAACGAGACGGGTGAATAAAAAAACATATTAATGATTTTATGTTCTGTAGGTTAAGATTTGAAGTTTTAATTAATTGTAAATGTTTGAAAATTTTTGAACGATTGAATTTATGTGTTGCCACTAAAAAAATATTGTAAATATTATTGTCCTAGCAGAGGGACTAGCCAATGTTGAAAAGGTAGATGCAGCTGTACACCAGCAGTCTCTTAAATTTATAATTACTTTATAAATTTTATTTCTTACCTTTAGATTTGTGTTAATTTGACTTTTTTGCAAAATTAATTTTCTGTTCACATTTAGTTCAAGCAGCATTTTTTTTTTATTTTAAAACTTGTCGGGTCGAATCACCCACCGCATATCATTCCCGGCGCAAAGGTGCCCTTGATGCTGACCACGTTGCCTCGTTGAATCGCACTGGCCATCTTTTGCCCCAGGAACGAACCGGAGCGGGAGTCAACCTAAAATTTAAATTAGCTAGACTTTGATTTTGACTCAAACATTGACGTAATAGATTTTTTTCGGCTTTCCTTTTGAAAGTGTACAGGCTTCAATATTATTAAATAGGCACTTATTTTGTAGAGGTTCAACTATAGTGTGTGGCAGGAAATGCCCGGACAGATAGTAATAGCACTCAGAACATAATCCATTGAAACACAGATATTAAGTGCTTATAGCATTACATTATTGTGATAAAATGTACATATTTAAGTCTGGACTACAGAAAGAGCAGCTTTTTCTAATAAGTATCGCATATAGCTCAAAACTCAAAAACAATTATCCTGTATAGATTAAGCCGCACTTACGAAATGTCAAAATTAAACATGTATTCCAGGTTAGTTTAGTAAATGGACCACCGGTTCGGCTCGTAGCCCTGGCCTGAAAAGACTCCGGCAAGAAACTCAGCGGGTTTTTCATTTTTTTTTATCTAATTACAAACATTTAGGTACTTAGTCTAGATATAATAATTTATTTACTTAATCAGAAACAATGTTTACAATATATTTTAGTGAACAGCTCATTCAAAAGCACCGTTCAGGTACACAATCTAGGATAGGCTCATATTCTTTTTCCTCTTTTGGCATTTTTCCTCGCCCAAAACACATTAACGACCCGTGCGGCGTGGCAGTAGTGAACGCGACTGCTACGCCGGTTCGCACAAAGAATTGATTTCCGGAATAAAAATAAGCCTATATGCTATTCTGGGGATAGACATACTTCATGAGTCTGGAGTCCCAGAAATCAGGTGTGGAACCCAACTGGTTTGCGTCACAAACAAATGACGAATGTGGTTTTGCCTCTACTCTTCTAGTGTCTTGTAAGTTTTTTATATTTAGGTAGTCATATTGACTGCAATCGCCTAATAGTAAGCTGTGGTGCAATCTAAAACATGGTGGCCACCGTTAGAGTCTGTAATAAATAACATTACTGAAATAATAAATAGGTATAACTAATAAATAAAATACTGCCCCTGGAACGCGTGCGCCACTCCATTCCCGGGGGCTAGATGGGGACACCCTGGTTCCTACACCCGGAGGGGGTCATCTCGAAAGAGATTTGAGGGCCCCGGGCCTGCCGGGGTGCGAGGGATATGCTACTATCTCACATCCAGCAACTAAAGAGCCAAAGACGGCGTGCCTATGAGTTCGACATAACCTATCTCACCGGCTCCTGTGGGATTGGTATCCGTGGGGATATCACGCAAGGAAAAAAAATTAAAAAAGAAAGGACCCCTGCAATGCGACCTCATAGTTTGTACCATCAAAGTAGTTGATTACTAGAGGAATAACTTAGACAACAAGGGTGCATTAATTATTTTCCATTGACATGCGAGCTTTCGCATAAGGGCGTTTCACTGGTCCATATATTATGGTTATTACTGAACATACGGTCCCGTGGATAGATTTAGTGTACTTACTTTTTAAAGTGCTATGGAATGAGTTGATTTTTAAGATTATTAGAATAAAAAGGTGTTCAGTTGGAGACAATAGACCATAAATTACGTAAGAAAAACAAACTTTGCTTATGTAATGTAACTGTATAGTAGGCCATAGTAGGCGCTATTTTGGGAGAGCTTCATGAAACAGAACAAGGAAATAAGTAAGCATAGTATCTTTCATTCAAATAATACTTCTACTCCATGTATGGACACCGGGTACCAGGCAGATTTTGCGCTGTACCGTATTGCTTCAGAGGGTTGTTGAAGCTGTTCCGTTTGACTTCCTACGGCTTAGCCTACAGCCTATAGGACCTCCTCAGCCTACAGGCTTAGATTGGCTCAGGTAACTTTTAGTATTAGAGAAGGTCATAATTTCATTTGCATCATAAATATTGTGAGAAAATAGATCCTGGAAGATATAAATCATTTCTGTAGATCGGCACGATATTATTTCCATAATAATCTTTCAAGTTATTTTCATTGAGGTTATAGTAAATTCAGTCCATCAATGCCAAGTCGCCTTTCAGGCTATGTTTAAGTTCGTAGCCGGTATATATGATATGTAACCGACGCAGGCGAAGCTCAGACGTTTTCGCGCATGCTCGTGGTGACACGCGTTTGGTGTAGTGTGATCTATTGACTGAATGATGCAGTGGATGTGCTAGTCAATTGAAGGAAAAATGGTGAGTGGAAACTTGAATTATATTAAAAGTGGAATATTTTCCAACAAAGAAAATGTCCGACTCGGTTTTCAAAAAAATATAGCAGTAGGTACTAATTTTAATCAAAATGTCATCAGTACTATTACTTATAAATAATAATCATCCTAATCTAAATAGTGAACGGTTTAGTAACAAAGTGGAAGCAATTATTATAATACCTCCAATCGAAACTAGATATTTAATTTATTTTAATCTCTAATTTATTTGGCAATACAATTAAGATAACTTTAGAATATAAATAAACACAGGATGTAATAATACAATAATGACCTATTTATTAAAACTTGCCAAATGTTTCCCACATTTACAATAGTTTTTAAATGAACACTTGGTGATCGAGGTTACAACAGATTCTCCTAAACTGACGTATTTTATTTATCGAAGAGTGTCACAATACATAAGAATTTATGTCATATATGAATATCTAAGGAGTTGTTTATTTTTTGTAATTGTTACACAGTTATTTGAAAATTCTTACAATTATAGATGTCACTGTAAATTTACTATTAAATTTAATAGGATACCATGTCTGTTGGTTTCTTGGTGTAACCGATATTTTAGCGCTGTTACAACCATGGCCACGGTGTAAATATACCGTTTAATTTAATAGTGAATTTATAAATAACTATATCACTCTAAAATCATACGATGTCACTATAGATTTAATTTAGAATACAAGTAGTAGATTGAAAAAGAAATGAATATCTTTTAATGTTATAATTTACTTAAGATATTTTTTATTGCTACCGTGCGAACAAAACGTTCTAAAAGCTTCAATTTAATACTTACTTTACACTCGTACGTGATTATTTTGTTGTTTGTTCCGATTTGATATCATGAAGTAATTTAAAATATTATATGCCATTCCATTTTTGAAAATCATACTGTATTCTATTCGATGCTTTCCTTGGTGTATTGTGGGCGGATTTACGTCATATTACTAAATAAATACAAAGTAATCGTTATTTTTTGAAATATATCTATGTTTTTCTTTAATTGCTTAACATCAGAGATAGCTAAATGGATGAAAATAGATATTTTACACGCCTTTGGCCATGTATGATTTTCATATTGATTGACAAATGTTGTTGTATATGTAAGTATTTACATCTATTCTTATTATAAATTGCCTTTACAACAATTATATTTATCGATAGCGATAGAGAGATATAGAGCGCACCAGCGCACTGCAGTCCACTGTTGGACATAGGCCTCTTCGAATGTTGGAAGGCTTTGGCCTAGGTACTATTTCCACGCTGGCCAGGCGGGTTCGTATTGGGTTTTATTTCGAATTTTCCTTCTTTCGCATTGATATTGTTTGCGTATTTTTCTATTTGTTGCCTCTCATGACTCCCTTCGGATAAGATGGGTGGTGATATTCTTTCTCCGTCACTATACGGATATTGTATAGTACAGATAACGATGATGAAAAAACAGGCATCACCTTTCATCTATTGCTGCATTGCAATTTTTGGTATAGATATTTAATTCAAAATTTGAAAAATAAACAATACCTACATATATAGAAAACATAGAATAGAAAAAAAAGAAATATTATTATTATTACAGCTTAGAAAACATGTAAACATTATTTTGAACTTACATTCAATAATAAATTTTAATAAAAACCGTTCGATTTTATTTAAAGTATTACACTTAAAACAGTTATGCTACAAGATGCGTTTGCGCGGGAGGACGATATTACGCAACGAAGGCCGCTGCGTAAAGGTCACTTCTGCCGAACGAGAGATTCGACCGGCGACGCACGACATTTTCGAACAAACAGTTGTTACGTTTCGTATTCTCTACTAGGTCATCATTATTGAATTTGGTTTTGTTTTCTTTTTCTTTGTTTGCGTTATACCCAGTTTATGTGGGAAATAAGCACATGGCCTGACTTATTCTTTGTCATCTTAAGTGGGATTTCCCAACTCAGTTAATTTCGACTTTCAGTCTAACTATGAAGTGACCAATCTTCAATGTTTTCTTCTACAACCCACCTACGATTTCATGGTTATCGGGCTTTTGGGAATTGGAACTATGTTTAGCAACCGGTGAAGAAGGCTCAACATGCTCTCCAAAGCACGGAGCTTATAGTTTACTGCCTTAATATTTGAATTAAGGGTTACTCTGTCAACCTGACCCACCCGCTGCAGTTTAAGGTTAAAGTAATTTCGTCAGTCAAGCTGCAAATTTGGGCGGGAAATCCCATTATCTACTACATGCATCCTATAAATCTTGTTGTGGAAACTTGTTGTTTTTGTATCGTGAATATTTTTTATGGTTCCGAGTACATAAATGGGTAAATTGAAATTACTTCGCCTTATCAAGTATGGTTACTAATGGACTGTTATGCCTCGGCTATCGGATACAGACAAAATTGGTATTTTTTAATTTATTTTAAAAATCTATGAAAACCAGTATTAAATTAAAAGAACAGCAGTGTTAAAGTTATGCATAAAATAGGTAATTGTTTTATTTCATTGGTCACCATTTGATACCATGGACATTTTAATATTTAGATATTTTGAATCTGAAGGGCGGGTAGTACACAAAAACGTTTTACATGTCCTCTTTATGATTCTAAGTTCATTCCAATATGAAGTATGTGAAAAGGAAATAGTCTCTCTTTCTATATTAGGCCAGACCCATAGGACCAAAGTCATAGTTTTCTTTATCATCATTGCTATTCACCCTAGCGTTGCTGTCACCTCAGATTACGGGGTCCACCTTTTCCAGTCTAACTGCATCCCAGCTGAAATTTTCTGTGAAGCAACTGAACTTAGACTAGAAAGCCGAACACAACTGAGTTGGTAATAGGCTCCGGGATGATGATGATGATGATGATGATGACGATGATGATGATGATGATGATGGTGGTGGTAATGATGATGATGATGCTGATAATGATGAAGTCGTAAAAATAAAAAAATAAACAAGCAATTATCACATCAATGGATGTTAATCCTGAGGTTTTATTATTTTTATTTATATGGAAATAAACTGGTTTACATCTCAGGTCATGCAGTTTTATTATATGGATAAAGGAATTTTTAAATTGATTCAACATTTTTAACATTATATATACATTTTGAAGTTGTGTCTCACTAGGTACAAGGTTGTGTCTTGCGTAAGAATGGGTTATTGAGAATCGTATTAATTAAAAGATACTTAAGATAATATGGCGCTTAATGAATCTGTGGTTAAACATAAGTTAAATTCAAAAGCAAGGACTTCTATTAATGAATCTAAGACTTATATCCTCGAAAGGATAGACAGAGGAAAATTTGAATGTAATACACTATATTTGGTAAAAATTTCTTTCTCATTCGGTTAAATAATAATCCAACCATAAGAACTCAAGACAGGTAAAACTAAAGAAGCTTTCAAGTAATAATTTGACACGTACTTGACTGTAAATGATAACACCAAGAAGTTTGTATTGATTTAGTAATTCATTTAATAATACTTATTTACATACACAGACAGCCTCTGTGGCGTGGCGATAGTGAACACTACTGCTGCATAGGAGGTGCGAGTTCGATCCTTGCTCAGTGCAAATATTTGTATGCATGAATATGGCAATTTGCACTGGTGTGGACGTGTCTCGGAGAGCACGTTAAGCCATCGGTTCCGGTTGTCATATAAACATCTATGGCAGTTGTTACAGGTAGTTGGAGCCCTAAAAAGTTTAACTGGTCTAGCTGCAATACTTCGCTATTGCCTATACCTATAGGTTATAAATACCAGATGACAATCTCTTCACGTAAAGTATCGAGGTTCAACCTCAAAGTAGTTAAACTGGAAAAAAGCGGACCCCGATCTCTGAAGTGAAACCTTCAAATGAGACCGGGATTAACGCATGGTGTTGATAATTTACATCAGCCAAGATGGGATTTGTTGCGCACACTTTAATATGTGAATCACGAAAGCTTACCATAACTTATTAGCAAGGATGTTCAAATAATAAAATTAGAATAAATTAAAGGCCACTATCTACCTGACTCACTTTTCTAACTGACTATTTAATATCATTTAAACAAACATTAATCAAATATATTCAAAAACAGACGTTCTGAGAATCAACTTCAGCACTAGACATTTAACTAGAGACCTTTTGATCCCTCAATTTCAAAACAGCCAGTAATATGACAAGCGTTTCGTCGAGCGTTCAAATAAAAATGAATGTCTCTATTATTTGTAAAGGTTGGTATTAATAGATCTGTATCAGTTCGAGGTATGCAAACATCGTGATCTTTTTAGAACTCCTTTATAATAGTAGCAATTTTTATAAAGAAGTTTATGTTGCTTAACTATCTAGTATCTTTTTCTTCTTAAACAAACTCTATTGTTGTCGCTGACTTTGAAGATCACTTGTGATTGCATCGTTGTCAATTCACGAGAAACACTATAGAGACATGAAAGAGCAAATTTCCTTGTAAAGTACGTATAATACGTGTATCAAAGAATCAATTTTGTTTATTCAGTTTAGGCACATAAAGAGCACATTAAATCTCAAAGTTTTACAATAATATTGTAATTTATAGTAAACAAAATATTGAGCAAATCATTTAAAAATGATTCTTCGCTTATTCGGTAATTAGATCTACTAAAGAAGTAAATATTATTACTAAATTGCCATAGGAAGGAATGTCAAACCGCACCCGTCGACGTAAGTAAAAATACTTCTTACCTGAGGAGAGATGATTGCTTTGAGGGGTGCGACAATTAGTAATAATTAGTTGCTGTCATCGTTGGTATTGTTATTGTTCCTAGATGTACAGTAGGCTCCAAAAGCTCCTGGACACTTTAAGATCTATAATCTTTTGAAAGTCTAAGTGTAATTGAACCACAAGTAACGTAGATAACGTTAATAAAATAAACCAGATTGATGTGTAGTTTCTTTATTAAAAAATCAGTAAACTCGTGTGAGTAGTATTCTAAAATTATTTACCATAATTATGTAGGTCTATGATCCAGTATTAGTACCAGTATGTAGATTAAGTAAATGTTTGTAAATATACCAAAAATATAAATAAAAAAATCCCGCTGAATATCTTGCTAGAGTCATCTCAGGCCGGAACCGCGTTTCGAACCAGCAGTGGTCCATTTGCTCACTAACTTATAAAATATTGTTGATATTGACGTTTTGTTAGTTCTGTTTAGTGGCCTATACAGAGTAAATGTTTTTTGAATTTTGAATTTAAATATGAATTTCGAATAGCTTCTAGGACTAGTAGCTGTGTAGTGGCATTACTTCATACAATATTTGTTTCAAATTGTCTAGGAACTGTTGTAGCCCTCTGTACTTGTGACTGAAACCCTAAAAATACTTTGAGCCACAATCTATATAGGAAAATGACTTGTACAGATACGTACCGAAACAGTGAATATCGCCACCATCCTAAACAGTTAACTACCGCGGGAATCTCGTCACTACAAAATAACACGTGCTGGTTATACCTACTTTGACAATATGCAAAAACGTCGTCTGCACTCTACTGACAGTTTTATGAACGTGTGAATAGGTACATCTATTGCGGTAACATTATATTGGCGGTGTGCTACAATTGCTTGAGTCGCGCGACGATGACGCCTGAAAAAGAACGTGTGTCAGAACTGTAAAAACAACCGTATCGGTTATGTAACAATTTTTGTACTTAAATCGTATACATTTTCTCAATGTGCAAGAATTAAATTTACATATTTCCACGTGCAAAAATCATCTTTTTTTCTTAATCAATCTTACTGGAGCCGGTGACCGAGATTATTTCGAACTCGAACCAACTAAAACGCACGACGTCTTTTCGTGCCCGGTCTCATGGAGGACGGTGTTATTCTGCGACCTATCCGACGTCCGAGTCGCCACCGCTCGAACTGCCATAATCATCCTGAGATATGCTATCTGCTTCTTCCATTTCCTTTATGGTTTTAATAATGGTTCTCGCTAGCTACGGGTTACGAAAGTCATAGAAAACCGCAACTGATGACGTAGGCAAACATGTTGGTTTATCTTTCAACAACTAAGTGTATAGGATTGACCAAAGCGCAACTTTGTGAACAACAAAATAAAGCTACATATCATCATAATTCTCTGAGCTTATTCCCAACTCAGTTGGAGTCGACTTTCTATTCTAACTAAGATGCGGCTGCACTTCGATATTTTCTATGAAGCTACTGCCATCGGATCTCCACAACCAAATTGGCGACATAAAAGTTCTGTAGTTAGGCTAGTCGATTTTTTGAGGGCTCCAACTACCCGCAACGACTGCCATTGATGTACGTAAGGCAACCGGGACCTACGGCTTAACGTATTCTCCGAGGAACGGAACATATATACCTAGTGATGAAATTTGATAAGAAATTATGAAAAATAAAATAATTTTGAAAGTACGAAAACACGTAATATTTTACCAAAAACTCACAATTGGAGCACAAACTCTTACCAAAGGTTGTTACTAAACAAAGGCTTGTAATTGAAACAGTCTTCAAAACCGTCATTGTTGATGGTACAACCATTGGTTTTTTTTTTCAGTAAATATCTGCATAAACAATAGGGCTAGAGGAATGTTGCGTGCGACCGCTGTCTGTAGTTACTGCGGCTTGTGGCGCAAGGCATAAGCGTGTGTATAATAGAATTAACGAAGTGAAATCTGTCTAGAAGTGGAAGGCCACTCAACTGTATCAGACCAATAAAGACAGGCACGGCGTGCTCATGAGAGAAAGATCAGAAGTCTTATGATGCTGGTGACTTAAACCTGTAGAAGCAAGTAGACAGATATGGATAAAATAGTTTATAATGGAACTCCATCTCATTCGAAAGGTGTCGTAAGAGGAGAAAAACTCGAAGTAAAACCCTGTACTAAGTCGTGTGGCCACAGCATAGAAATGTTAGGACAAAGTCTCCCAACATTCGAAGATGTCTATGTCCAACAGTGGACTACAATAGACTTATTAGTTAATTGATTGTAATGTAGCCATGAAATAAATGCTTCTTCTTCTGTCGAATCGACGGTATTATTGAGTTGCCATTGTGGTATAGTAATTTATTTCACGGCAGCGCCACTACTCACAGAGAAGGTCCGAGGTTTCACCCTTCGAGAAGGCTTACTACGTTCCTCCCTATCTATTTATGAAATGCTAACTAGCTAGATCCCAGTTGTGAAACATCTATAACAGTCCTTACGGGTAGTTGGAGCTCTAAGAAGTTCAAGAACTGGTCTAGCTGCTATTCTTCTAAATCGCCTACATCTATTGTACCCATTGGTTTGTGGAGGCCAGATAATATCGAGGTTCAACCGCAGTGCAGTTAGACTGGGAAAGAAGCGTACCTCGGACTCCGAGGGGATAGCTTTGGTTACGACCAGGATTAACGCACGGATGATGACGAATGTAACTATAAAATATTTGTGGATACTTCTACATGCATGCAACGAGCAGCGGGTAGCCCCCCAACGATCACAAGTCCTCCACACAGTGAGGTCGCTCTGCGAAGTCTGTGAAGTCACCAGTATGCTTCTGCGTTTCTGGGCCAAGCTAGGCTGGCTGCTCTAGCCAGTAACTCTGTACGCACACTGGCCCAAAAAGGGAGGCTAGGTGCGGACAAGGGAGTCCCAATACGATACGATACGGAACATGAAAATAAAAATTTAAGTTACCGACGTATTAAATAGAAGGAATTTAATAAATCGACAATTATGTTATTGACCTATTCTTCTGTTTACTTTACTTATATGTATATACGTTTGTGTTAATCATAGTTCTAGGCCCTTTAATATTCATGGCTCAAAAATTTGGAAGTGTGTCAAACATTTTAGCAAATAAATAATTTAATAAATGTAAACAAATATTACACTACGGGACTCGAAGGCGACAAAGAAGTTAATTCATTTATCATAAGTATACGGATTTTATAAATAAATATGAATTGTATTTAATTCATTCAAAGCGAAGGTTACAGTTTTTTCACATTAGTAAGTAAATCACATTGTAATGCACAGAGGTCGTTTAAAAAGATTAATGTGGGTGGGTTCAAATGTCGTACTGTTAGTGTGATATTAAGTGCTATTTCTTAGCTATTACAAAATTAATACTTCCGTTCAGCACAACATGTAATTATCGTGTAATATTAGTAGCGCCAAATTAATTATTCATTAATGATGAATGCTGTATCATTAATCATTAGTAACTATATGTGAACATCATTATTTGGTAGGAATTGACTGACGAAGAAAAATATTTAGACTTGGGTGTACATGTTTAAATGATAATTGTAGATATTGATAGGGCGCCTTCTCATCGAATTCCAAGTTCAAATATGATTCGGAAAATCAATTTGTAATTGGATAATTAGTTATAAAAAAAGATATGTGTAACGATACAGCGGTTATTATAAAACCTCCATGAAATTCAAATCAAAGAAATGGGTTGACCTTTCCTCAAAGAGAATCTTGCGGTTCAATAGTTAGTTACAAAATATGATTTACAGAAAAAAAAACATTTTACTGATTTGAAATGACCTATGACATGGACTCTAACCTTTTTGGGCTGGTACGGTTATGATGTGGTATGGTTAAGGTATGGTACGGTAAAGGTACCCCTTATAATAAATTGCTTTTTACTTCGATAATGGTCTATATAATCTGAGTAGCAAAGAATAATGGCAAATCAAATAAAAAATCATTTATTCTGTATAGACCTGTAAGCGGCACTTACAAAACGTCAATATCAACAACATTTTATACATCAGTGAGCAAATGGACCACCGGGTTCGAAACGCGGCCCCGACCTGAGAAGACTCCGGCAAGAAACTCAGCGGGCATTTCTTTTTTTTATATTTTTTTATTGGCATATTATATCGGAAGGCTATTACTTGATGGCCATAGTAGGTATATGCGCGGTACGCACTCGGTGCGAGTACAGATGCTACCACAGATAGTTTTGTGTTGAACGCTTTGTTTAGCCACCTGACGGTACAGTCATCGACGGAAGTCATTAGAATTACTAGTGTTCTTAATTATTAGATGTAATTAAAGATTAATAATTATTAATACTTGAATGTTTCACACGAGGCCTATTTAGTAGATTATATGCATTCGTTTTGTACATAACAAGAGAACTAGTCGTGTTATTATTATTCGGACTATTATAATATGTAATGATTTTTCAATATATAAATAATTTTTGATAGATCTTATTATTTATTAATTCATGCAAATTATACTCAATCATTGTCATATTTAGCAGTTATGAATATAAGAAATAACAGAATTATAATATTAATAACATACATAAAAATACATTTTAAAAATGTGTCAATATTAATATTATGTAAATATTGATGACACACTTGTACTTCTCCACGATATTGTCACTGACTATTGTGAGTCATGTCTAAGACAGTCAGCATCTCATTGATAGAACTATAATATCACCATAATATTAATTCATTATATTAAGAAATTATAGTTAGAAGTATAATAAATCTATACTATTATATAATTGTAAAAAGTTTATGTTTGTCCGCGATTGACGCAAAAACTACTGGAAGCCTAGCCAAAATGCATTTGTTCCGAATCTATATCACGTGACATTCGGAATCGGATCACATGACATTCCGACAACAAATGTTACTCCCATACATTTTCAGAGCGATGACGAATGTAGATTCGGAACGAATGCATTTTGGCTGGGCCCCCTGAACGGATTTCAATGCGGTTTTTCCAACTTAAAATCTTACGTTTGTTTGATTGCAATCTGTTAATTAGAACCAGAGTTATGATAAATAATATAGAGTTTAAGTTGCACGTTGCAAGTTGCGCTTTGGTCGCGATACCCGACAGCCACGCGGGCAGAGCCGCGGGCATAGGCTAGTGATTTTATATAAAATAAATAGATACTTAAGTCAAGCTGAGGTAATTTAAATGGGAAACATTCTAGTGCCTGGACCGGTCTACCTCAAGGTTGTATCTTTCTTCATTTGGTTAACAAATATTCAAATGTATTATTACATTGGTATAATATACTATTTATTAATTATGTTCGATGGAATATACCAGACTCGATCAAAGCATTTCTACTCAGTGAAAGATTTCTTTTGTATTTTCGATAGGCTTGCGTATGAGCGCTATCTCACATGGTGGAATAAGTAAATAGACTGCAACATATTTTTTTTCAAACAAATGTATTATATACTAATTTAATAATATTTATATCTCCTTTCATCTGTCCGCTACTATTCAAATTATTTGAGGTCAGTGCAATATGTAGTTTTCTTCCACACTTTTTTGTCAGATGTTATCACTTTATATTTTTCTTTCCTTCCCTCCTTGCAAATACCCTCTTTCATGCAAACTTTTCACTTATGAAACGTTGGCACAACTTAAGTACTCATACCATGCGCGGTATGAATATAGTATAAGTACACAGTTGCTTCTCAATTTTTCATTTTATAACGTAACTTTTAAACCTCTAGCATATTACTTATTCTGTCCATGCTCATCATACCACACATCAACCTTAAAATTCGCATCTACAATACATATAACTTATAATATAAATACCTGTATAAATATTTAATCATACTGTATTGCATTTCAAGAGTTGATAATATTGAATGAGCAATTTATTCAAATACAATAATTGCAAACATGCTGTATTTTGATCTTAAAAAAATATTCATGTCTTGACACAATGCTCGTCATCATCGCTAAACTGCTGGCCTTGTATCAATGAACCTTGGTATGCACTTGTAGTTTTAGCTTTGTGACTACGATTATGTTAGGTAGACTTAGAATAAGTGCCGCGCTTTTGCAAACTACTTTGTGTGCTGACGGTCAAATAATATCACCACCCCAATCTCATCCCTATCGTAAGAGGCGACAGACGGAAAAATACGCAGACGATAGAGATAAAGAAGAAGAGAAGAAGAAGATTGATTGGCTATTCTGGTTCCATCTGAGATCTTATCTTCCAAGCTCAGGGTCCACTTTCTTCTCCTCCTTCCTCCTGGAAAGCAAATCTCCTGGTTTCTTACGTGTGATCTTCGGAAACAATCGAGAATACTTCCAAAGGGGAGGCCATTCAACGGAGGAATTCAACAGACGGGGGATCAGCCCTTCTGTGTGGGCCATTTCACCAACGTAACAACTGTAATAGATGTTCGTATGACAATCAGGACCGATAGTTTGAAATGCTCTCCGAAGCACGACCAGATATTATATTGGCACTGAGCGGGATCGAACCTATACCACAGAGGCCGCTGGAATAAATAAAATAGTAATCGGTGACAAAACATTCTGCAAATCTAGCTACTAACTGAGTATTACTTCAAATTATTAATGCCAAAATAATGTATATATTAAGTTATCACTGTAGGTACACAATATCAAAAACATACACCAATTTTGGATTCAACTGATTACAAGATCCGTATAACCTTCAGATATGTAGGCGAAAATTTGGAAAGGTTAAATACTATTGAACTACTAGGGGTATGAAATGAATAACGAAAAAACTTAATATATAAACAAGACCGTGTTTGAGCAGGCATATAAAATTATTATTTAATATACTAAAATATTGAATGACTTATAAATTAAAACTAATATTGTGTTAATAGCTATATCTAGATTTGAACTATTTATAGCTAATTATATTCAATCTAGAACATGGTTATATAACATAGCTATCATTTTCTATTCCATTACATTTATACAAATCGACAAATTATAGAGCCACTTTAGTACGAATGTTCATATGTTCAGGTCAACCACTTACCATCCTTCTTATACCTTAGGTAATGTCATTTTACCATATTTGAAAAATCTGTTTTTATATTGGGGGAGGGAGGATTTGGCCCACCGCTCACCCGCGGTTCAACACTCCAACAATATATATTGGAATGTCAAACCACCCACTTCAAAGTAAGAAAACCAAAATCTTCACAGAGAGTGATGTTTTACCATGCAGTATTCCGCTAATGCGAAGGACTTAAACTTCGACACGTGTTTCGCCTCTACACGAGGCATCTTCAGGAGCGCAGGAGCTCGTGTAGAGGCGAAACACGTGTCGAAGTTTAAGTCCTTCGCATTAGCGGAATACTGCATGGTAAAACATCACTCTCTGGTAAGATTTTGGTTTTCTTACTTTGAAGTGGGTGGTTTGACATTCCAATATATATTGTTGGAGTGTTGAACCGCGGGTGAGCGGTGGGCCAAATCCTCCCTCCCCCAATATAAACCCTTTGTAATGGATTTCCGCCAGGTAACGCCTGCATCTATATCGTATCTTAAATCTGTTTTTACTTATTAATTTTAGGTGGAATAGACTTACGTGTGTGAGTGTACTGAATGCTGCAATCGGGAGCCTCTCTGTTAAGTTATGAAATTCAAATTGACAGTTCTGCACAAAAGTGGTGCAACTTATTGTATTTGCATAGACCGGTACGCTTCAGCTCAAAACGTATGTACCAAGATCACTGGAATCTTGTTAGTCAACTGGACCAGTCAAAAATATTTGGGTTAAATGTCGAAGATGAATGACTACTGTTTCACATGACCTCAAATGAACAGTTTTACCGCGGCAACATATACATACAGTTTCTAACATTACTAATATTATTGTGGCAATAAGTGCCTAGTTCACTTAAGCAAATATTTATTGAGTTAAACGTGATATTTGAGATTGACTTGATTGCGTTTGTTTTTTAGTTTATTTTTAAGGAATATCTGGTTTAGTTAAGCCTTTACAAAAACGGCAATAGCGCAAAATTACTACGCCATAGGTTGTCACTGCAAATATTTGTTTGTATAAATATGTCTATATGCCCGGGCACATACCAGGTTATTTATTGATAAAGTTCCGTTATTCAGGCTTCCTATAAACTCGCTACAGAAAAAAACCATAATCAAAAATATTTGTAACATCGCCACAGTGTCTACGGGTACAGTCGTACACTACAGTCTTATTTAATTATAAATCTTTATAATTTTTTACATTGTTACGTTTATTAAGTAGTGTAATTACAAAAAAAACCCTAATAAAACTGTAAACACCGTAATAAAATGTATATAACTGTCAACAATAAAATTTATAGTATACTTATTTGAAGTATGAGATGAGTTATACATTTCGATTGTACTGCGTGTTTCCTGCAGCACCCACGTTTGATTTACAGCATCATTAGCGCGTTGTTTTGTCACATTGCTCAAATTTTACCCTTTTGATCGTAATCTTGATAATCTAACGCTTCCATAAAATATTTTATTCATGTGGTTATTAGTGTTAGTTACATTTGGGGAATCACCGAGATCATGAGCTAAATTTATTTCTGTACTAAGGGAAGGTGACGACATTTCAAACGTTAAACGTTACTAGAATTTCACCAAAATTACAATATACATACATATGCACACGCTTGGTTCTCAATAAGCAGAGGATAATTAACAAACACGTTTCACCAATCATTGAATTCGATCCCACCTAATAGGGGGTGAGCCTATTGCCGTATTTCGGGCGCTATTTATGACTCGAGTCATGTATCTAAAACTGAGTCTGGGCTGATGTTAACAGACCTATTCCTTAGTCGTAAACGTATAGGTTCGTACAAGGTGACTTAGGGATTCGCGACAGCGGCACGAAGTCTGTAAACGGCCTCCTTTAGACAACAATAGATTCACTATGCTCTAGGTGGAACAAAAAATTTTACCTAGTTACCGAAATATAAGGGAAAAGTGTACCAAATATATCTCTGCATACTTCGGAAACACACAAGCGTGTGAATACATTAAGTATGTTTTCAACATGGCGATTATCATTAAACTAATTACTTGTATCATGAGGCCAGATTGATCAACGCATTCATTACAGTTCGTTACAACTTGTCTAATGTGAAAAAATTTCGATATAGACCGCTGATTGTGAAACAAAGAATTAAGATCTCTATTATAAAAGATAAGTGAAGACAGAACACGCGTTAATTAGACTAAACTGATAAGTATCGCGCCCTCTTTAGAGCCACTTATGAAGCTTTATTATACAATGCACGATTCGGTTAAATGGCTAGAGTTGATAAATTTTTCGTATTTTCTTTTAGTTTTTGTTGTAACTATTATTATTTAGACACTGATTTCATTTATAACAGCCACTTCTCCTGATGGTAAACTCCAGTCCTCTATCATCGGCTATAACATGATGAATGTTTTGATGAGCTCTTCAAACTGGTCCCACCGTCTCCCTTCCTTCAAAGGACAGCGCGCACAGGAAAAACCAAGCGGTTCGACGACTCTTTTCTATGTCGCACCACTAAGTCCTGAATGCTCTACCAGCACACGTGTTTCATTCATCCTACAGTCTCGGGTCCTTCAAGCGGACGTGAACAAACAACTTCAGCAAACAAACAATAAATAAAAATAGTTTGTAACCGTAGTACAATGAGTCAAGCCAACTTCAGCTAAAAGACGGTACACACACATGCTAATGACGAAAAAAAAGACATGCGTCAGACCATAAAATGATTATTACTAGCGTATATGGAGCAACGAGTCTCCCTATTACTACGTTACCGAATTCAAAATATTAAATTATTTTAAATATGCACTATATATGACAGCTGTATCTTACAAGTAGATAGATTTATAAAAATATGTTTCACTGTTCATATATTACTTTTTCACAACTAGCTTTTGTGTAAAGATATTTATATCACTCACACACTTTTTCCCTTTAAGGATTACTTATAACTTTATACGTCAGACTCACAACTATCAGCCTGTATCAGCGCACAAGGTGAGATTTTCGTTTATTCCAATGATTTTAGTGGAATCGTATTAACGCTAGCTCACATTATTCGCATCCAAAGAATGATTTTCAAAAGAATTGCAGTCGTGTTTTCTAGTTTTTATAATCACATCTTCATATGACCTTAAGAGGATAGGAGTGTGAAAAAAAAACTTCTGCAATGTTGCTTCCTATACCGTCTAATTATGTGAAACTTAACCTTTTTGCCTCTTATCATGTTTTCAATATTTGATAGCAAGATTAGTAAGATAGCGGAACAATCTCCACATAATTAATGATAAAGACATAAGTAGGTACGGATATGTTTTTGCTGCATGGTCTTCAATTTTATGGAACTAAACATGTATTTATTCTAAGTGTATTTACCAACATGATATGTATATTACGTACAGTGGGGTCCAAAAGGTTCCTGGACACCTTAAAGTCTATATACCATTTGAATAGTGTCTATAAAATAAACTAGATCGATGTCTTGTCTCTATAAAAGGAAAAAAAGTAAAGTCATACAAGTAGTTATATCATAAAATTAATTACATTAATATGATTAATTTTATGACACTATTGTTGTGTCTTGATTTCAATGAAGCCTTGTGATTTTTTCTTCTCCACTTCTGTTTATAGTATTCCACACACAAGCATAGATTCATCATGTCTTTTGTCGGATAAACGGAAACTATTTTGTTAGTAAATTCTTGAAGTCAAACCCTCCACTACCATTGAACCTTGTTTTTATACCAATTAAGTACCATAAAAACGACAGCTTACAATTTCTTGTTGTGATCTGCTTTTGTTTAAGAGATCGCTAATTTGTTTAATAATGGTCGTCGAGGTTGACCCGAATTGACTTATCCACTTACACTTCCCTGATATTTTTTTTTTCTTAAGATTACCTAACGTATATACTGCTTCGTCATTTTTTGTAATGGGAGGTATTATATTTAACTAGCCTTAATCAAACTAGTCCTGCACATCGGAATAATAGCATATAATATACACATATATGTATTCTTTTGTGTGTAAAAAATTTCTATTACGGTTATTCTACCAATAGTTTTATTAAAGGCTTCATTGAAATGAGACTTACCTTCTAGCTTTTATATAATAATTTGTTTATAACCTTCGATAAAGAATTTTCGAATGAACGAATGAAAATGAATGAGACTTGTGTATAAAAATTGACAAAATGGTTTCATAACAAGAAACTTAATAGTGAATTTGTAAATTGTGTCGATAACCTTGAAGATCGGTCGTGTGTCATCGACATAGGAGAAGTGACATTTGACAATATATACAATTTACAAGTTAAGTCGATAGTAGAGGTCTTTCTAAGGCCCTTTTACCCAAGAAAGTAGTATTACATGAAAACAATTTATCTAATACAATTTGTACCGTTAACGGTTTATCCACATTTTTGTCTTACTGTTTACTATTTATTGTTTTGTCTCAGACTATACCAGCTCGCTGAACATTCTATTATATTCTACCAACAAATACTGCTACAGCTACTTATTTGAAGGAGCTGGACATCCTTTAATGTACTATGCAACTTACTACATCACTTCGTAATCACTTCTTAATCATTCCATGAGTAAGACGTATTTTGCATATTCCCCAAGTTACGTGAGTGACCTACTAAAAATAATAACTTTATTTTACACTTCTTCAACAATGGGTTTATCATTGAGATAAGTGGCAGGTATTTATTGACTTGTTTCTGTTTATGAAAGATGAATAATAAGCTGATTCATCATTGCGTAACACAATATCGTAGGGTTACAAAATATATTATTATCCTCATACTTTCTTTTCTTTAATGAATTTCGTAATTCATCATCTTCCTGCCCTTGTCCCAATTATTTGGGGTCGGCGCAACATGTCATTCTCTTCCATACATTCCTATCGAATATCATTTCCTCAGTCACTCCCTTCCTTGCCATATCTTCTTTCACACAATCCATCTGTTTTGGGCCGACCTCTAGTTGTAAAGCCCTCTACATTCATACTTTGGACCTTTAATGAATTTCGTAATTCATATCTGTATTAATATTCTTCAAGAAAATATTAAGCCCAGGAAATTATTTTAGCACATATTGTCTAGGTAAATAAATGTGGCGAGATTAATCTTGGTTTTTCTATCTATGCTAGTCGTCACTGTTACTAGCTAATGCTGTTGGTGTGCTCACTGCCTCAGCATTATTTTGGCGGATCTAGAATAAAACTTAATGCAGCCAATGATTGCAAAACGATTTAAACGAATATATTAATGTACGAGTACCTACTAAAAAATATAAGTTTGAGGAAATATGCTTGCAGTAACGGTCATAAAAAATAATTAACTTAATCTCACTATAACACATAATTATTGTCCAACGTTTGAATAAAAATCAATGAAGACAAGATACTTAAGAAATACTTTAAACTTGAACAAGTGAAAATGTTTTCAGTCAATTGCTCTTATTGCCCAAGTTATCTCCACATTCACCTCCTTCCCAACTATGTCATATTTCACACAGTCTTTATATCTTCAATTAAGTCTTTGATCTTTTCCTTTTCTACTATATTCATACTTACACATTTTAATCTTCACATTCAGAGATATTTTTCTTAAGATTTAGATCTGCTAAGATTCTATCAGTATCTTTGGAAACTGATACACTGATACATGGTATTTATTTGAGATTCCTATAATGGCTAATGAGCCATTATAGGAATCTCAAATAAATACCATGTCATTGGATACCATAGTCATGTTGATTCCTAAACGGCGGCACTATTTTTGCGAATACCTTATCGTTAAACAATGTAAGTATTCAATAGAGAAAAAATAATACAAAGGATACATAAAACTTTTCACACAGCATTAATTGCTACAACTTTTGTAAAATAACCAAGATTTTGCAGATCATTTAACCACGAAGGCGCTACTGTGACCTTCTTTCTACATAATAAGTTGCGCAGAAATACTTCTAAATCTAAGTAACTACATACCCAAATATATTATGTAAATTCTCGTGGATATAGCCAGAGGTGTATTTCGAATTTAAAATTTACTAGTTATGAGTAAAAATGTCTTTTATTTTGCTCAATGAAGAGTAAGAACACAATTTTGGCCAAATTACAGAAGGCAGAAATAGCAGGTGATAAATGCAAAAGAAGAATAATATTGGTATCCACTCGAGACTTTCACCTCAAAGAAGTCTATTCTCTGGTCTCTCCTCTTTCAATTTAGGTATTTAAACTTCTTTGGTATGGTCACGCTTCTTTGGTATGGTCATGTGGAAAAGCGGCCCAGATGAAAACATCTAGGCCACTTTTCAACAGAATATGCACGATCCTATTTAGTTTTAGATTTTAAAAGGTTCTTCTTTTAAAATTTAAAACTAAATAGCATCGTGCATATAGAAAGGAAACGTTGTAATGAACTCATTTTTATTTCACGTTGAATTTCAAGACTACGTTAATAAAGCTAAAATTCAATAGCAGTTTCGGAATCTCAGTGGGATCCCAATAGTTAAGAATTAGTAGAATCGGAGTCCTGAAAAATAGTAGCAAAATTTTTATTCAAGTGATTAGCTCTTACACGTGCTTCTACAATACACATCAACCTTGCTTTGACTTTACAGAAACAGTATATTAAATTTCAACATTCATCACATCCAAAATATCATTTGAATACGATTAAATGACTAGTTTTTGTTACTGTTATTAAAATAATTCGCACGTTCTTAATATAATCGAACAATTTAGTAATCTAAATTTGGTATCTAATCGCAAAATAATTTAAAAAACCCACGCAAATACAGGCTGGATCTAGGATCCTGCACCATTTAGTGGCATAATTAACCCAAAACCATTTAGTTATACAATAATCATTTTGTTAACAACAAAATTAAAATATTAATTAAATATAAATAACTTTAAACTTTAGTGAACAAGAATGTCAATGTCAATTATAAAATAAATATGTCAAAGGTGGTTCGTTGTCTACATCTTCACGGAAGTACAAATAAATAATCATATTAAATTTAAAGTTTATCCATAATAGAACAATGTTTGCGATTACATTTAAAATATTGTCGTTTACGTCATTTAGATTTCGTTTAAAAATTTGTTAAAAATAGCTTAGATTGTGATGGTAACCTTGAACGTCAGGTGTCACTAATTAGTGAAATAATACCAGTTACTTAGTAATTAGTAGTGTTTTACTAACCGTCCCAATTCACACTAAAAATACAACGATTATAAATATGGAAGTGGTTTTATGGTGTGAACAATATAATTGTATATTACTCTTATATTTACTTTTGATCATAAATGGTGTTTACGCTAAAATAATTATAAGTTGTGAAATGTGATTTATGAATTGTCTATTTTAGTATATATTATATTGTGTGGTTTGTAACTTATTTCTAAACACTTGTTTTATTAGTTAGGTACAAGTTATGGTCACTTATTACATTAATTATTTACATAAGATAATATATGTTTAAGGTATGCAATGCTAAGTTACGAGTAAATACTGTTTATTGAACGATTATCAAGCTACAGGAAAATAACACAAAGAAAAATATTTTAACAGCAAACAGTTTTAACAACTCTTTGAAGGTAGCAAACTGTGTATCCATCCATCAAGAACCAAGTGGCTCGGTGAGTCTTTTCTCTGGAGCGGAATCCCTTGCCGGCGCACGTGTTTCCTTCTTCCTACAGTCCCGGGTCCATTAAGCGCGGCGTGAAAAAGCATCTGATGAGGCCGTCAAGCTGAGTGCCACCATTGTAGCACTGATTTTGTTTGCAATGAGACTCTCTTTCATGAGACTTTGCCTTCAGCTTAACATCAGGCGATATGAAGTCAAATTGACGTACCATAAATAAAAAAATAAAAAAAATTGATGTGCGAGAGACAATGCTCTACGAAACCGGAACAAACTGATGTTAGGCGAACTCTCACCCTATTACCTGATATGCCAAATGAAAAACCGGTTACCATACATTGTTATAACATCCTACGGTCACTATAGGGTCAGTGTGGTCAAGTTTGCGAGTCTCTCGTAACGAAGGTAAATATGCAAGCGTGGTTTTGCATAATTGTCTTATGTAACTGCGCTCTTTGTATTAACCCTGAGCCACTGCTGCACCCATATGATGCCTATACCTGTGGTTGTAACAGCCTGTATAATTTTGGTTGTATGCACTAATTGGTCAAGATTTTTTTTTATTTATTTAAGACACGTCAATTTGACTGCAGCCCGCCTGTTGGTAAGCTCAAGACAAAGTCTCAGGAACGAGGGTAACCATTACAAACGAGTAAAGTGTTACAATGGTAGCACTCAGCGTGACGGCCTCATCAGATGCTTTTTCACGCCCCGCTTAAAGGACCCGGGATTGTAGGGAGAACGAGGGAGTTGGCAAGGAATTCCAAGACTCAATGGTGCGGCAGAGGAAAGAAGATGATAGGATAACAATAGCTAAAATGGACCAGTCTCAAAGTGTAAGTGAATAGTTTGCATAAAGGCAAGCTTGCTTATGTTATATTTCAACATTTCTTACTTAAGAACTACTAAATGCAAGTGAAAAGGACCCTTAAGTACTTACCACGTCGTTGGACTCCGTGAATCAGTGATTAATAGATTGGCGAGCCTACACCACCGCACTCCACCTTTACACCTAAAACGATCTAAAACGCACTTCCTGCAATCTGAGTACTTTGAGTATCTTGAGTGTCCAACATAACCACACTCGCTGACTTCGGCAAGTGGGTATGCGTGAGGAATTTGGTAAGGGAAAAAGAAAAATCACTATTAAATATTTCCCATTATTATCATCAACTTCTCCATTTTAGTCCAGGCCGCATCAGGAGGGCATCATATCTAAGTGTAGGTCTACGAAGTCCTTCTTCGTAGGGTAGGCGGTAAAACGGCTGTCACTACCGTTTAATTCAATGAAACTAAATTAATGACGTGTTGGAAAGCAATAATAGGGCTATTAATTGGTTTGGAGCTTTTTAAGAGCCTTATGATTGCTTTTCTACATACGACATTTGCGCCTATCAGTTAATTATAGTTTTACGGCATCAAACGAACCATGTTTGCTTACAATAAGGAGTTCTTCGGTAAGAGATGTATAAATCATGGAACACGCTTGCTTCGTAGCAAACTCTTTACTTACACTTTAAGACTGATCCGTGTCAATTATCTATATAGGTACACAGTCAAGCAAGGCATTACGCTTCATAGCAGTACGCGTTGCTAAAATGTCTCGTATAGAAATAAGATTACTTTTAAAAAATAATTTTTAACTGAATTCTAGAACGAAAAGCTAGGAAAAGTAACTAATAATAATTATCAGTCTCTGAAACCTCTCAAGATATCTTTAAAGAATTAAAAACGGACGTTACATCCCGGAATATACCACCCATTAGAGCATATAAAAATTTCCTGTCTGTCTACAGGTCACGAATCTAGGCGCGTACAAACCGTAAGAAAACAAAAAATATCAATAGCTGAGAACTTCCTTCTTTTTTAAAAGTCGGTTATAAAGGTTGTTTTCAATCTTATCATGAAATGATATCACGTTTGACCCCAACTTTCATCACTTATACAACAGATACAATTACGAAACCTGTTTAAATTTACCAATAAGTGGTTTATGGATGTTCTCTGATAGGACACATTATAGTTAATGACGACCTTGACATATATTGACAAGAATTTGGGTGAAATGCCGATGACACAGAATTTTATTTCATAATGACATGACAAGTTTTGGCGCCAATAAAGAAAAACACAGTTCAAAATGCGCGTAACCAAAAAATTTTCTGGCCACGACATGCTAAAAATATATAGTTATATTAAATTGTGAAATAAATGAGATTATGTAGCAATTAGCAAGTTTACAAACTTTTCCAATAATTATAGAATGTAAAAAGTAAGCATGCGGGATTTTAAACCACGACGCTATTTTGAATTGCGATAAAATCCGTTGAAAAAGTAATTAACTTTTAAAATAGTCTCCAATTGGTTTTAAAGGAGTGTACAAGTTAATTTTATATACAAATATATACGAATTATACTATATACAAAAATAGAAATAAAAAAGTAGAGAGACTGCAATTTTAGTTATCGAAATATTCCTCCCCATCGATCTCTACCGGTACCGTGCCCAGAAGGCCGGCGGCATTACCACGCTGAATGACGATGCCAATTCGTTGAGCGAGGTAAAAGCCAGCCCTATGGTCAGAATCAATGATATACTCAGAATACATGAAATCAAATTAATCAGACGGCAAATAAGTACATAGCAAATTTATTGCTATTACGAAATGCTAAGAAACATACGCTATACGCATAGCAAAAACGCTATGCAATGGCAGAAGTCATTACATTATAACTTTATAACAACTAAACATAAAGTCCTAATACATATGACACTAAGTGACATTGCCCAATGACATTGAACAAACGATGTCTTTAAAGTATTTGCGTAGGCGCCTTTAGTGCCGCCTCATATGGGCTCCACAGAACAAGATGGTTACACGATTACAAGTGTAGGTGCATCTCAATCACTTGATACTTAAGAGCTTGCTTTACGACTTAGAGGTGACAATGATAGTGTATTCATTAATAAATAATATGAGAAACAACCTATACATTTATTTAAATAAGATACTAAAACCTATACAATACAATTTATAAGATGTATACATTTTTTTAAGGAACAAATCCCACTCATTCCCACGCCCCATACCAGCCACAACACAAAAACTATTAAGGATACTCGAGAAATCACTGAAAAAATCTACTATCGATTAATCAATTGCACAGTTCTCTGTTGGTCATAGGAAGAACCCAATGTCTACTGTTACCATACTGTCTAGACGGGTATTATTTCAAGTTTCAAAGTATTCAAAAGTTCAAGTTTGTGTGGTTGTGTGTGTGGGAGGTTTTCTCTTACGATACCCTTGCCTTCGGATGAGAAGGGGTAGTAATGTTCTTTCTCCATCATCATGGACACATCATAACGTGCGTTTAAAATTACTGACGTAGTAGATGCGTAGAGACGGAACGATGCACCTTTATACAGGAAGACTGCCGCCATAGCTACCATTTTTATCGTGTCCACACCATATTCGTACCTTATCGTTTCTTCATAATTCACGCCTGGGTAAAAGTATTCATTTAGTTACCCTTCGGCTACAGAACTCTAAATAGACAAGCATTGTTATTTCATAAAATACATCACGATTTATAAAAATGATTACTCCAACGAGCAAGTTAAACTTGACACACGATGAGAGTATAATCAATAATGCCAAATTACAGCTAATTAATTGACTTAACGCATCTATGAATTGAATGGACAATGCTTTTTTTGTTCATCGCCATACAAAGATATATGGAGAATGCCTTCGTGTCCAATTCGGCGTATCTGAAGTACTCAATGCCAAATGCGAATAAAAATTGAATAGTAAATAATTCTTGTGTTAAGTACAGATGTTTTCGAGATTTTATCTATAGTATTTAGCGTGGAGGTACAGTCAACTACAACAGTGGATTGGTACTAACATTTTTACAATTCGCTGTTTACATTAGAATATGTGTAAAATAGTGCGATGCGATCACGTTTTTTTTAATAAAACGTTAAAGAGATACACAATAAATTGCTTTGTTAAACTTCTTTTGTCGTTGAATGTACTTATAAAAATTGTACCTAAAGTTCATATAGGTATTGTTTATTTCGAATTTATAAATTAGTAAAATTTTGTTGACATTTTTCATAATCTCAGTGGGTTGACAATGGTTCACAATTAGTAGAATCAAGGTCCAGGAGGCGCGGATTCGATCCCCACTCAGTGCAAATATGTGTATGCATGAATATGGGTATTTGCACTGGTCTGGTCGAGCCTCGGAAGCACGTTAAGCCATCGGCGTCGGTCCCGGTTGCCATACGAACATCTATGACTGTCGTTACGGGTAGTTAGAGACCTCAAAATCCGACTATTCTAACTACAAAACTTCGTTATCATAATTTAGTTGTGGAGGTCCGATGGCAGTCGCTTCACCGAATTTATCGAAATTTAGCCACTTTAATTAGACTAGAAAACCGACCCCAACTGGTTTGGGAATAGGCTCAGAGAATGGTGAAGATTGTTAATTTATATAAACAAAGAAATGGCAATCGTCTCACCGTCTCTCGAACCCGAGAAGAAGTACCTAGCTCGATATTTGATTATTATGTTAATACAGTGTCCGTTTACAGAATCTTCATATATTTTATTCAAAACACACAAAATTTACAAAATTGTACTATATTGCCTTATACGTTTTTTGTATAATATTGATAAACTTGTTTGACAAGTAAAACTAGATTTCACATCGGAACTATAATCTTACGTCTTCGTATTTCACAAATTAATATAATGAACTATAGATACCGATTGGTATATTATGAGAATTTAGTCATGTTTTGTTTATAGGAATGACATAATTGATTTCGCTTGCATTCTCTAGGTGTCTAGCAAGTCTTTCCTCTACCGCACTATTATATCTTGGAATTCCTTACCAACTCACGTGTTTCCTTCTTCCTACAGTCCCGGGTCTCTTAAGCGGGGCGTGAAAAAGCACGTGATGAGGCTGTCAAGCTGAGCGTCAGCATTATAATATTCTACGTGTTTGTAATGGTCACTATAAAAAACACGTAGAATGTCTTTCCTAAGACTTTGCCTTTAGCTTACTATCAGGCGGGGTGAACTTACTTACATTATATTCACCATTTTTCATTTGGAAGCTTAGTAATAATTTTGCTGCTAACGTTATCGTGGTCAGTAATTTCGGAAGTAAATCAATACGAAGTGGGGCTATTGGTGTATAACTTCACGCTTTCCCAACCCCAAAGATACATTATATTCCTTAGAAGGTGTAAGGAAAACAGTTTAATGGGTAAAAGGATCAGTAACGAAGTTTCAATATAAACGCATTTTTAGGTCTCAATCTGCACTGCTGGAGCACACTTTATACATGCATGTCTATCATCATAATAGTATTAACACATTTGGCAACTCTTCAAGAATATCTCTATTCTAAACTTACTGACCAAGCAATGAACCATGCCCATTAGCATGTTTGCAGGCACATATTAATAAAATAGCAGGCACATTATTTATTCAAATAACTTAGTGGGCCAGCTATGGTTTACTATCAATAAAAAATACAAAATATTCCTTGCATAGTGATGGAAAAGACAATATTTTTTGGAAAAGGTATTATATTGAACCCTGTATTCTTACTGCTGTTTTCACTAGTTAGCATCTAGATTCTCTCGGGAGCGAATAGACTATATTCCCTCCTGGAAAAATATTGGAAGACGTCTCAAGCTCAAGAGAAAATCTACAGAAAAACTTTACGTTTTCCGTAGCTACCCGAAAGAAAGTGGTAACCTTGGCCTATGGACATTTGTAGCACCAGGTGTATCACCGTCGTGCTAGCGACCATATAGAGAAGAGGGGGTGGGGGAAGGTGGGGAGGGGAGAAAGTTAAAAGAGTCTATACTGTCAGTACAGAATTCAAAAAAGGCTTTCTCGGTCTTCCCACTGACAACACAAAACCTGTCCAGTAACATGTCCAGCATTGTACAGGACTTCATAATGGTAAGGCTTATTTGCAACCTGGATAGTTTTTTTTTCCAACATAAATATTTAAAAATATAGTGACATTTGAACCAAAATATTCACACACGCGTATAATAAATACATTAGTCAATTATCAAGTGTTTGTTAAACATATTTTAAGCTTGAGTAGATTGACCGTTTTGAAATTATTACTAAGTTAACGATGGATAATCCAATATAAGGCTATGTACTCGTAACCTTTACATTATCATTTTAGTGTTATTGCCAGTTACATCCCAAGCTTTAACCTTGGAATCCGGGGTCCACTTATTTCATCTACCTCTTAAGATTTTGTGGGAATAGCTTCTATGGTAGCGGCTAGCATACCTTCAAACTCTCAATGTCGATAGGGAAGCCTGCGAGATCGCCTCTCACAAAAGTGAAACCTCTCCCTAGCCCATCCAATCAGTTGGTTGAATATGATTCAGGAACAAACAACGACACAACTTCACAAACGTTTACATTTATGTTTTAGTAGGAAGTAGAATGAGCATATTATTTACTCTAGGTATTTCTATATTTATTTAATATTTATAAAAAACAATTAGATTATTCCTAGGATCTTTATCCGCATTCTAAAACTCTGTGTTATATCATCATTGCTGCGTTGCTTAATTTAGATCTAGAATATTGAATACTGGAATCTAGAATATAAAATACTTCTTAACGTGCCTAAGGCCAATAAATCTATTTCTGGAACTGTTCTAGAATGTGAATAAACATACTTAGATACATAATTTTTTGTAGCTACTTATATACACAGAAACACTCCGATCAATGTAAATATTCATATTCATGCATACAAGTATTTGCACTGAGTGAGAATCGAACACGCACGCCCGTTCACTACCGCCACAATTTCGATCATGTTTCAATCAATTTCATTGTGCTCTTTGTAGACTGAGTTTATAAAACTTACTGGAAAATCAGAACTCCTAGGAACTTCACCTAGGAGAGTGGGAATTCCAACTGCAAAATTGCAGCGCTATCCACCGCGCCGCGCCGCGAAAACTATAGAAGATATTATGACTTAATTGTCAGATACTGAAAGTATACAAATAATACCGCGGTAGCCTATGGACTGCTGAGACGAGGTCTCGGGTTCGATCCCGGGTTTTACACACACACAAACCAATGACTTTTCGATGCTGTTCGAAGTTATGTGTTTATTTATCGCAGGTTTATAAGTGCTCGGTTAATGGCAATTAATAGCAACCTATTACATTGGGACCTAAATATAAACTGGCGAAATGTGGGTGCCAGCACTTCGCACCTTTGGGGATATAGGCGTGAGTTTACGTTATGTTATGTTTAGGGATATAGGCGTGAATCTATGTTATGTTATGTATATGAAATTATACGAACACGATTGTTATTATTTACATTATTTCATTATTATAATCACACTCTACTAACATCCTAATGACTGAATTGACATGTCTATTATGTTCCACAGTACTGTTGTTCATCTGTCTATACAATACCTGTGTTTCCTATCAATTCAAGAATTTCGTAAGCTCACAGACTCAATATACTGTGCTCAGTTTGCTGGCATTTCTGTTCGTTGGGTAATGGTTGATGTCGGTTAACCTGAGAGATAGAAGATATTGGTTAGCGGTCATCCGTCAATCGCGCCACAGTGGCAGTTAAGGCCAAGTTCTTTGTATCATTACTGTATTTAAATAAGTTATTTTGCTAAAAAATGCGTGATTGACAATTCGAGTGATTAGAAAATTGATTGCACGCTATGACTTTTGTTATTATTGTAGCGATAGCTTAGGCTTAGTTGCTCCAACTACCTGTTAAAGTTAAGGTTTCTGTCAAATTTAGAAGGTTTGGCTAAATGGGTTGCACCAGAGTGTGTTTAATAGATCTGTTACAGTTCTATTTTTGATAAAATTTGACGTTTTAGCGTGGCTGCACAGTTAGCGTCAAGTTATGACATCATTTTAATTTTAGTCAAACGGTACTTTTACTGCACTGTCAAAGTTAAAGTACGATCATGTAACCCAGGCTTAATGTTTAAGGGTTATGATCAAGAAGTCCTGGGTTCGAATCCTGGCCATTACATCACCGACGTAAGCGCTCTCCAAACATTTGCAATGTATATTAAATGTATGTTATAGCTGTAGAGTATATTAGTATTTTTTAAACAATTATTAATTGTATATATATTATAATCTCAACACCGATTAATGACAGCATCTTGACACTATTATTAAACAAATACAATATATATTTTATATGATGATCCTCAAGTCGAGTATAACAAAACGACGCATAAAGTTATAGACCTTAAGTGACAAGTGTTGAAAGCGGTTTTAAAAGGATTTCGATACGTATGCCTCATTAATTCTCTATAATCATTAATAATTCAATTATGTTAATCACTGCGATGACTACACATTACTCTTCTTCTAGACATATTTCATATCTGGTATTTAACTTCTAAAGACGTAGGTCAAAGAAAATATAGTATTAAAAATATACACTATTCTAGGGATGTGATAGACTACTACCATCTATCTCCCTATGATATTTCTGATCCCGTTCTCGCTGCTCCATAAAAACCTTCCATAGAGTTGAAAAAACAAATAAAAAAAAAATACTCGGATTGTTCTAGCCGTCTTCGAGTTTATGCGCTTACCAACATAGGTATTTTGCGATTAATTTGTATTAGATTAGATTACACTTGTCATCCTATCCAGTATCTACAGGTATCTGAATGACTCTGCAAAGCTTTTATTACGTGACTTTAAGAATAAGAATGTCTTTCATCCTCAATTCTACAAAGGTTAGATTTGGCAATCTGTTGCATAATCCTTTTCGATAAAATCTAGTTTCCTAAAACGGCTACAACAACTAAATATGCAACCCCGGTCCGCCTGTGTGAAATACTAATTTGACACGCACAGAAACGCAAAGCCCAGTAAAAATTTCTTTCCCACAAACCTTCTAGTAATAATAAACATAAATAATAAACACAAAGAAACTTGATTACTTTTTTTTAATTTTGTCGTTCAGAAATTATGTGCGTACATTCAGTGATTAATTTTGATCTTAATAGATTATAATCTTTTATTTTAAAATATATATTCGTATGTGAAACGAACATAGTGTAAAAAATAGTACAATTCTTATTTTAAAATTCAGAGCAAAAACTTCTAGACAATGTTTCTAAGACCCACAATGTTATGAATTCCAGAATGCGGATATACATTTAATTGTGTGCGTTGTCTTTTGAACTCATAAATTAAATAAAAATTAGTGTAATGTCAAATTTCTTTACCGATAAGTGTCCACCATGGACGTCCATCACTAAAGCGTTGCGTCCAACTTACAACACGCGACCCGGATCCTCAATCGCAACTTGCGCTGACTCAAATATTACCCAAATGTCAGGGCTTCAACATGAAAAATAACAACGAACAAATAAGATTCATAACTGATGTTGATAATAGCCTAAATTATATAATGTCATTGTATTTAAAAGTCATTCATTTTAGACAGATGCAGACTATTATTTATTAATAAATTGCTTGAATTTTTTATGTTAAAGATGTATTGGATTTTTATTTTGTTTTTTTTCTTTAACTCACTTCATAAACTGACACCTTTATTACTTTGAAGTAGTTAGAAACAACAGCCAGCTTCGAGGCATAACCCACTTTTGACACAAATTATTTGCCTTCAACTAAGCAGTTTTTGTTCCGAGATACTATTTGTACCTAGAAATTTTGTTATATAATGAATATTCAAAATTCTAAATTCAAATATCATTCATTCTGTATAGGCTAGCAAAACGTCAATATCAATAATATATTATAGACTGAGAAGACTCCTGCAAGAAACTCAGTGGGCTTTTCTTTACTACGTTACGGTCACGGCCTCATCGAGATTGTTATTTTAAAGGTGATTAACGTGCGTTAATGATAAGTTAATTCAACGCATGATATTAATAGCTTAACATTTAGCAGTTTTTATGGCTTTATATAAAAGTGAAACTCATTACTTATTTTAATTCATATAACACCAGAGATGAGAAATATTTTCTCTATTTTTATATGACAGTTTCCAAGTAACATTGACCATACGGTTCGACCACTTTTTGTATATCGCACCATTTAGTCTTGGAATTCATTACCAGCACACGGGTTTCCTTCTTCCCAAAGTCGTGGTTCCTTTAAGCGGGACGTGAAAAACATCTGTCGAGGCTGTCAGGATAGGGACGGCCGTTCCAGGGACAGCGCCTGTAACGGCGTCCACCATACTTTGGACTGCATTCCTGCTTACAATGAGGCGAGGTGCAGTCAATAGCTTTATCTCCAAGGTAATAAACATGGACGGTAATAAAGGTTCCTAGGCGATATGTTCGTTTGCTACTTTAGTAATATATATAACCTTAATGTCAACTTATATATTGCTCCATAGGGCTCCGACTAATATCTATTTAATAGTACTTAAGTGTTGCAACTAATGCAGCGAGCAAGAAGTCCTAATGAAACTGTAATCGCTGATGATATTATTACCGTGCTTCATTCTCTTTGCGAGTATCTACGAAGATTTAATATCTAAGTCTGTCTATATATAGTATAATTTGTAAGGCTTTAATCTCATCTATCTAATAGAGGGACTAAAGTGACGATGCGTGTGGCGTGATTAGTCGAGGTCGGGATCAGAATTCCACGTGAGCAGTGCCGCGGGCAACAGCTGATATGAAATAGGTACGATTTTATAGAGATAGAATACTAAGACCTTGCTGAAAAGGGACGCTTTTGTTCGATCACGAACAGCCTGATATAGTCAATGTAGCAGTAGCGCTAAAATCAAACTTAAGTCTAAATTAATGTAAATCTGGGTTCCGCCATAATTATATAGCTGATGAACCCAAGATAAAACGAAGCTTTTCTCCTTTATCAAGCTCTAGTGTACCCTTGTGCGAGTATTGTAATCGATCCAAAGTATGAAATAAGTACCATAAATACGAGTACTTTTTCAGCCCCCGTGGCGTGGCGGTAGTGCCCGCGACTGCTACGCACGGGGCGCGGGTTCGATCCCCGCTCAGTGCAAAAATTTGTATGCATAAATATGACTGCTTGCACTGGTCTGGTCGTGCCTCGGAGAGCACGTTAAGCCGTCGTCGGTCCCGGTTGTCATACAAACATCTATGGCAGTCGTTACGGGTAGTTGGAGCCCTCAAGCCCAACCAGTCTAACTTGGAACTTTGATATTACTATTGGTGATTGGGCCATTGGTTGTGGAGGTCAGATGGCAGTCTTTTCACGTAAAATATCAAAGTTCAGCCGCATCACAGTTAGACTGGAAAACCGACCCCAACTGAGTTGGGAAAAGGGTTCAGAGAATGAATGAAATACGAGTACTTACTTTTTATCTATAGCAAAGTAATCGTTATTTTGAACGGTTAAAAAAAAAGGTGGTGGTAGTATAGTTGCGACTACCTCAAAAAGGGGTTAAGTGTGCGAAACTATCGTGTTGAATTTCTACTAGTTTTTTCTGTTCTGTGATATGATCACGTTAATACCTAATAGTTTCGCTAATCATATGTTTAATATTACTTGTAGTATGGATAACAACAATTTAGTTCAGCCTCCAATGATGACAAATGATAATAACTAGTCAATTAAGTCATACAAGTCTATAGATCAAATATAAACGCAATAATCTACAGAAGTTTAACATAATATTAACTTAAACCAATTTTCCAGTCAAATCGATCGGCCATCAGTAGTCATTTGACTATCAATTTATTATAACCTTACATTCCAAACATTAAGATTCAAATTTCAAAAACCTTTAAAACAACATAATTCGTTGTAAGGATTATTTTAATAGTGATTTGAATAAACTTATGATGGCAGGTGACCACAAAACCTTGAATGTTCTTTCACCATATCCTGAACAAGTATTGGAAGCGTCTTTATCTTAACATTGACTGTTTGTTTACTAATGTTTACATTATGTGCGTTACTAAGATTAAATACAAAGTATTTTGACATTGAGCATTAAGAAACTTAAAAGGTAAACACTAACTACTAATGCTGTTGAAATGTGGTATTAATGATTTTAGAAACAGAACAGATTTTTTTATTATTTTACTTTTTAATAAATTCATACACACGATAATTTGACTTCACTTCGATTGATGGTAAGCTGAAGCAAAGTCTCAAGAAAAAGGGTCATCATTACACACACGTGCAGTGTTACATTGTTGGTTCTCAGCTAGACTGCGTCATCAGACGCTTTTTAACGCTGTGTTTAAAGGACCCGGGATAGTAGGAAGAAGGAAACACGAGTAAGTACTTAGGTAATAACGTACATTTTCATTCAATCAACTCTGAAATGCTATAGTTAGTTGAAAAATATTTTTACATTACCTCTCCTATTGTGTTGACTGCTTGAAATAAAGCAAACAGGGCGTGATGTCGTTGATTTTGCAAGCGTTCAAAGGTTGTAGTAACTGATTTTTAATATCCTATTAGAATAGGAAAATACTGGCAATTACGTTATAAAAAATAAAGCATTAAATGGCTTCTCACACTCGAAATATCGCCGTAAGGGGTAAATCGATTATATCTATCCGTATATATATAAATGTGTTACTTATAGTACGAGAGCCCACGACCAAAATTTTTGTCTCATAGCAATACGGCCAAAACCGCATCAAATCGATAGATACGATTATTCTGAACTCGAAAATACCAATATCAGACATTTGCCGCGTAGCGTTTGATCTGACCGAATTTTCAAAATTGTCAAAGAATTTTACCGAACTGCATCATAGCAATATGTCTGATTTGCAGACTGTAGTTGAATGATAGTTCTGAGATACCGGAAACATATTTTTCAGACGTTAGTGGTGTAGCGCATACCCGTAAAATCACTTAAAAAAATAAAAAATGAGACAAAAAAAATGTCTCATAGCAATACGTCTGAAAATCTTTTTTATTAGTAAATTTTAGTTATTTGATGCGAACAAAACAATTTTCAGACGGAAATGTGAACGCATTAAATTTTGAGACCGTTTTGAAAATGTTAACAAATTTTACCGATCGGTATCATAGCAATATGTCTGAAAATTGTTGGACATGATAAAATAAGTTGTCCACATGTGCAAAAAATTTATATCAGACAAATTAAGTGTAGCACCTTCTCTATCAGACAACTTTTCGATACTCAGATATCATTTAAAAGTCGTATTGAGGCATCTTGAATTTTCTGTCACAAACCAATGAATACGTTGCGACCCTGAATTTATTAGATGATAATTAACAAAGAATTTACCCGAAACCGTAACATTGAAGTTGAAGGACTGAAATAAATCGCACAAAAGGAAACTGGGATGAAGTTGAAAAAAACCGGTTTATTCAAAGTTACAAAATATTCTCGTATTCAATCGCTGTCGGATTCGGAATCGTCGTCGAAACGTTAAACGTTATTTTCGTTTTTGGGAGTATATGCTACACTTAAAGTGTCTGAAAACAGGTTTTTGGTAATCATGGCAGCAATACGAAAAGTTGAAAAAAAATATTATCCGTATTGCTATGATACAGGTCGGCTAAATTTGTTGACATTATCAAAAATGCGCTCAGGCTATGTGCTACGCGCAAAATGTCTGAAAACAAACTTTTTCGTAATACAATTATGAAATCTATGTACATTTTCACTATCAGACGTATTGCTATAATACCGACTGTCTTTTTTTTTGACACAGCAGAAATGGCCTCCTACGCAGTTGCTACACTTTCGACCGTTACTACACACCTAGTCGGGTTCAGAATCATACAATCTAACGATTTTATAGGGTTTTAGCCGTATTGCTATGAGACATGGTTTTGGTCGTGGGCTCTCGTACTATTAATCTTAAATGGTGGGCGTGTTTTAACACATCAATTGGATATCTGTCAACTCGAGGTCTAAGACTAGTACGGTTCGAAGAAAAAGTTATTGAAAAATTACTATATAAAATAGTCTTCACGTTGAAAACCTTCAAAAAATAAATCAATCAGTATTTTTGTGATTCATCTTTGTTACACAATATTTATTTAAGAAAAAAATGAACTCAATAGTAACTCACGTCAGTCTTCTAAACATGCCTGCTAAAAAGTAACCGAAATGTTGGACTAAATGAAAATAATATCAAATATTTCACGATAAGACCCGCAAAAAGTAGCTTCATTTTAATGTGTGACATTCGCGTAAAATAAGAAGTACCAGAAGTGACAGACAAGCACGCGTTCCGCCTAAAAGAAAGTAGTTACCGTGGCCTATGGACGTTTACAACACCAGGGGCGTCTTATTCGTGCTGCCGACCATATAGAACAGAGGGGGGAAGAGGGAGAGGAGAAGGTTATGAGAGTCTCTGGTGCTATAAGCGCAGAAGACAAAGAAGGGTTTCTCGGTCTTCCGATTGACAACGTCAAACAGTGAGCTCTGTCTGGAGTGTTTTCCTGTAGCCATAATGCCAAGTGTTCTGAAAGTAATAACAGGCTATCAAATTGTCTAACGGTACGTTCTCTACTTCCAAAAACCATCGATATTTTAGCATACATATCCTTTGTTACTTCTGTATACTTATCTAGTAATCTACTTCCATTCCTATAGTTCTATATCGGATAAGAAGTTTAGTCGACATGCTTCATGCTGGGAGTTTGAATTTAGAATATGTTTAGCTACTTTTCTCGCTGACTGTACATCCATAACCTTTTACCGGAATTGTACTATATAGATATAAATATCTACCAATAATGCCTCTAGGGAGGTTTTCTATACGCAGCAATCAGTTTGCAATCTTTACAAGCCTTTGTACGGCAGTAATTGTTTTATGAATTGTGTGTTCTTTGGGCTCTTTTGTTCATTTCAGTTGTTTATCTTCTGATCTTTATGCTTTAGCCAGTTGTATTGTTCTTTTGTATTATCTTAATAAGTTTAGTAATGTATTATAATATAATGTGATATGTTAACACTGAATAATTAGCTGTATAGGACTCGAGCAATATATTTAAGACCGACCGGTGGACAGACTCGGTTGTACGAGTATGTAGATGAGGTTACTTGCTAATCTGCAGAGGAATATTTGGAGTAAAATTTTCCTCCCGACGTTGGCAGGTTAGACAGTAGTCACTCCCAGAATAATTCAGATACCAATCAGAAATCATAATGAAACCTCGGACTGCAAGCATTGAACGAAACTAGAAAATCACTATGCAAATTAAGAAGAGGCGATAAACGGAAAAATGCGCATACGATATAACAATGAGAAAAGGAAAACTTGAAATCATGCACCAACACTTTGGGTCATTGTAGAAACAGTATACCAAAGCCTTCCAACATTGGCAATAGCTATATCCAGTAGTGGACTGTTATAGGCGATTGATTGACTGATAGCATCCGGTCCGGGGGTAAACTTCGCGACTTGGAGGATAATGAAGAAGTACAAGAAGAGGAAAACGTTTTAGTATTACTTGGAGAAAATAATTTTAATAGTTATTTTTCAATTTAGCAAAAAAAATAAAGCAATGTTTGTCCGACGACTAGGTGTGTCAACATAATGTTTTATCAACACTTGTCGTACTTACAAATATAAATATTTTTTGTTCAAATTCCTTTTATTTGACAACAATCGTTCACGTATCCGTTATCGTAATAATTCTTAGTCTAACTTTAGCACAAGCGTTTGTATTACATACGCTTATTGTATAATTAATTGCAGCGTTTTAATATAATTTTTTACATGAATAAAATTAGACAGAGCACTTCTTTTAAGGTAAGTTAACGGATATATATAAAAATATAAATTAGCTTATTTTGTTAGCAAATTTTTGTTTTTTCTTCTATATTTATAGCACGTCAATTTGACTTCACCTCGCCTGATGGTAAGCCTAAGACAAAGTCTCAGGAAAGAGGGCCACCATTACAAATACGTATAGTATTACAATAGTGTGGCTCACTGTTTGACGGCCTCATCAGATACTTTCTCACGCCCCGCTTGAAGGTCCCGGGACTGTAGGTAAAATGAAACACGTAAGCTGGCAAGGAATTCCAAGACTCAATGGTGTGGCAGAAGAAAGACTCATCGAAACCTTTGGTTTTAGATGTAATATTCTGCACTGTATGCGGGTGATATCTAAGCTCTGCACGTGTTGTCCTGTGTAAGAAAGGAGAGGGTAGGAATCATTTTCGCCATTATGGTTGGCTCTTTGAGTATTTGACAGTGTCGGGTTGGTGTAATTTGACATATAATATAAATAATATATTATAAACTGAAGTGTTTGTTTATCGTTTTAATCGCAGTCAATAGTCAAGTCTGTTATAGTCAAGTCTAAGTCATAGTCATTAAAATAATGGGACCTTTTCTATGAATTTTTGGAACCACCATACAACAATCACAATATCCACTCACAGACACACACACAGCAATATCCACTCTTCTAAATATTGTTCGCATTGTCAAAGATCCTATGTCCTAAAATCCACAATTTTTACACATAAAAACTCGAATTAACACCAATTTTAGAAAACGATACACAGCTGTGATTCTGTTTTCTGCGAAGGCGCCCAAAACCCCTTAGGAAATAACCTTTACAATCAAGTTGAAATGCTATTTTCATACCTCATACACGTAATGCCATCTAACGGATGCAAGTGGAAATACTTCAGAACATGATCCTGCATCGCACTTTGAAAGTTCTCTCGCTGCTTAACATTATACTGCATCGTAACAACAACCATTAGACTTAGATGGAAATGTGACCCCCTAGGGGGGAGGGGCATGTGTCCACCTAGGTTGTATTTTTTATATACCGCCAGTTCAAATTCGTAATTCAAAACCAGAACGTTTGTCTATTCTGATTTCAAACATAATTTACTGTTAATGTATTGTTTATTACTGTAGCTTAGCTGAATTATTTTTAATAGAGTTGGTTCATTTTATTATGCCAACGCAGTTCTCTCAATCGACTGGTCGACTCTTGAAGTCCCAAAGACTAAAGGCCTCAGAGGTGTACAACAAACAGTTATATAGGTCTTATGTGGATTATTCTAAAGTTAAATAAGTGCAAAATAGTATGTAAATTTGTTCTGTTTAACGGATTATTTCATAACAGTAGGTAATAAAAAAATTATATAATATGTGGGGCGCACTATAAGTTTCCGGAATGAATATGAAAAAATACTATTAAAGTTACAAAATTAATTTATTGTTTTTCAAAATAATCTCCCTCGCGTCTATGCACTTTTTCATTCGATCTAACCAGTTTTGAAAACTTTTGTGCCACTCGTCTGTGGTGACCTCTGAAACGTGTTTTTCATACTCCTCGACAGCCTCTTCTGGTGATGAAAATCGTTGGCCGCGTAATTGGTTCTTAATTTTTGGGAACAGATGAAAGTCACAAGGTGCCCGGTCGGGACTGTATGCAGGATGACTCATGAGTTCTACATTTTTCGCCTTCAAAAAGTCGTTTGTCTGTCTGGCCGTGTGAGAACTAGCATTGTCGTGGTGCAGGATGATACGGCGTTTACGGTTATTTTTACGGAGTTCGTCAATAACTTCCGGCAAATAAATGGTCGTGTACCAGTCACTATTCACAGTACGACGATTTTCTAAAGCAACAGTAGCCACGTGTCCAGTTTTATTAAAAAAAGAAACAATCATCCGCTTAGATGCACTTTTCATGCGCGCCACTTTGGTTGATTTCGGCTCATCTTGAAAGACCCATACGCTCGATTGCTGCTTTGTTTTGGGATCGTAGCAATAAATCCATGTTTCGTCACCTGTTACTGTGTCCCACACCAAATTTGACGCACCTTTGTTGAATCTGGTAAGCATGGCACTGCACCAAGTGACGCGGTCCGTTTTTTGATCCTCGGTCAAGTTATGTGGGATCCACCGCGAGCACAGCTTCTCACACCCAAATATTAGTGTAGGATTGAGGGTGCCGTCTATTTGGTAGAAACTTGATACTCCGAAACCTATTTGGGATAACTCACTTCGCAGAAACTTCTTTAATCGATCATTTATTAGGCATAAAAAATATTTGACATAAATATTTTTAGGCATAATGTGCTTGTGACCGAATTTAGAATGGCATACATTTAAGATAGTAGAATTTTATTTGGCATAATTACCTTTGGCATAGTTAAAATTTTGTATAACTTCATTTAGCATAACGTTCATTTAGAGTACAGATTATTTGGCATAATTTGACTAGGCAGCGGCCGGCGAAGCGCCAGAATAGATAGTTGCTTACACCCCGACACAGAGTACCCCGACTCGGATAGGTTAGGTTAGGTTAGAACTGTGACCCCAACAGCGCGAGCCGAGCGAGCGAAGCGAGCGTGCCGCGGTAGCGGCCGGCGAAGCGCCAGAATAGATAGTTGTTAACACCCCGACACAGAGTACACCGACTCGGATAGGTTAGGTTAGGTTAGAACAGTGACCTCTTATGCCAGAAACGAGCATGCTCTCATAGGCAAGGATATAAAAACCAAATAATTATCATTAAATCAACTTTATAACATACATAAGTGTTGCAATAATCATAAAAGATGATTCTTGCTGTAAAAATTATGCAAAATGATGATTCTACTTTTAAATAGTTATGGATAAGAAATATATACCAAAAGATGAATCTGGTTTTGAACTTTCTGCGATGTGATGGTTATACATTGTGATTATTATGCATACAAAAATTATGCGTACAGATGATTCTGACTTACAAAATTATGGGTTTCAATGTATGCAAAATGAGTTTATGCCAAACGATATTCTGCGAAAAGAGGTTTATGCTATTAGTTGTTATGCAATATAAAATTATTACTTAAAAAGTTCTACTATATGAGGTGTACCCTAGGATTGATTGTATTTGACTCATGCCTATTTCTAAGGATGCGTGAATTTCATGGTAGGTCACATGCCTGTCTGTTTCAATCATACGGCGCACAGCATCGATGTTTTTGTTGGTCACAGCGGTGGACGGCCGACCATCGCGAGATTCGTCACTGAGATTGACACGACCACGCTTGAATTCTGCAAACCAGCTATAAACAGTCGTCTTGCATGGTGCTTTATCGCCAAAAGCTGTTTCAAGCCGAGCGATGCTCTGTTGAGCCGTCAAATTACAATTAAAATCGTAGAAAATCATACTACGAAAATTTTTCCGAGTTAAATCCATGTTGATGCAGACACACAATTTTTTAAATGGCGCCACAAGGTAAAAACAAAAGACAGTCAGATGAAACAAACTGTATTCTACAGCCAAAGAGTTCTATTTACAAATGTTGTAATAAATTTTTAAATATTGTTTATGTAAGTGTCCAGTTCCGGAAACTTTTAGTGTAACCTATGTATATAACTTAATTTTGTAATTTATAATAAGTATTTTATATCGTGTGGTTATCTTTTCAATACTACTCGAGTTAGTAAGTTGTTCCTGAATTTAAAAGGTTTCAGAACGGCCTTAACTGTCAAGGGTTAAGGCCGTTCTGAAACCTTTTAAATTCAGGAACAACTTACTAACTCTTCTATTGTATACGCGAGCTAGAATATTTAGACACTTCTATCAATAGACTAAATTGACTTGCAGTAACATCATACTAAGGCGGTGCTCTCTGAATCATGAAGGCGTTAGATTTAACTGTGGCAATGCAGCATAACATGGCCGTTCTGTTGAGCTCATTATATATGGTTGGTTTAAAAAGGACAAAGCAATGTTACGGTACCTTAATAACTCAGACGGATTTACAATGACTTTGTAGATACCATCTTTTCATGCATGGAAATCCTCATATCTCATATGGGTATTCTTTGGAATGGAACTACAGATGTTAAGGAATTTTCGTAAACCATATCCACGATGCATTGCAAAAAACGTCGCAACTAAAGATGAAGCCCCATCTCATGCCTTTTTTATACCTCTTAGGTAGCAGACAAGTACACGGCCTACCTGCTGGAAAACGGTCACCGTAGCTTATGGACGTTCGCAATACCAAGGGCGCTACATTTCCTAGCAGTAGCAATCTGAAAGTTCGATTAAAATTTTCTCATTAGTAGCATTTTCAAACAGTCTGTAATTAATTGTAACCAGTCAATTCCAGTTTCCACGTATCACGACCACACAAAAGCCTACAAATCGAAGTACAAAGGGCATTTGTAACATATTTTTGTAAACCACTTAAGTAAGAAGTTACAAGACGCATCGAATGTATTTGCTACGGCAAACAAGTTCTTTTATCTTAATAGGACGACGGTCCCCAAGCACACGTAACTGGCACAGTTACACATTACCTAATAGATAAATATGTTGAAGAAGCTGAAGTATGAAATGGAGAATGCGTGGTGTTGAGTAACGTCGAGATGATAATATGCCATCATTTTTAGGGTAAAAATGGAACCGTGTTACGGAGACTCCAGTATCTGTCTGCCACTAGTTACTAAGCTAGATCTAAAGATCCATGACAGCTAGATAGTTGAAATGAAGTTGGTGAAGTCAAATTGACGTCTCCTATGTTTAAAAAAAGTTAAGGGAGGCCATACAACAAGCGTGGGTTCTAGTTTGGTTGATTAGATTAGAAACGATTACAGCTAGCTCACGTATTTCTTTCTTTCTTTAGTCCCGGGTCCTTTAAGCGAAGCGTGAAAAATCATAATGATGACGCTGCCGTCAAGTTGAACGCCACTATTATAACCCTCTGAGACTTTCAGCTCACCATCAGGGATGGTGACGTCATACAAATATAAAACACAAAAAGTCGCAGCCTAGTCTGAATTTAATCCTATAGTTCAGTCTTCATTATATTATTACTAATTGTACAAATGCAATTTTACTAACATCATCTAATAAACCAATCGCGTGTATATCCTTAATTGCAAGATCGAAGGAAATCTGTGATATCTATATTAAACTTTTTCCAATATCAAAACAGTCTCATAGTCTCCTCAAGGAGTCACACTAGTGTGAATAACTAGGCTAACACAATAGCTAATTTATTTGTCAAGCTCTTCGCAATCACATTGTAAACATTATATTGCGACTTTATAATCCAGTCAACTAATGCAGTATCATCTATAACCTCGAAATCTATTATATTCTCTGTGTCAAACATTGGCTCAAAATGTTGGCCATCAAGTACTCGTAGTTGCATTGAGCTGTTTTGCCTTCAGTTTATTTGCGAATAGTTAACATTTGGTCTATCGTGTGTGGGCTAAATAACTACTAGACTGTACAATGTACATACTCATAAATTGTTATTTGAATACAAGTATGTATTTATGCTTATGTCCCGTCGAAAGGATTGACAGAAGCGTATTACTTACATACTTCGGCATTTGCCTTGTATTTTTGGTTCAATGTAATAACAATGTGCCCCTTTTAATATACAAAATGTCGAAAGTTAGGCTTACTTAAAAAAACTTTATGACGAAAGGGAATACTTGCCTTAGGGTAAAAATAAATAACTGAATGTGGACTGTCTTTGGCGATCCCAGAGATTGCCAGAGTCCTAATAATGAAAATAGGGACTTACTTAAGAATGAATTTAAAAATTTAATTAAGAGAAAGGCCATTAAAAATCCAAGATTATTTCGATGATAAACAAACCTAGAAATGACCTGTTCACTCAACTTGCTACTCAAGCAAATTATTGTATTGAACGTAATAAAATAAAAAGTAAATGTTTATAAGCACCCCAAAAAAATAAAAAAGCCCACTGAGTTTCTTGCCGGAATCTTCTTAGGGTATAATATTGTTACGAATGTCACCACTCATGACGTAAGCCGTCAATGATTGAAGCGTTTGACAAATGTCACCACTCATGACGTAAGCCGTCAATGGTTGAAGCGTTTGACAATTTCAACTAGAATAATTGAAAATAAAGAGAATCGAAATTACGATCGTAATGACGAACGAAAAGACTAGCGAAATTAGGATTTCCAGAAGATTCTGCATGGTATATAAACAGCACCAGGAGCGCCAAAAGGGCAGTTCAGTCTCAGTGGTTGAAGTGGAAACAAGAAGAAGAAGTAAAGTGAAAAGTACAAGTGAAAGTGCTAGTGGTGCATGTGCAATACTGCATGTGCTGTGAACTAAAACGCTCAGTGAACGTGGACGTTCTAGAGACTGTGTGTAAAGACAGTGCGTTGCAGTACAGTCCTCTAAGTGTGTACGAGTGCCTCGGACAATAGACTGTGTATACGCTAAAGACTGTTGTGAGTTGGTGGCTTGAATAAAGTGTAAAAATCGCTCGAGGTTGTTTACTTCCAATCCCGAAACCCGCTTCCCGTTACATTGGTGTCAGAAGTGGGATTGGAAGAAACGATGCCGTTCACACCAAGAGACCATCCAGAGCGACCCAACACACGGTCCAGAACTACGGGACGGGAACAAGGTGAACCCGACCCAGCGGTCTCACATGTCGAAGGCCCTAGTGATCGGCGTGATGCTGGCGAAGGACCCTCTGCTGTCCCCGCACATGGTTCAGCTACTCAGGAACCTCTAAGTGCACCTTCGCCGATGGACATAAGTGCACTCTTCCAACAACTGCGCGCAATGCAAGAGGAACAAGCGCGCCGCCAGGAGGAGCAAGCGCGCCGTCAAGAGGAGCAGGCGCGCCGCCAGGAGGAGCAACTGCGCGCTATGCAGGAAGAGCAAGCGCGCCGCCAGGAGGAACAACTGCGCGCCATACAGGAGGAGCAAGCACGCCGCCAGGAGGAACAAGCGCGCCGCCAGGAGGAGCAACTACAAGCGATGGGAGACCGAGTACTCTCAGTAGTTACGGAGACCATTAAGAAAGTGGAGGAGGTGCAGAAAATGGTAGAAAGTCATGAAAGCATGCTGGTGGACCTTCAAGCGCGCATCTTAACAGTAGAGGGCGAACTACGAAAAATCAAGGCTGCAGGTACAACAGCGCCGGTTGCCGTAGTCTCTTCAAGAGAAGGCTTCAAGGTGCCTCCATACGACGGAACATCGTCCTGGAATGCATATAAGAGACAGTTTCAAGCTTTAGTGCAAATAAACGGCTGGAGTGAAGAACAAGCGAGGACTGGCCTCACCTTAGCCCTAAGAAATCAAGCAGCAACGGTGTTAGAGGCCATAGAGATTGAGGCTTCTTATCAAGAGCTCCTTGATGCTTTAGAGTCAAGGTTCGGAGATGCACATCTGGAGCATGTATTCCGAGCCCAGCTTCGGGACAGGGTTCAAAAGTCTACAGAGACATTGCAACAATGGGCTTTAGAAGTAGAGAAGCTTGTGAGGAAAGCATATCAGTCCTCTCCTGCGACGTTCATTGATAAGATGCTGCTGCAAACCTTTATCGATGGAATACGTGATAAGGAAGTAAGAACCGCTGTACGTTTGGCCCATCATCCGGAAGTCAAAGAAGCTATGGCACACGCACTTGAAGTGGAGGCCGTCCGTGGTGAATATGGGAGTGGGCGCTTGCGAAGGTTAATGACATCCGAGCAAGAAAATGGACGGAGGAACTTTGCTCCTCGCTGTTATCAATGTAGGAAAAGAGGTCATCTCAGGAATACTTGTCCGAACCGCATGAATACAAACGTCGGAGACGGCGGAAAACTAATTCCGGTCAAGTTTAAGGGGTGGACATTGGCCGGTAGTCGTGAAGCGTCAAAAGTTAAGATCTATCAAAGCACAAATGGAAATAGTCTAACTGTCAGTGGAAGAGTAAACGGAAATGAATGTCAATTAACTTTGGATACTGGAGCATCGCGTACGGTAGTTGGGCTACGGATTTTGAAGGACTGTGGAAAGATAAAGGACCAGACAGAAGCTATACATTTAACTACAGCTACCGGTCAACGTATACCTGTTAAAGGAGAACGGGTAGTGGCAATTAAGATGGGCGATAAACTCTTTTGGCAGAAAGTGGTAGTAGCTGATATAGTAGATGACTGCATAATCGGTTTGGACTTTATGAAAAATCATCAGTGCGAAATTGATATCGTAAACGGAGTCATTAAATGTGGAACAACAGAGGTGCCAATGAAGGGAAAAGAAGACACATTTATACGAGTCATAAGAACAGATTACGCTGATGAGTTAAGGAGGAAAATGGATAAAGTTCACAGATATATGAGAGAAGCAAATTTACAAACCAGTGAACGAATGAAAACACGTTATGACAGAAGTGCCAATTTAAGGTGTTTTGAGGAAGGGTCGTCAGTATGGCTTCATAACCCGGTACGGAAGCAAGGATTATCACCGAAACTTCAGCCAAGTTGGGAAGGACCTTACAAAGTGATAACAAGAATTAATGATGTCACTTATAGAATCCAAAAGACGCCAAGAAGCTCCGCTAAAGTGGTTCACGTCGACAGACTGGCTCGTTACTACGGTTCTAACGATGCTCGGGACGAGCATGTCTTAGGAGGGGGCAGTGTTACGAATGTCACCACTCATGACGTAAGCCGTCAATGATTGAAGCGTTTGACAAATGTCACCACTCATGACGTAAGCCGTCAATGGTTGAAGCGTTTGACAATTTCAACTAGAATAATTGAAAATAAAGAGAATCGAAATTACGATCGTAATGACGAACGAAAAGACTAGCGAAATTAGGATTTCCAGAAGATTCTGCATGGTATATAAACAGCACCAGGAGCGCCAAAAGGGCAGTTCAGTCTCAGTGGTTGAAGTGGAAACAAGAAGAAGAAGTAAAGTGAAAAGTACAAGTGAAAGTGCTAGTGGTGCATGTGCAATACTGCATGTGCTGTGAACTAAAAACGCTCAGTGAACGTGGACGTTCTAGAGACTGTGTGTAAAGACAGTGCGTTGCAGTACAGTCCTCTAAGTGTGTACGAGTGCCTCGGACAATAGACTGTGTATACGCTAAAGACTGTTGTGAGTTGGTGGCTTGAATAAAGTGTAAAAATCGCTCGAGGTTGTTTACTTCCAATCCCGAAACCCGCTTCCCGTTACAATATCTAAATATTTACCCGTACGTTACGGAACTCTGTGTCGCTTTCTGTGGAAACCCGAAACTGAGGCGGAACGTCCTTGAAAACATAATTACATCACACACCAGCCTAAAATCGGAAACAATAGCCATCGTCTCACATTTTTGCTATTCGCATACGTCGTTCACTTAACATTCGGTATGTACACCGTGTCAATCGAGAATCTAGAGCATAATATGTATTTACTAAGTATAGGATATTTGGAATGCAATGGTTATGAACCACGCACACTTATATAAGCACTTTTCATTAATAGTTTATTTATTATGCTTTAGTAATAGAATAGATAAATGTTTTGATTCGATTTCCTGTGTTAATAAATTAGCAGTAGTCAGAAGCAAGAAAGGCTTTCCACCATATTTTTCAAGGCATAAGGGTGTCGATTCCCGATGGAGTAAAATAGGGTCACCATACCTCTTATGCCGCGTCTACATTTACGTAACATTTTGCCGTGACCGTGTGTCCGTCACGTATTCAGTAGCGAAAAAGCTAAACTTAAATGAAACCATCGATCTTTACATACAACTCTAGTCCGTATGTCCATGTGCCACAAGTTGTTACATCCAGACTCAACGTTTTGTTTTGATGCCATGCTGTCCCGTCCGCTGTTCATGTCACAAATGTGGACGCATCTTTAAGTGTCGAAGGATAGGGCTATCTCAATCCGATAGTAAACATTGATAACAAAGTGCCCGCTTCACCGTAATAGGTTCGTTCTGTGAATTTTAGGGACCGAAAATCATTTTTGGTGGAATCCGAACCAATTATAGAGTTAAAGACCTTTTTTTATAGTGCGAACAATCCCCACGGATACCCCCCGCCAGAACTGGTGGGGGAGGCTATGTCGAACTCGAAACAACTAAAACGTACGCCGTCTTTGAGTCCTTAGTTGCCGGAGATGAGATAGTAACCAACATATCCCTCGCACCCCGGCAGACCTCGGCCATCTCTTTAAGAGTTACAGACCTGAATATTGTATCTTATATATCCTCACCTGTTAACTAATATTCGCACTCGGTTGAAGAGAAGAGATGGTAATTTCATAATCACGCATGAACGGTTGCATTTGCAATATAGGTACTGATTTATAATGTAATTAATTCTACTGCAGTGGAGACAATAGGCTACAAGTTAACAACGACTAGGTTGATGACACGCACTACGTGCGCCGACGCGTGCCTATTTGTGTGAATACTATATTTGAGATAAAGTATAGTGAGCTACTAAAACTCCTGAACAATTTGAAAGAAGAAAGATACTAGTCCCGTCGAAGCATTCAGTTTTGCCGATCTTAATTGATAAGACCACCTTCTCTCGCAATAGTTCATTACCTTCAGACATAAATATGGCAGTTACTTAACATAAGATAATATAAACTCACCCCTATATCTCCGAAGGGGTAGCCAGTTTATATTTAGGTCTCAATGTAATAGGTGGCGAGCCTAATTCCATTAACCGGGTACTTAGAAACCTGCGATAAATACACACATAACTTCGAAAAGTATCAAAAAGTCATTGATGTGTGTCATGGTCAAACTTGGGATCGAACCCGAGACCTCGTCTTAACAGTCCATTACCCATACCACTAGGCTACCGCGGCTTATAACAGTGCTGAAACATCGCAAATACAATAAAACACTCAAACATGGAAAATATCCAAACACAAATCGTTATATTTTATACAACCATATCAGTTTGTTTGACCAGGGAATCGAATCCTCTAACTATCTAAACCAACATATTTATCTAAACAAACAAACATATCACACTATACCGAGACTTGCACACAATGATTAAACATTTGTAAAGCGAAGGACAGGCTGTCATTACGCATAATAACCAATCAGCCGACAAAAACCGCGTAAATATGGCTGTGTTGACTTAATTAAATCATTGTTAGTGACAAAATAGCTAATCAGATGTGTGAATGTTACTTAAGTTAGAAGATCAAAGCGGATACGAATAGCAATTCAAATAACTTCATTCATTTACATCACTACGTTGCATTAACAGTGGGTCTCTCTGAAGTTTCGCGAAAACTTTCCGGGAAGCTATGCATTAAGTAAATAAAATATTCTAAGGATTATCTACACAAGGCCACCAAGCCTTACAGTAAGCATAGCCTAACTAACTTATGATATGGGTTCTAGATGACAAATGCCAATATGTATTCATATTTATACACACAAATATTTGCACAGAGTCAAGTGACAATAGCCTGAAAATGAGCTGTTCACTCAACTTGGTACTCAAGCAAATTTCTGTACCTAGACTAAGTAAATGTTTGTAAATAGACCCAAAAATTGCTCACTAATTTAGAAAATAATGTTGATATTGACGTTCTGTAAGTGTCGTAATGGTCTATATAGAATAAATGACTTTGGGTTATGCATTTTTTGAGTGGGAATTGAAGCCTTGGCAAACTACTAGATTAAAAGTGAATAGATTACATTATCAATCTCCAAGCAATCAACTACAAATGAAAAAATAATGCATGAAGTGATGCCACTAAATAACTGCTAGTCTTAGAATGTACTGGATAATATATCTACTTATTAATGTGATTTATTTTACACTACTACTTGCTGAAGTGTATTTACTTTCGGACAAAGAAACAAGACTTTGATAGTCTATTTTACTAACGCAATCTATGGTACTTTTTATTAAATTACACTTAAGCTGTCAAAGGATAATCCTTAAGGTTTCCAAGATCAACTTTTGGAGACCAATATTCGTTGGTCACGGTAACCAATTTCCATCAAGTAGGCCGTCTGTTAGTTTGTTAGTTTGCTAGTTTGTTTAAACGCTATAAAAGGAAAACCAGAGATCTCCCCATAGAGGTTATTGCCACCAAAAAATGTACAACAAAAAATAAAGAGGAAGTACAACGCTGCTATATACATATACCTGCATACTACAGGAAATGTTCAACAGTACATTTTCCAATTTAAAAGAGTACAATAATACACATATTTACATAATAAAACAATTAAATAAATGTAAACAAAAATGTCCAACCAATCCATAATTTTTTATGGTCATTGACAGAAATCGCTATTGCCTTGGACCATACCCGGTCATGTAGAATTCTACAAGTTCCACTTGAATGCCTTGAGCTTCTTCAACTAAATATGTTTCACTGACGAACAGACGGCCACAAATACCTCTCTTATGATAATTATTTCATTCACTTTACGCATGTACGTAGTTTTATTAATGACACCGATCTTACAATTGATTGAATCAGCTGCCGTGAATAGCCTGTCAATGTTTTCGTAACGTATAATGTTGTTGGTTAAGAAAAAGTAAAAACTGATATGCTGATGATATTGATACCTACAAGGAAACGGATATACACTGTTTTTATTTTGTTTTTAGTAGTAGTTTAATATTATTCGAAAGAAATATTTAACAAATGAGATTTTCTTTGCATTATTAGATATATAGTCATTTATGGATATTTAAATGTAACTTAGAATTGCATAAATATCAAAACCATGGCAGTTTTATTTTGTAACTCGTGACCATTTAGTGTTTTACAATCGTTTGCATAGTTTAGTCTTGTATCATAAATTATTATCAGATATATCTTTAGATTTATTGATTTTAAATGGCTAGCCATTTATTTAATCGTCTATTTTAGACCTTCATTGACTTGCAGAAGTAGGTAGATCATTTGAATAAGAATATTAGAATTTCACAAAAATTTTCGATTATCGCAATCAAAAAGTTAGGCAAAACGCCTACGTCGTCGTACAATGAATTCAAATCTCTACATCGCTACTATGATGAATTTAAAATCGTCCATGTTTTGTTACACTATGCAGGGAGAGATCATGATACAAAGGCTATACATGAATATTTATAACAAGAAGATACAAAATAAGTACCTAGGAATCTCTTCCTACAAGTACTCAGAGATCTTTCTCTGAGTACTTATATTCGAATCCTCTGAAGCTGAAGCTTGTTTTATAAATGGTCATGTTAAATCTGGTGCAGGCAATGGAACATAATTAACCTTTAAAAAGGGACTTAAATTAACAAAACCTTGATTACGAGTACACTACAATGTTTCATTTATTACTTCGGAGTTGAAACCAATCTCGCCTGCAAGCCTATTACATACACAGGAGTTTTATAAATATCAAATACTTGATTTCCTTTTTACTGATACAAATATATATATAAATGACAGACTGTTGAATACTAATATTTATTTGCTTGCATATTCATTACTTTTATTTTTTACTCTCTATTTATTATTAGTCAAAATATTGATTATTAATTTTACAGTCTTAGGGTATTACATTATTAAGCCTTTACGCCTTGTAAAATATATATAATAGATGTTTTTAAGAATCCTAAAATGATGTTTTTTATATTTGAAAACAAAATATTTATGTTAAAAATATAAATGACATACCAAAAATATTAATCAAATATCATAACCTCTTTCGTTTCCCCACTGTTGGTAAAAGACGAATTTTCTGGAAGGATTCTCAAATGTAACAGAAAAATGATCAAATTTTATTATTTTCAGCCGTTTGCCAAGACTTATTCAGTTTTAAATTTTTCGATATGAAATTCGCTAACTTGTACCTTCTTTCTATTCCAGAGGCTGTCACTGCACATAGCAGTGGTCATTCTAGCGGTGTACCACACCTGCAAGGCAGAGCGACCGAAGCGAGCGATCGAGTTTGGGTCGAGCCGAAATTATGCGGTGTTAGGCGCACCGATCTCAGTTCCTCTCGATGAGGACGGCTACTTCTACCCAAAGCCGAAGATACCATTCCCACCACCGCCACCGCAACCTTCAAGACCACCGCCACCAACAAGGCCGCCAGTACCACAAACAACTGGATACAGATACGAACGACCTAGTATTCCTTTTGAGATACCCACAACTAGAAGGACACCGCCACCTCCACCACCAATAATTAGAACCCCTCCTCCGCCACCTCCCTCAACAACTAGACCTCCTCCTCCTCCGCCACCACCACCTTTTAGGCCGCCTACAACTAGACCTCCACCAACTTACAGCACTATTCTCGATGTTTTTAGAACTACTGGATACTCCTACCCTACTCCATCTATTCCATTCACATTCCCAACAACAACAACTAGAAGACCAACTGCTCCACCAACAAGACCTTCCACATATTTACCTCCACCGCCACCAACAACAACTAGACCACCTCCACCACCACCAACGACAACAAGAAGGCCACCACCTCCTCCAACCACTAGGCCGCCAACTTATAGTACTATCATAGACTCTTTTAGGACTACTGGTTATAGTTACCCCACCCCAAGTATACCCTTTACATACCCAACTAGACCACCACCACCACCACCAACTAAGCCACCTCCTCCTCCACCAACCAGACCACCACCTCCTCCTCCAACAAGACCTCCAACTTATCTACCCCCTCCACCTCCTACACCACCACCGACACGACCACCGCCACCTCCTCCACCACCAACAACAACAAGAAGACCACCACCTCCTACAACCACCAGACCTCCTACATATAGCACTATTATAGACTCCTTCAGAACCACTGGCTATACCTACCCTACCCCAAGTAAACCCTTCACATACCCAACTAGACCGCCACCACCACCACCAACCAGATCACCACCGCCACCTCCACCTCCAACAAGACCCCCAACTTATCTACCCCCACCACCACCAACAAGACCACCTCCACCGCCGCCAACTAGACCACCTACACCACCTCCAACTAGACCACCACCCCCGCCTCCCCCACCAACGAGACCACCAACCTATTTACCCCCACCACCACCAACACTACCACCTACAAGACGACCCCCACCTCCACCACCAACAAGACCTCCTCCACCTCCGTCACCACCAACAACAAGATCACCAATTACACGGCCTCCTCCTACTTTTAGAACAACTGGTTACACCTATCCAACACCAGGAATACCCTTCACTTACCCAACTAGGCCACCACCACCACCACCATCACGACCAACAACAACAACCAGAAGACCTACCCTACCACCACCAACATTTAGAACAACAAAACCTCCTGTGTATAGCACTATATATGAAAATTTCAGAACTACTGGTTACACATATCCCACCCCATCGATTCCTTTCACATTCCCAACAACTACAAGAAGACCACCACCACCACCACCGCCACCACCAACAAGGCGTCCTACATATTTACCTCCACCACCTCCAACACCGCCTCCTACAAGAGCACCACCACCTCCCCCACCACCAACACGACCACCAACACCACCACCAACAAGACCACCGCCTCCTCCACCTCCACCAACAAGGCCACCGACCTATTTACCCCCACCTCCACCCACCCCACCACCTACACTAGCGACTAGAAGGCCACCACCATCTTCAACCACCAGGCCTCCTACATATAGCACTATTATAGATTCTTTTAGAACGACTGGTTATACCTACCCTACCCCAGGTATACCCTTCACATACCCAACAAGGCCGCCACCACCACCACCAACTAGATCACCACCACCACCCCCACCTCCAACAAGACCCCCAACTTATCTGCCCCCACCACCACCAACTAGACCACCACCTCCACCACCAACAAGACCACCCACTTATTTACCCCCACCACCACCAACTCCACCACCAACTAGACGACCACCACCTCCAACTAGGCCACCTACTCCCCCACCAACTAGACCGCCCCCACCACCTCCACCACGAACAAGACCACCACCACCACCACCTCCACCACCAACCAGACCACCTACTTATTTACCTCCACCACCTCCAACGCCACCACCGACAAGACCACCACCACCACCACCTCCACCACCAACCAGACCACCTACTTATTTACCCCCACCACCTCCAACGCCACCACCGACAAGACCACCACCACCACCACCTCCACCACCAACCAGACCGCCAACTTATTTACCCCCACCACCTCCAACGCCACCACCGACAAGACCACCACCACCACCTCCGCCACCAACCAGACCACCAACTTATTTACCCCCACCACCTCCTACGCCACCACCGACAAGACCACCACCACCACCACCTCCACCACCGACCAGACCACCAACTTATTTACCCCCACCACCTCCTACGCCACCACCGACAAGACCACCACCACCACCACCTCCTCCACCAACGAGACCACCAACACCACCACCTCCTCCACCGACAAAACCACCAACGTATTTGCCCCCACCACCCCCAACCCCACCACCATCCTTAAAAACCACAGGTTACGACTATCCCGTACCAAAAGTACCGTTCACTTTTCCAACTACTCCCAAACCTATCTATATTCCTCCCCAGACAACCCGACCACCTACCCAACCCCCTATTTATATTCCCCCAAAGAGCACAATAACAGTGTTTACGACTCGGCCCCCTTTCGTCGAAGATAAAGGATATTTCTACGATCGACCACTAGTACCATTTGTCTTTTAGACGAATATATTTAATTTAAGAAAACCTGTTGCACCGAAATTCCTTTAATCCAAAGGAAAAGAAAGATAATTTTAAACGAATATCATTTAGAAAAGTAGGGCCCGTTATTGAGGTTCTTATTATATTATATCTGTTAAGTGTGATAGTAATTTTATTGATATTTTTCAATAATTAAAGGTATAATACCTGATTCACTGGTGCCATTATAATATTTTGGATAATTCACCATGTAAAAATCATTAAATTTAATGTAAGTTTCAAAAGTTATGATACAGTAAACAATGATAGTTTATTTTCAAAGGTCAGAATTCACTGGGAGCATGCGAGTGTAATGTAAAGTGCTGAATCGACCATTATTTTTGGGAATAGAGGGGCGCTATAATGCGCACTGTAACATTGTAATATATTACAGCGTTCGCAGTTTGTGTGTTATTTTAAGCGATTGCAAAAGTGAATATTTGCTAGTCGGATCGTTTCAAACTTTTGTGTTGGCACATGTATAATATAGTAATATATTGTCAGAAATTAGTATGTTCTGAATCAGTCAGCCTCTGATGAAAGCCAGTGTTCAGATCCGGTTCAGATTGTACTTGTGATCATAATTAGACCTCCTCTCTTTAAATCAAGACCACATAAATTTGACCCATAGTAATAATATGTTCAAAATAAAAATTATATTATTTGTGAACATAATATTATGAGTATAATGTTTGCAATGGCATTTCAAATTATTACGTTACACACGAATGCTGTCAGTGATTGTCAATCTTAAAATACAGTGCAATATATTCTGTAATATTTGGTGTAAGCAGGTTTTGAATAAGTTGCCATAAATTGTGATACCAAACAAAGTACTGTATGTACTTAAAGTCGCAATATATTTTTGTTTGTTAGTATGTTTGTTTCTATATTAGTAACTAGTTATATATATGTAACGGTAATACTCAAATTGAAACGCGGAATCACTGCCCTTAACTAATTCTACGTTATAAGATTGTAAAATATTTTTTTTAATAAAAAATGTAAGAAATTATTATTTTGTTTCATTGTTCCTTTTATTGAATGAATTATTTTGCAGGTCGTAATGTATCTACTCTAATAAATTTACAAAAGGTGTTGGGAAACTACGTGATGCCTCTTGGCCCATAGAGTCCTGTGTCATAGAAACTAGCTTTGTTGCTGCAGCAAATGGAATAAGGTTGATAATAATGGGTCTTAACATATGAAATTGCCGAAATTTTCTTACAGATTCATGTGTTCGTTATTCCTGTAATTTAATAGCCATTAACATTATTTTAAATTTTGTTTGACAGTTGACTTCAAGTTATTACAATTCTGTATTAGGATGTTATTTTCGGCATACCCATTTTCTTACAAAGTGCCCAATTGGCGGCAGCATTCTATTACGTGGGACCGAAAATCATAGTTGGCGAAATGTGGGTGTTTAATACACCTCTGCCTACCCCTTCAGGGATTACGGGCATGAGCATATTTATGTATGTAGGTACCTATTCACAGACAGAATTCAATTTTTTCTATAAGTTTCACTGAAACGTTTAGTTAATTAGGTTGGTAAAGAAAAGTGTAAGTATGGTATAAAATATAACATCTCAACCGTATTTTTTAATTTGACTATCTTGATTTAGAGAGTAATAGTGCCTAGATCGAGGCTGACCACTTTTTGCTGCCTGCCTTTTAGACTGATATATATCTTCTCATAAATAAACTAATTGAAGCGCGAAGCACGCCATAAATTATTATTTTCACTGCAGGAAAATGGTAAGTTATGCACATTTGTAAGAATTCCACGTTGCTACCTAAGAAAGTGAAAACAGTAATAAGTTTCTTGGTTGATTTATTGGAACATAAATACATAAAAATAGTTGCCTGTTTGCAAATAAATGTTTTGAATCAGTCTAAGAGGTGACAGTTTCAACTAAACATTTGAAAAAATGCAAGAAAGAAAAAAGGAAATGTTTATTTTGTGAAACTGCAGCACATAGACAACATATACATAAAATAACAATAATTCACTAATACACTATTTAACAATCAAAATGTAAAATATATATACAATGGCAACACTGCCCAACACATATCTCATACCATAGAATTTCGTTACATACATATTGCATACACTTCATTCATAATCCTAGCTAGGACTGAGACCTGATTTAGAGACACTTTTAAGGTAGGTACACCGAGGACAGGGCAAGTACTCGTAAGGACTATCTCGATAGGCGATACGGGAGCCTCTCGTGCCAGCTGACGCTGGCGAGGTGCTTTTCGGGTATCCTCATTCTCTGAGCCTATTTTCAACTCAGTTAGGATCGGTTTTCTGGTCTAAGATGCGGATGAATTTCGATAGTTTCCGTGAGGCTACTCTCATTGAATCTCCACAACCAAATTGGCAATATTGAATTTCTTGGATCCACACACAACCAAATTGGCGATATCGAGGGCCTTCACATTCTATAAGCATGGCACATTTATGCATACAAATATTTGCACTGAGCAGGGATTGAACTCGCGCCTTCTACGTAGCAGCCGCATTCACTACCGCCACGCCACAGAGGCTGGAATAAATCGACAAAGTATATTATCAATATACAAGTAATTGACATGAACAAGTAGTTGAATGAGTAGTTGAGGTGAGCATCAAAACTGCTCTCCCTTATTTAAAATTGTTTAAAAACATAACTTAGGACTTCAATACAATGCCTTTGCTTCGGTGTCGCTTCATAGCGAGTCTTGGCTATAGCGATTGTATCAGGCGCTGAAGTTAGATTTGTTTACAGTGAACATATCATAACCTATTAATAATATAAACTAACTGTTACTCGATACCTCGCCCGTTCCATAAATCAATCCCCGTACCAAATTCCAATCTGATCTGTACAGCCGTTAAGATTGTCATTGAGTAACAAACATCGAAATATATAGGAATAGGAAGTGTGATTAGATTAGAATAGGTTTATAAAGATGTTTGTAAGTGTTTTACTCAGCCCTGCAGAAATATTTTTTTATTATTTTTTTTATTTTTAAATATTCTTCTATTTGCAATACATCGTCATCTTTTAAGTAGTTCCCTTGTTCTAATTAACTGGGGTCGGCGCATCATGCCGTTCTCCTCCGTACACAGACACACACACGTCCACAAAAATGTTAATTTCCTTATTGCTGGTTATTAGAAACACGATATTGACAATAGCAACGATTATTCAGAAAAAGTGATTCAATTACCAGCTAACTACACACGTAATGCTAAAACTGTGTACCTATATAATTATGTCAACTGTACGTTTATTATCTAATTAAAGAGTGATTGATTACTAAGTTCGATTCCTGACTGTTGTGTTATAATCACGAATGAAAAAAAGTATTGATTACATTAAGTAAAAATATGCCCGTTTGGATATTTCATAAAAGAGAATTAGTAGAAAAATAGGTAAGTTGACTGGACACCTCGTGTGGTAGACGAGGCGTAGGACGACCCCGCGAGATGGCAGGACAACGTAGAATCGCGTGTACACGTGCGTTTCCAAATTATAGTTCGATCCATCAGTATGTATAACAATTTGGAATAAAAATTCCAAACAGTTCGACTGTCGAACTACTGGTAGTTCTAGATGGAATAAAGGTTGGATGCAGACCGTCTCCAGCTGGTCGGATTGCAGGTCGAGGGGGGGGGGAGGACTATATTCAGTAGTGGATATCCTATAGGTGAAATAATGAATGAATTAACTTTCATTGGTGAATTTTTATTTAAATTAATTATAATTTTACGTACCTAGCCAGCTTGCAGTTTTTCAGCAGGCGGAGTGGAATCATATAATCCCAAAAATATACAACAATTTTTTTTAGGTTACATATATTGATCGTAATTACGTTTATTGATCTATCCTTGTGGTAACAGAGGAAAAATACCTCATTTCATTCGAAGGGTATCGTAAGAGGCAACAAACGGAAAACGCAGACGATATCACTACGAGAGACCGAAAACTCGAAATAAAACCCTGTATAGTGAACGACATCTAACTTGGCATGGTTTTGTAGTAATTGGGGTAAGTTCGAGCATCGTACACTTAGAGACACAAAAAGTGCTTGTCATTATTCTATTCATTTACCAGAATCATTTATTTTGAATCATGTCTGCTTTACCGCAAAACAGACCCAAAAATCATCTCAGATGCGCTGACGGTTCTTAGTTACTTGCCGATTTCTGTACCAACTTGTATGGCCTTCGTGGTAACATAGGCCCAAGCTTCCTAATATTGAGAGAGGTCGATGTCCTGCAGTGGACTGCGACAGGGTAATTGATTGATAGATACTTTATTGGTGAAATCCAATCTAAGATGTGTGAAGATAATCTCCACATTTTAATTGCGCACACGTCTAGATGTTTCGCTCAAGTAACTCCTCCAACATACGAGTAGGTGCTGATCTATCTTGACTAATAATGATGTGTGTGCTACCTAGATATCGACTTTCATTTCCCTTCACGCTCTTTTTAGCTCACGGGATGTTCAAACCGGTATTGTAAACGCAATTACGATTATCCAATCATATATTCTTAAAGGGTAGGCAGAGGTGCTAGCACCTACATTTCGTAAGTTTATGTTTAAGTCAGCCAACTATTACATTGTGACCTAAACATAAACTTGCGATTGTCATTAACCGGGCACTTATAGGTAAACCTACGATAAATACACACATAAATTCGAAAATATATATTAATAATATTAATAACTAGCTGACCCGCGCAACTTCGTCTTCGTCACCCCGTTTTTGCAACATTTTTCATTCCTGCTCCGCACCTGTTTGTTGTAGCGTGATGTTATATACATATAAACCTTCCTCTTTAATCATTCTATCTATTAAAACAAACTGCATCAAAATCCGTTGCATAGTTTTGAAGATTTAAGCATACAGAGGGACAAAAAAAATAGGGACAGAGAACGCGACTTTATTTTATACTATGTAGTGATAGTGATAGTGATAGTGATAGTGATGATAACGATAATAGTGAGAAAATAATATATTCCTACTATTATCGTTAATTAACGACATATCTAATGTACCGTCGACAGCCTCTGTGGACGCGACTGATACGCAGTAAGCAAGAGTTCGATCCCCGCTCAATGCAAACATTTGTATGCATGAATATGGCTATTTGCACTGGTTTGGGCGTGACTCGGAGAGCACGTAAAGCCGTCGGTCTCGTTTATCATATAAACATCTATGGCAGTCGTTACGGGTAGTTAGAGCTCTACAAAGTGCAACAACTGGTGTAGTTGCAATTCTTCGATACCGCCTATACCTATAGGTTGTGGAGGCCAGATGTCAGCCGCAATGCAGTTAGACTGGCAAGAGCGGAGTCCCCGGAGTCCGAGGCGACAGCTTAACCGACCGGGATTAAATGACGATGATGATGATTTGACATAACGGTAGTCCATATAACTGTACCGCTACCTAAATGGTATAATTTTTTTTTATCAGGTTGCTATATAAACAGGTTTTTGTATCTACCTACCCCCTCAGGGAGTTTTTCTTTTTAGTAGTCAAATTGACTGCAACACGCCTGATGGTATATCTACCCTTATTGGTATACTTAGAGTGAAAAAATCCTACTAAGTATACCTACTCCTTAGGCAGCACCTGACGAAAATTTGTCATGGCCTATGGACGTTTGCAACACCAGGGACGACACACTCGTGTTGCCTACCCTATGGAGAGGAGGTGAAGAATTGGAGATTAAGAGAGTATTTGCGTTATCAGTGCCATTCTGGCGTTATCTAAACCACCTTTACACAGTTAATAATAATAGCTACTGACTTGTGTGAAAGCTTGGTAGAACAATGTTGTTTAAAATCAACATGACCATATAATAAAATTAACTGCATCCATAAAAAAAATACTGTAACATTATTACAATGCAATGTCCATCCAAAACCAAATTAAAAAATTTAATTATACTTAAATTTTCAGTGACCACAATTAATGACGCAATAACGATATACGTCACAAAAGAAAAACTATTCTCTACAGTAAAATTACACTAATGATCCAAGCAATTTCGGAGAATGGGACACATAAAATAAACAAAAATTGCTTGGTTAATAACACTAAGATGTAACTACAAGTTATATGTACACATAATATACTTATATATAGTGTAGTGATGTGAATAAATTACATGTAATTGTAATTTTCACTGGCGTGTAATGTTTAGCTGTTTGCGAACGGTTGGTACGCTCTCATGCGTCGCGTCCACGCATCGCGATGTCTAGTGATGGAATGTTACACATATCGATGTAATTTATTTTTAAATATACTATCGATTTTTGTAAATATATATTGTGATACTTTATTCTAGTTTCATAAATATACCCCCAAATGTTATTTCACAAGGATTAGGTAGTTTTAAAATCTTTTTAAATGATTGAACTTGGGTTTACCACATAAGGCTTTTAGGAATACTCTACCGGAGATCAAAGGCGTCAGTTGGTATGAGAGGGTTCTGCGTCTTGCGCTAGTCCTTAAAAGTTGCTACGACATGATATATCACATCTACAGTCTAGATCCCGTAAAAATATTATCTGTCAAATGTAAAATAACCCTATGTCTTAATAACCTGATGCCTATGTCCAGGGAAAGTAGTTACCAGTCCATAAAAATGTCAAAGCAACTAAATATTATATCACACATATTTTAATGCTCCTTGTTTGTAAAAAAAAACTGTAAAAAATATATCACAAATCGATACAGTTACAACCATTTTCAAACAAAAAGATCATAAAAATAACACTTATAAAGCTGTAAACACTAACTAAAACCTCGATAACATCTTAATAGCAGCGTTTTACCTGAAATAAAACGCATATTAAAATACTTACCTCACCGGAAGCTTTACTATTGAGATTGAGATAGCGTATCTATTTCCGTCGATTTCCTACCAGTTTTAGTACTTCTATTGACTAGCGCAGTGGCGACACCTGGCGACACGGCTGACCTTTTAGTTTCCTAAAAGGTGTCGGGTGATTTTTATGTCATTGGCTCAATATTTTCACCAGGCAGAGGTAAAAATTAAAGCTTCCGGTGAGGTAAGTATTTTAATATGCGTTTTATTTCAGGTAAAACGCTGCTATTAAACTACTTGACCGTCACCGGAAGCTTTACTATTGAGAGTCTGTTTGTTATCGCCTGGTGTCGCCTGATTAAACTAACGCCAATGTGATGTGGTAAAATTAAGTAAAAATACTGTTATAATATCTTTAACATGTATTTCTGTTCTATAATGTAGAACATAATAAGGCGTCTTTATTTATTTATATTTGTATTCAATCAACAATAATCTAATTGATAGGTTTAAATAAGTGTGTTACATTCGAGTCAAAATCTGGAGTCTGTAATACTTCACGTCTGTAAAACTTCTGGAATGTATTTGCTGAACGCCAGTTTCCCCTCGATAAAATTTCTTCAATAGGATGATTCAACGACCAACTTTTAGATGCTACAGCTGATCGAGTACTTCCAGCGGGGGCTTCGATACCAGCTTCCTTGAATAAGGTTTTTATCCAATTCGCAATCACTGTGCGAGAAGCGGGTTTCGGTACTCCTCTAACTGTAATAAATAAGTTGAATGATTTTGCAGTAACACGTCTTTCATTCAATAATGTTATAGTCCTATCTATCCAGAATATAGGATCTAGATTATGGTTACATGTGTTAGGTAGTAATTTCCAGCCAGACTGCCTGTGCTCACTGTTATCAGTCTTGGAACCGAAGTGAGGCCAAAATATTATACTATCGTCTGTTTTTAAATAATGATTACGATCAATGCGCAGTAATGTAAGATCATGTATTCTTCTGCCGGAACAAAGCAAAAGCAAAATGGCAGCATGGCGTGATGTTTGAAAAGAGTTATTCAGGTCTATGTTATAATTAGTTAAGTATGCAGTTAATTTATTAACATCCCAAATATGTGGTTTAGGTGAAATTGGCTTTTTCAAGGCTATGGATTTTAAAATATGTTTCACAAGTACATGCGAACTTAGTAGACTTGATGTTTCAGGATTACACAGAGTAGAAACCACAGATTTATGTAATAGAATGGTACTGTAAGATAAATTATCAATTAAACATAGGTCTGACAAAAATCTCGCTAATTGTGAACCTGTGGGATTTTTTGTATCAATTTGATTAGATTTAGACCAAGAAATCCAACGCTTCCAAGCCACCTCATAAGTTTTCAAGGTAGATTTTCGCCAGGAATTTCTAAGTAATGATTGCTGTTCAATGTTCCATGTTTCTATCGCCTCGGACCACCCCCACATTTCCAAACCTCGAGGACAAGGTTCTCCACCTGTGGTGGCGGCAATCCTGTCGAGGTGTCGACTAGATGTTTGTGCAGATTTTTCAGAGTTAATGGTGCTGTGAGTGATCGGGCTTTGAGGTCTGCGCGCCAAAACACCTTCTGCCACCGAGGGACCACTATTAGAAATATGCCCGTTGACTGATTCAGGTGTGTTAATACTTTCGGTATTAGAAAAGGCGGTGGGAATACCCACGCGAGAGGATAGTTCCATGGGATACTGAATGCATCGTGAAATAGGGCTTGATGATCTTTCAGGTCTCGAGATACATAGTTGTAAACCACATGTGCTGTGTCGGAAGCAAAGAGGTCTATCATGGGGGTGCCCCACTTTGCAAACACCATTCTCAAACTGCGTGGTCGCAAGTGCCATTCTGGGGGTTGGCGAAAGCGTGATAAGTGATCGGCATGATTGTTGTATTTGCCCGGGAGATGGTGTATGCTGAAATGTATTTGATGTTGATCCAGCAATTGTAGTATTTGGTACGTGATTTGCACCAAAGGTAGAGATTTCGTACCTCCCTCCTTCCGAAGATAGGTGACAGCTGTCTTGTTGTCGCATTGTATAAGCATGGAGCTGTTGCGAAGCATATGAGCTTGGCTCTGGAGGGCATGTAATATCGCCAACAACTCTTTTTGGTTGCAATGTAGTGTTTGTTCCTCTAGAGTCCATGTGCCTGATAGGGCTACATTGTTGAGTTGTGCTCCCCAAGCCCGATCTGATGCATCTGTCGTCAGAAAGTGCATCGGCGGGGGGTAGTGTAGTGGTGTCGATGTCTGACAATGTTCCACCCACCAATTTAATTCGTTGCAAACGTTTTGAGGCAACTGGAATGCTCTCATTGATTGAGCCGGCAGCGATCCCATGAACATTATCAGTTGCCGATGATTTAATCGACCTCGAGGGATAACAAAGCTTGCGAAATTGAGTAGTCCTATTATTTTTTGTAACTCTTTTAGCGTTATTTTCTTCCTTTCGAGAACATGCTTTGTCTTTTTGCGTATTAGAGAGACTTTTTCGTTCGGTAGGGATTTCGTATTGTCCCAAGGGTTCCACACTATTCCTAAATAATGTATGTTTTTCTGGGGCAAGAGAACTGACTTTTCGAAATTTATTTGCCACCCTAATTTCTGTAGCATTTTTACTGTGAGTTGGACATGGCCTCGAAGTACGTGTGGGTTTTGGTGTGCTAATAAATAATCGTCTAGGTACACTACAATTCTTAAATTCCACCGGTCTCGCAGTATTTGAGCTACCCAATTTGTCAGTATGGAGAAAGTTTTGGGTGCTGTGCTTAGTCCGAATGGCAGGCAGGTCATTTCTAGTAGTTCCTGTTTGTATATTAGACGCAGGAAGCGTCTGTGTGACTTTGCTATTTTTAAGTGAAAATATGCTTGTGAAAGGTCCACTTTGCATAGCCAGTCCCGAGGTTGTAGGAAGCTTGGTATGCGATGCATGTTTATTAAATGAAACGGTTCGGTTTTTACGTAACTGTTCAGGGCTTTGAGATTGAATATCGGACGCGCAGATCCGTCGGGCTTTGGTACCAGAAATAGAGGGGAAATGAAACTTGGTAAATGTTTTACTACCGTCAGAATGCCCTGTATTTTCATTTTCTCTATAATAACAGACATTTCGTTTGACACTGGGGTTTGAAATGGGCTTTTGATTAAATCTGGTAAAGCAAGTGGAGGTTTTTGAACAAACGGTATGTAATATCCTTGAATCAGTTTCATTATTATGTCGGGAGCTCCCATTTCCTTCCATTGAGACTGAAAGTACGTCAACTGACCTGCCTGGAAGTGATACGAGTCATTGTTTGTGCCTCTTATCGGTTTGGTGACCTTTAGAGCCTCTCCGAGGGTTTGAGCGCCCTCGGCTGCTTCCACGATCGGGCCGCGAGCCTCGGTTGTGAAATGACCGTCCATGATTATTGTGGTCAAAGTAATTACCACCCCGCGAGGGTGGGTTATTTTTGATGTACACAGGTGAACCTGGTTCATGAGAATTATAACGAGTTCCACGCGATGGAACCGATGTTCGTTGTACGCCTTGCCCCCGCGAGAGGCGGCGATTAGATGTTCTGAGTTTTATTTCAGTAACATTTTCGGCTTTAATAGGCCAGAAAGCCTTGCGCACTCCACCTGCTTTTTCCAATGTATTTGTAAAGGTAACAGGCTCAAAAATATAACCAGACGTTGGTGGTATTTTGTTAAGTGCAGTTTTCACTAAAGGCTCTTTAATTTTGCTTGTGATAGCTTCACGGCGCATTTCTATACTTTCGGCTCTATGGCCGCAAACCATTTGCAACAAATCCGAAGATATTTTGTTATAATCGCCCTTTTGAAACAACTCCACCACCTTATCACTTAAATTATCGAAATTTACGTTTGTATCTCTAGCCCAGCAGAGGAGATTACGGATACAATCTTGAAGCGATTCTTTTTGTTTTAGAATGCAATATGTTAATGCCGCATATGTTTTGTCGGCATATACGTGATGACGTAATATATCATACGATTTAATTTCCTCATTAGTCTCTAATTCTACAAACCCCGGTGAATGATTGTACAATTTTTGTGTATCAGCGTATCTTACTTCAGACCACGCCGACGTGCCCAACCGTTGTACATCAAGTAACATCTCAGGAGTTTTGGGAACCGCGGGTTCCTTTAATTTAGTTTCAATATTAAATATAAATTCTGGATTAACATTTTGAGACTGTTCATCAAAAGACTGTTCGCAAATGGTGTCATGGTTTGCGTATAGTTCCCCACTGACCGCCGAACAAACTGATACAACATCATGGCCATTCACATCCCGATTCATAAAAAGATTACGTAGTTCACCTACCTCCTTAAAAAGTTTATCCATCATCCGGTTAGAATTTCGGGCGCGTTTACTTTTCTTGCGGTGAGAGTGACGCAATTTTTTGCCCCTTTTCTTTGAACAAGATGTACTCGAACTCGAAGAGCTGCTACTTGTATCACTGCTGCTAGAGCTGCTTCTAGTTCTCTTCCTGCTAGGCCCAGGTATAGCCTGTGGTTCAGTATTTGGCATAATTTGATCACTCATATTTATCTGTAAATTAATTCTCATCAAAATCTCACAATACCTACTGTTAAAAACAGTAATATAAAAACTAATAGCGCTAGCTGAAAACAATACAATAAGTACTATTTACACTGGTTATAACCCCCGACGTATGAACGACGGAGTTTCATTCATTTTTAGTAGTGATTCGAACGGTAAACCCGTTAAATATTTAATCACATACAAATTAAATTATAATTATGAATAAGGAGGGTAAGTAGGTAATTGGAACCGCGAGTTCCTTACGGCTCCCTCCTCGCCAATCTGTTTAGAACAATTTCAAACACTTTAAAATTTAAAATTATAATTCACTTACTTGAGGGTATTTTTCCTTCAATTTAAATATAATTTTATATATCGGTTAGTTGACGAGCGTAGCTCCAACTAAACGATGTTACTTCGACGGAATACGAAACGCCAATGACATAAAAATCACCCGACACCTTTTAGGAAACTAAAAGGTCAGCCGTGTCGCCAGGTGTCGCCACTGCGCTAGTCAATAGAAGTACTAAAACTGGTAGGAAATCGACGGAAATAGATACGCTATCTCAATCTCAATAGTAAAGCTTCCGGTGACGGTCAAGTAGTTTAATATAAAACATGTAACGACTTATCGACATTCGACTTCAAAACGAAAGCCCCCACCCCTTCACTAAAAGGAAAACACATTGGCATACAACAAAGAATCCGCCACATTTTCAAGCGCGGACACAGCGGGCACGCGTTAACCAAACAGTAGTGATGTGATGTGAATCATGTCTAGTGACGGCTCTGTGACGTCGACGGCATCCCGAATACGTCAGTTCGGGTTGTACAGGACCATCGATGCAAGGACTGACGAATTTCTAAGGTCATCCAGAAGGAGGCAAATTAGACAAGGATGTGCTTGTGCCGCTATTTCCACGGCGATCACGGTTACCGTTGTTGTTGTGAGTTTTATTTTGAAATTTGAATTAAGAATGTGTTGTTTTGTTATGTGTGTGTTTTTATCCTGTTTGAAGTCAAAGGATGTCTTTATGATTAATCTCTATTTAAAAATCGTTCTGAACGGGTATTTTAAAAAAGGTTTAAATTCTATTACTATAATTTTGTGTTATTTTATTGAGTATTCTTATAAAATAACTTAATATTATAATGTTAGATACAAAATACGCTGAAATAGTTCGACTTCAATGAGTAATTCTCATATGAACTTTTGCCAATATTAAGTATGAATTTGAACTAAACATATAGGTATATGCATGCAATATAACAATATTATGTGTTTGCACCTACCACCTTGTGTTTTCATGTAATTGCATATTTGCTTGTGATTAATTTTATTTGTTATAAAAATAAAAACCACGTGCAGGTTTTATAGATCAGTAATCTACAACATACTTCGACTACCTATATAATATAGTTAGTATATATAGTTCAGTCAAATTACATTATAATTTGACTGAACTATATTAGTTTGGCGGATTAAAATGTATCATCTCATCCTACCAAAGGCAAAATTTTTTTAAAGCGTGGGTAATACTCCGGAAAACTAAATTGTAAAATGTGTGTCATTGAATAGAATAAAAGATTCCCATCGATAATTAATACCGTTACTGACGATTTATCAAGGAACTGGTAACACCTAACTCGTTCAGTTTAGAAGCTACAAAATAAAAAAATAAAAGAAAGCTATGTCTAATAATACGGTCTTTATTTAATATTTTCTCCCCATAATGTCATTGTAATACTGGCTAATCTATCCTTGTATAGAATTTCAACCGTAAAATTATAACGTGATTGAATAACAAACATCCAAATATTTGAATATATTAGTATGATACTTTTAGTAGTATTTCTTTGTGCCCAGTGTCATATGAAATATGTTTTCGTAGTGAATTTCTAGTCTAAGTTGGGAGGTCAGCGTTACCCGTATTAGTTCAAAAGTCAAACCTAAATGATTGGAAGTAGTAAAAAGCGGACATCAGGCTCCATAGAACTTTGAAAGCAACCTGACGTCGATAAATGAAATAATCTCGAGGCCCATTCTGTAAAAATGACACCTCAAAAACGTGTGATTCTATACTCTCTTCTCACAGACCCGGGTGTAAAAAAGCATCTGACGGGGCCATCAACCTGAGAGTCATTGTAACATTGATAGCGTCTATATTGGTAATCCTCTCTACTAAAATTTTGACTTCAGTTAACCATGAGACGAGTCATATTTGACGTGCCCAAATAAAAAATACGAGAAAAGAAATAGGAAACAATATTTATTACTAGTTACAAAATATATCTAATTGAAAATAAATTGAAACTGTGAATTCATTCTGTACGTTTAATAACCTCAGATATGTCTTGTTTTGACAGATTATAATATGGAATACCAAAAGGTTATTATTCCGTTTCAAATTCGATTAGGTACACTAATCGAATTTTAAATTGAAGCTTTTGACCTTATAAATCAATACGTCAGTTTATTTTTATCGCCGCGGTAGCCTAGTGGACACACCAATGACCTTTCGATGCTTTTCAAAGTTATGTGTGTATTTATCGCAGGTTTATAAGTGCCCGGTTAATGGCAATAGGCTCGCCACATTGGGACACTAAACATAAGCTGCTAGCACCTCTGCCTACCCTAACCCTAGTTTATGTTATGTTATGTTTTTCTTGTGTTGTCAAGTTATTCAGTGTTAAGCCTGTAACGTGTAGTTTCAATCTATGGCAGTGTACACAGTGGTTGCACTCTCCTCGCTGAGTTAACGAGCCAGTGTTAATTATGTAGTACATTAGTATTTATTTATGTTTAAATGCAATTACTATTTTTCTTAAACATGTTTTTATCTTATACATATTTATTTCTTTTTTTTATTTTACTCGTCATGGTTGGCATTAAAAGAAATATATCAGTTGTCATGTAGTCGCCTAATTATTATTATAGAGCTCTAGAATTTTATGGGCTATTCGTTTCCTTATAAGCGTATATTCGTTACTAATATTTATAGATATTATGCAAAGATATTGATTTTATAGGTGATATAAAAAGATATAAATTTGACATTTCATTAAAATTAGTTCTTAGACTCAGACTTTACTTACTCTTCCTATTTCCTAATTTTCCTTCCTGCCTTCAGGCTAGGTGAAGTCAAATTCACGTTGCGTATACGAAATTCATGGTGAATGACACCAAAGAATTCCGCCACACCTATTTGGATCGTAATATAAACCAGCTCGTAATCCACATCACACCGTAAGTTTCTAGAATCGTAAAGTACATAAAAATGAAAATAAAAAAATCTTCAAATATAGAACTCTCACGCAAGCGGGCTTTTTGAAATCAGCGGTAATTTAAAAAGTGCGTTTCAACCGTCGAAGTTAATTTGACCGGAGAATCGCTCCATGATTTATTATGGCTGCGGTTTAATCAGCACCGGCTGAACTCTGATTGATATTTCATGAAATGCTTCTAGTTTCGACAATGGCACTTTTTTGGCAGTGGACTTCACGAGTGTGATGTGACTGACGCCTATGGTGACACGGTCATAAGCCATGGAAATTGCTTGTCTGCCACCTGAATGATATAAAAATGAGTTTACTACTGCTAAAATAACACTAATACTTAGGTACTGTGCGTTACATAATAAACGTTGATAAAAGAGCCACAAGAAACCAAAAGCTGTGGTTATTCCGAGCGACTACAATATGAGGTTCTTCAAGATAGGTATTAGAATAATACTACAGGGTGGTTAGCACGGTTAGCCTCTGTCGTTGTTAACGTCCATAAGCTACAATATCCACTGCCCTTCAGGAGGACCATGTGCTTGTTAACCAATTAAATGGTATAAAAAGGACACCTTGCAAAACTGATAACGGCGTCGATAGAATTGGTTTCACGAAATCCTTACCTGCAAATGATAATTGATTGATGTCATTACAGGTTATAAAAATATATAGCTCCAAGCTGGTATATTTCTATATAATCCAAAAAAAAAAGTCTATTTAGCAGCGACGTAGCAGCGAACAGTCGTAAAATTTGCGCATTTATAAGTTTAGTGCCATCGTTCATCGCATAAATGAACATACATACATATATACCGGTCAAAACCATAACCCTCGTTTTACTTCGCCGTAATAAAAAAAATATTCAACTGCTTAATACCTACATCAAGAATAACAGAGCGACAAAATTAAACGTGTTCTTATTTTCATTTTAATCCCCCATCGATCTAATCCAATCTTAGTGATTGATATAATTCGATCAATGATATAATTTAGACGTCATACTGTTTCCATTTATAGTTTTTTCATAAAACTTAATGTTTTGTCGATTAATAAAGAGAAAATAATTCAACTTGATAGTCAAGTACACAATTGTTATTTTAATTATCGTAGTAATACAACATGAATTAAGTTACTGTTCCATATTTGAATGTACATGTCATTTGAATATTGTTACGTATTTCCCTTTTCTTGCTTTCTTCTTTCTAATTCATTCTTAATAAAAATACAACCGCAGATTTCCTACTAAAGTATTCTTCGATCATGCAACCTCGAACTCTCAGCCAAATTACACTCTCGCGGTATGATGATGTAACTAATCGCCTAGAAAATATTATTGTCAGCACTCTTCAATTCACAATATGAATCACAATGCATTCTACTGACGAGGCCCTGGAAAATTTAACTTTTCTTTTTCAATTTGTAAAAGCCTGCCATTCTTGGGACTTAAAGTAATTGTAAATGGTTTTTTTCTTTGACGGATCTCGCAATGGTGCGTGGTAAAGAAAAGCGATGTATTTTTCATGAGAATTCAATCATCGATTCGATTGAAGTGTTTTGCGTTACCTATTTCAGATGCATCACATTATTCAATATCCCTAATTTCGTCTAGTTAGGGGCTAGAAGTTATTATTAAGGTTATATATAATTATGCTGCATTTGTAAAGTCCGTAATGATCCAGTCATCGATTGATAAATCAAATTTATCGCCTATATAAATATTACGCCTGTATCCCCGAAGGGGTAGGCAGAAGTGCTAGCACCCACTGACATTTTGCCAGTTTACGTTCAGGTCCCAATGTAATAGGTGGCGAGCCTATTGCCATTAACCGGGCACTTATAAACGATATGCGATAAATACACACATAACTTCGAAAAGCATCGGAAAGTCATTGGTGTGTGCCATGGTAAAACCTGGGATCGAACCCGTGACATCGTCTTAGCAGTCCCACACCAGGCTACCGCGGATCTTATCTTCCATATCTAATATGCTAAATTTACTAGTATTTTTATTAATCCCTAGAGTAATAATTCATAATACGAGTGACTTAGCATCGTTACTGTATTGAGCGTACTTTAATCAGTCGCCATCTTGATCGCAAGTCTAAAACCTTAGCCATTAGTCTTCTGTTAACTTTTACCTGTAGGTAATTATTTATGGGTGGGTATTGATCTCTCTTAGTGGAATGCCACTAAACTGAATATGAAATATTGCATCATAATGAAGCAAGTAGTGGTGATGTTATTGTTTGTAAATATTTATAATCCATAACAAACAGCACACTAATCGTTAGACAATAAAACACGGTTTGGATAGCAAATTATAAAGTAATCTGCAAGAGACTTCTATCCACAATATGATTCATCAAGGTCCATGTTAGAAATATCAAATATTGGCCTATTATTTAATAAGGAGGACCTGCAATCGAGCTCTATTCTAGGACTTTTTAATATTATTTGTCGTGTAAATCAAATGGTATCTCTAATGTTCTAATGGTTCTTCTAATATTATATCCAAATAATGTCATCCAAAAGTTGTAAAACAATATGGGATACTGAGTCCATGATGCTTTCGACGAGGCTTCTGAGAGCGTTGGTTACTTATTCTCTATTATTTCCTTTCCCTACCCTATTTTAGAATTATCATCTTCATCTAGCTATTATAAATTCTATTATAGTGATCAGTGTGTAGTTATTATAGTGATTATCAGAGGCGGTCACAATTTCCAAACATGATGTGCTTGTGTACATAATCGCATTGTTGGTTTTTCTACGAGTTTTTATTTTGTAAACAATTGACTATGTGTCATTAGCTATTCGCTTCCTTTTAATTGGCACGCGCTGTTGTTTAGATTTGAATAAATTGATTAGAACATGCGTTCGTTCTTCAAGTACTGTAAGATTGCCGTTGTATCAGTAGTCCGATTAAATAATTCAATGATCAAACTACTGAGACTTTTTCGGCTCAGTAGTTCGATGATCGGACTCAAGCTCAGTCTCAAGGTTGGCATTTTTTTTTATATGGGGAGGCTTGTTTGCGTTTAACTGTGATTCAAAGACAGCGCTTTGCAGAATCGATTTTAAAATGCACCTTCGAAGATACAGTAATAGTAATCATCATTATTATCTGGAAATTATCTATAGCAAGGATTCATTCTTTATACTTGATTGAAAAAAAATTTTAATTGCCAAATTTCAAAGTCTCAATATTAATCATTGCCTGTTGCAGTTAGTGTACTGATAAATAAACCAATCCATTCGTATATCTTTTCTAGAGCCGACCTTCGCTTCTAAAGCCTCTTTAAGCTACTTTATAACATGCAAATTTGCATATTCTAGTACAAACACGAGATATGTTTGTAAGACAATGTAACTCAAGTATATCAAGCATACTTTCTGCTTTCTTCATTGCGCCCGCGCACTGATCATCCACCGTGACGTCAGCATCTTAAAGTTTAAGTGAAAGGCTTTTTGCGTTGATTCGTCGACAATTGAACTTATTCGAATGGATATTGTATTGTTGGGTGGAGTAATAAACTTTTTGTTACTGATAAAAATGTGCTATTATGTATTGTAAAAGTCCAACTGAAAACACTATGGGTTGGTGCAGGGTTTTATTTCTAGTTGTCCTTCTCTCGCAGTGATATCACCTGCGTTTTCTATTAGTCTCCTCTTACCCACCTTTCGTATGAAGAATAAACTTTTCAACTAATTAGAACTTATTAGATGTGCTTGTGTAACCGTGTTTGTGTTATTTGTGTGTATATAAAACAACACTTTGTGATATTGTGCAACATGTGTGATGTGCTGATGATGTGTGGTCTTAACATTTTTCTAAAATGTCTTCATGTGTCTTTGTTAAATAGGTAAGTAACTAACATAATACAGTCCATATTTTTAATGTACAGCTAACGTCAAAATATAGCTTCTAGAGAAAATCTTGGTTTATTTTTAGTGCTAACTCTTGAATAAATTAATGAGCCCTACATTGTCCTCCAGAAATTACAAAAACCTTATACATTCATTATATTGTTTCACATTCTTAGCACTCAATTGCTTCTGTTACTGCATTTAGCTCCTTAATATTTTGAGATTTCACATACTGATTGAATGCAATGTGCAAATATTGTGATTTATATAACTTGAAATGATATATATTTTTTTCTTTTTTTCAGAGTGTCATACTGGTGTACGAATATAGTATAAATTCAGTTTCAAACGTGAATAAAAAAATAACTGTGAAACCAAATTGGCTTGGTTTGATGAACGATAGTGATCCGACACAATCTGATTTGAAATTCGAAAAGAAAATAAATTTTGACAGAACCACTCTTAAACTTTTACCGATATTAATTAAAGCTTTGAATAAAAATAGATACTTGGAGAAAATAATTGAAGACTACTCCACAAGTCCACCATACGAAGGACTGAATGAAACAGAAAATTATTTTCAAAGAGATATATTTACTAATACAAAAAATTGGTTAAAAATTCCATCGTCAAAAGTATATACTATAGACTATAGAAGTTCACCTTTAGTATACACAAGACCACCACCCGCTACTCCAGACTATCTCAGTAGAATAAGAAAAATAAGGAACTACAAAAGGATGTTAGATTACTTTAATAAAATGATCAGTGAAAAAGTAAATTTTTCTAAGCCAAGTCAAAAACTAAACACTGATTTTGGTCATACTGAAAATCCCTCACAAGTTACCACTGTTCGTGAGATAATAAATATAAATAAACCAAATACAGTGCAAAAGATAAGTCGCAACAAAAGTAGTAAAAATTTGTTGAAAAACTTGTCAACTAAAACAGAACCCATAATTAAAAATAATCTACCGTGTTCCAAAGTTGAAAACCAGAACTTAAATAAAAATAAAGGTCAATGCAAATGTCCAAAAGACATGGGATTGCTCTTAACTAAACTAATTCAAAGTATAAAAGAGATTATACCAATGATGGCTAGTAAAAGCCAGGCTAAAAGTTTGTGCACCAATAAGGAAAGATCTGAATCTCACAGTAAGACCGTAACAAAACCAATGACACAAGAAATTGTAACAGAAGTAATGACTTTCAAAACAACAACACCAGTTGCTGTAAAACTAGAAAGTACTGAAACTGTTACAGATCCTATCAAAATCAAAATTATGACCACTCCCCAAACACAAATTACAATGGAGCAACATACAATAAAGGAGGTATTGGAAGTTCTACCCTCAACATCCACTATTAATCCCAATATAACGCAAGAAATTACTACTCATTCAAATTCTGTTTCTTCAACGACTACAACTGTGACCGAAAACCTTATTCATACTACTAGTACCACATCCAATAAACCTATTATAACAGAAACTAATCAATATGTTGAAAGTAATACACTACAACCACCTCTAAGTACCTCGGAAAATATACCAATGTATGGGAACTATGACATTAAAGATACACATAATGAAATAAACACACATAATAAATCACAAGATAAATCAACAATCCTTGCCGAAGGTGAAAAACAAAAATCAACTACAGAATTAATTGTACCATTAAAATTAACTTCTATCGAAGCTTCGGTAAGTTCAGAAAATTTGCCTGACTCTGTAGCTGTCATGCCAAACTATAAGCATCCAATAATACCTTTGTTTAGAGAACACGAATATGATGATTATTTTCTTACTACACGTAAAACTAAAAATGATTTTGATGACCTTGATGTTCACAGTTTTGAATTGGTTAAAACGAAAAATATTATATCAGTGGTAAATAAAGCTGAGCAAAATAGATTTAAGAATAATATGAAAAAAATACCACTGAACCCAAAAAAATACCATCCTGTAGTAAAAAACAAAGATACGGAGCATATTAACATGAGGAAAATGGCCGATCTAATTTACCTACCAAAAATACCAAGTTACGGAAGGAATGTAGCAAATTCTTCACCAGTTTTTGAAGACAAATATTCCAATAGCTCAAGCTTTACGACCAAAGAAACAGGTTTGTTAAGGAATATTGTGAAAATACCAAAATCTGAAACTCTTTCTGGAACATATACTGATACACTACCTGATTCAAATGGTAAATCTTCAATAGGACTTGATGGTTACCAAGGAAATGTTGAAAATGAGGATGAATTCCAAGAGGAATGGACTAAAAATGTTGAAATTAGAGAGAAGGCAGAGAATAATATTAAGTATAATAAACCAATTGATGACGATGAGACGTCAACAGTATCTCAGAGTAACCGTGAAAGTAAATTCCATGATAAGATTAACTCAGAATCGTTGAGGTCTATGCTACCAGCAATACGGCCTATTTATCTTGAGATACGACGAAATGGTGATTGGAAACCTGAGGAACACGATGAATATGATATTAATCTAGCCAACAACATTTTTGATATACCAGATATTTAATGTTACACTATTGTTTTATTTCTGCTAGTACATATCTATAAAAGCCTTCGTTTTATTATTATTATTGCCTAGCAATGATTTTGTAAGGTATATTAAATCTTATATATTTAATTAATAAAATTATATGTGATACATTTTGAGAGAACTTACTTGATAAAAATAAGGGTATAACAGATTGAGAAACTTACTATTTATGTGTTAACCTTTTCAGGTAATTCTACTTATATACGAATATGCAATTGCTGTAGAATGGAGCTCAGTACAAAACAAGAAAGACAGAAGCAGAACACCTAGTATTGACAAAAATCTACCCTTTGCAGATAAACTTGACCGAAGCTTTTTCGGATTCGACCAAGACTACTTCGAACGAATGCCCCTATTAATTAATGCACTACAGGAGAATAATTATATAGATCCAACAATAGAAATGTCTGGACTTCTTAACACAGGAAAACGATTTAACTTATCTGTATCAACAATGACTACAACCTCAACAAATAAACCCAATTTTGTGAGAAGAACAAGTCCCAGACCGTTTTTCTTTGAATATAGGCATCCTACTCCAGTACCATTTAGTAAAAAGTATGGTTCGAAGACATGGATTGAAAGATTTCGTAACGAAGAACGATTAAAAAATATACGTCAAATTATTAAGTATTTAGAAAACACTATTCATGCAAAAGTAGGAGATATGCACGCAAGTCCTTCGGAAAAACAAATAGCTTTTACTGGTTTTTACATAGAACCTATGCTTGACAATAAAAGCATAAACCCTCATAACTTAGACTCGAATTCAGCCAGTTCAAATAATCTAAAACAATTTCATAGGAACCACCTAGCAGATCCACTCTTCAATTTCAAACCTGAAAATCCAGGAGACGTGAATCTGTTGGCTGACGACTTTCTTAGATTTTCACCTTTATTAAATCCTACTAATATTAGAAAAACTGATGAATATCCAATGTTCCGACAGATTCCATTTTATAATAGGAATTGTCTCGGTAACAGCTGTAAAGATAGTGCTGAACCAAATAATCAATTATTTCAAAGCTCTACTATAATCGCGCCAACTGAAACACCGCCTATCAGCACTACAAAATCATTTAGCGTCATGCTTAACCTGTATCCAGTAAACACACAAATTAAAAAACAAGACCTAAGAACAACTACACAATCATTAGACAATATATACCTCACGACAGTCCGTCCAATAATACAATTTAAAAGAAAGCAAAAAGTTCCTTACAGACGAATATACACACCGTATAAGAGACCAAAATATTTGAGTAATTTAATAAATAAAGGTTATAAATTAAATATACCCAAGGTAAATAAACAACCAGAAGCTATTAAACCAGATACTCAAATGATAGTGCACGTAAAACTATACGATGAAAAATCAAATATAACCAATGAAACAAATCAAAGAAGTTCGACCACGTTATCACCCTTTACACAAACAAATCCATACACAACTAGAGCACCTATAGAATTCTCAACTTCAAACATTGGAGACTATCACGTAGGTAGTTCTGGTTATGTACCAGTAACTGCTAGAACAGATATATCTATACCTCAAGTAACTACAACATTTGACTACTTTGACGGAACTACCGAATATCGCAGTACTCCTCAACCATCCTCAGTACTTAAATTCGACATCACAGATGCAAAGGTGCCAAATCATTATATTGATTTTAGTAGGAGAATAAATGAAAATCAAAAAGATATAAGGAGAAGAAACTCTGGAGGATTTACTAAACAAGCAAGGTTTTTAGAAGAAATTGTTACAAATAAAGAAGACCTGAGAACACTTAATTTAAGTAAACCAGTAAATACACAAGAGGAGCCTAGCACACTAAGAATAAAACTTAAAAACGATTCAGTTAAAACTACTACAACATATTCAACTGAAGCAAATATTGAAGCCACAACAAATAACGTTTGGACTTACGTACCACAAATAAATGGTCATTACAGAAGTATTAATCAAAATTCTAGAAATGTTAATAGATGGTTGAATGCTGATCTAGAAACTGATAGAAAAAAACGTTTAGAAATGTCAGTTTCAAGTTCTCGTACTTATGTACCAATGTATATTGAAATTAAAAGAAATATTACTAAGCCTACAAACGACGAGGATAATATTACTACTACGCCAGAGTATCGGTCAAATAACTCTTATGATTAGTACTATGCTGGACGAACGTCTGGCAGTGAATATAACCAGTCTGCGAGGAAGCCAAAAACAAAGGGTATGATGGGTTTGACCTGTAGGTACGTATGTGTATGAATATACGTAAGTATGTATGATCTGTTCTCCTCACTATGAAACAGCTGAAAGAATGTCGATAAAAATATATGTTCGAGATGTCGTTCGAGAGATCGGAGTTTCACTTCAGCATTGTGTGTGTGTGTGTGTGTGTGTGTGTGAAGCCTGCAAATCGCTAAGCTCCGCTCTCTCGATAGCTTTAACTTATTAATTCAATAGTTTTTCGTGCTATACGCTACGAGCACTGTTCCGGTATTGTCAACATTTTTCGCGAACGCACTGTTTGATATTTTTATAAGAGTAGTTGAGACCGAAACTATGGTTAATGTTTTGTTAATATTGTATAAACACCAACGATTTTAACTTCTTCATAAAAGTATCTAACTGTCAATTTAATGTGCAATAGAAAGAACACACGACAAATTCAAACCGAATTTAAAGGTACTAGACAATTATTAATTATCGTTTAGAACAATAATTGTGTCACAGTTCCTAGATAAGGCGCGAATGTATTACATATTTATAATAATAGTTTCCTGACATCATAATGTATGTGTTAAGAAAGAACGTACTGCAGTCGTGTTCTTAGTTTTGTAATGATTATGTTTAATATTTATTTCTTGTAGCCCACCGACTTATATTCTATCTTTTATTATTTTGTGCTTCATTTCAATTTTGTGGGCACGTTGTAAATAAAGAAATTGAAGAATATTGTATTCGTTTCATTTAGTGGATAGACTATTATCATCGTCATCCTCAAGGTAATCCTGGTCGCAGTCGTAGCTGTCGCCTTGGAGTCTGAGGTCAACTTTGCGAGGCTGACTGCGGCTAAACTCTGATATTTTTCATAAAGCGCCTGCCATCTGACCTACACAACTTATTGATGATATCAAAGTACCTACTACAGCTAGACCAGTTGTTGGACTACTCAGGGCTCCAAGCTCGAACTACCCGTACTGCCATAGATGTTCGTATAAGTCATACGAATTGTCCGGTTGTCATACGGTATGACAACCGGGACCAACGATAGCTCAACGTGTTCTCTGAGGCACGTCCAGACCATTGTTAATATTTGCACTAAGTACCACCATGCCACAGAGATTTATCAATAGGCACATATACTCTAAAATGAACTTTAGGTAGGTATTGTGTGACAGTTTACATTACTTTGAGATAATTTCACTTTTTGTTTTCTTTTTCAAAAGTATTGCCAATTCTAAAAAATCATCGATAAATTAATATTGACTTATTATATTATGACATGACTTGACTTAAGGTCCTTTGTGACTTGACTTAAGCTCCATCCCGTAAGGTCTTGAGCTTCGCGTTTGACTTCGCTTCAGGTTTTTCCAATGGTTTTCGCTTCGCCAATGACAGTCCGCCGCCAGGTCTGTTTTGGGCGACCACGTTTGCGCTTTCCTTGGGGATTCCAGTCTAGGGCTTGCCTCGGTATGTGGTTTGGATCCCTTCGGAGATTGTGGCCTATCCAACTCCATTAACGGCATTGATCTGCTGGTCGATTCGGACTTCATCACAACGTTCCCAAAACTGCTCGTTGGAATTTTTTGCGAAGACATCGGTTGACGAAGACCTGAAGCATTTATATCGTAGAAGAATTAAGAATTTATATTATAGTTCATTATTATTAATAACAACGAAGCTAACTGAAGAGTAAATAGGTACATACAAGCTATCAGAAAGTATCCCCAGTTCACGATATCCAAATAAACTAGACTAACTTCTAGAACAAAGAGAAAAAAGTAAGAGACTTGAATAGATAGGTACTTGATATATTTAACTAAAAGGAATTTAATCACCTTCATTCATTTCTTTTTCAACTTAAAATCCGTGAAATCATCATCTACTTTTGACATTAACTGTAAATACTTAGTTAAACTACTTTCAAAATAATTCAACCAATTTCAACCAACCATAATGACACGTACCTAACTAACCTGAAAGAAACAATGTCGTGTGAATTGTCAACACCATCATTTGTTATAATCGCTTTTTAGGTGCTAGCTGTAATCGGTGGCCGGTGTAGCATCACGAGACAGCGAAATTAGTAGGTATATATGTACTCGTAAGTATACTTCTTATCGATACGGATTTGGGATCGCAGATTGTTTTGATACAATATATGATTGGAAAAGTTCGTTCACTAGCTTATCACCCCGAGTTATCACCTATAATAATATAATAATAATAAATACTCTAGGACAATCTACACAACGCCACCCAGACCCATGGTAAGCATAGTTTAAATAGCTTGTGTCATGGGTTCTGGAATGCGGATAAACATACCTACTTAGATTTTTTTTTTGTAAACACATACATATATATTATACATAGAAACACACAGACCAATGAAAATATTTATATTCATGCATACAAATATTTGCACTGAGTGGGAATCGAACCCGTATAAAGCGCATTTTGAGCATATTTTGGATTCACAACTCTTGCCTGCGCTAATATGACCTAATATAATATACCTAATAATAAGTTGTGGAGGTTCCCAACAATGGATGCGTAAAACTGTGCGAATTGGAAGAGAAAAAGCCGGATAGCGGGCCCCGGACTCCGTGCTGAAAGCTTCGGATACAACCGGGACTAATGTTAGGATGATGATGATGGTTGAGAAATCATGACCATTCAGTTTCTGTAATATTTGTCATTATAGTTGTATTTTTACATATTGCATGTTGTTATCTATCAGGCGTTCATTGTGGTTTGATTTTTTATTTTACATTCATGACAAGTCAATTTGACTTCACCCTGCTAGATGGTAAGCTCAAGGCGAAGTCTCAGGAACGAGGGTCACCATTACAAACACGTAAAGTGTTACAATGGTGGCACTCAGCGTGACGGCCTCATCAGATGCTTTTTCACACCCCGCTTAAAGGACCCGGGCTTTAGGAAGAAAGAAACACACGTGCGCTGGTAAGGAATTCCAAGACTTAATGGTGCGGCAGAGGAAAGACTTACCTAACCGCTTGGTTCTTGATGGAATATTCTGCACCGTATGCGCTTGACATCTAAGCTCCGCACGTGTTGTCCTGTGTAGGAAAGGAGAGGGTGGGATTAATTGGAAGAGCTCATCAGAGCAGAGCATTGCTAGTAGAATGTGTGCTGTATTGACTTAGCTGGGACGATTTTCTAATAGTAGACTGTATAGTGAATTTTATTCCAACGTTTATTACAGTAAGTAAGATTTCCGTCCTACAAATTAACTTCTGCAGATTTTCTTAATTTCTTGCCTGTCGCTGCGTACCTTCAACTTTCATAATTACCCTTAAAACATTTAACTTATACGACATTACTGGAAGAGTTAGGGGAAGCTTTGTGTTTTACTTCGCCAGGAACCATATAGGTACATGGACAAGGTAATGAGTAACCGTAATAGAACTCCATCATATCATAAAGCGCCTACAATTTTGTGGCACAGTATAATATCGACGGGTGCAAAGTAAAAAGAGGCATCTGCATAATAGCAACTTTACAGGAGAGCGAAAAGAATGAAAAAGTGTATTATTTTCTTAATGAGTGGGCCAATATTACTGAAAATTTTATCAAAATTTATTTATAGTCTTATTTATTTTTATATTAAGTTAATTAAGCTATTTTATTAATAATTTAGGAGATTTTGTAGATAGCCGTTTTTACAACGAACTTTATAAAACGCTAACTGAGCCAACTACCAGCTGGTCGTATATGCTCGGGAATTTTAATATCGTGTATAAATAGTTTTTTTCTTTTTTTTACTGATCTCAAATTGTTCTCAGGCCACTTATAAATAAATATATATTTATAAAATATCCACTACAGAAAGTCATTTTGCAGATAACTTTTTATGCTTCGTACTTTCATAACAACATTTTGTAAATTGTCTTAGTAGCCCAAAATCATCATGCGAATATAATTGCAGTTACAATACTTTCAGTTTCTTTTTTATAAGGTCGTTTATTAAACAGAAAATCCTACTACGTGATAAATACTTTGTATAAAGTTAACCGACGTAAATTTAATTGACCGCGAAGTAGAAAGAGTTAACTGGCAGATGGTCGTTAATGCGTCGTATGTGCGTTTAAAGAGTAATGCAAATAGAAATTAAAAGCATACCTTGAAATAGTTGCCGATATATATAAAAGCTTTTAAAAACTTATAACGTATGCGCGCCGGTGACAAGTAAGTCAACTGCCTGATGACATTTTGTGTACGCTCGGAGTCCGCCGCCGCGCCCCGCGCAAAAACGACCAACGTTACTTGGTCGCATTACCTTCGTACTATTTGCAAAATTGAGTGTAGATGGCTTTTTATACTTTTAAAAATTCATTGAAATATAATGAAATCTCCAAAACCAAATATGCCAGGTTGTGGAGTCTTATTTGATTAGTACGAAAATGCAATAAAAAGAAAATCGTGAATTTGTAGTTGACTTTATTTACTTTGCACCCGTCGATATGATGCAACTGTTTGCTCATTTACTTTATCAGGCAATTAACCATTTCATCAGATTTTACGTGCAATGACAGTCCATGGAATTAATCTCTTTTAATATTGTTCGTTTAATATGGATGTTTTATCAACACTTTCGATAATAAACAGTCATACGACAAGATTTACGTAGAGTAAACGTACCTATTATGATTTGTGTGACATTAAATGAGCGCTATAATCATTCTCTGCGTCTATTGCCAACTCAGTTGGGATCGGCTTTCTAGTTTAACTAAGATGCGGCTGAAATTCGATGTTTTCCGTGAAGCGACTGCCATCGGATCTCCACAACCAAATTGGTGATATCGACGATCTGTAATTGGGCATTCGGACTTTTGAGGGCTCTAACTACCTGAAATGAATGCCGTAGATGTTCGTATAGATAGATAAATAAGAAGAGAATACCCATCTCTGCTGTTTACCCTTACGAAAATTTAGACGTGAATTAAGTTTAAGCCTATATAAGCGGTAGTCTAGTGGTATGGGTAATGGACTGCTGAAACGAGGTCTCGGTTTCGATCCCAGGTTTTACCATGGCACACACCAATAACTTTTTTTTTTAATTCTACAATAGACAATAAGCTCGCCACCTATTACATTGGGACCTAAACATAAACTGGCGAAATGTGGGTGCTAGCACCTCTGCCTACCACTTTGGGGATATAGGCGTGAATTTATGTATGTTATATTAATATCAAACAGATAAAACCCGAGAGGCATGACACTAGTCCACAATAGTGCCCAGAACGGCAATATGGTCTCCGCTTATAGCGTGGGACCGTATACAATGGTTGGTGAAATGTAAGTAAATATTAAAAAAAGAAAAAAGAAAAAATAATTTATTTTCAACATGCTGCAGCACACACAAAACAACATTTCGGCTTACACGTAACTGACTTCGTAAACTTAGTCTATGAATGACATCATGATTATTATATAATCTATGGATTATGGATCCATTTTGTAAACAATAGACATAAACAAACAAATACGCGTATAAAATTTAGTGGCCCATTGTTTACAAAATTTACCTGTTAGTCGCCTAAGTTTTAAGTACAATGGTTGTATTTTTTATTATATGCGCTGCAGCTGCCAAAACTGGTCGCCGCTCAGCTATGTGCTGTGATGTAGTCAACAAAGTGTAGACTACACCAAGCGCTGGTTTTCGTTAGCAACCAACCTGGTGACGCATCACGCAGTTGCGCCATCCGGCGGATAATTGTTACAACAGTTACAACATCGTTTAATACTGTGGCAAACAACAACTGTCCCGGAACATAATTTCATTTACAAAAACGAGGTAAGAACTAATATAATCCTATCTCTAAAACAATACAAAGCAATATAAAGACGAGTACATCCAGTGTTTCCGCAAAACATTGCATTACAGAACGCAAGACAATGTGTATGTTTCTATAGCTTCATTGACATCTACACAAATCGGTAAGTACAATTAACGTTATAGTAACGAACACGCGACTGACGGGACGCCATTTTCGACGCTTCGGCCGAGGCAAGACACACTCGCGCGCAACCATGCCGTCCAGCCGGCATAATAGTATTATTCATATGCCTATTGACATTCGTACGTACAAATTATAACCCACTTGTACAATCTTATAGCCTACTTAGCGTCCACAAAAATATCTGCAAAGAACAGATTAAAATTACCTATAATTATTTACAGAGCCATAAAGTAGGATGTCACTGAGCCCAGCCCAAGCACATACACGGCAAAAAGGAGAACTGCGAAACAAAGGCAGACCCCCCTACCACCGACGAGATCCCGATCCCCAGAAAAAAAAAAAACAGCAGCCCATATTCCATTAGTAAAGTGTACATACCCTGAAGTAAGGAGGAGACTCATTTCTATTATAATTATGGTCAATTGATTTGATTTCGCAGTATGTAAGTTTATATAAAATCACTCAGGTCAACATCCACTCTTTCAGGTTACAGTGAGGGCTAATGCTGTTCCGGGGGAGCCAGGACCCGTCGGCGCACCGGGCGCTCCCCACGCGACCCACCATGTGAATTCTAGACAAATTGCCATGCATCTCCTAGCTGACTTCCATATCACCTCTCCGCGTAAGTATAAAGAATAATATTAGGTAGTATACTCTATGTGAACCAAAATTAAGTATATTTCCTTGTAATGCAGGTACCTACTGTTTTTATCTATCACATGAACAGAAAGGGGTGCAAAAAACAGGGCCCGGTGTGTTAGTGGAACACACCCATGCTCCAGTGAGCCGTGATAATAATGCATGCAACAATACACACATACATACATACACATACACTACACATAAATACACTAGGTATATGGGCATAATAAATTAAAATAAAAATAAATAAAAAATTAAAATAAAATAAAATATGACAACAAAATACAATCAGATCAATGCTGTTAGATACAAATATTACACTGTTGCTCCATGTAATGCTTTTTCAGTTTTTTTATGAAGAGTGGTTTTGATTTCAGGACCCTGAGTGGTGGAGGGATATTATTCCAGCAGGAAGTTGCAGCATAAACGAAGCTGCCCCTAAAAGCTGTGGTTTTATGTTTGGGAACTGACAGAGGTACCGTTGCATAACGAATGCATCCTCCATACCCCCTACGCCAACTTAGCTTCCGGTACAGGTATTCTGGTCTTTCAGTATTAACTACACCAAAGAGTAGACTGGCCATGTGTATCCTTCTGCGAGCTTCCATTTTAAGTATATTGTTAGCATTAATGTATGGTGTGACATGGGCTCTCCGTGGAATATTCACACAAAACCGCGTACAGGCATTTTGTATTCTCTGTACTAATCTAATTGTCCTGGCCAGCAGGCATGGGCCATAAACTGTATCACAGTAATTCAACTTTGAGAGGACTAAACTATCCACTAAACTCTTTCTTAAATCAATGCTGAGGTACTTTCTAATGTTATAGAGGACCTTGAGTCTGTAAAAGCAGTTCCTCAAGGCATTAGACACATGTTTTTCAAAACGCAGCTCTGGGTCAATTGTTAGCCCTAGATTACATGCCTCCTCAACCCGCTCGATCTTTTGGCCCTGTATGGTGACTGTCGGATTCACTGACAATATTTTGCTGATCTGTTTCTTACTCCCGAGCACCATAAATTTAGACTTTTTATGATTAAGTACTAGTGAGTTTTGTTCAGACCATATTTCCACTCTTTGAATATCTGCTTCCAAAAGTTGTACTGCTGCTATAGTGTCACAAGGCTTGAAAGATATGTACATTTGTATATCGTCTGCATACATGTGGAATTTACAGCTCTTGAAACAGTCAACTATATCTGCACTATATAAAATGTATAAAATAGGGCCCAGAATGGATCCCTGTGGCACGCCTCTAGAAACATGCCGAGGTGTCGATTTCAGTGTGGTCCCATCCTCCCGCCTTATCTCCACATATTGCGTTCTATTCGACAGGTAGCTATGGAACCATCTAATGGTCTCCACCTCAAAGCCATAGTATGCCAGTTTAGACAGCAACAGCGTCGGATTTATAGCATCGAAAGCGCGGGAGTAGTCGAGTAGTGTCAGGATGGTACCTTCTCCCCCATCCCTGGCCTCCAGAATATTCCCAATAACATCCGTTAAAGCCGTTGCCGTCCCCCGCCCCTTCCTAAAACCTGATTGGAAGTCTGGTAGTATATTACCTTTTTCCAAGTATTCTACCAGCTGAATGTACACTGCCCTTTCCAAAATTTTTGATAAGCAAGGCAGTATACTCACTGGCCTGAGATCTTTAGGCGTGACAGGATTATTGATTTTTGGAATAGGGCGGACACTGGCACACTTCCACAACTCCGGAAAGGTGTATGATGATATAGACTTATTTATTAAGTCGGTAATTGCTTTAAGAGATGATGGCATAGTTAAAACAATCATTTGTAGACTGATACCATCCATCCCCTCTGCATTAGACTGGAGATTTTTTATAATGTTAGCAATTGTGCCCTGGCTTACTGCTTTCAGTTGAAACCTTAATTGAGAGTATCTGTGATATTCGTAGTAGGTAAGCTGGGATATGTCGTCTTTACACCTACCTGGGACATCTAGAAACGCCTGATTAATTTGTTCAGGATCCTGTAAATTATTTGGTAGATAATCCACCTTGACATTTGGAATTACTTTTGACTTTAAATTTTTCCATAGGAGTTTTGGGTCATTAATATTTTTATTTATATTTGTTTCAAAATATGCTACTTTTTCCCTCTCCAATGCCTGTTTTGCCTGTTTTTTTAATTCCAAATAATAAGTCTTACAGCTATTTAATTGATTTTTTCCATATCTATTCCTAGCTTCATCCCGGAGTCTAAACATTAATCTTATATTGTCAGTGATCCAAGGTGTTAGTGGATCTTTAAATCGCTTTGTCTTGACTGGAGCATGTAGATCAAACAACGAAGTTGCAAATGTGACAAATGCACACACCATATCATTTACATTGGGAAGGTCTGATATCACAGCCCACGGTATGAGCTCCAGGTCCACAGCAAAAAAGTCATCTAAAATGTCATTTAGTGGTCGGAATGTGACCACTCTGGGCTTTACCTTTTTTTTTATGATAATAGTGTCACAAGTGATGAAAGCGTGGTGGCCCAGGTCCTCATTCCTATCCACTAAAACACTACGAACACCAATGTCGGTGCAGATCACATCAATAAGAGTGGCACCCTCTTTAAAATGAGTAGGTTGCATAACCACCTGCCGTAAGCCTTGGTGCTCAAGGAACTCCAGCAGCCCTTTTGATTTTGAGTCCTGTGAGTCTAGTAAATTTATATTAAAGTCCCCAAGCAATATTATATTGTCATATGGGCCAAGAGCACATATGCTCTCATTGATAGTCTCTAGAAATATCAAAACATCCATCCATTGCGGCCTGTATGCTGTTCCTATAAGAATTTTCTTACCATTATTGTTTAAAATTAACCACATTTGTTCCACTTCTGGCTTCACAGGGTGTGGTCTCACTTGCACCTTAACTCCTATTCTTACATAAAAACCTACTCCCCCACCACGCTGCCTCTCTGTTGAATTTCTAGGAATATGCTTCAACCTGTAGCCTGGCACATGCGGTGCTCTTCCATCCTCACCAGGTTTAAGCCAGGTCTCGTTGATAGCCATTATATCCACTGCATGCAAGCTCATAGCAATTCTAAACTTATCATGCCCTGTCCCCAGGGAGCCCGCGTTAAATAAACCAAACTTTAATTGTTTATTGTTGATCATCTTTGTAGACATTTGTATAGATTGCCCTGTAATATAATGCTACATAGATAAATTGTATATATATTGTAAATAGATTCACATATGTAAATAGCTGTATAAATTGTTTATATAATCGTTGATTATCTGTGTAGATACTTGTATAGATAGTATTATAATACAATGCCAAATAGCTAATTTGTAGATATATTGTAAATAGATTCCCACATGTAAATAGTTGTGCAAATTGTATATATAATGTAAAAAGATTTCCACCCGTATATGTAAATAGATGTCCTGCGCAAATCTGATGCAGACATGTAAATAGCCACGTAAAATTCAATAACATATGTTCCTTAATTTTAAATATGCAATCTAGTCCCAATGTGTCCATGTATTTTTCATTATTCAAACCAGTAATGAGCCCGGTGGTCACGCTGTTGGTTAAAACATCTGGCTCAGGTACATACCACTTCCTCACACTCCCCTCACTCCCCCTACAATATACACAAAACACATAGTACAGTAGACAATATATCAATCCTGACCTCAAAATTCCATTTTCTACCTTAAACCTAATCTTCATAATTTCCAATATACTGCAATATATCTCCATCCGCAGCAATCCGATGCGTAGGATCCTTCGGCCCGCGGCGAGCGAGGACATGGCCCCGCTTCGTCCATACGAAACGCCAGCCATGTCGTGCCGCTGCCGCTCGCGCCCCCCGAAACAACAGCTGGTTGGTCTTCGTCAAGCGCTCATTCACATAGAAGCGTCTAGCCGGACCCGGCACTCCCAAGTCTTCGGTTGTAGCGCCTCTACGAACTCGAGCGCCGGCCAGTAGTGCATTCCGCTGCTCTCGGCGCACAAACCGCACCATCAACGCCCTGGGCCGCGGAGGCCCCGCCTCCCCGCCGCTGACAGCTCTGATCACACGCCCGCCGACACGCTCCGCACATACAATGTCCTTCTCATCCAAGGAAACGCCCAACTTAGAGGCCACCGCCAGCACCATATGAGTAGGGTTCTCGGCGTTTGATTCTGTTATGTTGGTAATCATCAGGTCATTCGCCATGAGTTCCTGCTCCCTGTCGTTAAGATCCCTCCTGAGCTGCTCAACAACAGGGTCCGTCGTAGTGGCGGCCGGAGGGCTCTTCTTCGACTGCGACTCCAGACCCTCCAACCTCGACTCCAGAGCATCCATGCGTGTATTGCATGCCGTTATGGACGATCTCAGGCCCAGCAACTCACTCTTAATTTCTCCGACCTCTGCCCTCAAGCCACGCACCTCGCAGACCAGAAGATTAAGTGTGGCTTGCATGTCTTGGCAGCCCCGAGACTCGGCCAACTTCTCCTTCCCAGACACATTCTCGTGATGTTCCCCAGCATTGCCCTGGCCATCGGTTCTTCCTCTCACTGGTGTATCAGCTTTATTGTCCCTTATAACATTTTTTTTACATTCCGGGCACTGCCACTTAGCTGGTACAGAGACGCCTTCAGAGAGTCCCACACATACACCATGATATGGTGACCGGCATTTGGTACATTTCACGGCGTCTCCAGCAGCAAGAAATTTCCCACATCCTCCACAAGAAGGGGGCATGTCCGCGGTATTATATTACAATAGGATGAGCTAGTAGTTAAGAATTGTAGTTATTAGAATAAGAGGTATTTATTTATAGATTTATATTGTGAATTTTATTTATATTTATTAATTGTGGATAGGATGTAATATTATAGAAAAGAAATATATTTTACTGATTGTCTTTTTATTTTATTGTTCGTAAGAATGAATAAGTGGGTACTTGAAGAAAATATCATACACTTTGTCCGTTTCTTTATCAGTTTTATGCACTCAAACAATCTTATTACACTCACTATATTTAATATGAAGTCGTTTTGTGTTTCTAAATATACGAAACTATTTTAGAACTCTATATTAATGGGCATATTATTTTATTTCACTCCTACAGCACTTCAACCCAACCGTACCGGCGCAAACGTCAAACGTCACTCTCCTATTACCTAATTTGACTCTGCCTTCCCCGGAGAGAAATAGGCGTGATATGTATGTATTTATGTTATTACTACTGTGCAGTTAGCTCGAATCAATTAACTTGGAAGATATCTACTTCTGTAGGTCAAATAACAACTTGGAATTACCATTCAAGTTGATAGATGCCATGACGAACCGATTATATCGGCACCGATTAGTAATGTATCTTCGTTCGGAAACACAGATGTTCAAGCATATCCGAATAACTATTTCAGAATAATACAAGAAACATATTCATAACAATGTACTCAATTTGTTTCATATTTTATTGTTTAGCTCTATTTTGACGTGACAACGTCTTATAAATTGGCTTGCCGGGTGACACTTCAAGAAACTGCGTTACGCTCCGCTCACGTTATGCGCTCACAATGAGAGCGAGTGAGAGGCACGCGTCCCTTCCACTCGGGCATGGTTAGCCCGCCTAAGAGCGAGAGAGACAGACATAAAAAGTGAAAGGCACGCGTCCCTTCCACTCGAGCACAGTTAGCCCGCCTAAGAGCGAGAGAGACAGAAGTCGTTGTCACGTAAAACTTTCGCCCGTATACCGACTTTACAGGCAACCAATTTTTTTTTTATACATCTTAAGTGGCAGACAAGGTCCGGGCCTGCACTGCCCGCGATGAGCGGAGGCGACTCGGACGTCGGACTCCGTCCCCCATGAGCGAGCCTGGGGGTGACGGGTGGAGCCCTATACCCCGGGGGCTAGATGGGGACACTATGTGTCCCCACATTAGGAGAAGAGGTTCATCTCAAAAAAGATGTCCCCGGGTCTGCCGGGGTGCGAGAGATATGTCTTGTATAATCTCACCTCCGGCAATCAACGACCCATGGACGACATGAAAAAAAGTAGCAGACGAGGTGATAAATGAACCGTGGCCTATGGACGTTTGCAACCCCAGGAGCATAACACTTGTGCTCGTGTTGCCTACCCTGTAGAAACCTTCTAATGTCCTTCTTGAAGAACCCCATATTGTAGTCGCTCTGGAAAACCACGGCAGGGAGTACATTCCACAGCTTGAGCGTGCGCGGGATGAAACTCCTTTCATACCGCGCAGTGAGCACCGTTTCAGATCGTAATGTGTGAGGATAAACTCCCTCTCTAAGGCGAGCGGTGCTATGACAGAAAGTAGGTGTAGGCCTCATGTCCAACAATTCTTTTGAACAAAAACTATTATACAGGCGGTAGAATATGCGGTCATTGGAAAATATGCGGAAAACCTTACTAATTTCTAAAAGTAAGTTCGAAGAATGTTACGCAGCTAGAGCATTATGAAAGGTCAGTAATTTATTTTATTTATTTAGTAATGTATTTATTTGATTGTTAGGCTAGCTGTCCGCCCCGGTGTCATCCAAGTACTGAGCATTCCCGTGGGCTTTTCAAAAGTCTGTCATAGGAACCTTTGCCTGGTAATTACAAATATAATCGTCATTTACTTATTTTGTACCGGAGGACCGATGGTCGCTGGAGCAAACGAGTCCTCGTGTCGAGATCGCCAGAAGGCAAACGGAAGGTAGGACGCCCTCTAGCCAGATGGATTGATGGCCTGAAAAAGGTGGCTGGGACAGACTGGATGTGAAAGGCGGAAGATAGGGAGCAGTGGCGCACATTGGTAGATGCCTATGACCAGCAGTGGACTGCGATAGGCTAATTGATTGATTAATATACATAATAATTCTCCTTCATACATTCATGTCAAATATCATCTCCAAAGTGAGTCCTTACCTATCATCTTCCACGCTGGCATACCTTTGCTATTATAGCCATCTACATTGTACACTTGAGCCTTTTTCACGATATTACTTTCATTTCCTCTCATTGCTTCTATGACCATACTACGACAGTCGATCGTAATTCAGCTTTTTTATGGCGCGTCAATTTGACTTCATCTCACCTGAAGGCAAAGTCTTAAAAAGAGGGTCATTATTACAAATACGTACATTATTACAATAGTAGCGCTCAGCTTCATCGGATGCTTTTTCAAGCCCTGCTTAAAGGACCCGGGACTGTAGGAAGAAGGAAACACGTGCGCCGGTAAGGAATTCCAAGACTTAATGGTGCGGCAGAGGAAAAACTTACCTAACTTGATTCTTGATGAAATATTCTGCACCGTATGCGGGTACCATCTAAGTTATTCAATAATAGTGATTATCATTTATGAACCTAAAGATTAAGTATATTTACCACAATTTCCTTCATGGAAGGAACTCTATAGCTATAGTACTTCAAGTTATAAATTGTAAACTATAGGAAATAATTTACTAACACTTTTTGAAGACAATGGCGGCCATTTTGTTACAAGGCCCGTTGCGTTTTTGCAACACATTAAACAATTGCGTTAACAGTGTTAATGCGTAACGTTGTTTGAATGCGTGCGCGCATTGTGTTAGCTTAATTTTGAACTGTCTGTGGGAAAGTTTATGTGAATCTGTTAGAACGTCGGAGTAGTGAGGTTCCCGTCCATCTGTTATCACGGGTGGTGCAATTCGACCCAAATGTCGGGTAAAGATATATTTTTAATGGATATTTAAGCTTAAACTAGTGGTAGTACGAACCATGAAATACACGAATGGCACTCCCGTCAGCCTACGGCGCGGCGCATTACATTGAATTTGAACCAGGTGGTAAGGTTGCCCAAAATCGAAGAAAAAGATCGGAAATTATTGAATTCTCATACAAATAATAATGACATATCATAACATAAATTCACGCCTATATCCCCGAAGGTATAGGCAGAGGTGCTAGCACCGACATTTCGCCAGTTTATGTTTAGGTCACAAAATGTAATAGGTGGCGGCGAGCATATTTCTATTAACCGGGCACGTATAAACCTGCGATAAATACACACATAACTTCGAAGAGCGTCTAAAAATCATTGGTGTGTGCCATGGTAAAATCTGGAATCAAACTCGAAACCTCGTCTCAGCAGTTCATTACCCATACCACTAAGTCTACCGCGGTACTGGCTTGAAATTTTTGGTAACAAATTGAAAAACTGCTTCTAAAAAGATTTTTTGTATTCTCATACAAATAATAATGAGTAATAAATAATAGAATGTGGAAATCGAATCCGCAACACCTAGCGCACTGCTAATGTCATAATAACCACTTATGCCGTTCGTGACTCAGTGAGAATTTTTTATGAACAATTATTTTAATGATCAATATTGTCCTTGTAGTAATCAATTATAGTAACTACCTACTTTTATGTATTTAATACCCAACTAGAGACTGAATCAATTATGCAATATTAAACCAAGAAATATGCATGAAGAATACTAAAAATACGAGTATGTGTGAAAACTGTCAGAGAATGTAAAAATAATAAAATAAAAATAAAATAAGTACTAGACATGATTGCATACAATGATTACATACTAGACATAACACTCATCATCATTTCAAAGTCCCCACGGATACCGCCCCCTTCAAAGTCGGTGGAGGTGATTATATTGGACTCGAACCGACTAAAACGCACGCCGTCTATGGGTCTTTGATTTCCTGAGGTGAGATTATACAAGACATATCTTTTGCAACAAGACATGTCTCTAGCAACAAGACATTATCTCTCGCAACTAGACATATCTCTCGCTACAAGACATCTCTCGCAAATCCGACCGGTTGGAGATACATAACACTCAGTATAAAAAAGTATAAGTTATCAATCAAGTCTATCAATTAAATAGCCTATCGCAGTCCACTGCTGGACATAAGCCTTTCTCAATTTAGGAGGCTTTAGCCAACTGATTCCACGCTGACCAGTCGTGTTGGTACAGGGTTTAATTTCGAGATTTCCTTCTCTCGCAGTGATATCGTCTGCGTTTTCCGTTAGACGCCTCTTACGACACCTTTAGGATGACCTAGTTTTGTTATACGTTTTGTAATTCTTAGTAAAATTGACGCTGCGTTTTTAACAAAAAAAGTAAATAAATTTCACTACAATAGTAAAATACCTACCTAACAGGAAAGGATTTTCGTGAAAAGTATTGAGGGGGTTTCTGTGGGGATTTTCACACGGGAAGAAAAGAAGAAAGGCTTATCAATATGACCTGAAATTAGATCCTTAAAGTGGGACAAGAATTAGATGTTTTTTTTGTCCCACTTAAAGCAGAACACTTTGCAGCAGGAGCAGAAGAAAAAGGGAAAAGGAGACTCATGTTTTAGTAAAGAATTCCCAGACAGAATAGCATAGCGTGGCAAAAACACCTCGTAATACCTGCACCGACTGAATAATATTATGTTGTTCTAGACAGAAAAATTTCCCTCCTTCTGCCACAGTCGGGTAAAAAAAAAGGTTATCATACCTTATGTAATCAGTCTTTACACTACTTCTTTTACTTTTTAAAGGCTTATCAATAGTGCCTGATCTATATAACCACCTTACAATAACCGCAGGCGCACCTCAAAATTACGCAGTCCTAACTGTTATAGTGACCCAAAAAAATACCTTTAATAGAATACAATGGTAGGTACCGGCCGTTCCCTTCATATCTACACATTTCTCTGAACGCAACGGACCCTTTAAAACGTGACCTAGTACATCTTTTGTCTCATTCAAACATTATTGACCTCATATCTCCTATCTCACATCACGCATCTTAAGAAAAACCCGTTACTTTTACCCGTGCAAAAAGGTTCTATCTGCGGAGTTTACCGATGGTGCTGAGTGTGAATTAACGTCTCGTTCTTGTTCGGTATTTAGTTAGATATGTTAAAAAGAGAAGGGAATAATACTAATCCGGTATTGAAGACCGGTGGTGCAAGTTTTTGACAGAACGTATCAAAGTTAGCAGTGTAGTTGAGTTGGTTTATAGTGTATTTAGCTTAGTGATGTTATTATATATTTATAAATAAAAATATGTAATGTTATGTGATTTGTGAAGTGAAAAGTGATTACTTGGATTATTGTCTAATAAGGTATGTGTATATTTGTGTATATTGTGTTCTAGATATATGTTTGAACTTTCTTTGCATGTCTAGTCGGTTAGTCATCAAGGTCAGGATATATTTCGAGAGGTGTGACCTTTCGCAATTTAAATATATCGTTAATAATCGTTATATAGCCTATGAATTGTTTAAAAGAAATAAAATATTCTGTCTATTGGCCAACTATGGACACAGATCATTTATAATTATCACATTTTAATCGTATACAAATTATTTCCTGGTTTTGTTACAAATTCGGACAATTTATACTTCATGGATATCGTGGTATAAATCAACGCATCAATAAGGTTTGGGTTCGATAGCTGGGTTGACTGTCATTTAGTATTTCAGTTAGGCAATATGAAAATTTGAAGTTGAGAACGGTAAACGGCGACAGGTTCGCACTTTGTTATCAAAGTATAATTTTTAATACATATGTGTACAACACTCCTTTGCCTACCCCATTAAGATGTCTCTTAAGAGGATATCTTATTAGTCTTATGATATCACAAAGAAACATACCTTACTGGTGGAAAACACGGTTCTTCTATACTAAATATTGATGATAGTTCAATATTCAATAAATTTTGGTCAATAGTGCCTTCGAACAGTGAGTGACAATTGCTCATGGCCGAAATTCCCAGGAATAACAATGGAGCAATATAGATCGTATGATACTCTCCAAGACATTAATTGGTAGTGCTTGTGCGGCTAAGCACGCAACTAATTTCCTAGTGATTTACACCGCAAAGCAAGGAATCGGGTCAATTCTTTTTCCAAATTTATTTAGCTGCAACATTTTCGGTTAGGAATTTATTTTCGGCATCTACCCAATTTTTACAAAGTGCCCGATCGGCGGCAATAGGCTCGCCCCTATTACGAGGGACCAAAAATCATAGTTGGCGAAATGTAGGTGTTTAATACACCTTTGCCACCTCTTCGCGAATTATGGGCGTGAGTAGTGTATGTACCTTTGTAATATACGTTGTGTTCAGCGGGATGCGCTCAACTCAAATGCGAACACCAAAACTCAGTAAATCGTCCGATATATGAATCGAATTTAGATCCATATAAGCAACAGTCACATTCACAGCACTACGTCATTGAGGCGGTAGGTATGTACATAAGTACATAATTTACCAAATAGCTCCAAAACAAGTTCCGAACAACGCAAGTATGTCAGTGGCGCAAACTAGTCTACATTCTTTCATTACTCGATGTCACCAATCGCCATGTGATCGACTTTGTGAACATAATAATAATAATAACTCTTATCGCAAGCTATGGAGCTTAATTGGAGGGGTTAGAGGGAATATTATTATTATTTCACTTTATTCGAGTTCTTTTCATATTTTTTTACATTTTTAAATATAAATATCATACAACAATAAAAAACAATATACCTACACATTTAAAAATATAAAAAAAACAGAGTGCCACCGGTATCGGATACAGGGACCAAGCTACCGGTGGTTAGGGCTCCAGAGAAAGGAACCTCCTCACGATGCGCGCCGTATCTAGTAGCACAGCCTTCTGCATCTGGCCCTTGACCCAACCGTCTAACCCGAGCCTCTTTAGATGAAGCCTCTTTATTATTATTATTTTTGTAAAACACACTAACAGCTGCTATTGTTGATGTGTATGTGTCGTGTGATCTGGAGATTTTGTTGAGTCGGTTTTTGAAGGCATTGGCACTTGGTGCCAAAACAACGTCCTTCGGTAGTCTGTTCCACTTTTTAACAACACGGTTAGGTGAGTGTTTCCAGAGTTAGAGTCTGGATCGCCTTGTATATAGCTTTAGTGGGTATAATATTAATATTTTCGGTTTCGGAACGATAGCAATATTGAAATATTAGGTACTAACTTCGTCTGCGGCACCCCGTTTTTTCAACATTTTTCATGATGTTTTATACATATAAACTTTCCTCTTGAATCAACCTAACTATTAAAAAAACCGCATCAAATTCCGTTGCGTAGTTTTGAAGATTTAAGCGTACAAAGGGACATAGGGACAGAAATCGCGACTTTGTTTTATACTATGTAGTGATACTACTAGGAGCCTTCGGCTTCAGAAGTGTTTCCCTTATACCCTGTATACAAACTACCTAATCAGTTCCACCTAAGATGATGTTGTGGCATTGAGAACATGAATATATTCGTTACTAAGAGAATTAAACATTACTTCCTACTTCAAATGTGTGATTATTATCCACGAACACCGACACGCATGGTGATATTCAAATCAAAAATATTACACGCAAACATGTTGAATTGATAACCTTCTTTTTTGTAGTAGGTTAAAAATTATAAGGCACAATTGACAGACTATTGTATGTTGTTATTTATTATTATCATGGTATTGAGACTCTCACTTCGGAATCCGGAGAGAAGTAACTCCTTCTCCACTTTTTAATTTGGTTTACACGTGTTTAATGGAAGTCACCATCAGACCTCCTATAAAGTCAGACCCTTACCCGTCATATAGCAAGTCCATGGACCAGGAAATCAAGTTGATTTAGACCCTAAAAGTGTTAGTGTGTCCTCTTGAGGAGGTACCAATATACACCCATACTGGCATACTTAAAAGTTTAAAAACGCTTTAGTACCCAAAACCTGTCACGCTCACGTTTACATACCTACTACAAGATTTGCTATCTCAATAAGGGAAAGCAAGTTTGGTATAAGCATTATATTAATACATGACAGTCATGAATACCTAATCAAAATATATTTTTATCAGTCTTAACAGCCTCAGTGGATGTATTATAAGAAGAAAATAACCCGGAGTTGTAAGAACAAGGAAAGTAAGGAAACATGTGTACGGGAAAAGTAATCAGTTCTATGTCGTACAGTAAAGAAAAGAATTGCCGAACCATATCTTCTTTAGAAACGGTATCTTATAAATAGATAAGGATATTCTTACGGATGTTTGAATCATATTAACGGCATTGAGTAACACGGAAAGTATTCAAATGTTCTAAGTAAAGTGATGTAAAAACTGGATCTACCGTTACAGCAGCGCGAGTCACCGCTGGATTTACAAACTTTTGAGCGTATAATTTGATGTTAGAATATTCTTAATTTTGCCGTGTTGCTATAAAGGCACCTATTTTAAAATGCTGTATAGAAGCCCAGAGTCCACTCTTTTGAAGATGCCTTGAGTAGAAGCAAAACACGTATTGAAGTCAGTTCTTAGTATTTGCAGAATATTGTACATACGAATTCCTATCTTCTCGGGAAACGTCTTTTTACTTGCTTTGAGCGGTGCGGTTTTGGCATTCCTTTTTATAAAAATCCGTATTTTTTTAATATTGCTATCGTTGCGTTTGTTAAACCGTAGGTACCTAAGTGGTGACTGGTGAGTTCCTTCTTCCCTCATAATATATTTTGCTTTATTCACTGTTAACTCGATCGGGATATTTACCATGTTTGTTGATTTCTTTGCGTAACCAATATTCAGATCTCAACAAACATGGTAAATATCCTGATCGATTTAAATGACCAGATTAATCTAAAATCATACTTTGCTTTAGTTTTCTTTATTATAATTTATTATGGTCGTCAAATTGACTGCATATCGCGTGCTGATAACAAAGTTGGTCCAAAATATGATGGTTGCTGTTACACATGCTGACCCTGGAATAGCACCATAGTTTACCAGGTTTAGCCCTGCTAGTTCTTGCACAGATAGTTAGTACATTCATATTTTCACGCCTGTAAACTGTAAATTTCCGAAGTAGTAGGCAGTGTTGGCGAAATGTGTGTTATTCTGCCTACCCCTTCGGGGATTACGGGCGTGATCATATGTATGTATGTTTGTATGTACCTATGTTAAACAGCTCTATCCCTTAGTCACTTTTACGACACCTCATGGCAACCTGGCATGCCATGGCACCTTTGGGGTGACTCAAATTCTTCTACTATTGTATGTTTATTTTAACACGTATTTAAATCTCTATTATCTGTATACTATTACTATAAAGCGTGGACTAGCTAAGCTCCAGTACCGAGACTCCATCCGATTTATAAGGACTAAATGTGCTCACATTTAGTTAGCAGTAAGTCAAACAATAAAAAAAAGCACCACAGTTCCGGTTCCACCTAGAAGCAGTTACACGGAGAGCTAACGACTATTTTCTCACGGCCATTGTGAGTGGTTCACTGACACGGGGTCGCCACCGCAAGCAATGCGCCTGCTTCGTTCTATAACCTAATGTTGAACGGCCTAATATGTACACAACCATTTTTAAATGGCATGAATCTACAACAGTTAAATTCTGTTCAATCTGTTTTTGAACGCATCATCGAATATTAATTCCATTGTTACCGTGGCTCTGCCCTAATATACATAAACGGACTAATAGGGTTATGGGAAGACATATAGGATTTTCGGAAACTAAAACAAGCTCACTTGCAAGTCAGTAAACCTGTGACCCGATTCTATAAACTTTTAACCATTGTAAAACCATTGAGATTACAAAAAATATACTGTATTTAGACTTTACAGGGGGCAGGACCTCCCGTCAACAGATAATGTACTGTAGTTAGATTCTTAGATAGTAGATAGAGTAATATACCTTGTGTGTCTATTAAGCTTCACTCTAAATGATGCATCTACAGAATATCTCTCTGCACTACCTTTGGTTGACTGGTAGAGAATGCCAACGGCATTAAGTTCGCCTATATCATGTTGCATAAAGATAAATAAATTAAAAAAAATATTGAGACACTAAAATCAGAAATATATTATAAAGATTTATGACTTTCATATCACGAAACTGGCTGCAGATAGGTTATAGGGAACACCCATAGGGATACAGCAGTTCTCTAGCCGACAGTAAATATACACAAGATCTATCCTTCTTTTCTTTTCTGTGATTCGCATGTTAGTTTCCTCATCGTTCTTTTGCTAGTAACAATTTGTAGGTACTTGAGAGATACCTACCTCAGGTGTTGCAAACATCCATAGGCCAAGGTATACACCATTAGGAGGGCCGTGTGATAACTTGCTATAACATAAAGATATAACGAAATAATTATTATACGTTATTCAAAACAGTTCACGAGACAATGGCGCTAAGAAACATCAATTTCACAACAATTACTCCACAGATCACTATCGAGGTATAATTACTAAGCAAAAACATCACGTGCGATATAAAATATTAATAACATCGGAGGCGATGACATAAATTACGGTTATTTGTGACGTGACAAAAATTGCAGTGTCTGCAAAATTGGACCGTACACACTGGTGTTCCATATTTGAAACCGTCCATAAACGATGTCATTTGTCACATTCTAATTTAATTATTTTAGAATTTTTCTTTAATACATAGGTTATCAAATTGACTGTACCTCGCCTGATGGTAAGCACAGGTGCAGTCCAAAACAGGATGGAGCGAGGGTTGGTTTTTTCACGCCCCGCTGAAAGCACTGTAGGATGATGGAAATGCGTATGCTGGCAGAGAATTCTTAGCTTAATGGTGCGATATAGAAAAGAGTCGTCAAACAACTTAGGTCTTCTGCGTTTAGAATTTTTTAATCACCTTGTTAGAAATACATAATTCACATTATCTACTTATACGTACTTATTACGTGTTTGTTAATGAAATAATCATTCATAATTACTTACTTTATCACCGGTTCCGCTTGCTTGGTATTTAAGTGAATAGGTTTCAACTTTAAGCTTAGCGGACAGTTCTTTTCTTATGCCCGCTTTAAGTTATAACATTATTTAATTTATGTAATTGAATGTATTGACATTACGCTATAGTTAAGTATTTGTGCATACCGAACTATAGAGACAGGTATATACATACGTTATATACCGGATGTTTTCATATTCGCTTCACAGATAAGCACACGGCCCACCTGATGGAAAGCGGCCACCGTGGCCTATGAACGTGTGCAACACTAAGGGTGTCACACACGCGCTGCCCACCCTGAAGGGAAAGGGGGAGAGCTGGGAAGTGGTGGGGAGGCTAGGAAGAGGAAGGGAAGGAGAGGTATAGTGAGCTCTGGCTACCCTACTTACCGGCGGGAACACAACACGATGGTTATTATGACCGCGGTCTTCTGTAGGGCGGAGGTACTTCCCCAGTTGGACAGCTCATTTCGGACAGGAGATACCGCCGTGTCCTACCTCCGTCAAACTAATTTTAATAGTAAATCGTGTGAAAGTTTTAATTTGCCGAATATTTTTTCACATGTCCTATATATTCTTTAGGCTACATGAAATTTCCAGAAGATTTTGCTATGGGAACAGTGCCCAAAATATTTTTTTTCGGAACGATTGTAAAACCACCGTGTATACCTATATTCAACTATATATATGTGTATAAGTATAATTATACATAATTATATACTCATCTATCAATGATTTAACCTATTGTGATAATGAAATCTATCATAACCCGAATATCTGAGGTCCACTCGATAAAATTACAAGCTGTCAAATCAGTGGGGACCAACTTTAAAAGTGACTTGTTTTTATAACTACTATGCAATTAGTAGGATGTAACCAAAACAAAAAACTATGAGGAATTAGTGACTCGGACCAGGTACCGTTTGTTTGTGCGAACGTTATTGAGAACAACAATTGCAAAACGTAAACGTAAATGTAAACGTTGACGTAAACATTTGAAAAGAATATTGTTTAACCGCAAAACAGAACAATCTGTTGAGTAAGTGGTCCGGTGCGGATATTGAAGCTGAGGCTGAGGTGTCATGAAGCAATTGTAAGTTGACCAATGTGTTGAGTGATCACGTTCGGCATAGAAAGCGGTACGTGTTTCGATTTTTTCTGGTAGCTGCCCTTTGTATGAGATTGGATATGGCTAAGTTACTACTGTTTACAAAAGTAGGTACAGTATTATGTACTGTGACATAACGTCCGAACAAGGAGATAATATATGCGCGTAGTTAATTAATTATTTATTGTAGTCAGTACAGACGAAGATTGTTTTGGGGCCAAATTTGGATTGTTGGTGAAGAGGTCCCGGTGCAGGCTTTCTGGGTGGGCAGGTTAGGTGGCAGTTGCTTTCTGAAAAATCGATATTCCATAATGGGATTATATAAAAAAAGGTATTTTAAGATCGCTTATTCTGATAGTAAATATAAGTTAATAAGATAAGAAAAACATATATTATAAGTTATTACAAGAACAACGACAAATTAAATTATCTATTTAAAAAAAAAACAAAATTATAATACCAAAAAATACCTTATATTTTTGGGTTTTTTTCGGTTGCATAATTCAATTGTATTTAATCCTGAAGAGATTTCTTTACTAATTATTTTTGTTATGTCTACACAAGGTTCATAATATTTTTTTTTACTATTACTTTCAAAGGTTTCGAAAACAATGGAATATTAAATTTCATATCGTTTTAAGATATCAATATAATTAAATATTATTATATTTTCACTAAGCACTTCACCGATCCATTGTTTGACTTGGGTGTTTAATCAACCAACTTCCTATAGAAGAAATATTTTGACAGAGAAATCCAACCAGATGACTTAATAATAACAGCCTGTATATTAAAAACATAAAAATGTTCATATTTCAACGCAGTTAGAATGAAAAAAAGCGGGCCCCGGACTCCGAGGTAATAGCTTCAGATTCATGATGATGATACAAACATGCTTTTTTAATCACCAGGTGTTCATGCAGATCACATTTTGGGCCCCGAAGAGTAGACTAGAGTATATGCAGTGTGGTTTCTCTCATTGTATGTATGTAGATTTCGTCATGACTTGACTCACAAACAATGATTGTTTTAAAATAATAAGCATAATAACACACGTAACGTAACCATGTCTTCGGGCGGATCTAATAAAGTCTCCAATATTGACGACTTTTTAATTGATTTCACTTCCGGCGTGCTTACTATGTTTTTAAATAATAGTTTACTAGGTAATATATTTGTGCTAGCGGGTCTTACCCTTTTTCCTAGTGATTTTACCTTATATTCGAGCATATGCTGTCCGACAATCTAACCAAAATACCTCCGAATAAGGGAAAGTTAGGAATATGACGTACGTACGTATTTATCTGTAAACTATGTGGTATAAAAATAGTGCAGTTATGCGCATTCTGACAAACAAACCGTTCTGCATTATTCTTTCTATACCCAATATAGGTACATTATCTATAGGTGTATGTGTGACTATATAAAAATGTATTCCATCTTGTAATGTTTATGTCAGTGAGCTCTTTGACCACGCGACCGTCACCGGACCGGTTGGGACATTGTGCAACAAGTACTTACCGCCTTAGTTTGATGGAAATGCCTTATTTTTACACCCCCGCATTTGAGACGCGAGACGGCGCGCGGCGTTACATAACCGATCTGCTGCCAGCTGAGGGGGGTATACGTATCGGCACAAATTTTGGTCTAGAGTGAGGTGGAAATCGAGGCCCTGGCATATATAGTTATCCTTACTTAGAGGATCAAAGTGTGCGTACATACGTATTTTTACGCTAAACCTAGATGCGGGTAAGTGACTGTGTATATGAACCGAATACTTAACGTCTTTTTATAAACCATTATCAAATTTGTCAGAAATAGATATTGCAGTGATATCAATGTTTCCACACTAAAAATCACAAGTCACTGACACTTTTTTTTTTTTTTTTTTTTTTTTATCGTGCGCAAAATCCCCACGGATACCACCCCCACCAAAACCGATGGAGGTGATTATGTCGGACTCGAACCGACCAAAACGCACGCCGTCCATGGGTCCTCGATTGCCGGAGGTGAGATTATACAAGACATATCTCTCGCACCCCGGCAGACCCGGGGACATCTCTGTTGAGATGACCCTCTTCCCTAAAAGTGGGGACCATGGCGTCCCCATCTAGCCCCTGGGTATGGTGTGGCATTATGTGCCATCGCCGTGGCCTGCTTCTGCTAGGGTGACAGGCGGCTTCACCCGTCACCCCCAGGCCCGCGCTCATGGGGGACGGAGGTCATTCTGCGACCTCCGACGTCCGAGTCGCCTCCGCTCATCGCGGGCAGTGCGGGCCCGGAGCCTTCTCCGGACCCGCTCCGCCTCCTCCTTTTCGAGCATAACTTGCTCGCAGAAGGAGGCGGCGGCTGCCCAAGCACTCGCGCATCGTACCATCGCCGTGAGCAAGGTGGCGAGCGAGACAACTCCCACCCCTAGGGCTGTCACTAGGGCCCGCCTTGGCGTCTCCCACGCCGGGCACTCGGTCAACGTGTGCAGCCCCGAGTCCTCGCTCGCATCACAGTGATGGCACTCGGACGTTGGCTCCTTCTGAATCCGACGCAGGTAATCCCCGAAGCACCCGTGCCCGGTGATTACCTGAGTCAGCCGGTACGAGAGGCTACCGTGTGGCCTCTCTAGCCAGTCCCCCATGATGGGTCTTACCGCCGCTAATACAGCGTGCCCTGCGCGTGATTGCCCAAGTCGTCGTTCCCACTCGGATACCATGTCCCCGTGGAGCTGGGACTTCACGGCCCGGAGCTCACTAGGCTCGGGTTCATGTCCCCGCTCCCGCGCCTCCTTTCGATACCGATATAGCACCGAAAGGGCTCTCGCATCCAGGATCCATGGTATCGATCCGGCGAGGAGACTCGCTGCGTCAAAGGATATCGTACGGTACCCCCTGATGACCCTGATGGCCATCGTGCGCTGCGGGGCGTGCAGTTTCTGCACGTGTCTGGCCTTCAGGGTCTCCGCCCATACTGGGCACCCATATAGGGCCATGGACCGTACGATTCCCGCGTAGAGACAAGTCACTGACACTGACATTTTAAATTCGGTAATGAAAGAGTCTGTGGGTCTATTTACGCTAGTAATATTAAGCCTGGGGATTACTTCGATTACTCAATAATCAAAGATTATAATTATTATGATTATAATCGTTGATTGATGAGTATGAGCCCAGCCAACACCGTGGCACTCCATGCTTTACTTAAACGACAGCCCAAAAACGCGTATTGCCCGCATTTTGAACGGAATTCGTGTGGAAACACCCTGGGATGAGCTCGCCAGCAAGCTGCAATCTTGTAGTCTTCAACCTTCAGTCACGGTTGACTGTCGAAGCTCTGGCGAAGACTTTTCCCTCGCATTTGGGGGGTCAAACAGCAGTCACTCCCGTAAATACTAACCAAACCAAAATATACAAAAGGGTAGGAAAATGAAGTTTTAAAGTGTAAGGGTTGATAACGTTTGATAACACTTGATATTATGTACTGATCCCATTCGTGATGGGTAAATAAATTGCTCTTCCTCAGACTGTCATTTTCGAATTCCATGCAATCAGTCCATGCATATTAATTTTGAAGCATTTGCTATGCATATAAAACTTAATTGTAATTTGCAAACCTTAGTTTTTATAGCCGTTCTGTGGTAAAAAATGAAAGACAGACCAAAAATAAAGTGTAAGATGTTAAAATTAAAAAAATATATAGCAGACAAATAATTACGAATGTACGAGGTTCTTTGTGATAAATGGGTTTTGCAACTACAAAATGCCCACTTGTATTATGAAACATACATTAAAAATTGTGTATGTGCAACGTAAGCAGAAAATGGTAGAAAAGAACAATGACTTCTGATTACATTATAAACTGCTACATTATTAGATTCCACTTTGATTTGCCATTTATACTTCTCAAATACAACAAATAAGGTTGCATAAGTTTGGAGAAAATTAAAAAAATATTTGATAGTAGTTAGTAGAGTCAATCAACTGGCCATAAAGAAATTCAAAAAAAAAAACAACCGCGACGAATTTGGCGCGAACCGCGAATGAAATATCAATTTGTATTGTAATTAGGTAGGTAGGTATTAAGTTAATTTTATTTTCATTCTTTGAAAGTGGATTGTAATTAACTTCATTGTTAGATAGACAAAGTACAAGATTTCTAACTATTTCTTTTGTTATAACCATATTAGTCCATCCCTTTTTGATAACAACGTGAACACCCATTTTGAAATCGATAAAATTTTTTCTTTTTTTTCCAGATGGCAGAAATCATATTTCAACGTCGAAAAATACCAACGGTGGTGTCAGACCCGAACCCGTTGATAATATTGCTGATACTGTCGCTATTGCAGTCATGTTGGTCACAAGTGGACAACAGGCCACCACACTTCGTGACCCAAGGAGACATGTCCCAGTTCGTACTACCTGAAGATACTGCTGTTGGGACGCCAGTGTACCAATTAAAGGGTAAGTAATGATGGAGTGGAGAATAAAAAACCATTTAGAATCATCGTCAATGACTTCTATGCCAGAAGCTGTATAAAAAATTGTGTCTCGGTGGCTTATATAGCTTTTAAAACAGAGACTGCTGTTTGACCTCTCAAGAGATATAGGAAAGCCTCCATAGCTCTGTCCCTCAATCAGCAGGTTTGTAAGTGAAGTTAGTGTGATTGGGATTTTAGGATATTGGGACGTATGAAACCAGGAAGACTATACAGGAGGCGCGAGTTTGATCCTCGCTCAGCGCAAATATGTATGAATATGGCTATTTGCAGTAGTCTGCTTATGCGTCGGTAAGCAGGATTAGCCATCGGTATATGGGCTCCAACTACCCTTAATGGTTGCCATAGATGTTCGTGACGTAGAACGTAAAAGTTCAACAAAAGGTCTAACTGCAGCACTTTGATATCACCAATGAGTTATAAGGTCAGACGGCAGACACTTTACGGAAAATAGTTTAGCCAAACTCATAGTTACATTATACATACAAACGGGATACAGACTCTGAGGTGAAAGCTTCGGGATTAACGCAAGAATAAAAATGAAGAAAGAGTCAAGCCAAAAATTTGATTTTTGTAATTCTTGAGTGTTTGTTCGCGATGGACGCAAAACTACTGAACAAATTTAGATGCGATTCTTTCATTAGAAAATACACCAACACACAAACGCGCGAACCGCGAGTATCACAGAGGGAGAAATAAATCTACAGTTCTATTATTGTTTAACAACAAAGGCGACCGTTCTTCCATCTAAATTGAACTTTCGATTTGGATCCAACGACGCAGATATTCTATTGTTATATAGTGTTAACAATGAAAGAACATTAAGAAATAGTTTTAGTACAAGGATGGATTGTCTTGGGTCATAAGACTAAATAATGGGTGTGCTCAAAATAATCTGAGAGACCTTCGTCAATATTTCCATAGCTATATCTAACCATCGCGCGTGGTATCATATTCTGCGGAGAGTGATCAATATATTTAGCGAAAGTTCTACCATATTTATAGTGCATCCAAATTTGTGACATGAAAAGCGGACCGGACAGAGTGGCATCAAGATATGACGTTGAATAGGGACAAAACAACTTGAGGCACATGGATATACAAACTAGAGTTATGCTGACACGGCCACCAGTCGGTCGATGGTTTCATTTAAACACAGCTATCACGCAGCTAAATACGCGACGGACACGCACTTCTGACACGATCACGGTAAAATGTTACGTAAATGTAGACACGGCATTAGGCAGTATGAGTAGCAAAAACGTTGATAATAGTAATATGTATTTCGTTTGATATATAAGGTTTTTTGGAAGCAACTGCTGTTCGCCAGAGTTACATTCGCTGTTTAGCAGGTACAGTGTAGGCATAAATAGGTAAACATTTTAAACATAACATAACATTACATAAACTCACGCCTATATCCCCGAAGGGGTAGGCAGAGATGCTAGCACCCACATTTCGCCAGTTTATGTTTTGGTCCCAATGTAATAGGTGGTGAGCCTATTTCCATTAACGAGGCACTTATAAACCTGCGATAAATACACACATAACTTCGAAAAGCATCGAAAAGTCATTGGTGTGTGCCATAGTAAAACCTAGGATCGAACCCGAGACCTCGTCTCTGCAGTCCACTACCCATACCACTAGGCTACCGCGGTACAGACATTTTAAAGTGCTTACCTTATCTGATTTGGGTAGAGTATGGTATGCACGCCACTGCACGAACAAGTAAATGAAGTTTACAGGGGTCTCAAAAGTATTGGTAGGATTACAAAAACAGATAAAGAAAAAGTAAACATTATTGGTGAATTAATTTCAGGTGTCGATCCCGAAAATGGTTATCTCCGGTACTCAATATCAGGGCAGTACTTCTCAGTGAACTCTCAAACTGGAGTTGTGACGTTAGCTAAGAGGTTGGACAGGGAGGAGCAGGACTCTTTGGAAGTGATAATAAGCATTACAGGTATGTATGATTGGTTAACATTATTATTGTAGAGATATAATGGGTAAATTATTACTATATATACCTATTCACTGTTAAATCTATCGGGATATTTACCATGTTTGTTGATTTCATTGCGTAACCAATATTTCGGAGCTGTTGCAAGCACCATATACCTAACAGTGAATTTGTAAATGACCATGTCAATCTAAAATCATACGATGAAAAGTCCTGTATTCGAATCTTGGTGTGAATAATGAACATACTTATAACATTGTAAATACATACATACGTATGGTCGCGCCCGTAATCCCCGAAAGGGTAGGCAGGGGTGTTTTAAACACCCACATTTTGCCAACTATGATTTTCGGTCCCACGTAATAGGAGACGAGCTTATTGCCACCAATCGGGCAATTTGTAATAAAATGGGTATTCCGTAAATAAATTCCTAACCGAAAATGTAGTGAATAAATGAGTAAAAAAATAACCAAATCCCTTGCTATGTGGTGTACATCGCAAGGAAAATAAATACGTGCTGAGCCGCACAAGCACTATCAATTAATGTCTTGGAGAGTAGCAGACGGGCGGAACTACTCTTTTAAAAATGGATGATGTACAAATCATAGATATAGGGATATAAAGAAGTACCTAATATAGTAGAGATGTAATCAATGCAAAAATACTAGAAACAGAAGTAGAAGAAGAAGAACAAGATTAGTAGATAGAAAGTAGAACGATATACAACTGCTCGTTTGCTTGTAACAGAGCCTAGTGATGTTAGTTGAAATAGTTACGCCAGTAGTGAGACGTAGAACGAACAATGTTGTACTTCCCACGATGTATATGAATGCACCTACTTAGGTGAAATAGAATATTTATAGTAAGACCTACCTGTAAGCAGTTTATGTACGTACACTATCTTGAATGAAATGATTTTCTATCTTTCTTGTTTCTTATCTGAAATACAAATAAACATCATTGTTTGGGTGACAGTAAGTCGAAGGTCGAGTAGAAATTGAAAAAAGTGAATGCTTGGATTGAACCTGCGACCCATCTATAATAGGGAGAGCATTCTGACCACTTGAACTACTAGACCAGCAGGAGAATTTCGAACGGTCTAAACATGGTCTACTAGCTCAAGTGATCAGAGCATTCTCCCTGCAAGAGACTGGTCACTATCAAATGCCGTTTATACACCATTTTCAATTTTATTCATTCATACCCTTTCAAACTATATTTAAACTTTTATGAATACAATAAATTTTAAATCGATTTGAAAAAGTTTGCATATGAACACCTCAAAATTTTATTACAATATCAACTAGGCATTAGAATCTATAATACCGTTATCACAAGTTTGTCGTGTCCTTGGAGACCACTTAGCTAAGTAATATCAGATTATAATTTAAGTGCTGTTCTAATAAAATTACTATGCATGTATTGCAATATTTGCTACACCTTACTAAATATTGTAATATGTAATAAAAAAATACGGTCCAAAAATTCAGTGACCTTGAATTTTTATTTTTAGTATTATTTCCGTTGTTGGTATTTCTATTGCATTCATCGAATTTAGCAGTTATTTGTAAACAAACATTTTTAGCAGTTTTATTAGTAAATTTTATTTTGTAACTACATTTTGAATTAGGAGATTTCTGGCATATAGTTTCTCAATGACATAGCTACACCCTAAACTCATACGCATGATTATTTACTCATTCGGACGTCAGTTATGTGCTTATTTAAAAACAGGAAAATCTTACACAATATCTCGTTTTAAAAGGTATTGATACCTAAAGTGACATGGAATGCATTAATAGCTTTAGAGACTTAACAAATATTTAAAACACTTAAATTACATGTTGAATTCCAGATGAAGGTATAGCTAACACAGAACCAAATACTGTATCGTTACGGCGAGTTATCCCAGTAAAAGATGTCAATGATAATCCACCTGTGTTCCACAACAGGCCTTACATTGTCAATATCAGTGAAGCTACGCCAATTGGAACTGAAATAGAGGTAAAGAAAACTTATAAAGTAGTTTAAAATGTCTTAATTACCTAGAATACCTACATTTTTATTTGTTATATTATTATATTCTGCCGAATGGTAAACAGACACTGGCGTTGATACCCACATCACTGCAAAACCAAAAACACAATTTAATACCGACCATAGTCCACCTAGATAATGGCACTTCATATTATTTACGTATGCAGATTCATAGGACAATTTTAAAGTGTGATGATTTACTTATGAATCTCATAGAGGTTGAATAAATTTTCTAACAACAATAAACAATTTCAGGTTAGCCCAAAGATATTGGTAACAGACCGGGATGAGGGAGACAACGCCAGAATTCGAGTTACATGTTCTACAACAGATAAATTAAGTGATACTGAAGCTTGTTCTACGTTCAGGATTCAGACTGATATGGTAAACAATTTGTAACAATGCGAAACTTATGCTTGCGGTACTGTGAACTTACTATAGAGGAATATAAAGTCCTTAAAATTACTAAAATTACTGACTATTACAGATATCACCAAATGAATATCAAGTACGCATTTTTCTGAAGCATGAATTAGATTTTGAGAGCAGATCAGCGTATATCATTAGTTTAGATGCATCAGATTTATCAGTAAAACCTTTACGAGCTTTAGCAAGCGTTGCAGTTGCAGTGTGGGATGTTCAAGATCAACCGCCTTCATTTCTGAATGCCCCTTATTCAGCCACCGTTCCTGAAAATACACCAGAGGTTAGTAATACAAATTCCATCACATCAATAGAGAGATTTCCTTCGAATCCTGGACATTTCACTTCGGACGTGAACTCGCTCCTAACCCAAGCAATTTTAATAGATAGATAGATAGACGGAAATACTAGTAATTCTGATAAATTGCACTTTAAAATAAAATAGACAATTTAATTCGATGTCGTCAATATAAAATAAACATTGAAAATTTGCGTGTTTTACAGAATACAAGTATCATGGAAATCGTAGCAAAAGATGGAGATACAGCCAATCCTCGACCAATTCTGTTGACCTTAGAAGGTGACAGTCAGCAGTACTTTAAACTTCTGCCGGACAGGCCTATTGGGCGAGCTACGCTAGTTGCTACTGATATCCCTATTGACCGGGAAAGTGACATAGTGATGCAAAACGGAGGTGTTTATACCTTTTTTGTCAAGGTATTTGATTTTCTTATAAGTACATAAATCGCATAATATTCGAAGATAAAAATTAATTTATGTAAGAAAATTTATGTATTTATATATACAAAATATACTAATATTTAATAACTTTGTCTTAGGCCACCGAATTAATTAACAATGAAGTGCCATCAGACTACACAGTAACAACAGTAACAATAATAGTAACGGACGTGGACGACCATGTCCCTAAGTTTAATAAAGAAATTTTCGATGTATCGATACCTGAAAACATTGAAAACGGTAGTCCAATTCCTGGTTTATCAATCTATGTAGAAGATAATGATATTGGAGTAAATAGTAAATATGATTTAAGTCTAAGAAATGTATACAATTCTGAAGGAGTATTTAGTATAAGCACAAATCATGGGGAAGGAAGAACTCCCATAAGTATAAAAGTAAAAGACTCTACAAGGTTAGATTACGATGTGGATGATGACGATAAACGACTATTTAGCTTCGATATAGTCACTTCCACAAACAATGAAGAGCTTTCATCAGCTAGAGTGAATATTAAACTTCTGGATATGAATGACAATACACCTATATTCCAAGAGCCAATCTATAAATTTAATGTGCCCGAAAATGCAACTATTGGAACAAAAATTGGAGATGTATTTGCTGAGGACAAAGACTATGGTATTTTTGGTGAAATTGAATATACTTTAACTGGATTTGGATCAAATATGTTCAATACTGATAAAAGTCAAGGTGGTGTATATGTGAAGCAAATTCTCGATTACGAAAAGCAAAAAAGCTACAGTTTGACGCTTTTTGCCAAAGATGGAGGAGGAAAAGGTGCAACAGCTAGTGTTTTCGTTGAAGTTCTTGATGTAAATGATAATGCACCGATGTTTGAAGTGGCTGAATATAGTAGAACTATTAGAGATGGAGCCACTAGTTTTGAACCTCAATTTGTTGTTCGGGTATGTAAATTACAGTCATAAACTTACAACATATAGCATATTACATATTACTTTTGTGCTCATTATGTTTCTAAATATCATAGGCTACCGATGCAGATGGTCCCACGCAAGGAGATGGCCAAATAAAATACACATTGGAGTCTGATAACAGCATAAATAACAAAGGAAATGTATTCGCTATAGACGAAGATACCGGTGAAATAAGTATAATCGATAAAGTTGACAGTATGGACACGCCTCGTGGTCAATATGAACTTCTTGTTCGAGCTACAGATTATGGTAAGTAAAATCAGATTCTTATGAGAGGATTGATTAGTCTACTTTGGTATTGTAATCTAATATTTTAATACAGTACGTAAACTTACTTGGAATATTTATAGAGCGTTCAACACTCTAGTTAATTATTTCTAAAATTGTTTGTATTCTAATAATTGTAATGTTCAAGGTAGGATGTCAAACGATAGCTACTTACATTAAACCTAAAACAAACCAAAGTAGGAGAACAGTCACCGCGCCCCAATGTGCTATTTTTTGACGCAACTAGTATGCGTCACGATGATGATGATTACTTCTTGCACCCTATTAATAGTTTCACTAAGTCAATGTATTTACAGGTATTCCACCTCTGCATAATGAAACTCGAGTCTATATTCGGGTAGGCGTTCCAGGAAATCAAAGACCAACTTTCAAAGGGAACTATCATCATTACAAGTATACTGTGTCTCAGAACAGTGCTGAAACCACTGATGACTTCACATTTGAATTGAACCCCATGAATTACAAAGCTAGTATAAGGGAGGATGCTAAACCGGGTCAGAACGTTACTACAGTTACAGCTAACGATCCAGATGGATTGGATGATTTGCTAACTTATCATATCGTTTCTGGTTCGAGAGATAACTTTGTAATCAATGAAAAGTAAGTACATTTTTCTGTTATCATAATTTATTCAAATTAAACCACTACTATTAGAACAAGTCTTGAACTTGTTGCTATAGACTTTAATCTAGTCTATTTATTATTTTTTCTTGCTTTTCAGAACAGGTTTAATAACAATATCTAATGATGCCAATCTAGACCGGGACATGAATCCAGAACGATATGATATCATTGTATCTGCAGTGGACAGTGGCTTGCCAATTCCGGAAACAGCTACCACTACTGTCTTCGTTACAATCCAAGATGTTAATGATAAGCCACCGAAATTCAATAGGACTGAGGCAACTACCTATATTTCAGAGAAAACAAAAATAGGTAATTTAGTTACCAAAATTGCTGCTTATGATACGGATGTTAATTCAAAGCTACGGTACAGTTTGATAGACCCTGTAAAAGCGCTTTCCAAGGCCGGTGTACAATTAAAACCTGGTGCTCACTTTGACTATCAACACCTATTTCGTATCAATGAAGAATCAGGAGAAATATTTGTAAATGGTACTTTAGATTACAGTCAAGCATCAATTGTTATACTAACCATCAAAGTTATAGATGACAACGCAGAACTAAATAAAGACAAGCAATTTGATGTAATGGAACATACCATTTACATACAGCCATATGCAGATAAAAATCCTCAGTTTACTAATGCTGGATGGACAAGCTCGAATCCTGTAATTTACCATAAAATTAAAGAAGAGCAACCCATTGGAAGTACTATTATTGTTTTAACTGCTGAAGATCCTATATCTGGACATTTGATCTCTAATTTCAAAGTTATAAATTCAGAAACGGATCTTCTTCAAGTAGATCCATTAAGTGGTCAAGTAGTTTTGACTAAACACCTTGATTATGAAGATCTTACTCATCCAAACTTAACACTAACAGTTAAAGCTGCAAGTAATGATGGCAGTAAATATAGTACGGCTAAAGTTATTATAGAAGTTATGAACTTAAATGACAACCCACCCATATTTGAAAAAGAGGTAAAGTTTGAAAAATATTAAAATTATTATATAGGAGTTGTTTACATAATGTTTCGTTTTAATAATTTAGTTCAATGTTTTCAGCTTTATAAGGTGAGTGTACTGGAATCTGTCAAATATCCAGAAACAATCGTTACAGTCAAAGCTTATGATAGCGATGCAGTGCTAAGCGAGGAAGACAAGTTGAACGGTTACGCTGATATTCGATATACTTTAAGAGGCGAAAATACGGATCTCTTCAAAATTGATAATATTACTGGAGCAATACAGGTAAGACCATCAAATTCTTATTTCAACATCAAATATTTATTTATTCATAATGTCCATAGTAGCTGTTGCTCGTGAATCCTGGTCACTTCCCGTAATCTGTATGACCTTATTCCGAAGTATATACAATTTTGCGTATGTTTTATTGTAATTTGGAATGCTTGTATCGAATTTCTGTCCGATTTGTTCAGTCGTTTGGTTAACCAACATCCAAACATCTCACTATCTTTTGGGATACTTTGATACATTATGATTAATACTCATAATGACATAATCCTTTCTAGGTTGCTGAAAACAAAACTTTAGACAGAGAACACCAGTCCGTGTTAAGACTCGAAATAGAAGCCGTTGACATTCCTAAAGGTGGAGCAGATAGATTGAAGAGTACCGCCACTATACTTATTGATGTGTTAGATGTTGATGACAATACACCTGAATTTGAGAAAAATGTTTACACCGGTAAATCTATAAATATATACTTGTAGCTTAATTTAGTCTATTATGATAGTTTCAAACTATATATAGAATATGGTGTAATTACACTCAATGATTTATTTTACTTAAAAAAATATACCTATTTGCATTTATTGGTTGTTTTTTTATGGTTTAAAGTAAATTTTACTTACATTACAGCTGTAGTACCAGAAAATGTACCAATAGGCATCAGTGTCATCAACGTGACAGCTACCGACCCAGACGAAGGTCTAGGTGGAGAAATTAGATACGAGTTTTTGGATGAGGGAGAAGCAAGTGGTGAGTAATATAAACTAAAGTAACTAAAGTATCAAATACGTTTCCCTGATGCTAATCGCTAACCGTAGCCTGTAGTTTGTTAACAACAGCGATGTTTTCACTTGTGGTTGATAATACATATAATCTATGGCTTTGGATAGGAAAAGACTCCTAATTTTTTTCCTGGTTTCTACTTTCTTAACGTTACTTTAAAGTAAAAGGGTGGTATTTCCTTAGCCAAATAAAAAAAAATCACAAAGACCTTTTCATCCAATATATTCACATCATGTGAGTAGTATAATCAACAAAATTAATTGTGTAAGTGATTTTGTCTTGCTTTATTTTCTCAGGATTCTTCACAATTGATTCTATAACTGGTGAGATAAAGACTCATAAAGATCTCACTGGCAGAGGTCGCACAGACCCCTACAGACTGTTAGTTGGTGCAACTGATGGCGGTGGACACACGGGAGATACGTCATTATCTTTGTACATCGGTGACGTCAGCGCTAACGATGGCGTGCCTAGGTTCATAAGACCCGCTGCGGGTGAACTTTTAAGTGTTAGCGAGGTAAGATATATTTTGTTTAGTTATTAACTAATATTCCTGACTCCACTTGCAAGACACTTTGACAGTTTTTCCACTTTCTATGGGAAATTGGATTCTGTAAGTATCTCTACCGTGGTGATCGCCATGATTATAAAAAAGAAAAATAACTTTAGGATGGTTGTGGTGTCTGATAGTAAGTTCATCAAATGAAGTGTCTTACGTAAAAGAAGAAATAGTTAATCATAATAATGTAAATGATTTATTTACAGAATGCAACTATCGGATCACCGGTGTTCCAAGTAGTAGCGAGCGACCCCGACGACCCAACGCAGCCTTCTGGACAACTACTGTACTCAATACAACCGAGCAACGCTGATGCCAAAATATTTGCTATAGGTAAAAGGTTTCTTATGTTGATATGAGGCTATTATTGACTTTTTATGGTTCCCATATCAAAAACGACTCCTTTGCTCATCCGTCCGTCTGTATTTTTTTTCGGAATTCATGCTGTATATCCTTGTATGTTCACCGGCATTTAGGTTTTAACTTACTAAAATAAAGTTCACATTACTTTACGGAGACCCTGATATGACAATTATTTTTTTGCCGCAAATTACCTTTATCCGAACTTTGAAGTTTATCTAGTTGTTTTGGCATGTATTTTTTTATCAGCACAATTAGTAAGAATACTAAATGACTAATATTGAAAATATTAGCCATTTAGTATTATTGTATTAAATTATACCTACTACTGTACAAAATTCCTTAACTTTAAAAATGCAACATATTTAATCAAGAAATGTAAATTCTTAAACTAAACCTGTTATTGAATCATTTTCATTCATAAATTCTTCATTGTTCTTCAGATCCTCGTTCAGGCCTAATAACCACACGTCAGTCTTTAGACCGTGAACGCAAAGACTCATACACTTTAGTACTATTAGTCACGGACCAGGGACAGCCTCCACAACAGAGTACACGGATCGTTACAGTCATGGTCAATGATGTGGATGACCACAAACCGCACTTCGGTAGAAATTCGGTAAGAGAATGTTTTGTTTTTCTAATACGGGAATATTGATATCGTTAAATATTGGTAAGATTGTGTATATACCATTCTAGTTTTCAATCTTAATCTTCCCGAACAGTAGTTTACCTAAGCAAAAATAATGTTGAGTTAAAGAAAAGAATTAGAATGTTTTCCTAATGTTACACACGTCTATGAATTACGGTGACTACTTCCCATGAGTGGTACTCTTGTCTAACACGTAAATGGTATCAAAACATTGGGCAAACTAGAGGCTCAAGTGTTATAATACTTAATCTCGAGTAAGTATCGTGTTAAAATAATTACATTATTCTTCCCCAGGATGATCCTCCTCTGCTTATGACAGTCAAAGAGGAAGTCCCCGTTGGTACAGTTATTGGTCAGTTTGAAGCCATTGATGAAGATATAGGCGAAAACTCACAGATAGACTATACGATTACCGGTAATTTAAACAAAATGTTTGTACTACATTAGACTTAATATTATATTCCTCATTTTTTACAGTACAATAGTAAAATTGCAAAATTTACAGGAAAAATATTCGAAATACAATAGATTTTTTTATTAGTAAACATTGTTTGTGCCACAGAGACAAAATTGAATATATATATTTGGTTTGTTTTAGCTGGAAATGATGATGGCTTATTGAAATTGGAAAGGACGAATGATAGCAAAGCATTGATTATCGCTGCAGCTAGACTGGATAGAGAAATGATTGCTAGACTATTAGTAACCGTGAAATGTTTTAAATATGGAACAAAACCAAAACCTACCAAAACTTATAACAGGCTGGTAAGCTATAATATAAGATCAATTTTTTCATTATTCATCATTTCATCATCAAAGATATTTTATTCATCATCATCTCCCTGCCCTTATCTCAATTACTTGGGATCGGCGCAACATGTCATTCTCCTCCGTGTATTCCTATCAGATGACATTTTTTCAGTCACTCCTTTCTTTACCATATCTTCTTTCACACAATTCATCCATCTTTTTTGGCCAACCTCTGTACCTAAGGCCCTCTACATTCATACTTTAGAGCTTTTTTATAACATTACTATCATCGCTTCTCATAGTATGCCCATACCATAACAGTCGTTCAATCTAATTATAAATAGAAATGAATCGCGAAATATGTTGCTAAGTGCAAAACTCGAAGACGACTAAACCAATTCGAGTATTTTTTTATATATTGCTTGAACTCTAAGGAAAGTTTTTATGTAGCGGGAACGGGTTCAGAAGTCCACGCGAATGGAGCCGCGGGCAATAACTGGTTTATTACAAATATATTTGCTGCAAAAGCCTTTTTAATCCTAAATGTTGTTGCAGGACCCTTCTGAAATACAAATACTAGTTAAAATCCTCGATATCGACGACCACCTTCCAGAATTCGAAAGTGCTAACATGACAGTTGGTGTCAGACTCAATGTCCCTATCGACACACTGCTGGGTACAGTAAAAGCCACCGATAAAGATCCAGATGCAAGGCCTATTAATTATATGATTGTTAATATGACTTTCGAGTCTCCCATCAAGGGTAAATCGCTGAGTAACATTAGTGATGTCATTGTGTTGAATAACATGACGGGCGAATTGAAGATTATGAGGAATTTGATTCATTATGCTGATGGAATATTTAGGTATGTTTGCAGACTTTATAACGAGTACTTAAGTTGTAACTATTCATATTTTTTGTTGGTAATTTATTTAATTTTTGAATGATGTACTTACATACTCGTATTTTGTTTTAGGTTGATTGTACGAGCGAATAATACGATGGACCCTGAGAGATTCAAGGATATTTTGGTTGAGGTAAATACTATCTTGTTATTATTGGTGGTTAGAGTTTAATTTGTAATTAGCCTTCGTCCGCGGCTCGGCTCGGCTATTTATCTAAAAATATTTTTCGATACTTACAGATTTTTTTAATGTCCTTTATAAGATTACAGGTCTCTTTGACCAAGTTTTTTATATCTCCAGTATCTATATTTTCCCTCCAGGTACTGTCCATTTTCATGCACGCAAATATTTGCACTGAGCGGGATTCCGGGTTTGATCGTGTCGTATACGTGATGCTACGTACCACACAACTCACTACCGCTACGCCACAGAGGTCAATATATTTTGGGATGTGTAAATAGAATATACTTATCGGCACGGATCATGAAAGTTGCAAATAAAAACGAGACTCCTGTGCACGTGGATGTTTTTGATATAAACTATCCCTGGTATCCTTGGTATCCTCAAAAAATTGCTCAAAAAAGTGTACTGCGCGAATGGATTTTTTTGAAACGCCTTTTGGGCAAATTTTGGGTGCACGACTCGTGCCTGTACCTATGCATTACGTGTGTTCTGCCTCCGTTCCCAGGTGGTGGTGGTGCGCGAGCGCGACCTCCTGCGCCTGATCATCCCGGGCGGCACGCGCGCGCGCTACGCCGAGCTGCGCGACAACATGTCGGCGGCGCTCGCGCGGCGCGGCGTGAGGATGCAGCTGCACGACGCCAACACGGCGTTCTTCGCCAGCCCTGGGTACGACCAATTTATCTTAAATATTATAATGGTTGTAAGCAATAAAATTGGGGTCGCCTTGGAGTCTCCTTAGGATAAAATTCGCAATTAGGTCATTCTGACAAAGAGCTAAAGTTACCGACGCAGAATAACCGAGCTGTAGTGACATCTGCCGAAAGACCGATGGTCGCTAGAGCAAACGAGCTAAGGCAAACGGATGGAAGGTGGGACGCACCCTAGCCAGATGGACAGACTGGATGTGAAGGGCGAAAGATAGGGAGCAGTGGCGCACATACGAAGATACCTATGTCCAGCAGTGGACTGCAATAGGCTAATTGATGGAAGTAACTGTGTGTCCTTCTAGACTTCATAACTTATCTCTGTGTCAGAACCTCATCAATTAAATTGCAGATAGAGTTTACTGATGAAATTAGTTTTGCCCAAGGATTTTCATTGATAAATGGTGTACTGAATTTTCATTTATTTTCAGACCGTGCTTCCAATTCAGAAAGATAGATTCCGGTGAAGCTTTAACTCCGAAAGCTATGAAGGCCGCCATACGAGCCCTAGGGACAGAATTCCAAGGGATATTGGAGAAGTTCAACGTTCACAATATTACCAGTTGCGGAGTGTCGCGGACGAAGCACTCGCCCGCACAGCACGCGTTGTTGGCTCTGGCCGGCGTGTTACCTTTCGCGGCCTTCATAGCCACGATTGTACTTTGTTGTATGCATTCTAATGGTAAGTTTGATATTGCTAGTTTTAACCCTAAAAGAAGGCTACCATGCGAACTTTAAGAAAACATTCTAAATCAAGGAATATTGAAAGTCCAACGCACACACATTAGTGTGAGTTCATAACAATGCCATGCGGACTAGGTACCTACTAGCCCGCATGGCATGCATTTTTATACCACTTAATGGTTAAGTGGTTATATACCACTTAATGTCTAAGTGGCATAAAAATGCATGCCATGCGGGCTTGTGCCTTGCCATACAACTATGCCACATACAAGCACACGGCCCACCCGATGGAAAGTGGTTACCGTGCCATATAGACGATGGCATACTGGCTGGTATGCCGTCGCCGGCATATTACCTTTCTCTACCGTCTAAAGGATTACCTTTATTACTTCTTTATTGATATAAAAATAATTATCTAATTGTAATTACTTCCATTGCAGCCAAACGAAGGGCCCGACAGGCCCTCCTAATATCCCGCGAGCCCCCACCAGTGGCCGCCAGCAGTATCTCAGTGCCCACGAGACTGTACGCCGAGCCTCTGTACACCACGTGATGTACAGTTAGAGACGCTAGTTAGGTGTACATAATAGAAGACTTCTACCAAGTGTGGGAAGTATATCATATAAATTAATGTGAAATCATATAGGGGATCGGATAGTAATCTGATTTTAGTCGAATAGTAATTTAATATAATTAATGATTTTTAAAAAAAGAAATAAAATTTCTTTACCCGCAATATTTATAATCTGTACTAAGAAACGAGTCACAGGGCGTGACGTCATACGTGAGCAATGATTGAATATACCACTAACCGGATTATTCCGGTGCGGCAATCCCCACTGATAGCCTCCGCCGTAGTAAACGAGGGTTATATTGGATTCGAACCAACCAAAACCGCACGGCCAGACGGCCGTCACGACGAATAACGGATTCCTGCGTGCAAATTGTATTAATAAAAATGTATGCAGGAGACGCAGCTGAACACAGTTGACGTCACGCACTCTCAGATGACATAATGTGGATGTGGCGTTTTAAAGGGATTTTTAATCATTTAATATTATTAAAAATGTTCGTGTTATGTGTTTTTATCTTTGGAGATTAATTTAATTAAAACATTTTATGTAAGATTTTTCTGATTCCCTATTTACAAAAATCTCATGTTACAATGTTTGTGGTCGATCGCCTCCAAATCGGTCAGACCGATTAATTTTATTTTTGTTTAATTTTTTTATATAATGGGTTATGATATTGAGTTGTACAAAAGTTTTCTCCTTACACATACTCTAACTTTTCAATCGCAATTTTTGTATGAACAATTTTTTTCCCATACGCCGTTGGTTTACGTGTATGCGTATATATATTGCGTGTATGTAGTGTTGCGTCTTTGTAACATTTAGTTCTAGTACATCTAGTACTTACGTTTCATTTACTTGCTAATATTAACAAATTATCAACAAGTATCAACAAGTTATAAGAAATATAAAATGACGGGGAGAAAAGGATATATTATAGAAAAATGTCAAATCGCAATTCTCAAAGCAAAACAATAAATGGGTGTGCCCCCTGCCTCATAATATATTTCTTTCATTAGATTTCCGCCGTGTAACGCTTACTTCAATAGTTATATGAAAATTGACTAGTAAACTATGATTATGGGACATTAATAACTTCTTTTCATAATTGAGTCGATCGTAACATTAATTAAACATACATACATACGTACATACCTACCCCTAAGGGGTAGGCAGAGGTGTATTAAACACCCACATTTCGCCAACTATGATCTTAGGTCCCACGTAATAGGGGGCATACCTATTGCCGCCAATCGGGCACTTTTTATAAAAAATAGGCTTGCCGAAAATAAATTCCTAACCGAAAATGTGGCAGCAAAATAAATTTGATCGCTAGGAAGTACAACATGCTTAGCCGCACAAGCACTACCAACTATCGTCTTGGGGAGTATCAGATGGTAATAATTTGATTGTAAAATATAAAGTTATTGAACAATTTCTATTTATAGGTATAGATTGCTCATGTGATGGTCTAAAATTAGTCATTATCAGTAGCAAGTCTCTTTTCAACAAAATAGAAAGATCTGATAGTTGTTAGATTACTAGCAATATTATTATAAAATTTCGAACAAATTTGATTTAAGACTAACAAACAAAGCCTTGTAAATATAGCATGAAGTAACTAATTAGTATTATTTATATTTTGTAGTATGTTTTTGAATACAGGATGTAAGGGAAACCCTCCCGAAACCGAAGGCCCCTGGTAGTAGGTACTCCTGGTACACAACATATTGGCATGAAAAAAATTACGGCAATGCATTTTTTTTCACATTATTTACTTCTCCAACGTATGTGATCATAAGTGTAAGTAATAAATATTCATTTGAACAAAAATTTGTAAAATTTGAAACGAAAATTTTATAAAAAAAAAGGTCACTGCAAAGATGAATAAGTGGTGCCATTTTGCGAGTTCATGTTTTTTTATGGAATTTTTGTTTCATTCAACTTTACTAACACGATGGAGAGTGAATAACGCAAGTTACCTAAACTGTATAAAATAAATGCTTTGCCGTAATTTTTTTTCATGCCAATTTTTTGTGTACCAGGAATACTACGAGGGACCTTCGGTTTCGGAAGTGTTTCCCTTACATCCTGTATAAGTTTACAAAATGCCAATGTGTCACAAATAATCACAGTGTCAATATAAATTGAAGTGAATATATTTTTATTATTACACGTGGTCCAACTGTATTTTTTATTTGTAAGTACTGTGGGCTTCAAAAGTTCCTGGACATTTTGAAATTTAAAATGCCACTACACAGTTACTAGTCTTATAAGCTACTGGATAATAGATCTACTTATAGTGTTTATAATGTTCGGGACTTCACGCGATATATTTTTGAACACTTACTTTTGTCGACGTTTCGGGTGCGTTGCAGCACCCGTGGTCACGACATGACTGGCCTGCGAGCGTCGCGCGGTGTGCAACGCACCCGAAACGTCGGCAAAAGTAAGTGTTCAAAAAAATATATCGCGTGAAGTCCCGAACATTATAAACACTATGAGTAAACGCCGCGATAGTTTAAAAGTTACAATAGATCTACTTGCCTTTTCTTATAAGGAAACAAGACATTGACCTATACTCCATTAATTTGTTTAGGTACTTAAATAAAGGTAAACAATCTTGTGGCAACTTTTCATAAAAACACATATTAAACAAATAAACTAAGCTAACTAACTGACTAACTAGTGGTTCGATACCGGTAGTTAGTCTTTAAAATGCGTTTCGTAGCAGAAAAATATTTTTAATCTGAATTTTTTAATACATAGCTTAAAAAAAACACACCAAGATTGTTTACGTTTATTTAAGTACCTAAATAAACTCTATCTATGTTACTCTTGGTAAAATTGGACTTAAGCTGTCAAAGGATTATAGATCTTAAGGTGTCCAGGAACTTTTGGAGCCCACTGTACTAATAGTTGTTTAACAAAAGGATTTTTTTCCTATGGATCAACTGTTTTGTTTGATAAAATGAATGAATTGTTCCTAATGATCAAATAAAATAAATTTTATAATCAACATCATCATCTTTGAGTTGTATTCCTATTACATAGGAGGCATGAGCACGGAGTCCGCTTATGTATAGGAACTCGGGGTCCGCTTATGTAAAGGAGTTAAGAGTCCGCTTATGTACAGGAGCCCGGAGTTTGCTTATGCATTGCCATTTCTCAATTGCGTACAAATTTAACACTTTGGACCATAGGGTCATAACGATTATATTATAGTTAATAGGTCATCGCTGTTGGACAACGGCTTATATTAGTGTACAAATTTTACTTTCATATGGCAATTGTATTATAATTTATATTAAAAGTATAAAATAAAAGTGTCATGACCATATTATTATTATATAATTGATAGTGTGATAATAATTTGTAGAGAAAAAATATATCTAAGTCACAATTAAATATTTATGAATAACTATAATTGCATAAAAATGTATATTGTATGTTTTATATGAAATAAATTATTTGGTTTTTATTGCGTATTTATTTTTGGTACTTACTAACATAACATAATATAAACTCACGCCTATATCCCCGAAGGGGTAGGCAGAGGTGCTAGCACCCACATTTCGCCAGTTTATGTTAAGGTCCCAATGTAATAGGTGGCGAGCCTATTGCCATTAACCAGGCACTCATAAACCTGCGATAAATACACACATAACTTCAAAAAGCATCAAAAAGTCATTGGTGTGTGCCTTGGTGAAACCTGGGATCGAACTCGAGACCTCGTCTCAGCAGTCCTTTACCTATACCCACTAGGCTACCGCGGTTTTTTTTACTTACTTAATTAAGTTAAGTATTTTTGATTTTGGAGGACATACAGTAATTCAAGAAAATGACTGAGCATAATAATATATGAAAGCAATAGTTATGAAAGTATACGTAGAAGATATACTCGTAGAAGTAACTACACTACATTTGTTTAGGTAGGTACTTAAATAAAAGCAAACAATCTTGTGTCAACTTTTTATAAAACACGTGTTAAACAAATACACTAGACTAACTAACTGACTCACTAATGGTTCGATACACGTTTTTAATCTTGAAAATTCTAACTAAGCAGAAAAGTATTTTTATACTGAGTTTTTAAACAAAGCATATTAAAAAGACAATAAGGTTGTTTAAATTTATTTAAGTACCTAAACAAATGGATATACTTTATACAAATAAAATTTATAAATATTTATAATATTTATGATTTTTTATAAAGACATAATTATATATTTTATTTAAAAAAGTACATGTTAAGGTTCCGCAATTTTTTTTATATTTTTATTTTTTACCTACATGGGAAATAAGCAGTACCTATAATAACACCCATTAAACTCAAGGGTTTATCTTAAGGTGAGGGTGAGTGTCGGTACATTTATGTTTCAAATTGATTCACAAGACATTTCATTATGGTTACAACAATAACTTCACAATATGTCTTCTGTGATATTAAGTGCAGTAAGGTAGGTACGTACATAGAAGGACAGGAGAAGTAGTAGAGGAAGCGAGTATGTTAAACATGTAGCTTCGCGGAAATCTATTAGAATTTCTAGATTAGATGATAGGTAGAACCATAGTTCCATAGTTTTTCCAACTTCAGTCGTAGGAAACCGTTTAAATAATATTATAATAAGTATAATATTTTATACGTATTATGGCCTTATAATATTGTATATTGTATATTATAATATTGTATAAGCCGCGGTAGCCTAGTGGTATGGGTAATGGACTGCTGAGACGAGGTCTCGAGTTCGATCCCAGGTTTACCATGGCACACACCAATGACTTTTCGATGCTTTTCGAAGTTATGTGTGTATTTATCGCAGGTTTATAAGTGCCTCGGAGAGCACGTTAAGCCGTCGGTCCCGGTTGCCATACAAACATCTATGGCAGTCGTTACGGGTAGTTGGAGCCCTCAAAAGTCCAACCAGCCTAACTTGGAACTTTGATATCGCCATTGGTCATTAGACCATTGGTTGTGGAGGTCAGATGGCAGTCGCTTCACGGAAAATATCGAAGTTCAGCCGCATCACAGTTAGACTGGAAAGCCGACCCCAACTGAGTTGGGAAAAAGGTTCAGGGAATGATGATGATATGGCCTTATAATATTTCGGTCATTCTTATATGCTTGTGAGAATCACGTTATAAATATGCAGAGAACAATTTTAGGAGACGAGGTTTATGTCCAGCAGTGGATTGCAATAGGCTAATGGATTGATTGATAGCCTACAAAATAAAATAAAAAGTGAACCGCGTTTAAATAGTATATTGTAGGCTCATATAGTTCTTAACGAACTCCAGTAACTTCAAAAATCGTTTCTAGGGCTCCCCACCTTTGTTAGATATCAGTCCACCCGAGTGAAGTCGCAAGCACAGCTAGTCTAAAAACGTGCTTTACAAAAAGACAATACAATTTCATTAAGTAATTATAAACATTAACTAATTTGCACAAAAGATAAACAATCTTGAAATAACACCTTTAAAGCCACAGTTAAAAGCATATTATAACAATTCGTCACGGTTTGTGATGTCTGTCTTCGTAATAAAAACAAGTAGGTATATAAAGTGGAAAAACAATTCAGACAATAACAAACAGAAAAACAGTACAGAAAACAATGATTATTGGTATCAGAAATATGGAAAGAAACAATTACCGTTCTCCATGAGCGCGGGCCTGGTTAGAGCAAACCTAGAAGACAGAGTTGACAATGATGTCCGCCAATATTGGGAACCTATGTAAGGCCGTTCTGGCTAATCTAAACCACGGTCACATCACATACCTATTTTACAATAATTAGTTAGCTATCAAAGATGAAGCTCGAGAGAGATACCACACATATGATCAGAGATGTACAAAATACTTTTCGAAAAGTATTTAAATACAAAATGCAAATACTTTTTTAATATAGTATTTCAAATGCAAGATACAAAATACTTTTGCCTTTTGTATTTAAATACTAAATACAAAATATGTATTTTCAAAATACTTTATTGAAATAAAATACTTTATGGTAAAGTTACTGGTTTTCTTTATATAATTATTAGAGATTTTAAAATCACAAGCTCTTCAAAAAGAACATCTGACATGTTGCGTCTGTGTGGATGCATAATCGTACCGGTTTTTTATAAATAGGTATATTTTTCTATTTCTGTATTTTTATTTGTCATTTACAGTTAAAATAACGTCTTATTGCCTACATGGCATATTGTTTATATACAATTTATTTTGGCATTTTTTTAAAGACATTTCGAGCGAACAACACAGAAATAATGAAATACCTAGCTGCCAACACTGCAAAACGTAACAGTGACTTTGAGGATTGTCAAGAGGGTTCCCTCATATATTTATTAATGGTCAGGTTTTATATGCATTTTGTATCATCTGTCATTTTGCGCATAGACTTTCAAACACTAGTGGCCATTTTTTGTTTTTACTGAATCGCGGAATGCTTTAGAAAAATGAAGCTAAGAATAAAAAAGTATTTTGTATTTTACTAACCATTTTACAAATACAAAATACGTCTCGAATAGTATTTCAAATAAAATACAAAATACTTTTAAAAAAAAGTACTTAAGTACAAAATCCAAAATACGTATTTTGTATTTTGTATTTGTATTTTAAATACAAGTATTTCAAATATGTCACAACTCTGCATATGATATATTTGCCAACCCAATAAGTGGCGTTGCGATCAGCTTATTACAGAAAATACCTATCGTTTTTGAAACATTTTCAGCTAAAACGGGCACTTCACTAGTCTTATATAAAAACTGTAACATTATTCCAATGTCACCTTAACAGAACCTATTATGAATTTTTTTTTAAATATTAGGAGTGTTTGCGACTAGAACACTTCCTATAACCCGATAAGTGTTGGACTTCTGATGAATTTACATACCCGTTGTCCAACCGATTGGACCACTGATATACTTGCTTCCCTGTGGTACAATCGGTTGGACCATGGATAGTTTTACATTTCCTTGGTACAACCAGTTGGACATAGCAGTTGGACCACAGGTCGGGATATAACAGCCCAACGAAGTGACACCTACAGATGTTTGAGTACTTTTGGAATCCAGATGAAGTAGCCAATTTCATCTACTACCAGTATCTATCTAAGCCGGTAGAGAGATGTGGACCCCTGCCTACACCAATATAGAAGAAGCGTGACTATAAATATGTGAGTAACGAAGTGTTTGACCTATGAATCTGTCAACATTCGAAAAACCCAGACAAACACTCACGCCTACCCATGTCATATACTTCGTATCGGAATATTTGCTCACTGAAGTATTCTCTGTTATAAGGATCTTGATTGTTTATACAAAGCATCGTTATTATACAATACATCACTTTGCTATACAGAAAATGTGTTCGCGTCTCAGAGGTCGTTCGGTTTTTGTCGTAAAATTGCTGTACCTGAAAACAAATTAATATGAGAAATGAGATATTAAGTCGTGCATAAAAGTAAAAAAACAGTGAATTGTTGAATGTGAACATTGCCAATTGCTCATTGGCAGGAAAACCACGGTATTACATTTGAAAAATGTTTTTGAATGTCTGTCCCGTGTTTTAGATAATAGAACTTGATAACCAATCGAAAAAACAAATTGATTGTGAAAAATTAAATTTCGTGCTTAAAGTTGCCAATTTGACACGTTAATTATTTCTATTTGGACAACAATATCATCGGATCATCTTTTCAATGAAAACTCAAGTGAATACTTGATGATTATAGCGATGAGTTGTAACTTAGTCGTAAAATAATAATTATGAGTTATTAAAACTATTGTGTCAACTATTTGCGGTTAGAATACTTCTTTTTTTTACAAATATTTTGTATATATATATTATTTGTTGCAAAAATCTAAGGACAGTGTGTTGTTGGTCTGCGTCAAAGTTAGATCTAAGTATGTACGGATTATTACTTATAATTGCGGTTCTTGTTATAGTAATACTTATCATTGGTATACATCAGAAGAATACAAACGCAATATGTTTATCCCGAAAGAGGTTGGAGGGAAAGACAGTGCTAGTTACTGGAGGCACAGCGGGAATGGGACTAGAAATAGCAATAGATCTTGCCCATCGAGGAGCTAAAGTCATAGTTGCATGCCCCTTTACCGAAGAAGGCATCAACGCAAGAAACCAAATTATAAAAGAAACTAAGAACGAAAATGTAATCTACAAACATTTGAACCTTGCATCTGTTGATTCAGTTAGAAAATTTGCTGCCTATATCATTGCTAATGAAGACAGATTGGATATTTTAATAAACAATGCTGGTGTGGGTATTCCCCAAGACAATCAAACAGAAGACGGTATGCACTTCATAATGCAAGTGAATTACTACGGAGCATTTTTACTAACTCTTTTGATGCTACCGCTTTTGATGAAAACAGGGTGCTCTAATGCACCAAGCCGGATAATATTAACGTCTTCTGTATTGCATAGGATAGGACACGTTGATTTCGAGAATATGAACCGCACAAACTTTTTGTATAGAATTCAAATTTATGGCAATAGCAAAATATGTCTTGTATTATTTGGAAATGAGTTAGCAAAAAGGCTGAAAGGTTCCAATGTTGTGGTCAATACTGTAGATCCTGGAGCGGTTGGTACAAGAATATTTGATTCCGGCAACAAATTGTTAGGATTTTTCCTAAAGTTGTTTATAAACGCTTTTTTTAAAACCACTTGGCAAGGTGCTCAAACCGCTCTACACGTAGCATTTGATGAAGAAGCTGGTAAAGTAAGTGGAGGTTTCTTTAAAAACTGTGCAGTCAGCAAAGCTGTAAAACGTGCATATTGTGAGAAAACATCCAAAGCGCTTTGGGAAGAATCTATGAAACTTGTAAATTTAAGTGACGAGGAGCTAGTAAAGTGTTTCAGTTCCAATTGTTCAACAACCAGCTGATAAAGGTATTGTAAAACTTGTTATTTTAATAAATACTTCAAGTTGTTCAGTTTTTTTTTCACTACCCAATCTGAAAAATCCGTGATTGTAACCCATGGTTTATTATTTCGAATCAATTCCTTCTTACTACAGTCCCGGGTCCTTTAAGCGAGTCGTGAATAAGCATCTAATTAGACCGTCAAGCTGAGCGCCACCCTAGTAGCGCTGTACGTGTTTGCAATGGTGACCCTAATACATAAGGCTTTGCCTTCAGCTTAATATCAGGTGAGGTGAATTCAAATTGACGTGCCATGAATAAAAAAAAAAAAAAATAAATAGACCAATTTGTCTCCTGCTTTGACGGCACAGGAATCTCAGAACCTCCCCTCTCCCCCTTCCCCACCTCTTCAAGAAGGGCATTAGGTTTCTATAAGGTCGGCAACTTGAGTGTGACGCCGCTGGTCACTTCTCTTCAGATAAGCCGTGTGCTAATCTGCCATTAAAATAGTCTGTGCTAACCATAACGGTCAGGAATCGTACCCGGAACCTCTCAATCACAAGGTCGACTCAGGGTTCGGTGCAACAACACTTGAAAGTTATAATAAGGATACTCACTTTTTGAACCTCAAGGTCAGCTCTTTTACTTCTTCCATTAGTTTGTTTGGGCTATTCCTCGTTCATTAGTACAACTGACGTCTGATCCCAACATCGCCGCCGCGCCAGTAGTTCGTCAGTAAAAAAGATTTCCAATTTCGAAAAGTAAGCAAGTAAGTACTTACACGGCAAGATGAGCGAGGGGTCTCTAGGTGCCTCTGGACATATTCCCCGACCACCTGTGCATTGCTCGTTCACAGAGAGAGGCGACGGCAGCTCACGCACTCGCTCCGCCTCAACATTGTGAGCAATACGCTGAGCACGAGAGGTCCCACCACTAGGGCCGCTAAGAAAATCCACCATCCACGCCACTCGTTCATCTAAGTCCTCAAAATACAATTTCTCTATAATCACCATTCATCAATTGCATCACCTTATTTTACAGGCAGGTTGCAAAATCTCCTGATATATTTATATACTTTTACAAATTCTACGGCAAATTCATATTTGAAACAAGATGCGGCCCGAATAGTTGTACAGTAATACTTACCGCACCGTCATAATTATACCAGTATATCGAATATAAAGTAGCTACTTATATACAATATTTTTTCCTTTCGACTATCAGTTTGTTTACATTCGTCATGGACGAAACGACATTGTTAGTAGCGCTGCTCATTATAGCACTTATTATTATTATTGTCCTTTCTATTGGAGTGTACGAGAAAAGCACAAATGCAATATGTTTGTCGCGAAGAAGACTTGAAGGAAAGACTGTGATAGTGACCGGAGGGACGGCTGGTTTGGGTCTTGAGATAGCCACAGACTTAGCTCACAGAGGAGCCAAAGTGATAATAGCTTGTCCATTTCAAGATGAAGGTGTCAAGGCAAGAGATCAAATTATAGAAGAAACTGAAAATAAGAATGTAATCTTCAAGCTACTAGATCTCGCGTCTCTCGAATCTACCAGAAAATTCGCAGCGGATTTCGTAAAGACTGAAACCAGGTTAGATATATTAATAAATAACGCTGGTGTTGGAATACCAGCAGACTTTCAGACAAAAGACGGTATGAATTTTATAATGCAAGTTAATTATTATGGTGCTTTCTTACTGACAATGTTACTGTTGCCACTTATGAAGAAAACTGGTAAACCGGATGAGCCTAGTAGAATACTGGTTACAACATCATTTTTGCATATGATTGGCCAAGTAGACAGTGAGAATTCAAACAAGACCAACTATTGGTACAAGCTACAACTATATGGAAACAGCAAGATATATTTGATTCACTTTGCAAATGAACTCACAAACCGGTTGAAAAACAAGAATGTTGTAATTAATTGCGTTAACCCTGGACTCGTCGGAACAAGAATTTACGATTCTGTTAATAAGGTAGTTGGTACGATATTGAAGCTGCTCATTCTACTGCTGTATAAAACACCTTGGCTGGGTGCTCAGACGACGTTACATGCGGCTTTGGACAAAAATGCTGGGAAAGTGAGTGGCATATATTTCAAGAATTGTAAAATCAAACGCGCTGTGAACCGTGCCTACTGTGAAAAAACAGCAAAAATTGTTTGGAAAGAATCTGTTAGGCTTGTTAAATTAACTGACGGGGAATTAGCTGAGTGTTTTAAATGATAGTACCTAACAGCAGTGTCTGTAGTGTGTTTGATAAAGGATCTTGATCATACGGATTTGTCGCATGCTGTAATATGAACATAATATCAAAATGATTTTATTTTTGTAGTCACTCTGCATCAGAATGCTAATTGTGAAACGAGGTTTTCTTAAAAACTAAAAGGATATAAAATTGGTTTCATGTTATTCCGTTTTGGGTCTACTTTTGTAAAACCAACAATTCCGTGAACTGAAGAAGGCCACCGTATAATTTATCTTTGATTTGCAATAAAACTAGGTATACCTATGTATTTGATAGTGATAACACCGATTGCCTATTAGTTAGTTATAAGTCGTAGGAAACCGTTTAAATAATATTATAATAAGTATAATATTTTATACGTATTATGGCCTTATAATATTGTATATTGTATATTATAATATTGTATAAGCCGCGGTAGCCTAGTGGTATGGGTAATGGACTGCTGAGACGAGGTCTCGAGTTCGATCCCAGGTTTACCATGGCACACACCAATGACTTTTCGATGCTTTTCGAAGTTATGTGTGTATTTATCGCAGGTTTATAAGTGCCTCGGAGAGCACGTTAAGCCGTCGGTCCCGGTTGCCATACAAACATCTATGGCAGTCGTTACGGGTAGTTGGAGCCCTCAAAAGTCCAACCAGCCTAACTTGGAACTTTGATATCGCCATTGGTCATTAGACCATTGGTTGTGGAGGTCAGATGGCAGTCGCTTCACGGAAAATATCGAAGTTCAGCCGCATCACAGTTAGACTGGAAAGCCGACCCCAACTGAGTTGGGAAAAAGGTTCAGGGAATGATGATGATATGGCCTTATAATATTTCGGTCATTCTTATATGCTTGTGAGAATCACGTTATAAATATGCAGAGAACAATTTTAGGAGACGAGGTTTATGTCCAGCAGTGGATTGCAATAGGCTAATGGATTGATTGATAGCCTACAAAATAAAATAAAAAGTGAACCGCGTTTAAATAGTATATTGTAGGCTCATATAGTTCTTAACGAACTCCAGTAACTTCAAAAATCGTTTCTAGGGCTCCCCACCTTTGTTAGATATCAGTCCACCCGAGTGAAGTCGCAAGCACAGCTAGTCTAAAAACGTGCTTTACAAAAAGACAATACAATTTCATTAAGTAATTATAAACATTAACTAATTTGCACAAAAGATAAACAATCTTGAAATAACACCTTTAAAGCCACAGTTAAAAGCATATTATAACAATTCGTCACGGTTTGTGATGTCTGTCTTCGTAATAAAAACAAGTAGGTATATAAAGTGGAAAAACAATTCAGACAATAACAAACAGAAAAACAGTACAGAAAACAATGATTATTGGTATCAGAAATATGGAAAGAAACAATTACCGTTCTCCATGAGCGCGGGCCTGGTTAGAGCAAACCTAGAAGACAGAGTTGACAATGATGTCCGCCAATATTGGGAACCTATGTAAGGCCGTTCTGGCTAATCTAAACCACGGTCACATCACATACCTATTTTACAATAATTAGTTAGCTATCAAAGATGAAGCTCGAGAGAGATACCACACATATGATCAGAGATGTACAAAATACTTTTCGAAAAGTATTTAAATACAAAATGCAAATACTTTTTTAATATAGTATTTCAAATGCAAGATACAAAATACTTTTGCCTTTTGTATTTAAATACTAAATACAAAATATGTATTTTCAAAATACTTTATTGAAATAAAATACTTTATGGTAAAGTTACTGGTTTTCTTTATATAATTATTAGAGATTTTAAAATCACAAGCTCTTCAAAAAGAACATCTGACATGTTGCGTCTGTGTGGATGCATAATCGTACCGGTTTTTTATAAATAGGTATATTTTTCTATTTCTGTATTTTTATTTGTCATTTACAGTTAAAATAACGTCTTATTGCCTACATGGCATATTGTTTATATACAATTTATTTTGGCATTTTTTTAAAGACATTTCGAGCGAACAACACAGAAATAATGAAATACCTAGCTGCCAACACTGCAAAACGTAACAGTGACTTTGAGGATTGTCAAGAGGGTTCCCTCATATATTTATTAATGGTCAGGTTTTATATGCATTTTGTATCATCTGTCATTTTGCGCATAGACTTTCAAACACTAGTGGCCATTTTTTGTTTTTACTGAATCGCGGAATGCTTTAGAAAAATGAAGCTAAGAATAAAAAAGTATTTTGTATTTTACTAACCATTTTACAAATACAAAATACGTCTCGAATAGTATTTCAAATAAAATACAAAATACTTTTAAAAAAAAGTACTTAAGTACAAAATCCAAAATACGTATTTTGTATTTTGTATTTGTATTTTAAATACAAGTATTTCAAATATGTCACAACTCTGCATATGATATATTTGCCAACCCAATAAGTGGCGTTGCGATCAGCTTATTACAGAAAATACCTATCGTTTTTGAAACATTTTCAGCTAAAACGGGCACTTCACTAGTCTTATATAAAAACTGTAACATTATTCCAATGTCACCTTAACAGAACCTATTATGAATTTTTTTTTAAATATTAGGAGTGTTTGCGACTAGAACACTTCCTATAACCCGATAAGTGTTGGACTTCTGATGAATTTACATACCCGTTGTCCAACCGATTGGACCACTGATATACTTGCTTCCCTGTGGTACAATCGGTTGGACCATGGATAGTTTTACATTTCCTTGGTACAACCAGTTGGACATAGCAGTTGGACCACAGGTCGGGATATAACAGCCCAACGAAGTGACACCTACAGATGTTTGAGTACTTTTGGAATCCAGATGAAGTAGCCAATTTCATCTACTACCAGTATCTATCTAAGCCGGTAGAGAGATGTGGACCCCTGCCTACACCAATATAGAAGAAGCGTGACTATAAATATGTGAGTAACGAAGTGTTTGACCTATGAATCTGTCAACATTCGAAAAACCCAGACAAACACTCACGCCTACCCATGTCATATACTTCGTATCGGAATATTTGCTCACTGAAGTATTCTCTGTTATAAGGATCTTGATTGTTTATACAAAGCATCGTTATTATACAATACATCACTTTGCTATACAGAAAATGTGTTCGCGTCTCAGAGGTCGTTCGGTTTTTGTCGTAAAATTGCTGTACCTGAAAACAAATTAATATGAGAAATGAGATATTAAGTCGTGCATAAAAGTAAAAAAACAGTGAATTGTTGAATGTGAACATTGCCAATTGCTCATTGGCAGGAAAACCACGGTATTACATTTGAAAAATGTTTTTGAATGTCTGTCCCGTGTTTTAGATAATAGAACTTGATAACCAATCGAAAAAACAAATTGATTGTGAAAAATTAAATTTCGTGCTTAAAGTTGCCAATTTGACACGTTAATTATTTCTATTTGGACAACAATATCATCGGATCATCTTTTCAATGAAAACTCAAGTGAATACTTGATGATTATAGCGATGAGTTGTAACTTAGTCGTAAAATAATAATTATGAGTTATTAAAACTATTGTGTCAACTATTTGCGGTTAGAATACTTCTTTTTTTTACAAATATTTTGTATATATATATTATTTGTTGCAAAAATCTAAGGACAGTGTGTTGTTGGTCTGCGTCAAAGTTAGATCTAAGTATGTACGGATTATTACTTATAATTGCGGTTCTTGTTATAGTAATACTTATCATTGGTATACATCAGAAGAATACAAACGCAATATGTTTATCCCGAAAGAGGTTGGAGGGAAAGACAGTGCTAGTTACTGGAGGCACAGCGGGAATGGGACTAGAAATAGCAATAGATCTTGCCCATCGAGGAGCTAAAGTCATAGTTGCATGCCCCTTTACCGAAGAAGGCATCAACGCAAGAAACCAAATTATAAAAGAAACTAAGAACGAAAATGTAATCTACAAACATTTGAACCTTGCATCTGTTGATTCAGTTAGAAAATTTGCTGCCTATATCATTGCTAATGAAGACAGATTGGATATTTTAATAAACAATGCTGGTGTGGGTATTCCCCAAGACAATCAAACAGAAGACGGTATGCACTTCATAATGCAAGTGAATTACTACGGAGCATTTTTACTAACTCTTTTGATGCTACCGCTTTTGATGAAAACAGGGTGCTCTAATGCACCAAGCCGGATAATATTAACGTCTTCTGTATTGCATAGGATAGGACACGTTGATTTCGAGAATATGAACCGCACAAACTTTTTGTATAGAATTCAAATTTATGGCAATAGCAAAATATGTCTTGTATTATTTGGAAATGAGTTAGCAAAAAGGCTGAAAGGTTCCAATGTTGTGGTCAATACTGTAGATCCTGGAGCGGTTGGTACAAGAATATTTGATTCCGGCAACAAATTGTTAGGATTTTTCCTAAAGTTGTTTATAAACGCTTTTTTTAAAACCACTTGGCAAGGTGCTCAAACCGCTCTACACGTAGCATTTGATGAAGAAGCTGGTAAAGTAAGTGGAGGTTTCTTTAAAAACTGTGCAGTCAGCAAAGCTGTAAAACGTGCATATTGTGAGAAAACATCCAAAGCGCTTTGGGAAGAATCTATGAAACTTGTAAATTTAAGTGACGAGGAGCTAGTAAAGTGTTTCAGTTCCAATTGTTCAACAACCAGCTGATAAAGGTATTGTAAAACTTGTTATTTTAATAAATACTTCAAGTTGTTCAGTTTTTTTTTCACTACCCAATCTGAAAAATCCGTGATTGTAACCCATGGTTTATTATTTCGAATCAATTCCTTCTTACTACAGTCCCGGGTCCTTTAAGCGAGTCGTGAATAAGCATCTAATTAGACCGTCAAGCTGAGCGCCACCCTAGTAGCGCTGTACGTGTTTGCAATGGTGACCCTAATACATAAGGCTTTGCCTTCAGCTTAATATCAGGTGAGGTGAATTCAAATTGACGTGCCATGAATAAAAAAAAAAAAAAATAAATAGACCAATTTGTCTCCTGCTTTGACGGCACAGGAATCTCAGAACCTCCCCTCTCCCCCTTCCCCACCTCTTCAAGAAGGGCATTAGGTTTCTATAAGGTCGGCAACTTGAGTGTGACGCCGCTGGTCACTTCTCTTCAGATAAGCCGTGTGCTAATCTGCCATTAAAATAGTCTGTGCTAACCATAACGGTCAGGAATCGTACCCGGAACCTCTCAATCACAAGGTCGACTCAGGGTTCGGTGCAACAACACTTGAAAGTTATAATAAGGATACTCACTTTTTGAACCTCAAGGTCAGCTCTTTTACTTCTTCCATTAGTTTGTTTGGGCTATTCCTCGTTCATTAGTACAACTGACGTCTGATCCCAACATCGCCGCCGCGCCAGTAGTTCGTCAGTAAAAAAGATTTCCAATTTCGAAAAGTAAGCAAGTAAGTACTTACACGGCAAGATGAGCGAGGGGTCTCTAGGTGCCTCTGGACATATTCCCCGACCACCTGTGCATTGCTCGTTCACAGAGAGAGGCGACGGCAGCTCACGCACTCGCTCCGCCTCAACATTGTGAGCAATACGCTGAGCACGAGAGGTCCCACCACTAGGGCCGCTAAGAAAATCCACCATCCACGCCACTCGTTCATCTAAGTCCTCAAAATACAATTTCTCTATAATCACCATTCATCAATTGCATCACCTTATTTTACAGGCAGGTTGCAAAATCTCCTGATATATTTATATACTTTTACAAATTCTACGGCAAATTCATATTTGAAACAAGATGCGGCCCGAATAGTTGTACAGTAATACTTACCGCACCGTCATAATTATACCAGTATATCGAATATAAAGTAGCTACTTATATACAATATTTTTTCCTTTCGACTATCAGTTTGTTTACATTCGTCATGGACGAAACGACATTGTTAGTAGCGCTGCTCATTATAGCACTTATTATTATTATTGTCCTTTCTATTGGAGTGTACGAGAAAAGCACAAATGCAATATGTTTGTCGCGAAGAAGACTTGAAGGAAAGACTGTGATAGTGACCGGAGGGACGGCTGGTTTGGGTCTTGAGATAGCCACAGACTTAGCTCACAGAGGAGCCAAAGTGATAATAGCTTGTCCATTTCAAGATGAAGGTGTCAAGGCAAGAGATCAAATTATAGAAGAAACTGAAAATAAGAATGTAATCTTCAAGCTACTAGATCTCGCGTCTCTCGAATCTACCAGAAAATTCGCAGCGGATTTCGTAAAGACTGAAACCAGGTTAGATATATTAATAAATAACGCTGGTGTTGGAATACCAGCAGACTTTCAGACAAAAGACGGTATGAATTTTATAATGCAAGTTAATTATTATGGTGCTTTCTTACTGACAATGTTACTGTTGCCACTTATGAAGAAAACTGGTAAACCGGATGAGCCTAGTAGAATACTGGTTACAACATCATTTTTGCATATGATTGGCCAAGTAGACAGTGAGAATTCAAACAAGACCAACTATTGGTACAAGCTACAACTATATGGAAACAGCAAGATATATTTGATTCACTTTGCAAATGAACTCACAAACCGGTTGAAAAACAAGAATGTTGTAATTAATTGCGTTAACCCTGGACTCGTCGGAACAAGAATTTACGATTCTGTTAATAAGGTAGTTGGTACGATATTGAAGCTGCTCATTCTACTGCTGTATAAAACACCTTGGCTGGGTGCTCAGACGACGTTACATGCGGCTTTGGACAAAAATGCTGGGAAAGTGAGTGGCATATATTTCAAGAATTGTAAAATCAAACGCGCTGTGAACCGTGCCTACTGTGAAAAAACAGCAAAAATTGTTTGGAAAGAATCTGTTAGGCTTGTTAAATTAACTGACGGGGAATTAGCTGAGTGTTTTAAATGATAGTACCTAACAGCAGTGTCTGTAGTGTGTTTGATAAAGGATCTTGATCATACGGATTTGTCGCATGCTGTAATATGAACATAATATCAAAATGATTTTATTTTTGTAGTCACTCTGCATCAGAATGCTAATTGTGAAACGAGGTTTTCTTAAAAACTAAAAGGATATAAAATTGGTTTCATGTTATTCCGTTTTGGGTCTACTTTTGTAAAACCAACAATTCCGTGAACTGAAGAAGGCCACCGTATAATTTATCTTTGATTTGCAATAAAACTAGGTATACCTATGTATTTGATAGTGATAACACCGATTGCCTATTAGTTAGTTATAATATATATATACCACAGTTCCGATTCTAGTGTTGAGTGAGGTAGCCATTACGCGGTACGCGGAATCGTTGGTTCTTCACATTAACTAGTGCCTCAATATTTCGTTTTTGCTTGACTTATCTGTCTGTCAATGTCATTCAAATTCACGTTTGTATTTTTTACTGCAAGCACATAACGAAAACTGATCATTATTTACAATCTAACATTGCAGTTATTGTGTACGAGTCAAGTCCTGCTCTCCACTAGAATATTATATATAAAAAAATAATTTAATGGCATGTCTTATGCTTATATACATACTTTTTTTGTAAATACATACATATTATACATAGCAACACCCAGATCAATGCAAATATCCATATTCATGCACACAAATATTTGCACTGAGCGGAAATCGAACCCACGCCTCCTGCGTAGTAGTCGCGGTCACTACCGCCACGCCACGGATTAGCAACTGTAAATGATATTTGGCTACAATAAATATATACCTACCTATACGTTCTGAAACAATTTCTGTGTAGCAACAAGGAATATGGTATGGTGATCCCACCGTCATGGTCTTTGTCGTTTCATATTCAAAAATATAAACCGAAGTGTATATTATAACAAATATAAACCGAAGTGCATATTATCATAAATGATTATGTAAGTGATAAGATAGTGCCGTGATTATCCTCTTATTGAACGATTATGACAGGTCGTGATAATTTAGTTTATCATTTCTTGGGTTCTTATTTTGTTAATTCAAATCGAACCACCGCGAATCATCATGCTACTAAAGAGATATAAGAAAAAAAGGTAATTTATAAAACACTATTGTCATTATTGATTGACATATTACTTGGCAACATCACTACATAGTATAAAACAAAGTCACGTTCTCTGTCCCTATATCCCTATGTCCTTATCTCCCTTTGTATGCTTAAATCTTTAAAACTACGCAATGAATTTTGATGTGTTTTTTAATAGATAGAGTGATTGAAGAGGAAAGTTTATATGCATATAACTACTATAGAAGTTGCGCGGGTCTGCTAGTTATTAATAAGTAATAGCTTACGTATTATTATACGAGTAATGTTCCTATCTAAGGTAAATTAAGGCGAGGTTGCAGTAGTTTTTAACATTTTCAAACGTCTGGATATCAAGTAATATAGCAAATTGCGCTAAATAAAAAGCATATTCATAAAATAGACTATACCTTCTAGGGTCCTGTGAAAACAGAAACACGATTCATGATAATTGCCTCGATAGAAATTAGCGTCAAACATGGGTCTAAAACGCTCCAAATCGATATTTCAAACACGTTTTACACTAAGACGCCATCATCAAATAATGCCGAGATTGATATCATTATAAAGAGCATAAAAATATCTAGCGACTGGTAAAATTATATTTTATCAAGCAATTATTATTTTTTTCAAAAACTTATAAAACCTCAAAATCTTTGCATTCGAGCACTCGCAGCGGTCAGTCAGTTGAGTCAGTACAGTACCCGCCGAGGCGTGTTCAAGGTAGGACGTGTGCTGTTTGTTTTGTTTCTGCGAGCTTCCCCCCCCCCCCCCGCACGTTATTACGTATAATCGGTTTCGCTGAAAAAATGGGTATAACTCGGTTCATTAAAGGAAGAATTCTAAAATGGCGGAGCTTATCACTTTCTCTCGCTCGCACAATTGTGCTATCAATTTAATTTATGTTTTTTTTTTTTTTTCTTTTGTGCCACTGTACAAAAAATGTACAGTAGGTATATGAACTAGTCTATATCTATGGCTCTAAAAATGTTGGTAGGCTTTTATTGATGACTGCTCTAGTCTTCTTAGCCCCTAACTCTTAGCTAAATTACAAGTGGGTTCACGTCAGCAGTTGGTCAGAGTTATTATTTTTTATTGAATAGATTGCCTTAGTCACTAGGCTACCGCAGCTGAGTATAATTATACATATTATATGTTACAGTGCTGCAATGAGAAGACGAAAAGCCGCTGGTGTTGAACAGCCCGTAGACGTTTCTAATTCTCGTTTGCAAATTGCCACGTAACTATCAGTACTTTTACTAACATCTGTGACATATTTGAATAATATAAAACTTGTAAAAAAAATTATCTCATAAACCTGATGAAACTTACAGCAGACTGGAATCGTATTGAACGATCAACGATTTTACAAAGAGATTCAAGTAAATAGCTCGAACTAAGAAAAAAAATAACAACAGCTTCAAACTTCGGTCCCATTTGTAAACGAAAAGTTACAATAGATAGTGCACCATTAGTAAAAAATAATCCTATATAAAAAAATTTAAACCAAGTGGTTTCAGTAGCTCACGGCATCGAAAACGAGAAACATTCCATACAGCAAATGGAACAACAGAAAAACATAAAAATAGATCAGTGTGGACTTTTTATTGACCGCAAATACCCTTTTATTGGAGCCACTCCAGATGGTCTTGTTGGAAATGACAAAATTGTCGAAGTCAAGTGCTCTTTGATTGCGTCAAAAAATGGTTTAGAAAAATCTCTAGAAAATAATAAAGTACAACTTAACAATTTACCATAAATAAAAATAGTAATTGGTTTTACCAAATTCAAGGTCAGTTGCATGTGACGGGGCGCAAAATGTGTATTTTTGGTTTATTATTCTCAAACAGAACCAGTGTATATAGAATATATAGAGAGAGATGACCAGTTCTGGACCGATAAAATGGAACAACGAATAATTCAGTTTCATATGAAGAGTCTGCTGCCGGAGTTAGTTGATCCAAGGCATATCCGTGGTATGCCTATTAGAAGCATTGTCTTGAAGGAAGAGAAAGAAAATAAAGAAAACCATGTTCCTTCAATCACTACACATCAACATCAATCCAATCTAGTTGAGGCTGGCTCTAGTGCTACAAATAGAGAGTATAATATCATATTTGAAAATTTTTGAATTGTGCGTTTTCATCATCACCATCCTCATAGAGACTTATTTTCCTGACTGCATCCAAGGCTAAGGTGAACTCGGAGCTCAGGGTCCGCCTTCCGGCTCTTCCTCTTCCACTTCACACGATCTTGGGTGTCTCCCTAAACCTAAACCCTAAAATGCCAGTCAAGTTGAAAGAAACTTGACTTGATTTTAGGATTGCCTGTGACGGCGTGCATTTTCTACTAACTATCTATCTACTAACAGATCAGTAGGCAGCACAAAATGTCTTTTTTACCCGACTGCGCGACGCAAAGAAGTAGTTATGTGTTTATTTATGTTTCGCTTTTATTTTTTCTGTATGTTCATATGTTCCAAAGAAATGGAAATACAAAAATATGTATGTTAAATTTAAGTGATTTTTTTTTCTCTACCTATACAATGAAAAACTATAACATTATGTGCCCGAATCTAACCTACTGCTTTTACGATATACCTACCGTGGCGTAGTGGCACCCTAGCTTGGTGACGTCACAGGCACGAGTACTCTAAAATAGCACTACAATCTCTCGCACCGGACTTCATGTATGTTTTTTTTATATAATAATAAAAAAAAAAATATTTAAAACAGTGTTGCTACACAGTATATACCTACACATACACATATAAATGAAAAACCTACACATAGCCTATAGTGAGTATTCCGATGAACTCTTACAATCAATCCCACCCTCCCTTTATCCAGAACAACATGTTTTTTTATATCACTTATGTGGCAGACAAGCATACGGCCCACCTGATGCGAAGAGGGTCACGGTGGCCTATGACCTATATGTTCAGGTCTTCCGTGTCACCCTTTGTCAGCTTTTGGACTCCATTCCAGTTTCTTAGTTTTTGTAACAAACGCGAGTCTCAAGTTTTCGCGTACCGGGTTTATACTATACGATCGCGCGCGCGTGCGCGCCGCCCGCGCTGCCCGCTCGTTACACTCCATTCGGCTGCGGGGACTGAGGTACTGAGGCGACGTAAAATACCTATTTGTCTCACTGCAACCTCGCCCTAAAATTGAAGTCATAGGCACAGAATAAAAACGTGTCATGTCGTGGACAAGTTTGAACTTTGAACTATTGTTTTATCTTCAGATAAATTTCTGATTACAGCAAAATTTTATAGGGTTTCCTTTTTTTCTTTTTTTATTTATAGCACGTCAATTTGACTTCAACTCGCCTGATGTTGAGCCTAAGGCAAAGTCTCATGAAAGAGGGTCACCATTGCAAACACGTACAGTGCTACAATGGTGGCGCTTGGCTTGACGGCCTCATCAGATGCTTTTTCACGCCCCGCTTGAAGGACCATTTCATCGCTTAGGGGCAATTCTCCCTGATAAAGCGACGGCCAGCAGGGCTTTTGAGACAAAATTGTACAAACCATTTTGAATCTTATAGACAGGAGAAAAAAAATTGCAAGTTAATGTGTAAAATAGTTCTCTTGAGGACATAAAATACGAGTATGACTAAACCGGTTTTTAGGTCTAATTGTGATTAAATTATAATTTGTCATACTTACCTATATACAAACCTATTTAGAAACAACAGTGAGTTATATGTTCATATACTTATATATTTCGGTGGTCAAATTGACTAAACCTCACCTGATGGTAAGCAGGGGTGGCGTCCTAAATATGGTGACCGCCGTTACACGTGCCGTCCCTATATCAGCGGTCCCCACCCTGACGGCCTCGATAGCTATGATTGAGTTGGTAAAGTCAATGTTATTCAAATGGCCCCAAGCGATAACCTTGCGATATGCTCACTTACTATAGAGTATATAGACAGACGCTTTTTCCGACAAACAAAAACAAAATCGGACGTTGACTTCTGCTCAGTAAGATGCCTATAATAATATTACCTAACATATGGCAGGAAGGATGAAACCTAGTAATTTTACATTTTGGATTTTATACGCTGCTATCTAAGAACTACACATTAAATATATGTTGGAGAGCTCCAATACTTTATGTGTTATGGCAAGTACTGAGAAATTGGATATCCTGAAGAAAATTTGATTAAAGCAACAGGGTGAAATGCTAAAGCAAAAAATTGCACAGCAAATCTGATTTCGGTAAGTTCGGAGTGCAATGTGTTGCTTCATGATTTTGAATATTTTTTCGGTGGCCATTTTAAAGGTTCCGTAGCCAAATGGCAAAAAATGGAACCCTTAAAGATTCGTCATGTCTGTCTGTCTGACTGTCCGTCCGTCCGTATGTCACAGTCACTTTTCTCCGAAACTATAACTACTATAAGGACTATGCTATTCAAACTTGGTAAGTAGACGTATTCTGTGAACCGCATTAAGAATTTCACACAAAAATAGAAAAAAGCAATAAATTATGGAGGTTGCCATACATACGCCCGGTTTCCGAAAGGCTGATCAACGCTAAAATTAACTAATCAAATGTTAAATCTCTTATCAAATAGCAATAGGGTTGCTAAAAGCATGATTAAATAGTTTAATTTGTTCATCGTGTCAGTTAACATAGTAGCTGTCAAAATTTACTTGGAGATTCGTATGGTAACCGCTATTTATATTTATATTTCATAAATATAAAATATAAAGAATAATAATAATATATAATAATAATAGTTCGAAGGGCTCTCATTTCGGCAAACATACCATGTGTGCTGGAGCCCCCTGGTCTCAGCAGATCCGATGGGAAGCGACCTGATGGCCTGACTTTGGTGCCGTGGAAAAACGGCAAGTACCTGGTGTGGGACGCTACATGCGTCAGCACTGTCGCGGCCACGCATCTGAGTCGCACCATGAACGCCCCCCTTTTTTTTTTATCGTGCGCAATATCCCCACGGATACCACCTCCACCAAAACCGATGGAGGTGATTATGTCGGACTCGAACCGACCAAAACGCACGCCGTCCATGGGTCCTTGATTGCCGGAGGTGAGATTATACAAGACATATCTCTCGCACCCCGGCAGACCCGGGGACATCTCTGTTGAGATGACCCTCTTCCACCAATGTGGGGACCATGGTGTCCCCAACCACCATGAACGCCCCGGCGTCGGCGGCTGAGGACGCGGCGACCAGGAAAAGGGCGAAATACGCCGCAATGGAGCCACAATATTATTTTGTGGACTGTGGGCAGTTGGGGGTCGGAGACAAAGAGGCTGATTCGGGGACTCCCGCTCCGGCTCGTTCCTGGGGCAAAGGATGGCCATTGCGATTCAACGAGGCAACGCGGCCAGCATCATGGGCACCTTAGCGCCGGGAACGATACGGGGTGGGTTATTTGACGCGACATAATCATGGCTATTTTCGATGAGTGTTATAAAATATAACTATTAAATGTTATGTGTTTGATATAAATAAATATAATAATAATAAGTATATACAATAATATATTATTTTATATATTTTTTATTTATTTATATTTTGGCCTGATCATCGTTTCAGAAACCCAAATTGATTTGACATCCTTGTTAAATTAATAGCAGTGTTATTTGATCAATGATTTGAGGGGCCTTTCAGAATCTCCAGGTAAATTTAATAGCTGCTATGTTAACTGACACGATGATCAAATTAAATTATTTAATCATGCTTCTAGCAACCCAATTGCTACTTTACAAGACATTGAACAGTTGATTAATTAATTTTAGCGTTGATCAGCCTTTTGGAAACTGGGTGTAAGTTTAAAAAGCGTCAGAATTACACAAGTTGGTTCCGATTCGACATTTAACATTTCGATAACAGTTTATTTATCTATGATACCATTATGGTACTTTAACCTTTGTAGTACGTTCCACCAGTTTCTCGAATCTAAGTACAGCATCCGTTACATAATAATTCGGCTATTTCAGTTATAAGTTTATTTCTATTCGTCATAGACGAAGCGACAATGTTAGTAGTGCTGCTCATTATAGCGCTTGTCTGTATTATAGTTGCCCTTTCTATTGGAGTGTACGAGAAAAGTACAAATGCAATATGTTTGTCACGAAGAAGACTTGAAGGAAAGACTGTTATAGTGACCGGAGGAACGACAGGCATGGGTCTTGAGATAGCCACAGACTTAGCTCACAGAGGAGCCAAAGTGTTAATAGCTTGTCCATTTCAAGATGAAGGTATCAAGGCAAGGGATCAAATTATAGAAGAAACTGGGAATAAGAATGTAATCTTTAATCTACTAGATCTCGCATCTCTCGAATCTACCAGAAAATTCGCAGCGGATATCGTAAAGACTGAAACCAGGTTAGATATATTAATAAATAACGCTGGTGTTGGAATACCAGCAGACTTTCAGACAAAAGACGGTATCAATTTTATAATGCAAGTTAATTATTATGGTGCTTTTTTACTGACAATGTTACTGTTGCCACTTATGAAGAAAACTGGTAAACCGGATGAGCCTAGTAGAATAGTGAATACATCCTCAGTTTTCCATAGAATTGGACAGGTGGACTCAGAGAATTCAAACAAAAGCAACCATTGGTACAAGATACAACTATATGGAAACAGTAAGATATATTTACTTTATTTTGCCAATGAACTTACAAATAAATTGAAGAACACGGACGTTGTGATTAATAGTGTAGATCCTGGTTACGTTGGAACAAATATTTTCCATTCAGTTAACATATTTGGCACGATTTTGAGGTTAATTGGTCTGATACTGTTTAAGACACCTTGGCAAGGTGCTCAGACGGCTTTACATGTGGCTTTGGACAATAATGCTGGAAAAGTTTGTGGGAAATTCTTCAGGAATTGTAAAATTACACGAGCAACCAATCGTGCGTACTGTGACAAAAGAACAAAAATAGTTTGGGAAGAATCGGTCAGACTTGTTAACTTAAGTGACGATGAATTATCCGAATGTTTTAAATAACATGAAAAAATTGCTTTACCGTGTAAATTTAGACTTTCTCTTTAAACATTTCTCAACAACTTAATTAAGTATATGTAGTTATACACTTACTTACTACAAAAAGGATTAAGTTGAACATTAATTAATTAATTAAAAGTTTGAATATAATCAATATGATAATGTCTATGAATTTAAAATTATTTAACATGTCAATATGTCCATGCTTCTTTTGATCCTTTTAATCCGGTGTATCAAGTCAAGTTTTTGTCCTCTGGACCAAACGCGCCCATATTTTTTGTTATTGAACTTTATGCATATATTATATAAGCGGACTTAACACTGGTGGAGTTAGATCAAATCAATCATTTATCACTACATAGTATAAAACAAAGTCGCGTTCTCTGTCCCTATATCCATATGTCCTTATGTCCCATCTATGCTTAAATCTTTAAAACTACGCAACAGATTTTGATTCGGTTTTTTTTTCATAGAGACCTTGAAGTGTTAAAGTGGAAAATGTTGGAAAACGAAGACGAAGTTGCGCGGGTCAGCTAGTATATATACATATATTATCATGGGAGAGTTTGCCTGTAGTTTGCTTGATTGTATCCGAAGCTATGGTAAATGGTAATGACGAACTTGAAGCTCAAGGTCCTCTTTCCGGTTTTTCTGCCTCCAGTTCCCACGATTTTGAGTGTTCATTATAGTGAGACTATTATTATTAAATGTACTTACCATTCATTTTACGTTTTATTTAGTATTTTTTTATTTAGTAGATTTATTTAGTAAAACGTATAATGACGAACAACGTCATGAACTTGAATATTAATTGAGGTTATCCAAAAGGTACTTGTTTATTTCAATAGTCCAGGAGCAGTGTGTTTTTTGAACATTGAATTACAATATAATATAATGAATTCCTTCCTAGTTCCTGAAAACCGCGGTAGCCTAATGGTATGAGTAATGGACTGCTGAGACGAGCTCGGGTTCGATCCCAGGTTTTACCATGTCACATACCAATGACTTCTCGATGCTTTTCGAAGTAATATGTGTATTTATCGCAGGTTTATAAGTGTTCGGTTAATGGTGATAGTCTCGCCCCCTATTACATTGGGACCTAAACATAAACTGGCGAAATGTGGGTGCTAGCACCTCTGCCAACCCCTTCGGGGATATAGGCGTTAGTTAATGTTATGTTTGTGTTTATGTGAATTGCTTCCTACAGTCCCTGGTCCTTTAAGCGGAGCGTGGCAATAAATAGGCAACGTGTAAAAAAAAACATTTTAGTGACAAATTAATACTTTCAGACAGATTTTGACACTGAAACTGTGCCAAAAAGTCTTTTTTCTATAACGACTATAGAATCACCTGGTATACTATATTATGTGAATCGAAAATAAATCACCATTTACTTCATCTTACTAGGCTCAAAAGTTTGCCATACTGGTGCAGTCAAAACCTAAAACTGGACTCGTACTGTAAAACTAATTTATAGATGAAACTTTATACAATTAGATAACACACGAAAAAATTATTACAATTTTCCATGAACATATAGTTTATGTCAAGTTAAAATAAAAACGATTTGATTATGTTCAGTAAAACGTGCCACTGCTTCTTTGCCTATAATACCGGTTTAAAATATTTGGAAACATATTTTAACATAAATTTATACAATTAACGAAACTGTTCGCTTGTGAGGCACGTTGCAAAACCGTCTGAATAGAATATGGAAACTACTACAATATTATCAGTGCTACTCATTTTATCTCTTATTTTCATCATTTTACTGTCTATTGGAGTATACCAGAAAAGTACAAACGCAATATGTGTGTCAAGAAAAAGGCTGGAAGGAAAAACAGTGATAGTGACCGGAGGTACCGCGGGAATGGGACTTTTGATCGCTACAGACATGGCTCATAGGGGAGCTAGAGTAATAATAGCATGTCCCTATGAAGACGAAGGCATACAAGCAAGAAACCATATTATAAAAGAAACAGACAATTCTAATGTAGTATTTATGTTGTTAGACCAATCGTGTCTGGAGTCTACAAGAAAGTTTGCAGCTGATATCTTGAAAAACGAAGACAGAATAGACATCTTAGTGAACAACGCTGGAATAGGTTTCCCAAAAGACTTTGTAACTAAAGATGGCTTAAGTTTTGTGATGCAAGTGAATTATTACGGTGTATTTTTACTGACCATATTGCTTTTACCGCTTTTAAAAAAATCGGGAAAACGCGATGACCCAAGTAGAATAATAGTGACTACATCTGTCCTTCACATGTTTGGACAAGTGGATATTAAAAATGTGAATGAAGTGAACCATTGGTTTTCTGTTCAAGTTTATGGAAATAGCAAAATTTGTTTAATACATTTTGCAAAAGAACTTACAAAAAAGCTGAGAGGTACAGATGTGGTGATCAACTGCGTAGACCCGGGAGCAGTCGGTACAACAATTTTTAATTCAATAAACATTGTTGTTGGTACCATTATACAACTGTTTCTTAGCATTTTATATAAGACGCCTTGGTATGGTGCGCAGACTGCTTTGTATGTGGCTTTGGAAAGAAGTGCTGGAGAAGTGAGTGGAGCCTATTTTAAGAACTGTGAGGTTAACAGACCAGTAAAACGTGCTTACTGTGATAAAACCTCAAAAATGCTATGGAAAGACACAGTCAGACTCGTAAAGTTGACAGAGGATGAGTTGAACGGATTTTGAAATAATCATCGGAGGCAGAGAGAGAAGAGGAAGGAAAAACTTCCAGATCACTGAGATTAATTATACGATTTATTACTAATACAGCATTCTAAATTCTCCTTTACGTCTTAAGGCGACGATGGCGCCATCTATAGATAATTCTACGAACTATCGCAAACAATGAACGATTTTTTAATCATTTTTGAACATTGCATTTTGATTTCTCCGCTCAACTAATTTAATAATTTTAATGCATTAGTATGCTAAAAATACCTATAAATGTAATATTATGTAGTGAAAGTAATTCTTACAATGTATTTATTGTGATACAAATAGATATACATATTTTATGATATCATTTATGTTTGATTAAGTTTTGACATGTATTCTTTTATGATATTGTATCTGCGATATTAATTTATTCACCTTGTTATACACTGTTCGTGTTTAATGGTGACCCTCTATCCTCAAAATTTACCTTCAGCTTACTATGAAAATGGTGAGGTGAAATCAAATGGACGTGCTAAATTAAAAAAAACACCTGTCTGTAAACAGAACAAAAACACTGAGGTGGCTACCCACGTGTATAATTATATTGAAACAACTTAATAGTAAAATTAAACCAAATCTTCAACAGATGAGAAAATAGCCAGAGTAATACATAACATAATCATACAAATTTATATTGAGCGGGAGTCGAATATGAGTTCTCTAAGCTACGTAGCATTCGAATGCTCTTACGCCTCGCTACAGAGGCGCCTATATGGTAAGAAGGTGGAAGGAATTGTTAAAATATATACACTTTCCACAACCGTTTATTTATTAGTATTAGGATCACAGTTCTATGTTCTATATTTCAGTTGTACCATGAATTGATCAACGGACTTCATCATGACATCAAACTTGACCCTCAAAGGCTCGTCCTTACTGCCTGCAGTCGACGCCGGAAGTATCTGGTAGTGGCGGAGGAGGTTCGCCATCGCTGTCTTCATTGACATCATTGCGTATTGATAACCTGTAGGTTTGAAAGTATTCTTATTTAGTGCACAATTATAATAACACTATCTGGGGGTCTAGACAAAATGTATTCGCTCCATAGCGAATCTACAGCTACATTCACCACTGCAATATCCTTCTAGCACGAATCACTTGCGAGAAAACTATTCTTCATTTATTATGAATAGTAACATGCATAAAATGTGTTTGTTAAGGAACTAAATTGGGTGCCACGGACACTTTCATCATAAACGTCTAACATATTACTCCATTATCATCTCGAGGACTCGAAACTTTCACGTTACAAATTCGACAGTGGTTCGTGCTAGAGGCACTGACTAGCGATATTCGAATGTCAGACAAATTCATAGATCACATGACATTCCGACAATATTCTCCTTTCTATTGACGATGGAGCCAATAGAAATGCATTTGGTCTAGGTCCCCAGATATACCCACTGTCAAGAGTTTAGGAGCAATCCTTTCTTTTTTGTCTGTTTATACTTTGTGTTGTTAGTAAATAATAGTCGTTTAATTCTACCCAATACTGCTATGCATATATACTATATGCAATAAATGATTGTCTAACTAAGACTTTTCATTAAATTTCGTTCCCAAAGTAATTTAAAATATAAATAAAGAATCAAATTGAGTTAAAAATAACTTTTTAGATTACTCATTAAATTTCAACGTCAACAGATGGCATTACTAGTTCATTCTCCGACATGTATGTTTTTACTCCACTTGATGGTAAGCTAAAAAGTTGTGGTCAGTATTTCAAATAGATACTTACTTTTTCAAGAATGCTTACCCAGACAAGCTCTTGGTCCAGAACTAAACGACATAAATGCTGCGGGATGTTTTGGCGGCGTATCAATAAACCTCTCAGGTCGGAACTGATCGGCGTCGTCACCCCAGTACTGTGGATTTCGATTTATCGCCCAAATATGGATAATTAAACCAGTTCCAGGTATTAGTGTTTCTCCAGATGCTGCAACATTGAACACCAAATTTTGTTACATAGCAAAACGACGTACAAAGTAGATACTATTTCTGTAAGGTATGAGATATAATGGGCCACAGCAAAGCATAAGCGACCCAAACAGAACAAGTTGGACTATTGTTGCAGAAACGGAATGACTTGATGTGAAATGAGGTATGAAGGTCAATAGCGACAGGAATGGTGGTGTTGTCTTGATACTTTGTGCCCTATTTAGAGGCCATAGGACCTTAAGTAAATAAATGAAGGTCTCGAACGCTATTAAGAAATCGTTATGATGATGATGACATCAAAACCCACTTCATTTATCGATTATTATTCTAATACCGCCTGATACTCTCCAAGACGTTACTTAGTAGTGCTCGTGCGGCTAAGAACGTAATTATTGTCCTTGCGATTTACACCGCATATGATATATTTTAATAAAATCAGTCTCGATCAGTTAAATCGAAATTTGCTCAATTGTTTCTGACATATGGGAGTGTGAGATTAGATTGAGAATCAATTAACACATATTATATTTTTATCAGATGAATGTCCAGTACTTACGCAATGTAACTTCATTAACTACTTTTCTGACTATGAGTGGCACAGAAGGATAGAGACGCAACGATTCTTTGATGACTGCGTCCAAATACTTCAGTCGAGGTAAATCCTCTGGGACTACTGCTCTCTTTGAGTTTCCAAATACCTCTTGTAACCTATAGTAAATCGAAATACTGGTCAAGTTTACTCAACAGTTTATAGTAAAATCATTTTTCAATTTTCCCCTCGAAATTTTATTAACTTTACAATGGAGTTTTATCAAACAAATCAGTTGATGACAAAAGAATTACTTCTAATTTCATCTATTGTTTTATATCAGACAGATGACAGACAAGCACACGGCCCAACTATGAAATCCTCACATTACAGGAAAAAAATATTTGTGGTATCGTGTATACATACTTCCAAAACATTGTGTACAGGCTCACCCTATTTACAAATATCTAATGGACATGGTCATTTACAAATTAAGTATTAAATCGATCGGGATATTAACCATGTTACCACGAACATGGTAAATATCCCGATCGATTTAATAGTGACAAATGATGTAAGTACTTGTACAACAATTATTTACAAGCAATAAAATCTTACTCTTGATAAATTTTCTCCTGCACATCAAGATGTTTCGATAATAGCACCGTAGTGAATGCGGTACCAACGGCCGTAGTATCAGTGCCAGCTACTACTAGTACTACAGTTTCTTCCTGCAGTTCTACGTCTGTGTAGCCCTTGTCTCCACCTGAAGACTCTATTAGAAGCTCCAGAAATGATCTCATTCCTTCATGTAATACATCTGGAATAAATGTTTTTTGATACTATTATATGGTAAAATATCAACTTTGAGATTTATATAACTCATCTACTTATTAATAAATATACGAATTTCACCCATCCGATTATCAGCATCACCCGTATACATTCATGTTACTAGCGTAAATAGACCCACAGACCTTTCGGTTAGAAACATTTGACGTCACTTCGATATCCACTTCTGTGAAAGTTGATAAAGGTTTATAAAATATTTCGTTCTTTTCACGTTTCGTCTATTTTGTTACTTTTTCACGCTTAGTTTGAGTGACATACGTATCTTTATAGGTATGTCACCCGCACTCTTTGTCCGTCTAAGGATAGTGTTATGTTCTAACCGTTAGACGTCATCTCGCGTGCACCAGCGAATTTTATGTTCGTCAATTGGAAGAAGGATTTGTTTACGATTGATTAACGATAATAACCCACCTTGGTCTGATTCGGTCTTCGCCGCTTTTTCTTCCTTCAACGACCTCCTTTTTCCTTTGATAACCTACAAATGACGCTTATTTATTTTGTTTTTCTGTACAATAATAAGTTATTCAGTCCTATAATTTATAAAAATACCTCATCAATGAAGCCGTATAGGATACTTTTGTATTTCTTATGCCGTTGATAAGCTGGCGTCATTTTATACACTGTGTCGTTGTATAGCCACGGTTCGCACATGCGAGCCGAGTCCAATATAGTGAGTTGTTCTATAGACTTCAGGAACGGCTGCTCTCTCTGCTTTTGGGTATTTACTCTAACTCCCAAAGTTGATTCTGTAAGTCATATTATACAGAAAAACTAAGTGATAATACTTTTATGTGCTACAAAATCACTATCATCATTCTTGTGTTAAATCAGGTCGCTTCCGAGTTGTGCTTTATCCACGTTTTATCCAGGCTTCCAGGTAATAAAACCTACTACCTCTGATTGTTTTCCGATACGTTATTAGAGGGTGGCAGGCCTGTCTGACCCGTTTAAAATTACTTATGTTACAAATTCATCAGGTACAAAAAGATGAGTTTGGATCGGATCGTCTACAAAGTAAAATTTCATCACATACCACAAACAGAGTCCATGGAATAAGTATTGATGAAATCCCAAATAGAGAAGTCTTTGGTCCCCACTGCAGATTTCAGTTGGTCCACCAAGATGGTGCTCTGACGGGAGAATATCTTGCCGAATTCCATCAGGTTCTTCGGACTGAAGGTCGGAGCAAGCACTTTGCGTCGGGGTCGCCAGATATGAACTGTGAAAAGTGGGTCTATTTCATTAAAGAAGTAAATCTATTATTCGGCGGGGAAGTTACTATCCCTCTATCCCACATAACCGATTTGGATATTAATCTTACGGATAGATGGTTAACTCAATACAATGTTGGGGTACACAAGATCTTCGAGGCCATACACTGCAGTACAATTTAATACTAATCCTAGCTGGCCAGAGGAATTTCGTGACACCATATTATTTTTTTGCCTTGCCCGTGTTTCGACCCAAGCACTCGAATCTTAGTAAATTGATCTAAGAAATCTAAGTAATAAGTAAATAAATATATGCGTACCTGGAGCAAAAACACTCCCGTTACCGGTCGTCTGTCTTGAACATTTAATTATGTCATCCTTTTCGAGACAGTTCTTCAAAATGTACTCGGCAGATGTTGGTTCTGTGATCACTGAAAGAGAAGTCAACTTTCGTTGGTTGACCCAAGAGATGTTTGAATAATGCCAAATCGGTACCATTTATTATTTTGTTCATCTCATCAAACAACAGTAAAATCGGCTTTCTGAACTTTGCTACCTAGCAGTCGAGCAGACATTGATGCGTTCCGCTCTCTGGCATAAAAAAGATGGCATAAAAACCATCGTAATGTATCATCGTGTAGCGAACATATTTGATGCAGTACAAAACCTTGGTAGGTTCAGTTGCACCATTTTTTTTTCGCGCGAAAAATCCCCACGGCTACCTCCCCCACCGGAGTCGGTTGAGGAGGTTATGTCTGATTCGAACCAACTAAAACGGGTCTTTAGTTGCCGGAGGAGAGATATTAGCCATCATATCTCTCGCACCCCCGCAATCCCGGGGTCCTCCCTTTAGAGATGCCTCCTTTCGGGTGTAGGGACCACGGTGTACCCGTCTAGCCCACGAGTATGGGGAGACGCATTCTGCGCCACCGAACTAAACTCCTGGAAGGTATTATGGTATTGAACTCGTAGTACGATGTATACGCCCGCTGCGTGAAGTCGGCCCAGCATAGACTACTCGTGTAGATGGGCTGACAAATTGATAGGAACAGAGTTGATTTAAAATGTCTATAACTATAATTTCTATTTCTATAACTTACCAAGATAGAGCTTCTGACATTGCCAAAAGCTCATTATGCCTCCCTTCAGATTCATCGCCTCTCGCCCCATCTTCTGGAACGCGACCATGCGATCTGTTGAATATTTATCTACAATTGTGAACTGTCCAAAGTTAAGGGAAATATTACATAATATGAAGATAATATATAAGATAATATATTATATAATGAAAGTTAACTGCCATACCGAAAAAGCTGTATTTTTTTTACATATTCGAATTTCTTTCTCAACTATGTTGGAGGTGAGTGGAAATTTCAAATATCAGAGAAGACGTGTGAGCGCAGACTACCTACGAATTTTAGAACCAATGAGTAACCGAAGAAGAAGAATAGTACCTACCCACCTACATTATAGCGTCACCATCATCAGTAGCATCCAAATCTTATGTCCCAATCAATCCCTTTAAATACACTCTGACGTGATTTATCAAAGCTTTGATCTCATACTCACAAATAACACTCTGTACAATAAAAGGTACCATCCAACAAAAATTAAAAGTTATAACTGATGCACGCGGCTCCGTCGCGTAACAAACTCACAAACTCCAAACATCTACACAATCTTTTACATTTTTATTCTTGATAAGAATACGTTTCCTTCACTTACCTTCATCGTCTCCAAATAAAATATAACTATGTCCTATGATAGGCAGACACCACAGCTTCGGACCACCAAACATTTTGGCGAGGTGAATCATTGCTCTTCTTTCCCATTTTTGCACAATAATCCATACGATTATAAAAACTAATACAATTTCAATTAACATCTCGAAATAAGGCAACAAAATTATATCCTAGTGTCATGGGACGCAGTGTCCTAAAACAGATAGAATAAATAGTAAAGAAACTATAATTATTTAAAGGTAGGTAATTAACCATGCGAATAAATAAATAAATGGCTGAGTGTTAACGAGTTTAATACTACTTTAATATTAAGCCGAGCAGCTTTAAATTACGTTTTCGGTACATTTATTTAACTAGCGATAATAGTGAATAATTAAAAAATCGTAAAATTGGTACAAATAGCTACGTTTTTTTTTTTTTTTTTTTTTTTTTTTTTTTTTTTTTTTTTTTTTTTTTTTTTTATTATCCTGCTCAACGTGGCAATCTGTCTGCAGTATTAGACATTTAGCTACTTTCTTGTCTTGATCTGGGTGTGTCTGGTTCTATCTGCCGTGACGAATTGTCCATTGACTATTGTCACTACACGTTAGCAAATCGATTCATGAGATTCGGAACACTGTTCTTTCTCAATCTTGTGTGATCAACACTTCCGGAACCCGTTAATTTGGCGGCTAGTGCATTAACATGAATGGCTAATTTTTGTTGGTACTTTTGACTATATGCAGCGATTTCTTGTTTCACGGTGTTAAGGCCCAAATCATGCAGAATATATCTATTAGAGATGCATTTTGGTATGTTGAACATGGATCTAATAGCCTTGGTCTGGAATCTTTCTAGGATTTCTATGTTACTATTACTTGCTGTGCCCCAGAGTTCTATTCCGTATGTCCAAACCGGTTTCAGTATACTTTTGTAGATTGCCATTTTGCTCTCATTGGTTACCTGTGACTTTTTACCAATTAGCCAATACATGGTCCTTAGTTTTGTGTCCAAGGCTTTTCTCTTGTTCCATATATGCTTTTGCCAGGTTAGTCTTCTATCTAAGTACATTCCTAGGTATTTTGCGTAGGTGTCGTGCGGAATTTGTTCTCCATTTAGCGTTACCGGTGGACAGTTGCCCGCTCTCAAGGTGAAGGTGACATGAACCGATTTGGTTTGATTTGCCTTTATTCTCCATGCAGTCAGCCACTGTTCGATCTCGAAAATATGTTTCTGTAAGTTTTGTGACGCAGTTACAGGTTGTGTGTTTACTGACATTATGGCCGTGTCATCGGCATACGTGGCAATGAGGGTGTTATTGTCCACCGGTACATCAGCAGTAAAAATGAGGTACAGTACAGGTCCTAAGATGCTCCCCTGAGGCACCCCTGACTTGATTTCATACATATCTGACGTGACGCTTTTAGATTTAACCTCAAAGCATCTTTTGTCTAGGTAACTTTTAAGTATGTGGTAGAACGAGTGGGGCAAGTACTTTTTGATCTTGAATAATAGACCGTCATGCCAGACCCTGTCAAAGGCCTGACTTATATCCAGGAAGACAGTTGAGCAATATTTCTTGTGTTCTAGCGCGTAACTGATTGTATCTGTCAACCTATGGACCTGCTCAATGGTTCCATGCTTTTGTCTGAATCCAAACTGGTGCTCAGGAAGAATAGTATTCAAGTATGGTCTCATTCTACTCAGAATAACTCTCTCGAATAGTTTGCCGACTACAGAGAGAAGGCTAATTGGTCTGTAGGATGTGACTTCCTCTGGTTGCTTTCCAGGTTTGAGGATCATGACTACCTGCGCAAGTTTCCACTGACATGGATAGTGGGAGTGTCTCAGACACGCATTAAGCAGGATCACTAGGAACATAACACCTTTCTTCGGCAGGTTGCTCAGTAGTACAGAGTCTAGTAGATCATAGCCAGGCGCTTTATTATGTGGCAGAGATTTAATCTCTTTACTTAACTCTTTAAAGCTTACAGGTTTTAAAGGAAACGACAGCTGATTCGTTGATTGCAGGTATTCCAAAATTTCCTCGTCTCCACTGGGGCTGGTACATGGTAATGGCGTAAAAACTTTTGCTAGATGTTCGGCGAATACTGTAACATTTTTCGTCATCAGTTCTAGCCCAACTCCTGTCTTCCTTCCTTAGTGGTGGAATACGGTCCTTTGGTCGTTTGAGGTTTTTGGTTGCGCGCCATAACGAGTACTGTGTATCTTTATGAGAGGTAAGGTGAGATAGGTAGCTTTGTAGACATCTATTTTCGTGCTCCTTTATCATGTGTTTCAGTTCCCTTGTTAATCTGTTCAATGCGGTTTTGTCGGAGGGATATCGGGTCACATGCCATTTCCGTCTTAGTTTGCGTCGCTCACTAACTTTCTCGAGTATATTTTTTGGGTACTCTTTTATTTTGGTTTTTGATTTTGCACTTTTAGGGGTTGAAGTAGCAGCGGCTAAGTGCACAGTGCTATTAAATTTCTCGACACTGGCTTCAATGTCGGCGCTCGTCTGCAGTTTAATAGTTAAGTTAATGTTACTCTGTATGATATCTTTATACATATCCCAGTTTGTGTTTTTGTTGTAGACGTTAGGGCGTGCCTCGATGGGGACTACCTGTTTGTAAATATTTAATATTACAGGTGTGTGATCTGATGACAAGTCTTCGCATTTTTCAATTTTTAAGTAATCATGTGCAATGTTTCTCGTGATAAAAAAGTCCAGTAGATCTGGCAGTCGGTTTGTATCTGTGGGCCAATATGTTGGCTCGCCGTGTGAAATGTAGTCGAGATACAAATAGCTACTAATAGTGGGAAATAGTAGTTATCAACTAAAATAAAAAGTGACAGAATGAAAAGTTATATTGGGCGAAACAAATAGGTACTGAGTGAGCGATAATAATAGGTACATTTTTGGCAAGTGTTTGTGAGATGCGGTAATTATATCTTTAAACACTGAAATAACAATTTGAGTATTAATAATTGTATACAGAGCAGAGTCGGACTTCGGGAGCAAACGAGTGCGTTCGGATTGGTATAACTGCCATAATCAAAGGTCGATATGCAGTCTTTTCGTGGAAAGACTGGTTTATCTTAGGTTTGTCCAAACCTTCGGGTTAACCCCGAAGTAAATTTTAATTATGGCTTTACTTTTTAGTCAAACCTGACTTTTCAATCAAACGTCGAAAGTAAAATAATCTGCTTCGGGCTTTGCCTAGTAGAGCCTGCCGTTTGACCGAAAATATCGATTTCGACATTCGATCGTTTGGTCAAACACCTATGTCTTCAGTTAATAAATCTACAGATAGCAACGTCTATGACGTTTTTAAGCCGTTCGCACCGTTTTGTGCGCTTATTGCGCGGTCGACTGTATACACCATACTTTACAGTTAGTATTAGGCTTTATTATAAGACTCTGGTGCTTTACTAAACATAATATTATAATACACCTCGATTAGGATATAAATGCACACTTCTGTCGGATTGATGGCACTTTTGAGTTGCCATCGTGGTGTAGTAATTTGTTTCACGGCTACTACTCACGGAAAGGGCCCAAACATAGATTTCGCTCTTCGAGAAGGCACTCTTGAAATAAAGTAGGAATCCCTATGCCAGATATTGAATATAACGCGAGCTGCAAAACTGTTACTGAAGTAAATAATTCTTCGCTTAAAAAATAACACTGATCGTTTTAAATAACACGTACCTCAAATTGGTATTTTGCAGTCGCCTTTTTCTATTTTGTGTTCGCCCTCAGTATTTCGCTCACTTGGTATTTCTGTACCATACTCAGTAATTTTGACACCCATAAATTGAATTTATATTCGCTTGTTTAAATACTATCCTAATTTAAAGAACGTTGATAGTTGATAAAAGTTGTATTCGCAATGATTGATGAATAGGACAAAATAGTTTCGGATACTCTTGACGTTTTTATAAAATTTAAACTTAAGTCTAATGACACTCAACTGAGGACATTGTGTCAACATGCGTTGCCGATAATGTTCAAGAGTTATTCCACCAGCGAGAACGTTACCTTGTAGTTATCATTATTGCACTACTCATTTTAATGACTTTACGAGTAGCTACAAATTTATTGCTTTTTAAGGTTCCGTATACGAATGGTGCAAAATGATCCCTATTATTATGTCGCTGTCCTTTTGTCAGTCTGTTACGAGACTCTCTCCTGAAATATGATAGTAATTGAAACTCTCACAATTTTTTTACAGGTACCTAATGTACCTATTTCTGTTGTCGCCATAACTACTAAAATACTAAAAGAGGAATAAAAAAGGTTTCCCATACAACAAAGTTAAACTTTTGACCGTTTTTTGTTCGCTATGAATATACAGAGGATTTTTTTTTATAGGTAATAAAGTTTGCCCTAGTTGTATACAATGACTCGTTTGCACTGTTAATGTCTGCAATTATTGAGCAGACCATTGTCATTATCATTAAACTGCTGTTTGATGTTTCTAGAAATGTTGAGAAGGTGAACTGTAGCTGCCAAGACCTTATTGGATATAGTTAATTTGAAATTTTAGGTAACTAAAAATAATTCAAAATAAATAAGTAGGTACCTAATTATAATTTAAATTAAAGTAATATTATAGTTAATACGGTACTTTTCCTGCACGAGTCGGACTCGCACTTTCCTTCATTACTCAAATACGAATCCTTTCATTGTCTAACTTCGGTACCTACTTAGGGAACTCGAAATCCTGGCAAATTTCATAAAATGCTGAGTTGACATACAAAGGTTAGCAGCAGTACTGCACTATGATATAATTTTGGTTGGTTATATACCCTTGCTACCTATTTTTGCAAATGACATAAGTACTCTTCTTTTTTCTACGCCATCAGCAGCACCTTGCTCCCTGCAAAGTGTGAATCCAACTATTCGTACCGCGTAAAATGGGGTGAATAGGGATTGAAGGGTGGATAGGGATAAAACTGGTCAGCTAAATTCTGTATTTATTTTCTTTCAAACGAAACCTTGAACTACTCGTAGTTCATTGTAATCACAGAATCATCAAATATCTGGTAATGTGCTTAGTTAAAAATTTGTAAAAGAAATTATTTAAAATATTCAATTGACCATTTATATTCCTATCCACCCCTAGTTCCCTATTCACCCCTTATATTATACGGTATTGTTAGAAGAAGAAGAGTTATACGAAAAGGTACTGACACACTATATCGTGAAGTGTCTGGCGTAATATCGATGTCATCGAGTTGTAAGCAAACGGGCCAAGTGGCAACACAAGTATTATGCCAATGAACACTACACTTATATAGACGAAAACCACTTTTACGCTTAATTTGTAAAGTGGATTATATTTGCTCTGCTGTTGAATTGCGGTTAAAATCGAAACTTCACAATTGGACAAGTTATAGTCTCAGCGGGCATAAAGGGTTCCGAAGGTAGAAATCTAATAATAAAGAATAAAGAATTAATACTTACAAATTAGAACTTTCTGTTTGAGTTTCGAAAGAAGATCCAATATTCTGTTTTGGAAATCAGTTTCCATAACAGAATTATTATTCTTTATGGGAAACCGGGTTTCGTTATAAGAAAAATAATTCTGTTATGGAAACCGGTTTCCAATCTGGCCGAAGGGATAAATTTTAGTTGGTTATTTCCACAATACGAATATAATTACTTCTACACAGTTTACAGTATAGTACTTTGTTAGTTCCTAGCATTGATTTTAGATAGAGTTCAGCAGAAGTTTGCCCGTGTAAATAGTGAAAGTGGTTCACTTATTTTAGAGAAATTCGGATGATTTTCCGAAACCATGAGCAATATCTAATCAATATCGACAATATTTTAGATCGAAACAACTTAATCTCGACACTACTGTACTCCTACAAAGCGTTTTTTCGACATGACTTTAATAAGAAACGACGTACGTGCTTGTCCGAAATAAGTCAAATTGTATATAACCTGGTCTCAAATATTGTAACTAATATCTTAAATCGACGTGACATATCTAAGACACGATGTTACTGTGAAATTATTTCAGCAGCCACTTTACCGCCGACCCTACGCCGAGTGTTGTGAGTTCGTAGGGTCATTAGGCTCTCGGGGGTCGGTTCAGACGGCAGTAGTTCCCTAGTACAAAATCCTAGAAAATCCGAGAGCAACTGAAATGGCGTACACACTTTATTGGCGGGAATATGCAGCGATTTCGCAAAGGGCAGGGACAGTACCGATTTGGAAATAATAGAGGTTTATGTATTTATTTCCGTCTATTCCCACCTGATTCTGAGTTCTGTTGGCAGAACTACTGGTAATGTTTTTCCCATTAGTTCTATCCACAGAACAAATGGGAAAGCAATTCCCACCTGTTCAGTTGAGAAGTTCTGTTAGCAGAACTACTGGTATTTTTTTCTATTAGTTATCTGAAGAACTGTTCGAATCTAAATAGTTTTAATTACCTAATTTACTACCTTTATATATAGTCCTAGCCAATAGTTATTTGTGCAACAAGAGAGCAAAACTGTTTTTTGCTGCGAGTGCTGATTTTGAATCCTGAGCAAGCGAGGGATTCTAGGATTGAATCACGAGCGTAGCGAGTGATTCTACTGTAGAATCCTGAGCGTAGTGAGGGATTCAAATGCACGAGATGCAAATAATTTTGCTCTCGTGTGGCACACATTACTTTTCACTTCAGCAGCGAGAACACATAAGAAATATTACTTAGAAGATAATGCAACACTTATTAACAGAACAGAACACCTATTATTAATTAAAATAATGCTGAAAATTTTAAAAGTTAATAATTAATCTAAATTACTTATTGCTGTTCTGCAAATTTAAAGTTGAAAGTTAAAAGTTAAATTTTATACCCGTTATTTTTAAGGTGTGTTCAGAAACAGCGTACGTTACATTTTATTTTTCAAATGTTGATAATAGTACTTAATCATTATAAATACTTATGCATTACTTATTTTGGTATTCAATAACATTACATAATTATTAAATAATGTAAATAAAATACATGGTTATTCTTTTACAAATATCTTTCAAATTTAGAATTTCGAAATAGGACCTTTGACGTGCCATAAATTAAAAAAAAAACCTTCAAAATACTTGTGTTTGTCACTCGAACTTTTTTATGGACGGCCAAGAGACAGAGTGCAGTGTATGTAGTTCGAAAGTTATTCGCGGAACAATTCTTTTTGAATCTATGGTTGGCACTCTTAGTTGAAAATTAAAAAAAAATAATTAAAAAGCTACTTTGTCTCACTGAGTGAGCAAAATCGCATTTTGCACACTGTTTTTACGCAGCAAAACTCACTTGTTTGAGCTGCTGTGGTGAAAAATATATTTTTGCCACAACTCAATAACTACCTATTGAATACTAAAAAAATTATACAGAACAATATTCTTTTTTCAAATACTAATTTCACCAAAGACAAAAAAAAAGTCATTTAGGGGAATTCACCCACATAAATCATTTGATTTTCATAAGTTGATTAAAAAGAGCAGTTAAAATCTAATATTGACCGTCAGTCCCATACAAACGGATCCACTGCCTGTGTGGGAAGAAAAAGGTGGAAAGAATTTTATTGTTAAAAGATATACAGTTTCTACAACCGTTTATTTATTAGTATTAAGATCACAGTTCTATGTTCTATATTTAAGTTGTACCATGAATTGATCAACGGATTTCATCATGACATTAAATGTAACCCTCAAAGGCTCGTCCTTACTGCCTGCTGTCGACGCCGGAAGTATCTGATAGTGACGGAGGAGGTTCGCCATCGCTGTCTTCATTGACATTATTGCGTATTGATAACCTGTAGGTTTGAAAGTATTCTTATTTAGTGCATTATTACATAACATTGCCTGAAATGCCAACCGTCAAGATTTGAGGAGCCATCTAATCTTTTTCGTCTATGTATATTTTATGTTGTTAGTATCTAGTATGTCATCATCACCTACAAGATTGTAATTGCATCTAGTTGTAAGATCTACACTGTAACTACAATCACCTTTTGCAAACAAAAATATTATTTATTATTATCATGGCATGGCGTCTGATTCTACCCAATACTAATTAATATTTAAGATTTTGCTGTAAAAGATTCATTATAAAATAAATTATTGTCTAACTGAACTGCAATTTTCCATTAAATTTCGTTCCCAGAGTTATTCAAAATTAAAGCAATCAAAAGCTAAGAATATTTTTTTAGATTCCTCATTAAATTTTAAAGTCCATTTGTTGACGTTGTTATTGGTTAATTCTCCGACATGTATGTTTTTACTTCACTTGATAGAAGGCTAAGGTGAAATCTAAAAAGTAGTGGTCAGTATTTCAAATAGATAGAATGGCAGGCGCTACCTTGACGGCCTTGACAGATACTTTTGCAAGAATACTTACCCAGACAAGCTCTTGGTCCATAACTAAACGACATAAATGCTGCAGGATGTTTCGGTGGTGTATCAATAAACCTTTCAGGTCGGAACTGATCTGCGTCGTCACCCCAGTGCTGTGGATTTCGATTTATCGCCCAAATATGGATAATTAAACCAGTTCCAGGTACTAGTGTTTCTCCAGATGCTGCAACATTGAATTCGAAATTTTGTTACACAGTGCGAAGTAGATAATATTTCAGTAAGGTATGAGATATAATGGGCCACAGCAAATCATAAGCAAAGTCATCCCAAACAGACTAGGTGGCCAATGTTGCAGAAACGGAATGACTTGATGCGAAATGAGGTATGAAGGTCAAGAGCGACAGGAATGGTGGTGTTGTCTGGATGCCTTAATATACCCTAATTAGGGACCACAGGACCTTATGTAAATAAATCAAGGGCTCCGACGCAACTAAGAAATCGTTATGAGGATGATAATATCATTACAACTTCATTTATCGTTTATTATCCTAATACCGCCTGATACTCTCCTGCTTGTGTAGCTAAGCACGTAATTTAATGTCCTTACGATTTACACCGTATAGCAAGGAATCGGATTTAAAAAATCCAATTTTTTTGAACTGCTACATTTTCGTTTAGTACTTTCGGCATATTCGTTTTGTCACAAAGTGCCCAAATGGCGGCAATAGGCTCGCCCCAAAATTTTCCTCGCTCGGCAAAATGTGGCTGTTTAACACACCTCTGCCTACCCTTTCCAGGATTACGGACGTGAGCGTATGTATGTAGGTATCCATGTATTCTAATAAATTCAGTCTCGATATGTTAAAATCAAATTATGATCAATTGTTTTTGACATTTGGGAGTATGAGATTAGGTTGAGAATGAATTTATGCAAAGATTTTCATTCGAATAGAATTCAGGCGAATGTCCAGTACTTACGCAATGTAACTTCATTAACTACTTTTCTGACTATGATTGGCACAGGAGGGTAGAGACGCAACGATTCTTTGATGACTGCGTCCAAATACTTCAGTCGAGGTAAATCCTCTGGGACTACTGCTCTCTTGGAGTTTCCAAATACCTCTTGTAACCTATAGTAAACCGGAATACAGTTCAAGATACAGTTCAAGTACACTTAACAGTTTATGGTAGAATCATTTTTATTTTTTATTTTTTATAAATGTATGCTCTTATTGTGTCAACAAAAATGCAGCTCTTTTCGCGCTATTCCTCTCAAAATTTGATTAACCGATAAAACGCTATTGTTAAGCATTAGAAGTGACCAATAATGCAGGTACTTGTACAAACAATTGTTTGTGAGCAATAAAATCTTACTCTTGATAAATTTTCTCCTGTACATCAAGATGTTTCGATAATAGCACCGTAGTGAATGAGATGCCAACGGCCGTGGTATCAGTGCCAGCTATTACTAGCACTACAGTTTCTTCCTGCAGTTCTAAGTTTGTGTAGCCCTTATCTCCACCTGAAGACTCTATTAGAAGCTCCAAAAACGATCTTATTCCTTCACGTGGTAGATCTGGAATAAATGTTTGTAAATAAAAATATAAACTTTGAGATTCATGTAATTCATCTACTTATCAATAAAATACGAATTGGTGCACTCGCGAGTTTCACCCATATATATTCATGTTACTAGCGTGAGTAGACCCACAGACTTCACGGCAGTGATTTGTGCATTTTAGTTTAGAAACATTGATGTCACTACGATATCTACTTCTGTCAAAGTTGATAAAGGTTTATAAAAAAAAACCTTTCACGTTTCCTATATTCTGTCACTTTTTCACGCCTAGGTTTTGCATAAAGATACGTAGGTATGTCACTCGCACGCTTTGTTCGCCTAAGGATAGGTTATGGTTTTACCGTAAGACGCCATCTCGCGTGCACAAGCAATTTCCATGCTCGCCAGTTGAATGAAGGATTTGTTTATGATTGATTAACGATAATTACCCACCTTGGTCTGATTCAGTCTTCGCCGCTTTTTCTTCCCTCAGCAATTTCCTTTTTCCTTCGATAATCTACAAATGACACTTATTTATTTTATTTTTCTGTACAATTAGAAGTTATTCAGTCCTATAATTTATTAAAATACCTCATCAATGAAGCCGTATAGGATATTTTTCAATTTCTTATGCCGTTGATAAAATGGCGTCATTTTATACACTGTGTCGTTGTACAGCCACGGTTGGCACATGCGAGACGAGTCCAACGAGACAAGTTGTTCTACAGTCTTCAGGAACGGCTTCTCATCTTGGTTTTGGGCATCTACTCTTACTCCCAAAATTGATTCTGTAAGTCATATTATACAAAAAAACTAGGTGATAATACTCTTATTTGCTACAGAATCATTATCATCATTCTTGTGTTAATTCAGGTCGCATCCGACGCTTTCACATCGGAGTCCAGGGCTTTATCCACACTTTATCCACTCTTCCAGAACTTTGATATTTGCCGTGAAGTGACTGCCGTCTGGCTTCCCCAACCTAATTACGATATCGAAGCGCTGTAGTTAAACCAGTTGTATGACTGTTTAGGGCTCCGACTGTGCAATATCGCGCTAATATAATCCGTATAGCAACCGGCACCGTAACGTAACCAATGCTATTTGCATTACTATATTCATGTACACAAATATTTGCATTGAGCTGGAATCAAACAAGCGTCTCCTGCGTAGTAGTCGCGTTCACTACTTTCACGCCACAGAGGTCGTATTCTTATTTAAGAATTCTTTTTATACTTACTATTTAGTACTTATTACTTACTTTTTATACTATTTAGTAAGTATAAAAAAGGTAGGTTAGTTAGTAGGCAGTAGTTTTTGTAATCCATATTACATTACAAAAACTATTATTTTTTATATTTCTCTTCTTACTTCTAAAATTAGTATTTTATATTAATTAGGTGGCAGATAAGCACACGACCGACCTGTTGGAAAGTGGTTAGCCGCGGTCACTGCTACCACAAACTGGGCTTATCTAGCTTGGGTTTTGGGTTCTAAAATATGGATGAACATATTGAAATCCGTTTTTTTTTCTCAATATACTACTATACATTCTATACACAATCATACATAGTAACACTCAGACCAAAGTGAATTTACATATTTGTTAATACATAAAAATATTTGTTCTGAGCGAGAATAAAACCTACTCTCTGAATTCTCTCTTCCGATAAGTTATAAAGGGGGGCCTCTGTGACTCGTTCAAAATCCATTAATTTCATCAGGTACAAAAAGGTCACTAACCACAAACAGTGTTCATGGAATAAGTATTGATAAAATCCCAAATAGAGAAGTCTTTGGTCCCCACAGCTGACTTCAGTTGGTCCACCAAGATAGTGCTCAGACGGGAGAATATCATGCCGAATTCCATCAGGTTCTTGGGATTGAAGGTCGGAGCAAGCATTTTGCGTCGGGGTCGCCAGATGTGAACTGTGAAAAGTAAGTTTATTTCATTAAAGAAGTAACTCCATTATTTGGCGAGGAAGTTCTCCTACAGATCCGAATAGATGGTTAATTCGATATTACGAATAGATGGTTACTTCAATACTTGGACCTCGAAAATCTTGTTGGGGTATCATACACCGCAGTGCAATTTAATATTAATCTTAGCTGACCCTCTGGTCACGAAATTCCTCTGAATTTCGTGCCATCATATTTATTTTGCCTTGCCCACGATCCCGAGCCGAGCACTCGAATTCACGTAAATTGATCTAAGATATCTTAAGTAATAAGTAAATAAATATATGCGTATATTTACCTGGAGCAAAAACACTCCCGTTACCGGTCGTCTGTCTTGAACATTTCATTACGTCATCCTTTTCGAGACAGTTCTTCAAAAGGTACTCGGCAGATATTGGTTCAGTGATCCCTGGAAGAGAAATTATGAAAATTAGAACACATATTATGTATCTTGCAAGTCTCAAAATATGAGCCAAATTTGATATGTTTATGTAAAATAGTTTTTGATTTATGAGGGGGTCACAAGTGGCTCCAAATGGTTCGTGTAATATTACACACGGTGCGGCTCGCCAGTTCTGTTTCTTGAACTTGGCTTGACGCGCTCCCGCGTGTCTAGATCAACTTTCGTTGGTCAACCTAATAGATGTTTAAATAATGCCAAATCGGTACCATTTATTATTTTGCTCATCTCATTAAACAATAGTAAAATCGGGTTTCTGAACTTTCTTCTTGGCGTCGCTCGGCAACATACCTAGTAGTATTATTTATCTGTCGTGTAAAATAGTTTGACTTCAATTGCTCAGAACTTCATGGCTTTTTGAGATTACTGTCATCAATTTGACGGACGAACCGAATACAATTATTAGTTACTATACGAAGCGGTTGCTCAAAAATCAATTCAAAATCTTGTTTTTTATTTTTCGCAGCTCATACATTGTTATAACTTCTGTATTTTGAGACAAACCCCAGTAAGTTATTAAATACTTGTGACGGGGTTGTTTCGCTGCTTACGCTTCAATATTGTTGTCCGTAAGTTGTAGTTCCTTTAGATTGGTAGTGATTTTTGCTGAGCGGTCATGAAAGTTGAGAATAAATCTTTAATTATATTCTTTAAATTCTCAAAATTCGAAAGGTAGATCTTCCTCCCGTACCATTTTACTCCGCAACAAACCATTTTTCGCGATTTCATTATTGTTTGAACCCGATGTCGGTTTATCCAATTGTGCTGAAGACATTTTTATTTTATTTTTTCCTTTTACCCCTTTCTTCTTCATTTCTTCTTTTTTAAATAATTTATATTTAATATATTTTATTTATTATGTTCGTGAATATATGCTATGAAACTAATAAAAGATTCGGTAAAAAGTAATTATACAACTCGGAATCGATCCGGCTCCTTTTCAGCCACCGTAGTGACTCTAAACCTCCACGCCATGGGAACAGTAACATGTGCTGACAAAATTACGCTTCTAAAATATTAGAAGCGTAATTTTGTCAGCAATTTGTTGCCAATAAGCAATGTTATGTTTCTGAATTAATGTTCTTCAGACTCGTTGTCGATTCGGTGACCCTGGTACTTGACACCTCAGTTTAAAAAAATAATGTGTTTGTCTCTTTCTCACCCCGATGAGGCGAGGTTGACCTGGGATGGGGTCTGAACGGCGATTGTAGATGAAGCTCTTTGCTGGATAAGCACTCCCAGTATCACACTTGATGTTTTGATTTATATTTTATTGAATTTTTTTTTTTTAACTGCGTACGGTGATTCACACGCGTCGGCTCGATATCGAGTCTCGAGTCCGAGGGGAAGAGGGCTACTCAGGGATTAAAGGGTCGGCTTTACGATTGTGAGGTCCCGGGTTCGAATCCTGGCTATTAAACTACAAACGTAAACACTCCCCTAACACATGGTGACCCTCTTTCATGAGACTTTGCCTTCAGCTTAACATCAGGCGAGGTGAAGTCAAATTGACGTGCCATAGATAAAAAAAAAGTTAAAAAAACAAGCAATTTAACTTAACTTAGCTCAGCTTATTATAAATAATTAAGTAGTCAGCAGGATTATTTTGGATACCTACTAACATTCGGATCAAAAAATCAACTATACGAGTTAAACCGGCACAGACGTATATTTATTTATTTATTTATTTATTTATGCTTTATGCACGTTGTACATAGGCGGACTTAATGCCATAGGCATTCTCTGCCAGTCTACCATAGGGCGGTGCAGAGCTAGTACGAGGTAGGACTTAGGTGACATTTCATCCGCAAAAATTTCATCTGCGGATGAAACGTCACCCTTTTTAAATTATTAGGGGACGAATCATCCGCAAAATATTTCATCTTCGGATAAGATGTCACCGTCTCAAACTTTGAGGTGTCAGCTCATCCGAAAAATATTTAATCTAATTAACTGCGCATATTAAAGTGGAAGATTTTAGATATAGATGACTTATTTATACTTACATAACCGGTACATAGACCTACATATAAAGCACATATGACTGATAAACATATAATATATAACCCATAAACATACACAAATAGAATATAACATAAATATAATATAATATAAACAACTTAACTTAAATAAAGAATATAACAAAAATATAATATATATCCGTATAGCAACCATTTGTTTCAGACGTTGGTCCACACGTGTTAGTAGTAATGACCTTACAACTAATAATATGTTAATACCTACTACATTAAACATCAATCACATAATAAATAGAGGGCAAAGTACCTTTTTAGTACAGCACGAGTATCAAGAGAACGGAGCATTACGATAGGCGTTCTACCTACTGTGAACATGTGCGTACGTGGGGCCCGCAAATCGCAATACTCCGTTCTCTCGATATCTTTACATTACGAAACGATAGTTTGTCGTGCTAAGGGCACTGGAATGTCCCACCTCTCGAACAATATCTTCAAGATACTGTTGGTGCTACCTAGCAGTCGAGCAGTATTGACGTGTTCCGCTCTCTTAAGATTGCATAGAAACCATCGCAATGTATCATCGTGTAGCGAACATATTTGATACGGTACAAAATCTTGGTCGGTTCAGTTGCACCTTTTTTATTATCGAGCAAAAAATCCCTACGGACTCCTCCACCGCCAGAATCGGTTGGGGAGGTTATGTCGAACTCGATCCGACTACAACGGGTCTTTAGTTGCCGGAGGTGAAACAGTAGCTAATATATCCCTCGCACACCGGAAAACCCGGGACCCTCTCTTTCGAGATGACCCCCTTTGGGTGTAGGGACCGGTGTCCTCGTCTTGCCCCCGGATATGAGGAGATGCATTTTGTGCCTTTTCATTCGGAGTCTTCTCCAAACCTATTTCGCCGTCTCCTTATCGAGCATAACATGCTTGCTGAAAGAGGCGGTGAGGTTTGCACCCATGGAGAATTGAAGTAAGCGAAGTTGTTGCAAAGGCAACTGAGTCATAAGATTTCAGTCGAGTCGAACGGGCGCGGTAATGTTAGAAAGGGACAAAGTTTAGGCTCTGACGTCACTCATCAGTTCTCGTGTCACGGCATTGGGTACGGATGTCATTTTTCTTAAAAAAATTGCAGAATAAAATAGTTTTCACCGTGTTCCGTCATGAAGTGTGTGGTGTCAGGGTGTAAAAATTGTACAGGAAAACTGTCTAAACATACTGATGGTGTAACATTTCATCTGTAAGTCCCCTGGATTTATATTTTAATTTTTATAAAAAAAATACCCTAATAGAACCATCTAGTGGAGAATAGATGTAAGTAATCTTGTCTTTCATGTATCGTAGTTGTAGTAATACTCAATGCATACTGTGAAATTTTCACCACAATCATTTTGTCTTAGTTCATTAATGATTTCAAAAATGTCGTTTTATTTATAAATAGTTAATTTAACTGAAATTTTAAATTTTAAATAAAGTTAACTAGGCCATCTACCGGGCTATGACTAAACCATGTAGAGAAACTAAATGATTTGCCCTGATACCAACAGATGTTCCAATTTTCAAAAACAATACCCCTATTTAAAATAAGTGTTGTTTATTATTATAGCGAGACCACTTCTATATTTACTTCTAAATGCAATATTTATTCTTCAAAAATGGGCTGAGCGAGTAATTTATAATTTGGGCCCAAGAATCTTCCTCCGAGATAAGTTTAAGGAAATAAACATTCATAACATAGATAGTTCTAGAATTCTTTGTAGCGCTTAGTGGCCAGTAGTCAAACTACAATGAAAATTGCATGTCACGTTCGTTTCCAGTTTCGCTATGTTCTGGTAGATGGATTTCTTGGAAGTAGGAGGAGTTTAAACAGAGGGGTACAAACACGCGGGTGGAGGGGTGTGATTACATGTCCCCGCGCGTCTCCCTTCACACCCGCAACTGGCCACGCATTTTTGTATAGAGAAATCTAACTGTTACATCTCCGTCATCTATATAGTTCGGTCCTCCGTGTTTGCACCGCTACCGTGGCCTGCTTCTGCTAGGGTGACAGGCAGCCACCCGTAGGCCCCAGGCCCGTGATCATGGAGGACGGAGGTCACTAGGACCCGCCTCGGCGTCTCCCACGCCGGGCACCCGGTCAGCGTGTGGAGCCCCGAGTTCTGGCTCGCGTCACATTGATGGCATTAGGACGTTGGCTCCTTTTGGATCCGATGTAGGTAAGGTTCAGTTGAACCTGGAACTCCTGGAAGGCATTATCGTAATGGACTCGTAGTTCGCAGTTGTAGAGCCAGTATAGCGTGAAGTTGGCCCAGCATAGACTGCATAGATGGACTGACTAATCAATAGGAACAGAGTTGGTTTAAAATTTCTATAACTATAACTTCTATAACTATAACCTCTATAACTATAACTTCTATAACTATAACTTCTATAACTATAACTTCTGTAACTATAACTTCTATAACTATAACTTCTATAACTATAACTTCTGTAACTATAACTTCTATAACTACAACTTCTATAACTATAACTTCTATAACTATAACTTCTATAACTATAACTTCTGTAACTATAACTTCTATAACTACAACTTCTATAACTATAACTTCTATAACTATAACTTCTGTAACTATAACTTCTATAACTATAACTTCTATAACTATAACTTCTGTAACTATAACTTCTGTAACTATAACTTCTATAACTATAACTTCTATAACTATAACTTCTATAACTATAACTTCTATAACTATAACTTCTGTAACTATAACTTCTATAACTACAACTTCTATAACTATAACTTCTATAACTATAACTTCTATAACTATAACTTCTATAACTAAAACTTCTATAACTATAACTTCTATAACTATAACTTCTATAACTATAACTTATGTATTAAATTCATCGCGATATTTACCATGTTTGTTTATTTGTTTGAATAACCGATATTTCGGCGCTGTTGCAAGCGCCATGATCACGGTGTACTGATGACCGCCGAGCTAGTTGTTATTGAGGCCAACCGTATCGGTCTACCCTCTTTCTTACTCGTTTACTACGCGCGTCACCACTACCACTGTCCGCGTTCTCACATTGCACTCGATCACGACACACAACACTCACTGTATCGGCTCGCACGGTTTTACAGAACGGTGTTTACAGAACGCACGGGAAGATCCGGTTCACCTATGAGATGGAAAGGGAAAGAACGTTGGCGTTTCTGGATGTGAAGGTTGAGGTTCGAGAAGATGGTTCTCTGGGGCATACGGTGTATAGAAAGCCCACTCACACTGACCGATACTTGCACGCTGACTCGCATCACCATCCGCGTCAGCTGAACTCTGTAGTGACGTCACTTACTAACCGCGCATATAGTCTATGCGACGAGGAACACTTAGGTACTGAAATTGCACATTTAAGGGGCGTTCTGCGGAGAAACGGTTACAAGGAGCGGATCATACCACCGAGAAGCACACCATCACCTAAACACCTGGATTATAAGGTTGAAAGACAACCTGCGTATTTACCATACGTGAAGGGAGTAACAGATAAGGTTGCAAATATTTTAAACAAATTCGCAGTAAAAACTATCTTCACTCCTTTCAAAAAGCTGTCACAGTACCTACGCACACCCAAAGACAGGTTTCCACTGGAACATCCAGGTGTTTACAAGGTTGACTGCAGCTGTGGGAGCTCCTATATAGGCCAGACCAAACGGACAGTGTCAAGCCGGATTAAGGAGCACATCAGGGCGGTCAAAAACAACGAGCCACAGAAATCGGCTATCGCACAACATCTGTTGGAAGAAGGGACGAATCACTGGATCGAGTTGCATAACCCACAGATTCTGTCGACTGAACGCCACTATATACCCAGAATGGTGAAGGAAGCTATTGAAATAAAAAAGCACAAAAACTTCAACCGGGAAGATGGTTTTCAACTGGCGAGTGTCTGGCACCCGGTGATTCGTAAGTTCACAAAACCCAAACAAACGCCATCTCCAAAAACCGTGCGAGCCGATACAGTGAGTGTTGTGTGTCGTGATCGAGTGCAATGTGAGAACGCGGACAGTGGTAGTGGTGACGCGCGTAGTAAACGAGTAAGAAAGAGGGTAGACCGATACGGTTGGCCTCAATAACAACTAGCTCGGCGGTCATCAGTACACCGTGATCATGGCGCTTGGACCAGCGCCGAAATATCGGTTATTCAAACAAATAAACAAACATGGTAAATATCCCGATGAATTTAATAGTGAATGTGTAAATGACCATGTCAATCTAAAATCATACATTATAACTTCTGTAACTATAACTTCTGTAACTATAACTTCTATAACTACAACTTCTATAACTATAACTTCTATAACTATAACTTCTGTAACTATAACTTCTATAACTATAACTTCTGTAACTATAACTTCTATAACTATAACTTCTGTAACTATAACTTCTATAACTACAACTTCTATAACTATAACTTCTGTAACTATAACTTCTGTAACTATAACTTCTATAACTATAACTTCTATAACTATAACTTCTGTAACTATAACTTCTATAACTATTACTTCTATAACTATAACTTCTGTAACTATAACTTCTATAACTATTACTTCTATAACTATAACTTCTATTTCTATAACTTACCAAGATAGAGCTTCTGACATTGCCAAAAGCTCATTATGCCTCCCTTCAGTTTCATCGCCTCTCGCCCCATATTCTGGATTGCCACCATGCGATCTGTTGATTATATATCTACGATTGTGAACTGTCCAAAGTTTACGGAAACATTACATATCTTTATTTGAATATCCATAGTAATCATTTATTGCTTGGAATACGGTATGTGACAATGGTGTTACAAAATAAAATAACGTCCGACATGTTTCGCAGATTCTCCGCACGCAAGTTTAACAATTTAAATCGTTTATAACATGATCATTTCATTATTAAAAATAATACATTTAGAAACATTAGAACATTAGAAATATCCAACCGTACTACCACCATTTTAAATTTCTTTCTCAACTACACAATGTTAGGGATGAGTGGCAATTTCAAATATCAGAGAAGACGCGTGGGTGCAGACTACCCAGGAATTTGTGAACCAGTGGGTAACCCTTGACAGTCACAAATTACATATTTCGTGGGTTGGATAGTACCTACTTACCATGTCGTCACCATCATCAGTAGCATCCAAGTTTTATTTCTCAATCAATCCCTTTAGATTTCGAGGTTCACTTTGACGTGATTTAGCTAAGCTTTGATCTCATACTCACAAAGAACACTCCATACAATAAAGGTACCAAACAACAAAATTGTCTCCACAGCCCATTGGGAACATTTCTTCTTCTTGTACCAAATAACATCTAGATCTTTTCAGCCGTTAGAACTCACAAACATCCAAACATTTTCACAATCTTTTACAATTCTTAATAAGAAGTTCCTTCACTTACCTTCATCGTTTCCAAATAAAATATAACTATGTCCTATGATAGGCAGACACCATAGCTTCGGACCATCAAACATATTGGCGAGGTGAATCAGTTCTCTTCTTTCCCATTTTTGCACAATAATCCATACTATTATAAAAACTATTACAATTTCAATTAACATCTCGAAATTAGCCACAAAATTCTATCCTAGTTTCATGGGGTGCAGAGTCCTAAAACAAATAGAATAAATAGTGTAGAAATTATAATCTAAAGGGGAATAATAAACAGTGCGAGTAAATGTATAAATGGACGACTGTTAATGAGTTTACTAATTAATATGATATTTGCGAAACATTTCCTTAAGTAGCGATAATCACTACATTGTATAAAATAAAGTCGCGTTTTCTGTCCCTATTTTTCTTGTCCCTTTGTATGCTTAAATCTTTAGAACTAAGCAACGGATTTTGATGCGGTTTGTTTCAATAGATAGAATGGTTAAAGAGGAAGGTTTATATGTATATAACATCATGCTACGACTAACAGGTGCGGAGCAGGAATGAAAAATGTTGCAAAAACGAGGTGACGCAGACGAAGTCGCGCGGGTCAGCTAGTCTTGAATAATTAAAAATTGTGAAATGTATTACTAAAGTGGTAAAAAGTACACTGACGGACTCATAAACTGCATCAAAGTTCAGGTTTACTCTAAAAGGATTTTTTATAATAAGTATGCAAACTTTTTAGATTAAATTATATAAATATGGAAAGACTGGCTCTTAATCTTAAAAAAAAATTAAATTTAAAAATAGAACTGCAGTAAAACAAATGGATATAGCCGGGAAAAGAAAATTTACTTGTAGTATCAGATTTGCGTGTTATTTATAGCAAAGTTTTAAATTGATTCTCATTGATTTTTTTTGTTTTGTCAATTGAATTATTGTTACCAGCATAATTGTTGGGTTAGTTTTTTAACACATCGAGAGTTTTTGAACCATAATATGGATACTTCGTCCGAACAAGCGGGACAAATTGTAGCATTGGTGCGGGAGGGCTTGGATCAACGAACGATTGGTAGAAATTTAAATTTAAACCAGTCTACGGTTTCTAGAATATACAGAAGGTTTGTAGAGACAGGTTCTTACAGGAGGAGACGTGGTACAGGCAGAACTCGAGCAACCACAGGTCGTGATGACCGATTTATTGTTATAACTTCCCTGCGAAATCGTTTCCTCACGTCAGTTAACATCAAAACCGAGCTTAATGAATTGCGTGGAGTAAACGTGTGTGCACGAACAATAAGAAGAAGGTTAAAGGAAGCGGATATCACCCCTTTTAGACCAGCAAATGGTCCAAAGTTGTCTACAGCTCACAGACAAGCTCGCTTAAGATTTGCGCGTCATCACCTGAATTGGACAGAAGAGCAGTGGGCCTCTGTATTGTTCACGGACGAGTGTAGGACATGTTTATATGGTGCAGATGGTCGCAGAAGAGTCTATCGTCGACGTGGGGAGCGATATGCTCAAAGTTGCATTGAGGAGCGTGTTCCTTTTGGAGGCGGTTCATGTATGGTCTGGGGTGGCATATCGATGAACGGGCGAACAGAACTTGTGTTCATAGACATGGTCCGTCAAAACGGTAATAGAGGGGGTTTGACAGCACATCGCTACATAACAGAAATATTAGAAGATCACGTGGTGCCTTACATGGGATTCATAGGCGAAAATTTTACTTTAATGCAGAATAATGCCCGGCCGTATGCAGCTGCACAAGTTCAACATTATTGCGAAGAGGTTGGGATACGTACAATGAATTGGCCAGCACGCAGCCCGGATCTTAATCCCATCGAGCATGTTTGGGACAATTTAAAAAGAGCTGTATATGCGAGAAACCCTTCGCCCACGACAGTGGCAGCACTAAGAACAGCACTTTCAGAAGAATGGGACAATATTCCGCAAGATCTTTTAAAAACCCTTATAAAATCTATGCGGAACCGATTAGAATCCGTAATAAGGGCACGTGGGGGTAATACACCTTATTAAAACACAAATAAACCCTTGCATAAAGTTTGTGTCTATTGTTAAAACCAATTTTTTAATTAAACCAATTTTTCTTAAATTTCTGTTTTTTCTTCAAAAAAAGTCTTAAGGTCCTTTCCAGTACATAAACTTAAACTTAAAGATATGACCCTACGCTGTTTTAAAGTTCACGAACCAATCTAGAGGTTTCAATTTAAATCTGTATAGAAAGTATGCATACTTGGTTAAAATATTTATTTCAAAGTCGTCTATTACTTTGATGCAGTTTATGAGTCCGTCAGTGTAGTTAGCAATTCAAATTACAAGTGACATTAAATATGTCACTTGTAATTTTAATTGCTATTGGAAACTAGGTACCTACTGAACGGATTTATTTTTGTTTGAATGGAGTTAATCCAACTTATAATCTTATGTTTGTGTGATCGCAATCGGTTAAATAGAACCAGAGTTATGATTAGTAATATAGAATTTAAGTTGCACAGATGGTGCTTTGGTCGCGATAACTGACAGCCACGCGGGCGGATTCGCGGGCATAGGCTATTGTCACATAAAACAATGTTTTAACACAATTTATATACACATATAAAACATTATCCCATACTCTCAGACGGTGTGGAACCTCTGAACATCAGGAGGGGTTTTGCCTCACTGTGTGTGATCTTCGCCTGTATAATGGCTTGTGCTCAGAAGAATTGTTTGACATGATGCCTACACCTACTTTTTATCATCGCACCGCTCGCCATAGGGAGGGAGTTCATCCTATCACACTACGACCGGAAACGGTGCGCACTGTGCGGTCTGAAAGGAGTTACATCCCGCGCACGCTCAAGCTGTGTAATGAACTCCCTGCCGTGGTTTTCCCAAGCGACTACAATATGGGGATCTTCAAGAAGGTTTCTACAGGGTGGGCAGCACGAGTGTGGCGCCCCTGGTGTTGCAAACGTCCATAGGCCACGGTGGCCGCTTCCCATCAGGTGGGCCGTGTGATTGTCTGCCTCCTAAGTGGTTTAAAAAAAAATCAGATATCTATTGAAATGAAGCCTAGTACTTAATTTTACTAGGCAATGTTCCTTAATGCTAATTCAATTCTGCACACGATGCTAGAAGTAAGTACACTATGCATAGGATATGTTGTGACAGGTATTGTATACACAGCGACAGGTTTTGCTTGGCGACCTTGGCCAACCAGTGCCAAGCGGTTGAAGATGCCACCTTAGTGTCACCAGAAGCAATACGACAGGCAGGAATCACTATAATACCTATCTGAACTCTATTATTAACACACTTTCACATGAAATGTACCTACCTAACGTTTTGCAGTAAGTTTTAGTTTAGTAGGATTATTAGGATTATTATTACGTTAGTAGGATTATAAAAATTACAGTTAACATCAACGATTACTACAGTTCACGTTATAAATACGTACAGTTTGTGCACAGCAATAACAAATTTAGATACCTACCGGCCGGTTAGGCATGTGATTATTAATTCACGGTATTAAATCACGGTAAGGCTGCCCGCCCCCGTCAGACTTTTTGTAGAACTAATAAACTGTCCGATTTTTCCTCCGATTCTTATGACCGATATTGTGACCGACTCAACACCTCCGCCACTTTGTCTGTGGCTATCGAGGGAGCTGCACGTCACGGACAGTGGACACACAGAAAACAGCAATTCTCCATTTGGCCTGTAATTAATTGGACAGAAAAGTCTCATTAGTTATATTAAAATCAAACGGATTTATTGGATTCTTATGACTAAACACTACATCAGTCTTGAAAAACTCATTTTATCAAGTATGTAATAAAATTACTTTACTTAAGTAAACACAATATTATTTAGGTACTTACTAAAGTCACAGAACTTTTGTAAATAACTTGTTGTCTAACTACTTTTATGCGTATACATTCTGCTTTTATCTTACGAGTATAATTAATTTTATTTTTTCTTAAATATGTAATCACTTTACTTGCTTAAATCACAGACGCTCGATTTGGTGTACATTTTACTCGATCAATACATTCCCGAACGTACCATTTTTCAATCAGTCGGGCCTCACCGATTTTATTTCTGACCGACTTTTTGTAGGACGTAGGACACGACGGTATCTCCCGTCCGAAATGAGCTGTCCAACTGGGGAAGTACCTCCGCCCTACAGAAGACCGCGGTCATAATAAACATCGTGTTGTGTTCCCGCCGGTAAGTAGGGTAGCCAGAGCTCACTATACCCCCACTTCCCCTCCCCTTTCTAGCCTCCCCACCCCTTCCCAGCTCTTCCCCTTTCCCTTCAGGGTGGGCACCGCGTGTGTGACACCCTTAGTGTTGCACACGTTCATAGGCCACGGTGGCCGCTTTCCATCAGGTGGGCCGTGTGCTTGTCTGCCACCTACGTAGTATAAAAAAAAAGGACGTGGACGTTCCACTGTTGCGAGCAGTACGTTAAATTTTTCTCCTACAAAAAGTCGGTCATCGATTATCGGACGTGGACGAGCAGCCTAAACAATGTAAGTGGGCAATGTTTTCAATAACAAAACTTCGTATTTTTCAGTTGTAAACAGAATTAAAAAGTTATTTCTAGAACACAGTACCTAGTGAAGTGTTACGTTTGGATCGGTTCGAGTAAAACCGGCTCAGAACTGGTTGGAGGCGAACCGGTTCTTAACTGGTTTTTTACCGGTTAATTGCCGGTTTTACGCCAATTATACCGAGGTTTATAGTGACAAAATATTATAACGCTTTTAAACCTAAAACACTAAACTAATCTTGATGAAATTTGGTATGGAGATAGAATATAGCTTAGGAAATAGGGAAGACTAACTTTCTAATTTTTGGAGATGATATAGCTTAAGTATTAGGATTTATCTTTTAATTATAGAGAAAAACGGGGTTCCGGGGAGAAAGTTAGGGTGGAATTTAAGTACACTCGAAGAACACTTTTATACAGTCGATTGAAGAAGCCGTCTAGAAATAGCAATATAAATAAGAATGACAGTGTAGAGGGAGGAGAAATTTCGTAGTAGTCATACATTTAACTCGATAATAATGATTCAGGGCGTTGTATGATATGAGTATCGTTTTGAGGAATCTAATAACGAATATCCTATCCATGATGGTTTAGACACTATCAATATTTGTATGAGTATCAATTTCAAGGTTTTCGGGGTATCTAATTACGAATATTCGTTCGTTGAATTGAACATTTTGACTCTGCCCTGTGTCTATATTTTGGAAACTGTTATATTTGTAAAAAAAAAAAATTCATATGTTCGAAAAATTAAAGAGTAGGAGACATAATTTAAAAATTTGTATTCCCTCCAACTCCACATCATACCTGAACAAAAGCATTTTCTGTATGGCTCCCAGAATCTATAATCATTTACCTAAGTCAATTCTTGAGGAACCTTGTATCCAAATTGTAAAAAAAATGCTTAAAAAAATGTTACTGGACAAATGCTATTACTGTGTTGATGACTATCTACGAGATTGTAATTTAAAATAGCATTGACTAAAATTGTGTGTGACATATTACTCAATCTATATGAATTTGACATGTATAAATTAATTATCTTATATTGACATGTATCGTAATAATTTAAATTGTACCTAATCACTATCGTGTATCGACATTTAGCTATTTAGTATTTAACTTGAAGTTCAAATTGTCTAGTGAAAAACATTGCACGCCGCAAGGCTAAATATAGTGACACTCAATGTACAACCATAACATTCCATTTACCTGTATTTGCAATTATGAGAATAAATAAATAAATAAATAAATATACTGTTCATTTAGTGATCAATGATGGCAGACTCTACCACCTTTGATCACTAAATGGATAGTTCGGAAAATATACCCATATTGATTGTATTGAAAACTGCTAGACCACCATTTTCAATCGCTAAATAGAGGTATAATAGTAATTAGATACCTCGAAAGCGCCAAGTTCTCAGTATACTCTGCCATTTCATACGAACGAGCTACGATTGCAAATTATTTAAATTTATTTTCAAAATTCGTGTTCTGTGAAAAACGTATAACGTTTGGCACGACCATAATTATTATGGTCGCTATAGTTACTTTGTTGTGCATTAAACCATCGACTCACATGCGTACCGTGCGTACCGAATATTGCAGTCGTAGCATCCAGTGTTAATGAAGATCATGAAATGTCTATCCGTTCCGTTCTCAGCAATTGGGCATGCTTTACTCAACCATATGGAAAATTTTACGTGTCGATTTGGCCTATAAAATTTAACTTCTGCAAGAATTGAAGCCGAATAATCTACCACAATGTCTAATTTTTGATGAATGGGCTTTAGAACAGCTGCATAAAAATCCGCCGTTGTATCGAAAACTTGTGTTCAGCAATGAGGCTCATTTCTGGCTTAACAGCTACATAAATAAGCAAAACTGTCGCATTTGAAGTGATGTACAGCCACATGCCATACAAAAATTACCGATGCATCCCGATAAAACGACAATTTGGTGCGGTTTATAGACTGGTGGCATCATCGGTTCATTTTTATTCAACGACAACCGTGGAAGAAACGTTGTCGTCAACAGCGAACGATATCGAGCCATGATTCGCGACTATTTTTTGCCCCAGTTGGCTAAGTTGAACTTGGTTAATGTGTGGTTTTATTAAGACGGTACCACATGCCACACAGCTCATGAAACAATGAAAATGTTGCAGGATGAATTTTGTGAGCAGCTTAGAAAATTGGACCATCCGAATGGACCATTTGAAATGAAGCCGCGGACAATACTTACACGAAGGTGTATTTAAAACACAAAATAAATGGCAAAAGCAAAAGGCCTTTGTCATTTATGTTTTAAAGACATCTATTTCAATAAAAAAAAATCACTCACTATTTTCTTGACTAGCTGACCCGCATAACTTCGTCTGCGTCACCCCGTTTTTGTAACATTTTTCACTTCTGCTGCGGTTTTGTAACGGCAACCGTAACCAACGGGTGCTGTTACAAAACCGCATGTAGCATGATGTTATATTCATATAAACCTTTCTCTTCAATCACACTATGTATTAAAAAAACCGCATCAAAATTCATTGCGTAGTTTTAAAGATTTAAGCATACAAAGGGACATAAGGACATAGGTATATAGGGAAGAGAACGCAACTTTGTTTTATACGGTGCGCACTGTGCGGTATGAAAGGAGTTTCATCCCGCGCACGCTCAAGCTGTGGAATGATGTCGCCTGGGAAAACCACGGCAGGGAGCCGTGGTTTTCCCAGGCGACTACAATATGGGGTTCTTCAAGAAGGGCATTAGAAGGTTTCTACAGGGTAGGCAGCGCGTGTGTGACGCCTCTGGTGTTGCAAACGTCCATAGGCCACGGTGACCGCTTTCCATCAGGTGGGCCGTGTGCTTGTCTGCCACCTAAGTGGTATAAAAAAAAAAAATACTATGTAGTGATTCAGTTGCCTTACAATATATTTACGAAAACGTCTTATATGTAAGGAAGAACCTAGACCTTTTAAAAAAAATCGGACGCTTACAATTTTATTATCAAATTCCTTCATCCCTTCCCCTTTTTCACTTATCTTGTTTTCCCCCTCTCCCCCCCCACTCCCTCCCCTCTTAACTTACTTTCCCCGCTGTCGCACTTTTCACTACCCCAGCTCTAATTTATGTATAAACATGTGTTCATCAGAATATTAGACGAACTAGTTATCATACAAAGATTCATATGGATGTAATATAAATATGATGGATGTATATAAATAGGCAATGAAAATTTGTTCCCTCCTCCACAAGACTTGAACTCATTTTTTGCGATAAAAAGCAACCTATGTCCAGATTTGAAATTGAAAAATTTGAAATCTGTGCCAAATTTCATCAACATAAATATTTTCAAAAATAACGAAATTCATATAAACTTTCATCCCCTTTCCCTCATTCCCCTTGAATCCATATTTCGCATGCAAATCATTCTGGTATAAAAACACTTTGGCGTACAAAAATATACAAGGTCAAAAGGAAAATTATACTACTTAATTAGTACTCTTTTATCTATACCCTCTACAGTTTATAGACAAAAAGTCTGTAACGGAGTAAAAACGTTTAGCAACCAGTTTTTCAACGATTCTATAAATTTTTTGTACGGTAAAGTTTTAAATTCGCTAGGTACACAATTAAAAATATATCCACTGATAGATAGTCAATTCTTTTTATGTAGAACTGTTTTGGTACCTTAGATAAAACTAGAAAAAAGACATATCTGGGTCGCGGTTATTTCTCGGGTACATTTCCTTTGCTGTTGTAAAGAGGTGATTATTCAGTCTTTTTTTTTATCGTGCGCAAAATCCCCATGGATACCAAAACCGGTGGAGGTGATTAAGTTGGACTCGAACCAACCAAAACGCACGCCGTCCATGGGTCCTTGATTGTCGGAGGTGAGATTATAAAAGACATATTTCAGTCTGACAAATTTTGCACATTCAAAAATAAACATACAGGACAAAGTTAACAGTTTAAGTGATTGAAATAGCGATCTGCAAGATAAGCTCTAGTTCATCTCTGTACCAAATTTAATTATGGTCGGTTCAGTGGTTTAGCCGTGAAAGAGTAACATACAGACAGAGAGACAGACAGACAGTCATACAGACAAACGGATAGTTACTTTTGCATTCATACTGTTTTAAAGTAATTAGGAATACAATTAGTTAAATAAAAAAAGTTTCCTTTATTACTATATCTAATCATATCATCTACTCTGTGAAACACCGGTTCCGAACCGGTTTTAACAGGTACTTTCTCAAAAACCGGTTTTTTGTACCGGTTCACGAAATTCCGAACCAGTGCAAACATCTAGAACTACACTACAACTACAACTATGAAATTCACTTCTGCCGTACTGTTGGGCAGCCAATTATTATCCTCGGCGGGCATGAACGGTTCCAAAGGTGAAATTCAAATACATTTTAGTTGTTTATTTCCACAAGATAATTAAGTACGTATAATTACATAATAATGAATAACAAAATAAATGACGACCTCCGTGGCGTGGCGGCAGTGAACGCGACTGCTACGCAGGAGGCGTGGGTTCGATTTCCGCTCAATGCAAATATTTGTGTGTATGAATATGAATATTTACATTGGTCTGGGTGTTTATATGTATAATGTGTATGCATTTAAAAAAAAGGATCTAAGTATGTTTATCCGCATTCTAGAACCCATAACACAAGCTAGTTAAACTATGCTTACCATGGGTCTAGGTGGAGTTTTGTAGATTGTCGTAGAATAAGAATAACTACTTTTACACAGTTTACAGTACAAAGCCGCGGTAGCCTAGTGGTATTTAAAATGCCATGGACCCGTTGGGAATAAATGTATGAACTTAAAATTTTTGAAAACAATAGATTCGTGGACCTCTGGGAATAACCCGGGTAATGGACTGCTGAGACGAGGTCTCGAGTTCGATCCCAGGTTTACCATGGCACACACCAATGACTTTTCGATGCTTTTCGAAGTTATGTGTGTATTTATCGCAGGTTTATAAGTGCCTCGGAGAGCACGTTAAGCCGTCGGTCCCGGTTGCCATATAAACATCTATGGCAGTCGTTACGGGTAGTTGGAGCCCTCAAAAGCCCTCCAACCAGCCTAACTTGGAACTTCGATATCGCCATTGGTCATTAGACCATTGGTTGTGGAGGACAGATGGCAGTCGCTTCACAGTTAGACTGGAAAGCCGACCCCAACTGAGTTGGGAAAAAGGTTCAGGGAATGACACAGTTTACAGTTCAGTACCTACTTGGTTCTATAGCGGCCAAACCCGCTATCCGTCCCATACCCGCCACCGCCTGTGCATTACCGCGGCGCAAATACGATGACTATGGTTCAATGTGAGGTCACATTCCAGACCGAGCCGCCCGTGTGCCGCGCGCTCATATAAGTAGGTGGCACACCAATCGGGCTCTAGGGTTATATTCTATTTTACGATTTTTGTTGAGGTTTCCTGAATTTCACTGATAAAAAAACCCTTGCTGAGTTTCTTCTCAGCTGACCTTTTCGAGGTCACAATAGATTTCAGTTTTAAGTTGAGGTGATTGCCTAGGAATCTTCATGATATTAGAAGAAAGTTTGAATTTTAATAGTTAGGATTGTACGCGGCGCTGCCAATCGGGTGGAGAAGACAACGTAGGTATGTCGAGACATAGCTGTCTGTTTATATGTACCTAATTCAGTACTTTGTTCCTTTCAATCAATATGCAAATTATGTTAGGTCTGGTGATACCACATGTACACAAAGCAAAGATGATAGCCTAACCATCTAATACAATCTATTTATGATTTGAGTCAAGTGGAAGAAGCACCTGTATGTTTTACATATGTGTGAGAACAGTCAATATCAATAACAATAACTCATTTCTTTGAAGTCACATATGTGTGCGTCATCGTTACAGGCGTATTAGTGTATTACGTTTATGTGTGCCAGTGAATTGTGAACGATTGAATATGTGTTAGTGAGTGATTTGCCTGCCATCGAATGGGAAGGTAAATTTCACCAATACAGCACAGGCTCACGTAGTTGAGTGGTATTATAGGCGTAATGGCAATACGAAGGTTGCGAGTTCGAACCGCAGCTATATTGATATAGGCGGTTTGATTAATTAATAGTTTTATTTTAGTTCTTTATTTTGTTAGTGATATTAAAGAACCATACAGTCGACTTTTATACTAAGTGTTCCGTAATCTCAAAAATAATAATAATATGGAAAATAAAACAACATCATTGTTTCAATGATATAATTATAAAATAAGATTGTTCAGTAAATAAATAATTTAGTTGTGTTGTGTCGTAGAACTATTTATATATATTATATTATATATATATATATATATATATACATATATATAGTATATAAAATAGTATATATAGTATATAAAAAATCTCGAGTCACAATGTTTGTAACTAAACTAATTCTAAACAGTTAAACAGATTTTGATAAACATTTTTGCTAAATAGTATTTAGTAGACCTAAGAATAGTCATATACTATTGTGCGGAATAATTGAAATCCAAGCGGGCGTAGCCGAGTGCAATACGTTTAGATTTATACATTAAACATTCTTTATATAATGAATAGGTTATTCAATATTATCCTTCTGGATGTTTAAATCAGACAAGTATGGACGCAGGTAATTAACTTTCAGTAACTAAAGTGTAGTGAATCACCATGTTAACGTTTAGAAATTATACTATATGCAAATATAATGACTTCTCATTTCGTTAACAATAACATCACTCACTTATTTACAGTTCAATTTCTTTATTTCTCAAAATGATGCCACATAATTACCTACATCTTTTAGTTCCTAGGCACTAGTGCGAAGAAATGGCGCAACATATTCCAACTTTTATTATAAATAGTAATAATAGTCATTTATTTGCTTAAATTTGCCTATATATTAGATAGTAAGTATATAGTGGTTTTAATTATTCCAAGTTATCTATACCGGAGTATACCTAAGTATAATTGAAACCACTAAAATACAGACTTACAATGTAAATTAAACAGAGATAATAATAATAAGAGCACCTACTTCAACCAACCCACCAGGACCCATCGAGGACATCCAACCCCAGTACCCTAAAGTAATATGACCACTAGACCTGCACGGTAGAATATTTTTTGGCAATATCGCTCACCTGGTTTTCTCCATAAAATTTTGGGTCCATCCTTGTCTGATTTAAAACATTTTTCGTCACTAAATATTACTATATTGTTGCACCAGTCAAAATTTAAATAGTCCCTGGCAAAACTTAACCTACTTCGACGATGAAGATCCGACATCAAAATTTTTCTTGCTGGTCTGCGACATTTGATCCCAGCCGCCCGAAGATGGTTCCTTACTGTTTGCAATGTAACATGGTGTTTGGTGGTCATAACACGGGCCACCTCTTTATGCAAAGAACACGCATCGGTGTAGGCAAAGGCTTTGGGGCCAGGCTGAAGACAGTCTATGGTGCCTGAATCGCCATATCGGCGCACCCACCGCTGCACAGCTTCCATCTGTAATGAAATTAAAGTAATAAAATTCCTTGTTAAAATTCTGTAAAATTTATCTACTTATATATTTTTGTTCATTATTAGTATTGGAAGAAATAATAGATTATCCAGGATTATAAAATCAAATAACTTCCATAATAATAAATTGCAGAAAATACTACTTACCGATATGTTCAATTTTCGAGATATTTCATGTATTGAAATATTTTGCTATCCAGGATTATAACATCAAATAACTTCCATAATAATAAATTGCAGAAAATACTACTTACCGATATGTTCAATTTTCGAGATATTTCATGTATTGAAATATTTTGCTCATGCAAAGTAATATTAATATGCGCTCTCATAATAGTTGTAAGTTGTTGATTCATTTTTATAAATAAAAAAGTTGTTAATAACCGTGTAGAAAGCACAAAGAATCCAATTGTTGACAGATAAAATTAAAATTATCATGTTATTTTAATCATGAGAATGAGGGTAGCATAAATTCCAATACATACGAGAAACATTCATGCAATTATGTGTGTGCAACAATACTCGCTCAGTAATAATAAAAATACTACTGATTTAAGTTGCTATAAAATTATAACTAAAATATCAATATACTTTTGTGATGTTACCTAAACATTCCCTTAATAGGTAAGTAATTAACATAAAGATATACAAATATTAAAAGTTCAAAAAGTAAAATTCGACTGGGAATCGAACTCAAAACCTTACAATATTTAAACTTTTCAAAAGCGTATCTGTAAACCCCGGGGTCACAAAGGCTTACTAACATGATGTCAAAAACCACGTTCATATACTAGTAATAAGAATTTTACGAGTTATTCTTATTACTGAAGAAAAATGTAAACTGATGATTGAAGATAAATAAATACGAATGGTTTTGAATCAATTGTAATTTGCAAGTGTGTAGGTGTGTGTGAGTGAGGAAACGAGTTATTGTTACACACACATACATGTCGAACACTGGTGACCTTTTCTGCTTGCCAAAATCAATATAAAGATCTGTATAATACTTATATCACTAGACAGGCTATCGTTGTTGTCTTGTGTACCCAGCACCATCTAGCGACAGCAAGAGTAACTACTAAGACACTCCGGATCCTGCATCGCGAAAGTGAAGTTCTCGCACTGATACAATATACATACAACAACCCAACGACCGTTGGGCCGGGGCCCGCCAGATTTGATCACCTTGCCTGGTTGGAGGATCCTCTCTTCCTGTTAGAGGGACATCACATCCCGTTCCTCCACATTAGGTACTAAATGTTGTTCATTATTCTGTTTTTGCACATGACAGAATGAAGTAGAATGATTTAGGATGAAATTTTGTTTGTTTAACTTTTTGACTTAAACGTAGTTAGGTATTTACTAAAAAACATCGTTATTAGTTAACTATAAATGTAAAAATAATAGTTTGCAGTAAATTCAATAATACCATTAACAAACGTAGAAAAGTAGAGACGCTATAGAGAGCGCCTTAAACAAAACCCAGAAAAAATTGAAAAGTACAGAAATAAATAGAGGGAAATAAATCTAAATATAAAAAATAGTGAATAAAATGATGGAGAAAAATCCAATTTTTCTTGAGAAAAGAGAACATCACTATAAAAACAGTTTCACCTACCAGTTACGAAATAACAAGTAAGTACTACTAGCGACATCATTGCAATGTCAAATGTAAAAAAAAACAAAAAAATATATTAGAGTCCTTTATTTCACATAGCCCGAGTTTTTTTACACACCGTCGTCATTCCCACACTAGAGGTGGGTCATCTCCAAGTCGGTGACGATTCAGGGTCCGTCGAGATACGACGAAAATTATATGTTGGGCCACCTTGGCATTCCAGGCTATTCGCTGTCCCCTACATCACCTTCGGCAACTGAAGACCCAAAGACGGCGTGCGTTTTAGTCGGTTCGAGTCCGACATAACCTACCCAACCGGCTCCGGTGGGGAGGGAGACCCTTGGGGATTTTTCGCACGATAAAAAAAAGGCTATTTGCTGTCCAATCAATATCCCAGATAATTTCCATACGAAAAGTAAACGTATACCAAGTGCTATTTTAAATATTAGATTTAGTACAGTAAGGCAGCCCGGCGTCACAGTACAGTTTATTCCAAAAGTCCATACGCTCTTTATCAGCGTGACGGTCCACGGACAGTTGTCGTTCATTCAGCGCCATGTACTCTCCACCCGAGGCGGTGTACGGTGGCCATTGGATCCCTCCCACGTCTGGAGTAGGGTTACTAGAATTAAAGAAAATTTCGTAAGTTGAAGACCTTTAAACGCCTGCCTAATACTGGTATTGAATTTTGGACCCACATGCCTTTTGTGGCAATTTCTGAAGCTCTAAAAAGCTGCTGCGCTGCATCAAAAAAGTAAATCAAAAGCTTCCCTCTTACATCCAAAGTTAATTCTTTGGATTCTGGGGTACGTTTATTATTATATTGGTACGTTAGCTTTTCCGTATCTTGCGTACAAAGAAGTAGGTACCTAAATCAAAGGCTTATATTAAATTCATTAAGAATTATTGTGACAACGGCCGGCAGAGGATCCGGAGCAGTGGCGCACATTGGGACAGAACTTTGTGCAGAAGTGGACTACTAATCTATACTAATAAAAAGATTTGTACCTATGTTTGTATGTTTGTAATGAATAGGCTCAAAAAGCACTGGGCCGATTTAAACAATTCTTTCACCTCTAAAAGGCTACAATATCTAGGAGTAACATAGGCTATATATCATCACGCTACCATACAAGGGAGCGGAGTAATAATCATAAATCTCAATTGATCCGGTAAATTTCTATACATTGGCGCTAATATCGCTAACAATTTCCGATGTCATGACAGCAAGGAAAAGTAGTACGGAGAGGCAAGTAGTGAATCGAGTAGAGTCGTACAACGCGATAATCGACATCCACGCGGGCGGAGCCGCGGGCAACAGCTAGTTGATTAATATTGTTACAGAAACTGTTAAATTCTTTGGCAAGACCCTGAAATTACATCACAAAAATTTAGATGGAGTTGATAACCTAGGTGCCGATTAAGTTCGAAATTGCCAAAAGATAGCTGATTGTTATAAACGAAATCAGTACCTATGGTGAGTTAATAGCATAAACTTACCCAGTTTTTGCTAAACACTTAACACCAATATTTTATTACTTCCAGCGGCTCTGCCTGCGTGAATATCGATAACCGCGACCAATGTGTCCTTTCCAAAGATATCTGTAGATATATCAAACTGAATCAAGTCATCTTCAAAAATGACGAATCTGCATCCTCAAATTCGAACCCAAAATTCCTTCTCACATTTTTTTCTATTACCTACTCATAGTTTCAGAGGCATACAGTTGAAAAATGCACCCTGTGGTTGTTATTTATTGTGCATTCAATAAATAACAACCTTATTGTTTTAACAATTTATGTGTGAATTTATCTTACCATTTTGTACTTACAATAAGTTGATTCTATTTTATCATAAAAAAAATGTAAAACTTATGTACAATTTAATTAACTGATTCAATTCAAAATTAATCTCCTTGAGTGCCGTATGTCATTAGATACTTCATAGAATTTGTTCCTAATTAGCATCTCTAGCAAATGACGTAATAATAGTTATTGCTGGATTTGGTTTGTCAAAAATCCAATGATGCAGTTTTTGTCTTCAAAATTGGACTTGAACCTGCTTTAAGTATTTTTCGCTATTCTTCATAGTTTCTGAGTTGGCCATCGATGCAGTTTATTTTTTTTACCGTAGTAGTAGGTACCTACCGGTCATCCTCATTGGTTCATGGTTCAAGATGGCCGAATAAATTTTATTTGCCTACCTACTTCAAGAATTGCTGCTGCCGTGCAGAGGTGAATCAGCTAACGTGTGTCCTAATGAATCTAAGTTTGCTCTAGGTATTCTTTTTATTGGCAATATGTGTAAGTATATCACCAAATTATTATGTTTTATTTATATTGTGTGCTTACAATTTATTTAATTAAGGGATTATTGTTATTTTTCTATCTATTATTTTATTTTAAGGGGCATGGAGCTTTTGTTTTGTCATCTGCCAACACTTAGGTATATCCTTTTTTATTAGGGTCATATTTACAATATATCACCGATTTTGTTATTAACCCTGAGGGGATTGAATTCGCCATGCACTTGGTAGGCGTCTCCAGTGTCTTTAAGATCTTCTATTGCTAACTTTATATCGGGCCTGTTAAATGATACACACGTATGCTGAACTAGACTTTATTCTTGAATTTCAACACAACTGGTAAAACTAATATTGTAGGTACAGAAAATGAGCCGGGGGCCGACCTCTATTGGTTCGCACTGGGAGACGCCTCGCAAGCGTGGCATCACACGCTATCATTTTGCATTTTCCAGCATTTTAGTGTTAAGGTCTTCTGACCGCAGGTGCCGGAAATTATTATCGTCATCATCCTTACGTTAATCCCGGTCGCATCCGATGCTATCAGCTCGAGGTCCGCGCTTTTTGCCAGTTGAACTACGTTGCGGCTGAACCTCGATATTTTTCGTGTAACAATCGCTACCTGGCCTCTACAACCTATAGATATAGGCGGTATCGAAGAATTGCTGCTAGACCAGTTGCTGAACTTTTTAGGGCTCCACCAACTACCTCCCTGAAACGGCGTCCATAGATGTTCGTATGACAACTGGGGCCGACGGCTTATCGTGCTCTCCGAGACACGACCAGACCAGTGCAAATAGCCATGTTCATGCATAGGTACAAATATTTGCACTGAGCGGGGATCGAACCCGCGCCTACTGCGTAGCAGTCGCGTTCACTACCGCCACGTCACAGAGGCTGTATTTGTTGAAGAGTTGTTCACGATGAAATAAATAGGTGATAGTGGTTTTCCAATCTAACTTGCGTCTGTGGAGGAACGGGATGTGATGTCCTTCCAACACAAAGGGAGGATCCTCCGACCAGGCAAGGTGATCACGCCTGGCGGGCCGCGGCCCAACGGTAGTCGTTGGGTTGTTTGTATTGTGTTATATTGTACCAGCGCGAGAAATTCACATTCGCGATTCAGGATCCAGAGTGTCGTAGTAGTTACTCTTGCTGTCGCTAGATGGCGCTGGGTACATGTGGTATCGCCACGTCTTTGGCGATCTTATGATCGCCAAAGACGTGGCGTGACGTTATCGTCATAAATTGTTTCTGGATTCATTGACTTACTCTGATACATAGGTACCTATTGGGAGCTAGAATCCATCAACTATGGTTAGCAAAACCCGGTTATTTACGCGATCATAATAGTAAATACAATGACTTACTTTTTGATTTGCTGACAAGCTGACTGTGTTTGTGACCACGGCTAGTGCAATTCAACCGAAAAGTCAAGCATTTTGTTCGATTTTTTTTAGGCTAAGGTACACAGTCCCATAAGTATTTGAAATTTTGCAGCTGACGAATAAAAAAGAGAGATACAAAAAAAAGTAAGGTTTTAACTTAATTTATGTACCTACTTATTGACAAATTGAGAGGTGTAGGTACTCTTTACGAAAATTGCTATCTTATTATTTTTTAGTTATTGTGGTCGACCTTCGACCAATGGGCGACCGCTAGTTACTATTTTATGAGTTTATATTATATTTGTATTTACTTAATACAAAAAGTAAACATACTTTCAAGTTATGTTTCAATCGAAGAGTAGGTACGTACAAAATTATATCAAAAAAGGCTTATATTTTCTACAGTAAATAATATAATATAATAATAATAAATCATTTATTTTGGACCATGGTCCATAACATGTTAGTAACAATAATCTTAAAGCTAGTATTAGTAACAATATATTAAATACATCATTTGGGACTGTCACAAAAGGATACTGTCTACATAGCGTCCAGCGCCCCAGCATCGGACAGCCCCATTTATCCCAAGTGAAGATTTAAGAAGCTGTGTGGGCTGCTCCGTATTCTCCGGACGAAGGACCTGACGACCTCCGTGACGTGGCGGTAGTGAACGCAACTGCTACTCAGGAGGTGCAGGTTCGATTCCCGCTCAGTGCAAATCTTTGTGTGCTTGAATATAAATATTTGCATTGGTCTGGGTGTTTCTATGTATAACATGTATGTATTTACAAAAAAAAATGTATCTAAGTATGTTTATCAGCATTCTAGAACCCGTAACACAAGCTAGTTAAACTATGCTTACCATGGGTCTAGGTGACGTTGTGTGGATTGTCCTAGAATATATATTTATTTATTATGCCTTCACGTAGATTCAATCCACAGACTGCACTTTTTTTTCTTTTTAAAAGAATATTAGCAACCGAAGTTACTAATATTCCCTTTAACCCCTCCAGCTAAGCTCAATGGCTTGTGTTAGGAGTGGGTTCACGTCGGTAGTGTAATGGCCAGGATTCGAACCCGGAACCTCTCGGTCGTAAGGCCAACACCTTAACCACTAAGCTACCGCCGCTTATTATACACGTAGACGATGACGATGCAAGCCTACTGCCAGATATTACTCTTCAGGAGACTATACTAGGTAGGGTTTTCGCTTGGCAACACTGAAGTATTGCCAGCAGCGAAGCCTGAGCTGTTAATTGTCAGGATGTACTTGGTGTTGTGTAGGTTCCTACGGCTCCGATAGTACATCAAATATTAGATTTAGTACAGTAAGGCAGCCCGGCGTCACAGTACAGTTTATTCCAAAAGTCCATACGCTCTTTATCAGCGTGACGGTCCACGGACAGTTGTCGTTCATTCAGCGCCATGTACTCTCCACCCGAGGCGGTGTACGGTGGCCATTGGATCCCTCCCACGTCTGGTGTAGGGTTACTGGAATGACCAAACAGCGCTCCATTAGTATTTGATAGTTAGAAAATATATTAAACAGAGGTAACCATTCACTTACGGTTTAAAATCTCAACTAGAGCAATAGTGAAATAATACTAATAATAGTCATAGAAAGGAATGCCAAACTGCACGCCGTCAAACGGCTTTTAAACTGAGGAGATCATGTGCAATATTTCGCCAGTGCAAAGAACAAACCTCGCCACGGGCTTCGCCTATATAAGATATAAGATGCCCCGTGCATCTTCGGCAGCTCGAGTGTAGCGTCTTTCGTGTTGCAAACGTCCATAGGCTACGGTGATCATTTTCCATGGTGGGTCGTGTGCTGTGTGTTTGCCAATTAAGTGGTAAAAAAACATTGCAGTAATATTTTACTATTGCTATCATTGGGATTGTCAAATATAATATATTTTGTAATGGATTTCCGCCATGTAATACCTACTTCAATATCCTACTTAATAACCACTGATATTTAATTTACCACATAGATTATTTTTTCAAGCTATCCTAAGATGGTGTAAAGAGAGTTATCATTTTCATCCTTGAGATTATCAAATGTTTATCGTTTCGTGTGCCGAAATAATGTAGTTACCTACACTAATAATAGAGCTATAAAACGTGTAGATAAATAACTAGTAATAATATTGATACTATTATCAACTCATTCACAGCTGCTACATGTTCTTGATATTGTAGACTTAACCGACTTTAACTAAACCACTGGACACACAAGAATTTGGAGGCCTTTTTCTATATTTTAGAGTTCTATATTTTTCTTAAGCAGATGTGCGAGAAATTAGTCTTCCTTTCGGGGGAGGGCCGCTCTGAGATGGTGGGCCCTAGGCACATGCCTCGAGTATGGTAAAGACGGTATTAACTATTAATTGTAAATAAAATGCAGGAGTAACCTTTGCCTCGCGTCCTTTGTCTCTCCTCATTTCATAGGTTACAAATGGCTGACCATGCTATCAACGCTAGACTCTAGTAAGAAGTAAGGTTAGAGTCAAGAAGCTTTGGCTTAACGTCGCTGCAGAAGACAGTCAATGTCTTTCTTCTTCTTCTTAAAGTCAATGGCTGTGGTAAATCCGGTTTTATTAAATCTCGTTAGCCCAATAGTTGGCTACAGCAATAGCGTTTTCTGTTGCTCTACAGAGGTCATCAAATGTCTAACTTATATTCAGGGTCGTACGATACAAAGTGGATGAGTAACCGCCAGAAGGTGGACTCTAAACTTCGAAGTCATAGCCTCAGATACAATCGGGGTTAAGAAAATTACTTAGTGATACACGCCCATAAGTTTAGTCCATACTTGACTAAGTGAAGTCTAACGAATGCAATATTTAGAGCAACAGAATAGGAACCGAATGGTGATGTCATGTATCAGGTTAAAGGTGAACGCAGACTTGGCCGCACCGCACGCACAGCATTCGCTGCAGTCATCGCATTTTTAATGGCCTCACACATCCGTCCACGATGCAGTCATCGCAGTCGTTACTGTCGCCGCACGCAACGTACTCAATGTTTTCTATGAAGTTCTATGCATAACCGCTTGCACTGTGCCAACCGCAGCGTGCGATGCGCGCAGACTGACGATACAGGACAACGTTGGTGACGTCTTTAGTTGTTGTTTGGGGAATTCGGCCGCTTCAGGTAGACTGCGGTGACTGCGTTGCGAGTAGGTATGCTAAATTGCATGGAACTTCATAATATAAAGAATTCAGCGTGCTGGTACTGCAGTACGTCCGGTGTGGCTAAGAGAGATAAATTAAATTCTATTTTCTCTCCCAATTCATCTGCTAAAGACATTTATAAACATTACAGAAATAACGTAAACTTACCCAGTTTTGACGAAATCAGTCCAAAACTTCGTCAACTGATACACAATCTTCTGCAATTTCTCATCTTCTTGATAATAGTCTGCAATAATCATACTGTTGAACAGATAGAATAAATCATCCGCATGACAAGCACCTTTCACATTAAGTCCTATTAAAGCCTTCAAAATATTCAATTTTGTCTGATAATCGAACCTGTAAAAATAAACAGGGGCATACTTATGGTAGAAATAGCTGAACCTGTGTGTCTGGTAGGAGAAATGCAAGTCTGATTGCAGATCTGTGATAGCAGCAATCATCTTACTGTCAAAGTCTTTGCCTCCAAAGTAAAACTTCTTAACGCGCTGTCCAAATTCTTTTAACTTTTCTTCTGAAACATTGAGCATAATTTCTCTAGGTACTAGAAATGATGGGTCTTCATTAAGAACCTTCTCTTTCTTAAGTGAATCTGGTACTATCAGTACACCTTCTGCTGAATTGTAACCAATTAATAACGGTACTTTGTGTATTTTTCCTTTAAGTAACATATCTGTAGCATTCTCAGTCAAAAACGGTTCAACACCTTCAAATTTCTTTTCAACTACAGGTGTGAAAAAAATAGATAGACCTCTGAAATTTTCTCCAGGGGCTCTTGTTTTCCTGGTTGCGCCAGCGAAATCTATTGCAGGAACACTTTGTAAGAACTCCAAGAGTTCATTTACATCCTTTGTTTCTTTACCTAAATATTTACCCAGTCTAAACGCTCTTTCAACGCTTCTATGCCCCGTCGCCCAATCTTGCAAAGCCACTCCACTCTGTGCTATCGCTTTATGGAACAATCCCTTTGACATTGGCGATAACATATGGTACGTCACTGACGCAGCTCCGGCACTCTCACCCATTATGGTAACATTATCTGGATCTCCTCCGAACTTAGATATGTTGTCTTTAACCCAACGCAAAGCCACAACTTGATCTTTAATGCCAGCATTTCCGGGAACTTCAGGTGTTTCCAGACAAAGAAATCCTAATACTTCAAGCCTGAAGTTTATTGTGACTAGTATGACGTTATGTTGTAATAGAAATTCTGGTCCATATGTAGTGGAGTCTCCTGACCCTGACATGAAAGCACCTCCATGAATGTAAACTATTACAGGCGTTTTAGAACTAGGTTCTAACGATCTTGTATACACATTCAAGAATAAACAGTCTTCATTTCCTTCTATACGCTCAGTTGTGTTCATATCATATTGAGGGCATACGGGTCCATGCTCTAATGCATCACGTATTCCTTCCCAAGGTTCTACTGGTAATGGCGCCTTAAACAAATTTTAGAAATATTGCAGTTGTTCTTAGGGTGGATATGACATTTCAATATTTAGATTTTATTTACTTACTTTGAATCTTAATTTTCCTACAGGTGGTTGAGCATAAGGAATGCCTTTAAAGCTGTAGTATGGTGACCCATCCAGGAGACTGCTAATAGATCCTTTTAATTTACCTTGTGTCACAGCTACTATAGGATTTTTCTGGAAATTTAATAATTTCCTAATAATTAACTAGTTATGTAGATATGTGCCGCAGTAGTGACTGGTAGCAATTAGGCAAGCTGTTTAGGTACAGTCTGATAATAGTTTGGCAATATAGTTTGACAATATTTAATTAAGTTTACCTACATAATGGATAATACTTTGATAAAATTTCCATTGAATCTTTATCAAAACCCTATGAAATCTTTAAGATTGGTAAGTAAGTAATGGCAGGTTCAGGAAATTCATCATTTTCTTCACTATTTCATTTTTTATTTAAGATAAATATGACAAAATATCTTATATAGAAATAAAATTCAGAAGTATTGTTTTTTGAGTTTGATTTTTAAAGTTTGAAGTTCATAAAACACCGGCAAGTCCAAAGGTTGAAATCGTTATGTTCTGTTTACAAAACTTCTTACCATTCTCTCGTTAGAGAAGTGCTTCAGACTAAGGCTAAGTTTAGAACGAAGCAAATACTTCTCAACCGTCTTAAATAGAAACATTGTAGTATTTTACTTCAGGAAAATAATTAGTATTTACACATTATCAAACAGTCAAGAACTTGTGACGTGCTTCCCTCCATAAGAGTTTAGAAAGTTATCTGCAGATAACACTTATTATCTGTTGGAAACAAAAACTTATGCAGGTAGGTATAACACAAACACTTGCTCTACTGATATTTTGGTTATTGACACTGACACTGTTGACAGCGAACTTTATATATTTCTTTTTTACAACTTATTTTACGGCCGTGGATACAAGTCTTTAAAAGCCTAATCTTCTTTTATTTTGAAATAAAACACTTTAGTCACTAATCTGGTTGGCATGATTGATGATGATGATGATGACGATGACGGATGATAACTGCCCCAGTAAAGTAGTGGAGACTTTACTAGAAGCTTTTCTAAGGAAGATTTTGACAACGACACGAAAAATTAAACGAGCGAATTAAAATTTTGCGATGCATCGTCTTCAAATGACTTTATGTAATCATTATACTAGATAACTACCTATCTTATCTACTACAGAACTTGGCATAACTTAGTCATTTACTTAGTTACTAAAGCGTTTTTAATACAACATAATAAAAGATTCACGATATTTATACAATTTGCAATACAATCTTGTGTTCGGTCGAGTTATTCGACTTCTAAAAACATAACAGTCAAGAACTTTAGAATCAAGGAACCTCCCAGGTTTATTTTATTTTTATTTTAAAGTTTCTCTGGTAATGAGCAGATTTCCAATAGGTATAGGTACCTAATCGTATCGGTAATGCTTTTGGAACTTTTTTAACTTGCATTTCAGAGACCAATTTAGTACCTACCTATGTGGCAAGAAAGAACTGACCGAATGTCTTTATCAAGTCTTTATTTGATTAATTGCTGTTTCTGAAACGTTGAAATTTGTTTGTATGTAAAATTGTAACCTAAATGTAGATGTAAAGACCATAATCTTTGTATTAAGTAGTACGTAACTAATATTCAATATGCGGTCACGGTGTGCTGTTCATACCTGTGGAAACCAAGGAAAATATTTGATTCCACTAGATATTACTTACACTACGAAATCAATGGATTAGGGCTTTAAGATTGGACGTGGACTAGACTGGTCGTCAGCTGAAAAAGTATGCATACATATCCTCCGAAAACCGAAGAACATTTTATTCCATAAATTAGGAAACACTTGATGTGACACCACACTCTATACTCTATCTAATGTAGGATGATAATTTTGACAGTTTACGTCTATGAAGTAACGTATCTTTATAAACAAATTAAGACCTCTACAATTATCGTAATTCATAGACAAGTACCGCCCACTTGTCGTAGAGAAGCGCCTTGCAAGAATACAGTATACTTGACTGTAGACAAACGAATCGAATAAATCGAACATAATCTAATAATTTATGAAAATATTTTTATGTTTAAGTACTTATCTACTACAATTTCGGTAATATAATTAGCTAGGTATAATATAAAACATAAATATCATACTGTAAAATGATTTTGATTTTGATTTTATTTTTTGAGCAGCTATAGCAATTATCAATCTGTCTTTGCAGTACAGTGCAGTTAGGTAATGCCGCGCAGCTCTAATGAAGTGTCACCTTAAGTAAACAAATAATTATAAAATTATATTACTATAAGTACATAAAATAATAAGAAATACTTCTTTTACTTTTTATGTAACATCGATACCATATTCTACGGGAACGATAATCGAATATCGAATAGATTCATTTACAATTGTACTGTATGGGGTACCCTACTTAGAGCTGTCAAAATTATCATCCTATATTTGACAAAGTATACATACCAAAAGTACCGACTGCGCCATCTAGCGCATCTTTAGAAAAGCTAATATAGAAAACTGCTCATTAAAAAGTAACGTGAGATTTTCGAAGTTTAATGCTGCTGAACAAAGAGTCATTTAGGTTTGGTCACACCGCTGTTGTGTCTTGCCAGCATGTGCCATTAACACCATAATGGTTGTACCATAACAAACTTCCCAGTTGAAAGTAGTAAGCTGCCCGCAATTTCCCTAAAACAATGGCAAAAGGTGAGAATATTGGTAAACATTCTACGTTTTGTAATGTAATTATTTGCCTACTTATTTAGAAGTGGTGAAAAATTAAATAGTTTCATAGGTACGTATGTATGGCCGAGTAAAAATAGGGCCACTTAGGGTCATGTTAAAAAACGACAACCTCTATGGCTTGGCGGTAGAACGTTCGTGTCGTCTGGTACGTCATCATCGCGGAGGCATTGTTCGATTTCTGTTCAGGGCCCCATAATTCTTATTGCCAAACCATTTCGTAACTACGTGCATTCGCAAGACTCGAAACACATAAGTTTGATCTAAGTTTACAGCAGTTTGTTTATCCAATAAATTGTAATCCACCAACTCGAAGTCAGTGAGAATAACGCCCTGGCACACATAACATAACATAAACTCACGCCTATATCCCCGAAGGGGTAGGCAGAGGTGCTAGCACCTGTCAGTTTATGTTTAGGTCCCAATGTAATAGGTGGTGAGCCTATTGCCATTAACCGGGCACTTATAAACCTGCTACAAATACACACATAACTTCGAAAAGCATCGAAAAGTCATTGATGTGTGCCATGGTAAAATCTGGGATCGAACCCGAGACTTCGTCCCAGCAGTCCCTTACCCATACCACTAGGCTACCTTGGGGAAAGATTTAAAACTAAGTAGACCAATTTATGGCAGTCGTCCCACTGCCAGTAACGTGTAATTATCGGTATTTTCTAGTTCAAGAAACGTACAATACAGTGATGTTCGCTTGGCTGTCAGCACAGACTAATATGGCTGTCAGAAATGAAACCGCCGAGAGACCAACTAGCAGTTATTTGGGTATCTACAGCGAGGGACTGGTGTTACTAACCGCTCATAACACTCGTTAAATAGCCCTTAGCCCAGCGACCAAACTATCGGAACAATACATTCACATCTCGATGCTCGCCAGCTCATTGTCGACGATGGAACTAGTAGCTACCTATAATATGAATTCGAGCCTATTCCTATAAATGTTAGCCAGGGCTATGTTATATGTGCTTCATACATACATGTGATTTTATTGAAAATGTTGGTACCTAACCACGGTAGGTACCTATCTAACCACTTTTCATTAGGTGGCCCGTGTGCTTGTCTGCTGCATTGTTGTATAAAGAAATATCAGAAATAAGTAGGGATCGTAAAACACAATAATTTAAGCCTCTAGCAATAATAATAGTCAGCATTTTTATAATAAATCATCATCTTTATAGATGACATAGAACGCTACATTTCCAATGAAGCCGCTACGTGGCGCTAGTAATCGCATAAAGCGCGCAATATTAAAATACAACCGCGCGCGCGAAATTCAAACGGTAGTCGAGGCGTTCCACTATCCTAAAATGCAAATCATGTTATTGATTATTATACACATTTCAGGTGAATAAATATCATAATATTTATGATAAAATGACCCTCCATTTGAACAACAAAAATCGCCAGTGTAAATTTGATGACGAGATATCAACGCGAAAATTCACCAATAGAAATTGCTGTTTCGGTCTACCTGCTAGCTTATCAGGGTACACACTTCACTCACCTTCAATGTAAATAAGGATTAGCACGATTATCAGTTATATTGTAGCCAGGAATTATTTTAGAACGAGTTTTACGAGGTACAGGCGTTGCATTCGACAATTGTGCAAACAAGTGGTTTTTTTGCGATTATTTGTATAACAGATAATTATTTTAGGTACAATAATATTATTTTTGTATAGTTTTGTTTTATTTTTACAATTTTGTGCGTAAAAAATAACTTGGCTTCATGAAAGGCGCGCGCCGCAAAGAGTTTCGCTGCGTCTACGCGTCGCTCTGGCCGCGTTTTTGCAGAAGTTCAATAACTTTTCATATTTAAATATAATAAATATGTAAAGATATAATCTTTGTTATTATAATTTATACGGGTACAAATAAAAATTTCATTGAAAATTAACATTTTGACGGTCGAGGGAACGAAATGTTTTATCCCATACCTCGATTAGAATTCTCATTGTGACAGTCTGAGTGAATTTTCCCATTTTATTTTTGTATTTGTCTTGTAGGTATAGGTATAGAACTTTGATGAGTTGGTAATATTAAAATGAAACATGTATGGGTGTATATAAAAATCCTTAAATAGGTATATTCAAATATTTATTAAAAACATTAGCTGCTGTTCCGGATAATTCCGGAGAGTGGGGTATCTCGAGTACTATAGGAATAGAATAAGTTATATATATATATAATAGAATAGAATAGGTTCCGTGACAGACAAACTTGTGTCATTGGAAAAATAAATTGAAAGGTTCTGAACGAGGCAAAATAATTACGTATTAAAATTTTGAAAGAATTTAAAATCGAAGTTTGAAATTTATGTACCAATTCCACATGTCTCCAACAGTAGATAAGCAAACACTATAAACTGCGTAGAGAGAGAGAAAGAAAAATAAAAATAAAACTGACAGAGACAAAAAAGTGAAAAAAAAACACGAATTATAAAAATTCTACCACAACCTACTCGAATTTCTCTAAGATGTATAATAAACTAAGTAGATAAAAAAACATAATTTATAATTATTTACATAATATATTCAAAACGCAATGATGGTAATATTTTTTATGAGCTTACAAAATATATTTAACACTTTTTTAATATCTACTGAAGGGACATCTTGTAATTAAACATGTACTACTTTATAGACATAAGAAGCTATTATTCGAAGATTAATCACGGCACCAATATATTTGTTCTGTAGTAGCTGTCGCAGTTGTTCATGAAACAATATAACATTCAATAGCAATAGCAGTATGCCATGCCATAGCAGAAGAAGTATACCATGCAATAGAAGACAAAAACAATAAAGATATAGAAGAAATAGAAGACACTGAAATAACATAACATAAACTCACGCCTGTATTCCCGAAGGGATAGGCATAGGTGCTAGCACCCACATTTAGACCGATTATGTTTAGGTCCCAATGTAATAGGTGGCGAGCCTATTGCCATTATCCGGGCACTTATAAATCTGCAATAACACACATAACTTCGAAAAGCATCGAAAAGTCATTGGTGTGTCTCATGGTAGAACCTGGGATCGAACCCGAGACCTCGTCTCAGCAGTCCATTACACATACCACTAGGCTACCGCGGCAACTGAATTGACTGGAGTGACTGAAATATTGATGTGTGATTTATCAATTACCGCGAAAGTAATTACCTACCTACTTAGAATAGTCATCAATATTATGCAGTTTATATTATTTAACCATATAAAGAAAAAGAGGTGGTGTATTTGGGGTTTTATTTATTATTACCTTGATTCTACATAGTGCGGTAGCTTTTCTTGTTGCTGTAGGTACCTAGGTACTGTTACTAAAAGCAACATTTGGTTTTGAGAATTGAAATACCATAAACATTTGAAAATTGGCGAAAAGTCTTGTAATTGAACCAATGAAACACCACACATTAATATGTGCTTTCCGTAAGCCTTCAATAAGTCAGGGGTGTATAACGCAACAGCAAAGATAGGTAGGTGTAATCATAAAATGATAAAATGCACATATAAAGTGATATTCAAACAATAATATTCAAAAAACTAGTAGCAAGTAAAATTAATGAAAAAACGTTATTATTTGCAAAACAATCCAAAACTAATCGCAGTATGCCACAATTGAAAATACAACTGGCACGAAATTGGAGTCGTACAAAAAAAAAGTAATAATGCAAAAAATATTAAAACCACTATCTACAACATCTGGACTACAGAATGACATTCTCACGGTTTTATCAACAATTGTTCAGTATATTCTAATTACTTATTCTTTGGGGGTTCATAGTTTCTATCATATAAAGATTTGTTTGTTCTTGCTGTTATAAGGACTTTGTTTATTATTATTAATATTGGATATAACCAATATTAGTGTCGAATTTTGACGTCTAGTCAGTGGTGTGTCAAGATAATGTCAAACCGCTGTATCTATATGATATGCTTATTGCTTAATAGGGCAACAAAATGAATGACACGTTGCTTTCGACGATGCGCTTTAATTACATTCTATAGAAGCAACAGTGAACAGGGTTATGAATTTAGTGCTTCACGCATTGGAAAATTCCAAAAAAAAACTTCTAAAATAGCCCTTTTCATTATGTAGTATAAATTATTTTTATTTGCCAAAAATACATAGCAGTAAATTTAAAAAAAAATTGAAAATAATTAACTTTATAAAATTTATTTTACGTCATTTTAACTTGTAACTTTATTCTTTTTTTTTCTGTTAAAACATACCTACATTCAGCTGAATAGAGAACCCTTTTAGCGAACGTTTAGTTTTCTAAAAAGACTTGCACCGTCATTATTTACAACCCTTTGAGATAAACCCTTAACAACAAACCTTTTTAACATTTTAAAACGGTGGCTAACAATGGGTGATGTATTGAATTTTTTTCTACCAGCTAGGATTATGCAACTCTTCTGTATAAATGTTTTAATATTTAAAAGATTAGCGTCATGTTATTACGTTCTAGTGTAAGTAAATATTTTTTGGATTAAAATGTTTTTATTTGAAGAATGTTTGTTTAAGAGTAATATTAGCATTATTAGCTATCGCCTACATTATTTACAAAATTTTTGGAATACAATTTGCATTACAATAATCTACAACTTTCTACTATGACAATATTTTTAAAGAAGCTTTGAAAAGTATCTTTAATAAGTAAAATACATCTCTCGTAAAATGTCTGGAGTGGTTTCCATAAAATTATTCTCTTTACTTTTTTATTACTGTAGTTAAGTATTAAGTTTTACTATATATACTTATGATGATGATATGAATACAGTTATATTTAAATATATTTAATTGACAATTACATTAATATTTTTAATGTTAAATTTACGATTTTAGACTGCACTAAGTTGGCAACAAGCGAATAATTATCACAGCATCGCAGTGACGGGTTAAGTCCGCAGAATTATGCTCGGTGGCGAGCCATGTTTGGTACTACAAGGGGCACGTATTGGGGTTGTATGGTACTAGACAGTAGTGATGTTACTGTATCGATATTAATAGGTCTTAATAAAAAATTCTCTTTGTTGCTTTGAAATGTGACGAACATAAATGGTAAATAAATATAACTTGTGCAAAAGTTACTGATAGGACAGCCTAGTTTTAGAGTCAGCGCTACATTAAATGGTAAAACCAAAGCTCAAAATCATGTGTCATGATATAATTATATTTGTATGTAGGTACATTGAGTTGTTGTTGTTGTCTCATTGAGTCTTCACAAAGGCTTTGGCCACCTTGCCTGAACTGCCACCGGCATGAAGTTGTAGAGTAGTTGTAAATCGCCCGCCGGACCACCAGTAGGTACTATTAGACTGTACCATTAATCGGCGTATTTAATGCCTTTTCCTCAAGCTGGCGTCTTCTGCGGCCGCAGGCGGAGAGTGAACGGTGCAATCAAGACTACTGGCGGTTACTGTGCTGACACACGTTGCGTCCCAATTTTTTTTTTAGTAATAAGGACCTGTTTCAACTATTTGAACCGAAAATATGGTAAAAATAGAATTTGTATTCTATCTACGAAAATTAAAACGATTTGTTCGCTTGTAATATATTTTAGTGAGATAACTACATCAATGAATATCTGCTGTGGCTTTTAATTATTTTACCTGATAAATTGTACCACATATCGATATCACAACCCCATCCCTAAAATCACTATATTAACCCTTCAGAAGCGTACACATGTAGGAACATTAATGCATTCATGAGCTCTCGAGCGTGGCGACTCCAAAGTAACTAAAGTACACCCCCTAACGTTCACTTTTTATTTATTATTTTAAACGGCACAGCTATAATTTTGAGATCACAGGGTCGTTAGTGAGATTTAAGGCCACCTGTAAGCTTTGATTCTTTTTAATGAATACGTTCATCCTCTTCATCCTATTTTGCATTGTTCACTAATCTTGATTTGCATTAAAAATTAATACTTTGGAGCGAAGACTTTCCTCTCTTGCAAATTCTCCTCGTGCTGATGATGAAACATAACATAAACGCACGTCTATATCCCGTAAGGGGTAGGTAGAGGTGCTAGCACCCACATTTCGTCAGTTTATGTTTACGTCGCAATGTAATAGGTGGCGAGCCTATTGCCATTAACCTGGCACTTATAAACCTGCGATAAATACACATATACTTAACTTCGAAAAGCATCTAAAAGTCATTGGTGTGTGCCATGGGAAAACCTGGGATCGAACTCGAGCCCTCGTTTCAGCAGTCCATTACCCATACCACTAGGCTACCGCGGCTTATGATGATGAATTTAGAGTAAAACTTGCGCTAGAACCTCGTCTGTTATTTGGCAGTTTTAGGTGTCGGTTCTAACTACCTACCTAAGCAGGCAAATGTAAAAATTGAAATAGAGCCTAGGCAAATATTTGCATGCCATAGAATGGTTGATGTGCTGAACTGTATTAATCTTATGTAACATCATGTTTGACCATATTTGTGCAAATAAATGAATAAAAAAAATTGTGCAAAACTTTGCTTATTTTAGCTCTAGCTTAAAATTAAACTAGCTGACCCGCGCGACTTTGTTTGCGTCACCCCGTTTTTGCAACATTTTTCATTCCTGCTCCGCACCTGTTATTCGTAGCATGATGTTATATACATATAAACCTTCCTCTTTAACCATTCTATCTATTGAAACAAACCGCATCAAAATCCGTTGCGTAGTTCTAAAGATTTAAGCATACAAAGGGACAAGAAAAATAGGGACAGAAAACGCGACTTTATTTTATACTTACTATGTAGTGATTTACTTTTAATGATCTAAATTGATTTGACTATCCTGTTTATTATTTGTTCCGATGGGACTCAAACCCATGATCTTACCCTTACAGGAAGAATGCTCTAACCACTGAGTCACGTTTTAAAATTCACCAAAGAAAATACATTTATCTTGGTGGCAGCCGTTTGTAATAGCTAGCATATTAATTGCTTTAAAAATAAGAAAAATCATTCCAGGAGAGCCTTGGTGCAAGACATATGCCAGAGATATACCTCATCCTCGGCAACTGATGGCTTGAGACAGCCGTTCGGTTTTGACAGTTCGCTTCTGACATAACCGTCCACGTTGATTTCGGCGAGAGTTATCCGTGGGGATTTATAAGAAAAAAAGGAGAGCCTTCCTTACCTCATCTTTTTGCATATCTTTTTCTCTTTTTATTTCTTTCTAATATTGCGAAAATATCTTACTTGTCCTCTCTCTTGTAACTCCTTAATATATACCACTACAAGTATATTTACTTATATAGGTATGTACTCATATATATATTTTCCTAACCCTTTGAATGCTGACCGTGACGCACTTTGCTGATTTTTAACAAGGAATTGTAACGGTAACATTTGGTGTTAAAATGTTGCTTTGTGTTGTCGTTTATCAACCAATCACCCGTAAACTGTGTGACGAATCAGGGTTAAACTGTTGATATAGTAGAAAATCAAATACTTTATCGATTCGAAATAATAACTTTTATTTCGGGGCGATCAATGTCATCATATTGAATAAGAACTGGAATAAAGTTTAATGCCTGAAAATAATAGTATGACAAAGCAAAATTATTTTCAGTTTGAGTTTAAATGAATTAACTACCTATCTATCTATCTATAAATTATAATTTTTAATGTTCTATACGACTACCATGTATAAAACCACTTTACCTGGAAAATAAAACCTGAGAAACCTTTTCTATTTCAAAAAAAATTGCAAATCGCAAAAAAACTGTAACAAATATGTATGATGTCCGAAATCCTACACAAACATTATTTTTATTACACCGAAACGTGTGACTGATCAAATATTTATGTTATTTATTGTATGTCAATATCGACAAAGGGTTTGACTATAAAAAAACGGCACAGTTTGCTCGCACCATTAAACTATTAAATAAATTAAAGCGAAGCCATTGCAAGGTGCCAGATTAACTACGTTATAGCGTTTTGGTGCTATTTTATTTCGTAACGTTACAGGCACGGAGCAGTTGAAGGGTTGAATGGAAGATTATATTTTTTGGGTTATACCAAGATACATAATTTTTATTTTTATTTTAGTGCTATGTGTGCTTGTGAAATAGCTATTATTTTTTTTTGTTTATATATTAAAACCTTTACAAAATTGAAAGTCAACCAATCAACAAGTTCTTTTTTATGGCACATCAATTTGACTTCACCTCGCCTGATGTTAAGCTGTCAGTCTCATGAAAGAAGGTCACCATTGCAAAAATGTACAGTGCTACAATGGTGGCGTTCAGCTTGACGACCTCAACAGATGGTTTTTCAAGACCCGCTTAAAGGAGCCGGGACTGTAGGAAGAAGGAAACATGTGCGCCGGTAAGGAATTCCAAGACTTAACGGTTCTTAATGATTCAAGTTCAATGAATAAACCTACGATAGTCAGCAAGATTGTGAAGTGAACAGTCACTCTCGCAAAGTTCAAAATTAACTGAAGAAAGTAGTTATAGGGTAACGGGTCTTGGACTGTGAAGTGTCTGTGTATTAAGGGACTTGGTTGGTCTTGGATCGAACTGATGACTGGGAACAAAATGTTTTAGAATACCTACCATGAAACAATTGTCATTAACATACGGCGTAGCGGTAGACCACTCCGTTGCTACGTCAGATATTGTGGGTTTGATTTCCACACCATACAAATTTTTGTATCGATATTGGTTTGAGTATTTATGTTCCTATAATAGATCATACCTACATGTTTAAAAGAGGAAAATCTAAGGATTTGTTATTTATATTTTATGACAGCATTTGAGAATAATATTACAACCTAGTTTCACTCTATAGCTCTGTATATCACTCAAAACTAATTGTATTATTAAAACAATCTATATGTACACTAATATTATAAAGAGAAAAACAATGTATTTGTGTGTACTTTGTAATGAATTAACTCAATAACTACCTACTGTGCCAAATGTCCGACATATTTCGCAGATTCTCTGGATGCAAAGTTTTCAAATAAAATTAGGATCTATATAAATTTTAATGTGCGTTATTGTCAATTTAGTGTCATTAATGCAAAATTAAAATGGTTATAATAGGTTACAATCTATTTATGCAGTTGTGATTAAAATAAAATAATAAAACTCGTACACCGACACTTCAAGTAGTGGGAGTGGCCTGTCTCGTCCTATGGGACCCCATTGTCCTATCAATCCCCATATAACTCAGCCCATAGCGTCCCTGCCCCCAGTGCACCACCGACGCACGCGCGGCACGCACTGTGCGCCAAATCCCTCTAGTCATGGACAAAAACAAATAGTACAATATTTATTTTTGAATTTAAAAAGTAATATTTAAAATTAGAATATTTTTTAGTGTTGTGAATGTGTTTGAAAGTGAACGTTTTGTTTTTGAAGATATTTTAAAAGGTGAGGAATTGTTTAGGTAAACTTTTTTTATGAGGACGATATATTATATTATGTTTCTTGTGGTAGTGGTACCGGAGAAAGAATATCACCACCCTTTCTCATCCGAAGGGTATTTTAAGGAGCAAATATTTGTATGTATGAATATGGTTATTCGCACTGGTCTGGTCGTGTCTCAGGGAGCCGTCGCCGTCAGTCCCGGTTGCCATTCGAACGGGTAGTCGTTACGGGTAGTTGGAGCCCTCAAAAGTTCGATTAGCTTAACTACAAAAGTCCATATCGAAAATTTGGTTGTGGAGGTTCGATGGCAGTCGCTTCATGGAAAATATCGGAGTTCGGCCGCATCAAATTATACATTTTTAAGAGAACGATAAATGACCAACCCGACTGGCCAGCGTGGAAAGTAAATAGAAGGCGAATACCTTCCAGAACTGGGAGTGGCCTATGTTCATTGGACTACGACAAGCTAATTTATTGAAGATATTGCACTATCATCATCATCATCGTCCTGACCTTAGTCCCGGTCATATCTGAGATCTTCGCCTGGGAGTCCAGGGTCCACTTGCATTTTCGTAATTAGGTAGGTACACGATTAAGAAATACAACGGAATATTGTAAGAAGTAGGGCGTATGAGACATGTGTATCCTTCTTTCTATTAGCCTTGGGTCCTTGAGGGGAGCATGAAAAACCTTCTTTAGAAGCCATTGAACTACATATACGATACAGGATAGGCAGAGGTTAATTAACACTCACATTTCACCAACCATTCCATAATAAGGGGTGAGCCTAGTGCCGTATTCCGGGCACTCGGGCTATGCATTGAACTAAAATTCAAAGTTCGCAACAGTGTGTTGCTAATATCCATAGGTTGCGGTAACCACTTTCCATCAGGTGGGCCATGTGCTTATCTGCTACCTAAGTAGTATAAAAATGATATCTAAGCATATCACTAACCACTCATTGGTAGTGATCCAAGTTACATTTAAAATATTGCACTCTCTTCACGCGATTTGGGGAAGTTAGTATCATTAAAGCAAAAATCCAATTGATTTAGCTGGTGAACGTTCCACATAATTTAAATTAACAGTAAAGTACTCTAGTATCCCATAAAACATATAATAACAATTATACTGCAATTAACTTCCCGACTCGGTCGCGGTCGGGTGGTCAAATTATAAACAAGGCAACACCAGCGTGTTGGGCGCGTGGCGGTCGCGTGCGAGCATACACCGACACAGGTGGCGGGCGGCGGCACCCTTGGCGTAATTAACTTTAAATAACTTGTTCAACAAGTTATTCCATACTACTGATCAAGTGTAGCCGATGAGATAGCCCATTATAGTTCAGAGCAAATAGATTTTACAGAGAAAAACATTGTGACACTGCCGATCTGAAGCGAAAACAGTCTGCATCAAATGGCGCTTTTCCCGTGATCGTGCCAGAAGTGTGTGTCCGTCGCGTATTCAGCTGCGTGTTAGCTGAGTTTAAATGAAACCATCGATCGACTGGTAGCCGAGTCGACACAACTCTAGTTTGTGTGCCCACGTGTCACAAATTGACATGACACTCATTTCCGCCGTTTTCGGCGTCGCTATCATGCGAGACTAGAGCGTCTAGAGTCATGCGATATGCATGATATCGCAACAAAGCACCTTGATAATGACGTGTTATACTGTCTCGTCTCTTTGCACAACAATCTCGTCTGAATCTTGCCTTTACAAATTAGAATTTTCACATAAGAGTAAGCAAGATACTCTGATTTATTGGGAGATTATCTACATTCTGTACGTAATACCTACATAAATAAAATAAATTTTCTAGGACAATCTACATAACGTCACCTAGACCCATGGTAACCATAGTTCAACTAGCTTGTGTTACGGGTTCTAGAATACGGATAAACATACATAGATACATTTTTTATTTGTAAATACATACACATTATAAATAGAAACATCCAGACCAATGCAGATATTCATATTCAAGCACTCAAATATTTGCACTGAGCGGTAATCGAACCCGCGCCCCCTGCGTAGCAGTCGCGTTCACTACCGCCACGCCACGGAGGTCGTCGTATGATATCTTATATTAATGCATACAACAATTTGCACTGAGCGGCAATCGTAATCACGTCCTCCAATTTAACAATCGAATGCTTTAGGCGGTCATTTCTATTCCGTGGCACAAATATTTCATCTTTTTGAAACATAATGATTAATCTCCAGGGCGTACTCAAGTCAAGCACCCCTAAATCGGAAATCTGTCCGGAAATAGGAAGTGATAAAGTTTAACTGACTTTTGGTGTGCCGGTCACGCGAGGTCCTAGCGACCCCACCTCACCTGTCGCCGTCGGACATGGTAATTGGAGCAAGGCAAACATAGGGTTAGAATGAAAAACGCAAGTGTATGGGACGTTTTACCTTATGAGCTATACGCATGGAGGACAGAATTTAATGATTTGACTATACGGGATTCGGTGTAACGGCTATTATAAAAGTCGATTCACGTGAATCAGACATTTATTTTTATCTTTCTTTATTTACCTTTCTTATTTTATTTCTATTATAATAATAAACACAAACAATAAATAAATATAATACTTTTTTAAGTTTACGCAAATGTCACACATTAAATGGAATTATTATTTTCGAATTCTGTAGCAATATATTTGGTTTTATTTACTTTTAGTCCGATATGTCGGCTACTTTTCAGCAGACATGTTCGGGTAATTAAGTAAATAATGCAAACCAAATATTTTACGATAGGTTCTTTCATTTCAATGAAGAAACATCAGTTAAATATTGATTAGAGATAACGCTAGTTAAATTCAATTTTGATTAAAATATTTTAACCATGTATTTTTCTTGTTTCAGATTATCATAATGTTCAGCACCAATTTCGACGACTACTACGATTTTAATGATAGCATCTGCAGTAATGACTCGGGGTTTGATAGATCCTACACGGAATCCTTTGGGGCATCTAATAATAACACCCCAGTAAAACTGGATACTTCCGATCTTGGCATTTCTCTCACTCCAACGAAAGATGTAAGAAAAAAGCTTTTCAAAGAAGACTATGATGCTATACCAGAAGCTGAAGATATCAAACTATTTGAAAGTAATATACTGGCAATGAATTCGTCCACACCGAAGAAAGAGAAGAAAGTGAAAGATCCAAATAAACCGAAGAAAAAATACGCAAGTGGAAAAAATAGAGTCTCGAGATGTAAAAGCCCGAGTCAGTTGATGAAAATACAGAAAAATAGAAGAATGAAGGCCAACGACAGAGAACGAAATAGGATGCACATGTTAAACGAAGCTTTAGATAGGTTACGCTGTGTGTTACCGACGTTTCCAGAAGATACAAAGTTGACTAAAATCGAAACTTTACGATTTGCACACAATTATATATTTGCTTTAAGTCAGACGTTAGAATCTTTAGATAACATCAATTCTGGACAAACATCAACAGAAGGATTTTCACTAAACATCGACAAATTACAAAATTATACAACTACCGTGGCCGATGAAAAAATACCGAAAGATGCTTTCAGAGATATATTTTCGATTCCTAACAAGACTGATGGTGTTAATGATGGCAGTTATCGCAGTTTTCAAGGATTTAGCAGACCTTTTGCTAACGGTTCTAATTTCATGCAGACTTCGGAAGGTGTACTTATCAATGTTGGTAACGTTACAGTTTCAGTAAATAATAAAGGTGGAAACTGTATAACTTCAACGACAGGCACAGGTTTTTTCACGCATCCTTCGACTTTTGGTGAAGAATTCAACCAACAGAACTACTACTATCAGAGTCCAGGATCAAATGTTTACAACGAAAACAGATTCGATAGAAGTTATGAAGAAAACAATGGAAATGAGTATTTCAATCAGAAAAACTATGAGTTATTCAAGAATGCTTTTGATATTGCTGCGAATAATAAAAAAGTAGAGAAGACTGAAGAATATAATTATGTGAAATATAATAATGCTATGTACGGGTGTAATGAAGTGAATTATCCTGGAAACACAAATGAATATTTACATAATAACTATTATTATAATGATCAAAGATGTTATAGAAATTTTTATAACAGAGCTCCCAATGTCGTGAATGCTCAAATTTGATGTATTTAAACTAGTCATTGTACTACATATTTTTATATTATTTTGTAAAATACCAAAGACAATAAGCTTAGGATAGGGTAAGTTGGTTTTGTAAGAGTTTAATTTGCTAGTCATTTTTTAAATAAATATTTTTATACTTGTAACTTTGTTTGATGTTTCTCTTAATTTATTCTTAGGAAGATTACTTGAAAATGTAAATGATTTACAAGTGATAGCAGTTAAACCCTACATACTATCAATCTAATGTCACATCTTAAACAATAGGAAATAAACAGTAGCCCAGTTTAACGAACAGAAAGGGAGAAATTGACGCGTGATTTACCACTGTGTAATAATACGAGTAAGAACCATGAATATAAATCAAATAGGAACAATACACGCTAAAGAGCGAAAAGTTGTGAATGCTTATGCGCACCCCTATGGTACCTTTGTTCAGGCCCTTTTACAAAAATGCCCCGTTGACGAAGCTACTGAGTTACGCGAAAATGTACCCTAAGACGCAGAATTAAAGTCTGATAGAGAGGTATAAATGCTTTTAGTGGCAGAAATAGGGGCACCCATTTGGATCGAGTTACGATTTTCGAAAACTAATGTTTGCTTTGGAAATTCGTTACGATCGTTATTGTTAGGTCCCTGTTTGCTCCAATTATTTAGATGTCATATTTTTTTTTATTTCTATAGCTCCGATTTTATTGAATGAAAAATCTACAATGTGAAATGATATACATATGTCTAGTTTAGTTCTTGGTTGTTTTTCAAACTAATACATTATTTTAAAATATCTCAGTATCCTTACCATATCTGCGAATCTTAGTCGTATTCGAAGAAATTCACTTTTTTTCTACTGTGATGCCACTGCTATCTGACCTCCATAACCTATAGGTATAGGTGATATCGAAATACCTACTGCAGTGAGATTAATTGTTGGACGTTTTAAGGCTGTAAGTACCCGCAACCACCGGGACCGACAACGGCTTAATGTGCTCTCCGAGGTAAATATTGTAAATAACCATATTCATGCATAAGTACATGCATCAGGCGAGGTGAAATCAAATTGACGTGCCATAAATAAAAAAAGTGATATTATTTGCATTGAGCGCAGATCGAATCCGCGCCTTCTGCTTAGCAGTAGCGTTCACTACTACCACTGCACATAGGCTGTCAATATTTTAGTAGATAGATAGATAGATAGATAACTCTTTATTGTACACCAAAAAAACAAAACAATAAAATAAATACAAGAAAACACCATGGACAAGTAGTGAGAGTTACAGTTTGTTCTAATGTACAATGGGCGGCCTTATCGCTGGAAGCGATCTCTTCCAGGCAACCTTGGGATGGACAGTAGCGTGATATAACAATATATTGTTGGGTCTGGTGTAGTTTGTGATAATATAATACAATTAATAATATATAAGATAATTTGCACAAGCAGTATTGTACAAAACTATAAGAGAAGTAGGAAGCATAAAATAAATATTAACATACCTACAATATACAATTTAGTAAATTATATGCTGCCTACCCAATACTTGTGCTACCTACCCTGGTATGAAAGGAGTTTCATCCCGCGCACGCTCAAGCTGTGGAATGAACTTCCTGCCGTGGTTTTCCCAAGCAACTACAATATGGGGTTCTTCAAGAAGGGGATTAGGTTTCTACAGGGTAGGCAGCACGAGTGTAACGCCCCTGGTGTTGCGCCTTTCCATCAAGTGGGCCATGTGCTTGTCTGCCATCTAAGTTCTGATTGTTAAACCTTGAGTGAGTGATGGGTCTCCTCATCCTTTAGGTACTTAACGCCTACTTCAGTATATTAAGTTATATTCAATATCTGTGCTAAGATTAATTAATCGCATTTAACATGCTTCTATGACGTAGAACGTTCGATTGCAACTCAAAGGGAATGAGGGGTTATACATATACCAGAGGCAACTGATGCCCCGAAACAACCGTGCGGCTTTAGTCGTTCAAATCAGACATTTCCGCCCCCACTTGCTTGGGCCTTGGCTTGTGAATTCGATTTTCGCCAACCTAAATATTTCATCATGTAAACTTTCACATTTATAAAAACATCTTCCTTTGTTACTTGGGTACCTGATAATATGACAATTATGATTTATTCTAAGGTTCTACTAGTTACAAAACATTGTTACGATGACGACGAATTATTACATTGTTACGAATCTGTCCTAAAGCAAATCTGTTCTAATTCGAACAAGGGCTAAAGATTTATTTATCATAGAGAATCTTGCTCGATTCTCTACGATCAATAAACCTATCAAATAACCGTCACCTGCCGACCACCACCGGTAGCAACGTTCCTATAATTATGGAACAAATCTGTTCTTGGGCACGCACCATTACACCGCGGTACCGGCAATATTGCTCAGGATCCCAAATGGTGCAAACAGGAAATTAGCTTCCGATACAGTTAATTACTGCATGTGTTTCATGAGTTGTGTGGACTGGGAGCTATTTATCAGTTCTGGGAAATTGTTTGTGTAACAATCTAGCCAGGTAGGTATTGTAACATAATTATAAGTCGAAAAGTTTGACTAAGCGTGCTTTATTTTGTCCTCACTCAGGGTCAGGACTAGATAGCACAATCATACACACATAAATACGAATATTTCCAGATAGACAGAGGCACATATATCCGACCATGATTCACGAGTGTCCTCCACCTACTGTCATTAAACCTTCCATGCAAGTTCATCATGCAATTTAGTAACTGTATCCAGAATCAATCAGTCAAATAGCCTACTATAGACGACAGAACACAGGCCTCCCGATTCTCCGCCTTCCTTTCCTTTGCCCCCGATTCTCCACCCTCCTTTTCTTTTTCAGGTTGTCAATCCATCTGGCTAGAGGCCGTCTTACCTTCCGTTTGCCTTCTCCCAGTTTTCATTCAATGACTCGTTTGCTTCAACGACTATATCGGTCCAACAGATGTGGCCAGTCCACTACCACTTCAGCTTGCTTATTCTGCGAGCTAGGCATGTCGGTAGCTTTTTTACTTCTTCATCCGATGACCTCATTACGAATTTTATCCTTCGAAGAGGTTCCAAGCAGAACTCGCTCAATGGCTCCCTGCATGACCTTCACTTGGTGAATTAATTAGTTTAATTGCTGGTAATACAATTTTTGTTCATTAACTTCGTATCTAGTAAGTAATACGATATACTCCTAGCAAAACAGTCAATGATGTGAGACCAATGTATGTTCGCCCAGATTTTGCCCTAAGGAATTAAGTACTTAAACTTGTCATCTTTAAGAAAAGTGATAGTTTATTGCGTTGCCCCTTCTCCATTGGCGTCTCATCATCATCATTATCCTAGCGTTAGTTCCGGCCGGATCCGAAGCTTTCAGCACGGAGTCCGGGGTCCGCTTTCCGGCTTTTTCTCTTCCACTTCGCACGGTCGTGTGCATTATTGGTCCATTAGTGTCTATTGCATCTAAGAGATGATAGGATTTCTACTTAGTTTTTCCATATTGTTATATAGGTATATGTATACAAGTAATATCTACTTGACCTAAGTTTACCACCGTTTGTATACAATATTGAGAAATACAGAACATTGAATTCACCTAGTAGGTACTTATTATCGAAAATGGTCAAGTAAAATGAATTACACATTTACCTGTGCACTCCTAAGCCTTTATACAAATAATTTGATTGTGAACCACGTTTATTTAACCGCATTGACACTACACCAATGTTCCAGTATAACAGCCGTGTCCACACACAATGTGGCCGAAACCGATGGATTATCACGGCTGGTATAGAATCCAAATTTTGGCACCCCTCACATTCATACTTTGTTCGAAATTCGACGTTGGGTCTAGCTACATATAGTTCAAAATGTAATGTGATGTTTGTGAATAGAGTGCTTTTTGAAAAATTTTGAGAAAATTAGTAATTATCTTTTGAACTTGTTCTTGGTGAATACTTTGACCAGAGTGCCGGATCCGATGGCCGGAGTCTTGTAGGGTCGCGTTACGAACCGGCGGTGCAGAGGTGGTGGTCCATTTGCTAAATAACCTGTGGTTATGAAATTTGACAATTTGTAAGTGTCATAATGGTCTATACAGAATGAATAATTTGAATGAATGAGAAATGACATGAATGAGTTTAATGGTATCATATTAAGAATATACAAACATTTACATAACATTAACATTTTATATATTCAATTGACATTTTAAATTCGGTAACACGCTTACGTGGCAACAGGCCACGGTGAGACTGCTCTATTCACGCTAGTTATAATAACTTTATGCTTAGCATTTTATTTTTGTTCCTCAACACCATATTCCAGATTGACAAGACTAGAATGATAACCCTGGTTGCTTTACGTAGTATGGATCTAAAAGACCCTAACCACAATTTCGAACATGAATGTCTTATCAAATGCTATTATATCTCGCAAATTAATATCAAAATAGTAAATGCAGTACTTAGCGATATCTCCCCACAATCTGTACAGATCCAGCGATCGTTAATCCACAGTCCGACCCTACTAGAATACGTAAAACCAATCAATTTCCGCACATAATGTCTGACAGACGAGTTGGTATATTTTGGTGAGTTTACCCTTACCCCTAGTAATACTTTACGAAGACAGTTTGAAACCACATAGTTTTAACCAACTCAACTTGTCTGAAAATTGCAATAATTTCATCGTCCGTGAACATGGATCTAACTGGAGAAGTTCTTGTGTTGTCAGTGGGATGACAGAGAAAACTTTTGTCTTCTGCATTGAGAGCACGGAAACTCTCTTAACTTTTTCCCCTCCCCCTTCCACATACCTTACTCCCCTGTATATGGTTGGTAACACAAATGTGGCGTCGCTGGTATTGCAAACGTCCTTAGGCTACGGTAATCACTTTCCATTAGGTGGGCCGCGCACTTGTTTGCCATCTAAGTGCCATAAAATCAGATTTGGTTCTCGAGAATGACAACTTTTTTTTTTCAATATTAAGCTATTCTCTTGGTAAAGTTGGCACCATAGCCTTTGAGGCTATGACATTATTGGTATTTTGCTCGGATTGCCAATCCTGTTAAAACTTCATGTTATTTGTTACCTGAAAAAACCATAACATTTTTTCCTACTTTATCCCTCCATATCTTACGTTTTAAAAACTTTTCGAACTAGTTTTAAAGTACTTTCAAACCCTTATAATATTGTTTCTGCATTTACTTCAACCCCATTCTTAAGATGGCTTCTGTAGCAGAATTGCCGCAATTTCGCCAATATCCATAAGTAAATGTAATACAAAATTATTAATGGCGAGACGCCAATGTCAAGTTTTTGAAGAAAATCTTGCCGTTTACCTCATATTATCAATGGTATCTGGTGACTGACAGTCAAAAACTCCCTTCCATATTTAAATTATTTTTTTTTAACTTCATCAAACACACATGTCCAAGATCATATGACCAGAGCCTAGCCGCGGGCTAATTGGTAGCTTGTCTGTTTGTATATCCATCCTTCTATTTGATATTCATCCTCGCCTCGGGACAATGTTTACCCAGTCCGACTAAGTTAATAAAAGAGAATTTGTTTAAACTTTTTAGTGCGTGCAGTAGGGTGTTTTATTTGATTTTTATATAGTGGTTGAGGAGTTTTGTTTGAATTGAGTCAAGCTATTGGGGTTGGTTAATTTAATTCAGAGTTAATTTAGAACTGCCTTGGTGGGCTTAAGGTCATAAGTGCAATCCACAATGTCCATTGATATTAAAAAATGAAAGCAAGTAGGTATGTCAGTGTTGGCGACTGAATCTCCTTTTGAGGCCTGGGGAGGATCCATATTTTTTTTATACCACTTAGGTGACAGACAAGCACACGGCCCACCTGATGGAAGGCGGTCACCGTGGCTTATTATGGACGTTTGCAACATATAAAGTACTTTTAATGATTTCAACACAAACGTAGCTTCAAGTTCAGCTATTATCGAACCTTTACTATTATAATATATGCGAAAATTACTCAGTCTGTCTATCTACCTATTACACTTTCATGCCTGAACCGATTTCGGTGCAATTTGTTTCAGCGGTAAAGTATGTCATCTGATCCTGTATATCATATCATTCATGCCAGTGATCAGGTTAATAGATAGTAGCTCACATAAAGTCAGTAACTGCATCACAGTAACAAATACATTTTAAACAGTCAGTTTCAGTAAAAAGCAAGCGAGTCTCTACAATTAATTTTAATTTTCCGATCCGAATATGATTTAATTTCAGGAAAATTAAAATGAAATTGCAAGTCATTATTTAGTAAAATGCAAAAATATTCATACCACCCAATATATCTAATCCCAAACATTAAACTAATACACAGAAGTACCAATCCTGTCATTCTATTCGTTTAATGCCGCAAGATGAATTGGCATCACCACAAATTAGGTATACAGCTGACACCAAAATTTATTTTCGATAAAGACAATTAAAAACATACCTTAAGACGGACGGTTACGATTCAAAATCCTATGCAACCAATAAACCAATTATACAAGAGCTCAATTGTCTGAACAATTTTGTTGCAATATGGACTAAAATGATGTTTTGCGGAGCTTCAGTTATATCGGTCGTAGTAAGTTAGGGAGAAGAGCTTAGTGATTTGACGTAAAGCAAATATTATAAATTATTTATAAATATTAGTTGCTGTGTTCAATCAATGAATAGATTTTAGCCACTGAATCATTTTTATTATCCTCCTCTAGACATACGGTCGTTGACGAAACATTGGCTAGGAATCTGGACTGGCAGCGTTTCATATCCTTATTTGACTTGATCTCAACCAGTAATTGTTCATGAATTGCTAGCCAAATTTTTATGAGATGATTTCTCGCAGGGTTAACCCTAACGAACCGTACTCGGCCATTAGTCTTGGAACTGTGATGCTTTTTTATCGTGTGAGTTGTGCGTTTCTCGCCGGAGGCGGTTTGCGGGGTTATGTCGGACTCGAATTGACCAAAACGCACGCCATCTTTGGGTATTTAGTTGCCGGAGGTGAAATAGTAGTCAACATATCCCTCGCACCCCGGCAGACCCGGGGCCGTCTCTTTCAAGATGACCCCCGTCGGGGGAACTATGATGCTGCTGCTAGCCACTTTTTTGGTATTGGACAGATTCGTGGATTGGACAGTTTCGTGAATTCGGTTTATTGCAGTAAATTCATAGTAAAACTGAACTGTGTTAAAAGTATCTTTTAAAAATAAGACTTACGGATGCCAACACACAATAGATTAGATACAGAAAGTCAGTTACATACAACCTGTAAAAATAAAAACTGACTTACTCGCATGTGTGTTACCTTTTCACTTTTATTTTGTATCATATATATCGCCCAATTTCTTTATGAACAAAGAAAGGTGGCATAATGTACTGCACAGGCTTACCCTGTCTGATGGATGCAACTGCCAGTAGCTACCTAACTTTCAACAAGTAAAACCATTGCATTCAATATACTTGATCGCTTTATTCTACATCAACTATAAACACTTGAAAACCCTTCACTACGTGCTATAACTTCAATTGCCCACTTTATTGTTCACAGAATAAGGTCCAATATTCAATATACTTAACTATACACAACAGAAAATATTTTATAATAAAATTCTAACCTTATTTCTGGTCGAGTAGAATTTAGTTTCCCGTGTTTGTTGAGTAGGGATGCACCAAGTTTACAACATTTGGTCGCTTGTTATAATGGTCCGTACTTCAATTTGATTGAAAACCAACTGTATCTTTGTGTGTTTGTTTGTTGAAATAATAGCAGTTACGTTATCAGAGTCGAGTGTGCATCTGTAGCTGGTTTAGGTAATTATTAGAGGGATTAGCGGTGGAATAGTTACGATATTATAATCAGTCAAATTCACATATATTAACTGAACACTCAATGTCTGTTTGTTATCAGACTTTTTTATACATATTTTTTTATCATTTGTGCGGTAGCCTAGTGTTATGGGTAATGGACTGCTGAGACGATGTCTCGGATTCGATCCCAGGTTTTACCATAGCACACACGTTTCGATGCATTTCGAAGTTATGTGTGTATTTTACGCAGGTCTATAAGTGTCCTAATGGCAATAGGCTCACCACATTGGGACCTAAAAGATAAACTTGCGAAATGTGGGTGCTAGTATCTCTGCCTACCCCTTCGGAGATATAGGCCTGAGTTTATGTTATGTTACGTTATTATACAAATTCGCACGCTTATTAAATATCTCTAAATACCATGCACTAACAAAGAAAATCACTCCAGTGAGTTCTGTCACCATGGGTTTCCCACGATTCTTCGATGGTATGAGATTTGCCATCACATACCTATTATTATAATATTATTATAAGTGTGTGAATAAGTACCTACTAAATAAATATACCAGCCGCTAAAAACCGTGTGACATTGGAATTAGACCGTATTGTCATTTTTTTATAACGAAAGCATGAATCGTCATGCTCGATCCTAAATAGATACTTGAAGTCACTTAATCCATGCTTTTTACCACTAAAAGAGACACGCACAAACTCAAGTGGGATAAATATTACAATTACATGATATTTAAAAAGTCGTTGAGCGTTGATAGGGTTAATTTGGGGATTGTCATCGTGTGAAAGTTATGATTGTGAGTATTGAGTGGTACTTAGAAATATTTAATAAGCGTGCGAAATTTGTATAAATTCTGGATAAAAAATATTAAATGCTGCTGCTGCTGCTGTTCCCGCTGCTCCATAAAAACCTTCCTTAGAGATCAAGGAACAAATAAAAAAAGAATTACTCGAATTGGTTCATCCGTCTTCGAGATATGAGCTTACAAACATATTTTGCGATTCATTTTTATACATTACTATATCGTTATTTTTTTTAGATTTACATTTGTGTAGAAGACACCCTCTAAACAAATTGTATCCTTTAATTTTCAACTGCTGCTAAAATACTTATAACCACCTCATGGTAACCAATCTGGGCATCATCAGTCGCGCCTCGTGTCGGCCACGTGGCGGCAACACGTCACACTTGTTCGATATGATAGCGCCTGCAGGAGCCTTCGGCGTGTGGCACTCATTACCCTCATTACACGGGTGGTTAAGTTACCCTTACGAGTATCACCCTGTTAAATCGCTTTCAAACATGCAAGTAAACTCGCGCTCGTATATCCCCTTAGACCTTAGAAGCACATAAAGCGCATATCCATCAATAAGTATTTATTTTTCTATTTACACAAACCATTGAGCTTAGCTACAAAGGTAAAAAAGTTTCTTTCGTAGCAAGCGCTGGGGAAACTATGGATAGAACAAAAGTATGTTCTAAGTATGTTGTACTCAATAACCCGGTCTATCCCACTAGTTCCATTGAGTTGTCCCACCATGGGACAACTGAGACGGTTACGTCCCAGTAGTTCCATGGGACAAGTGGAAATTATATATATTAATAATTATATATATGCTATATTATTATTTTATTGGACGCTATAGGTAATAATATAAATGGTATTCTTCAGGGTACCACTAATTTAATAGCAAAACTAGGTATTGTGCCCACCTAGATAATTGAGTCAAGACTTCATTCTATCGGACGTAACATCAGATCAAATCAAATACAAATTGAGTTAGTGGTACGAAATTGATATATCAACACCAACACTTCTAATTATCTGCAATCACACCAGACCTGCGCCACGTGTCGTAAAGTGTGAAAACGTGTGTACCACGCGTACGACACGCGGCCGACACGATTTAGTTGTAACATCATCAAACTGTTTACTTAAAGCACATTGCTGTTAATTTTTTATTCATTATATATTAATAAGTATGGCATTTAATAAAGAGATAATAAATAAGGGTTCGTTTTGAAGTTCGTGAGGCTCGTCACAGATTAATAAATAGTTAGGTACCTACTACGTAATAGTTACTCGTGAGACAACTGGGTAAAAGATTCAAACAGGAGCAAATTAATGTCATTATCTTCACCTTAACATTGTTGGACTACTACGACATGTAAATTTGACTCGCCTGATGGTAAGCTGTAGGCAAAGTATCAGGACTTCTCTGTCCTTTTTGGTTTAGTTGTGTGGCTTCTGAGAGAATGACTGCAATCTGCCACCTTCTAACCGGTTATGAACACCCTAAACCATAGCCTCATCTGTCACTTAACAGATTCACATATTTTCAGCTGAGGAGTTGAGAAGAATCCGAAGGTCTCTATGGAACCCAACACCTAACACTAATAAGGGTTGATAACGAAGCTCGTTAGAAAATTTAAAGAAAATTTGAGAACAGATACAAATAATCACGTTTTGATAAGTTTTATTTCACATGCATTAGATGGTCAACCAACATAATTATCATCATTATAATCCTTGCGATAGTCCCGGTCACATTCGAAGCTTTCACCTCGGCAAGTATCACAGGATCTACCGAGAGAATCGGTGGAGCACAGTGAACTTCGGCGTGCTATTCAATCCACTGGTGGATCGAGATATTGGATCCTAATAGACAGAGGGCAAAGTTCGGGGTTCTCTTTCCGACTTTTTCTCTTCCATTTCGCACGGTCTTGCGCATCCATGGTGATGAGCCCATTGGTACGCATGTCATACTGTACGACGCCAAGCCAGCACTTCTTGGATCTACCGTCCTACCGGGACCCGGTGTAGGCGGCATGGTCAGACATTTGTTACCCACGTAGCCAGGTAGTCACCGCTCAATACAGCCATACCAGCGATGTCGACTCTCCTGCATTTTGTCAGAGAGTCGCGTTTGATGATATGTCCATATTCAGCGGCGACCATCTGGCTACGTGGGTTCAAACAACGTAATATGTTTATAAAATAGCAACAAATTAACTTGCGTAAGTAACCGTAGCAAATGCGGATCGACTCCTACGCATGTCGAATCTACCAATAACACGCTATGTCACGCTTGTCATACATGAATGAAGACTAAATACGCCGTATTTGGATACAATCTCACGGTGAAATTGATTATTATGATTTAATTGGGTTGCCACTTCTTCAATATGTGGGTTTAAACTAGCACCACTTGTAGTTATTGTGACGTATCTACATAATAATGTAAACTAACGTATCTTTATACCATAAGAAAATGTGGCCTATAAAAATAACGATTGGAATGTAAATTGGTTTTGATATTTTGTTCATATTGTGGGTAGTGCTGTAGTTCCTCATTTATACTATCACAAATCGTAAGATATCCCTTTTCTATAAAATTTAATAATATTTTTTTTGTAAAACTGTAATAGTAAACGTTGAAAATAAATTAATAAGTAAAATAATGAACAAAGTTTGGCTCTATATTTCTTAAAACTTAAGTTTGAAGTTATCATTACACAGAGTTAGCCCCCTACCCCTTTCCCCACAAACTCAAAAAGTCGTATTCCACAAACTCAGAAAGAAGCCAGCAAAAAAAGATTTAAAAAGAAATTACCAAAACGTCTACCAATGAGTAGTTTACTAGGAGTACTATCAGAGGTCTTCCGTATGTATATATATTTCTTTCCCTCAGCTTTGCGTGAACTCTGGATTCTATAGTAATAAAATCGAACAGAAGCAGTAACGAGCGGTGACCATAAAGCCAGTAATTAAATCTTAAGTTCAGTTCAGTTTGGTTGGGGTGGCATTGGCAGTCGCACACAATAGTGCGGGCCAGGTGCCGTACTGGCGAACACAAAAGCGTTCCGTTGACTTTATTTCAATTGCGATTTACCGATTTTAGTTGTGAAATTATTGTGGTGTTTGCTCGCATTGTTTGTTTGCGTTAGTTGCAGGAATTGTGGTCGATGAGCAGTAAAATCATAGCAAGTATGAAAATAATATTATCAAAATCTTTGTTTCGTACGTTACTAAAATAAGACCTACTAGGTACCTACAAATTTTACGTTGAACAGGTAATATCACATTACATTTATGTGACACATTACCATATTTACGCTAGTACATACTACATACTATTTATTTATTTAAACTTTTTATAATATAAAAATAATGTAGAAAGACGTACTTAATGACATGGGCATTTTCTACCAATCCACTGGTCTACATAACAGTCTATATATTATCATTCTGTTCTGTGTTGTATTATCAGCCTTACGTCACAAAGTAAAACTAAATGCCGCAATCGCAAAACTGTGAGAACAAAATCTGGTAACCAAAACCTTAAGTGGGTATACATATTTAAAAAATACATAAAGAATTTCGACTCACGTATACCCTACTTAAAACCAACACCGATTTCCCCTGCATCGTGTTTTTTGGTTCCAAAATACATTTTTTCGATAAAAATTCGCGTAATGAATAGAGTCATTGTTCAGAATGCACCGATGCATCGCGACAGATGGGTTCTATGGCGGGCCATGGCGTACATGGTGTTGGTTATAAGCGATAAGGGTAAACGGTTTGACACCGCAGCAATCGGTCAATGGTTTAGTGGATTTTGATGGTGGAAGAATAATAGTGAAGGAAGGAAAGACGGAATTGCTAACGCGACTGTACAAATTCTATTTCTAGTTAATGGAAATAGGTTATTATAAAGTAGACGAATATATTGATGTTAAAAATGCATGGACATCCTAATCTCTTGGTATTGCACCTATTTATTATAAATAAACAAAACAAAATTTAAAAAAAGAAAAGAATGAATAACGATAATTTTGTCTAACTCGTTTTCACTATATACCTAGTACTCAGCGTTTTTGATCTGCCATCGTGGAAACCTTAAAAAAGTGCCAGTGCATAAGAAAATAAGAAGCAAATGACTGTCGTGGTATGATCATTTGTTCCGAGAAAACATGAAAGTAATGTGAAAAGAGATTTAAAAGATAAAAGGCTTTAGGAGCAGATGTAAATCCAAAAAAAGATGCATAGAGTGCGTGAAAGAAAATAAGTTAAAAAAGGGAGTGACTGGCTAAATGACATTTGACAGGAATTTTTGGAGAAGAATGTTGCATCGAAAGATAGATGTTGATGAATTAGAAATATTTTGAATACATACATACGTAATACATATAATCCATAACGCCTTTGTCTTCAGAGGGTTCGACAAGGTAAATTAACAACTGTGGAATCGATCTATGCATCTGAGGCTGAGTCTAACCTGTAGATACGTCTTATATTACACAGAATAATGTTATTAATAACGAATACTAATACATCTATAAATATAAACATGGATTGTGAAATATGTTGGTAAGCTAAAAACTCGAAGACGGCTAGACCAATTCTATTAATTCTCTTTTTTTTGTTCCTTGAACTCTACGGAAGGTTTTTATGGAGCAGCGGGAACTGGATAAAAAGTTCAAGCAGCGGGAACGGGATCAGAAGTCCACGCGGGCGGAGCTGCTGCCAACAGCCAGTTATAAATAAAATAAGTAGGTATATAATTACCAACCTGTCAGCGTGGTCACAAAACACGGTGCTATTTCTGCTCAATGCAAATAATAATGCCTGCAAAAACATGAACTTCGTTTGCACGAGGAAATCATGTTATACTATAAATGAATAGAATATAAATCTCCAATGCCCCGTTCACAAATCCCCAAGCAATGATCATGAATATCAAAGGGGCATCACATTAAGCCTAGTTATCTGATTCGGATTACCTCCGTAAAAAGCGATCATTATTCCGCCTCTGTGCACCGAATGGGATTTTTTGTTCGGGCAACACCTCAGGGCATTGTCGTGTGGATTGTCGTTGGACCGTAAAATCCCTTTTTTTTGAAAATATTTATCACTCACTCGGATCGAAATCCAATGAGTAATAAAGGTGTACAATTTACGCAAATATCGCACATTCAAACAGAATTATTTCTATCACAAACGGATTCTATTATTACATTTTATTTATTATTTACTCTGATCTCGACGTTTCGATTGTTTTCCAGTATGTCCCGAAACGTTTCGAGAAAAATAATTTTTTTTACATACATAGGCCACTCCCAATGTTGGAAAGCATTGACCTAATGTTTCCCCGCTGGCCAGAAGGCTTTATTTCGAGTTCACCTTTTTTCGCAGTGATTATAATTATCGTTTGCATATTTTTAGGTTAGTGGCATTTACGGCACCCTTCGGATGAGATGAGGTGCTGATATTCTTTTTTAGAAAAATACGCAAATGATATTATGACTACGAGATAATGTTAACTCTAATATAAAACCCTGTACCAACCCATCTGGATCTCGATTCTGCTAATTGTTAACTAACTTAAATGGAATTTTCGGCTTTATTTACATACCTTACAGTTCCGAATTAAATGAAAAAGATTAGGAAATTATTTATTACATCGTTTCATTTACTCTACACTGCTATTTAATTTTGGACTTCAACAGTGGAAGAGTAGAGTCTAAAATAAAATGGAACTTTTAGTAATCTCAGTGCCTTGACATTGGTTGACAATTAGAAGAATCGAGACTCTGTTCAGCGTGGAAACAGGCTCCTCTAACAGTAGGAGATACCTATGTCCAGCAGCAGTGGGCTGCGATAGACTAATATTTTGAAATAAAAATGTTGAACTAAAATGTCTTCAAAATGTACGTTATGCTTGCATATCATGTTATAATGTGTTCGTAAATAAAATTCAATTGACTGTCTACGTTTTATATTAATACAAGTAATATAGTTTGTGCCAGTTGAGGCCAGCAATCGCTCACTTGAATAAATGTCCAACAACCCTTTACGCTGACAGCCAACCAAGTCCTCGGTCTTCAGAAACCATTTCTAAACTTTTATATAGCACGAATTCTTGCAGTTGGAACAGTGCTATTATCAGTAATTTAATGGCTCTCTTTATTTACGTCAATGTTTATTAATCCATAGAACTATAACGGGTTGCTTCAGTGGGAGGTGGGAGCCGAGGTTGCTGGAAATAAGATTTATTGACAATAAAAGTTGCTTGTGAAGTATGTAAGTTGCTCTACGTTTACCCTTGAAAAGAGATTGCACAGAAGCATAAGGGTAATTTGCTGTGTGCTTGCGTCTTTAGTGTGTGACCCTCCTAAGACGTAGCAGATAACAGACTGTTTTCAAGTGACCGCTAACCCTAATTCGATTTCTAATCCGCGATCATAGCTGCGACGCTAGCTAATTTACTCTTTAGAATTTTAATACTCTATTTTTTTTATTGTGACCCCCATCTAGCCCCTGAGTATGCCCAGCTCCGCTTGTTACCTCCCAAGAACTTACTCATGGAGGACAGAGGTCATTCAGCAACCTCTAACGCTCAAGTCACCTGCACTCATCGCGGGCCGTACAGGCACCCAACCTTGTTCGATTCAAAAATTGTTCGCAGAAGGAAATGGCAGCAGCCCAAGCAGTCGATCATCGTACCATGCATTGGCGTGAGCAAGGCGGCGCGCGAGAGAACTCTGCTTTACCAAGCTGTATAAATCGGTATAGTTAGTAGAATAGTTAGTACTCTACCATAATATATACAGCACGCTTTAGTGATCTATTTTTATTCTCATAAGTACAATGAGTCTAGATATTGTATTTGGCCATGCCGCCTCCGCCGGGCCTCAGTAAGAGGGGTAGATCTAAAAAGTGCTGGCTTGGCGTCGTGGAGGATGACATGCGCGAGCATCGGATGCAACGGGGCTTACGCTAGGATGATGATGATGACACTGGGTCTAGACATTGCTGTCTACTCTACGTGCATAAATAAATATAACTCAAACTTACATTAATGCAGGTACAATAGTGTCAAAAAACATTTTGTTTTTATTGTGTCCTCGTGTCTGTGTACATATTACATTTTTTTAAAAAGGTCCATTTAGTCCCCTTTCAAGATTCTATCTTTGGTTATTAGTGATAGTCTCGCGATAAGGATTATGTTACACTATTATGGTGATTATCTTTGATCTTCCCCGACCCCCGTCGACGGGCGGCTGATGACTGACTATAGTGACAGTTATTTGACATGAACTGGTACATTTTTTTTTCTTAATGTGTTGAATACGACCAAAGAGGTTTTGTAGTTTATAAAATTTATTAGTGAGGTCAACCAAATCTCATAATCAAGACTTATTTTTTTCTATTCTATTACATCTCTCTCTATCTTAGCCTCCTTAGCATTAGTCAAATGATTATATTGTGTTTATTCATTATTGAACAGAGTGAGTGAAGCATGTGAGAGTCTCCGTTTCGATTAGGTGGCCAATTTTACTTTTGTGAACCTGACTAATGTTTGCGCGTGTGTCAGTTCCGCTCGGCACACACCAAACTTGGCATATGTTTTCTTTGATTCAAAACATAACTTTGACCGAGAAGTTATTGTGAAAAAATTTCCCCCTACTGCTAACTACTATTTCACTATTAAGTTCATCTCAAAATGAGGAAATAGTAAGATAAAATATAAGTAAGAAACTTGGCCCTTCAACTACAGATCCACCACTGGTACAGCGCCAATCCGCAATAAATCGATTTCACGCTGTTCATGCTATTTAACTATTTACACACAACAACAATGACATGCAATTAAATATTCAAAATAAAACATGTTAGTACAATCAATGACAGAAGTTGTTGAACATTAGCAAATTTAAAGGCGCTATTCACATTGAAATATTATGCATTTTTGGAATTTTATGAAACTTCATGCACAAATTACATGGTCGGGTTTAATGAAGTTAAAACCATTGAAGTATCTTAGATGAAATTTGGCATAGAGATAGATCATTATAACTTGCTATAGCACATACCTTTTCTAATTGAAATAGGTTTTTGTACGTTTTATGGGAACGGGTTCAGGATTTTACCCCGACTATTTCAATAAATAAATGATACATATTTACGTGTTTTATTAATAATTTGAAAACAAGATTAGAGCTGAATTATTATATTGTCTTCGACCACTTTTGACCTTGATAGTACACACTTGACACTTTGCATATGAATAAAGGATTAAAAACGTAACCACGGTGACAATTTTATGTTAAAAAGACAATGAATTGATTTACGATGGTCACGGATTAAATTAATTGATTTTTGTGGAGAACTTGGCGGGTGTCACGGCTATTGTGAATATTTTTATACTTTTATACATAAATAAATAAATATTCTAGAACAATCTTCACAAGGCCACCCAAATTATACTTACCATGGGTCTACCTATGATAAGTATAATTTAACTAGCTTGTATTTTGGTTCCAGAATGCGGATAAACATATTTATTTTTTTGTCAATACATAGGAACACACAAACTAATGCAAATATTAATATTCATGCACACAAATATTTGCACTGAGTGGGAATCGAACCCATGCCTCCTGCGAAGCAGTCGCGGTCACTAAGTTGGAAAACAAAGCCCAGCTAGATTTATCTATGGATGTTTGATGATGATGAACCCGAGTGTTCCTTAGTACCTATGTGTCAGCCAATCAATCAGTTCAATTAGTCTATTGCAATAATGCGTTAAAATGTTATTGTGAAGTTTAATAAAAAGAAATAGCCTTCTTCCTTCAGACATTATCACTTCATATGTGTATAACGGTCACTTAAAATAATGTAATGCAATATTTACTTTTACTAATAAAAATCCCAAACTTTTGGCACTAATGAGCACAAAAATGCAAATCAACTTACACCGTCCACACGAGGGGGGTGAACGCCAAGCTCCCCGCCCAGCGCACGCGCACCCCTCGCTCATTGTTGCCCTAATAGCGGACCCACCCTACTTGCGGGCCTTTAGTGCCCTACTTGTGTGCCGCCACCCTTCTGTTCAGATGTGGAAAGACGGAATTTTGAGATATTGATAAGATACGTTATATAGCAGACATGTCTCCAATATCATTAGTAATTTGTAGCTTTTGAAACGTTGATTAAATTTTTAAATTAGGTAACTACTGCATACACCTGAGTACAATCAACGCCAAAAGTAGCTTGCGAACTTTGGCAGGCACTGTACGTGATTACTGCAAGGAAGTAATAAAGTACAAATTTGAATAGGTACTATGCATTTGGAAATCACGTTCTCTGAGTTATAATCAGAATAATGCAAGTCAGCACGATCCATAGGACCTGTTGAACAGAGCAGATCACACACTTCAACTAGTAGTATATAAGATCTGTCACTTAGTATGTAAGACATTGCATTGCTATTACTATTACCTAACCATTATTACCATTATTATTAGCTCACCATCAAGCGGGGTGAAGTCAAATTGAAGTGTCTAAATGAATGAAAAATATGCTCTACTAATAGGTCTATCAAATTGGAACGGTAATATCTACATAACTGTGGTATTTCCTCCGCGATATTAATTATATTATTTTAGTTCTAATCAACTTTTATCGTTAACTGCACGTTGATTTAAATTGCATCGTCGGGTTAAGAATGAGAATCCGATTAAAATCAGCTTGTTTAATTTTTTGTAGAGCGTTATCTCTTTCTTTCAGGGGACTGACAGTTTAGTGCCTTTACAGTGTAGCTAATACCGTTAGTGTTTATATACATAAGAATTTGAACTTCAACTTGAGTTTTAACTTTATTGGTCTAATAAAAAGTTATAGATAACTATTCTGATGACGTCGCAAATAAAAAAACGCTACATACTTAGGTAGTACAATCAGAATTAAAAATCAAAATGGTCTACAAATGTTAAATTCAAGCTTGTAATACCCAGAAGGGATGGGCAGTGGTGCAGTTACACACACGTGTCGTCAACTATGATTTATGGTCCCACTTTAAATCGTGGGACTCAAAATCGAGCCTATCGTCGCCATGTTCACTGTCGGATTTAGAACAGACCAATTCCTTACTCGTCTTTTACGACTCTACGTGATGAGATATGGGCTGGTACTGGATAAGGAACAGCTGCGTTACATTTGATATCGAACCTCATTTAAAACTATTTGAACTTATTTTTTTATATTGTAAAAATACTGGCACTCAAAAATGTAACAGCACGCCGTATGTAATTTCAAATGTAGAATAAAAAATTACAACAGATCCAAGCGGCCCATAGGACGGGCGCTGATTCGCATTTTCTTTTTCAAAATTATAGTTGGATTCAAAATTTTTTGATATAATTTTTATACAGTTTTACAGCAAATTTTTCTAAAGGGATCGTCAAAATTTTAAGTATTAATCATGGTAAGTGTAATTTGTTAGTCGAAATGTATTTTGTTTGTAGAGATCACCGTTTGAAATGGTTTCTTTGCTTGTGCCTCAAAAGAAATGCTTTCTTTTGCAAATAGGTAAGACCTCTCTTATTTTTATCGCAGTGATTTTTTTACGATCAGGCCCATCAACTCATTTTTAAACATGTTATAAAACGGTATACGTGCATACATTTTATTGATTCAGTACCGTACTTTCTAGAACACGGGAGACTAAATATCTCGAATTCGTCAACCCGTCATTTTACTGTCACTGAAAAGCACGTGATGGCAGTCTACGATTCTTGCCTTTTTAAACCACTTAGGTGACAGATAAGCACTCGGCCCATCTGATGGAAAATGACTACCGTGCCCTATAGACGTGCGCCATGGCCAGGTCACGATCTTAAAGGGTAGCTGAGGTTGTTTGGATGCAGAAGGGAGAACCGGGTAGGTATTATGGTCTATTTTGGGAGAGGCCTATGATTAGCAGAGGACTACAATAGTGATTCATTTGATCTTATTGACATTTTAACAGGTTGTATCGGAGGTTTTCGCCCAAGAGTTTGGGGTCAGATTACTTCTTCATCGATTTTTATGGGAGCGACTGCCGTCTGATTATCCAATCCCGAAAGGAAATCCTACACCCAAGTTTCATTCATCAATCAGCAGTTGTGCCGGCTTGCAAATGTGCAGGTTTGCAGATGTGCCGGCTTGCAGGTCAGGTAGTTTTGGTCCAGGCGCTATACACTCGTTGAAGTCCTGTACACTATTTAGAGAATATCCATTATACTTACGTCAAATAACGTGATGAATCTTTGTACGCGAGCAGAGGGAGTGCATCTCAGTGCACGTCGGCCAAGCAGGCGTGCAGATGGGAGTGGCGTGCTGGCAGCTCTACTGCCTGGAGCACGGCATCCGCCCCGACGGCACGCTGCCGGCCTGCGACGCCGACACCGCCGTGACGGACTCCTGTTTCAACACGTTCTTCTCGGAGGCGGATAGGGGCAAGATGGTGCCGAGAGTTGTGATGGTGGATTTGGAACCTACAGTTATTGGTACGAGGAATATTTCAAGTCATATATTATTTAGATTCAACCTGATACTACTTCCTATAAATAGAAAAGCTTAGGAAAAAATTTCTTATTCAATCGGTCAACGGTTTAATGGAACTGGCTGAAGTGGCCATCCCTGAAGTAGGGTTACTAAGTGAAAGTGCGACTAGAATTCAACGCAGGCAAATATTCAGCTTATATTCTATAGATTGAAAGTGTATCTTAGGTTCATTACCAAATTTTTCGACGAGTCATTTGCGAATGTAATCTCCCAATTCCTGAACAAATAGTGGTGAAATTTGTGCCCACGTAATTATTTCAGTTCGTGACCACAGAATACCTTCTGCCCTGGCAACTCCTCTATGACTTTCTTCTGATAAACAAATAATATTGCTGAGCATATCAAAATTCCAGATGAAGTCCGTTCGGGCGAATATCGGCAGTTGTACCACCCAGAGCAACTAATCACTGGCAAGGAAGATGCAGCGAACAACTATGCGCGTGGGCACTACACAACGGGCCGCGAGGTGCTCGGGCCTGTCATGGAGAGAGTGAGGAAGCTGGCAGACCAGTGCACTGGTCTACAGGTGAGTGAGACGCTACCCTACCCCTCACATCGCACGGCGGAATCTCCTGACCTTATAATTTTGATAATTTTGGCGTATTTCCAAGTCCGTTTATTAGTATTTTTTTATTTATTTATATTTTTTTTTATTTATGGCACGTCAATTTGACTTCACCTCGCCTGATGTTAAGCTGAAGGCAAAATCTCATGAAAGAGGGTCACCATTACAAACATGTACAGTACTACAATGGTGGCGCTCAGCGTGACGGCCTCATCAGATGCTTTTTCATCATCGTCAGATCACGATTTCATCATCAGATTACGTGTACAGTCAGAGCGGGTCGGGCGATAGATGCCTCGAACGCAAGTTGCCGCAGTCATTATAAAGACTAATACTGTTTACGTCCATTTCTCATTGTTATAATAGCATTTTGTCGAAGTCGCAAAATGTCTAAAAACTAGAATGTACAGAGATTACGGTACAGTCGATTGAAAAATAGAGTTATGCCTGGTATATTATGGTTTTGGTGTAAAGACTTTCATAGCTTTCAAGATATAGCTTTTTATTGATTTTCTTCTCGTAGAAGATGGGTGTTGTATATAAATAAAGCACTTTGTTATTATTATAACTGGTTTTTATTATATTTAATCAATCAATATAGAATTACAAATTGTACCGTGTCACGGCGCACCGGGAGAGAGAGTCTTGACATAAAGGTAATAGACAATATACCTATAGATATAAATTCATATATAAACTCATCAGGCGTTCATACACCAACACCCTCTCCTGAACGCAAACCCATTCCAACAATGAGATGGTCGAGCTTCGGTCGATGTAAACCTTTTGTCAACGCATCCGCCAACATGAACTCGGTGCTTATATACTCGACATAAGGATTTTATGCTTTGTATCGTGTTATGTTTCCAGCATCATCTCTCTTTGTTTTAAATACCCATTTACAAGGGATTACCTTTTTGCCAACAGGTGGATCTATGACACTCCAAGTATTATTTTCTATTAAAGATTTATATTCCGATTCCATGGCTTGCTTCCATAATTCAGAATTTTCACTGTTTAGTGCTTCAGTATGATTTTGTGGATCATCATCCAATAAACTCATTGCGGATTCTGAATTGATGCATAAAAAGGAGTTCAGATTTGGATCTGGATCTGAACTGTTACTTCCTCCTTCTTTTTGTCTCTGTGTGTTCCGACGAGGTCGGAGATTTACACGACATATTTCAGGAGAACTGAAATTGGAAATATCTGTGGGTATGTATGTGTCATCATTAGGATCCTCATAACAACTAGAACTCTTAGAGTCTGTTTCAGAGCTAACTTCTTCATTATTCTCTTCTTCATTTAGATTTTTGGAAGTCTCAAAATATACTAAGCAATCATTCTCTTTACTGCAGTTATCGGATTTGCTTGGCAATGCATTTAATTTCTTCTCTTCTCTTATATTCTTCTTTTCCACCAATTTCTTACAGTTTTTATCTGTGATTTCAATACAGCTGGTATTTTTGATTACTTTATTTTGGTTCACAGTTCCTTCTAAAAACACCACATCTCTACTCATTGTTACTTGCCTAGTTTTCGTATCTATAAAACGATATCCTTTAGTACACTCGCTATAACCAATAAATGTCAACTTACGAGACTTAGCATCTAATTTGTGGCGCTTCTCTTTTGGAATATGCACCATGGCTTGGCAACCAAAAACTTTCATATGACTTAGGTCAGGCTTGGATCCAGTCCATCGTTCCTCAGGTGTGATATTAGATAGCGAGCGAGTTGGTGAGCGATTGATAATGTAGGCAGCGGTTGCTATTGCCTCTGCCCAATATTCCTTCTGTAATGTGGCATTAAGTAACATACATTTAGCTCGTTCTATAAGAGTACGATTCATACGTTCGCTTACACCATTTTGCTGAGGCGTGTATGGAATAGTTTTTTGATGTTTTATGCCAAATTTCTTCAGGCATTTATCAAACTGACTGTTTATATACTCTCGTCCATTATCACTGCGAAGTGCTTTTATTTTACAGTCCAACTCATTTTCTACTTTACTTTTAAACTCCAGAAATTTTTCTAATACTTCTGATTTACATTTCAGAAAATAAACAAACACCTTTCTAGAGAAGTCGTCTATAAATGTTAGAAAATACCTAGCGCCTCCGAGTGATTGATTCTCCATGGGCCCACATAGATCTGAGTGAATAAGCTCTAGCAAGTTCGTTGCCCGGGAGCCTTCATTTTTGAATGGTAGCCTGGTTTGTTTCGCCTCCAGACAAGATGTACATATGTATTCCTCATCTTGTTGAGACAACTTCACACCGAGAGTACATTCTGGAATCTTATTAATGTCATTAAAATTAAGATGACCTAGTCTTTGGTGCCATAAATATTTATCATCAGCTGTAGCTGCCATTGCGTGCCCACTCTGATAGGTCTGTAATTTATATACATTGTTCATTAACTTTGCATTGGCAACTATCTGATTATTTCGGTTCATTATTGAGCAACCCGAGCTGTCAAATTCAACTTTGTTGCCATTCTGTATAATCTTACTTACAGAAAGTAAATTTGTGGACAGAGTTGGAATAAACAGAACGTTATTTACCTGAATACGGTCAGGTTCTCCAGTAACTTTATTTGGTACCTGAATGTTTACAGTGCCACAGCTTTGCACGGCGAGGACTTTGTTGTCTACGATCCTGACACTTTGTACAGGCGGTGCAGTTTCATTTTCTAGCCAATCATGATTCATTGTCATGTGGGCTGAAGCTCCGGAGTCCACATACCAGCTACCGGTGTCATTAACAGATGTAGCTGAAAAAACTGCAACAAAACCATTTGTACCCTTGTCTTCCTTGTTTTTATTTTTAAACCAACATTGCTTGCTCATATGCCCATATTTATTACAGTTGAAGCAACGGGGGCCTTTTGATGTACCTGAGTGACTGTCTTTATGTTGAGTATGGTTGTTTATGAATTTCTTATTCTTAGCCTTTGCATAAAAAGCGGTAGTGCTCTCCGATGTGGTTTTGACCTCTTGTAATAATTTCGTCTTCATCATATCAGCACTAATAGTTATGCCTGAGCTCTCTATACCCATAATCATAGGCTTATATTCATCCGACAATCCGGCCAACATTAGAGTCCCGAGCCACTCATCATCCACATTGAAACCAATTCCTCTCAATTTATGTGCTGTTGACATCAATTTGTTTATATAATCTTCTATATTTGTACTGGATTCTAGGTTGGTGGTAATTAAATCTCTTAGAAGCCCCACTTTACGGAGCAAACCAGTGTCTTCAAATGCTTTTAATAAATTGTCCCATACCTGTTTTGCTGTTTTAGCATCTTGAACATGTACGTATAACTGTGGATCTATCAGTAAAATTATTTTTGTTCGAGCTTTAATTCCTTTTTTGGAGTCATACGTATCAGACTGTATACATTCCCACAGTTCTTCATGCTGCAAATATGCTTCCATCGCAAACTTCCAAGTAGTGAAATTGTCTCGTCCAGTGAGTTTCGGTATTGAAAATGTGTTTAAAGCCATTTTTGTGGCGATACGGACACAAAACAAAAGAAAATTTTTTTCACGTAATGTCAATCACTTTTCACTGAACATGAATTTTACAGGTTTATATTCAAAACTTTTATCAGGTAGGGACGGCCCATAACCTGTTGTATATAAATAAAGCACTTGGTTATTATTATAACTGGTTTTTATTATATTTAATCAATCAATATAGAATTACAAATTGTACCGTGTCACGGCGCACCGGGAGAGAGAGTCTTGACATAAAGGTAATAGACAATATACCTATAGATATAAATTCATATATAAACTCATCAGGCGTTCATACACCAACAATGGGGATGAAAACAAGATTGTCATCTTTTGCTCTAAAATTTGCAGTAAATCAATCCGAAATTTTAAAAATAAATTATTCTTCCGCGACGGTACATTTAAGAGAACGCCAAAGCCCTTTAAGCAATTTTTTTCAATTCACATAGATCTCTACAGTTGCGAAAATTACACTAACGTTGTGCCTGTTCTCTATGCTTTATTACCAGATAAAACGGAAACTACCTACAACAGATTATTCTCATTGATAAAGGCCAATTTAGGAATAGAAATAACTAAATTCAAGTGTGATTTTGAAACAGCATTGATAAACGGGTATAGGTCAGTATTTCCAGATGGAATGGTTAGTGGGTGCTATTTTCACTATAATCGTGCTATTATTTTGGAAAAAGGCAAGAGATATAAAATTGAGTGAATCTAGACTGGGTAAAAAAATTACGAGACTGACAGCCAATTTACCACTAGTGCCCCTTGAAAAAATGAATGAAGCATGGCTATCTATACTTGCAGAATCTCCTAAAACAGTTGAAATGAGAAAATTTGCTAATTATTTTAATAAGCAATGGCTGAAGTCCACCGCCATGATAAATTGTGTAGCAGATCGACACCGTACAAATAACAGTGTAGAAGCATGGCTTCGGCGATTAAATGTTAGGGTGCCACACAAAGCCACACTAATTTTGTTTATATATTTATTAAAAAAAAAGAAGCACGATTAGTCGACAAGAGAATAAAAAACTTTTATTTTGAGAAACGACACAGAAAACGAAGCGCTATAATGTTTGACAAACATTATAGAGAAGAATTAATCAGGTTAAATGATGGTCATGTAACAAGCATTGAATTTTTAAAGAACATAGGATTATTGAAATATAATATAAGGCTTAAATTAGTGTATAGTGTAGAAGTATGTGATTCGAATTGATTTCATTAAATGAATTATTAGAATAAATTTCGCTTTTTAATAAATTTTATTCTCCATTTTATACATTCATTGAATAATCATATGGCGACGCCTGTAACCATTATTATCAACGACTGTACCCTTGGTGACATTATTTTTTTTAGACATTTTGCGACTTCGACAAAATGCGATTTTAACATAATGAGAAATGGGCGTAAACAGTATTAGTCTTTATAATGACTGCGGCAACTTGCGTTCGAGGCATCTATCGCCCGACCCGTCAGAGCTCATAAGTGCTTTAGCACATCAAGACTCAAAATGGTTTAGCGTGCGGCCGGCGCGCTTATATGTGTGTGTAATGTTACTATGCAATACGAGGCGACGCTGGCTTGTCTTAAAAGAAAAAGTTCACAAGTAGCGTTAGAATGTTGACGCTATAGTTGCGTAGGATTGCTACTGCACTTTTGAGTTCTACTGTACATAAGTACATTGTTTTATACGTTATTCTTCAGGGGTTCTTCGTATTTCACTCGTTTGGTGGTGGCACAGGCTCTGGCTTCACGTCGCTACTAATGGAGAAGCTGTCTGACGAGTTTGGCAAAAAGAGCAAGCTGGAGTTCGCAATATATCCGGCACCACAAGTAAGTGACACCAAAGTTGATCATTTTATTGGTAAATATACGATAACTCTTTATTGTACACCAAAATAGGAAGGTAATAAGGCTTGCGTTTGACCATTCACATCCGATGAAAAGTAATGACGTAGCCATAATCCACTATTGGCAACATCATCGAGCTAGAGAGACTTGAAAGTAATTTGATGATTTTCAAGATATTTGCAGATTTTCAAGTTAATTATCCGAAAATGACGCGGCATTTGAACGTTTCCTCAGTACGTATTACTGATGCATTTTGTGCGTATGAATGGAATAGCCTAGAAAATAAAATATTATAACGTAATAGATAGGTATATTATTACATCTTGTTTTTACATTTTACGTTTGACGGCAATAAATAGCCTATTCTATTTACGTTGACCTGCACATTCGCCGGATCCCACTTTCAGTTTATTGGTACTAGGTAAATAGTTTTCGAAACCATGATCCTTCAGTAAACTAATTCTTAGCCATCAGCTACCTCAGTACCTTGAATTTTTCGTCCTTTCTCATCCCAGGTATCCACAGCAGTAGTGGAGCCGTACAACGCAGTACTGACCACACACGCGACAATCGGCCACTCGGACTGCGCGTTCATGGTGGACAATGAGGCCATATACGACATCTGCAGGCGGCGACTTTCTATAGAACGGCCGTCGTACGCCAATCTGAATAGGCTAATATCACAAGTACGTGTTTTTGTTTATCTACAGCCTGTCTATTGGCAACAGCCTGCTGGATGGTAAGAAGCTAGGGTGATGTTCCGATGATATGGACTACTATCCCAGATGCTGATAAATTCCAAAACGACTCGTTTGAACTCAGGATTGTAAGAAGAGGGAAATACTAACACACGTGCGAAGGTTTTCACTACCAGAAGAATGGTAAACAAAGAACCTAATAATGCGTCGCACACCGATATGGTAATTTAGCCTGGAAAATGTAAATCTTAAAAAGACAGTCGTGGCCTCAAATTGTCCAATTTTTGTGAAAAAATTCAGAAATTTTGGAACCTCCAAAAATATCCTCCAGACAAATCTTTTGCAGCTAGTCTTTATGTAGTCCCTTTTGTGCAGGTCGTATCATCGATAACAGCATCGCTGCGGTTCGACGGCGCGCTGAACGTGGACCTGACAGAGTTCCAGACGAACCTGGTGCCTTACCCGAGGATTCACTTCCCGCTCGCTGCGTACGCGCCTGTCGTCTCTGCTGACAAGGTAACTAATTGTATACTAGTTGATTTCAGATTTTTAGTATAATACGAATTGAAGAAAAATCAAAACTTCAAGAGCAATATCTGATTCTGCAAAATGCTCACATCTCTAGCTCGTGCAATGCTATTTCTAATTTCATCACCTTAGATCATTGTATTGTTTTTGTTAAGTACCTGTTCTTCAGTTCTTTAGTTCTCCTTAACATTGGATTTCACGTCTTTAAATCGAAGCAGCATTTTCAAAGCATCGGTTTTCTGTATGTGTAGCAATTAACAGATTGGGTAGAAGGTATAAAGCATATATTCTTAACTTAACTTAAACTTCATCAGTAACTAGCAGAAATAACTGAAATGATAAACATTGGCAGGCATACCACGAAGGCATGTCAGTATCAGAGATCACTGCTGAACTGTTCGAGCCACAAAACCAAATGGTCAAGTGTGACCCTCGCGACGGGAAGTACATGGCCTGTTGTCTACTGTACCGCGGCGATGTGGTGCCCAAGGATGTCAACGCAGCTATCGCGTCTATGAAGGGGAGGGCAGGAATTCGATTCGTGGATTGGTGTCCTACTGGGTTCAAAGTGAGTATTCTTTATGCATTTAAACTTTTGGTTAAGCATGCATTATTATTTCAGTGATTAAATGACTAAACTTAAATTTGGTACTTACACATCGATAACTGCCAGCATACCAGAATGAGATTTTCTTGTTTTAATTTGAGAGGTTCTGCAGCAAAAATCACTCAATGTCACACACTTTAGAAAAGGCGCCCACGCTTGACGTTTCCTTTTACATTGATTTCATTTCTTTTTTCGTATGGAAATCCCCTTGGATCCGTCAGGCAAGAACTAAATTAAACCCGCATGCAGTTTTCGGCATCAAGGCGACTCCACATCATCTCTCGGCCTGTCCTCATAGCGGACGAAGATATGTCAGACACGAAGTTTTGCTACCTAATAACAATTCAAATATCGATTGGCAGGTTGGTATAAACTACCAGCCGCCATCAGTGGTGGTGGGCGGCGACCTGGCGCAGGTGAAACGCGCCGCGTCCATGCTCAGCAACACCACCGCCATCGCCGAGGCGTGGGGCAAGCTCGACCACAAGTTCGACCTCATGTATTCCAAGAGAGCGTTTGTGCACTGGTGAGACTATTCTATAAACTTTACATGACATCTCCCAAACGTGAAATTGTAACAATATTTTTGAGATCAAACTTTGACATTGTGATCGTTTTTGACATTTGTAAGATTTAAATTAGATCGACTCTACATTTTGAACAGACTTTTATTACGAGCATTGATCCTGAGGGTGTGTTCACCTGGCCATTCCATCACAGAGAAAGGGCTCCAATTACACACAATTACTCCAAATGTAGACCAGTCCCAGTACTTACTATTGTGATGCAGAATCAGTAGTTTCCTAGAAGTGCAGCTTGCCTGCGCTAAATAACGTGTGATGTTGTCATGTCGCTACCAAACTGTATTGCTGTTTATCCTATTCAATTCATGCAATTATTTTCCACATTATGCACTTTCGACATATCAATAAAGTAATTTTTTTTTCTCAGGTATGTGGGAGAAGGTATGGAAGAGGGTGAATTTTCAGAAGCACGGGAAGATCTAGCAGCTCTAGAAAAGGATTATGATGAGGTGGCCATCGAAACGTCAGACATGCAGCCTGGCTGTGATGATGAACGATGATAGTTAGCAATTAGCCACGACATGGCATCACGTGGCATGCGCCCCGCGCCCGCGCCCCTTCACCCCTCCACCTCCTTCGGCAGTGCAGCTGCACGTATCTTTTTAACTATAATACACATGTTCCATTGCGCAGGCCTCAGTACATACACCCAAGGGATGTGCGCAGATATTCGCGGAAATTAGCGGATATTAGCTGCGAAGTGTGCTAAGGCTTGTGCACACATGTCGTAAGCATGGCGGCTGCGCGTCACCGCCGAAGCGGACGCCCTAAAACGCGGCCGCATGTTTATTTTTATTGAATATAGCAGAACAGGGAAAAAGTTAAAGGTTTGAAAATGTCCGCTGAGGTCGGATGATGCTCGAGTTGCTACCGTACAGTATCGTGGCGTGTCAGAGATAGTGCTCCCTCACCACAGTTTCTTCGTCGAACATTCTTGCGACGTCTTTTTATTTTTTTATGAATATTTTTTGCTAAATTTTTATGCAAATGTTGGACGGAGAATTGTTATACCTAGTACAAGTTAAATGGAGGCGTTGTGCCGAGTCGCGTTAGCGCGGTGTGTATGCACCGCTAATGTAAAAGTTAAGTGTAATATTGTGTACGTCTGTCTGTGTTGAAAGGTTTTGAAAAAGTTTTACAGTGTACCCGTCTGTTATTGTTCCAATAAATGTCCGGTTTTTATTCCATACGTAGTTTTATTTGATTGTATTCTTAGCTGCAGTTAATCACCTAATTTACTTTGGTTTTGCCGTTACCTACTTAATATTTAACTCAATTGTACTCTTACTGCTGCATTGCACTTGCACTCTTGGCTACATTGCACTTGCACTCTTGGCTACATTGCACTTGTACTCTTACTGCTGCATTGCACTTGCACTCTTGGCTACATTGCACTTGCACTCTTGGCTACATTGCACTTGCACTCTGTTGCATTGCACTTGCACTCTTGGCTGCATTGTACTTGCACTCTGTTGCATTGCACTTGCACTCTTGGCTGCATTGTACTTGCACTCTTGGCTGCATTGCACTTGCACTCTGTTGCATTGCACTTGCACTCTTGGCTGCATTGCACTTTTGGCTACATTGCACTTGCACTCTTGGCTACATTGCACCTGCACTCTTGACTACATTACACTTGCACTCTTGGCTACATTGCACTTGCCCTCTTGGCTACATCGCACTTGCACTCTTGGCTACATTGCACTTGCATGTAAAGACTAACTTCAAAAGTACCTACGAGTACCGCAGTCTTGCATTGATTTCTACTGTTCTATATTTATAAAAATAATCTGATCTACTAATCGTCTTTTTTGCAAATCAAACATTGTGTGTGAATCGGGCATTTTTAAATCCCTTCAGAGCATAATGACCAAAAAGCAAAATGTCGTATCTCTAAAATTTTGTGAAGAAATATGTAGGTATGTCCATCTTTCTTCTAATCGAAACTTCTATTCTGCGGCGAAACTACGCACTTAATTTTTCCTTTACTTTCTAATGCAGATAGAGGTGAAGAGAATGAAGATATCCTTACTACACATAAATGTTTATTTACTTTATATAGTTGTTCTATTTTATAAATCCTATTTAACACAATAGGTACTTTGTACATAATACTAGAAGTCTTAAATAACATAAAATTTAACTTTTTGATATATAACATTTACAAAATTTACAAAACTGATCATTTAGTGAAAGTATGACAAAGAATAAGTAATAAATGATCATTTTTCAATAGTGACATGCCGATTATCATTAAAAAATATATTAATTTTATCTTTTATATTTCATTATAATCTCAATTTTCTTTAAAATTGGTTCAGTATAATTAAAAAAAAATTCGCCTTCCTCTATCTATATATAAATCTACCTTCTTAAATAATTACATATCCATATACATCAAATCTATGTTTAAAAATAAATAAACTTCGACATTATAGCCAACTTTTTAAACATTTACATTTTTTAATAAACCATCTCAAGTAGGTACAACAATTATTAGACAGTTTATTAATAACGATATCTATGTACTAATTCTATTGATATAATATTAGAACTGGCGAAATTAGAGTGTTAAATATACCTCTGCCTACCCCTTCAGGGATGTACAGTCGTAAATATTATTCCTAAAGTAGAGTAAAACTATTCCTACGTATTCCACACCTTTCGAACTCGTACAAAGCAGTAGATAGATTTATCTTCTAAAAGGTTATATATCGCATATAAATATGTTTCAATTTGGATCATAAGGTTTAGGAAGCAAAGTGGACTTTCCAATTGTTAGCCCCGGTCATTTTTCAATCAATTTGACTACCACGGCAAAATACCCATAGAACAAATGATGAAATGAGGATGATTTCAGAATGTATTTAGTAAAGATGCCTTCAACTGAAGTACTCATTAAATCAAAAGTGTTTGAAGCATAATGAACTTCCTGATAGTCACACTGGTGTGATAACCTGGTGTGACCACGAGTCCGGACTCCTTTTCATTTCCTTATTAGAAACGCCGAAGAGAAGAAAAAATAAACACCTCACGAAGTCTTCAAAAGAGTTTCCAATAATAAAAAGAACGCTCAATGGGTAACATTTCTATCCCTACTCATGCAATATCAATGCCAATGCAATTTAAAGTGAAATATTAGAACTTCTTCAGTCGAATCGATGGCATTTTGGAGTTACTCACGGAGTAGGCCCGAGCGTAGGATTCGCTCTTCGGGAGGGCTTACTACTGTTGTTAACTATGACGTTAACAACAATAGTAAGCCTTATGTACGTTCGGTATTTGATCGGCTTTTTATAACTTGAAAAAAAATAGCGTTTCCCACTTACCTACCTACCACCGGTATAATGCCTTGACCTGTAGGACTTTAAAAATATACGGACATTTTTCTTCAAGTATTCAGCATTGAGGACGTTGTGATCTCGGAACACGCGGTCATTTTTATCCGACTACGGTAAAACCAAGGAAGGTTATGATTTTAAATTGGAGACGTTTGCTCTCATAGCGTTTTAAATTACAATCGATAGGCTTCCAAGTACTCTTAGCTACATAGACCTTATGATCCGGATTTATATGTACCTACATAAATGATGCTAGCTGCCTTTTCATAATTATTAGTAGAATAGTTCAAAATTCTACTTCATACACTACTTGTGCATTTTAAAACGAAAATTTCGAAAAAACTTACATTTCTGCTGGCTTCCCAATAGTTCGCATGGCATTATGATAAACTAGATCTAGGTGAAGACAATCCACCGGCTTACCTTTTCAAAATTTTCACCTTTCGCCATTGAGCTCACTGGAGAGGTTTTGTGTTGTTAGTGAGAAGACCGAGAAACTCTGTCTTCTGCACTGATAGTACAAAGACTCTCTTAACCTTCTTCCCTTTCCCCTTCCACCCTCTTCTCTATATTTTCGGCAGCACGAATGTGACGCCTCTGGTGTTGCAAACGTCTATAGGCCACGGTAACTATTTTCCATCAGGTGGGCCGCGTGCTTGTCTCCCATCTAAATGGTAAAAAAATTGATACCTACTGACGTTTTCAATATGTATTTGAACATATTGAATAAATTGAATGAATTATGAACAATTTTATGCTACTAAAACCAGGCTTTTACCTACTTTGTCTACGCGAATCCTACCTAGATCCTCCAAACTGTACCATTACACTTCATAGTCCTCATATAGCATTCAAACCGTCAGTGGAAGTACTTCTAACATGGATAGAACATTGAAAGTTCAAAAAGCCTCGCTTCAAACAAATTGGTACACTAACCACCAAAATATAACATCGTAAACAGCTCGTAATTACCAGACAATCTAATATTGGGTAATCTTTACAAAATTTAGGACTAAACAATCCATAATATAGTGATGTACTCGCCGGCAAACTTCGTGAATAATATATACAACTGGCTAATGAAAAAGTCAAAAAAATCCTTCAGTCGCTGAGTACCTAAAACGCAGTCGGCCAATTTCGCGTTATGCCAGAATGTCATTTAAAATTAACGTTTCAACTAAGTACGGCTTTATACTGAAGCCTTACCACAATCGCATAAAAGCAATATTACTTCATCAGTGTGATTCGGACTCGGACTGTAGTCATCGATATTTGTGTACTGTACCTATCTTGTAAAACAAGTGTAAATTCTAATAAATTAAACAAAATATATGTATACACTAAAGTAAGAGATGCTGTTTCACCCACTATAGCCATAGTATCATAGTATCCTGATGGATGCTGATGGTCCGTATGGTCCACACTATGGAAGTAAAATAAGTGTTACTATTGAGATATTGTGGTAGGACTCTAGATCTGATATAGGTATAGATTTAATGGAATCCTTTATAAAAATTGTTCATTCATTTTAACAGCAAAACAGAAAGTCTTAGCATTTTATGAAGTGTCAGTGGTATGACAGTAGTTTCGCTATAGCATATAATATATATAGCAACCTATATTACTATTAATGCCTCTAACCCCTCCAACTATCAATGGGTTGTTAAAAGTGAGTTCACATCCGTAGTATAATGGCCAGGATTCAAACCCAGGATCTCTAGATTGCAAGGCCAACTCTATGGAATTGGCCTAGCAATCTACCACTAAGCTACCTAAGCAAAGAAATTAACAATATCGGGGCCTGAAATAACATTTTGCACAATGAGATTACATTGTCACGAAGTTTGCCAGCCGATATCTAACCTAAACATTACAAAACAGGTCATCATATTTGCCTTTACTACACATCAACTAAGAACCGTCCTCCGCTCAAACCGAGACCTCCAGCAAGGAGTCTTCTCTCACTAGCTACAACTTCCTCTGCGGTGGAGATTCAGACACGCTCGGTGTGAGTGAAAGTCGCCTGATGTTCGGCTTGTCGTACTCTTCCATAGACATGGCGCGGGACATGCGGCGTTCGACCCCCGGAGGCGGTAGGGAGGTCAGGAGACCTTGGCCTTGGCAGAAGAGTAAGAGAGACTGCGCTATCTTGGCGGGCTGGAACAGAGAAAGTTGATAATATGATTACAGGTGTAGCAGTGTAACCAAGGTGTGACCAGGGTGGCAGGTCAGACCACTTGTTACTTAGTAAAAAGAGAGAGGGGGGAGTCACCTTACACTCCGCCGTATGAGACCCGAGACGTTGTGCTGTTTTAGTCGGTTCAAAAGAAATCAAATTGACCTGGGACCGGAGAGTATAGGTGGAGATTTCTACACGGATACTCCGACTCCGAAGGAAAAGCCCGCTGAGTTTCTAGTCTGAATCTTTATCAGGCCGGCGCGGCGGCGCGGCGCCGCGTTTTGAACCGGTGCGGTGATCAATTTGGTATCTAACTTCAAACTTTTCAAACTTTTTATCGAACTTTAAATATATTTTTGATATCAAAATTTTGTTAGTGCCATTTAGTGGTCTGTACAGAATAAATGACTTTTGATTTGGATTTTCTCATAACAGGTATGTAATAGGTGTACGTATTTTAGATTCAAAGTAAGGCTATTAGAGTGCAATATAATCTTTGACTGAAATAAGATCGAAGGATGTTTGTTTGCGCACAGAATTCAGGATATAGCACAGCGCGCGTTTCATAAACAGTTTGTGCCCATTATGTTCAACGTAAAATGACATAGTCGCATTCGTTACATAAAATTAGCATCTCGTACCTACCTAATTTCGCTTTGCAATGTCTACTACAAGTACTACTGTTAAAGATAAAATTATAGTAGGTATGTAATTTTGTGATAATACTTCAATTATGGCAGTGAGGTTTTGTTCATCTGTAGTTAACTAAATACCTACGAAACATAAGAAGCATTAATCTCACACATTCGTAATAATGAGTTTTGTATAACTTATTTTTATTATTTATTCATAGGAAATTCAAAACAATTCACACATAACGTAAAATAAGTATCGATAAGATACAATAAAATACTTAATAATTGCATTACTTATTTATGAATTCAAAAGAAACACAAGTTTTTTTTAAATTTACAATCGCTTTGCGTGCACAGCAACAGACTACAGGTTCCATTTCACGAAGGAAAGCAAAAAAAACTACTATATAATACTATCATTATTGCCCACTAAAACGGGGTTACGTAACGCTTCATATAAGTGGGAAGTTAGCATAACAATTTTGTTGCATTCGCGTCAACAAATTTAGCTAAGTTTTGTTAAATTATATCACTTTAGGGTTAGGAATTAAAACACTGATTGTATTCCTCCTCACTCATTCTCACAAGTCTTTTCGATTCTTCCCACACTCGAGCCGCAAGCTTGTCATCATACACCAAATTAACAGCTTTAGATAATTCACAATTCTTGAAATATTCTCCATTGTATTTGCCCGCTGTATGACTTGTTGCAGCGTACAATGCTGTTTGTGCACCTTCCCAAGGGTGTTTGAACAAAATCCCGAATATAAAAGATACGAAACCACCACAAGTTACGCCATTCTGAAAAATTTTCGTTCCTACAGCACCAGGATCAACACCATTCACAATAACATTGGTATCTTTACTCCTTTTTGATAGTTCACGAGTAAATAACATCAAACACAGCTTACTGTTTCCATAAAGCCGTACCTTAGACCAGTGTCCCGTTCTATTCCAATTATCAAAATCGATTTTTCCAAATTTGTGTACAGTTGACGATGTATTCACTATCCTACTCGGTTCTGATGAAGTTCCTGATTTTCTCAGAAGCGGTAGAAGCAAAAGTGTTAGTAAATAGGCGCCGAAATAATTGACTTGCATAATAAAATTCATTCCGTCAGAGGTTTGAAAATCTGCCGGTATTCCAACGCCGGCATTATTTACTAAAATATCCAATCTGTCTTCTGTCTTGAGGATTTCTGAAGCAAATTTTCTAACAGATTCCAAGGAAGCTAGATCTAGTAACTTGAACACTACGTTTTCATTGCCTGAACTTTTAATAATCCTTGCTTTACCATCTTCCCCTTCATTCTCAAATGGACACGCAACAATTACTCTTGCACCTCTATGAGCAAAGTCCGCAGCAATTTCTAGTCCCATACCCGTAGTCCCACCTGTCACTAGCACTGTCTTTCCGTCATATCTCTTCTTGGACTTGCAAAATCGATTTGTATTCTTCTGATATAAACCGACCACCATTCCAGCGACGATTATAAATTCGATTATAAGGAGAAACACTGACATGTTGACGGTTTTGTAGCACTTCAGAATAAGTTTAACATTATTTGAGTTGAGGCCGTTCTTGGTGTAGTTGCACACAAGATGAGATAAACAATAAAACTATGAAGTAACAAATAGCACGGTGCGTGTTGTCGGAAACCGTCTCAGTGAGTCAATGAACGTCGTACCTACTTTTACTTTAGCGCAACTACGGATAGCCGATTGCGTTGCGACCGGTTACAATACTGTAGTAGAACTTTGTAGGCCAGCGATGCAGGTCTGCATAATTACATAACGTGTGCGATTTAAAATGAATAATTAAGACCATCTTCGTTAACAACGTCGTGAAATTTGACGATATCTGTTAAATTGAAGACACCTGTTTAGAAGTAATAACTGTAGGATTACTTACGACTTCAGCCAGCACATCGCCCGCCCTCTCCACCTTCAGTATGGTGACTCTCTCCTTGTCCAATTCCTTGTACATCTTCTCAATGACGGTGGAGTAGGGGCTCAGCATCCCCGTAATGAGCAGGATATCTGGTTGGCAGCCACGCAGGATCAGATCTTTGCGGCTGAAAGTTTGTTACCATTTTATTTTTATCTTTTTTTTCTTCACCCGCGTGGATGTCGGTTAACGCTAGTTTTGCTCATGCCTACGGATCTTTTCAACTGATTATGATCTTACGTTTGTTTACGTAAGATTTAAGGCTGACTAAGACGTTACAAACATATAACCTTTAATATCTCCAATAAACAGATATGACCACTATACAATTACATAATATTATAGGCAGACTAATATTGGGAGAGGCCTATGTCTAGTAGTAAACGGTGATAGGTTAATTAATTATTTTTTGAAAACGTTTCTTTAGTACCAAGGCTAATGGTTCACCATAACCACACGCCAGAGATCACAAAAACTGCTACGGCATTTTCGGCGTTATTCACATTGCCGTAAAGTTCAAACCGAAATGAAGTAGTGTTTATTACATCATTCCTTCTACACAATGCTATTTAATTGTAAACTTTAACAATGTAATAGTAGAGTCCAAAATTAAATGGCTCTTTTTATTATTTCAGTTTCTTGACAATGGTTGACCATTAATAGAATCGAGGCCCAGGCTGTACGAAGGTACTTACTTGATGAAAGCCTTCACGTACAGTTTGATGTTGTGTGTGTTCAGGTTGCCTCGGAGCCTCGAGCGGTACTCCGTCAGCATGCGTTCGCGTTCCACAGCATCAGAGGAATCCGATGAGATTTGCTATAGGATAACGTTATAGATATTAGTTTGGATTTTTATTCCATTATCATATTATTGAATCGTGTTGCTAATTTCTCTATTAATATTTGTATATTTACTTATTAAATTACGCCTAATCCTTCCAGATAAGCTGAATCACTTGTGTTAGGAGTAGTTTCACATTTGTAATCCTTAGAATTTGAACCTAGGACCTCTGAATCGTGAGATCGACTCCTTAACCACTAAGCTACCGACGCTTGATACTATGTTTTATATCAAGTGAAGTGAGAGTTACTGCGGCATAAGTATCTTGACACAGACAAGGGGAGAAACTAGACTATAATGGGCAAAAAGAATATAAATCTCTTTACAATAAGACCTGACTGACTATAGACTCTTTAGACTCCTCGAGCATTTATACTGCTCGTCAAATATTAGGTGGAGAAGTTTCCCGGTTAAGCCTATTCTGTAGGGGAAAGCAATGTGATCAAATATAATACAAAGAATTCCCTATAGACGGGCGAGAGTCTTTTGACGATCTAATAAATAAAAGAAAAAAAAATCTTATTACTTTTGTCAGGTATCTTCATGTAGCTAGTAGTTTTCAAAAGAATTGAACGTTAAATGCAGTAATTATGTCCCATGATAGCAGCGGTGCGAACGCACTCAGACCACAGAGGACAGAACAATTACGCCATGACTCAGACTTAAACATTGCACATTTATCATAAAACTATAGGTTAATCACCTCACTTTTTACACAGGTACATATATCGTTGTCTGCTCAATTGTTTTTCTTATAACTACTGCTACTTTATAATTCCTAAAACTATACCAAAAATGAAATGCAAGGAAGCAAATCGTAAAATAATTTCCAATCCTAGATAATATTTTATGGGCCTTTTTTATTTTATTCTAAAATTAGCTGTATCGCTACAGTAAATAAGTTGCAGCCAGTAGACATAATATGTCCATTTTTGATTACATTAATCCTATTTATGGATTAAGTTGAATGCTACTAACACGTCAGCACTTTACCGCCTGAAAGACACAATGTGTAAACATACACATAAATAGCTTAGATTTGAACGATCTAAAATATACAGTAATAAATGAAACATTAAGTATATAAACAGAAACATTAAACAATAATACTCCATTAAATCAGATAGAAGCTGGAGAAAATAGATCTGAAGCAGCAAACAGAAACTAAGTTGAAATAGATAGCATGATTGATGATCGCAGTGAGTATTTACAAGAGATCAGTATGATATATAGATAAGCGATGAACTACAAAATGTTAGTTTGTTAAAAAGCGTGAGCTACGAGCAGAGAAATATAGTGAAGTTATTTCATTACAAAAAAGAAATCATAACTCATGGAAAAATTTCGTAAATACACATGAACAATTTCGGGCCCGACAATGAGGCTACTCAGGTATTTCCGAAATTCTCATACAATACAGAAAATATTAGTATAAAAAGACTCATACTAGATTTAGCAGTCCTGAAATCGTTCAATGCTTTAATAAACAAGGTAGATAAAAATGTATCAGATTAAATGAGCGAATGGACAAAAAAACTTCTTGCTCAAAATTCACTTCATTTTCATCAATCAATCAATATCAATAGCAGTCCACCACTAGACATAGGCGTCTTCCAATGTTGAGAGAATTTGGCTTACTGTTTCCACGCTGGGCAGCCGAGTTAGTACAGGCTTTTATTTCGAATTTTCCATCTCTAGCAGTGATATCATCTGCGTATTTTTCCGTTTGTTGCCTATTACGATACCCTTTAGATGAGAGGGGGTTGTAACATATTCTTTCTCTCCTCGTATAATTTACTTTCCAATGATTTAAGTGACATTGAAATGTCAATAGGGTTTTATAAAGCAAAGCAAGTCTCGTGTTAAGATCTGTTGGCATTATCTTTATATGCATAATAACCGAGATGTTCTGTGTACAAAATCTGGAGTGATCTATTCCATTTTTAGGAACTACAAGTATCGTATCATCATAATATTGTGATAGTGTACCAAAACTTACTCAATCATACACAGTTACTCTAGTTACGCTAATTAGCGCGCAATGCTACAAGTTTAGTGACCAATAAAATTATAATTTGTTGTCATTATTACTGAGCAATCAGAAAAAATATGGGCAAACAAGGAACGATTTCTGGGGTGCACCGTTAAAACATTAAATAACTCCACATTGAACTATTGATGTCGAACCATCTTCAGAACTATCACTGTTATTTCATAGTATGACCAAATGTATTATTACAATACTTAGTACGTTATTCATCTCATTAGATTACCATAGTTTTGCCAATATTATTTTGCTTCTACACTAATAAAATAACAATTTCATATTATTATCTGTTTATATTTCAATACTCAAACACCTACGTAATGCTACGTATTATTAACGGTTGTATGTGTGAGTTTGGCGACATCGGTTCCGTTGCTGAATCTGTCGTTTCACATTTCTTCTAGTCTTTTCTGTTCTGTGTTAATAACACTGGTATTCCGGAAGATAGCTCCACACCCTTACCTCCAGAAGGCTCATCCCGAGTCCCAAGTTAGTTCATTAGTAACAAATACAGAAGAAAAAATACCTGATAGTTAAAATCTAGATGTTCTCGTTCTAAACTCACATGGCCAAACTTGTGATAAATCAGAAAATCTTCCTCCGACTGTGAGATGTCTGTGCCCCTCCATCTCGAAAAACGGCTCCTGAATGCATCAGCGACTGAAGAAGTGGATGCTGTACAGTTGACCAGGATAAGGCCGAGAAGTCGCCTTGGATGGGCCAGCCCACACCTTGCCAGGACATTTGCTCCAGCGCCTTCTCCTAAGCCAACTGCGTAGCGTACGTGGAGGAAGTCTAAAACTGTTATGAGATCTTCACCAAGAGTTTGGAGGGAAGGAAACTGGTACCTGTGGCAAAAATTTTAGAATTCAAATACTGTGTTTTTTTATCCTGTTGCTTGCAATGCATGTACCTATTTGTGTATTTTACGATTCCGTACCTCAAAAGGAAAAAATAGCGGAAACCTTATAGGATCACTTTGTTATACGCCTGTCTATCTGTTTGTCTGTCTGTCAAGATCCTTTTCTCAGGAATGCGTGAAGCATCAAGTTGATATATTCAACTCTATACTGTCAACTGAACTCAATTCTATAATAAGTAAGTAGTACCTAAGTCACTATTACCTAATAGCCTAAGTCTTTAAGCTATGCGAAAAAAAGTCAACGCAATCAATATAAGAGTATATTGCGGTGTAACTTAATGCATATAGTTTATATTACTGACGTAAATAGATAAACAATATCTTCATTACCGCGTTATCGAATTTAAATTGTCAGTGGCAGTGACTTTTAGTGAAATGACATTGACGCCACTGCAAAATAAATTTCTGTCAAAGTTAATAATTGTTTTCAAAATGCGTTTCACGATTCACATATTCAGCTTAACTTTCTCATACTTAGGTTTTGCGTAAAGATATGAATGTCATTCGCACTCTTCGTTCCTCTAATGATATCTTTCTATTTTCGTATCGTACGGAATTTAGTATGACTTTCCAACCTCGAAAATAAAACCTACATAAGTGCTTCGTCCATTCAGGAGGTGTCCAACTAGCAGATTTAGTTGGCTTGCGTAGGTACTCAAAATTTTAGTGGGTAGGTACCAGTGGCAAAGGGTCCCTATAACACGATTCCTGTCGATACCTGACAAGTATTACCAGCTTTCCTTTTAAAAATATTCACCCTTCGCCCCTGTACTTAGTAAATTTCAGTAGCATATCTCAAAGACGAAAGTGTATAAGTACTTCCGAATATTTTTTGCGCATAAATATACAACCTTTAAGTTATGACGTAGGTATGACGTGCACAAGCTACCGTTCCTCTCGCTCTATTAGGGACGGCTCCGTGACGTGAATTCGCAAGTAGGTACTCACGAAACTTCGGAAAAATAAAAAGTAGCTCGTAATGATCTCACGTTCTAGGTACCTAATTATGATGAATATATCTACTTAGGTTGATACTATATATACCAAATACAAGCTTTGTTTAGGTACTTAAATAAAAGTAAATAATCTTGTGATAAGTTTTTATAAAACACGTATTAAGCAGATAAACTAGACTATCTGACTAACTGGTGGTTCGATACAGGTTTTTAGTCTTTAAAATACATTCCTAAGTAGCATAGTTATGCTCTTATGCTGAGTTAACAAAACATATATACCCTCGAACCTTTGCAGATGCGTAGAGCAGTATTTTACCGTCTCTACCATGGTGAATGTTCTGATGAGTTCTTCCAATTAATCCCACCCTCCCCTTTCCTACACAGGACAACACGTGCAGGGCTTAAATGTCACTCGTATACGGTACAGAATATTCCATCAAGAACCAAGCGGTTCGGTGAGTCTTTACTCTGCCCACACCATTAAGTCCTGGAATTCCTTGCCGGCGCACGTGATTCCTTCTTCCTACAGTCCCGGGTCCTTTAAGCGGCGCGTGAAAAAGCATCTGATGAGGCCGTCAAGCTGAGCGCCACCATTGTAGCACTGAACGTGTTTGCAATGGTGACCCTCTCTCATGAGACTTTGCCTTCAGCTTAACATCAAGCGAGGTGAAGTCAATTGACGTGCCATAAATAAAAAAAAAATAGATATACCAAGATACGTTTTTAAAATACCTAAATAAATGGACTATACATATAACTTAACAAAAGAATTATGTCACGACTCCTGGAAGATGCAGCAGTGAGTGGTGTTGCACACGTCGATGGGTCACGGTAACCAATATAAAATAAATAGTGACTTACGAGTCTGGTAGATCTGGCGAGTTCTCCTCGTGTCCTGGGACGTCCACGTGGATGAAACATGAACGTTCTTTGATCTCGCTCATCGCTGGACTGTTCACGAAGTCCACCATGGATGAGTCTGGAATAAGATGATGCCTATATAAACTACTACCTTCAGCTTCCTCATTCTAGTGTTCAGTCGCATCCGTAGCTTTCACCTCTCCTGGAATCTGGGATCTGAATCTGGGATCCGCTTTTATCAGTCTAACTACGGGATTAGCTGAACTCAGATATTTTTCGTGAAGCAACTGCGATCTGATCTCTCCAGCCGATTGGTGATATCAAAGCATTACGGATAAGCCAGTTGTTGGGCTTTAAAGGGCTTTATGGCCCGTAACAACTGTCATTAGATGATTGTACGACAACCGGTACCGAAGGCTACCCTAGTCTACACCCCTTCCCTTCCCCTCTACAAGGTCGACAGTACGAATGTGACGGGGCGTGGTGTTGCAAACGTCCAATGGCCACTGTAGCCATTATCTCTACAGTGTGGACCTTGTGCTTGGCCGTCATCTAAGTAGTCTAAAAAAACCAAATGGGATGGTCCTATTCTACTCCACTGGGAATCGCGAGGTACTCTAGAACCGATAGCATAAAATAGTACTCACGATTAGTCCCAAGATCGTGCACCGTTAGGAAGACGCATCGCTTGTCTTGTTGACTCAAGTCACCCTGAAAAAAGAATACTTTTAAATTTTTTTTAAGAATATTTAAAAACAATTAGTAACCTATTCGACCCAAAAAAAATATCCTAGACAGAAGAATTTCGAATACTCAAACTCAGTGGTTTGAGCTTTTCTATTGTAATGAACGGTCCCGGAGTCAAGTCCCCTCAGAATAAGTAAAGACTTTCCAATCGAAATAATAATCTTTTTTTTTTATACTACGTAGGTGGCAGACAAGCACACGGCCCACCTGATGGAAAGCGGCCACCGTGGCCTATTTGAGAGGGAGGGTTTGAGAGGGAGTGCTCTGACCAACAGAGCTACCAGGCTTCGTCTTTTTCCAATGTGAATACAATAACTGCACTTAAACATCTGGTATGTGTTGCTGTACTTAACTGTATAAATAGGATCCCTGAGTAAGAGCTAAGCACGTAACGTTTTGTTACTTATTAAGTCTTGAGCACATATATATAGATGGACCAAATACAATGCGTATATTAATAAATAAGTTATCAGAAAACTATAAGAAGTTGATGTAATAGAAGCATTGGAGAATTTACTAACAATAATAAAAGTAAATAGTGATATAACGCAATAAGTATCTATAGAATTTGCTGTTCACACATTATATATACTATTTACCCAACTGCGAAAAAAAGGAGGATATTGTTTTTTATGACACAGAATCCATAGGTGGAATACATTTTTTTGTAAGGATATTATCAACCAAAATTATTTTATATGCCCTAACCCCTCATACTAAGCTTAAAGGTTTGTGATAGGAGTGGGTCAGTAGTGTAGTGGCCAAGATTCGAACCCAGGCCCGCTTGATCGTAAGGCCGACTCTGTGACCACTAAGCTATCGACCTCACATATATGTAGGCAGGTTATGGTTATGTCAGAATAAAAAATAACACGACATAAGATTAAAACGACCACAACACACTTGCGACTAGCTAACTCCTTTGTCGTGGACTTTGGTATTTAATATGACTATATCCGCACACACTAACACAGTAGCAGCTTTTTAAATTTAAGAAGAAAAAAAAGAAGTTTAAAAAAAGTTTTGAGAGTCTAAAGAGTGAAAACTCAACTCATGCCTCCGCAGTTTAAGCGGTTTCGAAGTTCAAATTACACATTTTCATGATTATGAAAAGACTCGTGTGGCAAATGACCTCCAGTCCATCAGATAGTTGATTCAGTTTCTACCCGTAACAGTGTAAGACCATAGTTATGCAGGGCGATAAATATGGGATATTGAATTATGCGTTACATAGCGGAAGCCTAGTGGTATGGGTAATGGACTGCTGAGACGAGGTCTCGAGTTCGATCCCAGGTTTACCATGGCACACACCAATGACTTTTCGATGCTTTTCGAAGTTATGTGTGTATTTATCGCAGGTTTATAAGTGCCTCGGAGAGCACGTTAAGCCGTCGGTCCCGGTTGCCATACAAACATCTATGGCAGTCGTTACGGGTAGTTGGAGCCCTCAAAAGTCCAACCAGCCTAACTTGGAACTTCGATATCGCCATTGGTCATTAGACCATTGGTTGTGGAGGTCAGATGGCAGTCGCTTCACGGAAAATATCGAAGTTCAGCCGCATCACAGTTAGACTGGAAAGCCGACCCCAACTGAGTTGGGAAAAAAGTTCAGGGAATGATAGCGGCAGCAAGAAACATATTAGGAGAGAGGGCAACAATAGCAATAGCAAAATATGTATTACTAATTGTGACTAATCGCGACTGTCGCTCTGAAGCGATCCTCAACATGCGTCGTGGAGAAGTGAAACACTTGTCGAGGTTCTTTCTTCGCACTTGCGGAATTTTGAACATACGACAAAATATCTCCTCGAGTAAAAAGTATTTTATTTGCATGAGGGGCGCGATTTGGCATTCCTTTCTATGACAGTGATACTTTGCTACAGCTATCATTGAGATTGTTAAACCGACGGTGAATGGTGGCTTCCCCTTCCTGCCCTAACATATTTCTTGTAACTCTTGTGAATCCATTTAGGCCGTGGTCGTAAGCAGCCCTAAAATTTCGTCAATATGCCAAGTAAGTCTTCAAAAATACCTACAAAAGGGTAATAATTTCCTTTAACAATCTTGATACATTACTCAATGCAATTAATTGGTTTGTACTTACATTAGGTACACACAAGTGCAAATTATCACTTTTGAAAAGTAGAGCTAAGGAAATACAGAAACAATGCTTGGTACCTACTGATGATATACTTAGATATCTGTTTCTATAATAATTAATGTATGAAATATGATGAAAAATTCAAAGCTTAAAAGGTGATCAAAACAGACAAAGTACAAACACAATTTTAAAAACATACATTTCTAAACATATAATAATATACTTACCCTGATTTGTTGTGGTACAATCCCCTGGTTTTGCAGTACAAAAAGAAATAAAAAATTTAAGTAAAAGTACGATCAACGATCACTAAGTTAATAACACGCCGACTTAAAAAGTTAGAGCAATTTCATCGCAACACATTACTTTCCTGTTTAATTTGTTACACCTACACGCAAAGGAGTGTAGCAAATACATCTTTGGCTACCATGGAGAGTGAATTAAACGTAAATATATTATAATTTATTATAGGGCATAATGTTTTATTTCTATTTGACAAACATTAAATGCACAACCCATGTTATCACCAAAAAAGGAAGTAGACAAAAAGGCTGATTCATAATATCTACAACTGACGTAGTTTAAATAAAAAGTACAGAAAATATTCCAGAACGTTCTATTATAGACTTTTATCTATATAGTTATATATAAAAATGAATCGCAAAATATGTTGGTAAGCGCATAACTCGAAGACGGCTGGACCAATTCGAGTATTTTTTTTTAATTTGTTCCTTGAACTCTACGGAAGGTTTTTATGGAGCAGCGGGAACGGGATCAGAAGTCCACGCGAGCGAAGCCACTGACAACAGCTAGTTATCAATAAAAACAAAATCCTCACCAAAAATTTAAGCTAAAAGTGTATTCAAATCCAAAGAAGACTTCATAGCCGAGAGAGCTTTCTGTTTTATTTTTGCTAATCATGTCTGAAGATAACAAGATTACTGAAGTGACAAGTTGTTTATCACAAGTATGGATGGTGAGGCGCTTGCAGAATATTTATAAGATAATCGCATTTGTTGCCGGAATTGGTTCAAATCGGGAAAAAAATTCTGCTCATAAATTATGTATGTATTTTCAAACGAGAGTACTGCGAATCGTCATTCAAACTTTTAGCTAGATAATTCAACAACGTATGAACATTTTTTAGCTTCTTTGATTGAAGAATTAGACTAATGGGTACAAAATAACGTTACCAAAAAAATTCAACAGAACCTGAGTATCACATAGAAAAAGCAATCTGAAGTGGCAGTGGGTTAGCCACATCTGCCGGAAGACCGATGGCCGCTGGAGAAGCGACTCGAACACACTGAGAGTGAAGTATCAGGAACAGTGACACTCATTGGGAGAGGCCTCCATCCAGTAGTGGACTGTTAATAGACTACTGTGATTGTTAACCATATAGCAGCTGTATCCACAAATAAAATGATAACGACTATTTATGAAGTACTAGACTAGATCTAAATCAGCTAAACAAATATATAAAGGAACTTTGATATTTGAATTAATTAACTAACTATTTCCTAACTTTAGTTACTCACTTAAACTAACCTGAGTTAGGTTAGTTTGAGTGAGTATTGTGTTGTATTGTGTGTGAGTACTCGTGGCTCTCGCTTGAAGTCGATAATACTTACTTAAAATAAACATTGAGAAGATACTAAAATGTTTATCCTTTTAATCAATACTGCTATCCCTTAGAATAAGTAAGTTACCAACAAAATAAACACAGTGATATCCAGATGTACTACACGATTTGACAATACCCTAATCACACAAACATAATGAAATCAGACTTGCTGCTCACTAAGGTTGCGGTAACAAGATACTAAGTTAATTTGAAGGGTAGCAGTAGAAATAATCATATACTGAACATATTTTCGTAGACATACTTTCGTAAAACCACTTATCAACGATGCCTCGCGAAATGAGACTGGCAATGAAAATATATTTTCCTTCGTAGCACTAATATTATTATGATACCGACGGCGACCCCTCTAACCGCTTGTATAAAATTATGGTCTCCAATTTTCTAAGTTATCTGTGGTGATAAAATTATTTATACATTTTCCCGCCAAAAGTTGAAACGTCAAACAGATTGTTCTCATTTCTGTCTTTGACGGAAAGTTCCACGGCCAAATGTTATGCAAATATCTCAGAACCATGACCTCTTATTAACATAATAAAATTGAAATGTCTATGTTTTAGGTTGCTTTCTACTATCGTAATTTAATGTGTTTTTTGTATAAACATTTTATTATATTTGATTCTAATTTATTGGTAAAAGTGTGTGCTAAAAATTAAATTAGTTACTTAGTGATAGATTAGTTTAGGTAAGTGATTAGTCCTTTACGTACGTCTTTTTATATTCATCTATTTTGAGCGTTTCCCTCTTACACCACTCTCTTCTTTATCTTACACCCGAACTAGACAATTTCTGTTATTTTTAAACTATTGCGGTGTAAACTCTATTAGGGACTTATCGCGATTGATCGAGATAAGTGAGAATCATCGGCAAAAGTAATAATTTATAATCAATCGCGATGAGTCCCGAATAGATATAAAAAGTAGACAATTTTTGTTCTGAACCTTGTTGATTAGTAATACTTACAAAAGTTTACTTAGGTTTATATAAGTAGTCACTATTTATTAAAATTAGTAACAACATTGTTTTAAAGAAAAATAACAAACTTACTTGCACATGTACATGGATGTCTCCACTCCGATCTGTGCTGACGACATATTTCTGCAACAAAGACGAAGTTCAACGTTATAAACATTAAAAAAATAAATGTATAAAGATAGAATTAGGTACATTATTTTATAATTGAACTGTTCTTTAAAATGTTGTCATCCAGAAATATTGAAACATTATGTCTAATGGATAAATAACTATGTAAATATCTTGACAAATAAAATGACAACTAAAAACTCTCCTTATAGTTTAAATATTTATTTTTTATTTCTTTATGAAAAACTACGTCATTGCAAGTTAAGTAAAAAAATAAGACATATAAATTGGTCGTATATCTCAAATAGTAATATTACATAAACTGAGGTCTACCTACTCGATTAATCAACGTAATATAATTATCAACTTTGTAAACAATAATAAAAAACATTATGAAAATGTTCAGTATCGTACATTAGTCGGTGTAATCTAGGCGCAGCTCCACTCCAATCTCATTAGCCATGGATTGGCAAATGAAACTACCGGCAACTTCGTTAGGTAGCACACTCACTTGGGTGTCATTATCAATAAATCTCAGACAGTGAGGGATTGGTTATTCAGGCACTTATTGTGTTTATAGTAGGCGATAGGTATCAAACCCTTCAACATTTTTCGAAGTTAAAATATTGATAAATTTTTATAGAGATTTAAATCACTTTAGATATTTGATTAAGATGACCAATCATAGTACTAATGACTATTTATGTAATTAATATCTACAATTATTTATGAATGGGACTGCCTGTGGAGCCTAGCATTGGCGGCCCCGGGTCCCAGTAGGTGGGTAGGCCCAAGAAGCCAGCAGCCAGCACGGCTTAACATTGGAGGGTGACATACAGCCAACGGTCTCATTTCCATGGATGCCTAAGGTTAGCCGCTAAATAAAATTTTCTTTTTTCAAATTTATTTAATAACTTTGAAAAAAGAAATTTGACCCGATTCCTTGCTAGATGGTGTAAATCGCAAGGAAATTAATTACGTGCTTAGCCGCATAAACACTACCAATTAATGGAGAGTGTCAGATTCTTTTGATAGAATGCTGTAAATTTAATTGTCAATATAGAACTGGACTTGCTACTATCCGATACACGTAACTTATGCTCGAATAACATTTTCTGTGCATCACAATAATATATCTCATGCATCACAACAATATTTCTCATGCATCACAAGTCTGTGGCCAGCCTTAGCCACGTCACCGCCTCACGTCCCACTGAACTAACGAACTTAATGTTTTCAAACAGCCGACGAGACGTAAAACTGTCGCTTAATGCCATTATGAGATTAACTCCAACTCCCTGATAGCGGTTACACTACATTTTCCACTACTAAATCGAAATCTGAAGTAAAATAATCTATGAGACATTGCCAATTTTAAGAGTCTGACATTTATGAATTATGACCCGCGCAACTTCGTCTGCTTAACATTAATAACACAATTCCTACCGGCTTGCTCAGCGATGAAAGCCGTAGTAGATATTTAAAATTATACTCTAATAAATAACACATAAATATGTAATGCCTTATCTAAAATTGAATTTATTAGAAATTCTCTGCCTAAAAATAAGAGAATTCCAAATTACTTCCCGTTTGAAAAAGTTCATCCATCGCTACTGCTGTCTGCCCTGGCATAAGGCATAAATATGTACAATAAATGTTATTAAAAGATAGAGCACTAAATATTGTATTATTTTCCGATATGGGATATTATAATTGTATACCTACTTATAAGTTTGTCAGAAATATACAGTGATGTCATCTTCTACACCAAAAGTCACCACTGACATTTTAAGTTCGGTAACACAGTAATGAAGGAGTCTGGGTAGGTCTATTTACGCCATTAATATCAATATCTGTAGGTATCTATAGTTTACAGCAATTCACGCCGCACCCTTCCAGCAGTCACATCCTAAATCGCGCCGCGCATATTAAGACGTCCAGCGAAGTGGGACAGTGGTGGTAATGGGGTTAGCGGTTGGTTTTACACGTTTATTTTACTGCACAGCTGACATTTCCAGCTTTATGCTTAGTAACGCGCGGGAATTGCGATGGTTATTGCTACTTCGTTTTGAATGTTCCAGAAATTAGTTTTACATTGACTGTGAAGCAAAATTACGTAAAGGCGAATAGAAACATGTACTGTACGTTTTGTTACGTAAATACATAGGTATTTTGTGTTACGGAAACAAGTCCCTATAATCCACTTGTTTAGGTAGGTACTTAAAAAACGTGAACAATCTTAGCGTGTCTTTTTAATATGTTTTGTTTAAAAATTCAGTATAAAAATACTTTCTACTTACCACCAGTTTAACCACTAGTTAGTCAGTTAGTCAGTCTAGTTAATTTTTTCATTTATCTTACAAGAGATGTCCTCGGGTCTGCCAGGGTGCGAGAGATATGTCTTGTAAAATCTCACCTACGGTAAGCAAGGACCCATGGACGGCGTGCGTTTTGGTTGATTCGAGTCCGATATAATCACCTCCACCGATTTTAGAAGATATGGTAGGGTAGGGGTCTTGCCCACGATAAAAATAGGTATTTTATGTTATCCTCCAGTAATTTAAAGTCAAAGTCAAAAATCATTTATTCCGTATAGACAATAAAAACAGATTTTTATACTGCAGACTTGGTCAGATCGAGTAAGTACTGAAATAATTGAAGCCTGATTAATACTTAATTTCAAATATTTACTAATTTAAAATGATATAATTATATTGTCATAAATGAGTCTATACTTCATACTGAAATCTATTCTCCGTACTATAAAGCTTCATGAGTTTCTACCTATCGGCAACAACCTTGGACCTCGGTAGTATGCAAACCGAGGCCCTGGCGAGCATGGATTGTTTTGATATACCCAGTACCTTGTCTATGATATGATTAGTAAATTTGAGCTTGTCCGTCACCGTTGCAATCCGTGTTACCCTCAAAAGACAGCCTAAAAATGCGTACTGCGGCATTTTAAGCACATTTTTGGGTCCACTACTGGTACCTATACCTACACGTTTTGATGGCTATTCTTTTACAGAAGATAATCCTCTAATTCAATAACATTTTCCAACCGCTGTAATATTGTTCGTACGATTGCTTACTTTTTAAAAATCTTCAATAAACGCACAATAGCCGTGAATTATATAAATAATGTCACCATTACCTACCTCAACAAACAACTATTAATTAAAATAACACGTATTCTGAATGCATTACGTGTTACTTTGCAATAATTGCCTAAGCTCATAACTCAGCATTCTATAGTTAACCTACATGATGCAACTACGATTGGTTTTCTACAGTGACTTTGTATTCAAACATCGCGTAGTAAATTATGATTTGGCAAAATAATTTTAGAATCTCCAGCGGAATGACATACAGTGTTGTGCCTACTTATACTAGCTGTTGCCTCTTGCTCTACCTGCGTATAATCGCTTTGTCGTCAATAACTATGCTTTGCGGGTTTAATTCCCGTTCAGTGCAAATATATGTGTGTATGAATATGAATATTTGCATTGGTTTGGTGTATTTATGGAATAAAAGCGTATTTAAGAATGTTTATCCGCATTCTATAACCCATAACACAAGCTAGTTAAACTATGCTTTCCATAATGGGTCTACATAGGTGGCTCTGTGTAGACTTTCCTAGAATATTTATTTATTTATTGAATATTTATATAAACAACGTCGTAAATAGATTTGAAACAGTTAGCATACTAATTGCTTTTAAATTTCTTTATATTCATTCATCCTACCATTTATTCATTCATATAACCATCATCCATCAATTCAACTTTAAATCGATGAACAATTATAGACTTTCACATTGTTTTAAAGCAGTAACAAAATTGAATATGGTAAAACGGGGTAAATCGGGATATAGGGGTGGATAGGGATAAAATGGTCAGCTAAATTCTGTAGTTATTTTCCTTAAAACGAAACTTTGGGCTAGTTCATTGTGATAACAGAATCAACAAACTTTGAATCTGAACATAAGAATCTGGTAATGCGCGTAGTTAAAATTTTGTAAAAGAAATTATTTAAAATATTCTATTGACATTAATTTTATCCCTATCCACCCCTGGATTCCTATTCATCCCGTTTTACTGTACTTCAAGTAATATCAGTCTTATACCAAAATTCAACAGTGATCGCAACAATATTTCAAAGTAAAGTCTGTTAACAGTAGGTACAGTTGCACTGACCATTACGCGGTCAGAAGCGAGTCGGGTCGATAAACAAACAACATTAGCAACAACAATGCTTGTTTACAGCACCGAAATAGCGCACGAGCCGCGCCCGCGCACCATCCACGTAGCGCGAATGTTTTTATGGACTTGAACTGGAAATTGGCGGTTCTTAATGCAAGAGTTTATACTGAGTGAGGAATTCTGTGGCTGAGTCGAGGACACAAATTGGTAAAAGGCAGATGAAAATTCATTCGCTAGTTGGATTGACCAGAATAAGTAACTAGAATAGACAGTGCAGAGACTTGGGTGATTAAAGGCATATGTTTGTATTTTAAAATGTTGTAATTATTAAGATTTCTAAAATATATATTAGTGGGTGTCACCGACGAGACGGTTTAATAATCCCAACGACGATAGTAATAGTAAAATATTACTATACAATAATATAAAGTATTTTTACTTGCTTTGAGGGATGCGGTTTGGCATTCCTGTCCACGGCATTAGTAATATTTTACTATTGCTGTCCTTGAGATTGTTAAACCGTGATCGAGTGATATGAACCCCCGTCCTCCCCTCACCAAAATATGGTTTCACTAATGAATTTCCGCTATGTAACGCCAACTTCAATATGTAATTTCAAGTACTTACTACGTATATACCAATTTTATTGCTTATTACCTGTATCTTGATGAAAGGTCGTTTGATTAAACATTAAACCCATACGCAGGGTCCACCATGACAAAAATAACAGTACCCAAATATATTCTCCTCTCGGGTCGTATTGGACCAATCGCTTAGCAGAACGGCCGGTCTATAAATGTCGGGAAGGTACTCCATTGCCTGATGAATTAGGTACTAAATTCGTTACACTATTGACCTCATAGATTTATGTAGATGAATAGGTATAAATAAGAGTAGGGAAAGATACATGCAATCTCCGGTTGGTTGGTTTATAGTTTTGCAACATTTTTCAACCACAACGGAGTGACGCAGACGCAATTGCGCGGGTCAGCTAGTCACTACATAGTATAAAACAAAGTCGCGTTTTCTGTCCCTATGTCCCTTTGTATGCTTTAATCTTTGAAACTACGCAACGGATTTTGATGCGGTTTTTTTAATAGATAGAGTGATTAAAGAGAAAGTTTTATATGTAAATAAAATCATGCTGCAACCAACTAGGTGCGGTGCAGAAGTGAACAATGTTGCAAAAACGGGGTGACGCAGACGTAGTTGCGCGGGTCAGCTAGTAGATTATAATATCAAAACAATCCACACGAACTAGAGCTTCTTTTGCTCTCGCTATTAAGGTCTAAGAACCGTGCCGATAAGTATATTATTTCATGTCCTTTCGCGTACTCGTATTTATAGGTGCGGGCACAAATGGATGAGTTCGTCGGATAGTGGCTATAACTGTCAACCTAAGTTTAGTGATACATAAAATGTTTGAGATGATTCTACTGTATTGCTAGTAGGTAAAATATCTGTCACTGGAGATAAATAATAGTAGTTGACGTTTAAAATTAATATTATTAGATGTAAAATATATGTTGTCATTTGGTTCTTATTAAAATCGAGCCTCATAAATCTACAAGGTTAATCTAAACATGATGTTGGTATTCAAAATGTTCCGGAAAACGTAAATTTTAAGACAGAAAACAGATGAACAAAATATCAAAACAAAGATGTACTGCCAATTTACTTGCTATATTTTAAAAAAGAAATTTAGCTTTCTTCTAAGTGCTTCAGTTGACTCACTCCGATTGAAAATGTTAATAAATATGATGGTTATGTGAAAGCAATTACAATTGTTTCTTTCTCATACAAATCATCATTATTATCATTTCAGCCACACAGTCCACAGTCCACTGCTGAATATAGGCCTCCCTCAGCGACCTCCAATCCGACCGGTTGGAGACGGTCTACATCCAATCTCTCTCATACATAATATACAAAAATATATAAAGTGATTGAAGAAGAAGCTTTATATGTATATAATATCATGCTACAACCAACAGCTGAAAAATGTTGCAAAAACAGGGTAACGCAGACGAAGTTGTGCGGGTCAGCTAGTTCATTTATAATTTGAATCATTTGCACATTAATATACATGTCATGTCTTCTCATATGTTCATTAAACACCATAACGATCACTTGCATCTGAATTTATTACTCATTACATTCCTCATAGTGTTATCACCATCTTATGTTCTTGTTGTATGAAAATTAAGGTTTTTCGTATAAGCAAACAAACGGTCGTAGATTATAAAGTAAATCATATCTTGTACGTCCGTAATTGGACGGCTTTTTTACACCACCCACAGGGGCTATCTCGTCAAGGGCAAATTTTCCTACACTCCCGTCAGACAGAATCATTTTTGAGTCAAATCAGCTATATAGTGTTACATAAAATCAGTAAACATTCGGCATAAATTTGATACACAACGCGAGGAGGATGTATTTCCGTAGTTATTCTATAGTTATTACATAGTTATTCCATGGTTATTCCATAGTTATTCCATAGTTAATTTATAGTTAACCCATAGTGTTATTCCATAGTAATTCCATAGTTATTCCATAGTTATTCCATTATTATTCCATAGTAATCCCATAGCTATTCCCTAGTTATTACATAGTTATTGCATAGTTATTCCATAGTTATTACATAGTTATTGCATAGTTATTCCATAGTTATTCCATAGTTATTCTATAGTTATTCCATAGTTATTCCATAGTTATTCCATAATTATTACATAGTTATTCAATAGTTAATCATAATGATATTTATCAAAGTATATAATAATTATAAACAAGACTTCTAAGGTAGACAAGCCCTTTAGAACGAGCACTCTACACAAATCCTACAATTCATTTTTGATTAGGTAGGAAAATGATAAAGTTGAGAACCGTAAAAAAGGTTTACAAACTCGGAAACGATTTCCAAAGTGCTTTGGGTTTATTGAACTTAAATCTGTTATATCGGTGAGGAAAACTTTATCTATCGTGATAGGCTTTGAAAACTTAGAAAGTATAAAGAAAAGTTTGCTCGGTTACAGCGTAAACTGCCAACCTATTAGGTACACAAATTTTAGTAATTTTGAGTAAATAAATACACACTTATGTGACTGCCTTTGTGACGTGGCGGGAGTGAACGCGACCACTACGCAGGAGGTGCGGGCTCGATACCTTACCACCACCTTCTTAAAAGTAATATTATTTCAATTTTATTTTACAACAAATAACCTCTCCACTACCTCTGACTACCATACTCACCGCCGGAAACACAACACAAGATTATTTTTAACCACGGTATTCTGTAAGGTGGAAGTACGTCCCCAGTCGGACTGCTCAATTAAGACGCGAGATACCGTCATGTCCTACCTCCGTCAGAATTTACTTAATATGTGCCCGTGCTGTCTCAGTATTTCGGTAGTAGCAATGGTATAGATTGAAATCCAAAACTATTTTCAATAAAATTAATTAGGAACACTAATACAATTATTTTACAAATTAAATAGTTATCCTGTGTACACAAGAGTTAATTGAAATTCAAACATTTCAAACAATCTAGGAACAGGCACTTCGAACTTCGAAGTATCAACTAATTATAAACCTTCAGAAACTTATTGAAATTAGATGGAGGATTGCGATGTAGGATAGGACTGCGATAGGCTGATTTATTGATTGATTAATATAAGGAAATACATTATGTATGTGCAGTCGGCACCAAAAGTTCCTGGACACCTTCAGAGCTAATCGTTTGAAAGCCTAACCCTAAGCCTAAGTCTCATACCAAAAGATAGATAGTGGAAAAAAAAATAGATCGACGTCTTGTTTCTTAATAAGAAAACTAGCAAACCCGGCGAACTCCGTTTCGCCACCAGATGTGAAAAATGATTTTCCCGCTTTTCTGTTGAAATTTTTCCTGAATTTTCTTTGCTATAAACCTCACGGAGCCCGAGACCTTTCCAACGAATGCAAAACCGTGGAAATCGGTTCGTGCGTTCTGTAGTTATAGCGTCAGGAAGGAAAACCCGCCTTATTTTTATATAGTAGAAAATTTATGTAAACTCAATGCTAATAGTAATTGATCTTTCATCCAGCAGATTCTAAACTAGTCGTCGTGTAGTGGCATGATCTCATACAAATTTAGTTTGAAATTTTCTAAGAACTTAGGAGCCCACTGTACCCGAATGATTGTTAAAATCATGGCACTATTTTATTTATATCTCCACTGCTAGTGTAGTGGGAACATTCACTTTATAGGGGAAAACCAAATAAAGAAAGAGGACGTGACCAAATTGTGAACCAATTTTTTATGCTTTTGTTATGTTGGGCTGTGACACACATTTTATATATACTATTTTTCTGGAAGAGCCGGCCCTATCGTATTGAAGCACAGAAATATAAAGAAGGTAATCTTAGTCAAACATAAGAGCAAAATCTTTTTCTTTACATTGTATCCACAAATGTAATCGTTGGTTGCTCGAAAGCGTTGAAATAATTATATTCTTGACTAAACATTTGTAAATATACATTGTGCATGTATCAAATGAATCATATTGTTTTGGTTAAACTTGTTTCGCAAATACATTGATTGTTTGTTTCATTAATGAATTATGTTAGAGACGGACTGAAAATATATATGGACAAGGTGAGCTGGGTTTTTGAAAACTTCCTGAAGAAATAGACTCCTCGTCAGTGTAATACTGAAGGAACATTATATAATTTTTGTGAGTTCAGTTATGATAACAAATTCTCCACTGGTTTTGTTTTCATGAAGGATACCAATGTCGCCCGATGAAGTGATAAAGGTAAAATCTTAGAAAACCATTACAGATACCAATAATGTGACTATATTGGTCCTGCCCAATCCTTTTTCAGAGCTAATCATAACATAGTCAATTATATTTATGGAGCCCATCAGGTAAGGTTATATAAGCATTCCGATTAATTCACTGGATATCTAACAATATCTGGAAGCATATATCAAACAAAGAATCGTGTAACATTTGAATATTATGATAGTTCGTAAGTGCGTCACGACCAATGGTTTTTTCATAAACGACATAACCTCAAGGGGACAAATACTTCTTCTACTAGGAGTCTAATTGCTAGATATTAAATAATATTAAGCAGTAGCGCTTATTGCTGATATAAAGGAAATACCATATATTCTAGGACAATTTACCCACTTAGACCCATGGTAGGCAGTTTAACTAGCTTGTGTTATGGGTTCTAGAATGCTGATAAATATATTGAGTTTTTTTTTTTGTAAACACATATGTACCTACATATTGCATAGAAACTGGTCTGGGCAATGCAAATATTCATATTCATGCACACAAAAATTTGTATTGAGTGGGCATCGGACCCACGCCTCCTGCGTAGCAGTCGCGTTCACTACCGCCACGCCACGGGGGTCATCATAATAGTTTAGATATATCACTAGTAATATCTTAGATGCTAAATAACAGATCTTATATAGGTACTACTAGTTGTGGATCGGGAGCTGCTCTGTTAGTCATATCCTAGGGATCGTGCTGACTTAAATTATTCTTGCTATGGCAGAGGACAATATGATAATTTATATGATTTCCTAATGTATAACATTCATATTTGTACTTTTCAACTTTCTTATAGAAATCACGTACCTGCCTGCCATAGAGCTCTCTGACAAAGGCGTATGTCCAGCATTGAAATGCAATAGGCTAATTTATTGATTGCTTGAAATAATAATAAAAACATACACACTTCCGCCTATCTCTTCGGAAGTATAAATGTTAGATAGATAGGTATTATGTTTATGCCCATGAGCTTTCAAACGGTATCGTACAATCTTACATAACATTCGTAATCATAACCGTGCTATTTCTACCACGACCGCTAATATTTTATTAGTATTTTTGGCATCACATTGAGCGAATCTTTACATAATTCTGCCGCGAATTTCATTTGAGATCATATTTTATATTTCGTTTATTTTATATGTAATAGATAGATCTATACAAACATCACATATTTTAGCTAACTGATCTAAATTGTTACTAAGGAAAACCAAGATTAATTTTTCCTTAGGTACGACTAGAGAAGTCGTACCTACACTTCAACCAGGCCTTTTTTATTCCACTTAGGTGGCCTACCTGATGGAAAGTGGTTACCGTGGCCTATAATGGACGTTTGCAACACCAGGGGCGTCACATCCGTACTGCCGATCATATAGACAAGACGGGGAAGGACAAGGGGGAGGGGAGAAGGTTAAGAGAGTCTCTGTGCTGTCAGTGCAGAAGACAAAGAAGGGTTTCTAGGTCTCTCTCCTCTTAAAACAAAAATTTCAATCTTACTATACTTTCATAGTGTGATTTGAAATCAGGTAGTTGCCATCCATCGAAATTTATTAAAACAGATAATAATAAAGAAACAGTATTTTTGTAAGACATGTGTAAAATCAAACAAATTAATCAAATATATGTATCAACTACTCAGTAAGAGATACTATTTGACCCATTAACCATATAACACTAGTACCTATCTTGTGTAATCCTGATGGACGCTGACACTATGGAAGTAAAGGTATTGTATTTTTATTATGTATTAATTTGAGTCTAAGTTAAAAATCATGGCACTTTTTATAATCTCAATAGTTCACGATTAGTCGAATCAGGCTTCTGGTTGCCAGGCCTTTGTTTTTGGAACATTAGAATTCATTTATGTGGCGACCAGCCTATTGCAGCTAGTGACGAATATGGAAATTCTTTAAATTACAAGTTACAATGATAACCATTAAATAATTCAATAACAAACCCACTTTTCCACGAAATAAAACTTCTTTCATTTCTAAGCCACCATGACAGTAATTCGTGAATAGTATGAAGTTTACCCGAACAAAGTCCCGAGAGATTGTATCACAGCACTTTGCTGAATGCGAGACCGATAGCTACCATTCAAAACAAACCCAATTTAATAGTCCTGAGGGAATTCGGTGTTTTGTTTTGGCATAATGAAGACTTAATCTTCAATGTTTTTCAAACATTTGAATCGATTTCGCTAGTGATCGCCGTCTCTATTCCCGCAAATATTAGATCGTTACATATGCAATTGCCGTTTTGTTTAAAGAAATTGGAGGAAACCCAATTTCCAGTACTAACATTTTTGCATTTTTTAGGAATGACAAATCCAAATGACAAGTCTACAATGGTGGCACTCAGATTGACGGCCTCAAGAGATGCTTTTTCACGCCCCGCTTAATTGACCCGGGACTGTAGGAAGAAGCAAACACGTGATTTGGTAAGGAATTCCAAGACTTATGGTGCGGCAGAGGAAAGACTCACCGAACCGCTTGGTTCTTGATAGAATACGCCGTACATTTAAGCTCTGCACGTGTTGTCCTGTGTAGGAAAGGAGAGGGTGGGAATAATTGGAAGAGCTCATTAGAACATTCACCATGGTAGAGACGGTCACATTAGTAAAGTACTAGCATTTATTGAAATATTATAATGTTAAAATCACAACAAAAATACACAGAATACGTTCATGATTATATCATATTGAATAACGCACCCCGTGATATTCTCTGTGCAAAGGTGCCCATGATTCTGGTCACGTTACCTCGTTGGGTCATAATGACCATCCTTTAGCCCATTTTATTTTTCAACTTGACATAACATAACATAAACTATACACGCCTATATCCCCGAAATGGTTTGTAGCAGAAGGACAGATACGCAAAATCCCAGATTCGCAATAGGGTAGGCAGAGGTGCTAGCACCCGCATTTCACCAGATTATGTTTAGGTCCCAATGTAATAAATTGCGAACCTATTGCAATTAACCGGGCACTTATATATATATATATATATATATATATATATATATATATATATATATATATATACATTGGTCTGTGTCATGAGAAAACCTCGAAAAAAAAATGGGGGAACCCGAGACCTCGTTTCAGCATTCCATTACCTATACCACTAGGCTACCGCTTGACGTAACGGTAAATATTACGTCCCAAGTCGGCAAACAGAATTATTATCAGTAAAACATGTCAGAACCCTGGAGGTCCTATCAGTACATGATGAGACGGACCCTAACTGTTCAAATAAGAGATAAGAAGTAAAAGGAACACAACAGATAAGATGAAGGCTCGTGACATTTGCATCTGGTTTTGTATACACAAATGTTCGTATTTTTTCGTTTGGTCGTTTATATAAGGGTCAATTCAGATCATGCAACATGTTCTAGTACTATTTATTTGTATTAAATATCAGCACTATTCTGTTCAGACAAAGCTGAAAGCTTATGCAGTGGTATAATAAGACTGCAACGCGTTTTAGCATCTATTATAATGGAATAAAGTTGATATTTAACTACCACTTAAAACTGGTTGAAAATCTTACCACCTGGTCTAAAATTAAGGGGTATTTTGTTTAGTTTTTATACTTCAAATTATTATTTTAATAAAACATTATTATGCTATAAATATGTACATACGAGTTTATAAGAAGTATATTTATTCGCATTCCAGATCCCATAACACAAGCTAGTTTAGCTATCTATGCTTACTTTGAGTCTACAGTCTTATATAGAATGGCATAGAGAGTCGTAGATTCAAAGAAAGATAGATAATAAGAGGGAACGTAGTAGGTAAGCCTTCCCAAAAATGGAATCTATCCGTGAGTAACGGCGCTGCCGTGAAACAATTTACTACACCACGATGGCAACTCAAAAATGCCGTCGATTCGATAGAAAAAGAAATATTATGTGTAAATTGTTCGAACTCAGCAACTTCTTGCGTTGACTGTACTTCGTACTTTGTGCTATCTCCACGAATTTCATGTTCTACTTGTTCTTTACTGCATAAATTCAGGCCGTATAAGGTCGAAGCTATATGCCAACCGGTTGAAGACAACTGATACGAGAAAAAGAAGTTGCTTACGGAGATAAGATAAAGTATTCATGGATTTGTATATAAGTTTACTTGAGATCAAAGGGATTCGAATTCAAGTATGGAACTGTTCATGTTAGGTACCTACAAATCTTATTAAGACCACTTTCCACGATCCGCGAATTTACAGAAACGTGCGTGACATTGCGCAACCTATGACACTACGCTATGATGAAATGGCATCGAAGCTAACCGTTTTCAATTTGCTATCAATAGATCATTTAACACTGCAGTAATTTTAATAAAAAACACATGTAAAATAAAATATTTCGAGCCACAAAGATTCAAATTTCATTGATTTTTGTAATCCTATTACAGATTTATATCTATTACATACTTTACTAAGCGATACTTTAATAGAATGTCACTTTGTCTAAAGCCCATTGTCTGAGTCCAGTCGGTGAAACCTATCACCGTGAAAACCCAGCGTTTCTATACTGATCTACAATATTTATTCGAATATGAATGGCAATGTAACTCTGTTGTTACACTTTCACGCCTAAACCACTGAACCGATTTTGATAAAATTTGGTACATGGGTAGATTAGATGTTAGGAAAGTGCATTGGCTATGTTGGTTCGCGATAATCGACATCAACGCGGGTAGAGCCGTTGGTCAACAGTTAGCATATATTATGTATATGACGGATATAAGTCTATATCTACAAGGTCGGAGTTTGCAGTTTGGTCACGTTCTGAGCTAAATGAATTATGAAAGTGCCGGACCAAGCATTCAAAGATCCAAATTCATATATCATATAATCTGTATAGATCATTAAACGAAGTGAATGGGTTTTTCTTTTGCGAGCATTAGAAGGTTTCTACAGAGTCAGTAGCACGAGTGTGATACTATTGGTGTTGTTGACGTCTATAAGCCACGGTGGCTACAAGTACACGATGTGCTGGAAAGTCCATCAGGTGGATCGTGTGCTTATCTGCCACTATATGGTATAAAAAAGAAGTAGATACACAGCGTATCAGGTCCTACAACCGATGTCCTGGTCGGAAAGTGATAAAATACCATCAAAAAAATTAACAAAGACATAAAAACTAATCACTGAACCCACTTAATAAATTATTTATATATAGGTAATATTAAATTTTATTAGTTGAAAATTAATACACGTACAATATAATAAGTACACCTATGAAAAAAGGTTCAGAAGGCCCAAGTCAATATTTAAATCGTATTATACTGACAATTACTCCATTAACTTCAAACGTATTTTGTTTAGGACACGTATTTTCTGAACAAACTAACATTTCACACTCATTACTTAAAACTATTCACCACAACAAAACAAATCGCCAACGTCAAACCCTCAAATAGAACAGTTTTAATACCGTAACCAATTACAGAACTTTGTTCCACTAGTAACAAATAACATATCATATCAAAGGAAATGTCCTTGAACTTGTTATCAGTACATTATCAACATAAATTTCACTTACCTGAACTCCCTTCTCCTCAGTTTCTGCCATCACACGAAGTTTTATAGTACTGGTATTGGAATTGGAATATATATCAACCGTGACGTCCAGTGTACAGGAGAGGCGGGAATGCAATGAGGGAACGAAACGACTGTGGTGGAGAGAAGCCGTACATATAAACTGAAACGGACACGGAGCTAAGGAAACGCGGCTAGCTCTGTGTTCCCTCAAGCGACGGCGACGTCTTTTGTGTGAGATTAAAGGTCATTTTCATTCTAGTATACAGAACAATAGAATAAAAAAGTAAGCGTTTTGATGTAAGAATTCTAGAAAATGAAAACATATTTTGTAATCATTGTTTTGGTAAACGTATCAGAGGTGGACATTTAAATTCAATTTCACAAATAGGTCACAATTTAACAAGCTATTATTTATCCTCTCTTTTAAGCCTTTTCCTAACTCATTTGAGCGTATTTCAGTCTAACTACGAAACGCTTGAACTTCCATATTTTCTCTCAAATGACTGACCCGAAATCTCTACAACCTATTGGTGATATCGTAGCTTTTTTGTTTTTTTGTTTTTTTTTGTTTTTTTTATTATCACCTATATTAGAAATTAAACTTACAAGACACGAAACGTAGCTCTGTAGTTAGACCAGGTTATTGCTCATAACATGTCTCTAAAAATCAGCGAAATTCCAGACTAGGAAAGTTTATCCCTGTACAATTTTGTACCAAATACGTTCAACCGTTTGACCAAGTCAGGATTTGATAGATATTTCACCATTGTATTTCTCGAACATACATACATACATACATACATACATAAAATAACACCTGTTTCCCATTGGGGTATGCAGAGATCACCGATCTTATTTGCTATGATCCCGACACACTACTCTCGCTTCTATCTCTCTCATGCATGCTCGTTGGTTTCGGGTTCTCCTGACCTGTCCCTTTTCTAATACTTCCCCGATTTGATTCAAGTATGTGCACCTAGGTCTTCCCCTTCCGACGGTACCCTTCACTTTCGCCTCATACATCAGTTTCCTTAGTTTTCTCTCATTCATTCTGTCAACATGACCGAACCATCTTCACATACCTTTCTCAAACTCCCAATCAGAAGCTTTCTTTTTTTCATAATTTTTGCAGTGATTTCAGAGCATTTTATGGTCACTGTAAACGTCACACCTAATAAATTGTTTAGTAGAATATATCAGTAGCGCGTGTATAACTCATTATATACATAAAAATGTTCTAAATCTTTCAGCAGTCCACCGCCACAGAGGGCCGTGTAACGCGATCGCCATAGAGGATTACTTAAATAAATAATAATATTAACCGTTTTAATATTTTTGTATTTAGAATGTACTGCTACGAGTACAGACGCACGCGCCTTAGATTTAATAATTATATTTGTCTTGTAAGTTTATTTTCATATAATTATAACAAATGTTTATTGACAGCCGCAGTAGCCTAGTGGTATGTGTAATGGACTGCTGAAGCGAGGTTTCGGGTTCGATTCCAGGTTTTACCATGGCACACACCAATGACATTTCGATACTTTTCGAAGTTATATGTGTATTTATTGCAGGTTTTTAAGTGCGCAGTTAATGGCAATATGCTTGCCACCTATTACATTGGGACCTAAAACATAAACTGGCGAAATGTGGGTGCTGGCACCTCTGCCTACCCCTTCGGGGATATAGGCGTGATTTATGTTATGTTCTAATTATAGCAGAGAAATGTGTAAAGCAGTAATTCCTAGGCAGGCACACAGTACAATTGCTTCACAGTCACGTTTCGCTTAGGGTAGGCTACTAGCTCGTATTTGTGTACTACGTGTACGTATTTAAATTGAAAGTCGATTAAAACGTTATCTAATATACAAGGTGATTTTATAGTGGTTTCGGAAAAAGAATATTTGGTTTCACACACAGTTTCGGTACCAAAATCGACTGGAAGTTTTAATTTTGAAGAAAAAAAAAATCACTTAATGTATGGCAATAAATGTGCAGGTGAACAGAAAAATGTATGGGACGTGTAAAAAAAAAAAATTTTTTTTCGCCAAATTAGGACTTCCTTACGATTTTACTATCGAAATTGTGCCCAAAATCTTTTTTTCCAAAACCACTATAAAATCAACCGGTATAATAAGCAATGCCACTTTTCGTTGTAATTTTATAACTCAAGATCGGGCTCACCTATACAAACCAAATGTTCAGGCTTTGTTAACTGGGTGAGCGTCGCTACCTTTCGTTTACCTTTTTGTTGACCGTACCGTAGGAGGCGTGGGTTCGATTCCCGCTCAGTGCAAATATTTGTATGCATGAATATGAATATTTGCATTGGTCTGGGTTTTTCTATGTATAATATGTATGTATTTACAAAAAAAGGTATCTATGTATATCTATCCGTATTCTAGAACCCATAACACAAGCTAGTTAAACTATGCTTACCATGGGTCTAGGTGGCATTGTGTAGATTGTCCAAGAATATATTTTTTTTCTCGAACAATGTTACATTGTATTTAAAATCTTAATCTAATAACAACAAAGCTCTTTTCGCGGTCTCCTCTGAGGCCATGCATGAAAACAATTATGACGAAACAAAATATCTATGCCGAAATCGTAGCAATAGGAAACATTTGTTTGCTAACTTCCTCAGAGGAGGCGTATCCTTATATTTGATATGGCAAGCTGCGTAGTTAAGCCAAGTGATCCTATTACAAAGGAAACAAGGAAACTTCTTACAAAAACAGCTGATTAAGATGAATAGGGACGTAGATTAGTGAGACTTGGTGCGAATACGTAATAAAAGTTATTACAAGTATTATTTTTCCTTTATAAAGTAGGATTTAGAGAATTATTTGTAGGGTGTAAATGCCTCTTCTTAGATTAGGTAACTCGAATAAAACTCGATTTGTTAACTGGAGTTGCCGCGTCTTAACTACCAATTAGTAACTCTCAGAAAAAATCATCAAGATGACGGATTTCGTGGAGTGGTGGAATTGGAGCTGACGAAACTGTAGTTTTTCTAGTTGTACATACATACATATGCTCAGGTCCGTAATCCCTGAAGGGGTAGACAGTGGTGTATTAAACACCCACATTAGAAAAATAATTTGGGATGCCGAAAATAAATTTCTAAACGAAAACGTTGCAGATAAATACATTTCAGAAAAAAAATTGTCACGATTCCTTGCTATGCGGTGTAAATCGCAAGGAAATTAATTTCGTACTTAACCGCACAAGCACTACCAATTAACACCAATATGGAAAGTATCTAGTTGTCTAATATAAAAACGGCCTTAACTGTTACTTAAAGTGCGTTAAAAGATCGTACGTACGAAGTAATATTAGAATTTAGTTGTGGTTTAAACGTGGTTGTAGTGGCAGCATTGAGGAAGGTATGCTCAAATGTATTGGACGGTTTCGGTTGACTAAAGGGATTTACAGTGCAAATCCTAGTAAAAGGGTCGAAAAGGTCGTCCGAAAGAGTATATTACGGCTAATCCGACCACGATGCGACCTTATTGGAAATGTACTTATAAAAAGTTTGTTTATATATAAGTCTAAGGAGTTTGGAGGATGTCAAATACTTCTATTTATATCACTAAGTTTTTATTAGTACCGTAAATATAGCAGCAGTAACACGGTAATGAGATCATAGCCGTGTTACCGCATTAAAATGTCAAATGTATTTTTATATGCACTTTTTAATACAGCCGGCGTTTTTATAAATGTATATGGTGTAAGTTGATGGATTTATTAAAATGTAACCTAGTAGACTCTAAAATTATCCTTTTTTATATCACTTAGGTGACAGACAGGCACACAGCCCACCTGATGGAAAGTGGTCACCATGGTCATTGAACGTTTGCAACACTAGAGGTGCCACAGTCGTGCTGTCGAGTCTGTAGAATCCTCATAATGCCCTACTTAAAGGATATTGTAATTGCATGGAAAACTTATTTCCGTTTCGATCAAAGATTATGATTGTTCGAAGTTTATAAATGTACCTAAATAATGAAAAGCCGCGGTAGCCTAGTGGTATGGGTAATGGACTGCTGAGACGATCGATGCCTCGGGTTCGATCCCAGGTTACCATGGCACACACCAATGACTTTTCGATGCTTTTCGAAGTTATGTGTGTATTTATCGCAGGCTTACAAGTGCCCGGTTAATGGCAATAGGCTCGCCACCTGTTACATTGGGACTTAAACATAAACTGGCGAAATGTGAGTGCTAGCACCTCTGCCTACCCCTCGGGGATAAAGGCGTGAGTTTATGTTAATGTTATGTATAATGAACATAAACATAACATTGGCACAGTTCACTCGTACCCAAACAATGTAGACCGCATCGCACCAACGCGCAATGATGGTCCTTCGAGTTTGCGTTCAATTGTACTAAATTAAAGACGACTACTGAGTAATATTGCGTAGGCGCATCTATTCTTGAACGCACTTGTAGTTAAAATTTTACTGGTTGTAAAATGTTGGGTATAAAGTTAAGACGTATAGATTTATTTGCATACAGCGGGATACGAACCCGCCACCTCAAACGGGCACCTCATACCCAGATAACTCTATGAATTTAATTTAATGGCAGAGTGGGACTTAATCATGATCTACAAGTATAGTTTTCATTCGTCAAATGTATAGGTCAAATGATGGTCACTCTAGTGAATAAACTTATAACGAAGAACAAGTGCGGATAGTTTGAAATACCCACGGGACACGATGTTGAATGATACGTAAATACGATACGAGATGTTGATGCTCCTCCTCTTTAGCGAGACCATGGACGCAACGAAACGTCGGAGTAAATATACAAACACTATAGGTAATTGTACAGATAACTTCGAAAATCAATTAGTATGCTGACTGTTCAAATCAAATTTAGATAGGAAAAGTGAATGGTTCGACGGGTTTCGAACACTTACAAGGGGAATGATCGCGGGTTCAAATCCCGTCGAAGCATTCACTTTTTCCTATGTAAATTTGTCTATACTTGTAATTCACGAGTAAGTCCCGTGCTGTCATAATTTTGACAGAAAATCGTATGACTTTAATTTTTTTTTTCACTTTAGCGGTTCATTTTAATTATATGCATTAATTTATAACTGAATTCTAAAATACAGATAAAATATTATACAGCTACAAAATATGTACTACTATAATTATTTTCATAATGAAAACTTAATCAAAAATGTTGAATGATACGTAAATTTAAAAGAAAATATATAAATTGACCGTTATTTGAATCATATCCATATTCCCTATTATAATATATTCTTCACATGGCCATGAATCGATTAATATACAGTTTCAAGATTAGTTTAATATAATATCGCCTTCACCAGTCGCCCTAGATCGTTCTCAGGGCTGCGAGTAGTGCACCAGATTCTATTAATTACTTCTCGCCATTGACAGAATGAGGTCTACCGTCTCATCGATTGTTTGCTCGAAGTCAAGAAGCTAGTTTGATTAGGAGAGATTTTTGAGCTATATGCAAAATTATTATATAACTTTCGTACAAATCTATATCATATTACTAAAGTAAATAGTTTCTAAAATACATACTAGCTGATGCCTGCATCCTCGTCCGCATTTAATGTCGGTTATCGTAACTTTTGGTTATATCTCTGGTTATACTCCAAACGGAGTTAGGACATGGTGATATCCCCCGTCTTAATTGAGCAATCTAGCAATCTCGAGGAAGTACCTACGTCCAATAAAATACCGCGGCTAATAATACGTGGTATACCTAGGATCGTAGCAAGATTGTATCTGTCTACAGAAATGGGAAATGGCGTGACTAATTTTAACAATTGCTAAAACCGTTGCTAATTTTGTCGTACATCTTTACAGCAGTAACAAAAACTGATAGCATCGGGGCCCATTCTCGTGACATCATATTCCGTGGACGTACCTACCTAAAAATTAAGTAGTAACAAAGCAAATATGCGAAACTAAGTGCTCTTAAACCAATATCGAACATGTGCTCTTAGCTCCGTGTGTCAGTGCACTCAATTGCTCAGTAATTAGGTCGCTCGTACCTAATTGGCTCTTCCTTCGATTGCGGACGATGCGTAGGAAACTGCAGGAAAGATGTAACAAATGGCAGGATCTGGGGTGTCTTGTGTGGTATTCATTACCTAGGTTGTAGGTTAAGAGGGTAGAGGTAAAAGTTTTATTTAGATATGGCAACATTCTTCTGTATCGAGTTCTTTACTGCAGTAAACGTTTATAGGCACTTTCCATTCTCTATGTGGAACACGTTAATAAAATGGCTGATTTATTAAATATTTTTATCGGGCGATTGGTAGTTTTGTGTGTAACGAATAAACTCAAAAACTACTAACAAGACTAATTTCAAAATCTCTTTTGGCATTAGAAAACAATAGCACACAGACATTTCGGCAACACTACGATCAGAGTTTCACGCGAGCGGAACCGCGAGCAACAACGCCAACAACTATTATTGTGAAACATATTTCTATTAGTAGTATTAGTAGTAGCCTAGTGGTATGGGTAATGGACTGCTGAGACGTGAGGTCTCGAGTTCGATCGCAGGTTTACCATGGCACACACCAATGATTTTCGATGCTTTTCGAAGTTATGTGTGTATTTATCGCAGGTTTTAAGTGCCCGGTTAATGGCAATAGGCTCGCCACCTATTACATTGGGACCTAAACATAAACTGGCGAAATGTGGGTGTTAGCACCTCTGCCTACCCCTTCGGGGATAAAGGCGTGAGTTTATGTTATGTTATGTTTGTTTTCTCCTGAATAACATTGAACTTGTCTAGAATCTTATTTGTACCTTCTGGACAGACCTGATAACATATTAAAACCTAACTCTCTCTACACATAATTTTCTTATTTCCTTTGATCATTATATAGGGTGTCTCAATATCACTGATATATTGTTATTACTGGGTACGACTTCAAAGTAATAATTTCTACAATATATTCTACTTGACCACTGCTTTCATCACGGCAATGAATATAATGTCTCTATGTTAACGGTACAAGAACACATCTTAAAAATTAAGTAGGTATGTACATTTTATTGGCGTTAAAACATAAGACACATTTGGACGATCGTAGTATCGAGTTTGCATTCAGCTGGAATGGATACTTTTTTTTTTTTTTTTTTTTTTTGTCGTGCGCAAAATCCCCACGGATACCACCTCCACCAAAACCGATGGAGGTGATTATGTCGGACTCGAACCGACCAAAACGCACGCCGATCATGGGTCCTTGATTGCCGGAGGTGAGATTATACAAGACATATCTCTCGCACCCCGGCAGACCCGGGGACATCTCTGTTGAGATGACCCTCCTCCCCCAATGCGGGGACCATGGTGTCCCCATCTAGCCCCTGGGTATGGGGTGGCATTTTGCGCCATCGCCGTGGCCTGCTTCTGCTAGGGTGACCGGCGGCTCCACCCGTCACCCCCAGGCCCGCGCTCATGGGGGACGGAGGTCATTTTGCGACCTCCGACGTCCGAGTCGCCTCCGCTCATCGCGGGTAGTGCGGGCCCGGAGTCTTCTCCGGACCCGCTCCGCCTCCTCCTTTTCGAGCATTACTTGCTCGCAGAAGGAGGTGGCGGCTGCCCAAGCACTCGCGCATCGTACCATCACCGTGAGCAAGGTGGCAAGCGAGACAACTCCCACCCCTAGGGCTGTCACTAGGACCCGCCTTGGCGTCTCCCACGCCGGGCACTCGGTCAGCGTGTGAGCTGGAATGGATACTGCAATCCTCGGACATAGAAGGTCATGTCCATTTTTTCAGTTCTATGTGGAATAATATTGCTGTGTGTTTTTCGTTTATCGTTCAATTCAGGGATAAAATAGTGTATATTTCATGTTACTCTTTTGTTTTTTTTTATTCCGGGCAATTTTACAGCCTATATAATAAGCACAACCCAACGAATTCATGAATTTCTTCTAAATTCATAAGTTCTTCACGATCCATTGTGGTAGGCGAAAAACCGCAATTATGTAAATGTTAAATTAGGTAAATGTTTTTTATGAATAATAGCCTCATAGGTACCTAATATCTAGATGGACAGATACGAGAGTTTGAAGCGCCATCTTTTTCATTTGCCCGGAAGCTTTCAGAATATACGTTCACTGAAAGCCACTGAAACCGAACATTTCATTGGTAGTTCCGGCATTTTCCGTTTGGCGTCGCTGCAGTTTTGTTTTTGACGATAGATTTAGATATAAGATTAAAATAATTCATCACTAAATAAATGTCAAGCACCTCTATTTATCTCTATTCATTGCAATTATTATATTATTCAACACTTAGAAGCTGGATTAGCAATGCTTTTGACGGAAAATTATTATTACCTGCATTGCACGCTTTATACTACTAAGGTGGCAAAAAGGCACTACCTATTGACAATTTTAATACCAGGGTTGTCACGTATGCGTTAATGATGGATCTCGATGGTGATAGAAAAGATAAACAAGCCTTAATAAACTTCAATCAATCAATTAGCCTATCGCAGTCCACTGCTGGACATATGCCTCTCCCAATGTTGGAAGACTTTGCACTAATTTTTCATGGGGGCCAGGGTTGGTACTGTGTTTTATTTCGAGTTTTCTTTTCGTTACAGTCGTATCAACTTAGTTTTCCGTTAGTCACTTCTTTCGAGACCCTTCGGATGGGATGGTCCAATTGGATTATCGTAAACAAATTTTATTTCCAAGTTAGCAATTTGCACAACTTTATAGTAATTTTTTACACAATCGTATATACGTTAACATATTTTTTTTATTCATTACAAGTCATTGAGTTGATTAAGTTGACTTCGACAATTTTTTTTCTGCAGCGCCGCCTCTACTAAATTAAGTTTTCAACTTGAAAACTTTCATAACGCGTGGTGTTAGTATTGGTGTTAGAAATGTAATAACTTTAAAAAGTTTCCAGTACAATAAAATTCATGCACGACGCAGTTACAAATATGTGTTACATAATGTGGGGGGCTCGGCCTTCTATTCTTAGGATATTTCCAACGTAATTGATCAGAAGTGAACTCTTGGGCTATTTCCATTGAGCGAGCCCACGTCGCCTTAAGTGGTTGATGTGTTTACAATTGAAGTGACTGTACGTAGTCACCTGTTTTGTCTGCGCAGTTAGATTTATTGCTGTATGTGCTAGATGACGGAGGTCTCTGACCGATGCGTATTTTTTATCAACTAAAGTATTGCACCAGTCGCCTGATGGAAAACAGATTGAAGCAAAAGATTTCCGTTGCAAGGTGCCACCTGCAAAGGGTAGATAATAGGATAGGAAAATCTTCTTCTGTCGAATCGATAGCATTTATGAGTTGCCATCGTAGCGTAGTAATTTGTTTCACGGCAGCGCCGCTACTCACGGAGAGGGTCCGAGCATAGGTTTCGCTCTTCAGGAAGGCTTACTACGTCGAAGAGAAATAGTGAGTTTTCAAAAGTACTGAACACTTTATTTCTGTTAATTTTTCTTTCTATTGTCTTTTTCCTGTCGCGAAGGTGTAGCAAAAAGAAAACACAACAAAATAATGGTGCAGAGTGATTGACTCACTACATTCTCTGAACCTTTTTCCCAACTCAGTTGGGGTCGGATTTTCATTCTAATAGAGATACGGTTGAACTTTGATATTTTCCGTGAAGCAACTGCCATCTGACCTCCACTGCAGACCTCGACTGCTTACAGACCTCCACAACCAATGGTCCAATGACCAATGGCGATATCGAAGTTCCAAGTTAGACTAGTTGGACTTTTGAGGGCTCCAACTACCCGTAACGACTGCCTGCTGCAGAAACTATGAAACACCATACTGTGCGTGTGTTGCAGTGTGCAAGACAAGACAAGACAAGCACCCACCTCAAAAGACAAGAAAGGAAAGATTGACTTACTTCATTTGATACCTCAGTTGGACCAAAAGTGGTAGGGTAGGCAGTAAACTATGAAGTGTAGAGAGTGTAAACATCATTAATCGGTAATGTGAAAGATACATTACATAATGAAATCATCGAAACGGGAACAGACATCTCACAGAATATTCTAGCTAAAGTGACAATACTGGCCGAAGGAGTAGAATTATTTTTATATACCACTTAGGTGGCAGACTAGCACATGGCCCACCGGATGGGAAATAGTCACCGTGGGAAATGGACGTTTGCAACACCAGAGGTATCACACTCATACTGCCGACCCTGCAGAAACCTTCTAATGCCCTTCTTAAAGAACCCCATATTGTAGTCGCTTGGAAAATCCACAGTAAGGAGTTCATATTATCCTTAGTTTAATAGCCTCGAGAGAGGTTTGTTCATATTCCGGGTAATGAACCCGGGATTATAAATAAAATTCGTAGGTACTTGTGGGGACACACCACAAAAAAACTATCCAAAGATACATAAATATTGAATGAAACTTCAAACGAATGATTCATTAATAAAATTCTACATTTTTCGTTCACATATTTGTGACATAAACAGAACTCTCAAATGTATAATTTATGTTATAAATTATAATATAAACAGATAACGAGCTTTTGTGTAAATATTTAGTCTTTAAACACGGACGGACACGTCGATGCTATTTATATGTGTTTAAAGATAAATATCACATAGATTTAGAATATCGTTAAAACTTTCTGAAGATTTGGCCTATATAACTAGGCATTGAAATAATAGGTACTTTTTATTTAATGTCTGTTTTACTCACTGTCCTCAGACCAGAGTTTTGTCTTCCGAAACTTTATGACCTTTTTTATTCATAAGCCTGTGTCATTAGGTAAAATGTCTTATAACCCGATTAGAACGCTTCCATTCATTGAAGACCCGGCAGGAATTGCCGTGTGATTCCCAGCAGAGTAAAATTTGGACTACCACATCTCTTCCAATGTAAGCGGGGGATAAGGTTGTTTAGTACAGTTTGCTCTTTGGAATTTGAAAGAATCAAGAAATACAGACTGATATATACACCGCAGACTCAGCCTCAGATGAAATGCGGGTGTTAATTCACCTCTGCCTACGCCAAAGGGAAATAGGCGTCGGTAACGGTACGATGCGCGAGCGCTTGGGCTGCCGCTGCCTCAATCCGCGAGCAAGAAATGCTCGAGAAGGAGATGGCGGAACAGGTTTTCGAAGACTCTGGAACCGTGTGTGGTCCGCAATGAGCGTAAGCGACTCGGACGACGGAGGTCGCAAAATGACCTCCGTCCCCCATGAGAGTGGGCCTGGGGGGTCAGATGGAGCTGACTGTCACCCTAGCAGAAGCAGGGCACTAGGGCAGAAGGCAGCGCAAAGTGCGCCACCCTTAAGGCGAGGTTGCAGTGAGACAAGTAGGTATTTTACGTCGCCTCAGTACCTCAGTCCCCGCAGCCGAATCGAGTGTAATCGACGCAACGAGCGGGCAGCGCGGGCGGCGCGCACGCGCGCGCCGTCGTATAGTATAACCCGGTACGCGAAAACTTGAGACTCGCGTTTGTTACAAAACCTAAGAAACTGGGATGGAATCCAAAAGCTGACAAAGGGTGACACCTAAGACCTGAACATATACTTAGGTCATAGGTCATAGACACCAAAAACATGTTGTTCTGGATAAAGAGAGGGTGGGATTGATTTTAAGAGTTCATCGGAATACTCACTATAGGCTATGTGTACCTTTTTCGCTTATATGTGTAGGTATATACTGTGTAGCAACACTGTTTTAAATTATATAAAAAAAACATACATGAAGTCGCGTGCGGGAGATTGTAGTGCTATTTTAGAGCACTCGTGTCTGTGACGTCACCAAGCTAGGGTTTCACTACGCCACGGTACGTATATCGTAAAAGCAGTAGGTTAGATTCGGGCACATAATGTTATAGTTTTTCATTGTATAGGTAGAGAAAAAAAATCACTTAAATTTAACATACATATTTTTGTATTTTCATTTCATTGGAACATATGAACATACAGAAAAAATAAAAGCGTCTTCAAAAAACAAAACCTATTGAAAAGTGAAACATAAATAAACACATTACCACTTCTTTGCGTCGCGCAGTCGGGTAATAAAGACATTTTGTGCTGCCTACTGATCTGTTAGTAGATAGATCGTTAGTAGAAAATGCACGCCGTCACATGCAATCCCATCATCAAGTCAAGTTTCTTTCAACTTGACTGGCATTTTAGGGTTTAGGTTTAGGGAGACGCCCAAGATCGTGTGAAGTGGAAGAGGAAGAGGACCCTGAGCTCCGAGTTCCCCTTGGCCTTGGATGCAGTCAGGAAAATAAGTCTCTATGAGGATGGTGATGATGAAAACGCACAATTCAAACATTTTCAAATATGATATTATACTCTCTGTTTGTAGCACTAGAGCCAGCCTCAACTAGATTGGATTGATGCTGATGTGAAGTGATCGAAGGAACATGGTTTCCTTTATTTTCTTTCTTTTCGTTCAAGACGATGTTTCTAATAGGCATACCACGGATATGCCTTGGATCAACTAACTCCGGCAGCAGACTCTTCTTATAAAACTGAATTATTCGTTGTTCCATTTTATCGGTCCAGAACTGGTCATCTCTCTCTATATTATATTCTATATACACTGGTTCTGTTTGAGACATCCATAAACCAAAAATACACATTTTGCGCCCCGTCATATGCAACTGACCTTGAATTTGGTAAAACCAATTAGGTACTATTTTTATTTATGGTAAATTGTTAAGTTGGATTTTATTATTTTCTAGAGATTTTTCTAAACCATTTTTTGACGCAATCAAAGAGCACTTGACTTCGACAATTTTGTCATTTCCAACAAGACCATCTGGAGTGGCTCCAAAAAAAGGGTATTTGCGGTCAATAAAAAGTCCACACTGATCAATTTTTATGTTTTTCTGTTGTTCCATTTGCTGTATGGAAGGATTATTTTTTACTATTGGTGCACTATCTATTGTAACTTTTCGTATACAAATGGGATCGAAGTTTGAAGCTGTTGTTATTTTTTTTCTTAGTTCGAGCCATTTACTTTAATCTCTTTCTAAAATCGTTGATCGTTCAATACGATTCCTGTCTGCTGTAAGTTTCATCAGGTTTATGAGATAATTTTTTTTACAAGTTTTATAATATTCAAATATGTCACAGATTTTAGTAAAAGTACTGATAGTTACGTGGCAATTTGCACTGACGTGAACCCACTTGTAATTTAGCTAAGAGTTAGGGGCTAAGAAGACTAGAGCAGTCATCAATAAAAGCCTACCAAAATTTTTAGAGCCATAGATTTATACTAGTTATTGTACACCAAATTCAAATTTTTATATACCTACTGTACATTTTTTGTACAGTGGCACAAAAGAAAAAAATAAATAGACAAAAATAAAATATTATTAAATTAAATTGACAGCACAATTGTGCGAGCGAGAGAAAGTGATAAGCTCCGCCATTTTAGAATTCTTCCTTTAATGAACCGAGTTATACCCATTTTTTCAGCGAAACCGATTATACATAATAACGTGCGGGGGGTGAAGCTCGCAGAAACAAACAGCACACGTCCTACCTCGAACACGCCTCGGCGGGTACTGACTCAACTGACAGACCGCTGCGAGTGCTCAAATGCAAAGATTTTGAAGTTTTATAAGTTTTTGAAAAAAATAATAATGGCTTGATAAAATATAATTTTACCAGTCGCTAGATATTTTTATGCTCTTTATAATGATATCAATCTCGGCATTATTTGATGATGGCGTCTTAGTGTAAAACGTGTTTGAAATATCGATTTGGAGCGTTTTAGACCCATGTTTGACGCTAATTTCTATCGAGGCAATTATCATGAATCGTGTTTCTGTTTTCACAGGACCCTAGAAGGTATAGTCTATTTTATGAATATGCTTTTTATTTAGCGCAATTTGCTATATTACTTGATATACAGACGTTTAAAATTTTTAAAAACTACTGCAACCTGGCCTTAAAGGACCCGGATCTGTAGCTAGAAGGAAACACGAGAGCTGGTAAAGAATTTCACGGCTTAATGATGCGGCAAAGGAAAAACTCACTGAACCACTTGGTTCTTGATGGAATATTCTGCACCGTATTTTTTCTTGTTTAGTAAACAATCGTTCTGATTACCTACACATCAGAGATTCAATGTATTTTTATTAGAATACTTTGTCAAAAAGACAAAGATGTCTACAAGCAAAACATTTTTTTCTCCTACAGAAAAAAACAACAACATAAATCTTCGCGAAACATTCACACAAACTATTTTTACAAGACAACTGCTCGAGAAGTGTGGAAGTGGTCTAAAAATAACTGAATCGTTTCTACTGTCGTATGCAATTATTCTATTTAGTATGCGGGGTACCGTTTAGTGTGGGGTTACATGCCAAATAAAAGGGAATTATGATAACTAAGTAAATCTTCTGATAAACAACCTAATAATGATTCTACTCTTCTAAGGTTTTACTTTAAACTATCTGGAGTTGTCCTAGATCATTTATTCCACTTAGGTCAGAAGACCCGACTGGGGCCCGGTTCCACTATTTGTAACTACAGTCACTCGACTGAGATCACAAAAACTGACCCTGTAGAAATCTTCTAATGTCCTTTCTGAAGAACCCCATTTTGAAATAATCACTTGAGAAAACCACAACAGGGAATTCATTCCACCGCTTGAGCGAGCACGGGATGACGATGAAGTTTCTTTCATATCGTACAGTGCGTTAGCAGTCATAATGTGTGAGGATGAACTCCTGCCGATGGCGAGCGGTATAAAATTCTTGTATACCACTTAAGGCGATTTTGGAGCCACCTACCGTAAACTTACAGTGAATGATATATTACAATCATTTATAGATATTGTGTTGAGATAGATCATTTCGCTATATTACCTAACTGAATATTTTTTTTACTCAAGCAGTTTTAGTGCTTTACTGACTTCATATAAACCGAGTCATATGCAACATTCAAACCAATGAGAATAAACTTCAATTAGCGATAATATCTCCTAGAAATTCTAACCAGAAGTTGAGACTAAGACAATTACCGGTAAGTGGTTCATTTAAATGTTAAACTTCGCCGATGACTAATTTTGCTACTTGCTATTACTACATAACATAACATAAACTCACGCCTGTATTCCCGAAGGGGTAGGCAGAGGTGCTAGCACCCACATTTCCCACCCAGTTTAGGTCCCAATGTAATAGGTGGCGAGCCTATTGCCATTAACCGGGCACTTATGAACCTGCGATCTGCAATAAATACACACAACTTCGAAAAGCATCGAAAAGTCATTGTTAAAAAAGGTTTAGGGGCAGCACACAAAATACTCACCTCGTTTCGAACCTTTGCTTTAATACATACTGCTTTTTGATTATTTTTTTGTTTTTCTCTTCATACATGATTTTTTTAACCTTAGTCTCTTATTTTTGAGCAATAACCGATTTTTTTTCGGGATGGATATTTCTAGAATAGTTTTTCTGCTTATTTCACTGACGTATTACGGTCAAATCGTTTGCGCACAAGACCTATATTTACCATTACACCACATCAAAGACTAGACCGTATCAAACACATTACATTACACACATCATAAACTTTACTTTTTTTAAATATATTTAGGTCGTCAAATTGACTGAAGGGGTGCTGTCTGCTATCCTTGGAACGGTGATATCTAACCTAACGGCGTCGACAGTTGTATATTCGCGCCCCACTTGAAGGACCCGAGACTGTAGGATGAAGGAAACACGTGTGCTGGTAAAGCATTCCAGGACTTAATGGTGCGACATAGAAAAGAGTCACTGTACCGCTTAGTTCTTGATGGAATTATAATAATATGTGTGTGACATCTAATCCCTGCGCGCGTGTCTTGTGTAGGTAGTACCAATTGGAAAGGGTCATCAGAACTCTCACCATGGTATAGCCGGTAGAAAATCGCCAATGTGGCGACATCTCTACTTAACGGTAAATGGTACTGCAGTGTGTCAGGGTGTTGCATTAGTGTACTCTATTGTTGTTATTATTAATGTTATTTTTTGTTGAACTGAACGTAGTGAACGTGTTTGCAGTGGTGACCCTCTTTCATGAGACTTTGCCTTCAGCTTAACATCAGGCGAGGTGAAGTCAAATTGACGTGCAATAAATAAAAAAATTATAATATTTTTTTTTATTTTTTTTTATACCACTTAGGTGGCAGACAAGCGCACGGCCCACCTGATGGAAAGCGGTCACCGTGGCCTATGGACGTTTGCAACACCAGAGGCGTCACACACGTGCTGCCTACTCTGTAGAAACCTTCTAATGCCCTTCTTGAAGAACCCCATATTGTAGACGCCTGGGAAAACCACGGCAGGGAGCTCATTCCACAGCTAGAGCGTGCGCGGGATGAAACTCCTTTCATACCGCATTCTTTCTTTCTTTCTTCCGTTATATAATATTCCTGTGCTATGCCGCCAGTCAGTGCTGGCCCTAACTTTTACTTCAGTAACATCCGCGGCTGTTAATGAACCGGGACGTATCACGTCGTTTGCGGTTTGTTCCCGTTGTACAAGATAATAAATCTCCCAAACATCTATACATCGATCCTCGTAAAACGATCTGCCAGAGCTACTAGAACGTTTTATGTGATATTAATTGAATATTATGAAGCGAAAAGCTGTTTTAGAATATTTGTTTATTGGTAGTAATTTTATCCATGACAATATCGTTTGTTTGTTTATTTATCATACTAAGCCTTAGTTGCACCAACTACCGATTAAAGTAAGCGTTTATGTCAAATTTAACATTAGCATTGATTCTAATGGTTTCTGTTAAAATATGTTGCAACAGTGTATTTAGTCGCTCGGGTAAAGTTATCTTTTTGATAGAATTTAACGTTAATAATTAACAGTAACCGGCCTAGCGTGGCCGGTTACAGTTAGCGTCAAGTTATGACGTAATTTTAACAATTGTCAACCCCGTTTTATACCTGACTGGTACTTTAACTGCACTGTTAATGTTAAAGTAAGATGGTGCAACCTAGTCTTACTATATATAAAGTTCTCGAGCATGCAAGAATGCATGCATGTTCTTGTACTCTTTGCTGGTGACATCTTTATACTCAATTCTATACCTTCTCAATGTAATAAATACGAAAGTAACTCCGTCTGTATGTCTGTCACGCTTCGTGTTTCAATTAGGTACTACATCGATTTTGTACAGAGATTCATTCTCTGAACCTTTTCCCAACTCAGTTGGGGTCGGCTTTACAGTCTAACTGTGATGCGGGTGAACTTCGACATTTTGCGTGAAGCGACTGCCATCTGACGTCCACAACCAATGGACCGATGACCAATGGCGATTGGGAAAGAGCATTGTACCTACTGTATTTTTTGTACATTATTATAATACGAGTATGTCTGGTCGTGATATCCGACATACACTCGAGGGGAGTCGCAACCAACAGCTACTTTGCTATAACAACAAAACCGAAAGTTTTCAAAATCGTAATTGTACACTTGACATAGACGATTGTCATTCAGTCATGCGCAGTGGCAATGTCACACACCTGTGCTCTCATTACGGGCCCCGACGCTAAAGTGACTGGTGCCAAGTCGCAAATACGTCACGATATTTAGTACGATGTGTAATAAAAACATTAACACTTAAATATGCAGCCATTAGACCACCAGACTACATTATGTTGGCTGCCGGGGTGCGAGGGATATGTTAGTTACTATCTCACCTCCGGCTACTAAAGACCTAAAGACGGCGTGCGTTTTAGTCGGTTCGGTATAATATACTGGATGCATTACGAATTTAACAGTCAGAAAGTTAAGTAACAGCCTAAAAATAAAACATTTTCGCAACTTTTTTTTATTTATGGCACGTCAATTTGACTTCACCTCGCCTGATGTTAAGCTGAAGGTAAAGTCTCATGAAAGAGGGTCGCCATTGCAAACACGTACAGTGCTACAATGGTGGCGCTCAGCTTGACGGCCTCATCAGATGCTTTTTCACGTCCCGCTTAAAGGACCCGGGACTGTAGGAAGAAGGAAACACGTGCGCCGGTAAGGAATTCCAAGACTTAATGGTGCGGCAGATAAAAGACTCACTGAACCGCTTGAGTTTCCATTTTTGTGTTTGAGTCTACAGCGCCATTCACACATAGAGCGGGCGCGGGTCGGGTGCGGGCGTTTTTGCAAAACATCGCCGTTTTCTTAATAAAATATTTTTTTACTTTATTCTGTAAATGGATGTCAAAATGACCCGCACCCGCGCATTGTATGAATCGCGCTTACGTCTATTTATTCACAAAACATCTTACTCCACAAGTATCCGCCCCTGACCGTGTCTATTGTAAACAGTACAACTCTCTATGTTTGTTATTACGTGGACGAGCCAATAAATAAACCGTTTGTTGCCGTCGATGAACCACTACACGCCATTTTATTTTGTTCGAGACTCTAATAAAACAATGAAGTTAAAAAAACATGTTTGATTTTATTAGTAGTTTGTAGTTTTATTAGATACTAGCTGTTGTCCGCGGCTCCGCCCGCGTGGATGTCGATTATCGCGTTGTACGACTCTACTTGATTCTCTACTTGCCTCTTTATACGACTTTTCCTTGCTATCGACATTAGCTACGATATAGATGTAGGCGTTACATGGCGGAAATCCATTACAGAAGGTATTTATATTGGTCAAACTGGTCGTTCCTTCGAGACTAGGTATGAAGAACACTTGGCAGCATTTAGAAATGGCCACCCAGACAAGTCGCACTTCGCAAAACATCTATTAGAGACGGGACATAGTTTAAATGATGGCCACACGTTCGAGATATTACATTGTTGCGATAAAAGTATTAAATTAACAGTGTTAGAAAATTTAGAAATAATAAAAAATAGTACCGATATACTGCTGAATGAACAAACGCAATTTCATTCGTCCCCATTACTAAAATTATTTTCACACCGGCAACACACAACATCCGATGTTTCATCGAACGGTGGGGGTAGCGATGAAATAATATAAAAGCGCCAGACACTCACAGCTCGGCTCATTTGCTTGATTGCTCCTGAAGATGCCTCGTGTAGAGGCGAAACACGTGTCGAAGTTTACGTCCTTCGCATTAGCGGAATACTGCACGGTAAACCATCACTCTCTGGTAAGATTTTTTGTTTTCTTACTTTGAAGAGGGTGGTTTGACATTCCAATATATATTGTTGGAGTGTTGAACCGCGGGTGAGCGGTGGGCCCTCCTCCCTCCCCCAATATAAATCGACATTAGCGCCAATGTATAGAAATCTACCGGATCGGTTGAGATTTATGATTATAACTCTGCTCCCTTGCATGGTAGCGTGATGATATATATATATTCTATGTTACTCCTAGATATTGTAGCTTTTTAAAGGTGAAAGAATAATTGAAATCAGCCCAGTAGTTTCGGAGCTTATTCGTTACAAACAAACAAATAAATCTTTCCTCTTTATAATATTAGTATAGACTAGCTCTCCATAGGAATATGGACGTGGCTTATGAGTGTCATTTCATATTATACCTGTACCACATTTCAGCCAGATTCATTCATGTTTCAGGGATGGAAGTGGCATGTGTGTAATTCCACATTGTAATCTATGCCTATAACATATTATTGGCGGTAGTGAACGCGACTGCTATGCAGGAGGCGTGGGTTCGATTCCCGTTCAGTGGAAATATTTGTGTGCATGAATATGAATATTTGCGTTGGTCTGGGTGTTTCTATGTATAATATGTATGTGTATCCGCATTCTAGAACCCATAACACAAGCCAGTTAAACTATGCTTACCATGGGTCTAGGTGACGTTGCGTAGATTGTCGTAGAATAAGAAGAATATATTTCAGTCAGATTCATTCATGTTTCATTCATGTTCCATTCAACCGGTCCATAAGTAAGTACTGAGAACATCAAGTTGAATAATACTTGTAATAAGCTTAGGTATGGAATTATTTCTATTCGAAATTTGAATTAAGAATTTGTATACACATATGTGCACTCGTATATCTCGGACACAATATGCCAGTGTATAGAGAGATAATCCACTGTCGTAGCACTAGTGAAAAACTTTTTTTTTGTTTTTCACTGTGTTCTTTCAATTTATTTTTCTTTAGTGGAAAAACAAGATCGATTCCGAAGTAATATCTCATGTCCATGTTCAATTCAATTCTATCCTCGAACTTTGTAATGTGTGGCACTAAAATTGCTTTGATAAAGGTCCTTACAGGTGAGGTTGACTTAGGCGATGATAATAAATCATTTTTTAAAAATAGTATTGAATATAAGAATCTTGATCCCGTTCTCGCAACCCATGAGAACATGAGAACAATGTATAAAAATCAGTGCCACTTTTCGTTGTAATTTTATAACTCAAGATCGGGCTCACCTATCCAAACTAAACGTTCAAGTTTTGTTCGGACTATTTAGTATATGGTTTATGTGAAGTTTGCAGAAAATCGGTCGAGCGGTTTAAACATATTACGGGCGAAGCTGGGCGGGTTAGCTATGTAGGTTATTATACAGCCAGTCATATACAGCCTTTTACGTTGTCAACCGCCTTTAAAGTCATTAAAGAGTGATTAAGTAAGAAACATCCAAACACATTCACAATATTTCATATTTATAATTCGTAGGATATGAAGTAGGACCGCCTAAGAAGTTAAATCAGATACCTATCTTGCATCTCATTTAACTTTTTCGGTGGTTATCAACCGGACGGTGTTCCCGGCACCGCAGAGCCCAGTGTGTAGTGCTCCTAAATTGTAGCATAAGATCATGTCAACGTAACGTTCGTTGCCAAATAACGCCAGCCTAGACCCACTATCATTTACCACTTATTTATATCATCGTAAACCCGACGTTCGCACGTACAAGTTTATTGTGTCTGAAAGAGTTACGAGTACGTTTGTATGTTTTGTTACACATCGCAATGTCGGAGCTATACATCTATTGGAGGTTATCAAAGAGAACGGGTCGTGTCCAAATTATTTATTGCATAACATAACATAAACTCACGCCTATATTCCCGAGGGGATACGCAGATGTGCTAGCACCCAGATTTTGGCAGTTTATGTTTAGGTCCCAATGTAATAGGTGGCGAGCCTATTGCCATTAACCGGGCCCTTATAGAACCTGTGATAAGTACACACATAACTTCGAAAAGCATCGAAAAGTCATTGGTCTGTGCCATAGTAAAGCCTGGGATCGAACCCAAAACCTCGTATCAGCAGTCCATTACCCATACCACTAGGCTACCGCGGTAGTAAATCATAATAATATTATGGTTATGTTATATTTTTATTGTAATATTTCGGATGTGTCGTCGAGTACGAACCCGTGTTTACGTTTACGACTCGCTTGTCAGTTTTATTTTACACTTCTTGTTCGAAAATAATCTATTCTTATAGTGTCTCGGGTTTTTTGAAATAGCGTTCTGTACAAGACAAGGCGTTATGTAGTTCACCGGATTTTTATGAAAGCTGATTGTGACTTTAACCGATTTCTTAATAAAAGTTTTCTTTATTTAAAAGGATATCACTTATTGTATTTTAATTGATCACTGACGCGTTGTTCTTGCCCAAATTGGACCACTCTGTCCCAAAAAGCTGGTGCTTTTCCATCTAACCGTCTATTGAATCTATTCATCAACAGTTACGCAGGAGCGAAGATAGAGATAATACACATTATGACTATTTTGAACGGTTAAGGTGTGTATCCGTTTTGTAGTTAATATGATTTGGCTAATTTAGCATGTAAGGTAATAAGAACAATTGTTTACTAATAACGGAACATATTATTAACGGTTGTATGTGTGAGTTTGGCGACATCGATTCCGCTACTAAATATTATGTCGTGTCACCTTTCTACTAGTTTTTTTCTGTACATTGCATCTTTTATGATTGAGAGGGTTGACGTAAAACAAACATAATTCTAAACCGTCTACATCTCAAGATTGAATTTCAAAGATAACGAAATAGAAAGAAGCCAACAAATAGTTTTTACTGCTATTGTAATGTCCCTTTAGAAAGCTATTAGTGTATTCGGTCCGACCTTGAACAGACTAAACACATTATTTCCAAGCAGGTGTTCAATATTGCTCTATTTTATTAATTTTGTTATGGCCAATAACGTCCACTTAATATGTCAGCTGCCAATTGCATAGATCTTTTAGTTGTTTTTTAATTATGCTCTGAACAATAATGCTGGGTAGGTAAATATCAACGGAATAAAACTAAACAAAATGGTTTACTTACTTAAAGCCATAAAGTTATTCTTTCTGATGTAAATAGAGCAGCAATCTGTCAAATTTTATTGACAAGTTTGACAGTCGACTATTATATCTGACAAGTTGGTAGTGAATTAAAAAAAATATAGCACCTATGCTAACTATTTCTATCGATTTAGTTTGGAGAAGCAAAAGTCCAAGATGGAGGCGCCTGTAATTCCCCAATAAGAAATTGGTCATGGGCCGCGGATTTAGGTTCCTTCCTAGATTTTTTTGCAATCCAAATCGAATTTTGAATTGTTAAAGAACAAAACCACATGTAAAATATCTAGTTCAGCTGTTCGTAAACAAGTAGGTACTATTCGTTTGAAGTCCTCATAAATATTCTCCAAACCAAAGCTCCCAGTCCGATGCCCTTTATCAAAGCAGTAATCCACCTCCCAGTGACGCACACACGCATTGTTTCCTAGACGTCCAACTATTCTCCCGGCCGGCGCAAGCGCAATATAAATCACGCCTTGCCTAATTGTCGTTTCAGTTGTTTGGTGAGATGTGTTATCAATTGTGGTTGCTATGTTTTATACGTTTCCCGGGAAATTGTGCAAGAAGATACAAACAATTGTGTGAATACAAACACGTAGAGAATTCGAATGATAATTTTAAAAAGCTGTGTGGTTCTAATGAAGAATACGCGCCAAAAGGATCGCCACTTTCGTGGACTGTAATATGACTATGGAAAATTGTCCTTCATTCCTTAATTAGTACAAAGCGGGAATTATTTAAGTTTTTTTTTATCTGTGTCACATCAATTTGAGTTCACCTCGCCTGATGGTAGGCTGAGAGCAAAGTCTCAGGAAAGAGGCTCGTTTCGCACCATCGAGTAAGAGATATAATTAACACCTATATTCTTTTTTTTATCCAAGACACGTCACTTTAATTTCACTTCGCCTGATGGTAAGCTGAATTACACACTTAGTAGGGCAAAGTAGAAGTACCCTTAACAATCAAAGAATCCTAAGAATGAGAGAGTAATATTTTGCGCTCAATGTAAAAACTTCTTTTTATTTAAAAAAATGACTACATGGAAACTGCTATTTTCAATAGATTCATTAACAGCCCATTCATATTTGAGATTTATTGCCGGAGTCTAAACGTCACCACTACAGCGTGTCTTTCGAAGAATTGGAATAAAATATCTAGACGCTGTCAAAAGATGTGAGAAATGTGCTTGTGTCAGATACAGAATATAACTACAGTTTCCCTTCACGTTATAGTATAATAACACGACAGAGTCCCACTATTGGATGAAGTGAGTGGATATACCATACTATGCTACATCACTGCAGGGCTACATCACGTAGCTGTTTACAATTCACACAAATATGGTGCGTAGCTCATTGCTACAGCTACGCCAAAAATCTTTTAAAGTCAGTCAAAGAACCGTCAAAATCCCGGCTTACACTTTACTGTCACGAGTGCCAAACACGTGTATGTCCTTCGCACTTGCGGAATATTGCACATACGACAATTACTCTTCTCGAGTAAGAACTCTTTTAACTTGCTTTAATAATAATACTAGCTGACCCGGCAAACTCAATATGCTCATAAAATTTCATTAGAATCGGTCAAGCCGTTTCGGAGGAGTACGGGAACGAACATTATGACACGAGAATTTTATATATAAGAAAATGTCTATATTGTACACCAAGGATAGAATAGTAGGTATAACACAGGAAAATGTTTGACAATTGGCAGCAATTTCTTACAGGTAACCTTAGGATTGAGAGAAAGAGCAGGAGAAATGTGTTTCTGGGTTTTAGGGGGTGCGGTTTGACATTCCTTTCTATGACATTTAGTAAAAATTGTTGAACCGTGAGTGAATGGTGGGTTCCACTCCCTTCCCCAATAGGTATATATCTTTTTGTAATGGATTTCCGCCAGGTAACGCCTGCATCTATATCGCACTTTACTGTCAGTTTATTGTTTGTGTAAGAAAAGTATCACATTCAATAAACCAGGAAGCTGATTTTAAGTATCGGCCTTGTTTTCTTTCTTTTGAAATTTTCGCGTGTTATCAATTTAGCGACGCTTTTACGGCGTCAGCATTAAAACAGACTTTTACTACTAAACCAAGGACTTGACGGTTTATGTTTTTCTTTGCATGAAAGACGTTATTGTTCTAGTGGGGTCCTATGTTTTGCGAGACCTCCGACAATCTCTTTTTCAAACCTAAGGTTAGAAGAGATAGTCGGAGGTCTGCGTGGCGCGCGGTGTTGTATTCGGCAAACGGTGATATATATTTGTCGGCAGATCTATCATTTTGAGAACGAACCATACAGTTTTTAGTTGAACTTTGAGGGTTAAAGTGGGTGTGTAACATACATATATGTTTACAAAAAGCCTAGATGCAAGTGTCAGAGTATTAGAACCGCGAAACGTTTAATTTAGTAACGCGGTAATGAGGAGACTGTGCCTCTATTTACGCTAGTAATAATAACTTTATGGTACCAACATCATTATGATGTAAAAAACAATGTCAGAATATATTACGGATGGTAATTCATCCATCAAACCTCAAAAACCTAGGTGAATAAATGGACAAATATTTTTTTACCGCTTAGGTGGCAAACAAGCACGGTAAGTATTTTCCATCAGAGATGGAAAGTGGGTACCGTCGAGGGAAGGGAGAAGACAAAGAAGCGTTTCTCGATCTCCACAACACAAAACATCTCCAGTGAACTCACCGCCGGGAATACAACACAAGGTTATTCTGCGGTATTCTTTAGAGCAGGGGTACTTCCCCAGTCGGACTGCTTAGTTAAAACGGGAGATACCATCATGTCCTACCTCCGTTGAAACATCTTCAAACGTCAGACAACACGTAAACGCTGTAAATCTTAGACTTTTAGTTATAATATAGGTCCATAAATTTCATAAAACATATTAAAACACAAATATAATCCAGGAAAAGACTAGTGATGGCGACAATTTCCTGAATATTTCGTATAATTTAGGGTCGTGCGTGTGTGTGTGCGTGTGTGTGCGTCATTGCATAATCGTACAATAGTTACAGTCATAAAATCTAGCCAGATATATCACTTTCAGCTATTCTCATATCCGTAGTGGCTACTATTCAAGAAAAGAATATAACACAATTAATTCTGTGGGAACGAACAGCCATCTTGTACTTCCTCAATAATTCTTCATCATCAAATTTAAATCGGAAAAGGTGAATACTTTGACGGGAATCGAACCTGCGATCTTTTTCTTACAGGGGGACTACACTGACCGTTGAGCCACGAAACCACGTCTAAAGCGTTCGTAATTCTCTTATACAACCATCTTTGGGGGAGATGGTCCCCCTGTAATAAAAAGATCGTGGGTTCAATCCCGTCGAAGTATTCGCTTTTCTGGTCTAAATTTGTTTTGAAACGGTTAGCATTACTGTGTGGTTATGATGTATTTACAACTGCAAAAGTATTTTTATAAGAACACAGAGGTGTAATAAAGCTCACATTGTAATAAAACTCTAAAGTAATTAGTCAGTACCCTAGTAGTACAAATCGATATAGATCGGAAAAAGTGAATTCTTCGACGGGACTCGAACGTTTGAACGACTGGACTTCTATATCTTATCTTAATAGATCTAGATGAAAATTAGCTCAGTATTGGCAATGGATCGCGGAAACAGGATTTTGTATTTCAATAAGCAAATTTACACTTTATAAATTACTTATATTGGTATAATAAGCGGTAGCCTAGAGATATGGGTAATGGACTGCTGAGACGTTGTCTCGGGTTCGATCCCAGGTTACCATGGCACACACCAATGACTTTTCGATGCTTTTCGAAGTTATGTGTGTATTTATCGCAGGCTTACAAGTGCCCGGTTAATGGCAATAGGCTCTCCACCTGTTACATTGGGACCTAAACATAAACTGGCGAAATGTGGGTGCTAGCACCTCTGCCTACCCCTTCGGGGATAAAGGCGTGAGTTTATGTATGTTATGTATAATGGTTGAATTTGGATCAACGCACGAACACTAGTTATTTAAAAAACATTTGATTATCATAATGCTGTGACGTAACTGACGTGTACGTAAACCGATCAATCGGTGCCCTACATACCCAATTCTCATAAAAAATACTTTATGGAAACCTATAATTTGTTAACAATTTTAGCAGTAGTATAAACAAGCCATATTTTAAACTACGAATCCCTAAAACATTACATTACAATTTAAAACATTACATATTTACGTCAGAGGTCGCTTATGTGTAACGTCATATGCCTTGCGCGTACGCAGTCGCTGTCATACTAAATCTGTTCGGACAATAAAGAATACGAGTAGTATGCTACTAGCAGGTAATATAAGACATATCTCTCGCACCACGGCGCGGCCCAGCGGGGATGCCCCTGGTGCCACATTTAATCAGCTCGGCCGTTATCTGCTACCAAAAAGGTATAAAAATGCTGTTGCATGTTTTGGGACTCCTTTGACCGCACCTAGCCTCCCTTTTTGGTCCATTGTGCGTGCAGAGTTACTGGCTAGAGCAGCCAGCCCAGCTCCGCCCAGAAACGCAGAATCTTACTGGGGACTTCACAGGCTTCGCGGAGCGACCTCACGGTGCCGAGGATTTGTAATAGTTGAGGGGCTACTGCCTCGCATTCCAGTCGCAATTACATGGGCGGCCGTTTCCTCGGCAACTGAGCAACACCTGCAGAAGGGCTGTCTTGTTTACTGACGGCAAGGCCATTTTTGATTGCTTGCAGTCGGTAGATTATGTCCATCTTTGGTTGTGTAATTCCGCGGTGTTCTAACGTGTCCCGTTGCAGAACTGTGAGAAAGGGATCGGTAGTAATGGTAGCGGGCCAGCAACAGTCATACCGTTTCATGGCACCAATTGCCGCAACTTCGGGTGTAACTATCTACCATGACGGCATGGCAATCAATTATTCGATAGTGACTGTAGACAATCATGAGTTCTATTCTCACTCAATGCAAATTTGGCATTAACCAAAATAATAAAAAATATTCGTCGATAACAATCCGTATCAACAATATAATTTAGACTCTAATCGGCTGAAATAAATTTCAATTGAAGCGTATCTAGAAAATAGTACTGAGTGTACTGACACACTACATCGTAAGAGTTTGGTTTCCCTATTCAGGCAGTCATACAAATCTGTTTAAGTTAATAAGGCCTCTCCCCTCAATAAGGGATCCCGCGATCGCAGACGACGGGCGCCGATCATTGGGATGGCGCCTGTCGTCCCCTGAATTGCCAGAAATGAGAGTAATGAAGAGCCTATTGAAATACATTCTTTATTCAATTTGCAAACAGTCTCCGTTGTATACAGGCTCAGTGGTGCAACGGTAAGGATTGAAACGGACGCGCCCCGGTTCCGTTCCTAGTTGAACTCCTTGTGAATAAGGATACCCAGTTAGCTGAATAAGAATCTGTACAGCGGTACAGGTACAGAATTTTGAAGATGTACTACAAAATACAAGAAACTTTTAAACTCATTAAAAAGGGCTTCACTATCACTACATAGTATAAAAGAAAGTCGCGTTCTCTGTCCCTATTTTTCTTGTCTTAAATCTTCAAAACTATGCAACGGATTTTGATGCGGTTTTAATAGATAGAATGGTTAAAGAGGAAGGTTTATATGTATATAACATCATGCTACAACAAACAGGTGCGGAGCAGGAATGAAAAATGTTGCGAAAACGGGTTGACGCAGACGAAGTTGCGCGGGTCAGCTAGTAGACTATAAGAATAAGATAGACGAAACAAATAAAAGCCGCGGTAGCCTAGTGGTATGGGTAATGGACTGCTGAGACGAGGTCTCGGGTTCGATCCCAGGATTTCCTATGGCACACACCAATGACTTTTCGATGCTTTCGAAGTTATGTATGTATTTATCGCAGATTTATAACTGCCCGGTTAATGGCAATATGCTCGCCACCTGTTACATTGGGAGCTAAACATAAACTGGCGAAATGTGGATACTAGCACCTCTGCCTACCCCTTCGGAGATATAGGCATGAGTTTATGTTTGTTTATGAAACGAATAAAATTAGCAGTGCTGCCTTAAATGAAGTAGTGTCAATGAGTAGAGCTCCTTCCTAACAGCAGATTTAAGGTTACAAATTTGTCTATTAAAATTGCTGACAAAACTTGCCCTTAAATAGTTTACTTAATTTTGGAAAATGTCAATGTTTAGATGGTCCATGTAGTCATTCGGTTTTCCGATTTTCCTCTCATATTATTATCTATCTCAAAATTTCTTAAACTGAAATAGATAGCGAAACAAATTAATACAAAAACTAAACAAAAAGAAAGCCAAATATCACAACATGAACCAAATAGTGATCCGTAAAACATTTTTAATGTGCCGTCGAAATTTCGCGATTTACCTTCATAATTTACACTCGATGATCGATAGGTGACGTCCACGCTGGTGTTTAACCCAAATATCGAGCAGACTAAACACTATTATAACTGGTTATAGCTCAGTTTATGCATTCATATAACTGCAGTGCACCTGCGGTTAAATCATTTGTTACTGAATCTGTACTTTATTGGTCGTTATTGTTTGAGGATGGTGTGGATGCAGCGCTACTTATTATGATTTATCGGAGTACCGGTGTGCGCGGTTATTAATAATGTTGTTAACCATCTGGTTCATCTATCAAGAGACCATCTTTTTAATGTGCTATATTTTAGTGTGCTATCGGATTTATGGATAGATCATCATGGTATAGGTACCTATCCTTATTGGTTCCCGTTAGTTGTCAGTGGAATAGAATAAGGTCCCAATAAATCAGTTAATCAGTCAGTTAAAAAAATACAAAATACATCAACAAGAAAGAAGAAGCAGTGAAAAGTGATCTTAAAGTTTACACAAATATGTTTAATGGTGTCTACAGAATTTATGGTCGTGTACCATAATTGTAAAACATATTTGACCATGTAACATGGGTTGTAGTCACATGCTTACTGACCTAGGATGCTCTGGTCATGGTCAGGTTATTATTTAAATTTCGAAGACGTACCTACTACAAAACATAAGAAACTTTCAAACTCATTAAAAAAGGGCTCAGACTAACATAACAACATAGACGAAACGTATAAAACTAACAGGTGAATCTACCTAAAGTAAAGTAATGTCATTTCGGTCACACTTTTTTTTCTTTTTACCTCATTATTTCTTTAAGCGCTTGAACACGCTTGTTCTATGCATTCTGTCTATTTTATTCTTTTAGTGTGAGACAAAAGGCTACCATGAGACCTAGATCCGAATCCTCACGGCCACGCGAAATGGAAGCGAATAACGCGTTAAGCCTGATTCATACGTAGCGCGGGTGCGGATCAGGTGCGATTTTTTTATCCATCGCTGTTTGCAGAATAAAGTAAAAAATATATAATATATAAAAAATGGCAATGGATATCGACCCGCGCACGACCCACACCCGCATATTATTTAGATATTATGGATACTTCAGATTACTTTCGGTCATAACCTAATATAGACTATTGGAACTTTCCGCCGACCGAGTATCACGTCCCATCTTCTAACTCTATTACGAGTACGAAACTTACATCAGTACGAAACTTCGGAAGTAAATTTCATAATAAGCTTACAAATACAAAGAAAGCACAAGGTTAGCAACAACACATCACAAAACTAAGGATACTAAACTATACCTGATTACAGTCTTTTCTCGGGCAGGGTACCAAGTGGTAAATGTGGCTCACCGGACTGTGCGGTGAATGGACGCTGCCTGTCCGGAGTAAGGACAGCCTCCTCCTCTGCTCCGCTGATAGCGAGGCACGGCGACTCCTGGTAACCCCATAGACGGAATCAGCTGAGTCCAGACTCAAGCCACGTATAAACGTTGGGCGGAACATTGCAGCACAGTTACACTCAAGCGAATTTGAATATGATTTTGGTGATTGCACTGTGATTTAAGCGTAAATTTTGAATTGGAGGAGTATTGTGTAGTTGTCAGTTGTTAATAACTATAGATTGGGTGAAGATCTAAGTAAGTTTAGTGAGTAGGTACAAAGACAATTTAGTAACTTAATAATGTTAGAATTGAGTAACATGCGACCAAGAAAACAAAAAAAGCTAGTGGAAATGTGAACTGGGCAGGATACGCGTTATTGATGTGCGGTTTTACGCATAGTAGAACAAATTCGACAATATGAAACTTATTGTAAGAGCTTAAAGTTTCATTTAACATCATTAGAATTCATTGACATACATCTAAACTTTTTAGAAAATTTCCAAGCTTGTTCGATTTAAAGTAAGAAACGTCATAAATACTTTTTATCTGTAGCAAAGTAATCTCTATTCTCAAAGGTTAAGGTGTGTTTTCTTTGTATAGTTTGTTATCTAATTTGGCATTAAAGTATTGTTTACTATTAATGCAACGTTTATTAAGGAATATGTGGGAGGAGCTTGGCGACATCGGTATCGCTACTGAACTTGTCACATCACATTTCTAATTGACTTTTCTGTTCTGTGCATTGGACATTTTAATATTAGAGGTATCGTAATGTTAACCATGTAATTTAGTAATGATGACTCTAATCTAATGAAAGTTACGACATGCATCACTGTTTGCCTACATTGCATAGCGGTTGAATAGAACTGCTAAGTCGGAGGTTTCCGTTTAGTGAAAATATTTGTATACATGATAGTTACTAAATATCTGTTGCATTTGCTTGGGTGTTTCCATGTACAATATGTACCTATGTATTTACAAAGTGTATCTCCGTATTCTAGAATCCATAACACAAGCTAATCAACGTGTCTAACTGACTTTAGGTCTAGATGTCCTAAAATATTCATAATCTATTAATCTATTTTTTAATTAAATATCAAAAAAATTGATTCATTGTAAAAACATCAAGTAGCTATAGTTTTATAGATCGATGATTATATCAGTCATTCGTCTTTTTTAAAATAACGGAAAAATATAGATCTAAAAAAATGGATGTGAGAGGCACTAAATACCGCTTTACCTACGAGCCTCGATCCAATTATGTGACAATATTAAGTAGAAATATAATATGAAATGACAGGAAACATTAATTCACATTAGTTTGTCTGATAATACGATAAATATATACCTATATATTAAATTCACCTACGTGTTAAATAAATGTAAGGACGCAGTAACAATCGGTGCCAAATAATAGCTGAAACACGTTTCGTGGCTGACTGAAAAGTGTTGACAAAGTTGCATGATAATAATATTACAAACTCATTCTGTAAAATATATATTCTATAATTGACCTGAATGTATGACTGTATAACTTGCATCCAAATAGAAGGGCCCACATAAATTAGTAACCACTCGAGGAAGTACCCCTAATTAAAAAGGAGTCGCGTTCATAATATATGTTTATAAACTGTTAGTACATATGATAAGATTCGGATGAAGTTCCTTTCATACCGCACAGTGCACACCTCCTATATATTAGTATACTCTTTGGTGCGCACCTTTTCCGGAAGGACCCGGGACTGTAGGAAGAAGGGAACACGTGCGCTGGTAAGGAATTCCAAGACTTAATGGTTCGGGAGAGGACAGACTCACCGACCTGCTTGGTTGTTGATGGAATATTCTGCACCTTATGCGGGTGACATTTAAGTGTTGTCCTGTGTAGGAGAGGGGAGGGTGGAATTAATTGGAAGAGCTCATCAGTTGTTGTTGATATAAAACCGTCCTAATAAAAAGTTCTTAGATGCTGTAGTCGTACCATTAAAGAAGTGACCACTACCCTTTTTACACCACCCGTTGAAAAGAGATTACCGTGGCCTATAGACATGAGTAATAGCAGGGGAGTCATATTCTTGCTGTCAACCGCCTTCAGTTGCCTATCAAGATTGAAAAGTGAAAGATATATAATAGAATTCATTAATGAATGGTTTTCGGTACAAGTACAGCAAAATCAAGGTCGAATTATTTTAGAAAGATTAGAAATAGAGAGTTCATTTTGTTCCGACCACCCGTTGTAGCTACAATGAGGCTAAAAAAATAATTGCACACTTTTATTTCGAAGAGAGATTTACAATCGAATTTGCGGGATTTATAAAATCATTATCTCACATCTAGAAATATCCGTTATAACATTTTTTATGACAACACTAGCTGACTGTCCGGCGGTTACCTATCTTAATCCTGAATTTTAATATTCCAAATATCATAATCCCGAAAACGTTCGGCCATTTTTTCATAGACCCGTTTTTTCAAATTCCAAAGTTTTATTTGCCATATAATCGTAACTCCGAATTTCATTTGCCTATTTATTCATCTGTACGACAGTTTTAATATTGGTATAACAGAAATTCGATATTTCAATAGTTTACCCTGTCCGGCACATGGAAAACAAAAAAGTGGAAGTGTAAAGTAGGTGAAATAGGCGTGTCATTCTTAGGCATATTTATGCAAAAGCTCACTTTGAATGCACCGACACACGTCTGAATTTTCACAAAAATATCGAATTATCGATACTTTTGAATTTGTGAACTGATGGATCATTATACCAACACTGTGCCACCTAAGCATCTAACATCTTATTTATGTCATCTACCAAAGAATGAGGTTTCATAAGATATTAAAAAACAAGGTTTATAGGTGAAAATAAACAATTTCTAAATATTCATATTTATTTAAATGAAAGATCTTCACATGAATAGGCACGCCGTTGGATTATCTATTCTATGGATCCACTGACATGTTCAATGTTCAGTGTGGGAGTCAAACCCACGATATTCAGCGGCTGTGTTAACTATGTTTGTATCCAAAGCTGGTAAACCGTCAGAGTCATCAAATGTGCCCACTGCAAAGTCAGGTTGACTCAAAAAGTTATAAGTAATACTTAGAGGAACAAAGTTTGCGAGTGACATACATAATGAATCTTTATAACCTAGATGTGAGAAGTTTTTTTTTTTTTTTTTTTTTAATCTTTATTTTCATGTAAAATTACAGTTTAATAACACAAACTTCTCGCCAAACTGTGAAGTATGATGGCGAGACGCGCTCTGTTTTACACACCTTAATGTTACTTATATTCTTACTTATTACTTATCACACTTATATAAGAATTCAATTATATATTAATATTCTCCGCATCTACTTAAAATTTTAATTACAATAATTTAGTTGACGTTACTTCTAAAATGTCTGTCTATCTGTCTGTCTGTTAGTGTACTATTAAATTTTATTAATTATCACAGTATTTTATGTTAAGGTTGCTCCTCACCGACCGCTGCCACCGCAGTGCCTTCTCCGGCAGCAGGGCCGTGGAGGAGAAGTGACAGAGTAAATGAACCGTGAAAAGATTTTTTATAATTCTATAAACTTGTCAGATATTAGCTGTCATAAAAAGTGCATATTTAAATTTATTTGATAGTTTGAAGTCGGTAACGCGATAATAAAGAGACTGTTGCTCTATTTACTAATAATAATAACTTTATGGATTGGCTTGTCCTCCTAAGATCTTGGTGGGACTCTATACATTTCATAAACCTTCAGTTTACATTTTTTTGGGACTACCATTTTTGGTATGACTATTTTCTGATATTACTATTTTTAGTATGACATTTTTTGGTACGACTAGTCTTTCGTCTAAAAACTCCAGCGTATCCAAAGATCCTTTGGTTGGAATATTAAACTGACCTGTACTCTACCTAATTATATCAATGTAGAACCTTGACTGTGGTAATAGTCGCGAGCGTTGACCTTTAACCATGAGCTGACAGAAGGTCTTCATATTTATATTTAAGAACCGTCACATACATTATGCTCACGACAATTTCCCTCTAGGGTAAGTAGAAGTGAATTAACATCCACATTTCACCAACCACTGTATTTGGTCCCACGTAATAGGGTATCTACTTATTATTTTTCACTATTTTCCTATTCATAGTGTGTGTGGTGTGTGAGTGTGGATTTCAACGTCAGTGGACATGAGTTTGACTCCCGTTTGCAGGAGATTTTGACACGTGGTTATGAAGGTAACTAAAGGTACCGGTTGGTAAACCTTCTTCCTACTCAGTCCCGGGTCCTTCAAGCGGGGCGTGAAAAAACATCAGGTCAATCTGAGCTTCAACATTGTAACACTGTACTGGGTCGTGAAAAAGCATCTGATGAGGCCGTCAAGCTGACCGCCACCATTGTAGCACTGAACGTGTTTGCAATAGTGACCCTCTTTCATGAGACTTTGCCTTCAGCTTAACATCAGGCGAGGTGAAGTCAAACTGACGTGCCATAAAAAACAATTTTCTACATAATTAGAGGTACTTCCCCAAACAGGATGTTCAAATTCACATTTACTCTACTTACACACTGGCTGGCTGGCAGTACCTACTCCATACATATTGTGCATAAAAAATACTTTTTTTTTTATTCATTTTGTAAACCGTTTAACTAGCATTATTCACTCTCCATCGTGTTAGTAATAATGGAACAATAATTTAATATCAATTAAAAATCCTCAACTCGCATTATGGTGCTATTTGTTTTTTATTTTGAAGTGATATTTTTTTACAATTTCGAAAAAAAAGACATTCAGGTTTTTAATACGACGGAGAGTAATAATGCAAATAAACTGTATTAAAATATCATTCGAAATATTGTTATGTCACAGCTCTGGGACCTTTTCATAACATATCAAATTGACAAAAAAGTCTTGTCTTCGCATATGTAATTGTCTGACTGAACAAGACAAGAAGTTCTTTGATAGACTAATAATCTTCTATTATGCCGGAATGCCTTCTTTGCTAGTGTGGAGTATTACAATCATGGAAGGAAAAATCACGCACATCACTAGTTTGTGAAAATGACATAAACATTGCAAACTCATTTCAAACATCTCTTCTTAATGGATTGTTAGAAGCGATAAATGTATAGCGTTATATGTCAGCTTGACAGTTACATTGTTTTGAGTACAAACCCCACAACATTCAAGCTCAAAGCTGTCAAAGCTCAAAGCTGTCAAGAATACACGTTGGATGTTAAAACAACACAATCAATTTCATTACAGTGTCATAAGTGTAATTTTATAGCAACAAAAAGAAGTCTTTTTGATGAAATAAAACCAATTTGTCACAATCAATCACCTTTTCCTTTCCATACTGTATAAACACACTAAAAAAATGTTGTATTAAAACATTATTGTCACAACACGTTTATTTCTAGATTAAAACGTAATGATAAAGAATACGAATGTCGTTATTTAGGCGTTCGGAACGCGCGTTCGGGCGGTTGGACCGCGCGCGCGGGCGACATCTCGAGATTCGTAACGGACTGGGCTAAAGTGTTTCAGTTTCAGCGAGACAGGCTCGTGTTGATCCGTCGCCAAAACATTGCACAATTATCTATCTGACATTTAAAATTGGATCAGACGAAGCGTAGACTTGCGCAGGAGACGGGATGGCGCGTTTAACTTTCTATTTTTTTAATATTTTTTATTAATATAATTAATATTTTTCATCTAAATGTTTGGAATGGTGACCCTCTTTCTAAAGACTTTGCCTTCAGTCATATTGAAGTGTCCTAAATAAAAAAGAAACGTTTTAAATTCGTATCTTTAATATACAATTAAATACCTAGTTACAGATTATTTAATGATTATATTTCTCTATAATAGTTAATAAATTATATTCCAAATTGACGAGATAAATGTAGATTAAATTAATTATGATATAGATTATATTATGATTTGAAAATATGATTTTAATTTTGCGTTTATGTACCTACATGATTTCTATGGGTCCATATTGACTCACCTAAAGTTCTTTATCCGAAATTGTTCTTCCTAACGATTTGTAATCCGAATGATCACTCCTCCTAATATTTTTCATCCTAAAGTTTTTATTCATACTATTTGTAGTGCTACCGTCGATGTTCATAACACTCATGTTTCCGAAAATTGTTATCAATAAAATCGTTAACATACAATATTAAAGCTACTACTGTTTTTTATCCTAACGTTTTTATCCCTAAACATAATTACCATAATATTGTCACTCAAACTTAGAAAGAAACATTTATCTACCAAATGTAATAAAAATATATGTCGGTAGAATTATATTTTATTTATAGCTTTAATTTTTTTTTTGGTTAATTAATTAGAAAACTGTTTAGAATGATTAAAGGTTGTTTCACTGATTTTTTGGCTTAAATGAATGAAAATCATAAAATACGACTGATTTACGGTTATGTTTATGACCTTTTTCGTTTTCAATTTGTTTCTGGCACTTCGCCGGCCGCTACCGCGGCACGCTCGCTTCGCTCGCTCGGCTCGTGCGTTGTGTGGTCACAATTCTAACCTAACCTAAACCAAGAACTATAAATATGACCGATTCGTTTCTGGAACTTGGCTGAATGACCGCAGCGAGATTGTACGTGTAAATAACTAAAACTGTAAAAGTTACGCAAAATTAATGTACCTAAATATTACTGATTATTATTAATAAAAATAAATCTGCACCAAAAAGGTATGACTTTCAATAATAGTGTAAAAGATGGTTATGTTGACAAAATATAGGAAAAGAAATAATAGTATAACAGATGTTTATTGCTACCGACATTATGAAGTTGAATGATTCGGAATTAAAACATTAGAGACAGAGTAGTTAGGAATTGTGATTGTTAGGATGAAAAATGTTAGGAAGAACATTTTCGGAGTTCCAATTTTCGGAGTTGAAAATTTAGGTGAACTTTGGCGCACCCGATTTCTATACTGCAAAATAAAGTGTATAATAAACTACTAGTATTTACCTATTCAAATATGGTTCAAATTATAACTAAGTAGGTATTAATCATAAACAACTCGTTAATGAACTTTAACAGATATAATTATAGTGAAGCGTGTCTGTAATAAATCAATTACAACATGTATATACAGTACCTAACAATCACTTACATTATAAAATAATGAATTGATTTAATCAGTAATTTTATAACTTAATACACGCGTGTGTTGTTTTTATTGAAGAAAATCATTGAATTGATTTGAAAAATATCATGGTTATCCGATATTTCAATCCATATCAAACAAATACAATGTGTGATTCATGTAAATATAATTTCATGGTATAAAAAAAACTCATAAAATTAAATAAAGAACTCGCATCATATACACACTGCCAACCCTGAATATTGTATGTCTTGTTCATTTAGATGTCAGGGTTAGGATTATTCGGTACCTATATTGTCCACTGAACAGGATTTAATCGCAAAATAAAATATTAGTAAGATTTATAATAGGTACTTACATGTATTAAACTGAATTAGCAAACGCTTGCTTCCATCCAGAATCAAGCGGTTCGGTGAGTCATTTCTCTGCCGCACCATTAAGTCTTGGAATTACTTGCCGGCGCACGTGTTTCCTTCTTCCTACAGTCCCGGGTCCTTTAAGCGGGGCGTGATAAAGCATCTGATGAGGCCGCCAAGCTGAGCGCCACCATTGTAGCACTGAACGTGTTTGCAATGGTGACCCTCTTTCATGACATGAGACTTTGCCTTCGGCTTAACATCAGGCGAGGTGAAGTCAAATTGACGTGCCATAAATAAAAAAAGGTATTTGCTTAAGATTTTTGGTCTGAACTCAATAAATCAACTAACGTTCACTCTAAATACTGACCTGTGTATAATGTCTCAATTATAGAATTTATATTACTAACATCTATTTAGAAGAACTATCAACTCATTACCGCGTTAACGAACTGCCTCCGTGGCTCAGTGGGCGTAGTATACGCCGGCTGTGCACGAGGTTATGGGTTCGATCCCCACACAAGACAAAACATTATGTGACCCACAAATAGTTGTTCTGAGTCTGGGTTTACTTTATGTCCGTTAGTTGTATGTTTGTAAAGTCCTTACGATACAGGGCTTATTCCCTAGAACGGGAGTTGTCTTTTTAAATAATAAATATCAGTGGCAGTGACTTATGATTTTGAATAGACATATTATATCTACCTATATCTATTACTGTCAAAGTTGATAATCACTACATAGTATAAAATAAAGTCGCGTTTTCTGTCCCTATTTTTTTTGTCCCTTTGTGTGCTTAAATCTTTAGAACTATGCAACGGATTTTGATGCGGTTTGTTTCAATAGATAGAATGGTTAAAGAGGAAGGTTTATATGTATATAACATGATGCTACGACTAACAGGTGCGGAGCAGGAATGAAAAATGTTGCAAAAACGGGAAGACGCAGACGAAGTCGCGCGGGTCAGCTAGTGGTTGATAAAATGAGTTTCACGGTTCATATAATATTCTGTCACTTTCTCACGCCTAGGTTTCGTGTAAAGATACATATTAAGTATGTCACTCGCACACTATTTCTATGTATAATATGTACGTATTTACAAAAAAAAATTATATAAGTAGGGTTCTAGAATGCGGATAAACCCGCATTCTAGAACCCGTAACACAAGCTAGTTAAGCTATGCTTACCATGGGTCTAGATGGCGTTGTGTAGATTGTCCTAGAATATTTATTTATTTATTTACTTTGTTCGTCCTACACTTAGAAGAGTAAACTTTCTATACAGAAATTGATTTTATACAGACAAAGTCGCATGTTATCTTATGTCTATAGCATTGTATCAGGAAACGTAATAAAATATAATTAATAAACACAATGTACTCAAATAAAAACCGCAATAAGAAAATGATGTGATTCTATAAAAAAATTGGCACACTTACAAACGCGACGCTCTCGTTCTAATACAGTTTGTTGACATCGGTAAGTTTTGTATTTCGAATATTACTACACAAGTAGGTAAATCTAAATACGTTTCCAATAACACTGACTTTTTTTATCGTGCGTAAAAATCCACACGGATACCTCCCCCGCCGGAGCCGGTTGAAATTCAAAATTCAAGAATCATTTATGATAGTGTAGACCACTAAAAGGCATATTATACAAATGGTTCGATACGCGGCCCTAGCCTAAGAAGACTCCGGCAAAAAACTCAGCGGGCTTTTCTTTTTTTTTTGGTCTATTAACAAAAATTGGGGAGGTTATGTCGGACTCGAAACGACTAAAACGCACACCTTCTTTGGGTCTTCAGATGCCGGAGGTGAGATATTTTTTTTTTATAAACTCACGCCTTTATCCCCGAAGGGGTAAGTAGAGGTGCTAGCACCCACATTTCGCCAGTTTTATGTTTAGGTCCCAATGTAATAGGTGGCGAGCCTATTGGCATCAACCGGGCACCCACGAACCTGCGAGAAATACACACATAACTTCGAAAAGCATCGAAAGTCATTGGTGTGTGCCATGGTGAAACTTGAGATCGAACCCGAGACCTCTTCTCAGCATTCCATTACCCATCTCCACTAAGCTACCGCGGTTCGACCCTAATATATTAAAATAAGATAAATTTGTAGTCACAGCTCATCGCTATGCACGGATATGCGAATAAATATTCTATACATTCAGAGATGATCGTTATCGTAAATCAGAAACTTGGCAACTGAACTTCATTATCATTTTATGAGTTTATTTAGGAAAAGTATCAATACGGGATACGATACTGGTAAATAGAACTATGCCCGCGACTTTGCCCGCGTATATCTAGAGTAGTTGAGTAGTAGAGTTGCCTTCAGCTTAACATCAGACGAGGTGAAGCCAATTGACGTGCCATAAATAAAAAAAAGCTGGGAAATTTAGGTTTGCCATCATAGTTTCTATTTTATCTTCAAATGTTGGGAGGTCCTGGTCAAAATCAAAGCGTCTACAATATGGGGTTCTACAATAAGAGCATTAGAAGGTTTCTGCAGGGTAGGCAGCACGAGTGTAAATCTAACACCCCTGGTGTTGCAAACGTCCATAGGCCACAGTAACTACTTTCCATTAGGTACACCGTGTGCTTGTCTGCTGCCTAAGTGGTATAAAAATAGATATAGTTATCAATTAGGACATTGCGCTGGGTTAGATACATGTGGCCTCATCAACATCGTTCGACACAACATGGGGCTTACTAACAAAACAATCTGGTAGCCAAAATTTCTTATGCCTTATAATATCAGCTATCTATAGTAAAAATCCCGTACTAATTGGGCCAGCCATTTCAGAGATTACCCAAAAGCCAAGCCACATACATGCACAGACAAATATTCTTTTTTAATTTTTAATTTGTTATCAGTATCGTGCATCTTTGTGTGTATTTATTAGAGGCAATAGAAAGATAACTGGTGAAATTGTAAGGTGTTAAGCATAAAGTCATTACAATACGCATCTGCTTACCCCTTTCGAACCTTAGTAACAACAGTTGACGAAAGTTATACAAACCTACTATCTCAATTAAAATGTCAAAGTTCAGAAATGTTTGTAATACTGCAAGGTGAAATAACTTATTAGAGTGATATAGGTACCTATCGCTTATGGGTGCAATAACACGATATCACTTAAGTATAAGTACAGGCACTAGTTGTATACCTAAATGTGCTCAAAATGCGCTATATGCCATTCATTAATTACGTAAGATAATTTAGGGGGCAAAGTGGTCAAATCGACCATGTCTTATGTTCTCAGGGTGTGAGAGAGGTTTCTTGATATTAATTACGTAGGCACGTACACAAAATTGCGAAGTTCAAATTATACTTTCTGCTTGGGTTTTAAACTCCTGGACTGAAAATCTTATGCAGGTAAAGTTGAATGATTAAAACCAAGGTTGTGCAAACCTGTGCTGTATAGGAATTCAATTACCAACTTATGACGTAAAAGAACTGGCAAATACAACACTCCAACTTGAATATGACAACACCAAATATTATAGATTTTGTTTATAACAAATGTCAAATGTGTTTTCAATAAACATTGCTTTTTATTTTAAACAAAGAACTAAACAAGTAATGTTATGTTAACAAACCTACGTTTAAAAATAGTATTTTGACAGAATTCTGTAAGTACCCACAATGCATATTTTCCACAGCTTTTAAAATTAGAATCTAAATTTTTTTTAAAGTTATTTTCAGAAGCACTTACCCGTTCTATAAGCGGTCTTTTCCTCCGAAAAAAATCAGAAATCCCACACATATACATTGCACTTGCACTCTTAGACATGACTGATAAAAAAAAAGAATTAAAAACAAAACACGCGAGGGTATCACGTCGGTCTGCCTAAGCCTGACATTGCCAGCGACACGATTGTGTTGTACTGCCTTCTTATTTCTTAATAACTTTAACAATAATTGGCGCGCTTACAGGATGTTGTGGAATTCTTGTTTTTACGAGTTTTCAGAGAACATCGTTTAAAAATGTATAATAATAAGTTTATAGTGAGTTGTGAAATTATTTATTTGTCATAAATACAACTTAAAAATAAAATATCTGATCTAACAGACTATCGTGAAAATTAGGAACTAGACCACCATTTAATAAATAGTTAGGTAATACGTAACCTAAACTCAATTTTAGAATTTAAAACACTCACATTTAAATCTAATTTACTAGAAAGATATATAGGGCATTATTTTATAGCAATACTTAAGTAAGTAGGTATTCAAAGGTGTTTCTATGTATAATATGTATGTATTTACAAAAAAAAAAGTATCTAAGTATATTTATCCGCATTCTAGAACCCACAACACAAGCTGGATAAACTAAGCTTACCATGGGTCTAGGTGGCGTTGTGTAGATTGTCCTAGAATAATTATTTATTTATTTATTATTTATTTATAAATAAAACAAATTAATCGAGATAAAAATATACACTTATCTTTTTCTATCGAAACTTGAAATGTTTGAGATATGGGATAGGAACCTACATACTTCATTCTTATCAAACTTATGTAGATAAGTTTTTAAACTACAGACTTATCACCATTACGTAATAATAAACAGCATGCTGTATATAACACAAGTGAGTTAAATAAAACCGCTTCGATCTCGCAGGAACCAAATACTATTAATTGTTTACGATGCTGACAACAAAACTGCGCTGTTTCAATTGAAGATAATAATATGTAACACAGTCAGGGGGAATCAAACATGATGCTCTCTCATTGTAAAACCGAGCAATAGTTTCAGAACTGATGAACTATCAAACTTTGACATTGGCGAAATCATCGGTAAACGATGGGGCCACTTACATAAAATAAGAAGAATTGAAGATACAACACTACTGATAATAGATGTTATGTTGAAAGGGTGAAATCTTATATAGGTATGTTAAATTACTGTAAATTAATTTGTGTGAGTACAGTTCGTACATTGGAGTTATTAAAAAAATATTGGTTAAATTATCTATATCAACATATGTTTATGCCCAATTTGCGATGGTTTGGAAATGAATTTTCTAGTAGAAATATCTTGATCGGTATTATTTATGTTTGATTGAAATTAGTTTAGTTAAACTAGAGTTAATGACTGGTCTAAATGAATGATCATCAGGGCCGCATATTCTGACTGACAAACCGTTTTGTAAATACGCGTTTTCATAAAAGTCGACCCATTTAAATTGGTCTCGTTTTATGCCAATTTTCTCTCGTCATCATCGTCTTTGCATTAGTTCCGGTTGCATCCGAAGCCGTCAGTCCGGAGTCCGGAGTCCGAGGTCCGCTTTTTTCGATATTTTCCGTGAAGCGACTGTCATCTGGCCTCAACAACCTGTAGATATAAGCGGTGTCGAAGTACTGCTATTAGCCCAGTTATTGAACTTTTTAGGACTACGTCTACCATAAATGTTCATATATCGCTCTCCGAGGCACGAGCAGACCAATCCAAATAACCATATTCATGTATATAAATATTTACACTGAGTGGGAATAAACCCGCGCCCTACGCAGCAGTCGTCGTCAATAATGCCATACCACAGCGGCGATTTTCTCTTCCATGTAAACCAAATATAATCCACCGTCTTATCACGTTATGACTGCGTTAAAAACTCGACATCACTCAGAAATGCCCCAGCTAAAAACCACTTATGCTATAAATATTTCTAAATTACCAAGCTCATTCGCGTTGGCGTTATTAAACTGAGTTGTCTACAATAATAAACTCATCTGTAGATATTCATGAACATTTAAAAAGCTCAACTATCGCCACTCGGGCCCGGTACTGCCGGTACTTCGTTATTTATTTCCCTATTTCTGCGAACATTACTTCCACTCTATTTGTATCTTTATTACACTTGTACAATTTCAGATTGATCGCAAGTGGCACACAAATTATACGCGACTCGAATCTAAATATATCAATCAGAATTTATGTGTTTTAGTTCAGTTTAATTGTTACATTTCGCTGATATTTATTGCTGAGGCATGTTCAACATCTAGGAGGTAGGAGATGACGGTAGGACGTCCTAACGGAACAGCCTGACTGGAGAAGTATCCCCACCCTACAGTTTACCGTGGTTAATAGTAACTGTGTTGTGTTCCCGGCGGTAAATACGGTAGCTAGGTACTGGAGAGTATCAATAAGTTGGAAGACCAATTCAACTCCTTCCCTGGCAGCACGACTCACTGAACCTTCCGATTTTGAAAAAGGACCATCGTCGTTCAGTTGATATGTGCACGGCATAATAAGAATGCAAAAGTTTGTGTGTTAGAAAATGTATAGGTAATTGTTATGAGTACTGTTATGTGTTAAAGTGCTTAGTTATTAATTATTACCTAAAATAATAAACTATCAATACAAGTGCAACCTTTTACCTTCCGCAAGTAGGTACATAGATACAACTGCAATCCTTTAGTGCAACTTCTTTTATTCATTGCAAAGTACGAATGAACAATATATCTAAATGTTAAAACCTAGAAGACAGGAAATGTTTACGACATACATTCAAATAATAACTTCTGTTTAACTATAGGAAGGTGCCTAATTTAAAAGGTATCAAGCTGTATACAGGGTGTTAGAGAAACGCCGAAGCCGAAGGTAGGTACATGATAATAGGTACACTACATATTGTCATAAAAAATTACGATTTTCAAGTCTTTCCATTGTTTTTTATCATTTAATTAGCTTTATTCACTCTCCATCGATAGGTTTTGCTAAATAAAACGATAATTTCAAAAAAAACATCACAAAAAAGATCAAATAGCGCCTTAATGAAAGTTCATGTTTTCTTTTTATTATTGTTTCATTTAGTTTTATTAACACGATGAACAGTAACTAATCCAGTTAAACGATATAAAAAAAATTACCAAACCGTATTTTTTTATGCCAATAAGTATGTTGAAGGTACCTATATCCGGAGTACCAACTACCAGGTGCTTTCAGCTTCGGAAGCGTTTCCCTAACACCCTGTATAGCGGTGCTATCTGCAATAGGAAGATAGCATTATAAAACTGAAGCTAGCCGATAGTAACTGAACACTAAACTTGCTCTTTTTCCGTGATAGCAAGTCATTCAAAAGCTGAAAATTGATTTTGTATACTCAGCGTAACAACATGCTCAGCCCTATAACACTAGTGTGGACGCAACATTACACTGACAACGTTTTTATATGAGCGAAACTCTCCAAAGTTATGTTCAGTAATTATAGTAACGCATGAAAACAAATTAACGATCTTCAATCAACGATGAAATCAAAAATATAAAACATTATTGCTCTATTGCCATAACTAAGTTTTATTACTCAGTCATAAAATGAAAATAAATATACATCGTAACGTTAAAATATAAAACTAGGTACCGAATTTATTGTAAATTTTACAAATAACTAGCTGTTGCCCTCGGATTAGTTCGCGTGAAAAACCGATGGCGTTTTCTGATCCACAGTCGCTTATGTCCGGAATAAAAAATTGAAAAAGCAAATATTTCAGCCACCCCTAGTCAGCCATTTTTACGGTTATCAAGGTGAAGTCGGTTAATAAACATTATACACAGACACACACAAACATATACATACACAAACACACACATCCTTGAACAATGTAGAACCATTCTTAGTAAAAAAACAGGGGTTTTCACTTAAATGACAAATGATTTACCAATAGACTATAAAAAAATATGTACCATAATTTATTATATCTGTAATTAATATATTGTTTATTCAAAATCAATCGGACTCATCGCTGTTACCCCCGCCCGCATTATCTGAATCAAGTCCAAAACGCTTCTTCATTGAGCGTAGTTTAAATTGGCCGTTAGCTGTATCTTCTTTCCTGCAGTAGGCACGGACATTGCCTTTAAGTTCCCTGCCAGGTTTAGCTTTCACTATAGCAGTAAAATGCCTGTACCCCACACCACCTCGCAAAATTATTGGTATAGCCTCGGTAGATTCAACTGCGAGAAAAGTTATCTGAAAAATAATAATTTATATCCTTGGTTGGATTGCACTAATTTTCAACCATTGTGAAGAAGCTGAGATTACAAAAACTGCTATGCATGTTACTGCAAACAATTGGAGGAGACGTAGTAAGCCTATGCTCGGGCCCTCTCCGTGAGTAGCGGCGCCGCCGTGAAACAAATTACTACACTACGATGGCAACTCAAAAGTACCGTCAATCCGACGGAAGAACTGCAATAAATATATTAGCCAATCGCAGTCTACTGCTGAACATGGCCTCTCCCATATAGGCTGTATTTATTGCAGTGTGTAATGTAACATTCGCAGTTAGTATGAAGATGACGTTATATTATTATACTGTGGACCAAAAATTCACAATTTATGAGTCACTACGTGTAGGTGAATAAATTTACGCTTTTGGTTTAGTTAAGTCTATAATACAATTTGCATGATGGGCGGCTAGCGAGTGCGAATGAGGCAGTGAAGATGATAAGATGCAAATCCTGACTGAGTAAAGGTTCTTATATACACATAAATGCGATACGAAGTCGTGTCGTATGATTCTGTAGCACTAGCATGCACTCCTATCGAATTCGTAATGTAAAGGTTTCGAGAGAACGGAGAATTGTGATTGGCAGTCTGCCTCTTGTGAACCTGTGTACGTGTGTAGCCCGCCAATCGCAATGTTTCGTTCTGTCGATACCTTTACATCACGAATTCGATAGGAGTTCATGCTAAGGCTACAGTATCGTGAATTCTTACGTTTCTCAATCATCGAGCAGTTCAACATACCGCATCGACGCCGTAAGACGACTAATGCCTTTATTGTGCAAGAGATCTAAAGAATATATTGCTAGATATCTTATAGAAAGTTAAACTGTTGAAAATGCAGAGTTTAGAAGCGCTATGGTTATGAATATGCTTGTATGAAGCGGCTTTAGGAGCACAGGTAGGCCTAAGAAAAGATGGATAGACAGTCTTAATGATAGGATGAATAATTGAAGAAAAAGTGAAGAAAGAAAGGGAGAAAGGAGAATATTTGGCCTAATAACTACAACTAAACTATAATATAAACCACGACTTAATGCGCTAAGGAACACATTCTCTATTATACACTTCCCATAATATACCTACTTACGGGATTTTAAAAAACTTACGTAGCAATCAAATAACCCTTCGCACAAGATCTGCTGTCCTTCATCCTTTGCTATATGCTCAAACCTTCTTCTAAAGACTCTTGTATCGTTATCTCCTCTTGCGCCTTGGTACAGTGACCTGGACGGCATCAGACTATTAATGGGGTACGCTACTGTAGGCAATGTTTCAGGATGTCCGGCAGAATTAATATCGATAAAAACTTGATTTTTTGGGTTTGGCCTGAAAAGGAAAGTATTCATAGAATCGATGAATCCAACAAAACACTTCAAAAGAAGTAAAAACTCAAACAACAATATATTATGTAGATACTTATATGCAGAGGTGTCGGTGTCGGTAACGGTAACGGTGTCACAAGTTTAATTACTTACATTAAGCGTCTACCTAACCCAAAGAAATTCTGTTTCTCATATAGATATGTTTCTTTGCCATACGCCAAAGTTATGATACACGTAAGCCCGGTAAATAGAGCTATAGTTAACCTCATAATAAACAATTCTTCATAACGATCTTCAAGAAATGAGGGTTACTTTATTTACGACAAAAACATGAACTCATTGTAAAATATTGCAAGTCTGTTGTATTATATAATATATGGACGATATGCCCTGTGGTATTTTACGAGATTTTTTATCGGCACCGCCTACGATATTCCACCATATGGTTAGTTATAAAATACACCGACAAGGTTATAGAAAACAATCATGTTATACCTACAATTTGAAATTTCTTAATTAAATATCCTAAAGGTGCCCATAGATTTGACTTGATATACCTAAAGCTTTAAGGAGCTTTTATCGCTCGGCAGATACCCGCTTTGTTTATCTAGTAGACAAGATTATGATGAGTTGAGACTATTATTAGATGAAGTAGTATTAGTGGACAGACCGCAATTATTAGGTAAACGAAAGTTGTGACGCCCGGAGACCAACGACAGTAGCTTAGTGGTTTATAAGTCGAACTTACGATTGAGAGGCCATTGAAGTACCGACGTGAACACACCAAATACCTAGATGGAGTGTTAATTGCATTTTATAAAAATTTAGATCTGCTCAGTCGTTAGAGTACAAACATCATAACAAACTTTCTAATAATACCATACCTATAATATTAGTAAGATATTATAATAAAAAAACATCAGTATGCAGCGATTCGATATTAATCAATAAAATCCAACTAATCTATATGCTCCTTTATGTGCCCCATAATTTATGACTACCGGATATGTCTAGATACGGTGGTAAGTACTAAGTCCAACAATAGATGCACGTGTATGCATACTAATATTATAAAAGCGAAAGTACCTTTGTCCGTCTAATACACTGGCACGCTTTAACCACTGAACCGATGTACTTATATGAAATTTGGTACAGAGATAGATTAGACCTTGGGGAAAGCCATACCTATATTTATAACGCGATAACTGACTTACACGCGAGTGTAGCCCCCCTTAACAGTTAATATAACTACATTATGATTACCAATCCGTCGATTTGGAAAACAGAATCTTATAGAAGGAGCGTATTGAAGCCCTACCACAATTTTCTGAGTTCAAGTCAGCCTAGCTCATTTCATCTGCTGGGAAGTAGGTGAGATGGACTGGGCTAATTTGTGATGCATGAGACTCTGGTTAAATTAAGTTCGGTTTACTCGTAATAACTTAAACTGCAGTTCGAATAAATGCGAGTAATTACACCTATGTGTGGTCGGTATGGTGGTACGAACATCTAAACGAAGAGTAAAACTCTAGTCATAGAATCAGCACAATAACTAAACGTATAGTACACTTGACATTGACATTTGCCTTGACAGTACTCAATTGATTGGGTTTCTCTTGTCAACCAAATTACTTGCTTTGTATTTTTCTCTATTATTTTAATAAAAATGAGCTATGAAACCGATTAAAACGGTCATTCTATAAAATTTGCTGCTAGCTGCACTAAATCTCTTCCCCCTTTCATTCAATATCCTTTCAAAATGGAAGGTAAGTAACTGTTACCACTGAGTTGACTTTATCACATAATTTAATTTGTTATTATAATACACCTATTTTAGGCGCATCTGCTAAAAAGTCTACTTCCTTCGAAACACTAGTAATTCAGAACATAACAAACGTCTGCGAATTAAAAGCAAAACTAAACGATATTATCAAAACAGGCAAAGATTACGAATATGATGTTTCCTCATGCCTGAAAGCACTGATTAACAGCAGCGACCAAGATATCGTGTTATTAAGTATTCAAGCTGTCTCAGAACTTGTAAAATGTGAAGAAAAACGGGAGATATACGCCAATGAAGCAATTATAAAACCAATACTGGGTGTATTACAGAAAGATATCACCTTAGATAATATAGACCTGCTAAAACAGTCTTGTAGAGCTCTTGGCAATTTGTGTTGTGATTGCGACAGTGCTAGACAAATAATACTGGAGGCAGGCGGGATACCTATCCTCATAAAACTGCTTATGAACAGTCTAGACAAGAAACTAGAGGAGATAAAAATGCTTGTGTCCAAGTCATTAATCAATTATGCTATTGGTGGTTCAGAATTCTCAGAATCTATAATTCAAGGAAATTTAATTGATGTTCTTCAAAGAATACTGTCCTTGGAACTTGAGAAAGTGGATTTTGATGATGAAACAGTGTCAACATGCTTGTTGTTATTGAGTGTTATAAACGATAATTCATCAGAATTCTTGTTTGAGGAGAATATTAATAAATTAGTATTGAATGTGTTGAGGGAGACAACTAATGTGGAGATATCTGAGCTTTGCTTAGATCATCTACATGCTCAAGCTGAACATGGTAAGCCATAATTATTTATTACTAACCAAGTGTAGGTAACTAAGTGTAAAAAGCGTCAGTAGCTTAATGATAAAGTAGTCAACGTTACAATCTTGATGTCCTGGATTCGAATCCCAGCCATTGCACTACCAACATGAACCAACTCCTATCACAAGCTGTGGAGCTAAGTTGGAAGGGTTAGAGGGAATAGTACTAATTTCAATTTGTAAGTAATATGCATTTTAAACAAAAAGAAAATTGTGGTATTGGTACTTATGATGTTAATTATATATCATCATGTTACCACTTAAGGAATTGGAGCACCAATTATAAATGCCAACACATACAGTAGATTCACGTAAGTCATTTTAAAAAAAACCCTGGATATAGCTTAAAGGATATGGCTTAAATGGGTGATTTTTCAAATTCAGGGCAGGTCAGCTAGTACTAAAATATCACTAAAAAATTGTAATCAAATCCCTTAAAAGTTAACTCGGAAGCCTGAAAAATATAAAAAAAAATGATGAAATTAAATTTATACCTACTCTAATATAGAACACAAATAAAAATTTATCTAAGCAATATTTCATGTGATTTTCAGACTCCGTAAAAACATTGCTAGCCAAAGAGGGTGGAATCCAACTAGTGTGTTCCCGTTTAGAGCAGTTGGTGGAAAAACATAATGCTGGAGACTTGAACGCGGATGACTCTGAAGTGGAAGCACTGATGAAGCAAGCCTGTGATCTCATTATTATTGTGTTAACTGGAGGTATTATCAATATTTGATAGCGTGAGTGTGTGTGTGCGCTTACATGGTTGTATAATATACGTATGTTGATAAGATTATTAAGTCAGGGAAAATGATGAAAATTGTCCACTTCTACATTAGAAATAATAATAATAATGTTTGTATGTTTGTCACTCGTCTGCAGGTTACTTTTCTTTAAATGTTATACAAACAAAATACTGAATAGATTTGGATTAAATTTTGAGTTGAAAAACTTTTAAATAAACTCATCATTCTCTGAACCTTTTTCTCAAATCAGTTGGAGTCAGCTTTCCAGTCTTTCTTAACTTTTTTTTAACTTTTAAATAAATTAAATTAATAATTTAAATAGTTTTAATTATAAACTATAGGGGAAACTGGGGACACTTGATCCCTATCGGAGACAAGGTACACCAATATTTTTTAAATTACTAAGTGTATTAGAGTATTTTTTAGTGTGGCAACACAAAGTAAACATTATTACCCTTAGTGTTACCACATTAAAAATAGGTACTTACACATATTTTATAGAACACACTTACTATACTTACACATTTTATAGAAATATTATACATGGAACACCTAGCAGTTCAGTTCACCTGGGTGTTCCACAATAATTTTTAATTCACCTGCTTTACTCGTAGCACCAGCACTAATTTGACATATTGTCCCTAGATGAAGCAATGCACATTCTCTACAACAATGGCGTTGGTGAAGTGTACGTAACTATGGTGAAATGGTTGGACTCTCCCAATGATCACCTGCTGACGACTGCTGTCTTGGCTATCGGAAACTTCGCGCGACAAGACGATTACTGTACACAGATGATGCAGGATCAGATATTTGATAAATTGCTTGGTAAGTACAAATACTAGCTGACCCTCGCAACTTCATTTGCGTCACCCCGTTTTTGCAACATTTATCATTCCTGCTCCGCACCTATTGGTCGCAGCATGATGTTATATACATATAAACCTTCCTCTTTAACCATTCTATCTATTAAAACAAACCGCATCAAAATCCGTTGCATAGTTTTGAAGATTTAAGCATACAAAGGGACAAGAAAAATAGGGACAGAAAACACGACTTTGTTTTATACTATGTAGTGATTTTATCGGGCGGGGGTGGTTATGTCGGAATCGAACCAAATAAAACCGCACGCCGGTCTTCAGATGCTGGGGCTTAAGGTGACCAAAAGGCGTTCTCTTTGCACACTAGCTCACCCAGGACCATTTTCAGTTTGTGATGGCTCCTATCTATTTCAAAGCGTGGGCCGTTTTACTTAATTCTCCTACTTTTCTCTTGGAGAGGAGACTTCATCATCCATGCTCTTTTATACTACTTGGTGGCAGACAAGTGGACCGCTCCTCTGGTGGAAAGTGGTAAACAACGGATGTCTGCAACACCTTGTAAGATCCAGTAAGAACTTTTTATATCTCTTTTGACAATCGAATATTGCTAGTTAGTGCCTCTAGCACGAACCACTATCGAATTCGTAATGTGAAGGTTTCGGGTCCTTGATATGATAACGGAGTAATACGTTAGGTGGTTATTACGAAAGTGTTCGTGCTACCAAATTTAGTTCCTTTACGCATGATAATAGGGCGGCGCTTTTGTAATTTCATACATTTTGCTATTAAATACGATACGAATATTGCAAGTGGTTTGTGCTAGAGGCACAGAGTGGTGGCGAACGTATTCGCTTCGGAGCGAAAATATTTTGTGTAGACCAGGGGCTCCAGCCAAAATGCATTCGTTCCGAATCTACATTCGTCATTGCTCTGAAAATGTATGGGAGTGACATTTATTGTCGAATGTCATGTGATCCGATTCCGACCAGAAATGTCACTCCTATACATTTCAGAGCGATGAAGAATGTAGATTCGGAATGAATGCATTTTGGCTAGAGCCTCTGTGCCCTTAGCACGAAACACCATCGAATTAGCATGTAATACCATTGAATTCGTAACGTAAAGGTATCTACCGATGGTTCTTTCGATACGTTGACATGGTCCCGTCCCGCAGACATATTCGAGTCCCGCGACGCGAGTGGGGCGGGCGGGGCGCGCGCGGCGCTGGCGGCGGTGTCGGCGCTGCGCAACCTGCTGGTGGCGCGCGGCAACAAGCGCGCGGCGGCGCGGGCGGGGCGCGCGGGCCCGGCGCTGCTGCGCGCCCTGCCGCGCGCCAGCGACCACCACCTCGCCTACAAGCTGCTCGCCACGCTGCGCATGCTGGTGGACGGACAAGGTACACAGCTGCTCTCGTACACACAATAACATACGATATAGGCTTAGGTGTTACCTGGGGGAATTCCATTACGAGGAAAATATGTATTGAGGAAAGGGAGGGAGGGGGAGGTGCCGAAAAACTGGTAAGATACGGTAAATTTATTTAAATCATAAATTACGGTAAAATTAGCGACAACCTAAATACCGAAAATTACCGTATTTTATCATAAAATACCCAATTTTACGTAATATATTATTTTTACAGCAATGTTTTACGGTGTTTTAATTGGTCCCCGGCAAATCTCAATTTTTTATTTCTGGCGAACCCATGCTTTCGGAGTACACGGTTCGAACTCAGCATTTTCGTGCCTAAGGTACAGCCTCGAAAAGCTCTTTTTCATTGAGTTTGCTGTTATTTAGAAGAACATCAGGGTCACGCTCGTCACGGCAAAATAATGTTTTGTACTGATTTCCACGACGAGCACGACTGCCATTCGACTCCCCAACCAGAGAGGAATTTCTACACCAAAACCAGTTGGAACATGTGTGTACAGAAGTCCCAAAAATTTTAGTAACACTCACGATAAAAATATCAAACTATTTTCCACAGAGGGTGTAGCCAAGTTGTTAGCAAGCGATGCAGAGGCGCTGGCGAGTATAGCTCGGTGGGGACACGCGGCCGAACACGCGGGAGCCGGCGGGGAAGCCCCGCGCCTCATCGCCTGGACCGTCAAGCAACTGCGACACCACAGCCACTGGAGGCACATCGTGGAAGTACGTCGCCATACTTACCTTCCTAGTGTAGGGAAATGGGGTTCATGACCTCAGGCAGATGCAGAAAATTGATTGAAATGTTTAACTAGGTATATAAAAATATAGTGGCATGTCGTCCAGACTATGAAGTGAAAACTGGGCTAACATAATTAGATACGAGGGATGCCTTTTAAGTTTTGTCGTATGAAGAAAAAGACGCCACTAGGGCCTCGAAGCACTATTTATTGTTTTTCAAAGTATTCACCACGTAGCTTAATACACTTTTTCATTCGCTCAAACCAGTTATTATAACATATATTCCACTCTGAAGTGGGGTGTTCAATACTGCTAGCTTGAAAGCGTCGACTGCTTCTTCACAGAACTGGAACCTTTGACCACGAAGAATTTTCTTAATTTTAGGAAACGTAAAAACATCGTTAGAACTTAGATTAGAACTGTATGGAGGGTGGTCAAGTAATTCTACTTTTTCCTACTTCAAATACTCAATCGTTTGACGAGCACTGTTTGAGCTTGCGTTGTCGTGGTGAAGGACGATACGTCGCTTTGAATTCGATTTTCGTAGTTCGGCGATGACTTGTGGTAAATAAACTGTGATTTTCCACTCTGCGTTAACCGTTCTACGATCTATCAAGTGTAATAGTTGCAACATGACCAGTTTTTCCTACGAACGTGGTCACCGTTTTCTTTGAAGTGCTTCGAGAGCGAACAACTTTAGTCGGTTTTGGCTTGTCTTGAAAGACCCAGATTGTAGATTATCGTTGGGATTCAGGATCGTAGGCATAGATTCAAGATCCGTCACCACTGATGATGTCGTAGACGTGGTTTGGCTCTCCTTGGTTAAACCTTTGCAGAGTTTTTTTACACCACCTGACACGGGCCGCCTTGTGATCGTCAGAAAGCAGGTGCGGTATCCAACGGCAAATTAGCTTTCTCACATCAAGTGCTTCATGCAAGATCTTCTGAATGGTTGTCCCTGAAATGTCTAATAGAGCCTCTATCTCTCAATATGTCACATGACGATCTTCGAGCATAAGCTGTCTCACAGCAATGATGTTATCTTCAGTGAAGGCGGATTTTGGGCGTCCTTCACGAGATTTGTCACTAACACTAGTATTTTCACACTGTAACTCTAAATACTAGCGCTTGACAGTCCGTAGATATAGGGTTTCATCACTGAACACAGATGTAAACTCTTCATAACACTAAAGCCGTGACAGGCCTCTTTTAAAGTTGTAAAAAATTACTGCACGAACATTTTCCTTAGAAATATTCATTTTCGTACGTGACCTGACAGATTCCAATCGACGCTGTGATTAAACAATAGCATTAATCCTAATACTTTCAACTGTTTTAAGATTCAAAATGTATACACATTCGAATATAGAACAGTTCCAAATTCAAAATTGCCGGGAAATATAGAAACGACAGAACTTAAAAGGCATGCCAGGTACTAATCGTATCGGTAACTCTAACAGTGTTGTCCTCATAACATGTCCAATGCGCCAAAATTTGTTTAAAAATGTACTTGTATACATATAATTTTTACAAGTGGTAATAATAGATCCCAATAAACTGCAAAATTTCTGAAAAGTAAAATTATTCCACTATGCCATGCGTGTAAGATGGGACAGCAGACAGTATTCGGTAACTTATGGAAACAATTAACTAAAATAGCAATATACAATGTTTCAGGTGGACGGCTGCATATCAAGCTTAGTAAACATGCTAGTGGCATCTCACTCTCTCATGCAGAACGAAGCCATCCTCGCGCTCACTCTCCTCGCAATAGAATCATTCAAGAAACTGTCACCAGAGGACCAAACCGACTTCGATTACGAAAAGAGCTTTACCACACAGTTAATAAAGTCGGAAATCGGTAAGCACGTCACTATATTAGTTGACACCAATTGTGCAAAAATGCCTCTTGAAGTCGCCGAGAATTTACTTGCGTTTTTGGACATAACCTCTAAGAGCAATAAGGTCGCTTTTGATTATAAAGAAGCGAAGGTTCACGAATGTTTGAAGAAGTTCTCTGATTCAAGAAAAGATTTGAATGAGAATTTGAGAAGTTGTATTTCTGGGATTATTTCTGCTATATCTGATAGTGGAATGGGTGATTAGTCTTTCTTCTGATCATATCTAAGGATGTAACACCAATTACTTACCTAAGTCAATTTTTACTTTGTCTGAGACCACGGAATATTAAGAAGTCAGTAAACCTTGTTTGTAAAGAGTCTAGTGTCGATAAACTGTCAATATATTATGACCAATTAGGTGAGACAGTAGAACCAGGAGAGGAGGAAGGAGGCCAAGAGAGAGCATGTTAAGTTGTCGGTTCCGATTACCATACAAACATCCATGGCAATCGTTACGGGTAGTTGGAGCCCTCAAAAGGCCGACTGGCCTAACTACAGAACTTCGATATCGCCAATTTGGTTGTGGAGGTCCGATGGCAGTCGTTTCACGGAAAATATTGAAGTTCAGCCGCATCTTAGCCGACTCCAACAGAGTTGGGAATAGACTCGGAGAATGATGATACGTGAGACAGTGGTAACGTAAAGAGGAGGCGGCCGTTCGACAATTACGATGAAATAATAAAAGTGGACAGAATCTAACCTCTTTTCGCTACACTCTCACTAAACAAAGTGATAAGTGTTCTTTCAAAAAGAAATCTAGTTACAAAACCTCCTCTCTGTATATGCTCTGTGATTATATCCCGTGTATCTGTGAGACACTTCTTAATTTTTTATGTTCCGTGGCTGTACCCATAATGGTAGACATTTTGTTTTTAAATGTATTCACGCTAGACTCCCTTCTCTTCTGAATGTGGCAAATATTACAACTGTAGGGCTACATCAAGCTGAAATAAGTTAAATGGTGAAAACATTAGTGTGTCTATTTTATTAAGATTTGCGATTTAGTTATATAAAATTCCCCAATCTTTATGAGTGATGGTCACCCCTTGCCGTTAGGTGGTGATCTAAATAGTATCTGATGCGTTGCTAATACATTCCTTTATTATGTATAGGGTGATTTTTTCACAAAAAAATAATTGTGTGAAGAAATATTTAGAAACGCGACAGCGATCTCTGAATTCCTGTCACAATTTAACAACTTTAATTTGGAAGCGTTTTCTAAATTACGTCACTGTAAGCTTGGCGTATGTGTGACTATCGCAAAAAAGTTTGGATTTTTTGATCTCCATTTTTAAAAAAAATCATAAATTGCGGGTAGTTTTTTTCTCATCCGTAAATGTATGATCGTAATTTAGGAACACGCTTTATTTTTTCGTTATAATATAGCTATTTCACTAGCAATATACTACGTTCACGATTGGTGATTAGGACGTAGTCAATATAATTCCTACATTTTATAAGCTTATTTAAAACTTATACCTAGTCATAGTTTTAACTTTCTTATAGTGCGGTTATAACAAGCGTATTTGCGTGCGTTTGAAGACTCAATAAGCATTTTAATGTTCGATCCAATGACTGAGTCAGTCAGTAGCATCATGAATTGGGTACTTTACTGTCCTATTAAATCTTCTTTTTTAAAAATTACAAAACTAAAAGTCCTTTGGAAATGTGTATGACGTCATACTTCGTTATTATCAAACAAATTACTGTTAATGGTTGGGTGGAAGATTAAAATCTTTAATTTAACGGTTAAATAACGACAAACGTAATTTGTGATGCTCTGTTCATTTCCTTTATTTAATACTAACCTACGTCCGCGGCTTCGCTTACGTGGCTGTCGGTTATCGCGACCTAAGCGCCATCTGTGCAACAATTTTATATTACTAATCATAACTCTGATTGCAATCAAACAAACGTAAGATTTTAATTTTAATCAAACCCTTTCAAACAAAAAAAAAACTGCATCGAAATCTGTTCAGTAGTTTTTGCGTCCATCGCGGACAAACATAAACTTTTAATAGATATACATAATCATATAATAGTATAGATAGATAGGAGTTTATTAAAAATAATTTATTTGAATAATAGAAAAGTACCCAGTTATCCGTTCACTGCACTTGTAAAATACGCGGTCAAAGGTACACACGACAAAAGAGATAATATACATCTTACAAGCTTATATGATAAGGTTGTATACCTATCTCTTTTGCCGTGTGTTCATATTCGTAAAAAAGAAGATTATTCGTGTGACAAATACGCTAGTATGTAACCGCTCTTATTCGGTATCCGCTAGAAGTTTTGTGTACTATTTAAAGTTACTGTAATTTTAAGAGTACTTTATTAATATAAGACGTTTATTTTTGCGATTCTCTCGTATATTGAATTACATTTCAACTTTTGAAACTCTTTGCCTTTTTATACTGTCAATGTATTCGATCTATCTCTCTATTGATAGCTTGCTTGTCGACTTGATCAGAAAGTATTATTTACGCTGTTTGGGCGTACATATGCCGTGTAATGTTACATGCGCATTTGTGTGTTTTTGGCTAAATGAATGTTTGTGAAATGGACTCTCGAAAACTTCTTGCCGTACAACTGTTTGTACACACAATTTTGTCATCATTTCATATTTGCGTGCCTGTTTGTGTGCTAGTGTATGTGTGTGAAGGTAACAGGGAACAGATACGTGTATTTTACCTACCTATAGACCATTCGTAACAGCTGTACCGCGTCTTGCAGTAACGAAGGGTGAACATTATCAAAAGGAAAACGGTGAAAAATTAATTCTTACCGCGATCTAGTTTCTCATGCACCATGTAACCTATTGGTAAGCCGGAATCATGTTATCGGGACCCTTCGCTACTGGCGCTCTCAGATTTCGTCATCCACCGCCAATCCTCATGGCGCTATCTCGCTCGCTCTCGAATCATTTTCTTTCTTTCTCTTTCTTTACCTCGTCCCCCGCCACGCCGCGCGTACCTAAGGCGCGGTACAACGCAGTTATAGATTCACCTACACATTACATTAAAGGAATAAAACGCCAAACAGTGAAACAATTTGATAATTACTTTCTGATGAAGTAAGAATTACGGTTGTATTTAAAACTATTCACATACAAATAATAGCAATACTGATGAAATACTCAAAGTACAACGTAGTTTCACATAGTGAATTATATTGTAATTGTTATATTTCAATATTGAATAAAATCAAATATTGCTTAATATAAATATGTCACAGATTTTGGACATAGCGAGGATACGTCTCTAGTTACTTAGGAGTGCAATAGTTGAGTGAGAGATCCACGGGTGAGTCATATATCACTGTTTTAGGCCACCCGCTGCCTCATGCGCGATGAATATAGAGTAAATTGACATTGACACATAGCACGTGGTGCAAGAAATGCATACGATTTTCATAACGTGCATGATACTTGTGAGTCAGCGGGTGGCCTTATTTGTAGTCCGTCGCTGAGGGATCTCGAAGTTTTTTTTTTTTAAATACATGTATTATTTTTTCAGACAATTTTAATTACTTTTTCAGATCAGTTGATCAAAAACTTTTTGTTTAAATTCTGTCCTGTTTTGTCTAAATTTTATATATTAGCGTCATTTAAGTGCTTGAAACTGCAGAAACTATAGCATAATGGTTACCACGTTTAGCTAGAAATGTGCGACAACTCATTCCACAGATGGGATGCAGATGGGCTGTGTACTTGTCTGCCACCACACATAAATGCTATAAAAAACAGCGTCGTCTTAATTTCACTCAATTTTTCTTAGTTCTGTAATGTCTACTCTCTGCCGGTAGTACGACGAGACGTATACCTCAAATATTCACTAATAATAATAAGATTTTTGATAATCCGATAGTGCACTTATCGAATAGTTTGGATAAATACGATGGCTTGACTCGTGAATGTACAATTAGATGATTTAGAAACTTAGACACTACGCTGAGTAAGTGTGTTCACTAATGTTACTTTTTAGTTTAGTTTTCTTTTTAAATACGTCATTTATATTAGTTAATACCTATTGTTAGCAGGCACTCGTACAACTCCTATACCACGAACTCGTTATACGGGTGAATAATTGAACCACCAAGTGCAAGTGTAACTTTGTAATGCTCTATATTTATATGGGATTATAAAGTTATTTATGCACTTGGTAATATGACAGCTGTTCAATTGTTGATGTATTTTTAGAGTTTATGGTAGGCGTACAAAACCGGGCTCTTGTGATATGGTACGTCAGCTTATAATAATTATTATAATAATTATTCTATGTCCACATGCCATATCAAAAAAATATTTTTTAATCTAGCAACCAAATATAATATTTTCTGTTATGGGTGTTGCAAGCGTGATAAATTGGTGATTTTCTGACGGCCTTATCTGGCTGAAGGGCCTAAATATTTATTGTCTACAATGTATTGAGTATTTTCAATTACTGTTTTCATAACACCATTTTATTATAACAACCGCTAGTATTTCTAATTTTCCATTAATTGTAATACACACGCCATATTGTAGTGTGATACTTGAAAATAGTTTCTTTTGTAAATTTAAAGTAGTTGAACTATAAAAGAAGACCTTAGTATTAAAATGATGCTACTTAAAATACATTCGATTTAAAGGCAAATAATATAAATTTCTGCCTAATTATGTCGAAATGGTAATTATATCGAAGTAGTTGCTGCCCGTGGTTCCGCCCGCGTGGAATTCTGAACCTATTGGGTAAGTACTTGTTTTGGTTGCATTATGTATTATTCCAGAATTAAATATATCCCGGTGCCGAATCTGTTCGATTTTTAAGCGTGATGGAATTAGTGGATGGAAATGGCTCTGCCCGCGTGGAGTTTTGAACCTATTAAGTACTTATTTTGGTTGTATTATGTAGGTATTATTCCAGAATTTATCTTTTCATGTACTCAACTTGTTCGGCTGTTTGAACGTGATTGATATTTTGATCAAAATAATTATTCCAAAAATAATTTCTAAATAGACAATTAATCACTCGTTAACGGTTGAATAGCAAGTATCAAAACTAAATATTCCAGGTCTTCTTTTGTAGTTGATTTTATTATTAGAATATTGAGCTTCATAGTTTATTAGTGTTATACATTAATTAAATAATCTTGTTAATGCACTTTTATTGATATAGTTTTATGGACCAATATTTATAAATATTAATTATTAAACGTGTATTGTCATCAAGATTATTATATTATAGACTGTACACTGGACATATCTTGTATTGCCAGTATGTAAAAATACTTGTGTGAATTTGAAAGTGTGTTGACTTTTCTGAATTAAAATCTGCAATACCGTAAAACGGGGTGAATAGGGATCCAGGGGTGGATAGGGATATATATGGTCAATTGAATATTTTAAATAATTTCTCTTACAAATTTTTAACTAAGCACATTACCAGATATTTGATGATTCTGTGATAACAATGAACTAGTTCAAAGTTTCGCTTGAAAGAAAATAACTACAGGATTTAGCTGACCATTTATATCCCTATCCACCCCTGGATCCCTATTCACCCCATTTTACGCGGTACCGGCAGAGGTTTAAAATTTAATAATAATAATTGTTTGCTTGAAAAATTAATGTAACTATAAAGGTCTAAGAACTAAGGCGTATCAATAGAGGTATCAATAATTCACGAGAGTTATAACTGGTTCCCAAACTAGGCTACAGTGGGCTACAGCCCGTGTATTAAGAACAGTTTTATCTCTAGAAAGAAGAACCTATCATGGCTTCAAGTTCCGTCTTCGATGTGCAGTTTTTCTGATTTCAAACCTTAATGTCTCTTATTACTACACTAGTCTGGCAAATGTCAAAATTACTTCTCATTTGTACCAAAGGTAGATACAAGGATAGAGATACATTTTAGTTCTATGAAACTCGGTTAGTTATGGTGGCCACACACGTTACAGTACCTATACTTGCGCAAATAGGTATACTGTGATGTGTATGGCTACCATTTAATTTACCAGAATCACTATTTTCTAATATGAAAATCACTTTCGAATATGAATTCGAATCCATATCATTATCGTCAATTATTTTGTACTATGGTTAGGTAAGCAGTTAATACCGTATATAACCAGGCGCAAGATTTTACTTGACTACTGCATACCTTTTTTTTAAACGTGCGAAAAATCCTCACGGATACCACCCACCGAAGCCGGTTACGTAGGTTATGTCGGACTCGAACCGACTAAAACGCACGCCGTTATTGAGCCATTAGTTGTCGGAGGTTAGATAGTAGCCAACATATCTCTCGCACCCTGGTAGACCCGGGCCCTCTCTTGCAAGATGACCGCCGTCGGGTGTGGGGACCACGATGTCCAGATCTAGTCCTTGGGTATGGGTGACAGACGTCTCCACCCGTCACCCTCAGGCCCCAAAATTTAAAATTAACAGTGACGCCAAAAGGTTGTGTGTAAAGTTGAGGAGTTGTGAACGGAAAATGAATCTTGATGACATACATATTAAGTAACAAATGCATTGTTATAGATATTAATAGATTTTCGCTGAAATACATTATATTCTACATGTATCTGATGTTTTATTTGGTTTATCCAAAAACGGTATAAAAACGCATGTTATCTATATTGACCTGCCTTACCTAGTACCTACCCTAATTTTATCTATAATAATCGATTAACTCATTTTTTTTTTGGGAATGCACTTAAAGTTAAGATAGTCTCTTAGGAAGGTTCTGCTTCAAGGCCGTCTTTACCTATGCCTGGGCACACAATTTCTCAAGGCCCCGGGCAATTTGGGGCCCCTTTTGTTTTTTAAATCGTTTAGCTGGAAAACAAGCTCACGGCCGACCTGATGGAATGGTAACCGTGGTCTCTGGTCGTTTATAACACCGAGGGCATAGACCACCGACAAATACCAACACAAAAACAACTCTCCAGACACTTTTTCTGTGAGAAGTATTCTGAACTTAACTTCTTCGATGGGCGCTTTTGAAGTGATGGGCCCTCGGCACGTGCCCCGAGAACCTCTATGGTAAAGACGACATTGTCTGCTGTAACTATAACGGTAAATGTACCTACCTACCTTACCTCATTTTAAAAATACACCTTGTATAGACTGTCTATAGACAATATTTGATGTTAAATTATCTAGGGCTAGACAATTTCCTTTCAGCTCAGAATGCCAACCGCTCGCAAATAGCCAATTTCTCAAAATGCCGAATTCTTGAAATGCCATCAAATATTATAATCAGACCGTAAGACATCTCATCAACCTTGCTGGTTGTTGAACTCCACTGTCACCTTCACACGCTTTAAAAGGAGGTCTTCCTGTCATCTAATAATAGGTTTTCAAAAGATTACAGGTTGAACGAATTGAAAAAAAAATCATTGAGATAATTTGTTATTTACCAACCACAATATGTACACTATTAGTTGAATCACATGCTCCCGTCCAGATCCAATATAGACGTCTCCTGTATCATAGTGGAATGCTTCGTTATCCTCATGCGGAACTTCAGCTCCTCGTCAGAGAACAAGTGCGTCGGCAAGATGGGCCCGCGGTTACCGCAACCAGCCACTGAAACAACAATTTTACTATACGGTTATAGCGGAAATGAGAAGTAACCCCAATGAGAAGTAGCCCAAGTGAGATGTAGCCCAAGAGAGAAGTAGCCCTAATCAGAAGTAGCCAATATGAGAAGTGGCCATAATGAGAAGTAGTTCATTAGCGAGTCGGTTGCCATAATGAGAATTAGCCCTAATGCGCCTCAGCCAATATAAATGGCCCAGATTAAGCCTCAGATGTATGGCTCGAGTTAACAATAGTGCCCGGAATACGCAATAGGCTCACCCCCCTATTACAACGATTGGTGAAATAATAATATGCGTGTTTATTTACCTCTGCCTAACCCTCAGCGGATAAAGGTATAATTATATGTAGCATGTAGGTATGTTGCCCAGATATTTCTAGTGCGATATTATGCTATATAGATCATCATTATCATCATCATCATCCTCCTTGACTTAATCGTGGTCGCATGCAAAGCCTTTCACCTCGACAGAATTCAGGTCCGCTTTTTCCAATCTGGAAGCTACTTGGCTGAACTTCGATATTTTCCGTGAAGAGACCGCCATCTGACCTCTACAACCCATTGGCGATATCGAAGTATTGCATTTAGACCAGTTGTTGAACTTTTTATTTAGGGCTGTCAGTGATGAGGGAGAGGAGAAAAAGGGGAAATGAAAATGCTTTTTTTTCTGCACTGACAGCACAAGTGTGATGCTCCTAGTGCAGCAAACGCCCATAGCCCACAGCAACTACTTTCCATCATATGGTTCGTGTGCTTGTCTGCTATCTTAGTGGTATAGAAAATAAAAGGAAAAATAAAATTACCTGGACATTTACTTCTGGGTTTACTTTGGATTAAGTTCATGATGGCATCTTTCTCATAGACATGGTTGCACACTGAATTCTTTACAGGATCTGATATGGGTCTTTTGGTTATTGGATCAATCTGCAATAATAAAACATAACATAAACATAAACTCACGCCTATATCCCCGAAAGGGTAGACAGAGGTGCTAGCACCCACATTTCGCCAGTTTATGTTTAGATCCCAATGTCATTAACCGGGCACTTATATATAAACCTGCGATAAATACACACATAACTTCGAAAAGCATCGAAAAGTCATTGGTGTGTGCCATAGTAAACTAATAAATAAATAAAGTAAACCATATAACTTGCAAAAATTAGATTAATATTACATTAGGCGTAATGTGTGTCACTCAGTATGTGTTCTGTATCTAAAAAATCTGTCAATTTCAATTCAGAGTCAGAACTGAATATTCTGTGTGTTTGTAATGGTGACCCTCGTTCTGGAGACTTTGCCTTGAGCTTACCATCAGGCTGGGTGAAGTCAAATTGACGTGTCCTAAATAATAATAAAAAATCTTCTGGAATATGCGCCATAGACTCTAAAATACATGTCAGTGATTCTCAAAACTTACAGGGGGTGTATCCCAAAGTAACTAAAGGTTATATCACTGAGATAACGTTGCATTCCAGTATTTTGTTTTATTGTTTTTATTTATGGCACGTCAATTTGACTTCACCTCACCTGATGGTAAGCTAAAGGTTGCCTGGAAGAAATTGCGTAAAGCGATAAGGCCGCCTTTTGTACTGCTCTTGTGTACTCAATTTCTGTAACATGAATGATTGTAATTTGGCGTACAATAAAGTATATAATAAATAAATAATAAATAAATAAATAAAGGTAAAATCTCAGGAAAGAGGGCCACCATTACAAACACATACAGTATCACAATAGTGGCGTCCAGCTTGATGGCCTCAATTTGACCTACCATTGGGGAAATGCTAAATCATTATGGACACATATTTCTAAATATCTGAGGTTGAAGTGAACTTAGAGCTCAAAGTCCACCTTCCGGCTTTACCTTTTCCATGTTAGATGTTGGACTAAGAAGTTTTAATGCTCTGGTATGCTTTGCAATGTTTACTTACATATTGTTCCTGTGATTCAGTTATGGCTAAATCAGATTCATCCAGATTACCTGAAAGTAACAAATTCAATTGATTTATGCTTACATATCCTGTTATCTTAATATATTCATAAAACTATATTTTTACACACTGATCATTGGTCATCTATATTATTCTCAATTTAGTTTCAATCTAATTATGATAGAAATTTCAAGCAAATTATTAAATCTCCCTAACCAGATGGACTGATGACCTGAATAAGGTGATTAAGACAGACTGGATGTGGAGGGCAGAGGATAGCAGTGGTGCACATTGGGAGAGGCCTATGTCCAGCAGTGGACTGTGATAGGCTAATGAATGATTGATTTATCTGAGTGAGTTCACAAGGGCATCATTGTATATTATTAGTTATAAGTTATAGTAGTATCTAAGTTATATCTACCTAGTATTTTGTGTATTAACAAGCTACTAACTGCCGCATTGGGGCAATCTGGTATGGTAGTTAATTAGGGAAAATAAATAAATAAAAAAATAATTTTTACTTCACTTATTTCATATGTTTTAATATAACAGGTTATTATAAATTGGACACTAAGATGCAATTTATAATGCTATAGTAAGACAAAACTATGAAATACAAACTATACATTGTCTGTAACAAGAAAAAAAAAGAGATAGTCTTAAAAAATACTCACTTGATGCAGCTTGCAATCCTCTCTCGTATCTTTTACTAAACTCTATCATATAAGGGTGATTGTCTACTCGTAGCCTCTTGCCAGCTAGATTGCTCAAGTGGGTCTTAAACCTTTCTTCTAATCCTTGTAGGTTTCCTTCCTGTTAGAACATATTAAACACAAGACAATTACAATAAATGCAGTATAGTGAAGGTTTGTTGAACTTCAAATTGAAGAAAAGAAACAGTTTGTGAATATATTGTAAGTATTGTTACTATGGTCTATATAGGACAGCCCCTGTGGCATGGCAATAGTGAACATGGCTGTTAAGCAGGAGACGTGGGTTCAATCCCTACCAAGTGCAAATATTTGTATGCTTGAATATAAATATTTGCATTGGTCTGGTCAATCCTCTCAGAGCATGTTAAGCTGTCAGTCTCAGTTGCAAAATGAACATCTATGGCAGTCATTATAGTTAGTTTGATCACTCAAAAGTCTGACTAGCCTAACTAACAGAACTTTGATATCACCAATTTCGTTCTGGAGGTCCAATAGCAGTCGCTTCATGGAAAATATTGAAGTTCAGCCACATCTTACTTAGACTAGAAAGCAGACTCCAACTGAGATAGGAATAGGCTCAGAGAATAATGAAAATATATTTTTGTCAACATTGCAGTATTTGCAGTGCTTAATTAGTCGATAGTGAAACGCTGTTGTTTAAAAATGAACGCATTCTTGAACGCCAGTCTTTAGTAGGTAGTAAGATTTAGAGGGGACAATTCAACCCCCAACTTAAGTACATACTATAACAGATATTGGTACACGAGTAACAAGTTAGATAAGCAAATACAATTGACTGCTGACAGTTTATACTAGTAAACAATCAAGTTAATGCAATAGCGTTTTATTACAAATTCATTACTCGTACCTTAGCTTTCTCCATAGCTTCAATGGCAACATCTTGCTGAGCTTCCAGCGTACAATATTGTTGAACACACATTCTTAATTTGTTGAATTCTGCTTCTTTTTCACTATCTAAATACTTGGTAACGTTGTCCGTACATAAATACAAACTGTTGATACATTGTTTTCTTAACTCTGCTAAATCACTATCGGCCATGGTTATGGTTAATTAAGTGTGAACAAACGAAAGTCAATAATATTAGTATTAGGATACAATAAGTACAGTAATAATAAATACAGAAGAGTTAACTAAATTAACAACAAAATTATTGTGTTTGTTTGTTTTTAATTTCCCACCGCTTCATTCATTGAATGTCAAGTTTCCTTGTCATACGTCATTTTTTCAAGATTATTTTTTAAGGGATTTTATGACATGGAACTAGGACTTTTATTTCTAGTCTTATTTTATTTTGTACAACTAATCTAGTTGGAATGATTGTTGATGATCACGATAACGATGAAGTCAGATAGTTGCCTCAGAAAGTAGTGGAGACTTTACTAGACGCTATGAAGATTTCGATACCAACACTGTTAAAGTGACAGATCAGCTGTCACTCTAAGTGGAACAATTTGAACTGAGTTGAATACTAAGTTGGAATGAAATGATAAAACACAACTTGTATTTTGAGCTATATATTTTGTTCAATTCTAATAGGACAAGTTAAAACTATAAACTAGTAGCAGTATCGAAACCATACCGTCACACGGTGTTTTATGAAGCCCATTTTTCGGACATCGCGTTTTTATTGCAAAATCTAATAGATATTATCATTTAAATGTTATATTTTGAATCCCCGCTTAGATATCATGTCTGGTTTTTGCAATAAAAAAATCCAAAGTTCGCAATATTTTTAACTCGAAATTTAGAAAAAAATTTATTCTAGTCAAAGTATGTACAATTCGTGAAAATAATGTTAGGAGCATTGGTAGGGAATCTAGCACCGCATATTTTAAAGTTAAATTGAGCAACGTAACCCTGTCAGATCCAGATTTATACCTGATTTTAGGTTTTTCGTTTTTCCGAATTTTCTCAAAAGTTCCACCGTATTGGTGCGATTTATCTATACCAAAATGAAGCCCTTTAGTTCTTCTATACACCACTTGAATTTCACATACCAATTCCATGGAACTTAGAAGCTAACATTTTTTAAAGATTCACCCGGATTTTTCTTCATTAAGGACGACACACACTCATAAAATATTTTTTTACCGTATTTCAATTCGATACAAAATAATAGTGGTTTAATGAGAAATAGCCCTGAAATTAGCTGTTTTAGTATTATATTACAGGAAAAAAAAATACTCGATCGAAGTGGTGATTTATAAAGAATTTTATTTATGTATTAGACATCACGTCAGTTGTTGCGGCTTTTGCTCGTATCTCCGGTTTTACTGAACCTATTACGATCAGACAAACGTAAGATTTTAAGTTTAACCAAGATCTTTCATACAAAAATAACCCCCATTAAAATCCATTAAGTTGATTTTGCATTCATCGCAGACAAACAGATAAGGTTTTTTTTTTGTGTTCAGTATGGTTGATATAACATAACCCAATTCTTTTATAAATATCACCAATGCATAGACACGACCACTTTACAATTATATAATAATAGAAATATTTTAGTACGTAAAAGTGTAATAATAATACATAAGCTGGGAGTACCTCCACGTGGTGAAGGCGGAAACAGTTGCTGCAACTGGCTAAACTCCCATTAATTTTTACAAAAAATTTGCGTATCGTATACGCTTAGATGCCTTCGGGCTTATGTTGTTTTGGTTGAATATTACGTACATCTGTTCGGTGGCACGGTAGCCTACCCGGTAACGCAGGGGAGCAGCCACCAAACATTCTTAAATTTTATAAAGCGAGTAGAAGAATCAGTTGTATCCATGGAGTTCACTGAGTGTCATGAGGCTTTGCCTCAGCAGAGTCCGAACTGCCTTACTGCGGAGTACTCGTCTGGCCCTCAAGAACGTAATTGTTTACTTCAAAGCAGTCCAACGACTACTTTGGCCAGTGAATCCACGGAGACTATCGAATCCAGTGTTCTTCATGCTCCAGACGAAGTCAGAAATTCAAACATTGATAGTGAATGTAGAAAAAAAAAATTAACAAGGTTTGATGTATTCAATTTATTTACCAACAAAATAAAAGATATTACAGTATCTGAGCTGGTGAATAGAATTTTTAGTTATTTTGGAGATAACTATGTTATGTCCACTTCAAAGGAAGAGTTTATACCCATTTTAAAAACGTTTATAAGTAAAAGCAATGCCATGTACATAAAATGTAACCGCACCTTAAAATATTTTGAAAAAAAGCATAAAAGCTGGTTAAGTCACATAATGATTACAGGAGAGCTCAGGGTAACCAAAGAATTGCCTTTAACGCCAAAAAGTAGTGCATTTTTTAATTTAAGTACACGGCAACAATTACGATCACGCCGCAGACTGCAGTCGCAACTGGAACACGAGCCCCTTACAAAAAAAGTAAAATCTTTCACTTCATCACTATCTATTGAAGGTGTTCCAATTCCATCAAAAGCAGCCAAAGACATTGAAAAGGTAATACACACATGCTTAGAAGGTCCCAATACGCCGTCAAATATATTGGAAAAAATCAATGACTGTTCTAGGCCGTATACTCCCGAAGAAGCTTTATCAATAATAATAGACAGAAAATTATCAGTCGAAACCTATAATTTTCTACAGGCTGATCTTAAAGATCGTGGGTTTTCAGCTTTTCCTCCCTACTATAAAGTTTTAGAAGCGAAAAAAGACTGCTATCCCACTAATATTTTAGTATCAGAAAGAGAAGCCTCAGTTCCCTTTCAAGACCTATTAGAACATACTTCTAATAGAATATTGAGAGTGAATGACGAAGTCATCACACAATACTGTAAAGAAAAATCTATAAACGAGGTGGAGTGTGTTTTGGAGGGGAATTGGGGATTTGATGGAAGCACAGGGCAGTCTTTATATAAACAGGCCTTCTCCGATGCTGAAGGTGATGAAGAAAATAGTCTAGTGGCCACCACATTTATTCCGCTGGTTTTAAAAACATCAAATGATGTTATACTTTGGAAAAATCCATCCCCACAATCTTACAGATATTGTAGACCAGTATGCGTGCAATATAGAAAAGAAACTGCAGAACTCATATTATCGGAGAAATCAAAAAGGGAAGAGCAAATAAAACATCTATCACCTCAATCATCTGAATCCTCAAATGGACATAAAATAAAAATTTCCTGGGAGTTACATTTAGCTGCCATTGACGGCAAGATATTGAATACAATTTTGAACACATCATCTCAAATGCGTTGTCCATATTGTGGTTTAACTGCAACGCAGTTCAATAATATTGACCTTGCTTTACAGCAACCTGTTAACATTGCAGGTTTTAAACATGGGATCAGTCCACTTCACGCGTGGATCCGTGTGCTAGAATTCCTATTACATCTTGCTTATAAAAAAGTAGTAAAAAAATGGAGAATACCCCAGAAATCTGCAGAGAAAGGGCTGGTAGAAGACCGAAAAAAAGTCATTCAACAACAGGTGAGGGCGAAGTTAGGCTTACTGGTAGATGTTGTGCGGCCGAATTCCGGCACCACAAATGATGGAAATACTGCACGAATGGCTATGTCGAATAAAAATAGAAAAATATTTTCTGAAATTCTGGATCTAGATCAATGGTTGCTAGATGATCTGCATGTCATCTTAACAGTAATATCAAGTGGTTTACCAATAAATAGTGAAAAATTCGGAGAATTTTGCAAACAAATAGCATATAAATATGTGCAAAATTACGACTGGCATCCAATGACTGTGACGGTGCATAAGATATTAGTGCATGGTGGTGCAATAATTAACTCAACATCACTCCCAATTGGAATGCTCTCCGAACAGGCGTCAGAATCCAGAAATAAATATTGGAGAAGTGATCGTGAGCATCACTGCCGAAAAATGGATAGGGTGAAAACGATGACTGATTTGTTTCATAGGGCTTTAGAGTCATCTGATCCATTAATTTCAGATGCACACCTGCTCCAACGCCAAAAAAAGTTATGTAAGATTCCGTTGTCCATAGAAGCAATTTCATTGTTAAAAGCTGTACCTGACCCAAACTCAGTGGAAGGAGATACTAATGAAAGTACTGAAGAAAATGAAAGTTGTGACACAGACGAACGTGTTGTACTTATTAACGAAGATATTTTGTAAAGTGAAGGTGAACTAAACCATGCAATATCTTATAGTTATGTCATGTCAATAACTTGGTGGTTAATCAGTCGGGTGTACGATAATCGAGTGGTCCTGGGTCCAAAACTGGCCATTAACTTTGTTATCACCTTTAACCTCACCTGTTGTTGAAACCTCAGTATCGCGAGGTTGACCCCGGCTAGGCTGCCCATTCACCTGTGTCTTACATACTTGGTGCGTCATTCGTTCCGTACTCATAGAACACCAAGAGTTCAAACCATCTTAGTATAGCGGCCGGCACGTAAGTGTAGCGTTGACCTTGAATACGTAGAAGTCAAAAATAAGATTTTTGTACGCGATATCGCTGTGCAGATTCCCTCCACTACCACGCTCAGCGCTACACTTACGTGCCGCGAAGTATATATACCTTTTTCTATCTACGTTACAACATGCTCTCACAGGCCACACCACACCAGGCTCTATATTTCTCTTTCTATCTACCAGCCTTACCTCACAATATTCCGCAATTACCGCATCTCCACTGTGGGGATGGATTTTTCGAACCCTGATTGACCACTTATTAAGGAATATAGTGCACTATTCGCATGATTTCTCACAGTTATTCTCCTTTCAATGTCTCCAGCGTATTTCCCATTCCTTGTAAACAGATGGGTGGCATACTGGGTTCCTACTCAAATATACAAACTCGGGACACTTGTTGCACCTTATACCTTCAATCAATACTTGTATTCAGCCATCACCACTCCATCTCTTGGTTCCTCTCAAAAATTATAACTTTCGTCGTACTCGTATTTATTTTCAAATGCTTTAATACGGCCTAATTAATGTGGTTACCTATTTTCTGCAACGGAGGACAATAATAGTGCTCGGAATGAGGCAATACTCACCTTATATGGCGTGAGATCGAATACAAATGTTTAAAGATATTTTTTTTTATTTACACATCTGTCTTCACCACTATTACTTTCGGAGTAAAGCCCTGATAGTACGTATGTATCTTACATTTACGGAATCACCATAGTACCAAAATTAACTGTTTTGTGAATCATAACTGTAAAAATATAACATACATTCAGCTATATTACATCCGGTTAGAGTGTGTGATGACCTTAACAAAAATAGTTAATTTGATTTTTCTCCTGAGTTCCATGGAATTGGTGTGTGAAATTTACGTGGTGTGTAGGGGGTATAATGATAATAATTTTAGTGTAAATAACTTTCACCAATACGGCGGAACTTTTGAGAAAAATAAAAAAAACTTAAAACCTTAAAATGCGCATAAATCTATATCTACTGAAGCTACGCCTTTTATATAAGTCCCTATAGAAGCAGTATAAGAAGTACTTTCTATAAGCTGAACATAACTATAAAGTATCATGGCTAGTTTAGGCGTAATATTAATTTTTATTTATATCCGGGTCAAAAAATGGTCATTTTCAAAAAAAAAATACTCAGAAACTAGATGTGCTGGCGAAATGGGGATAAGATATATTGCATTATAATCATAATATCTATAAGATTTTACAATAAAAACGCGATGTCCGAAAAATAGGCTTTATAAAACACAGTGCGTCACTCAATTCGACCCTAACGCCATCTAGGGAATATCGGGTAAAATATGGCAACTTTAAACTATAAACTAGCAACGGTAACGAAACCATACCGTCACTCAATTCGACCCTAACGCCATCTAGAGAGTATCGGGTAAAACTATTTACTTCCGTCTTGAACATACCGCCCCCCAAGGGCATTCAGTGAGGGAATGGCCTTCGATACAAGTTACAACAAAATTAAGATACATTACACATAAGAACATTGATAACTGATAAAGAACAAAAGGACTGTAACATAAAATTATAAAAACCTTACATGATGAGTACGTACTAAGTATTTCTATATAACATAAAAACCTTCAATTGGTTGAAATGGGTAATACACACAGTTTTGAAGTTGGTCTTTTTAAAGTGGAAGATTTGGTGCGCAATGTGACCACACGGGTAAGATTATCATTACCGGGATGTTTTTGTTCTATACGACCAAATAACCAACGACTAGGGGGTAAGTCATCCTCTTTGACTAAAACAATGTCACCGATCTCAGGTTCTGATACCTGCTTGGACCACTTATAACGGTGCATGAGATTTGTCAAGTATTCTGATGACCACCGCTTCCAAAAGGATTCCAACATTCTTTGCACAAATTGCCACCGCGTTAAACAATTTACATTTGAATTTTCATACGTGTAGTCAGGCACATTTATTATAGGCTCACCGATTAAAAAGTGACCCGGAGTTAAGGGCATCAGAACACCGGGGTCAGTTGTATTGACGACATTTATTGGCCTTGAGTTCAAACAAGCCTCGATCTGAATTAACAATGTACTTAGCTCTTCGTAAGTGAGTGTTGATTCCCCAATAACACGCTTTAAATGGAACTTGGTGGACTTCACTGCAGCCTCCCACAGCCCACCAAAATTAGGTCCGTGCGGCGGTATGAAATGCCATTCTGTCCCGCCAGCTTCGAGTAACTTAACTGCTTCGGACTGACAAGCAGTTAATTGTTGCAAATCTTTAGCGGCTCCGACAAAGGTAGTGCCATTGTCACTCCAAATCTTCTCACAGTGTCCACGGCGAGACACAAATCGTCTAAACGCGGCTAGGAAAGCTTGTGCGCTCATGTCGCTAACTACCTCTAGGTGAAGGGCACGAGTACACATACATACAAATAGACAGACATATCCTTTGTACGAATGATGTCCGCGACCTCTCGTCGTTCGTATGTTGATGGGGCCGGCGTAGTCTACCCCGCTATGTAAAAATGGTCTAGCTGGGGTGCAACGAACGGTTGGAAGTGAACCCATCAACTGATTCTGGCTATTAGCTCTATGCCTGATGCATTTGATACATTTTCGGATGTGTTGTTTCACCAGATTTTTAGCACCGAGAACCCAATAAGCAGTTCTTAAATAATTTAGCATAAGTTGTGTACCTCCGTGCAATGTTTTATTGTGAGCATCCGCAATTATAAGTTTGGTAAGATGAGTAGTACCGCCGGGTAATACAATTGGGTGCTTAGTTTGTTCTTCTAAATTCGATCGCTCAATCCTGCCTCTCACTCTAATTACACCATTATGGTCGAGGTAAGGGCACAACGATTTTAGATTACTTTTAGATTGTATGGGTTCTTGATTTTGTAGGTGTAAGTATTCTGCTGTAAACACTTCCCTTTGTACCTTTTTTATACAAATCTCTAAAGTTTTTTCGATTTCTTGCTTTTGTAAATAGCTTGCAACGTTTTTCCCCTTGTTAAGGAATCGTCGACAATATGACACTACTCTGAGTAACCTAGGCAGTGAAGAAAATCTTTCTATTATGGTGTTGTCTGGAACAACCGTTATATTATGCACTTTAATTGATTCTTCTAAATCAGTGTTCAAATCCTTTGGCTTCTTAAATTTTATATTTTTATCATTAAGAAATGATGGTCCCGAGAACCATATTTTACATTCTAAAAACAAACTGGGTAGTAACCCGCGTGAGGCACAATCTGCTGGGTTGTCTGTTGTAGGGACATGAAACCACTGACTTGGTTTGGTACTTGTCAAAATTTCAGCTGTGCGGTTGGCAACAAAGGTTTTCCACCTGCTCGGATGGCTATTGAGCCAGGCGAGCACTACGGTGGAGTCTGTCCAGGCTGTAATTTTCTCGGACGAAATGTCCAAAACCTTCGCGGTCTCTGTCAGTAACTGTGCCAATAGTACTGCCCCACATAATTCCAATCGCGGGATACTTATTTGTTTAATAGGGGCTACTCTAGTCTTGGAAACGAGCAATGAAAGATGTATTTGGCCTCTCCGATCGATTCTTCGTAGGTATACTACTGCTGCATAAGCTACTTTCGACGCGTCACTGAACCCATGCAGTTCCATATCATCTTCTGATTTAGTACCAAGCCAACGAGGTATCCGGACCTTTGTTATCTGTAGGAGTTCATCGCGGTAAGTACACCATTCCTTTACTAAGTCTGTGCTTAGTTCTTCGTCCCAGCCAATGCCTGTGAGCCATAATTTCTGGATGAATATTTTCGCTATCACCACACAAGGAGCCAGCCAACCCAAAGGGTCAAACAATCTAGCGATTTCAGACACTACAGCTCGTTTTGTTACAGGCGAAGTCAGCTTTGGCGGAAGACTCACTGAATATTGAAAAACGTCTGCACTCCGGTTCCAGGTAAGTCCCAATATTTTTACTGTATTATCTAATCTAATTTCGATCTCATTTTCAGCTATGTTTTCATTTATCTGCCCTTTAAGCTTGTTGTCAGTTTCATTGCTTCTTATTTCCTTGTCCTGTTTATATTTGCTTATTTCATTTGCTTGCTTGCTTTTCATCTGATCTATTTCCATTAACTGAATAACCGCTAACATCTCACTACTATTGCTATTCCACTTCTGAAGTTCAAATCCGCCCTTTTTTAATAATTCAGTAGTTTGATTCATTATTTCGGTACCTTCTGCGACAGTTTCGCAACCAGTCATTAAATCATCCATATAGAATGCATTTAAAACCCTACCGGCCGCCAGTGGATACCTTTTTCCTTCGTCGTAAGCCACCTGATGAAGTGTGCGTACGGCTTGGTATGGTGCCGAAGCCGTACCAAAGGTAACTGTTAACAGTTCAAAATCTTGAATTGGCAGATCAGGATGATCTCGCCATAGTATGCGTTGAAATATGGAGTCTTCTTCAGTTATATTGACCTGACGATACATTTTTATAATATCCGCTATAAGCCCAATTGGATGATGCCGCCATCTTGAAATTGTATGTCGTAAATCAGCTTGGAGCGTCGGGCCAACCATTAGGGTATCATTTAATGATATACCTTTGTTATTTTTTTCAGAGGCGTTGAAAACCACACGAACCTTTGTCGTAGTTTTGTCCTCTCTTATCACGGCGTGATGGGGTAAGTAGACTGCTTCTCTTCCTTTCTTATCATTTTTCTTTACTGGTCTCATATGACCTAATGCAAGATACTCGTGGATCACCTTTGTGTATTCCTTCTTTAATTCTGTGTTTTTTTCTAATCTCTTTTCTAGAGACCTAAATCGAGCCTCCGCTATACCACGTGAATTGCCTGCTTTGCATGGAGGGTCAATATCACGGAATGGAAGACTTACGATATAGCGACCGTCAACATCTCTTTTTGTCGTCTGTTTATATAATTCCTCACATTTTTCTTCTTCGGGTGTAAGTAACTGCTTTTGTTTTACAGGTTCCTCAATTTCCCAAAATTTCTTCAGAATATCATCTTCATTGATCTGTGCGTGCATAACGCTTATATTCCTTTCTTCGTCATTATTTACCATATTCACTGCACCAGACAAGACCCACCCTAAGGTAGTGTTTTGCGCGAGCAAAGTGCCCAAGGGACATTTAATTATTCCTTCCTGTATAATATGGCTGTAAATATCTGCCCCCAACAGAAGATCAATCTTGTTTGGTGTATTGAACTGTGGATCTGCGAGATATAAACCTTGAGATTTGAACCAGTTGAAATTATTTGTGTTAATGGCTCGTTCAGGCAGGTAAGAGGTTATTTTGTTAAGTACATAGGCGTTCAAAGGCAGCCTGACTTGTGGATCAGCGCGTGACTGAATTGTAACGTGAACCATGTGTTTTGCTAAAGTCGATCCATTATTACCTAATCCTGTTATAATCCCTTGAGCTGGCATTCTTTTCAGTCCTAATAATTGCACTGTTGCCTCTGTAATAAAGCAAGCTTGTGAGCCTTGATCGAGCAAGGCTCTAACTATTTGCTGATGACCCAACTTAGATTTAGCCTTTATTAGCGCGGTGGCTAATAAAACCTGTCGTGGTTTAGGAACCGTGCCTGTAGATAGGCATGATACTATGGGTTCATCTTGAGTTGCATTACTATCTTCTCCCTCAGAAGATTTGGTTACGTCGTCATTGCCGCTGCTGATGGGATTACCAGTATAAAGATGCAACAAAGAGTGGTGACGCTTTTTGCAAATCTTACAAGTCGTGGATTTCCTACATTCATAAGCACTATGGTTACTACCTAAGCAATTGAAGCAAATGTTTTGCTTAGCTACAAATTCGCGTCTGCTATCCACAGATTGCTTAGCAAACTTTTGGCAGAAGCAAAGTTTATGTGATGCCTCCTTACAGTATTCACAACAACGTACTGAATTTGAACTCGTAGCCAATAAAGCCTTAGAATTGCTCGCTGACTCTTTGCCCTGATGACCTGAAGCCTTGTCGGGTTCTATGAACTCTAATGCACGATAACGATTTTCCAGAAACGATGTAAATTCCTCTAGCGATGGCAATTCGTTCCCTTTGGTGGGACCAGCACTCAACTCCCACTGTTTCTGTGTCTCAAAATCTAATTTAGAAGCAATTACGTGAATTATAATCATATCCCCAGTGGGCACATTAGCAGACAAATTCTTTAGCGCATTTAAACACTCATTGGTAGTATTATACAGTTCCTTAAGAGCTGCACCTGACTCTGAGACTAAGCGTTTTTGAGCAAATAACCGTTTAAGAATATTTTTTGCCAAATATTTTTTATTATTGTAATGTCTTTCCAAAGTTTCCCAACATTGGGCATAATTGGCATCGCTAATTGGAGTATGCCTGAGTAATTGCTCAGCCTCTCCTGTCAGATGGGTTTTTAGATAATGAAGTTTTTGACAGTCTTCCAAAGCTGAATTTTTATGAACTAACGTGTTGAACAAATCATTGAATGTTGTCCATTCGGTATATTTACCCGAGAATGTTGGCAGTGACATCTTAGGGAATTGAGCCAAAGAGTCTGATTTCTGTTTCGTTTCAGCAGAATTACCTTGGGTTGAAACTTTGACTGATAATTTGTTCACTACATGTTTTATTGAAGTTTTGTAATCAATATAAATATTTTCAGTTGAATCATAAAGTTCATCTACCTCTTTGGTGGTTCCTTCAGAAGCAGAACTGTACTTTTCGTGAAATTGACAGTGAATTTCATCAAATTTAGTCCAATTTTGTTCCAGAAGTTCCCGCCTTGTTTCAGCATATTCCAAGGTAAGTCGCTCTTTCGGACTTTTCTTAAAATTACTGAACCCCTTTTGGATGTTATCCTTTAGTTTTTTCATAATATTAATCAACCCTTCCATAATTAGCTAACTTTAGTGTTATCAAGTAAAGTTACAGGTATACAAGTTTAACCAATATAGGCTTGTAGGATTAATCAAATATAAACTTATCAGTTAGTGTTAAATTGAACTTACTTTTAAAACTTAAATAAATAGTTAGACAACCATCAAAGTCTCAAGTCCCCAGTGCTATTTACTATATTTACCAAATTTATAAGTCTTTGAGTTAAATAATACAAAGTCCTATAACAGTTGAAAATTCTAAGTCTAAAGTCAGTCGTGAAAAAATTACAAGTGTTTGAACTTGGTTTACTATCGGTGGCTAACCGGCATAGATTCACGGTTCCCCCGTTTTCTATAAATTATTCTAAGTCCTTAAACTATCATGCACACAAGTAACATAAGACTAAATATTATAAGTCCAAATTCTAGTAAAATCTTCTATTTTAAATGCTTAATGGAAATAAGGCACTGGTTTGCTTGATTTCAATGTGTTCTTCTTTATAGCACTGCTACCAATTAATATTATGTAAATGTACTCACAGTTTAGCACTTCACTTATCCTTCCTTCCATTAATAAACTTCGTGTGGCGCCCTCTATGGCCACGTCGAGTAGGTTGGCCGCTGCTTTGTTCGTTGGCTGCTGCTTTCTTCGTTGGCTGGGAGTTAACTTCACTCGCACGCCCCGCACCGCAGTGCTCCGTTCCACGTACTCTTTATGCGCAGCGATCCACTGCGAGTACGGGTGGTCTAATCCCTAGACCGCTTGTTCACAAAAATTGCACTTTGCACTTCCGGATTCGGCTCCGTAGGACCAATGTTAAAGTGACAGATCAGCTGTCACTCTAAGTGGAACAATTTGAACTGAGTTGAATACTAAGTTGGAATGAAATGATAAAACACAACTTGTATTTTGAGCTAAATATTTTGTTCAATTCTAATAGGACAAGTTAAAACTATAAACTAGTAGCAGTATCGAAACCATACCGTCACTCAATTCGACCCTAACGCCATCTAGGGAATATCGGGTAAAATATGGCAACTTTAAACTATAAACTAGCAACGGTAACGAAACCATACCGTCACTCAATTCGACCCTAACGCCATCTAGAGAGTATCGGGTAAAACTATTTACTTCCGTCTTGAACAAACACTAATTATCACGATTCACTATTATTCTTCTCCACTTGTGCGCTTTATTTCAAATTTCACCGATTCGACGACATGGAACGAGTCCTTTAAAGTGTACTTTGCTTTATCGGTCTATTTCTTAATCTACCCACTTCTGGTTGTAACTACTTCTGTTTCTGATCTATTCTGTATTCGACTTCTGGATTGGTCAATCTCGGTACAGCCAGCATGCCAGCATTGTATGGAAATTATTGAACGAAATGATAATTTTATCATGCTTTTTAGTATTACAATCTAATGGATACTCACTCTGCCACGCAGTCCCACTAAAACTCAATAAGGGTTGAGGTTTTCTTATTTGGTATACGTAGAGTTGCAGCGTCTTTTTCACGCCCATGGGTGGAAGTAATTTACAAAGTTTTAGGATGATCGGAACAGGAAATGTAGAAATAAGGATAACGAATCAATAAATAAAAAATATTTTATTTCATTATATTAATACATAACTTCTTTACTTAACACTAGGATAAATAGGTACATTAACATAAATGTCTTTTATAAACAATCTATATATTTTATCGATAAAATTGCCAAGGCACGATAAGCAGCAGATAGATGTTGTAAGGAAACTTTTCTTAATTTGATAATTATGAGTACTGCTATGGATAATAGCAGTAATATATGAGTAATATGCAGAGTACGCACTGTTAGCCGTATTATATTAAGTCCATTTAAACATTTGGAACTGTGGAGCAGTTAATGATTACTAATTTTATTGTTAGGTTTCAATTACCATTGTGCAAGTAGCATAGTAATATTACACGCCATTTGGTTGTTGGTAGTTGGTTTGGTGTTAAGGTGCGTCCAGATTTGAGATATGAACAGCGAACTGCACAGCGTAACATCAAAACATGACATTGAGTGTGGACGCATGATGAATAATTTGTGACACATGGGCACACAAACTAGAGTTGTGCTGGCACGGTTACCAGTCGAACGATAGTTTCATTTAGCTTAGCTATCAAGTATCATCAAACTGAATAAGCGAAATAGACGCACTTCTGACACGGCCTCGGTAAAATGTAGACGTGGCATTAGGGCCGTAAGCGTAGTCAATTCTATTTCTAATAGCTTAAACAGTAACACCGACGTGACCTAAGGCCGCGGACAGCCGTTTGAGGTGAACCCGCATCTCTGCCGGAGGTATGCCGTGGCGACTCTCGATCACTTTGAACGCGTTCAAGTATTCCAGTTCCGTAAATCGGGCGCCTTTTTCACGCACTGACGTTATTATTTCCTGCAAAAAACATTTAATTAGCAGATGTTTTGCAGACAACAGTTGCAATGGTTTTATTCAAATACAAAATGAACTTGTAAATATAATAATGGTACTCATGGCTGGGATATTCATTTACAAGTGGTTATACAGAAATATTTACACACACGCATGCTCGTACGCACGTACGCACGCATGCACGCACGTACGCACGCAAGCACACGCGCTCTTACACGCACGTACCTCGGGCGTGCACGTGAGCAGGTGCAGGTAGGCGTGCGCGCGGTGCAGGCCGGCGTGCGGCAGCGCCAGCGCGGCGAGGCAGTGGCGCAGCGTCGCCAGCCGCGCGTCCTCGCCGCGCGCGCCCGCCGCGCCCGCCTCGCCCTGCCAGCGCCACACCACGCCCGCCGACATCATCTCGCCCACGCCGTTCATTATGTACTGCAAGCGCATGCACATTCAATAAATAACCAATAAAAAAATTAATTGAATCTACGACAGACATCGACAGTCGACTCCACGAGATTAGTAATTCATTCCATGGTAACTGTACACGCTTCTACAACCATCTTCCTAATTAAATCAAAAAGTCTAATCGAAAATAAACTTTGTCCAAAAGTCTAGTGTACAAAATTCCAAAATATTTAAATAATAAATAAGCCCGGACTGCAACGCACTTTTTCCATTTAATCGTTCGACAGCTCCGTCTAGACAGAGGAAGTGCAAAAAAATTATCTCACTACAATGGTACTCAAAGAACTCGAAAGCTTGGAGAAATTCCGTGAAGTAGCGTGCGCCTTAAGGAGCTACTGCGTGGCGTACGTACCGCGAGGCGGTGCGGCGCCAGCACTGTGTGCGCGTGCTCGTGGAAGGCGAGCAGCGCGTGCGCGAGCTGCGCCGCGCCGCCGCCCGCGCCCTCCGCGCCCTCCGCGCCCGCCCCGCCCGCCGCGCGCTCCTCCTGCCCCAGGTAGTGGAAGCACTGGATGCGCATCTGCGGGCACCAAAACGGTATTACTGGCAATGCACTATATATTCCATTTGGAGAAAAAAAAAATATTTTCGTCATTATACAAGAAACTTTTTTTAGAAACTTTCAGACTCTAATGAGAACTAATAATAGCTCGACTAATGATTTAAAATTCATTTATTTCGTGAAGTGTATCTGACAGAAAAAATGTTATAATAATAATAGAACCAGCTATGTTCCGGCAGTCATGTAAAATATTGAATTTAAATCACAATTATTCAAATAAGATAATTTAGGTGTGAACGTAAAATAAAAAAACAATTAAGTCATAATAATAAAAAAATCAAGTAACGTGAAATAAAATATGAGCACGATTTATAACCACAACTCACCTCTAAATGCAGAAACAGTAGACACTTGTGCGAAATCTCGTCGAATATCATAGCGGCAGCCGATATGTCGTTCAGGAACTTGTCCGACAGCTTCATAGAGCCAGACCCGCTCAGCATTGAGGGTAGGCTACGTATGTTTGTGCTTAGCCAGTCCTATATTAAAAATTATATTTTATGTGCAGAAATTTTTGAAAAACAATTAGTAACGCTGACTGTTCAAATCAAATTAAAATACGAAAAAGTGAATGCTTAGACGGGATTAAACGGCACTCAGCTTTACAGACATGATGAAGAGTGAATAACGCAAGTTAGTGAATGTGTAAATGATCATGTCAATCTAAAATCATACAACGCAAGTTAACTTAAAATTAAAAAAAAATTATTCTAACCGGTTTGGCTTTGAGATATTCTTTGCATCAATAGTTTAACTGTCAGTATAAACTTTTGAGAATGCCGCAAGACGTTGAGTTCAATAATAAATATCGTGAATAAATAACCTAACCAATTTTTCCTTAAGGCATTCTTTGCATTAACAGTTCAATTGTTAATGTAAATCTTTGAAAACGCCGCAAGGCAAAACCGGTTAAGTTCAATAAGAAGTACAAGTAAGCCTTAGTTGCACGATCTTACTTTGACCGTGACAAAGCTGGTTGACCGGTACGGTCAGGTATAAAACGTCATAGCCTTGGTTGTAACTATGACCAGCCACGCTCAAACGTCAAATTCTGTCAAAAACAGAGCTACAAAATCATGGAAAACAAAAATAAGTGGAAGCGGCATGTAGTCGGTGCACGCGTGTCATTGGTTGGCGTATTTATGCTACGAAGGATAAATTCGATAATATGAACGTTTTTGATAAGAATACGTCTAAACTTTTTCGTAAATATTCAAGCTTTTTTAATTCAAAGTATGAAATGCCATAAATACTTTTTTCACTACGGCAGCTCAAACAAGTAAGTTTTACTGCATAACAACAGTGTGCAAAATGCGATTTTGCCCACTGCGTGAGACAAAGTAACTTTTTAATATATATTTTTTATTTTTTCTATAAACAGTGCCAACCATAGATTTTAAAAAGAATTGTTATGCGATGAACTTTTCAACTACATAATCTGCACTCTATTCCTTGGCCGTCCTTTAGAAAGTTCTTTAAAATATGAAGGTCCAATTACGAAATTCTAAATTTGAAAGGTATTTGTAAAACGAATAACCATGTTTTTTATTTAAATTATTTAATATTTTAATGTATTATAACATAACATAAACTCACGCCTATATCCCGGGAAGGGTAGGCAAAAAAATCAATTATTTACTAGTAGAGCACGGTATTATTAACGGTTATGTGTGTGAGTTTGGCGACATCGGTTCCGCTACTGCAGCTATCGCGTCGCACTTCTACTAGTTTTTCTGTTCTGTGTACTAACCATAGAGTTAACCAAACCATTACTATCAAACTGTTAAATTTGACGGTGACCGTAACTTTGACAATGACCATGACAGACAGTTCGTGCAACTAAGCCTAACAGTTCCACCAAGTGACGACAATTAATAGTATTACTTCGGTTTTACTCACCATAGTCTCACATAGCACAGCGAGGTCAGCGAGTGCGTTTGTATCAGATATGATTTCTTTGCGGGTCACGGCCCCGTCTCCCAAACTGGAACCTAGGATTTCTGCTTCACGCTCATACGCTTGTTTCAAATCCTGCGAAAAATGATGTAGAAAATGACGGTGGAAAAACAAATATTTAGTGGAAACTAGGATGTCAGACAGGTTGAAAGAGGTACAACAAGCTTGAGATAATATCCGTTATGTTCAAAGTAAAAAGTGTGAAATTTTTGCTATGAAATAAATGATTGAATATCGCTGGTTTTCAAAATTTCACTATTAATATCGTAAAATACCAAATGTTGTATAAAAAGTTCTTATAGAATTTTTTAACGTTTACACTCCGCTTACTATATTTTACGGGTCGGTAGTATCACATATTGATTTTATGTTTTTGATATCAATTTAAAGTGTTCTACCAGTGCATAGCTTGGAATATATTTATCGCGGACATAGTCATAGAAGGTGTAGAGGCGCGTTACATCGGGCTGCAGGCGCGCGCCGGGCTGCGTGGCGGCCTGCCAGTTGTGCAGCGACTGCAGGAAGCGCACGATGTCGTCGTCGGCGAGCCAGCGCGCGGCGCGGCCGGCGTGCGGCTGCAGGCGGCCGTGCGCGGCGCGCGCGTGAGCGGCCAGCGCGCCCAGCGCCGCGGCGGGGGCCCGCGCCGCCCACGCGCCGCCGCACCACCCGCACCGCCGCGCCGCGCGCGCCGCCGCCCACGCCGCCTGCCAGCCGCTGCCGCAGCACGAGAAGATCACGCGCTGCGCCGCGCTGCGGACGCACGACCGGACAGTTAATACTATGGACTCCTTTACTATTATAAAATTGTACTGTATAATAAAACATAATTATGAAGGTTTCATATCCAGTCTCTGTGTCCCGTCCCCATTTCGCCCCCCTTGTGTCATCCTTCCCAATTCTTGTTGTAAACGTCTTATGACCAGTGATGATTTTTAACACAGTAGATTTTTTTTTCCCAAATAAAAACCCAGTATAGTTTATGTAATTATGTAATGGTAATGTGCTAATCGGAGTTCGAAACCCCACCATTACAAATTTAATCCATTTAACCTGTATCTGGCAACTTTAATTGGAAAAACGTCAGTGTGACGTACCCAGACTTGACATTGGCGTGTGTGGGCGGGCCCCTCTCCCGCCAGGCGCTGGGCGCGCGCATGACGTCGTCGATGGCCGAGCGCGCCGCCGCCGCCAGGCGCTCGCTCTCCCCAGTACGAACGTAGTCTGTGATGAACGCTCGGAGAGAACACTCGCCACCTCTGAGAAAAAAATGGAAAAGTTAAGTTTTGATCAGAAAAATAAGCTCCCGGGACGTCCTAAAGTCTGAAAACTGTGGGGGGACAGGGGGGGGCGTGCACTCACCCGGTGACGGGCTCGATGTCGGCGCACAGCGCGGGCAGCACGGCGTGCAGGTGCGAGGGCGCGGGTCGGCACACCAGCGGGTAGGCGTGGCGCCGCGCCGCCAGCGACGGGGGCGCCGCCGGGGGGCCTGGGGGCACGAACTTGCATGGTTATTTTCACGTCTCACTTCGAGAAGGACATAGGTACCCACGTAAAACTCACAACGAAATCGCATCCACCCTTTATTTTATAGAACCCGGCACTATCACCAATGGATTTACTAATGTGTCATTTCATATTTTTGGGTCACATTGAATGAAAAATGAACGATTAAAGTGAACAAATAAACCCATCTGACTGTCAATTGATCACGAAATCAATAATTTCACGGAAGTGCTTTTCAATGGAATCACCCTATAGCCTCAGCATACCCACCAGCAAGTTTGAACAGCTTAGTGCGTCTGTGTGGTGGTCGCTTCCTAGCAAAGTAGTCGGCCAGGCGTAAGTCCGGTGGCCCTTCCGCCGGGACCGCCGCGCGTCTCGCCGCGAGCGTCACGCTCTCGATCTGAAGGTACTCCGTCAGTAGCAGCTGCAACTGTGAATAAAGGACAAGAATATCACTTACTGTTAACTTTTGTTATCTATAAAAGTCCGTCCTCAAGGTAAGTTCACCTGGGTAAGTCTCAGTGCAACCGGGAACTACTACTACTACTACTACCAAAATGATAGTAATGATGATGATGATGAACAGAAAGGACAATAAGAGAATATATACTATTTCACTTATTTATTTATTAACATGAACAGTTTCGCGTTGCGGCATTCTCAATTCAATTGAAAACGCCGTAAGGCGAAACCGGTTAGTTTAGGGCGTTTCACGGCATTTTTAATTAAATGAAAAATGCCGTAAGGTGAAACCGGTCAGATTTATAAATAAATAAATGGACTACAACAAGTGTCTATTCAATATGTGTAGCAAATTACACTAAATGCCGTTGGTCAACCATATAAATAGAAAGAAGAAGTGTAGGCAAGAAAATAATGCTAATTTGAAATTCTTTCAATTTGTCTTAGGCAGTGAACTACCTTGAAAGCAGGCTTGTTTTAGCCATGGAACCTTGTTATTGCCTATATTAATACATAAAATATATTGATCTAAATGTAAGCAAAAAGACTAGACTGCAAATAAAGCACTTACAACTTGTTGGACTGCGCTCCAAAAGTGTTGTTCCGTGTGAAGACAAGAATCGGACAAGCGGTATTTCTGTAAAGACGCTCTCCATAGCAACAATAATCTACGATAAAAAATATTTCATTTAATTTCTGAAAACGAAAAATTGGCAACAAACAATTTGTGGTAACCTACACTTTTTTACGGGAAAATATTTTTTTTCTCGGGGTAAAATCCTACACAGTAACTATATCTAATATTGAGAAAATGCATATATCATACAATCTTTTTAGAGGCTGCAACACGACTGTGACGTCTCTCATATTGCAAAATACCATTTTTTCCCAATAATGTTGTATGTAAATGTGGTACCGTATCTCTTTTTTTGACTGTACATAGGCAACGGTGACTACTTTCCCTCAGGAGGGCTGTGTGCTTGTCTCCTGCCTAAGTGATATAAAAAAATTCCTACAAGTAAAGGAAACTTTTGAGCTTATCCAGCACTATACACGGTGATTTTATAGTGGTTTTGGAAAAAGAATATTTTGTTTCACACACAGTTTCGGTGGCAAAATTGACTGGAAGTTTTAATTTTGAAAGAAAAAAAAAACTTTATGTATGGCAATAATGTGCAGGTGAACAGAAAAATGTATGGGAAGTGTAGAAAAAAAAAATTTTTTTTCGCCAAATTAGGACTGCCTTACGATTTTACTATCGAAATAGTGGCCAAAATCTTTTTTTCCAAAACCACTATAACATCAACCGGTATAATATTAGGGAGATTTTCCTTAACTTTATGCGCTTACCTTTTATTCCTCGTGGCGCAAGTTCTAAACTCCTCACTCAGACTAGTAATAAGCCTAGCGAGCGGTCGCCCCGTCTCTGTCACACCATCGCTGTCGGGTATCTCGCTATCCTCTTCACCTTCGACGTCCACTTCCACATCGCCTTCTTCGATTATTCGTCGAGAAACAGAGTCTATTACTTCAAGGAGTTCATTTTGAATTTGACATTTGAATTTCTGGAAGATAACAACAAAATATTATTATATTACACCAAGATTATAGAAAATTTTGAATAATTTTCTACCATAGCTTTATATTTCTGAACGGGTGAGCATATATAATAAATTATCATCCACATTATACATAGGCATGGATTTTTGAATACACTCATGGTCATAAAGATGAAGCTATTTTTGTCAATCAGACACTTTTGGACGCCCATACATCTCTGCCTACCCCTTGAGAACACATTGTTACTCTAATATCTCGAGAGTAACGAGGCCTTAGCGCGCGCAGATATGAACTCCTCCGTCGTCATAGCACTACGTAATATTCTCAAAAGACATAAAATAACGCGTTCTGCGTTTAAAAAGTATAATTCTGTGACGTAATTGTTACATTTGTGACGTTTTGTGACATCCTTACCTCCGTTGCCTCCTTAAGTTGCTCCAAAACTCCGAGCGCTTCTAGAGATATCATGACGGTTGTCTCAAACGTCTTGTCCTCTTCCGACAGCGAGGCTTCGAACTCAGGAGTCACCTCTTGCAGGTAAGCGTCGGTTACCTCTTCACTCTTAGTTAATTCTGGAAGTAAAATCAAATGGCGTGATACTATAAACCTCAGGGCATATATCCTGAAGTTAAAATGTGCTCAAAATATGCATGTCTATACGCACTAAACCACGGGCGTTACAGAGGCTTGTCTCTCTTCCAAGTTAGGTCCAAGATATGTACCTCCTCGAGGTATACCCATCCTATATTCGTCTGAATTGTGAAAACATCAGAGAGATGTCTCGGAGACCTAAGTCACTCTACAGCATAGACTAAGACATGTTTCGAAATTGTTTGCTCCTACTAATATTCTATGCTACTGTAACTTATACTCCATTTGTTTAGGTACCTACTTAAATAAAGGTAAACAATCATGTGGTAACTTTTTATAAAAACTCGTGTGAAACAAATAAACCAGACGATAAACTCTTTTTCATTTCATTTCGAACTTTAACCCAACGTTAATAAAGTTGAGAATGCCGTGACAGGTTTTGTGATCTCAGTCGTGTGACTATGGTTAAGAATCAGTAGAATCTAGGTCCTGGTAATAAGAACAGTTATGGTAGTTATTAGATAGAGGAAATGGGTGAAATGGTCCACACAGAAGAACTGCTCAAGCGGCAAGTTTATTTTTATTCATGGCACGTCAATTTGACTTCAGCTCGATGATAAGCTGTAAGCAAAGTCTCAGGAAAGAGGGTCACCATTGCAAACACGTGGTGTTACAATGGTGGCGCTTAGTTTGATGGCATCATCAGATGCTTTTTCACGCCCCGCTTAAAGGACCCGGGACTGTAGGAAGGAGGAAACACGTGAGCTGGTAAGGAATTCCAAGACTTAATGGTGCGGCAGAGGAGAGACTCACGGAACCGCTCGTTCCGAACCTGAAACCTGAGTTTCTCGCTGGTCTCTTCTCAGGAGATTTAACTACCGAACCAGCGGAGGAATCATTTTCAAATGATTTATTTACTAAGTATTTTATTTATTACTAGCTGTTGCCCGCGGCTCCGCCCGCGTGGACTTCTGATCCCGTTCTCGCTGCTTTTTGTTCACCTTTTAAACCTTGTCAGGACTTCCACGAATAATTCAAGACCAAAATTAGCCAAATCGGTCAAGCCGTTTTCATGTTATGTCGTGACAATGGAAAATGGGCTTCATTATAAAAATATGTATTACTAGCTGTTGCCCGCGGCTCCGCCCGCGTGGAAGTCGGATCGCGCGTGTCATCGCTTCAGGTCGAAAACGATCTACAGCTTATTTTTATAGCAAACATTACTGTAAAATATATTATTCCTACATAGATTTGTGTACAATTTTAGCAGTAATGAAATAAAAGTCAAAATCATTTACCTGTTTTGTATTGACCATTAAAGCGACACTTAGAAAACGTAAAAAAAATATAAAATTTATGTTTAGCAAATTAGCATTACCAATTACAGTTTGAAACGTGGCCCTGTTCTGAGAAGACTCCGGTAAGAAATTAAGCGGGCTGTTTTTGGTCTATTTACAAACATTTACTTATTCTAATTGAAATTTTTGTTTTGAGTAACATGGTTAGGCAGTTCATGTTCAGCTCTTTCCTCTGTCGATTCTTGAGAACGCGCATAATATCTCATTCTTTTAGAGTTTCTTGAATTTTGGGATAATGAAGTTCTTTTTTTAGGTGGCATGTTAATATATATAAGCCTGTTAATGTATATAAGCCTGTTATATATATATATATATATATATATATATATATATATATATATATATATATAAAGAAGAAAATGAGTAAGTATGGATTAAAAGAATAATTAATGATCTATGAATGAATGGATGCGATGTCGAGCTAAAAAGTACGTTTCGTAAGCAGTCGAAAAAATTATGTTATTGTAGTATTTATCAGAAGCCTGTTATTTAGGTAGGTATTTATTTGGATTGGAAGTAAATAAGTAAGTAAAGTAAAAGTACTATTAGTATGGAATGGAAATACAATTATTTATAATTAGTGATTTACGATGAATGATCGCGCTGAAAAGCACGATTTGAAAGCAAGGCAAACGGATACTTCCGGATCTCTCTGTATTCCTATTCTACACACATAAAAAAAAGTTTGCGATCAATGGCATAAGCTCCTAGAATTCTTTAAATTTAACTTTATCAAGAAAAAATTATGTTGTATGCCTGTACCTTGTTTGAAATTAAAATATAAAACTATTTTTTATTATTTATTTAAAAAAATTGAGCCATTTATCATAATGCAATTGTGATAGAAATTTCATAGAAAGAAAAAGACTGTTTAATTAAACTTAAACTACAATTTATTATTAAAAGGTGTAAATTCAATATAAAGTAACGCCTCCCCTGGCTCGAACACATGCGGAGATCATCCTGGGCATGCTGAGGATCATGTAATCCAGCATTTCCTGGGGTAACATATCCCATTCTTCAATAGCGGCTTCCCTGAGCTCTGGAACTGTCTGGGGATGTGGCTCACGGTTCCATACAGCTCGTTTAAGAGCATCCCACGCGTGCTCTATTGGGTTTAAGTCGGGCGAGCCGGCAGGCCAGTCTAATCGTGTGATATCGTATTCTTGAAGAGCAGCATTGACTCGTTGAGCTCGATGTGCGGGCGCATTATCATCGACCAGTACAAATTGGTGCCCATGGTTTACTCGGAATGGTTTGACTATATCATCAATAGCAACTGCTTTGTACATGTCTGCTGTCATGAAGCCCCGATACGGGATCAAAGGCATTCTAGCTCCAATCATAATGCCACCCCAAAAAGACACCGATTTTCCGCCTTGCTGAACTGTTCCAGTGGCAGTTCTTTGTCTTTCACGGTCGCCTGGTCTTCTCCAGACACGGACATGTCGGATGAGTGGAGATTCGGGATTCGTCAACGAAGAGTCAGTTTTGCCAAATGTTTTCTTACTCACCTTCTTCATTTTGCCGAAGTCTAGCCCACTGCAATCTTCGTTGTTGACGTTGCCGGGAATAGAGCGGAGCTCGCCGTGACCTCCGTGCTCGTAATCCAGCCTGGTGCAAGCAATTGCGAACGGTCTGCGTGCTAACTTCAAGCCCAGAGGCGGCCCTGACTTCTGCTTTTATTTTACTGGCGTTGATTGTGGGATCACGGGCTGCCAGCAATAGCGCTTTTGGGCAGCTGTCAAAACAGTTGGGCGACCGCTGCGGGGTCGGTCAGCTAAATTCTCCATTCCGTGGTACCTCTGCAACGGAGCCACGACACAGGATTGGGATATAGCAAGTCTGCGTGCTATTACTCTCGTGGTGTAACCTTCTTCCCTCAAAGTTACTATTTTAGCTCGTAAAACCTCTGATAATCCTCTTGGCATTTTTTCAATCACAACTTTACGCGAAAAACATCTTGAATCAGATTTCTGAATGAGCGTAAGCTAGGACTGAAAGCCTTTTTGTAAGAAAAAACAATTGAACGGTGTCATTGTTTTGTGTTCTAATTCTTTATTTAGAAATAAAGAATCTAAAAAGAAGAATAAATCATAATATAATCTACGGTAACAAAAAAGATTTCAGTTTTTCAAAGTGATCGCAAACTTTTTTTGATGTGTGTATTCTGTAGTGTTAATTGCGTTAACTGCTAAGCAAGAGAAGCAAAGCATTTAATAAAAAAAATTAAATTATTATATTGAGATATGAAATAAAAGAAACTATTAAAAACAACATAAACAACCAATGCTCAGAATAATCTGCAGTTTAGTAAGGGTGCAACTAATATCATCATCATTCCCTGAACCTTTTTCCCAACTCAGTTGGGGTCGGCTTTCCAGTCTAACTGTGATGCGGCTGCCATCTGACCTCCACAACCAATGACGATATCGAAGTTCGAAGTTAGACTGATTGGACTTTTGAGGGCTCCAACTACCCGTAACGACTGTCATAGATGTTTGTATTAGAGATGAGACGTATTTACGTTACCAGGTTTTAATACCAGGGTTTTGCTTCAAAGTACGGCGCCCTGGTACGAACAAACAATACTTGCAAGTATGAAAGTATGTGCTATTAGTCGGATGCGCTAAGAACTGGAAACAGTACACATAAAAATACTTGCATAGGAAAACGATCTGTAAGTCAATGTGAATAAGAAACACAATTTAATTAGTAAATGAAAAATACTTTTAACCTCAAAGTATTTTTTTATTTATACGATTTTGACATGATTTTTAATACGATGACCCTGGAATACGGTTCAAATTTCTATGCAAGTATTTTCAAATATTAACGCCGCCGGCGCCGCCGCCGCGGCTGAATACTTTCCTCACGTTCGCAAGCAGGATAGAATAGGAAGGAAAACGATCTCTACTCCAATGCGAATAAGAAACACAATCTAATTTTTTGAATGAAAAATACGTTGAACATCAAAAAGTATTTTTTTAGTTATACGATTATGACACAATTTTTATTACAACGACATGGAATAGGGCTCAAATTCCTATGCAAGTATTTTCAAATATGGACGGCCGCCACCCTCATGGCTGGACACTTGCTCGCGTTCGCCAACTTCGCCATAGTTTTGAATACTTTCAAGTATTTTAAAACCTGGTTTTCGACCCTGGTATTTTTATGTACTCGTACTTAGAAGCCCTGGTATGGGATTTTGCAAGTATATCACATCTCTAGTTTGTATGGCAACCGGGACCGACGGCTTAACGTCAATTAACGTGCTCTCCGAGGCACGAACAGACCAGTGCAAACAGCCATATTCATGATTATCACTTTTTGCACTGGGGATCGAACTCGCGCCCCGTGCGTAGCATTTGCATGCACTACCGCCACGCCACGGAGGGTGCAACTAATAAATTCGCATTAATCATTAGATCGCATACGGCACCTATTACAACTGCAGGTAGTGACTATCTTACGGAGAATCTTAACACCGAGTGTTGTAAAATGACGTCACTTGAGGAGCGCCATCTATTGATAAATGTTGGAATTTCATTATAGTAATGGTATAACGCTGTTTGAGTTGAACGCAATTTTTTACTGTAATATTTGCACGCCTTGGTCACAAAAACTACTGAACGGATTTTGATGCGGTTTTTTTATTAGAAAGGTCTTGCTTAGACTCAAAATTTGCAGTATATTTGGTTGTAATTGGTTAAGTAGAACCGGAGATATGACCAAAAACAACCTATAAACGAAGCGCAGGCAAAGCCACGGGTATCAGCTTGTATAAAAAGTAGCCTATATGTTGCTCAAAACTATGAACTATAATCGTACCAAGTTTGATCAAAATCCCTCCAGTAGTTTTTGATCCATGCGTGCACATACGGACAGACAGACAGACAGAAAGACAAAAAAAATTCTGATTGCATTTTTTGCATTAGTATCGATCACCAATCATCCCCCAATAATTATTTTGTAAATATATTCAATGTACAGAATTGACCTCTCTACAGTTTTATTATAAGTATAGATAGATATAGATATAGATAAATTATAATATTTTTGACAAATGTAGGTACATAATCATTGTAAAATTTGACATTCATAAGTGCTCTTTATGTGCCCAAACTGAATAAATGACATTGATTCGGTCGATCGGTCCGTGTGTAGTGTTCGGCGCTACTCACCGGCCAGCAGCAGCGCGGTGCGGCGGCGCGCGGACAGCGAGCGCGACAGCGGCGCGCGCTCGTCGCGGTACACCGCCTCGCTCAGCCGCCGCACGATCTGCTCCACCAGCTCCAGCTTCTTGGCCTGGCACACCCACCTATCAATAGCTTGTACCCACCAGGGGAACAGACCACTGCTTGCTTTTGTCTTTACGTAACATACGTTCATATACCTTCATTCATACTTTGAGACTAGGCGTATTTAGCAAAACTTTTGAATAGAGACAACATTTATGATGGTTTAATACAGAAGCTCAGACTAAAATAATAACATAGATGGAACATATAGCAAGCAAGCGTTATTTTAGGCGGCCACATTCGCTAGTTCGAAATGTTTATCCGAAGGGAGTTGTAAGTCCAGAAGTAACGCCCTTTCCAATGATACCAAATACAACATATTTAACTCAAATTTATTTTTTAACACAGTACTTTACGGCAGCTAGAGGGCGCCACATAGATTCAATGATATTTTATATAGCCTGTAACCAGCGGACGATCAAGTAGCTTCAAACGACAGCTCATATGTCCAATTCTAATTAGCAGTTGAAGAGCTAGGAGGGAACAAATGAACTTACATACATACATACATACATACACACATAGCTTGTCAAAATCATAACCCTCCTTTGGCTTTGCCTTAGTCAAGTAAAAAATACGCAGATATCACTGCGAGAGAAAGAAAACTCGAATTAAAATCCTATACGAACCCGTCTAGCGTTAAAACAGTAGACATTAACCTCGCAACATTGGGATATAGCTATGTCTAGCAGTAGAATGTAATAGGCTAATTGATCGAGTCATATAATATACAGAAACCAAATAAAAATGTACAAATAGTGAAGCACTATCGAAGGGTGATAGTCACCTGTAAATGTTGCCTCGTAGTGTTAAGCGCGTCTACATGCGATAACGTCGTATCGGCCGTGTCGAGTGCAGCTTTTAACGTGTGTGCGGCCGCCAACACTCGGCCAGCTGCTAGAGACTCACGAGTCTCGCGCTCTGATACCACTACACGTTCGCTGCAAACAATATTATTCATTTATACCTATGTAAACGGCTAATATAGGTGTTTGGGACCAAGGATCGGGTGATATTGCCATCATCATCATGGAGACGTTTTCCTGATTTCATCCAATGCCAAGTGTTTGGGATCAGAGATCGGAAGCCTTTATCATGAAGACATGTTTTCCTGATTCCATCCGATGCCAACGCGAACTCAGCACCCTGGATTTAGCAGTAATACTAAACATTGAGAGATACTCATATTCGGAACTACAATTCATTGGAAAAAGAAATGCTATCTGAGTTTCTTGTCAGTGTCTTCCATTAAAAGAGAGGTAGCCCATTTGCTAAACTACTCTATTATTCATTTTTTATTTTACGGTTTACAAGTGCTGTGTACTTGTTTATACAGAATAAATGATTTGTATTTCGAATTTTATTAAAATCTATGTTAAACTGGAAAAAGTAGACATCAGAGTGATAGCTTTGGATGCAACCAGGATTAAAGGAAGGATGATGATGTCTTTTTTTTTATCGTGCGCAAAATCCCCACGGATACTACCTCCACCAAAACTGGTGGAGGTGATTATGTCGGACTCGAACCGACCAAAACGCACGCCGTCCATAGGTCCTTTATTGCCGGAGATGAGATTATACAAGACATATCTCTCGCACCCCGGCAGACCTGGGATGATGATGATGTTGATTAAACAGACAAACACAGTAGGCAAACCTACATGTCTGTAAGCATTTGTAGAGCATAATGGTGAGTTCGGGCATCAGCCCAGAGTCGCTTCAAGTCGTCTCGGCGTAATCGCAACAGACCGCGGCATGCGCCCAGGCGTGCGACCACTGCATCACAATGTTGACCCCACACCGTCAGTGCAGACACTACACTGCTAAATTTCTGTAAAAAAACACAAATTGCATTACTACTTTTTCTTTTACGATTGCTTATTGAAATTGTACTTGAACCCACATCTCGTCCCTCACAGCAGGAATGCTCTGACCTCTGAGCTACATCTTGAAATATTGGAATACTTTTATATATTCTACTATATCTATTAAGGCTGTTACCTATCCTTCCAATCGAGTTGGATTCCAGTCTAGTCAATTATTCTGTTACCATATACTATTAAAAATTTTAAGAGGTATGAACAATAAGCAAGGAGCAAGGGAGTGATGGGAAAATGGCCTATGTTGGTTCTGAATATAGTTTGGTGAAGAATGATAAGAATTGATTCACTAGTTTTAGAGCTCATTCATTACACACATTGGCAGCTGTAGGTGTGTGTGCGTAATGGGCTTGATAGGGAGTTAGTGATGAGGGACATTAAGCTAAATAGTTTTGATGTGGAATGCGTTCAGGTAGGACTACAAGGCTTTGTCCTTTAGTCACATTGGCCATCAGTTTGCAGGTATGGGTGTCAGGTGTGTCATGGAAATGTCTCAAGCTCAGGCCAGAGTTTTGGGCTAAATTTTAAACCAGGTTTGAATTCAGTTTTTGGGTTTAAGGGTACTCTCTTTGTTTATTTTTAATTAATTTAGCTTTTTTATTTCACATTATATTGGTATAAGGTATGATGGGGTTGTCTTATCTTTATAAATAAAAACTTAATCAAACAAATCTATTTAAAAAAAATATTCTTGCCTGCATAACTTCCGTGATTTCCTGTGCATGAGCAGCAACCAACTCATCAAGTCTCGCATCACTCTTTTTATATTCCTTTTCAAGTTTAGCTCTCTCTTTCTCTCGCTGTTCATTCGTCTCACTCGCTGAGAGAGTGCGGATTACAGACATTAACAAACCACTCTGGAAATTTCATCAAATCAAAAACCATTTATTCTGTTTAGACCAGTAAACGGCACTTACAAAACGTCAATATTAACAATATTTTATAGATCAGTGAGCAAATGGACCACCGCCGGTTCGAAACGCGGCCCCGACCTGAGAAGACTCCGGCAAGAAACTCATATAAGTATTTTAAATATAAATAAATTATGGACTGATTGATAAACTTTTTTATCATTATTCTAACAATAGTCATCATAGATATAGATCATAGATAGAAATTTGAAGTATTGTATATGAAACCATTACTGTTATTAGTTTAGTATTTTGCAAAAGAAGTGTGTTATAACAATAAATTGGGTTCCGAAATAAACGAGAAAATAACACAATATTGCTAAAATTGCACCCATACAGTTTTATACTGTAGCTCTATATATAAAAACAATACTAATTATCTAAAAAGAACAGAAATAATTACATTTAACGGCGACATGATTGTTACTGAAGCTAAACACTTACTGTTTCTTTTCCTTGTTTGACCCCACGAGGGGGTTTAGTAGGAGGTGGAGATGACATATTGAGGTAAAATATTTATGTATAATTGGGATTATTTTCCTTATTTTTGTTTCTTACATACAAATCATACAACTCGATCCGCCCCTATGACAAGTCAAACGTCAGTTGATGTTGACATTATTGACAGTGATATGACACAGATTTGACATCAGTTATGATATTTATAATCGGTACGGTACCGTACTTATAATATGTATTTCTACAATGCAACGATTCTTTGAGAAGTTTGTATATTTTTATAAGAAATGTCTGAGATAGAAATGTGAGAAATAAGTAGTACGAAAAACATTGTATTGATTAATCATACTTCTTTGCGTACCTTGCATCTTTCTTGATTCACTTTTATTTTAACTTCAACAAAATCTGTACAGTTTCAAAACGAAAAGTCTACTTTCATTTGTTGTGTAGTGTATTTTGAATTTGAAATATTCGAAAAGTTCGTTGTTTCATTGTTTTCCATTGGTGATATTGTTTAAATTTAGCAAGATAGAACTTAATTAGATTATAGGGATCCTATTTACACCCTAAACGACGTTGATCAAATCAATTTCTAAAGTATTAGATTAGGTAGTTCATCTAAAATGGATTATTCGACGATTAGCAACAAAACCAGCTGTACAGAAGCCGAAGAGCTAACTAACAGTGAGCTCAGCGAACAGTACTATATTCTTAAGAAACAATACGACAATCTTACAAGTAATTACGAATCGATCAAGCAAGAACTGCATGATACGAGACGAAGTTATCAAACTGCATTAGACGTACAGAGCCACCTTAATGCGGAGCTAGAAAGCTACCAAGTTGATGAAGAACGTCGTAAATTGGAACTGACTTCCAAAATAACTTTTCTGCAAGAGGAAATTTCGAAACTTCGCGAAGAACGTACGGAAATTACTGAACGACACACTGTTGATATTAAAAAGTTTGAAACTGAAATTCGTAATTTGAAAGAGGAACAGAAAGAAAATAAGTTGAAAGTAAGGGAAAGTCCCGAACGTGATAATACAGAATTAGAAGAAATTCGAAATGTTGCAAATACTGCATTGTTGGATGCTGAGACTGCGAAGGCAGCGCTTGAAGAAGCACGCATGGAAATTGCATCCTGGCGAATGAAAGCAGAAGAAATGATAAATGAAATGGGGGAAATGCGCGTTTCGGCTGACTTGCGTAGGGAAGAACTGAGAGCTGCAAGTGATAGAGAAGCTACAGCACTTGCCGAGTTAGCAGAAGCCAAAGCTATGTTACATCAGTACACTGACCCACAGGACTTACAGCCGCATGGTAAGATGTCTTATTTCGAACTTCCAATTCACAGGAAAGGGAGATAACGGCAACTGAGTGATGCTGAACATGAAGTAATAATAACAATGATACTTCCTACTTTACAGCTGCAAAAGGGAATTCTATATTTGCTGAGGTGGAAGATAAGAGACAGGAGATGGCCAAGAATCTAATTCAAATGAAGCAAACAAATTCTAGAGTAAGTAATTTATTGTGATTTCAATATTTGAACAATCAGCTTATAAGTTGGACATAGGCCTATCTCAAAATCCTGAGTCTTCCTGCGTCCAGGCCACCCCAGCTGCCATTTTCAGGTCATCAGTACACCTGGTGTGGCATATGGGAACATACTTAATTTATTTTAATAAGTCAATTGACCAAAATGCACTTTTCCTCTTTCTCCCTTTTCCAGGCTTTTCTACCAAGGTTTAGAAGGTCTGATAGCAGTCTTTCCCATAAAAACTAAACCTATCTAATTATGAAGGAGAAGTAAAAAGTAGACACCATGCTTCTATCAAAACATATTATACAAGATTGGCACTCAAATGATATACTTTTTCCATATCTTATCCTCTTCTTTTTCTTCTTATTTTATGTAAGTGGCTCCATCGTTCGAAAATATGTGTAGGTACTGGCTATGTTTTTTTTTACTTTGACCATCCCACTATCTTTCCCTAAGAGGGATATGCTCTAACTGCTGAGCTACAAAATCACATTTGAATCATTCAAAATTCTCCTACACAAACATCTTGCTCCGATCTAAATTGAAATATGTATGTACAGTCAACGCCAAAAGTTGATTAACACAAAAATATTTAAAATCCTTCTTACATTGAAGTGAACGTGCCCTCAGAGGTTTCGGTGTATAGTTTTAGAATCTCCTAAGGGCAAAGTTCATATATTCCGCGGTTTATTTATAATTTTATAATCGGTTTAACAGCTGTGGTAATCAATAAATTACCATTTGTTAAGCTACTTATGGCGTTGACTGTACTAGGATCCATCAAAAGAGCAATGGAGTATGAACTAATTAACTATATCTGATTTAAATTATTTATACTGTATGATTGATGGCACTTGCTGGAATTCATTGTTATAATGTAATTGATAACACACTTGTACTTCTCCACTGTATTTATTAATGTACATTTTATTTATGTAATGTAAATGTCAGGTACATTAAGAAATACAGTGGAAAAATACAAGTGTGTGATCTATTTCAATTTACAGGAACATTCAGTAGATATAATAGTACCGAAAAAATATAATTATTTATTAAAAGTACTTATAATATTCTAGTTAAGGCGCGAACTAGCAAACAAGCAAGCTGAAGTAGACGCTTTACTGCATGAAAAGCAAAATATATGGGAGCAACAGGCAGGAGCGGCAGCACACTATGACCGGGAACTTATCGGTGAGAAGAACTAACACCTTATAATGATACTCTCCATGCAGAGCTGAATGTGCCAGAGATGAGTAGGCTCAAACCTTGTAGGACCCTCATACATCATTCTCTGAACCTCGGCTTTCTAGTCTAACTGTGATACGACTGAACTTCGATATTTTCCATGAAGCGACTGCCATCTGACCTCCACAACCAATGGTCCAATGACCAATGGCGATATTGAAGTTCCAAGTTAGACTGGTTGGACTTTTGAGGGCTCCCAACTACCCGTAATGACTGCCATAGATGTTTGTATGGCAACCGAGACCGACGGCTTAAAGTGCTCTCCGAGGCACTACCAGACCAGTGCAAACAGCCATAGGACCCTCATACAGACAGTTACAAAAACATTGCTATTGTATTACAGAAAATTATGAAGAGCGTATCACTCAGCTGGAAGGAGCTTGTGAGAAGCAACGAAGGGAATTGGCACGCTGGTTCGGCAAGCTGTGCGAGCCTACTGCTAATGGCTGGCTGCCTGGAGTACTGGAACACTTAAAGTATGTTGAGTACCTTTTTCAGTAATGTATCCCACAGCGGTGGTTATGTTATATTTGCACACTACTAAAAGCACACACTGTTTCCATTCTTCAGTTACTAGGGTGTAGGATAATTGCCCATCCAACCTTGGGCCATCAACGATTTTAACAAGGCCTCTTTGTGTATGTGCATGGCTTATCGCAATCTGTTCCCAACTAACCCTACAAAGCGATCGCCGGGAGGTGACAGGCATTCCTTCAAATTGTGATTCAGCTTTTAACATTGATTGGTATGTCTGATATAATTGTTAACCAATATTTTTATAGCGTGTAATAGGTATATCTTGTTTCTATAACAAGGTCGTGCTAACATTACATATAAACAAATATATACAGAATAAAAAATAGCCTATGTGGTATTTCAGGCCCTGATCTATGTGCCATTTTACATTGTAATCTGTTCAGTAATTTTCTTGCCATAGATAACAAACATCCAACCATTCATCCAATCTTTTACATTTAAAATACTCATAGTATAAACTAACGCCTATATCCCCGAAGGGGTAGGCAGAGGTGCTAGCACCCACATTTCGCCAGTTTAAGTTTAGGTCCAAATGTAATAGGCGGCGAGCATATTGCCATTACTTGGGCACTTATAAACCTGCTAAAATACACACATAACTTCGAAAAGCATCGAAAAATCATTGGTGTGTGCCATGGCAAAACCTGGGATCGAACCCGAGACTTCATCTCAGCACTCTACTACCCATAGCACTAACAACAGACAATATAAAAAATACCTTTACCAAAATTCAACACGATTGTCTCCAGATCCGAATGCGAGCAACTCCGCGCCGAAGTTCTATCTCGCGGCGCGGCCCAACTCGCTAGCGCCGCACAAGTGCGCGAACTCCGCCGGAAACTCGCCCTCCTCACCGCCGACACTACCTCCGCCAGGCTACGGAATAGCAACTCTCCTGCTAACCCCCCTCACAGTAATGGCGACAACAGCTCTGAAAGTTCTGTAGTTAAACTCCCCGTGCAAGTCAAAAGTAAACCGGCCCTAGATGATGTTAAGAAAAAAGTATCTTTTAATTGAACTAAATATCGTGTTGTTATATATTAAAAGAATATTTTGTTTATTGCGGCTATTTTCATTTATAGTCAAAGTCCCCATTGGATGCGGACCGCCTCCAACCGGTCGGATTGGAGGCCGATTGGGGAAGCCTATGTTCAGCAGTCCTGTGGCTGAAATGATGATGATGATGATGATTTTCATTGATTCTGCGCTACTGTAATAGGAAAATATCCTTCCTCTCTCAGTCCGTAAAGCCGGCTTATCAAGGTGCGTTTTACAGATGCGTGCGGTAGTAAATGCGTCTGTCTGCAACTGTGACAGTGAAATCGCGCACCGTGTGAAATTGTATTATGGATGAGAAGTATCGATAATATCTGACACTTAACATAATAATGTTCTACACAAATCTACATAATTATACTCCTATAATATTGAACGGGGTGACGGGTGGTGCCGCCTGTCACCCCGCAGAAGAGGTCGTAGGTCGCGGCGGCGGCTTCGCATACACGGAGGCTAGATGGGACACCATGGTCTCGACCTCCAAAGGGGCCATCTCGTAGATAGATAGCCTAGGTTGGCCGGGGTGCAAGGGGTATTTTACCTACTATTTCACCTCCGTCAACCGAAGACTCGAATAGCGTGTCTGTTTTAATCGGTTCGAGTCCGCCATAACTACTCTAGTATTGGTATTAGTGGAGGTTTTGTGCACGAACGGAAAACATAGTATTCTACAACGTTATCAAACAAAGATGCGCAACATCTTTGTTGGCTGTTCATACAACAAATAGCGCGTCAAGTTGCATGTCACCTGGCAACATCGTCGAGATGCGTGTCAAATGTTGCCAAGTAAATACCAGGCTTTCTGGAACTAAGACAATCTCAACTTCTCAATTCAAAAGTCTGGGACAGAAAAAAAAGTATTAAGAAAATATTCTTGTACTTAGTTTTACACAGTTCCATATTCAAACAAAGAAATGTAGATATTATTAAAAATATTATTCTTATGACTATTTCGACGTTAAATCAGGTTCTATCGAAAAATCTACAATTTTGCCTACATTTGTCAGTTGTGTTAACAGAGGACCACAAGGCACAAGGTTTTCTTAGTCCAACATAGATGATGAAGCTAGGTCTTTCAGAGCATGTTCGCGAGCGTGTGCGACGTGTCGTGTTCGGCGAGCGTGTTCGCGCGCTTCCCGCTGTGTGCGCGCGCGCAAACGAGATCCTGCCGCGTCCGATACACATTTGGTAAATTCACCTGGTGGACAATAAGCTGTTTGAATAAGTAGTTTGATATAGGGTAGCTGTTAATGGAAGATATCACAATGGTGATTGGAAAAACACATAAGCCCATGACTCTAATAGCATCTTTTCGTTTAGGCCTGGATTCTGCATTTTCGATATGGTGTGAAAAGCTTGATCGTCGGTAGCTTAGAGGTTAAGGAGTTAGCCTTACGATCGAGATGACCCGGGTTCGAATCCTATGCCGTGTCTATGTTTATATAACATTTTACCGTGACCGTGTCAAAAGTGCGTGTCCGTCGCGTACCTATTCAGCTGCGTGATGGTTGAGCTTTTTAATGAAACATACGATCGACGCGGGTGGTCATGTTAGCACAACTCTAGTTTCTGTGCCCATGTGCCATAAGTTGTTACGTCCACATTCAACGTCGTGTGTTGGTACCACGCTGTTCATGTCACAAATCTGGACGCACCTACAATACAGGTGTGAACCGACTCCTATCACAAGCCATGGAGATTAGTTGGAGAGGTTAGAGGGAATATTAGAGGTTTCGATTGCTTTTATTCTTTAAAAAAAGAAGATTGTATTATAATTGGCAAATGAGGCGTTAAGGCAAAGCTCTGTCACTCGCCTCGCGGTCGCAAAATAAGTACCTACGTGCAACGCAGGCCTTCTGTGCAACGAGAGTGCACGAGTGCAACTTCTATGCGTAAGTAGTAGTTACGTATTGTACCTACCAACAGTGTCCCAGCATTTGACAGTGTCGGCCGCAGTCTCGTTGTCGTTGTAGCAGTCAATGACCTTCTTCTTGAACTCGACGCACACTGGGTCCACACTCACCATGTGTGATGTTCGCATTTCTATACGAGTAGCCATCGCACTCAGGTCGTCTACTGTTATTCTGATAAATAGAAAAAATAGGACCACGATTCTACTAACTGTCAAGTTGTAAACCATTACCAAACCACGGATACCTACTGCAAAAAGAGACATTTAATTTTGGATTGGACCTTACGCGTACATAGATAAGTTTCTAAATAAATGACAACTTGTAGAGTAGATGGAATAATATAATGAACGAAATCATTTGAATTTGGACTTTATGGCTATGTCAATAAAGTTTTAAATTAAATGGCATTTTTGCAGTGGCTGTAGTTTCAATCAGGGTTCAGAAAAGTATGTTGGTAGGTATTGGAAGTAGTTACTTTTGGTATGACTGAATTAGTGATGATAGAAATTGTGATTAGTCAAAAACACCATAACCGATGATATTTTCTACAGAATTTACGACTAATTAAGTTTAGTTATAAGTGTTGTAACACCTGAAATTAAAATGGTACAGAGATGGATTCTCGGGAATAACTGATACCTACTATCTATCCTAAAAATAAGTTCCTGTAAGTGAATTAATATTTCACACTGGTCGAGCCACGGCTAACACCACGAAAATTATTTTTAAGAATTTTGAAAAAATACTACCGCCATCTTGTGAGCAGCGTTTCATAAAATACATTTTTACTCATTCAATGTAATAGATGACGCTATTGGCTGAGAATATAGAAACGATTGGTATGTCAACAATCGCTATACCTATACCAGAAATGCGATATAACAGAAACGCAATTTATCAGAAGTACCTACAGTGGTAATTATGTGGGTACACCTCATATAGTAGAACTTTTTAAGTAATAATTTTATATTGCATAACAACTAATAGCATAAACCTCTTTTCGCAGAATATCGTTTGGCATAAACTCATTTTGCATACATTGAAACCCATAATTTTGTAAGTCAGAATCATCTGTACGCATAATTTTTGTATCCATAATAATCACAATGTATAACCATCACATCGCAGAAAGTTCAAAACCAGATTCATCTTTTGGTAGAAGTCAGAATAAGAAGAATTACACAGAAGTTGGGTATATGAAAGCAATAGGAGCTAATATAAGATTAGTTTAATTTTGTTTTCTGATTAATTTAATTGTTTTTTTTAGTAATTAATAATAAATAAAAGTTGATTCAATGATAATTATTTGATTTTTATATCCTTGCCTATGAGAGCATGCTCGTTTCTGGTAAGAGGTCACAGTTCTAGCCTAACCTAACCTATCCGATTCGGGGTACTCTGTGTCGGGGTGTAAACAACTATCTATTCTGAATTGTGTCAAATAATCTGTACTCTAAATGAACGTTATGCTAAATGAAGTTATACAAAATTTTAACTATGCCAAAGGTAATTATGCCAAATAAAATTCTACTATCTTAAATGTATGCCATTCTAAATTCGGTCATAAGCACATTATGCCTAAAAATATTTATGGCAAATATTTTTTATGCCTAATAAATGATCGATTAAAGAAGTTTCTGCGAAGTGAGTTATCCCAAATAGGTTTCGGAGTATCAAGTTTCTACCAAATAGACGGCACCCAATTATGTTCATTGACATTGTAACCCCAAGGAGATTTAGAACTACAGAACTATTCAGAACTTCATAATAAGTAGCCAGAATATTTCTCTAACTATTTATTCACAGACTGATACAAAGCACTCGCTAACATAGCTGCGGCATAAAAAAAATCTAGTCAGGTTTACCTACTTATACATACATGGGTGCGATACATTAGTGACCCGATATCAAAATACTTTCAAGTAACTATGTAGGTATGTTATTTCTTTGGAGTTCTATTTATGATGCACCAATAATTTATCCAATATTAGTAGTAGTAGTAGTAGTGATATAGAAAACTTCTCTAAATATTGGATTGGTTCTTCAAGAAGTATCTTCTCATATTATCGTATTCTACGTATGTTTAATGATATGACCGAGGGTCAGTCCTTATTGCTGTTGTCGATTTCTTCGAAACGTAACCCAAGGCCGAACAAGCGCATTATCAGGCCAAAATTTTGGTGTAAGCACTTTATCATAGAATTCTATCGGTACACCAATTTTATACGATTTGTTATTACCTTTACAATTGATTTGTTGTACAGAACATTTTTTATTTTCACAAAGGTGGTGTAGGTGAGCTTTTACTTCATTCAAATCTGATGTGATATTACATACATGTATGAGTTTTTTCTCGTAACTCGCTTTTAAGGACCTGCAAGATCCACATGCTGTGCAGGGTACAACATATTGTTGATCATTTTCATTGTTCTGGTATACTTCATGACAACTTTCTTTCTCAACGACTTCATTCTTCTCTTCAGTAGACGGATTATAGTTTACGAAGCCATCATTATTAGTTATATGTAAAATATCCGTATCCTTACACGGTTCATTTGGAACTTTTCCAATATCTTGATCACTTTGAATCGCAGGAAAGAAATTATTTAACGGTGGTGCTATTCCGTTTATTGACTGCATCAGTGTTAATTTCGAGTGATCGATAGATTCTGTCGTAAAAAACTGGTGACGGCTGATATGTGATTCTACGGCTTTCAATTTCTCATTGAGTATAGCCAAATTATCGTTACATTCGTCAATTTTCAGGTGACAATGACTTACAAATGTGAATATGTCTGCTTGTTTCATAGATATGTCACCTACTCGATCGTGCAGAGTGTTCACCTCTGATAAGAGCCCACACAGCTCCCTGGGATATCCCATCCTGTAGTCAAAAGATGAGATCCTTTAACACAAGCATAAAATTGCAACGATAGTGTAGTTTTGTTTTTAAATACCAGTTTTGAAGAAATACTTAGGTAAGTACTAAAGAAAATTAAAATCTCAGAACATTTAATGTGTTTTTATCAATGTTTTATTCGTGAATAAATTGCTTAAGTATATAACTTCAATTAATGTATCTTTGGCAAACAGTTACTGATTGAGTGAACTATTTCTGTAGATAATATCATCGATCATTAATAATTTTATGTGAAAAAGTATACCGGCAGTTTTAAAAATTAGAAATTATAGGTATATGAAGCACCTAATTTTAACGGTTAGGTGCTTTATTTTCGTTATCATACTTAATTTATTCTATACCGCAGGGATAACATACACACCATTAACCAGAATTACATACCTATTACCAGAATTACATACCTCTTGCCAGAATTACATACCTCTTACCAGAATTACATACTTCTTACCAAAATTACATACCTCTTACCACCATTACATACTTCTTACCAAAATTACATAGGTACCTCTTATCAGAATTTTCATACCTCTTAACATTATAGAGATAATTTAAAATGGTCGGAGCTATACATAGATACAGTTTTATGTTGCTTAGCATGCCTTATCTATCTATTTATCTAGTAAGTAAGTGTTAGTTATATATACCTGCACCTCTCTGAATGGTTATCGTCCATGCACTTGAGTTTCTCCATGTAGACCTTGTCCCGGAATTCTCCTTTCGGTTTCGGCGTTGGAGCAGCAGTAGCGGCGCCTCCTGCTAGCGTCGCATCTTCTACTAGTCTTTCAACCTGGATACAAGAAGTTTACCAGTAGGTCATCATTCTCTGAACCTTTTCCCAACTCAGTTGAGGTCGGCTTTCCAGTTTAACTGAGATGCGGCTGAACTTCAATATTTTTGAAGCGACTGCCATGTAACCTCCACAACCAATGGTCCAACGACCAAATGGCGATATCGAAGTTCCTTTTGAGGGCTCCAACTACCCGTGACGACTGCCATAGATGTTCGTATGGCAACCGGGGCCGACGGCTTAACGTGCTCTCCGAGGTACGACTAGACCAGTGCAAACCGCCTTATTTATGCATACAACTTTTTGCACTGAGCGGGGATCGAAACTGCGCCTCGTTCGTAGCAGTCGCGTTCACTACTACCACGCCAGGGAAGCTGTTATGAGTAGGTACCTGCGTGATATTATCATATATGTAGGTATGATTTGTAGAATACTTTATTATGACTCTGGGTCTAGTTATACAGGGGTCTATCAATACCTTCAGGGCCCAGGTTAACCTCACATGCTAAACAACAAACGACATTCTGATGTAGGTGTTCCTCGTCGAGGTTAAGTGGCCAGGCGGCATTCGGTCTCAATAGGAAAAGCAAATTAAGTAATAGACTTGCAAAAGTTTTTTCACTATTGTATTTTGTTCTATCATTGTAGGTATAAGAACAGATTGTTCATGAGGATCTTAATATGTAAATGCAACCACAGAAATTTATCATTGAAATCTACAGAACTGCTGATGTCACGAATGCTATGATGAGCAGATTCAATTGTACAACACCATCAATAATATTTGTGCTCTAAACGGTATTGAAATAAAGTTCATAGTTCTTTGTAAGGTATCTCAACACATATTTAATTTAATGAATTCTATGCTAAGACATCTATTACGAATTTTTATTGTAGACCCGTATCCGTTTAGACATTTGAAAAAAGACACACGAGTAGATTCACTTACTACTATTTATAATCAGATTAGTTGTAGGATGGTGACCATCCCAGATTTACTTAAAGACTGACAGATTTCAGATATCGAAGTTAAGATACTCAGACTACATAGATGGGGCTTAGGCAGCTGCGCCGACGAGTTCGGTCGTGAAAACCAGAATACCGCGGTAACCGGTCTTCTGCATCCTTTCGGCACAGGTCGGAGCACCATGACCCCTCCTGCGACAGTCGCAGGCCGGGACTTACGACCCCTGAGAGCAGCAAGCCACTTCGGGTCACTATTAGCTTTTCGGCGCATTTCCGGTAGAGATCCTCAAGAAGCGGCTGACGTCTAAGATCGTGTCGCATCTTGGCGTACTCGTCGTGCATTCTCTTGAAGACGCCACCGACCTCGAGATACCAGTGGATACTGACCGCAATCAGACACGCCACCTCGTAAGAAACGGTATGGTACACCCGTGCAGAGCTCTGCGCGATGGCGCGCTTGCTACAGCTTGGTAGAGACCCGGTTTTAGAGCAATCGGAATTGGTGTTGGGATGAGATGAGATGCGGTCCTAGTTTTAGACTTGTATGTCAGTACAATACTCCATCTTGTATTTTTTATACAACTTAGGTACAAGCACACGGCCCACCTGATGGCAAGTGGTTACACCGGAACCTATGGACGTTTGCAAGAGCAGGGGCGTCACACACATGCTGCCGACCCTGCAGAGGGGACGGGGAGTGGCAGGGTGTAATGAGTGAAGGTTAAGAGAGTTTCTGTGGTGTCAGTGTAGATGTCAAAGTGTATCTCGATCTCGTCGACGAAGAAAGAACGAAGAAACGAAATCTCGCTGGGTACTGAGTACAAATTGTCATTCACAATTCGTGTCCTGTCCCGTTCACAAATCTGTCCACATACTTAATTATATCGGGATTTAGAACTGAGTATCGTTTTAGAATATGGCCCTTAGAGCTGAAATCGCCGTCGTCTGTTGCCCAGTTTATCAAAAAAGCGTTCAATCTTGCGCTCAATAATTAACGAAGTTAGCCAAAGGCGAAGGCCCCTTGGATTAACCGTTGAACTGTTAATTATAACGTAGATGCGTAGTTAGGGATCTGCTTTGTTTGATTGTACATGTATTGTGTTGCATTTAGTAATAGTTCGTAATAGTATCTGAAACTAATTCTAACTTCTTCTGTCTAATCGACTGCATATATTTGAGTTGCCATCGTGGTGTAGTAATTAGTTTCACGGCAGCGCCGCTACTCACGGAGAGGGCCCGAGCATAGGTTTCGCTCTTCGGGAAGGCTTACTACGTCCCATTACTAACTTCTAACTTAACGTCTAACTTAAATTAATTAAGCAAATTGAATATTAATAGTAAACATCGATTTGTCTGATACTCTCCAAGACGTTAATTGGTAGTGCTTGTACGGAGCAAGTAATTAATTTACTTGCAATTTACACCGCATAGCAAGGAATCGGGTTAAAAAATTCCAACATTATTTAGCTGCAACATTTTCGGTCAGGAATTTATTTTCGGCATACCTTTGTCTCTATGGAATACAGGCCAATGATATTTGGAATATCTACCTGTTGCTGGTCAAACTGTCTAACAAAATCCTCCCCATGCCACTGAAAAATGGATTATGGGCCTTTGAAGGTTCTGGTTGGCAGTACAAGTATAATGTCCCTGACGTTGCCCACGTTCATAAGCCACAGTAACCACTTCCCATCAGATAGATCATGTGCTAATCGGTCACCTGAATGCCATTTATGACGTTCATAAACTTCCTGCCACGTGTTTCATTATTTTGCCATTAGATGGATTGTGCGCCAGTTTCCTTATTACAAAAAACATTTTACCATTTTATTGGAGATGCTGATGCTGTGCTGGTCATCAAATTCTTCATCTGAAATGTTCTCCACACTGGCATCCTTATTTGGACGCTGGAAATGAGTTGATCGAATTGAATGTGCTGATCCCATTTTGATGGGTACCTGAAAACAAAGTGACATTAAAAATTGTAATGGTGACCCTCTTTCTTGAAACCTTGCCTTCAGTTTACCATCAGGCGAGGTGAAATCAAATGGAGATGCCATAAAAAAAAGAAGGTTGCTGGCGAGTAGCCGAAAAATTTTCCCTTCCCCAAAAACACATGAGTTTCTACAGGGTCGGGAGCATGAGTCTGATGTGACGCTCCTGGTGTTGTAAATGTAAATAGACCACGGTAACCACTTTCCATCAGGTGGGCCGAGTTGTTTTACTGAACGCATAATTCCCACCGACACCACTCCTGCCAGACCCGATGTATGTGATTATGTGGAACCGACTAAAATACACGCAGTCTATGGGTCTTTGATTGCCGGAGATCAGATAACACAAGACATATATCTCTCACACCCCGGCAGTCCAGATAAACAAAATAAAATGTTGGGCCGTGTGTTTGGCTTGTGGCATAATATAACAACCAAAATTACGCACCTACTCATCCCTTTAGGTTTTAAAAGGAAAATACGACATTATATACGAGCGTCTTTCTTGGAAGCTGAGAAATGCATCTTAAGTTCGTAAAACGTCTCAGGACAGGTTTTATGACGATGACTCAAAACCTACTGTACATTTATAAGTATGCAGAAAATTTTGAAAAGCAATAAGTAATGCCGACTTATCAAATCAAATCGCGCCGATGGATATGGTAGGACAAACCTGTTTTATGTTTTTATTAAATATGTAATAATTATCCACGAACATCATTCAATGAATAAAGGTACAATTAAGTCCCGCGGTGATGCAATAGGCAACGAACATTTAAGATTTCTCTAACACCACTGCTTCAGGGCAATTTAGGAAAGATCCGGGAATCGGTTTTGATTTCGTTTTGAATACAATGTACGTTGGTAAGTACTTACTTACCTATATCTATACCGTGTTGGTCAGGTTTGGAACTAGTGTATCCATACCTGGTATTCTCGTAATCAAGGAGAATCCCTAATTATGAACTGGACCAATTGCGAACTAGACCAATTGCGAATTAGACAATTTGCGAATTTGACAGTTGGACATTTTGCAAATTGGACATAATGCGCTTAAAGGGTATTAAGCCTTAAATTGGCTGCTTAGAACCTAAAAACTAGGTTTGTTACAATACATCATTGGAAGACCTGAGCGTCACCATTGTATGGTGCCATTCAGCTTGATGGCTTTATCAAATTGTTCTTCACGTAAAAGTTTGTGGAAATGTTTGGATGTTTAGATGTTTGTGTCTTAAAAGTGTAGTTTAATCACGCGCCAACGGCTAAATAGAACGGACTGCAATTTGGTACAGGGATAGATTCGCCTGGAATAACACAATACCAGGAAGCCCCTGTGGCGTGGCGGTAGTGAACGCGACTGCTACACAGGAGGCGCGGGTTCAATCCCCGCTCAGTGCCAATATTTGTATGCATGAGTATTATTGTAGATAAGTATTATTTGCACTGGTCTGGTCGTGTCTCGGAGAGCGCGTTAAGTCGTCCGTTGCCATACGAATTTCTATGGCAGTCGTTACGGGTAGTTAGAGCCCTCAAAAGTCCGACTAGCCTAATTCCAGAACTTTTATATCGCCCATTTAGTTGTGGAAGTTCGTGACAGTCGCTTCACAGCAAATATCGAAGTTCAGCCGCATTTTGGTTAGACTAAAAAGCCGACCACAACTAAGTTGGGAATAGGCTCAGAGAATGATGACCAGGAACAGATTCCCAGAGGTTGTGGGAATGGAAGCAGCTACGCGGTAGAAGCCGTGGGTAACAGCTAGTTGATTCATAAATCCTAACCCCCCTTTCAAAAGAAGACACTTACATGATTCTTAACATGAGGAAATGGACCACAGTATTTGATTATATCAGTATATGGATATTAGGTATTAAAAGTAAATAAATAATTGTATTAAGCACTAAATGACAATGCAAATAATCATTATTCATTATTCTACGTAATCCTTTCCACGCAACCAAAACCTGAGTTTAGTGATCAACTTAGCGGTATTTAATGAATTGAAAAACTATATTATTCATCAGTTTTGTAGCTATATTCTGAGAAAACTAACTGAACACAGACTTCATTGGAATAGGCATGTACACGCGAAATCAAGTTACAAGGTTCTTTTAAAAACATTATTAAGTATTCGCAACTTAAGTACGTTAATAATTTAGAATGGCCTAATATGAAGCTTCTAAGTTCTCACTATCTGTCATAAAAAAATGGCAGCTGAAAATATTGAAAGTGGAGAAGATAAAAATGAAAAGAGAACGCCAAAATGGTACATTAGTTACTTTATCAAAGTAGATTACTATTTTAGTCTTTTTTTTAGGTTGTAATGGTCAATTATAAATTCACTATTACATCTATCAGAATATTTACCAAGTTTTCTTTTTGTAACCGATATTTCGGCGCTGTCATAAGCGCCATGACCATGGTGAACCGCCGATCGCGTGTGATCCTCTGTGGCCGGACCACAGTTTAGTACTCAGATGCTATAATTCGAAATAATACCTACCTAAAGTCTACTTTCATCGGAATATATGTATATATTTAGTACCTCAAGAGATTTCTTTTTAATTAACAATTTATGTGGTCCGGCCGCAAAGCAGTGCTCTCTGGCCGCGCCACCTCAAATTAAATAGAATATAATGAACTATTAATAAATCAATATTCCGAAAAAAAACTACCTAAATAGTACCTTGCATACGACAAATATGGTCCAATAAACCCCTTTAGTTAAGAAGTTATTGGTCGTAGGGTGTGGTCCGGCTGGAAGGTACACTCTGCAGCAAGTCAATTATACAATATTTAATATTAACTATCCATAAATCAATTTATATAATGGTACCTTTTCTCTACTCTTCGTTGATACTGTGTTCTCTCAAGAAACTATTCATTTTGATTGAATTAATATTTAAAGAATGTGGCGCGGCCAGGGAGGATTACTTTCAGCAAATGTAACGAAATATGCTATATTTCTTTAGGTCTACGAAAACTGCATAATTAGTACTTTATAAAAAGATCTGGACTTCATCTATAAACTTTTATTTTTATTACCAACAACGATTTCGAAAAAGGTGCACTTTATGTTTTTGTCTATCTAAGAATAGAAAAATTTGACGAAGTACCGGTATAACGGGGTGAATAGGGATCCAAGGGTGAATAGGGACAAAATGGTCAATGGAATATTTTACGTAATTTCTTTTACTAGATCTCAAATAAGCCTCTTATCGGATATTTGATGATTCTGTTATTACAATGAACTAGTCCAAAATTACGGTTGAAAGAAAATAACTACAGAATTTAGGTGACCATTTTATCCCTATCCACCCTTCGATCCCTATTCACCCCATTTTAGGTACTGAAAATTTTGGTTTAAAATAAACAATTAGTATACGAGAAACAAATGTATTTGCATTAATCAAATATTAGCAATTGTTGATACAAGTTAATTATTGTAAAAGACGGAAAAGTGTGTTAATAACAAACTAAAGTATCTATATCTAATCGGTTTCGAATTTTAGCAGCGTTTAAACTAAAAATGACAATGAAAAAATGAGTTACAAAAATGCTTATTAAAAATATACTCAATCAGTACCTATTACAAATAAAGGAGTTTTGAAGTTATTTTCTAACTTTAAAATGCAAGGCCTTAATTAAAAATAAATGTTGAGATAGAAATAAGTTATAATTTACATTTTTGCGTATAAAATACAATGAAGATTCATTTGCTGGTTTTTGGTCCTTGTAACTTTGGTACTTAAATCATCGTAAGTTTCCCAAGTATCATCCAAACGCTTACAGTGAGCGACGTAATGGCGAATATTTGGTAAATACTCTATCACTGAGAACAGGGTAAATAATTTTCCTTAAAAACAACCAATAACTTAAGTGAAGTGAAAAGTAATTAATGTGTGCCACACAAGAGCAAAATTATTTGCATCTCGTGCATTTGAATCCCTCACTACGCGCGGGATTCTACATTAGAATCACTCGCTACGCTCGTGATTCAATCCTAGAATCCCTCGCTTGCTCAGGATTCAAAATCAGCACTCGCAGCAAATAACAGTTTTGCTCACTTGTTGCACAAATAACTATTATTCTTAGATAGACAAAAACATAAAGTGCACCTTTTTCGAAATCGTTGTTGGTAATAAAAATAAAAGTTTATAGATGAAGTCCAGATCTTTTTATAAAGTACTAATTATGCAGTTTTCGTAGACCTAAAGAAATATAGCATATTTCGTTACATTTGCTGAAAGTAATCCTCCCTGGCCGCGCCACATTCTTTAAATATTAATTCAATCAAAATGAATAGTTTCTTGAGAGAACACAGTATCAACGAAGAGTAGAGAAAAGGTACCATTATATAAATTGATTTATGGATAGTTAATATTAAATATTGTATAATTGACTTGCTGCAGAGTGTACCTTCCAGCCGGATCACACCCTACGACCAATAACTTCTTAACTAAAGGGGTTTATTGGACCATATTTGTCGTATGCAAGGTACTATTTAGGTAGTTTTTTTTCGGAATATTGATTTATTAATAGTTCATTATATTCTATTTAATTTGAGGTGGCGCGGCCAGAGAGCACTGCTTTGCGGCCGGACCACATAAATTGTTAATTAAAAAGAAATCTCTTGAGGTACTAAATATATACATATATTCCGATGAAAGTAGACTTTAGGTAGGTATTATTTCGAATTATAGCATCTGAGTACTAAACTGTGGTCCGGCCACAGAGGATCACACGCCGATCGCCGACGTATTTCTTATAAAAAAAGAACAATCATAGTAAATATCCCGACAAAGGTAATAGTGAATTTATTTTAATATTGTACGCTATCGGATTCTATAGGTAGCTAATAGTAGCCTTGACTCTGGATTACAACTTACAACTTTCTAGAATTCGGTTGGATGAAGACTTAAAATCATTTAATATGCCCACACAGCACAGACAGACTGACAATGAAGTAGTGATCATGTAAGGGTTCCATCCAAACTTAAAAAAATGGGACCCTACTGTCACCACCAAAGTAATATTATTTCCATCATCATTCCCTGAACCTTTTTCCCAACTCAGTTGGGGTCTGCTTTCCAGTCTAACTGTGATGCGGCTGAATTTCGATATTTTCCGTGAAGCGACTGCCATCTGACCTCCACAACCAATGGTCTAATGACCAATGGCGATATCGAAGTTCCAAGTTAGGCTGGTTGGACTTTTGAGGGCTCCAACTACCCGTAACGACTGCCATAGATGTTTGTATGGCAACCGGGACAAAATTAAAGTAATATTATTTCCATCTTACTTTAATTTCACAGTGTAATTCGGACTCATAACGCTGTCGTCCATCGATGTGTCTGTACTGTATCAATAACTAGTGTAAATTGTAACAAATGAAACAAATAAATAATGTATCTATTACAATAAGAGATACTATTTGATTCATTGCAGACAATGAATCAAATAGTATCAGTTTGTTTATAGAAGTTTATAAAATACAGGTAATGACATTCATTCGAGAATGAAAAAATATTCTTTCTTTTAAGTGGTTGAGGTAGAGCCCCTGATGGTGTCAATTTGGCCATAAAGAGTAATTTGTTCATAATGTTTTTCATTAAATAGATATAATAGTATCATGGGATAAAGGACAAACTTTGTTTTTCCCTATGGTGAGCAATGGTTAGACCAGGGGTTAGACTACCCCACGGGACTTTTACCCATTGATTCGGTAAAACCCAACATAAACCTTTCATTACCTGTTCAATTAAAATCCAGTTTTCTGGCCAAAACTTTCCTTGTATTTAAAGGATAATCATGTTCCAAAATTAAACATATTATGCCAAATCAACCAAAACCTTATCACGTTTTGAAAAAAAAAAATTACTACGCAATATTTTTTTTTGATTATTTGGTATTTTAACTAGCCTCTATTATAGTTACAACCGGTGTGTGATTGAAATTATACCTTTGAAAACGTACCATTTGATCATTAATTAATCATAGGTCTGTAAATATTACGTCATGATTGAGGAAACCAGGAAGAATATTAAAAAAATATTATACGATATTAAGTATGGTGAAATAACGGTGACTCATACATTTAATGTTCCGTGATGCGTAAATTAGGGTTTTCAGAAGTCACATTATTTCCTTGATCTATGACCTAGACATAGACCTACATTATCACTACAATAGTATAAAACAAAGTCGCGATATCTGTCCCTATATCCCTATGTCCCTTTGTATGCTTAATCTTTAAAACTACGTAACGGATTTTGATGTGGTTTTTTTAATAGATAGAGTGATTGAAGAGGAAGTTTTATCTGTGTATAACATCATGCTACAATCAACTGGTGAGGAGCAGAAGTGTAATATGTTGCAAAAACGCGGTGAGGAAAACGAAGAGAAAAAAAATTTAACTACACGGCACTAGGCCCGTCACTCTACACAAAGTGTAGAGTTTTGGCGGAAACGTCAGTGGTATCGCTTAGTAAAGACTGACAAAAATTTGTAAAATGAGAATAAAAATATAAATATATAACATTTTTAATGAAGTTTGAACCTTTGTGACTCGAAATATTTTATTTCACATATTTATTTACAAAATCACAGCAGTAATTCATTGATAGCAAATTGAAAACGGTTTGCATCGACGCGATTGCATTAACAGAATATCACTTTGCGTAGGGATATAAAAAGATCTTAGTACTTTCTCAGATACTAGACATCTAGGATTAGTTATAACATAACATAAACTCACGCATATATCCCCGAAGTGATAGGCAGAGGTGCTAGCACCCACATTTCGCCAGTTATGTTTAGGTCCCAATGTAATAGGTGGCGAGTCATAAACCAGCGATAAATACACACATAATTTCGAAAAGCATCGAAAAGTAATTGGTGTGTGCCATGGTAGAACCTGGGATCGAACCCGAGACCTCGTCTCAGCAGTCCGTCACCCAAACCACTAGGCTACCGTTAGTATGTCCTAAAATAAAGGTGCTTTCTAATAAATTCGTAAGCAGTTAGCCTTTCGCCGGTACCCGTTTACGCTTCAATGATCTTTCACGATATAACCTTGACCTCAGCCGGTTGCAGCGCATCATTCACCAGCTATACTATAAAGCTTATAATCGGCGTAAAACACAGGGTTGTCATGAACATATTTTATTATACCACCCAGGTGGAAAAGGTGCATTTATTTAAGGACATGCACATTCCTAAATATTTGATATCTGAGTGAGAAGACATTTAGATTTTATAACCTTCAGTGTCGAAACGTGGACACTGAGATTGGCGTTATTCCGCGGAATTGTCAATAGCAGCTTAGCCATGCCATGCCGCCAATTTTGTATTTTGGAGAAGTTGATAAAATACTAGCAAACCCGGCGAACTCCGTATCGCCACCAGACCAGATGTGAAAAATGATTAACCTGCTTTTCTTTTGAAAATTTGCCTGAATTTCCTTTGCTAAATCCTCACGGAGTCCGAGACCTTTCCAACGAATGCAAAACCGTGGAAATCGGTTTGTGCGTTCTGGAGTTATAGCGTCAGGAAGGAAAACCCGACTTATTTTTATATAGTAGATAAGCTTGGTGTATAATTAAAGTTTCATTTAATTGCTTTATTATATATTAAGCAATAACATGATAAGTAACTACTTCCCAAGTAGAACCAACCCTTTTAAAGCAGACAAAAGTAGCTATATATCGAATGAGTCATGTAAACTGTTGTCTATAAGTGGTCGACCATCCAATATTTAATTACGCATTATAGTAAGCGATTCCGTGAATTCGAACTATCAACATCTGCGGTATAAATCAGGTGTTATCCGAATAATAATTTCGCCGCTACCTTGACCTGTTCTGAATAGGTTGCGTACTTTAGTGCTGACATCCTCTTACTGATACTTACTTAATAGAAACCTGAACAATTTAGTGGTAATTGATCTCCGTAACTGCAAGTAAAGTTCTGGGGACACCAGATATTTGGTTACGGAAGTAGACAAAATGACATTCTGTAGATGTTCTAGGGTGGAGACTGCGAGAAGGTAAGCCCAAGGTAGGACGCCCTGCAGCCAGATGGACTAACAACCTAAAAAAGGTGGCTGGCGTGGACTGGATACGGAAGGCTGAGGATCGGGAGCAATGGAGAATATTGGATGAGGCCTGTGTCCAGCAGTGGAGTGCGACAGATTTATCGAAGTATTTAAGGTCTTCCCAGCTCACAAGTTTTGTAAAGACGAGCGGGCGTAGGGTACTAATTTTGGGTGACGAGTACATTATTTTGTGCCAGTTTCTATACCAGTGATAAAAATCAAACTATTTAAACGCGTAGTCCTATTTAGTAAATATAAACTGAAAGATATAAGTACAATATTCAAATATGGTGGGTACCCACAGGAGGTCGGTAATTTTTTGTTTCGTTATCGTATTACGACATGCTTGATTAGCGATAATACATAAAACATATTGTACAAGAGGTCAATGATCCTTCGTACATTTTAACATAGAAATGTCATTTGTCTTATTTATATCGTCATCAAAATATAAAAACAGCAAAGGAATATATTTGATTGATTTTTGACACGAAATATATAATCAAGAAGTGCTCGAAAATATCGTTAATATGGAAACTAGTGTTGCTAATTATGACAAATTACGTCACACAAAAATTCATAGTTTTTACAGAAGTAAATGTTTGTAGCAACAAAAAAAAACATACAAACATTGCGAGTGTGTTGCCCCTTTTACAGTTAAACGGCAAACTAACCCGCCAGCAAAAAAAACAATAATTATTAGACTGATCAACCTTTAAAACCAAAAGTTTACCATAACCTATGGTTGGTTGTTTGGTATCCTAAACTACATACTGAATAGTCGCGCTTCGCGCTTACCACCAGACTTTTTTAATTTTTATCGTGCGTAAAATCCCTACGGATACCTAACCCACGCCAGAGCCCGTTGAGAAAGTTATGTTGGACTCGAACCGACTGAAACGCACGTCTACTTTAGGTTTATAGTTGTCGGAGGTGAGATAGTAGCCAACATTCCATTGTACCCCGGCAGCCCCTTCCTTTGGAGATGCCCCCCTTCGGTTTGGGGCCACAGTGTCCATGGACTCTGACACCGCAGTGTTGCCCCAGGGTATGAGGAGACGCACTTTGCGCCGCCACCGTGGACTGCTTTTGCTAGAGTGACAGGTGGCTGCACCCGTCACTCCCAGGCGTTTACCATGAAAGACCCAAAAACACCACTTGCGCATCTTGAGTACATTATTTTCAATTTTACCGATCAATATAATAGTCGCCACACAAAATGCTTGCGCAATTTTAGGCTTGTACAAATATATTGTAACGTGTATGCAAATTTCACTTAACTTTGCACAAGTATGTTTCATCTGCAGTTATACTTGAACGTATATGACTACCATAACAGATGCCATCCTTGAGACGTGACACGAGTTAAAACAAAAGTTTGTTTAAAAAAACAATAAAGCCTTCAGCGATGAACAAAGAATGCAGCGAAAGTAAACGACATGAAGTTGCAACAACAAAAAAATTAATTGTTATAATGTTAAAGAATGCAATGTCTTCGGGGTTTACCTAAGAGACAGTAGCAATATTATATTTAACTGATAATTGAAAAAAAGATAATTATTCTCATAAATTATAATTACTAAAGAGGTAATACATCTCAAAAGTGATTACTGATTCCATAGTATTTAACTACGGTAATCTACTTATAAATTTGCTCATTACGCATCGTGACGAATAGTAGGGTTTCTCTTAATGTGGTTTTTTGATAAGACTGTAATTGGCAACTAAATTCTAGCTGGTTTTTTAACTTCCCATCCCAAGTGTAAAGCTTACACCAACACCTCATCTGGTGTAGCAGGCTTCCTTACCGATACACCTACCTCGTCAGCTGGTAAATCGGTTTCCATAAAGGTAAGCTGGACACCAAAGATCTTAAAGGAGCCCCCCTTACACAAAATCATAAAATTAACTACCATATTTTCTTTTGCTGCAAAAAATTTCAGATATAAAGACGTTTAATGACAACTCTTTATGTTATAAAAAGTTCATATTTTTGTCAAGGTATACTCATGCATCTATTTATATGACGAGACAAAGAAATCGATGGTGTAGGTATATAATATACGTGCAGGAATATAATTTTTATTATACAAAACAAGTTGATTAAGTACGCATGCATTAAATGAGTTAAACGTTTATATTGCGTTTTACACTCACCGCCCGCCGCCGATGTAGTTCCTTCAACATAAAACATCAAGCTCATCGAGCTACTGTTTTCAATATTGCGGTATTTTAGCATTGGCTACCCGGATAATAAAGATGCTCAAACTTTTGTCAACATTATCCACCTTATCTTAATCCCGCATCCTAGACATTCACTTCGGTATCCGGGGGTCTACTTTCTCCAGTCCTAACTACAAAGCGTCTGAACTTTGATATTTTCCATGAAACTACTACTGATTGACAACACTCATTGGCGATATCGAAGTTTTGCAATAAGATCAGTCAATGTACTTTTTAGCGTTCTTACTCCGTAACGTCTGCCATAGATGTGTGTGTGTGACTCTGAGGTACACAAAATCTTTTGTAGTTGAAATAAAACTAATTGTAATCATATATAGTATATACTAGTTGTTGTCCGCGACTACGCTTGCGTGAACTTTAGATCATATTTCCGGTGCTACATACATTAAAACCTTCCTTAGATTTGAAGGAATATAAAAATAATTACTCGGACTGGTGCAGTCGTCTTCGAGTTATGCTCCTAGCAACATATTTTGCAATTCACTTTTATGGCCGTGTTGGTTACCGGGACAGTAGAATAGGGCCGGCCCACGTCTTCTCTAGGGTATCTTAGAAGGCGTCAAGAGATAGGACTGCTTTTCATTCAGCAGCTGCAGTAAAGGGCGTTCTTGATAGGAGTAGCCTTTTTTTATCGTGCGATAAATCCCCACCGATACCCCCTACCGGAGCCGGTTAGGTAGGTTATGTCGGACTCGAACCGACTAAAACGCACGCCATCTTTGAGTCTTCAGTTGCCGGAGGTCAAGTAGGTTGATAGGAGTAGTCTCGCATTCTATTACGTAGTACCAAATAACATAGGTAGTGAATTCATATTCTACTATTACTAGGGACGTATATACACGTACACAGTAATACATGTATATAGTAATATACTTGTAGTAGTGTGGTAAGGCAGGAGGGGCAAAAACCAGAAGCTAATTTTAGAAACACTGTCATTATAATAAGTTCCCTTGCTACTTTCCTTTACTGCAACAAGTCTCGTAAGTCAATCGTTGATTTACGTTTAACACAGGTATTTTAATTAAAAATATATTTTTTATAAGGAAGCGGCAGCTGAAGCGTGTTTATTATGACTTCATAACAATTAATTTAATAGGGATGTTGACTACAATAATATTATGAACTATAGAAGTGAAATATTCTTACAACAAATAGTTTTAAAGATATTTGAAAATTAATTATTTCAAGCCCGAAAACGCTCTATACAGAATCAATATATGCAGTTCCACGTATTAGGGGGTAAGCCTATTGCCGTATTCCAGGCACTTATTGTGGACTCCAGACTCCATGCATCTGAGGCTGAGGAACGCGGCGGAATAATATTTGCACTTACAAATATCTGCACTGATCGGATATGAATACGCCACATCCAAATATGGAAACTCTCTACCATTACGCAGGTCATCAAATTAATTTTCCATTTCTCACGTAACATCATAGTATAAAACAAAGTCGCCTTCTCTGTCCCTATATCCCTATTATGTCCCTTTGTATGCTTAAATATTTAAAACTACACAATGGATTTTGATGCGGTTAATAGAATGGTTAAAGAGGACGTTTTATATGTATATAACATCATGCTACGACGGGACTATGTTGCAAAAACGGGGTGACGCAGACGAAGTTGCGCGGGTCAGCTAGTAGGTTTAGTAGGTGTACGAAACAGATTACTTCTAATACATGCGACACATGTGATTCATATCTGCAGGTGGCCACGATACCGCCAAAATTTATTGCCTCGCTCACCACCTTCCAAATTCAAATATAAAGTTTTTAACATATCCGTGGCCATGAATTCATTAATTTAGTAGTTTTTTTTTTAAGAAGTCGACTTACTATTTTCCACGAATATAGTCTGTAGAGGTTCTATTGAAATGTTCATAGATTTTGGTGGGAAGTGGTTACCGTGGCACATGGCCTCACATGTGCAGTAGTTGTCAACAGCTCGAGTGTTAGGCCACTTGCCTCAAGCACTTGCACAAAATTAGCCTTGTAAGTACAAGTCAAGCTCTACCTAGGGGTTGAAGGACAGATGGTAGACACTCCCACGAACATCTAAATGAAACAAACAATGTATAGAAGAGCAACAGCATCTGTGGCGTGGTGGTGGTGAACGCGACTACTACGTAGGACGTGCGGGTTCGATTTCCGCTCAGTGCAAATATTTGTATGAATGAATATTATTATTAGCACTGGTCCGGTGGTGCTTCGGAGAGCACACCCGTTTGTTATACGAACATCTACGACAGTCTTTCATCAAAAACCAACAACTGATCTCTCACTGCAGTACTTCCATATCGCCTTAAAAGTCGTGGAGGATAATGAAGGAGGAACGACGTTTAGTATGAAGTTTATTATATTTTGTTCTATAAGACAAAATAAGAATAAGAAAAACAAAAACAAAAGTAAAGCTCTACTCCCTTATGCTAAAAACAATCAGTCCATTGGCTGATTTTAAAACGTGTGATTACTGAACTGACAAAAACTTGGTAAATCTGTATTTCAAAATCTAATTGATAATGACTCATTCTGAAGCTAACTTCGATTTGGATTGGAAAATGTGATGGCTAGACGGTACATGAACTGGTCGCGGGTTCAAGTCCCTTCTAGGCATTCACTTTTTCCAATTAGAATTGATTTGAATAGATAGCAATTTAATGCTTCAAAATTTTATTAAATATAACATATTATACATCAGAAGAATACAAGTTCGTACCAATGTTCAGGGTATGTTGCGTTGCTGGTAATTGCACTAAAACTGACTCTATATCTATAAACTAAAATAATGAATCGCTGAAATGTAAGCACATAACTTGCAAAAAGCTGCACCAAATTGGATTTAAATGAGGTTATTATTATTATTATGAGGTTATAAAATACCATAAACTCCAGGATTATTTGGATCATGAACAAGCCTAGAAATGAGCTGTTCCCTGTTTGTAAATAGACCGAAAAAAAGATAAGCCCGCTGAGTTTCTTGCCGGAGTTTTCTCAGGCCGCGTATCGAACCGGTGGACCATTTGCTCATTAACTTATACGACATTCTTGATATTGACGTTTTGTAAGTTCCGTTTAGTGATCTATACAGTATAAATGATTTTTTAATTTGAATTTGAATAAAAGATTGCTCCAGTCCACCACACGGAATACCGAAGGTTTTTCTAATTCAAATTTATGTTTTGTTTCTAATTCAGGATAACAATTTGCACTGAAATATTCGTGAACAAAGCCTATCTACGGTAATCTATTACTATCGAGATTTTTCATACATCGATGCTTTCAAAATAAAACAAAACATAGTACGTATAAAAACATCAGTGTATGTGAAATGAAGGTCAAATGTCGCGAAGATGAGTCTCGGGGCAGGTTTTGCGGGGTGGGGGGGACCGTGACGTCATAGGAGGCTGCGACGCTATATAGGAGATGCGCCGGCGCTTACTACGTCTGTTTTGAATCATTGTGAATAGTTATAGTGTAGGGCAACGACAATCGACAACTGAAAATGCTACGTTTTGTTATATTAGCTGTTGCGGTAAGTTATTTATTATAAACTAGTTATCATTTTACTTAGTGATCATAAAATTCATTGATTGAAAAAGAAATTTATTGTTTGAATGAACTAAAATTTATTGTCAATTTTTATTGAGAATGAAATGTACAACATAAAAAAAACTTTAAACATTCGAATTGAGAGCTTAAAAAATAAAATGATATAAACAATTGCAGTTATTGACTCTATCCTAATAAATTTATTTGATTTAGTAAGTGTTATATATTTTTATACTTATTTTCGCATCCGAAACTCCGGCAAAAGTAAGCTTCATAATTAATCGCGATTAGTACCGAACTTTTTATAAAAGTATGAAAAGTATGAGCTTACACCGCAATAGTTTTTAAACATTAATATTTTCATATTTTTCAATTCTATTAAGTACAGTTGTTCATGTCACCAATAAAATATTTGAAATCTTGAGTAGGTATACCTATGCTTTCAGAACTATAGTTTAAAAAGACCAATTTACATAGTAGGAACCTAGTCAAAAAAAAGAAAGCTACTTAATAAAAAATATTGTATTTCTTTGTGGGGAAAACAACTGTGAAGAATATGTTATTTATATAAAAAAAAATCAGGGTTTCATAATTTTACAAATATGTAATGATTCTTTAATCGAATGTATTTGAAAAAACAATTGTAACTAAACCATAAACATGATATAAATATGATGATATGAAAATAAACCGTACAAAAGATTTCACGTGGGTGTTTTAGCCGCCAAACAGTCTATAATACATAATTAAAATACATTTATAGTCTAGCAACACTCGGAAGACGTTCTTATATATAATCGGTGATTTATTGACAATGATTATAATAAGTCATGCTAACATCAGACATGTTTTGTTCACTATAATGTACAAATAGATACACGTGGTATACACGTGATTTTGAATGTATTGTGATTGACCACGAGTGATTTGGTTGAAGGATGAATTTTTGATTTCGTATAATTATAATATATCGAATTAGTATCCATAGGTAGTGTAGTGTTTGTATCTATGGAATAGATATATACACTGTCTCACGTACACCAATAGTGGGGTTAGCTGTCATTGGGAAGTTGACCATTGACAGAGCGGGGTGACGAAAGGAATCCGTTGGTATCCGTGCCTACAGAGAAATACACCTGCGCTATTAAGTGTAGTAGTGAGCCAGTGCTTTAATTATATTACTAGAACGGAGTATTCTACAGGTAGGAACAATTGTTCGTAAGGTTATCAATTATATGTCAACGGTTTAAAATACCAGTAAGTTACATACGTATACCTATTTGTATATACATAAAAAAGGTGACAGGAACCGAATGGATGCGTAGGGGAGCAGTGGCGGACATTGGAAGAGGCCTATGTCCAGCAATGGACTGAGATAGGCAAATTGATTGATACATACATACGCTCACCCCTATTTCCCTCCGGGGAAGAGACAACAGCCCAATAAGTTACGAGTTCAATAAACAGTACCGCATAACGGGGTGAATAGGGGATTCAGTAGTGAATAGGGATAAAATAGTCAGCTAAATTATGTATTATATTTTCTTTCAAGCGTAATTTTGGACTAGTGAATTGTAATAACATCATCAAATATCTTGTAAAAGAAATTATTTAAAATATTCCATTAACCATTTAATCCCTATTCACCCTTGGAACTCTATTCACCCCGTTATACCAGTATGTTCGATCAACAATTCGTTTCCTCAACAATGCAATTAGGTACATCAATAGTTTACGAGATCAACATTCATTTGGTAAACGACTTAAAATTCAATATATTGACATAATATTTTAACCTTACGAAGTTACCTTATAAAGAAACATGATAATTTTTCATTTAAAAATGGCGGATATGATGTCAACTGTGCTTCCTAAATCCGGAACAGGACATCTATTCTACCAATCAAACTACTGAGTTATCAAAAAAATTTTGCAGCTAAATAAATTTGAATATTTTTTTTTACCCGATTCCTTCCTTTGCCTTATAAATCGCAAGGAAATTAATTACGTGCTTAGCCGCACAAGCACTACCAATTAACGTGCTGGAGAGTATCAGACGGTCTTTGTAGTCTTATTGGTTTAAACATCATCATACAATGTGTTATTAATAACACCGTGTTGACCATCGTATATTGACCATAACAGTCTAAATAATGTACCAGTTTTATTTGTATCTGTACCAAACGACCTCCCGAGATGAATCATGGAAATTGTCACTTTTATATAAATAACCAGGTGGTAATAACAGCGACCTCTCAATTCAGATTCACGGTTGTAAACATTATTTTAGTATTTCCGAATATTCAATAAATATTTGCAACTATAACCTCTTCAGTTAGTTCCGTTATCTGTTTGAATAAATCTACTCAATGGATTTCAATGCAGTTGTTCGGTAATAGATATTAGTGATAGAAGAGGAAAGTTATACATATTATAATAGGTCTTTACTCATACTTTGATTCATGAGTTCGTTATTCCTGTAATTTAATAGCTATTTCCATTATTTATATTTTGATTTCAAGATTTCACAACTTTATTAAATTTTGTTTTTATTGGCCGCTTGATAAATTAAATTCTATCTTCAAAAATCTAAATGCTATCCATTTTGATGATAAACTTTGCGGGTCAGCTAGTAGGTAGGTATGTATATAAAATCATGCTACAACAAACTGGTGCGGAGCAGAAGTGAAAAATGTTGCAAAAACGGGGTGACGCAGACGAAGTTGCGCGGGTCAGCTAGTATTATATGTATAAATCAGGGGCTCTACCACTACCTTTTAATATGTATACACATAATATATGACTACTATTCTGCCTTTAGTCCGTTATAAAACTGGCGTACAGACAAGGAATTTGATTCGCGTACCGTTCCGATGATTTTTTGCTCGAACTATGAAAATATCATAAGGGTTATATTCGTTTAATTATGGTAAAATAGATTTGCATAATTAAAATGACACATGTTCGGTTGACAGGTCTGCAAACTTCGACCTTAGATAAAGTAAGTTTAGATTAATTTCACTATGTCAAACTGAAGACAGTTTGACATAGTGAAATTAAATCTGAATACTAACCTATTTTTAGTTTCGTATTTAAAATATGAAAAAAATCTTCGGCCATGTCAAATTAGTGACACAGTCAAACGTCAACTAAAACATTGAACGTGTTTGATAAAAACGTAAAATTTTAAAATGCGGAAGGAAGAAGTCAATTAATTACATTGCATGAGTAGGGCCGCGGCGTTTGCGACATAGCTCGGTTATTAAATATATCGAGAACAACACTGTAAGGCTATGGATTAGGTACTCGATTTGGAGAAGAAGAAGAATCACCTGATTTATACCCAATAGAAAATAATTGGAGAATTATGGTGCAAATGTGGCAAAATGGTCAAGAAAGGACGAAACAAGCTTTAGTGGAATGTTGTAACGTTTTGTGGGAATCGTTGCGTGGTTCAAACATTTGTGTAGTCGGATAGTAGACTCAATGCCGGACCAAGCTGTGTCTGACAGTGGAGGTGGTTATTATTAAGTATTAAAAGTATTAAGAATACAATTTCTGATGTTTATTATTAAGTATTAAAAGTATTAAAATACAATTTCTGATGTTTATTTTATAACGTAGCATTTAGTTTTCAATGGCGAGAGAACTAGTCGACGTTAAAACTTTAACGTCCACAGCTAATATTTTGAAGTCACCTATACTATGACAACCACGAAGTTATAGATGACAACAGCCAATTATGTTCGCCCCAGCCATAAAAACTCATTATACTTGTAAAATATAAAATAACTCTATGGTCACGGTCAATCTTAAAGAATTTGGAAAAATTACCTTGTCAAGTCAACCCTTTATCGTTTGTCAAATCAGTATTCTCGAATGATGTCAAATAGTGAGCTCGGAAAAGCTCGGTTTGGCTCGGTTTAGTATCATCGTAGTATCTCTTTCTAGACTGTGTCGGTAAACAAAAGCGTCGTCGAGGAAAGATAATCCTTAATATTATAGATTGTCATCGGCAATTTAGACTTAGAACGGTACGCGAATCAAATTCCTTGACTGTATATACTATGGAAGTAAAGTAAGATTATTATAAAATAACTTTCAAGAGGTGTCAGTAAGGCCCCTGTTCTCTATTCTGGCGACTGACCTGTGGATTGCGCATACGCATCACATAAGCCTCAGGGCACCCGCGGTCTGTTATTATACACTTCCATGCCGATCATTGTGCGCTCTTGCATGATAAAGAGATCGAAGTCGGATAACATTCTTTTATGATCTTTATCGGAAACGCATATTTGTATGAGTGTTAGGAAAGTACATACTTTCCTATGTTATATGAAAGCCCTTCCTTCACGCCTATTTCCCTCCGGGGTGAGAGGTGAATTGATACCTACATTTCACCAATCAATTTGTATTTGGGTCCTTGTAATAAGGGGTGCGTCTATTGACGTATTTTAGGGACTATTGTCGACTCGAGCCATACATATATAAATAAATGTGAGGCGAGTTTGGGCTGTATATATTTGTCTGATGTAACAGCACTGTTTCTTAGTCGCTTTGTACGACGCCGCATGGGAAGAGATGGACGAATTCTACTGTGCCGGGAACCACTGGCACGGGAAACACGGCAACTGTGTTGGCTCTATAATGGGGCAAGTAGAAGTTGTATCATAAATAGAGTCTATATGCTACGTAGTATATTTAAAATGAACTTGGCACAAAAAATTTTTTTTTTCTTAAATTTGTTCGTGTAGCTATTCTTTGTAATATAGGGTTTATATATTTGTGTAATTTCTCTAATCATTTATCTATCGTAGGCCATTGCTGGACATAGGCCTATCCCAATGTTGGGAGGCTTTGTCCTATTGTTTCCATGCTGGCCAGACAGGTTTGTACAGGGGTTTATTTCGAGTTTTCCATCTCTCGCAGTGATATCGACTGGGTTTTCCTTTAGTGGCCTCTTACGACACACTTCGGATAAGATGGTGTGATGAGTATTTTATCTCCGCTACCACTAATCTTTTATATTTAGAAAAAATCCTAATTTAATTAGAAACCAGCATAATGTGAAAAGGTTTATGGAAATAGAAGAAACTAAAGGCCTAAGCAAGATCGTTGCTATAAGATTCTAAGTAAGAATTGTTCAAAAAGTTACCCAATTGGAATCATTGTGGTCTTTATCTACTTCGATATGACAGAAGTGTAACTGTATGTATTACTATGGGTTCATAAAAATAAAATTATGGAAAGATTGATTACAAAACTGAAAGATCTCGTCAATGATAGAAACCGCAATCAATTTAAACTATTACCTAATCAATGAATTTCGTTAAATAAAATGTCAGAATCCAGTTTCATTGAACTTGAATCTTGAATACAATATTCTTATCGCTCATATGACCTTCTAAGCCGTTGAGATCTACACCGTAAAACGCTCCACCAATTTTCGACACCAGCGTCGTGTTAATTTATCCGAAATAAATATTCATAAGCAAATAATATCGTTTACGTACCTGGTGATTTTTTTGTTCGATAAATACAAAAAATAAAACGGGTTCACAATAAATTTTCACAAAACAATGACATTTTTGTTGTAAAAAGTGACATGACAGAACTTGTGTCATTAGAAATGTTGAAAAGAGGCTGAGTGATAGAGCAAGAAGTTTAAGATCAAATGAGATTTATTGCAAAGTACGGATTATAAAATCTAATGGAAGAAAAATTAAATCTAGGGGAAGAACCGTGGAGTATTTTCCCCTATAGTAAATCAGAGACTAATGACGCTGTACAGCTTGCACTAGAATTCTGTGCAGAGCCTGTAGACAAAATGGCATTCTATAGGTGGAATTGTTTTAAAGGAAAGGAAAAGGAAAACGAATCCTGTGAATGCATAATAAAAAGGGCAAGTGTAGTTAAAATAGAAACTTTATTTCAAATTAACAAAACTCACTCAAATTTCATTTAGTTAGGTAATCACTTTAATGAGTATGTTAATCCAATGCATTACTAAGCTATTCCACTGGCGTTTTCACGAACAGAATGCCACTATGTCTTGAGGCCCTGATATACATACTTTATCCTTATAGCGTTTTTCTAGCTGCGTCTAAAGCACGCAACGTGATTGAGCACAAAATGTAATAAAAATCTAATTTTCGGGGTTTTGAACATACATACATAACATTAACTTACGTCTTTATCCCCAAATGGTAACGCAGAGGTGCTAGCACTCACATTTCACCAGTTTATGTTTAGGTCCCAATGTAATAGGTGGCGAGCATATTGCCATTAACCGGGCACTTATAAACCTGCGATAAATACACACATAACTTCAAAAAGCATCGAAAAGTCATTGGTGCGTGCCGTGGTAAACCTGGGATCGAACTCGAAACCTTGTCTCAGCAGTCCTTTACCCATACCACTAGGCTACCGCGGTTATTAGGATTTTGAACTTCGATATATTGAAATTTGGTATTTCTATACGTCGAATGTCTCTACAACTTCATACCTATTCCAATCAGTAATTCCTTTTTTTTTAAGTTTTATCTATTAAAAATGGAAACACCTAGAGTCGTGGTCTCTTGCAAACGTAAAACACATGGTCGTTACATCCTAAATTATTATTTTCCTTACAAAACACGTTTTTTATTACGAGTCCTATAACATGTTTGCAAGTTTTTGTCGTGAGGCAAGAAAAAAGTGACTTTGAAGCGCGCTAACGAACTTATTGAGGCAGAAAGATGAGCCTTACTGAAATTGTTATTGTAAGTAAGCATTACATGTTTATCTAGGAGGGGTAGACCAAAAACGTTCCAGCATCGTGGACGATAATATCCATGCCATTACTCTCACTTCCAGGGGTGTCTAAGACTGTCCAAAATAGAGAAGAAAACTCGGAAAGCTGACCACTACAGACCACGGACTCTGAGGTGAAAGCTTTGAACCGGGACTCATGTGATAATAATGACGATATTATTTGTCAAAAATCTCATTTATTTTACAAGATAATGTGCGTCTATTAGCAAGATCGTATTGTTATATTGGGAATTATTTTATATTTCTTTTAGTGACTGTCGGTTTGGAAAATTAGTAATGTTTTTGCATATACGAGTATGTTCAAACTGAAGAAAAATTCTAACTGTACTAGGTTCAGATGTTATTATTCGATGAATTCCATGAGGATGTTATGTAAGGCGACTTAGAGGATAGAGCCAGAGGCGGATTAAATGTTGAAAGGGCCGTAGGCATACATCTGATCGGCTCCGTCAGTTTCTTCTCGAGTATTACTTGCTAGCAGAAAGAGGTGGTGGCAGTCAACGAGCTAGCGTTGAGCAAGAGGACTTCTTCTCCGAAGCTTCTACATGACTTGCTACCTCTTTTACCAATTCTGGGCTTGTGCCTCTTTGTAACATGGCGTGTCTTTATTCCTACCTTCCTACATGATCCTAAGCACGTGTCTTCTTTTATGATAATCCACGTCCAGACCCTTGCGGTTTCTTTAGGGAATGTGCTATGCTATATCATTTGTGCTGTGAGTATTAAATATATTTGATGAAATACCTCCTTCTATTGGTGTGGATAGATCCTGAAAAGAGTTCGCAGGGGTGCAACAAAATCCACAGTTTACTAATTATATTTTTTTAGAATATTCTGTTTATATCCTAGGGTCTTTATAAAACATCTTTAGAAAATAATTACATTACAACATTGATTGATGATTTCTAAACAGGTCAAAGTGTTAGAACATAAAAAGTAGATAATGATAGTAATTTAATTATGTATACCATCAATCAATAATCGACAGTTATCTAAAGAACAATATATAACAAAAACCTTTTGTATATGTAGTAAAAATATGTGCGTTGTTTGTTGGCATACCTACTGATCAATCGACGTTCGTTCGATTGATAGATTCGATTAATAATTTATGTACACACAAGAAGAGATATAGAGATACATAAGTGAAAATACAAGGTATTTCATTTAGAAAACTCTTCCAATTGACCTGCGAGAGTAGAGAGTGAGAAGCAGAGAAACACCTTATTTTTGTAGTTCACCAACAGTGTAGATGAAGTTTGTAGTAAAAGTCGAATTACCTTTTATCCTTAAAATTGTTAGACAATGCACTCTCTGCACTTTAACGAATGCTATTTCTGTTCACGGCCGTACGACTTATTAATTAAATAAATTAGTGTTTTATAGCAAGCTCAGGCACCTTGACCGCTGACTGGTTTTTATGTACATTTTCTTAAATACTTAACGTGAATATTTGATTCGTGTTCATTATTTATTGTTATTTACATGGTCATAAACTATTATGTTCGAATCAAATACTAGGAAATTTAACTGAAATTCTCATATTTTTTAACCTGGAACTGTTTATTAGGTTTACAATAAAAAGTATAGGAGGTATTAAATATTGGTTCTGAGTTGTTATCGAAGTAACTTAAATTAATATTGTCTTGGTGTAAATTCAACTATGATTTAGATAGCCGATAAAACTATGTAAGACATAACATAACATAAACTCACGCCTATATCCTCGAAAGGGTAGTCCCACATTTCACTTGTTTATGATCCCAATGTAATAGGTGGCGAGCCTATTGCCATTAACCGGGCACTTATAAACCTACACACATAACTTCTAAAAGCATCGAAAAGTCATTGGTGTGAGCCATGGTAAAACCTGGGATTGAACTCGAGTCTCAGCAGTCCATTACCCATACCACTAGGCTCCGCGGTGCTTGACAGGTGTTATGTAAGATTTAAATAATATTAGTTTTAGGATGGTGGTAGTACTAGTTTGGTCGTTTTCGACTATATCGCTTCGTGAGGACATAGTGATCTTAAGAAAAATGAAGCATCTAACAAGAATCTATTATATTTTTGAAAGGTTGTAATTTTAATAATACCTCAGAAGTCTTTCTAGAAATGAACCCAAGACCAGTCTGGCACGATCATTTTCAAAGTCACGAATACTTAATGACTGGGTCGAAAGCACCCATTAGCCCCAAGGTTCGTCCAAGGCTCACTGGAACAGACAGACAGATGACACTCATGAATATGAATGAGTTTTTTCTTTCATATATTTATAGATTCAACACCTAAGGATGGCATTTATAATAATAAATCGATAGGATGTTTACCTTAGTTGTTTCCTTGTAAAATATACTTGCATAATTATGATGTTTACTCAATTTTCTTTGCACAATATAATTGAATATGAATATTTTTTGAAACCTTAAATATGTATGTAAATCACGATATTTTTTAACATAAAAATTATGAGGTCGGTAATCTAGTTTTAGGAGAAATTGAGAAGGAACTATTTATTGTTTGTGTCTATACATTGTTACTACTAATAATTTGGGTAGTTATTATTAAACCTGTATCAAGTAAATCAATTGAAACTCGTATTTTTGCATAATTGATATTATGAGATAAGTACGAGTATTTGTTTAACTGCAATACTTTTATTTCGGCAAGTACAACACGCTTAACAGCAAACAGGTACTTTTGGGCAAATGACTTCTATTAAAAGTAAGTTTGTTGCAAGTGCATGGAAACTTCCGTAGTCTCCTTAAATAGACGTGACTTTTTGATAATTTTCAATACAAAACAAGGTTAAAATTAAATAGCAGTTAGTCTAGGTACTAAAAACCTATATTAACCCCATAAAATAATATTTAACCCATGCCGAAATACTTCATGGGGTCTTCAAGACGGGCATTAGAAAGTCCCTTCAGATTGGGCAGCACGAATATTAGTAGTGTTGTAGGTACACGACTAGAGTGAACTCTTTCCATCAGATTACTTTTCAAAATAGTCTTAGCCAGTCTAGTTACATTGCCATAATTTTAGCTCTTACCCCTTCGAATTGCATTCGAGGTTTCTATCGGTGTCAAGCGGGACCTTTCTTTTCTACAAATTCATGAGAGCGTTGAAAACGAAACTAAATAATAAACTACCTCATTCCTTTAAATATTCACGTATTCACATATGGGTGTGGCCCGGAACGTATATACACATTCCCGACTGTCAAATCGCTTGGTCTAGAATTACATGTACGTATATTGAATATCAATTAACAGATCACAAGGTCTTATTTGGAAACCGTTGGGTGGGGCCATAAAGCTTGAATATGAAAATTAGTTTAAGTTTATTGAAATATTTTCTTGATTTTTTTCCGAGTGAATTTCACTGAGTTGTCTCAATAATGTAGAGACTTATACAATATCTTTGAAATATATTTAACTATGTTTAAGGGATAAGTAAAAAAGTCGTAATTTAATCACCATTTTTTCTTCTGTTTGGGAATCGCTTTTTAAATTCTTTTGTTTGAACTTTTCATGCAATTAATTAAAAAATTGAATCGAATTTCCCCACCATATTTGTGTTTGCTAATAATTATTATGCGACTAAGAATTTGGTAAAAACATAAGTTATAAATGTATTCATGCTACCCCAAGGAACTAATAATGATTAAACCTTTGTTGTAAATTTATAATTAGACATGGTCAAGTTCATGCCATCACAGTATAAGTAGGTATAACAAGAAGCTTATTTATTATTCAAAATACTTATGTAAAGTCTAGTCAAAGAGCAATAAATTTGAGAGCGTCTGGTCAATAAAACACTTGATTTATTTATTTTATCTGACATTTGAATCGTATAACATTGCATACATTTAACTGTTTCAAATTTTATTTATTTAATTGATTTTGTGTCTAAATAAATCAATTTAAGTACTTTTTAATGTTTTCAACCACTAGGGACGTGTGAAGACGTTGCTTTTTTTCCATGCGAGAAATCATGATTTTTAGCACCTTCTTTGACAGATTTGAAGATTTTGTGTTTTAGTCTTGTAATCGAGCTTGGCACAAATCAGTTTGTTGTATGTTTATCACCTCTTCAATCGATTCGAGCCGTATAATGATACTAATATGACTCACCTAAAAATGTTCGACATACAAGAGAATATTCTAGAACAACTTTTAATAATATGTTTTATAGAACTTGCTGTTTTTCTGGCCCCACAAACTTGCTGCACTACGCGTTCAAGTTCACGGCTCGCGCCATACCAGTCGCGCTCTTGCCTCGGGCACATGATTACTTGCTTTCAACTTGCGTTTCACAACATTTCCTAACAGTACGCTGTTATTTAACTCGTGTATGTGATTTTTTTCGAGAGTTCAATGTCAAGTATCAAAGATTTTACAATGAATGGTAATGTCATGTCTGTTACGTAATTTTCAAGCATGTTATAGGTATTGACTGACACTATGATCATTGACACTATGATCATTGACACTATGATTATATCATTGTATTTTTATCAATCGATGAATTAGTTAATCGTAGTCAGCTTTTCCCAATGCTGGGAGGTTTATCATTGCTGAAATATGATTCTTACCACGTATATATTTGAATTATTACGTGGTAGGATATCGAATCTAGATGTATTGATAGGAATCAACCTATGTGTGCTCAACTATCCGTGTGGCGGAGATCCTCGTCTTCTGGCAGTTGCTTTAATATATTAGACAAAGTTGCGATAACTTGCGCATCACATGTACTTTTTTATTTGTTCTCTGAGTGAGTTCACAAAACTGCACTATATGTAATATGTTACAATATTAGGAACTTCACTATTATAAGGTTCTTCAAGAAGGGCATTAGAAGGTTTCTACAGGGTAGGCAGCACGTGTGTGATGCCTCAGGTGTTGCAAATGTCCATAGGCCACGGTGATCGCTTCCCATCAGGTGGGCCGTGTGCTTGTCTGCCACGTAAGTGGTATAAAAAAAAATAAGGTTAGTCTATATAGATAATTACTATTGGAGTTAAAAATGATAGTGGAGATGAAAAATTAAAAAATAGTAAAAACGGAAAATCTACTATGGATAAGTACGAGTCAATTCTGTGGGTAGCTACTATTGTAAATCGGTTATTATTATAGCTTTTTCGGTTATTATTATTTCATCCTTGGTGTACAATAAAGACATATATTATTATTATTATTATATTATTATTATTATTACTTTTTTTACGAAGTTGTAAGTAATACACTATCTAGTTTTTATGGAAATTTTACGTAATCTTTGATCTGTGGTTTTCGCATTATAAAACTAGGTTTCTTTGATATACTTACTGTCTTGGTTTCACATAAAAATAATTGATTTTAATGCAACGACGATCAACGTTCTTAAATGTATAAATTATACATAATAACGTAATATAAATAAAACCAATGAAATACTAGACAAGAAAAAAAATATGCAATATTATAAAAGGTGTAACCTATTATAAGATGGTGGCGACACAATACATGTGACACGCGACCACAACTGGATGCTACCGCAAAGGTCAGATCGACCGAGGAGCTCGCCAATTCCGTGATAATCAATATTATTGTTGATTTATAATAATCAAGAACAGAATTACAATATAGTAGAGGCATCTATAGCTACCACATAGTGGTTGGGTAATTGAAATAGTTTCAATTATCCAACCACTATGTGTTAAGTTAAGTTAAGTATGTGTTATACCAGGATTTAATTTATGGCTGTTTCAAATTCTGCCAAAACTGTTTAGCCGTTCTAGTCTGATTGCAGCCGGTCTTGGATACCATACGAACATCTATGGCAGTACGTATGTAACGATACAAGTAGTTGGAGCCCTAAAAAAGTTTGACTAGCCTAACTACAGAACTTCGATGTCACCGCTTGGTTGTGGAGACACGGACAGTATGATACTATGACACAAATGACTGGTAAAATGACAAACGACTAATAAAACGTTTAAGCAAATGAATCACTCAGATGAATAGATACAAATTTTAGCATATCTTATTCAATGACTTCCAATGGGCAAGTTACTTTACTGGTGATTTTTTTATTACTGGTGCAATTCATCCTAAGATGTAAGTAATGTAGATTGTAACTAAAACATTACAAAATCATGAACACAAATTAATTAGATATTGTTCTAACTACAATTCCATTCGCCTTCAACAGATAATTTGTCCTGTATATGAATAAAATCTAAAATATTTTTATTGGAAGATATTTACAAAAATGCAGATATAATGTTTATCCGCATTGTAAATAGCAGTGCAGTCAGCCATATCTACTTAATTAAGAGCTTTATCAGGTTATTATTTATCCGTCATATGGCGTGTAGATTTTTATCTTTACGCCTAATGGCTATTAGCTAAATTCCGCTGCTATTAATTGAAGAGTATTTAGGTAAATATACAGCTAATAATATGGTGTTTGTTATTATTAATTCTGTAAGTAGATATACCAATATGGGCCACCATTTTGTTTTTGTAGGTTTTAACACTTATGAGATATAAAAGTAAAAGTGGGCTTTCAGTACACACATACACGTTTTATTGGATAATAACAACAATAATAATAGATTACGTAGAGCTTATTATATTTTATCTTTTCAGTCTCGCTATTTGTTAGAAACTGAATTGATTCCTTCTTGTTAACTCCTGTGAGTAAAGTTTTCGATAAACTTTTCCTGGGCTAGTTTTTCATTTTCTCAAAATGCAGTTTTGATGTATAATTCCTGAATGGCTGAAGTTATAGCAGTGGGAATGCGGGTAAGATTAGTCCCACACAAACTAGAGAAAGAGATGACGAATATCTGATATAGATTCATTGCAGAAAATATAAACGTCATTGTAAATATACAATGATATTTAACTATCTATCTGCTTCATAATCCCAATACCGGATGTCTTTATGAGTTATAAAGTAGCAAACAAACTAATCATACTTATGTTTGTCTTATATCATTTACATATTTATTTGTAAAAAATATAATACACGATGGTAGGTACACAGTGTGGTCGTGAAATTTCAATTTAACAATAACTGCAATATAATCTTTTTGTAATAACATTCTTTATGTTGTATTTTTTTGTTTTATTTATTGACAACGATTGACGTGGAAACCTTTGGTGTTGATATGATCTGAAGCCATATAATCATTGTCATTTATTTTACCATTCTTCTTCAAATCTGTTGGCAATAGCTTCTTTCTTTGGTGAGGGGGGGAACTTGAGGGTCTTGTCAGAAATTAAAATTATTTAATTTATTAAATTTTATGTGAAATACATTCAAAGTACGGAAGTGAATCTCCAAGTTCAACTATTTTAACCAGGAATTTGTCGTTGTTGTCGTTGTTTCCAATTTGTTCGTATAATGACACTATGACACTATGTTCAAGGTTGTACATGGTTTTTTATTAACCATTTGTTTTTGTTTTTGTTAATCATCGCAAATTCATTCAAAATTGTGTTCTTATTAGGAGTCATGAATAAATTACAATTAAATAAACACTTTGTTTATACACTCTTGTAATAAACAAAACATGAATTAATAAATATACATAAAAAAGCTACAAAAAATGTAAAAACGTGCGATAAATAATTGGACGGCCATATTCTTAACAAAAAATATCAAATAACAACAAACATCTTATTGTAAATTGATATACGATGTAAATTAATGTTGCTTGTGATATTTTCAAAGGGAATTGATGAGAATCGAATCTGCCAGTATTTAGTTACATTCTGTTATTAATATTGAAACAAAAAACGAACAGAAATTATAGGTGTCGTTGTATATTACAAAAAATGTAAATTGTTACATACATCTAAAGATTAAACAACCGGATAGGCTGTTTTTATAGTTCGCATAAAAAGGGGGTTTAGTGGCCTATTAAGTCTAGCTAGGTTGCCTTGACATTGGAATTCGGTAATGATTTTAAAGTATTGTGAATTCCTCAAGGGAGTAATATTTTTCAAAAAGTTCATGGAAGCGATGAGTGAGGCATCTATTAGAGAAGAATTTTAAAACATTTCACATCACGGGCTACACATCATTAGAGCTATGATATATGGTGGGTATATCGTACTCGAGTTGACTAAAATCACACGTTATTTGAAGACGGATACCTTAATGTGGAAAAAAAACAAAGATTTCCTTGGCAATTTTGCAACGGGTTGCTATTTTCTCAAAAAGTATGAAAGTATGTTCAAAAATTTTTGAACTTTTTCATGAAGTCATTTATTTTAGGTACTTAATGGTAGGACTGCATGTTAGTACTACTGGGTATAGCTCAAAATATGTTCCATGAATTATTCAAACTAGATGACCTTTTGAATCTTAAATCGTTCGGTCACGATGTTTAGCGGATCCTTCGTAGCAGGTCAGTGGCCTCATCTCTTCTGTCATCGAATTTAGCACACTCGCATCCCCTACTATAGTAAAAACTTATGAACTCTTAGTTCTATTATCAGAAATAATTTACAAACGAATGCAGTTGGAGTATTCCAATACCTTGAAACATTCGGTATGTCTATGATGTTTATTCTCTCACTCACTTAGTGTTTTTCAGAATGCTATAAATTAATACCTGTTAAGTCAGTTACCTTACCTATTAACTAAGACGTAAATACGTTATTTTACATTTCTATTGATTTAAGATTTAAATAAATTTTAGTTTACAAGTTAGCCATGAATCATTTGATAATTTATAAGCTGTAAAACATCATTTCTTGATTTTACATTTTGTTATAATTTAATGTGCAAATATATAGGAAGACTACACTGACGTTAAACTGACAGGTAAATTGGGTAAATTAGATACTTTTATTGCAAATCTAATAGGTAATTATGATATTGTAACATGACTTCAAGGCTCTGTCAATCGTATCAAACCAGTGTAAAACTATAAGTTATTCTTTAGGAAAATATTAAATACACAATAGAGAATGGTACAAAGGGTGTCCAAGGATGATACGGAAAATCGTGTAGAGTTCCTTTTTTGTCTTGAAAATATATTTGGAGAAGGAGGGGAATTTATTACTCACGTTTTAACAATCCTAACGAAAACAATAGCAAAATATCACTAATTGTCATAAAAAGGAATGCCAAACTGCACCTCTCAAAGCAATGCAAAAGACTTTTTTCCTCTCGGGAACGACTGCAGTCTTACCTCCTAATACAGAGGGGGAAACTGCGTCAGATCATACATAGTCCACTGTTTGGCAGGTACACTGATTTGTAGATGGGATTGGTCTATTGACAGGGCTTTGCAGACCCATGCACATGTTATGTAACAGTACTTTAACCTACGCTTCGTTAGGCGGTAAAACACAGCGGAGGCGACTCGGACGTCGGAGGTCGCAAAATGACCTCCGTCCCCCATGAGTGCGGGCCTGGGGGTGACGGGTGGAGCCGCCGGTCACCCTAGCAGAAGCAGGCCACGGCGATGGCGCAAAATGCCACCCCATACCCAGGGGCTAGATGGGGACACCATGGTCCCCGCATTGGGGGAGGAGGGTCATCTCAACAGAGATGTCCCCGGGTCTGCCGGGGTGCGAGAGATATGTCTTGTATAATCTCACCTCCGGCAATCAAGGACCCATGGACGGCGTGCGTTTTGGTCGGTTCGAGTCCGACATAATCACCTCCATCGGTTTTGGTGGAGGTGGTATCCGTGGGGATTTTGCGCACGATAAAAAAAAAAAAAAGGCTGTAAAACACGGATTTTAAAAAGTAAAATCAATACATACAAAATCACAATAAGTGTTCATCAGCTATATATCACGTGCGTCGCACCTGCGCATCTATTCAAGTGGTAAATAATGTGTGTGAACATAAATAGTTGGCCAATTTGAACGCGCTAAAAATATTCAAAGTACATCCGATATGTACGCAGTTATACACGATATGACGTAATTGAATGCGAATTTTAACAAAAAACCTGTACCTAGTTTTGAGAGACTTTTATATTCTACAAAAACATCTCTTGTCCTTCGTAATTTAAGCAGTCATCCCGGTTACAAAGTTTGCAATTTAGAGCCTAGGGTCTACACTCCAAATTAAGAAAAACCTACATATACCTAGTTTTGAGAGATCTTTTATATTCAATGAAACATCTCTTGTTCTTCCTAATTTATGCTGTCATCCCGATTACAAAGCTTGTAATTTAGAGACCAGGGTCTACACTCCAATAGGCAATTTTTACTTTTATTGTAGCCAAAATAAAATCAAATAACAATGATAAAATGAGGTGTCACCCGAACCCCAAACGAAATGCCAGTGTCTGTTTTAGAAGTTAGTTATTTTTGAGACTGCAAACATGCACTTTTTATAGTTTCCTCAGATAGAACATAGGAAGCTGAACATTAAACTGCCATGTTACATTTATGTAATGGTTTGTATACTACTGAGTAAGCGATGCGACATGCTAATAAAAAACCGTACATGTCTATGTTAAGTTAATGTCAATATAATGACGTCAGTTTACATAAGTATTGTGAGTATTGTGACGTAGCGAAACTATGTTAAGGCCAAAACCAGTCGTCAGGACTAGTATACAACATGTGATATATTTGCAGTTGTTTATGATATGTTTAAAATAAAATCCTTCAAGGATTCGGTTAGTATTGTTTGTTTTAGAATAAATAGGTAGATAGATAACTCTTTATTGTAGGTATACAAAAAATAAAGACAATAAGCACCAAGCACAAGTAGTGAGAGTTACAGTTGTTCTAATGTGCAATCGGCGGCCTTATTACTGGGAGTGATTATAATTAGTTTTAACCTACCAACCTAACCAACCTTAAACCTGCTGTTAGGCATAAGCATGAATTTAGATAATTTTTATACACATAGGCACATATCTTGAACCTATATACGAGTAAAAATGAGGCTCTGACGCGCGCTAATTGTTTTGAACGGTGTATTTATGTTCGTCCTGCGACGTAGCATCTCGTGTTATCCTGAAAAGACACTCAAAAAACATAGATTGCGTGTATTGGTCGGTGATATATGCCCCCAGTCCCCCACCAATATTACCACTTCTATAAGAGTATTAGTTGGTAGCACAAGGGTCTGACTCTGGTGTTGCAAACGTCCATAGTCGACGCTAACTATTTTCCATCAGATGGTACCTATTCTTGTCTGCCTCTTGGCATAAAAAATAGTACCATTTTACTTAGGTACTGTTTAATATATTAGCGATATAAAAAAGTGATTCGTATAACTACTATTACTAAAAAGAAATGATGAATATTTATGATTTAAATTTGAACATTTTCGATCTAAGTCCGGTTTGTATGACCCTTAACCCCGGTACGATGAGTCAAGTATGGCATAAGAAGTTATTTCGGTATGATAATGTAATCTTCGACTGGTTGTATATTATATTAGGTATGCTCTTCTGACCTTGAAACAGTTTAATATCCTGGTTAGTGCTTTATTGTTTTGCTAAAACGATTAAGATAAGGTACGGTTACTTATTATATTTACATATAGTCTATATGAGTATAAAAATTCACATTAGCAGAAATATATTTTCAGTAACCGCGGTAGCCTAGTGGTATGGGTAATGGACTGCTAAGACGAGGTTTCGGGTTCGATCCCAGGTTGACGATGGCACAGATCAATGACTTTTAGATGCTTTTCGAAGTTATATATGTGTATTTATCGCAATTTTATAAGTGACCGGTTAATGGCAATAGGCCATATCGTCACCTACTAAACATAAACTGGCGGCATGTGGGTGCTAGCACCTCTGCCTACCCCTTCGGGGATATAGGCGTGAGTTTATTTTTATGTGTTTATGTTTTAAATTTTCTGTTTAATTTCTTTTTTAAAAGTAACCGAACTTAATAATATTCCGTCTAGGCCGTCCAGCTCGGCTTGTGATAGGAGTGGGTTCACGTCAGTAGTGTAATGGCCAGGATTCGAACCCGGTACTTCTCAATCATAACCACTAGCTTCAAATGCTTATTTATTCAGGACACTTACATGTAGTAGAGAAATTTTATGAAATTAAGCGATGGGGAAATTGAGAGCAGGGAATGTAATCTCCACTGAGATTACAAGTTGAAGATCTTGCAATTAGCAAATAAAATCTCACCAGATCTGGCATTCTCGAGTTCTCATATGGTTCTCACTCAAATATACAATTCAAATGACTAAAATGCGTTGATATGCTTCGATGTGATATGACTTTAATTAAGAATATTAAGATCTAAATACGTACAATATAAACAACATAATTTTGTTTATTATGTTAATATTATTACCTACTGTAAAAACTGGTAAATAACGAAATAGTTTAGATTATAATTATTATCATCCTTTTTTAAGTTAAACTTTATATTTAGTTTGCTTTATACGTCGAGACTGAGTGCTGTAAAGCAACTGAATCATCGGGTATAGGTCAGATGAAGCAAGATGCATAATAAAATGTATGCTAAATATTATAATTAAATGTATGCTTAATATTTAAATAAGCAGTTCAATCAACCAATTAATTAGCCTATTGCAGGCCACTGCTGGACATACATCTCTCTCAATGTGCACTATTGCCGTTATGGTCTCATCTTATGTGGAGATTAAGTACCTTATTAGTTACAAGCTGTTGCTCGCGGCTCCGCCCGCGTGGATTGCGATTATCGCGCTGTACGACTCTACTCGATTTTCTACTCGCCTCTATATACTACTTTTCCTTGCTGTCATGACAATGGAATTAAGGTTTATGATTATTGCTCCGCTCCCTTGGATACTAGCGCGATGATATATAAACTATTACTCCTGGATATCGCAGTTTTTTATATGTGAAAGAAATATTGAAATCAGTCCAGTAGTTTCGAAGCCTATACGTTACAAACAAACAAATCTTTACTTATAATATTAGTGTAGATCAGAGGCAAATAATATCATCATATTTTATTGAAAACCTTTCAATTTGTATTTCAGGTGGCAACGGCTCTCAGTGCACCCCAATCGAACTTCATCTTCAAGAATGACATCACCCCTGAGGAAGCCCAGGGTTATTTGAAGAACCTGCCGTTCACGGTACCAGAGCTATCTGGCAAGACTGCCACACTGCCGCTGGTAAGTTTCATATACTATATTCATCAGCGTCTTAGCGTCACCGTCTTTTGTCTTCGGTGACATACGAGCCTCACACATCAGTGTCTAGTATCCACTTACTTCCTCGTCAACTGTTTATGTGGCTTATGTGACTTGTCTGGCTAGCAGGTGGGGTTAAATGCGAAGATCTTGACGGGTCCCAGACACCTGAAGTTTCAAAACTACCTATTTACTATTATTCTATTCAGTGAACCATATTTTGTTATGTTAATTTTTTGATCCAATTTACAAGATGTTTAGTAGTCATAACTATAAATACCGAGTGATACAGCTTGTATGAACTGAACATTTTCCCATTAGTTCTGTGAATTTGCATCCAGCAATAAAGCCGCCCATTCTAAATATATCGTAATTGTTTAAGTGTACTTATTATTAGTCTTTACTATGACTTCTCTTTTGGTGTACAATAAGAGCTATCTATTTATGCTTTACACCGAATTTATCTCAAATATTCGTGTTCCAGGTACGGTACGACGACCCTAAGTTTCGTTCAGCTGAAGCCGGCCCAACCCTCGGCCACTATTGGAAGAATGGGAAGGAGATTGAAAACACCAATGACTACGTTGAAGACGTAAGCTGCTTTTTTATTATAGATATTCATGCTTGAATGTCCTTCAAGAAGTAGACTTGTTAAGGAGTAGAAGTGTTAGTAATGGCAATCAGATTACCAGATGATATGTATATCATTAGATGCATGTTTAATTGGAGAAGAATCTTTTTCACGCCCTGCTTAAAGGACTTGGGTCTGTAGGAAGAAGGAATTCCAAGACCTAAAGTTGCGGCAGAGGATAGCACCGCTTTATTCTTGATGGAATATTCTGCCCGTATGCGGGTAACATTTAAGCCCTTCACGCGTTGCCCTGTGTAAAGAAGAAGATGGGAAAAGCTGAACAAAATCATTCACCGCTTGTTGAATTTGTGTTAGAATGTAACATCAATGTGTGTATCTATTATACATAATTATTACCACCCTTGTACTTCTCCACTGTATTTCTTAATTTTATCAATTATGTATAAAAGTGAGCTCCACATGAGCTGCACCAAGTGCCATCTATCAACAGTAAAAATAGTATGTATCGTTGAGAATGCCATTTTTGCCATAACTACGATTGATTTTATGTATGGGCTCTTCTTATGTTGTATTATATTATTTATTTTCTAGCAATGACGTCTACATAGGTAGCAGTTTTCTTTGCTAGAAAATAATTCTCGCATCTACCTAGGAGGTTCCAAGAGACTTCCTTAGCCTGATCTCTAGTAATAATAGTAATAGCTTGAATGGCAATTATGCCGTAGAGCGGGATGCCCATTCATACTTGTTAGGCGTTGGCCACCATCATTAGCGATCAAATCATCATTCCCTGAACCTTTTTCCCAACTCAGTTGGGGTCGGCTTTCCAGTCTAACTGTGATGCGGCTGAACTTCGATATTTTCCGTGAAGCGACTGCCATCTGACCTCCACAACCAATGGTCTAATGACCAATGGCGATATCGAAGTTCCAAGTTAGGCTGGTTGGACTTTTGAGGGCTCCAACTACCCGTAACGACTGCCATAGATGTTTGTATGGCAACCGGGACCGACGGCTTAACGTGCTCTCCGAGGCACTTATAAACCTGCGATAAATACACACATAACTTCGAAAAGCATCGAAAAGTCATTGGTGTGTGCCATGGTAACCTGGGATCGAACTCGAGACCTCGTCTCAGCAGTCCATTACCCATACCACTAGGCTACCGCGTATCATTAGCGATCAAATATCTCTGTTTTTCTTTCTCTCTATGTTAAGTATGAAGCTACTCGAAATAAATATTGTTGACATGACGGCGTCCTCGCTGGATAGAGTCACCGTCTCCCAAAGACGAATGGGTAGAAGAATTTGGAGTAAATAAAACGTATCTATGTAGTTCTTTTGGTCAGGACATTCCCCCTATGAGGTTCTGAGTTCAAGTCCCTTCTTAGATGTTCACTTTTGATATCATATACTCAACGAGGTAGTTTATCTAAGTATGTTTATCCGCATTCTAGAAACCATAACACCAGCAAGTTAAGTTATGCTTACCATGTGCCTAGGTGACGTTGTGTAGATTGGCTTAGAATATTTATTGTCATTTATATAACCTATTCTGACCATTAGGTGTATTTCACTTCACGACCTTTCTTTCATTAAATATTTCATTTAACAGCCAAACCAATTATCTATTCTATTCTTAGGTATACGATGCAGCCCAGTACCATGGCCAGGACGGTCTAGGGCAGTACGCATACGGCTACAGAACCCCCGAGTCATCGAAAACTGAAAACCGCGAAGGTTCAGGAGTAGTCTCCGGATCCTACGTCTACAAGTCACCTGGTCATGAAGATATCAAGGTAAATGATTTATTTATTTCTAAGTAAGTTACTTAAGTAAGGGTTGGTACTGGGAGTAACCCTAGCAACGTCTGGCCAGCGTCAAAACAGTAAGCTACAGCCTACTGACTCCTCCAGCTGAGAGACCTTAGGTATAATCCAGTAAATTACTATAATACTATTACTATAATAATAGTCTCATCGGTTGACGAGATCGTTATCTCAGTGATTGGAATCTTGAAACACAAGAACTCTTTTAAGCATACATTAATATAAGTAAATATTACGAGAAATAAAGAGGAAACTTCCCGTGCCTAATCATAGGACCTAATGAATAGATTACTAAATACTTACTATTATTAATTCCAGGTCAGATACTGGGCTGATAGTCAAGGATTCCACCAGGAAGACAACCTCCCTAAGGTAGAACTGAAACCTGCAGAAGAGACCGCAGAACTGAGGGAAGCTCGTCTAGCTTTCGAGAAGGCGTGGAAGGAGGCAGCTGAGGCCAATCAGAAACAACCCGTTGCTCCGTAAGTGTTATACGAGTATTTTACAGAAATTCGCTCAGTAGCACTAGCATGAACTCCTATCAAATTCGTAATGTAAAGGTTTCGAGAGAACGGTGCATTGTGATTGGCAGTCTGCCTCTTGTGAACCTGTGTGCGTGTGTAGCCCGCCAATCGCAATGCCCGGTCTGTCGATACCTTTACATTACGAATTCGATAGTATTTCGTGCGAAGGCTACAGATCTTGTTCATCATATTTTAGTGTTGTGCCCTGTTGCATCCGAGGTATGCACCTTCAAGCGCGGGATCCATTTATCCCCTCATACTTTTGGTTTGAGTTATAAGAATTTTATAGGCGACATGCGGTCTGCCTTTTCTACCCCAGGACGAAAGCCTCTTCAATCAATCATCACTGAAGGTCTTGATGAAAATCTAAGTGTCGTGAATACAATTTTCCTTAACCAGAAAATTGTTGATTTGAACACGATATTGATCGAATCCATAACGGTTGACTCTTCATGTGTGAATACTATAGAAGTAAACATAATTTGTTTTATTTCACTTTATATTTGACAATTTAGCACAAGTTGTTAATGAAATTTACTTTATTTCTATCTAGGTACTTCTCACCTGCGTACCAAGGCCAAGCTTCTGAGGCAAAACCTGTAGTGGTTGCTTCGTGAGTACCTATACCTTTACTTACTTTTCACCCTCAGAATAGTTTGAGATCATCATCATCATGTCAGCATTAGCATTGTTGATAAATTTTTGAAGCCACTGGGTTGCTTCAAAATCTTGTAGATTAGAGTCGGAGTTATACTATTAAACAATTTTCGTGATATGGCTTACCTTGACTTTTTTTTTTAAACTACTTAGGTGGCAGACAAGCACACGGCCCACCTGATGGAAAGCGGTCACCGTGGCCTATGGACGTTTGCAACACCAGAGGCGTCACACACGCGCTGCCTACCCTGTAGAAACCTTCTAATGCCCTTCTTGAAGAACCCCATATTGTAGTCGCCTGAGAAAACCACGGCAGGGAGCTCATTCCACAGCTTGAGCGTGCGCGGGATGAAACTCCTTTCATACCGCACAGTGCGCACCGATTCCGGTCGTAGTGTGTGAGGATGAACTCCCTCTCTATGGCGACTTTTGTAGGCGTAACTGCTATCTGATCTAGAAACCTCGAGATGAAAGGCTCTAGAGGTTTCCTGGCTATTAGGTGAGGTTGACTTGGGCCTCAAAGTCTTGATGACGCCATATGCCAAATTTACAATATCCTCACCTACTATTTAACCTACTGTGGAATCCATATTTAAAAAAGAAAAAATTGTGCTTTTTTTATAGTAAATAATTGCACGACCTTTGTTTTAAAATGTTTTTCTTTTATATTTAGTAACTACGAACCTGATTATCAAGGCCAAGCCTCTGAAGATAGACCTGTATCCGTTGCTTCTCCACAAGGACCTCGCGATGCCAAGGCATACGGTCAATCAAGCTATGGACAAAAACCGGGACAGTATGGTCAACAACAACAATTTAGCCACCAAGGGCAGTATGGACAACAGGGACAGTTTGGACAACAAGGGCAGTTCGGACAACAAGGACAACAGGGACAGTTCGGGCAACAGGGACAGCTCGGGCAACAGGGACAGTTCGGTCAACAGGGACAGTTCGGTCAACAGGGACAGCTCAGTCAACAGGGACAGTTCGGTCAACAGGGACAACAAGGACAGTACGCTCAACAGGGACAGTATGGACAACAACAACAGCAGGGACAGTATGGTGAACAACAAATTATCAAACAGAAGTATGCAGACAAACCACAAGAAGAAGGCGAATACGAAGAACCAGAACCAACTGTGAGTAAATTCTGTATATAAAGAACTTCCAATATCGATTTCAAATCTTGCCAGCAATATTATTATGGTTGCATACGAAGTAGGTAAAGATATCGTCTCCAAACTTTCTGCTAGAATTAAGACCGATAATTCCAATATTTATGCCGGAGTTAAGAATTAAACTCGAAACCTTATGCATAATAACCTCAATGACAATGGAGTGCCTACGTTTTAGTAAATACCAATATCCAATTATACAACAGTTTCACCCATTTTTCATAAATTTTCGTGTTTGGTATACAAGGATATTGTTATGGAAAATATAAATATACACACATAGTAAACAATAGCATTCTTCTTTCTTACCGAAAACACGAGATAGAATTGAGACTTGCAAATCAGGTAACGAATAAAACACATTTTAAAACTTAATAACAATATTTTATATTTTCTTGCAGGGCCCTCCTCATGGTTTCTTCTACAGCTTCAACTACCCCGTCTCGATAATCGTGCCTAAGAACGAGCAAAATGAAAATCCTCAGTACCCAGTGGATCACGATACCGTTGGAGTTGGTAAATACTAAGTGCCATATTGACATCCTGAGATGGATCGATCAATTCTGAAATTATGTAGTCAGTGAAAAATTTAAATGATAAATTAGATGTTATTTGAACTGTTTTATTAGTAGTAATTTTCGTTCTCATTAAGACATCGTTAGTCACGACTGTAAAATTTTACTTTAGTTCAATAACATTACCGATATTTGCAATTTTTTTGATAACTTCAGTTGTTTATTGCTTCGTATTTCTTATCATCAGAAAATATTCTACCCATTCCAAAAGTAATGGTTTAAGTACTTAACATGAAATATTATTTCTAGTACATAACTTTCTAGCCCCAGTGACTTTGATTTCTCCTGTTAAAAAGGTTGAAATTAATACAGCCATAACAATACTACGTTTATGGCTCCGTTAGCTAGCTGATACTGTAATTAGGTGGTTTGTATGACTGTGCGAAGTAATTAAACTAAATATGTTGTTCATATTTAGTTTATCGTCTTGTCCTACATGCGTCGCCATATTAGGGGGGAAATAATGTACATTGCCTTTTTAGGCCATAGCAGCGTTAGATTGTATTTTTATTACATTTGATTACGTTTATTCATTTAAGTTTGGGAAGAAATAGTTTTCCGGGTTCACGCTACTATGGGAAGATTGAGCGAGCATGGTCAGAGTTTGAAAGTGTAACATTTTTTGGTGTCCTATTTTTATAATTATTACTTTAAAAAGTGAAGTAGCTTCAGTTACTTTAGTTAAACTCTTGAACTCGGCCGTGTTAAAGTTATGTTTTACAACGTCAGGAGGTGTACCATGTAAAATATGTAATTTAAGACAAAAGTAATGATAGTAATATGTCTTTACTACTATTTTATAAAAATAAAACATCTAAATAACCATGTTTATTATTTCGAAACCTTTAATAATTACCTTAACTACTAAGCATAAAGTTTTCTTAATACATAGATACGCTCACGCACGCCTATTTCTCTAGGTGAGATAACACCCTCACAACCTTGGTCCCACGTAATAGGGAGTGAGCCTATTGCTGTATTACGGGCACTATTGTTGACTCGAGCCATGCATCTGAGGCCGAGCCTTAGCTGTATATATCTGTCTGTTGTTGAACAATCTGATACTATGGGAAGAGATGGGATGGCACAAATACCTACTACTCCGCTGAAAATCACGTGGCGTAAACCTTATGATGATGATTTATTTAGTCTTTGCAAAAAGGCAATAAATTAAAATGGTGATTATGGTGCTGTTAAATTGTAATAAAAATAAATAGTTCTATTATTTTACAACAAATAAATAATTACTTTATACTTATGCTATAACTTGTCTAATTTAAGAATAAAAAATTAGATATGGTTTCTACGAAACTTTCACGAAATTGAGAAAAAAACATTCTAATTTAAGTAGGACCTGAGTTAAATAACAATTTAGAAAAAAATAAAATTGTAGATGGCGTACCAGCCTCGTAAACAAGGGGCCTTTCGTTAGACATCGTTTTGTGAGACAGACTATAATAAAATTTTCAATGTATGGGATATACAGGGTGGAATTTTGTAATGCCACCTGAAGGGAAAGTACTCTTAATACTGCAGATAGAACATTTTACTCAAAGGAAACATTCCTTTATTTTTGAAAAGAAACAAAACTGCATTCAACGATTTTTAAATATTCGCTTACCGCGCACGGTAATCGAACCGACTTAAATCTGTAAAAGTTGCACCCTGTACTTTTATTGCATAGATCGTTAGGGTCAATTATAAGGACGAAATCTCTCTAACAAACTTTATAAATTAAATGAAAGGAAAACAATGAAATCTTAAATTAATTCCATGGGTCAAGTTAAAGCACTTTTACTCAAAGATCCATCTATTTAATTATGTTATAAATAAATAATTATTATCACTAACGTATTTTATCCATTAAAATGACAAATTACTATCGGTGGCATTGAGAGAGATATCGAGACCGAGAGGCACCAACTCGGTTTGTACTGAAAATAATAGTAGAAAAATTTCAAGAATACGGGTAGGTCCAAAAAGCGACGGCAATTTCTTCAGCAATACTACTTTGACTTTGATCTAAATGTTTGTATCGAGTAATTAATCAGTCAGTTTACCATTTTTTTGTAAATAATTTAGGATTTCATTGTTTTCCTTTCATTTTATTTATGAAGTTTGTTAGAGAGATTTCATCCTTATAATTGCCCCTAACGATCTATGCAATAAAAGTACAGGGTGCAACTTTTACAGATTTTAGTCGGTTCGATTACCGGGTGCGGCAAGCGTATTTTTAAAAATCGTTGAATGCAGTTTTGTTTCTTTTCAAAAATAAAGGAATGTTTCCTTTGAGTACAATTTTCTATCTGCAGTATTAAGAGTACTTTCCCTTCAGGTGGCATTACAAAATTCCACCCTGTATATTGATGGTGTTTACGTTTAGGACAGTCGTCAATAATTTTCATAAACGTCAAAACGATTCTATCCCACAAATTGAACATTCTACTCTATTCTTTTCCAAAACTTGTTTTATTCAACGAATTGTCACTTATTTAAAGGGACAGGAACACGAATACTCTATTATACAAATGAAAATAATAATGTAAATTTTAAAATGAGTAAACAGAGAGTAAATACATAAATAAAAATATTTATTTCCAGTTTGTAGAATAGTGTATATCCTTTCAGATGTTGAGTTTTTAAGCAAACTGATGCTTGCGATAAATCACCCCGCTCCTCAGAGAACCCGTCACTTAAATATTTATTAGCATCCATTAAGAAGATCTTATATACATTTTAAAATTATTTGATCAGTCTTCTTTATTCTTGTTGGCTTATCACTGTTTATCAAAGCCGTATATTTCAACATAACTTTACTTTCACAGTTTGAATCAGATGTTTTATAAATCTAACAAATTTAATAAAAATAAAAATATCCACCTGAGAAAGTGTTTGCTTGACCCAGTTTGACCACATAACACTAGTATCCTGATGGAGATTGATGGTCTGATTTACACAATGGAAATAGCAAAGTAAGATTGAAATAATATGTAAGAAATGACAGTACCGTCAAACGGGGTGCAGGGGTGAATAGGAATAAAATGGTCAATGGAATATTTTTCAAATAAGCCTGATATCATATGTTTGATGGTTTTGTTATTACGATGAACTATTGGATGAAGTCCAAAGTTTCGCTTGAAAGAAATTAACTACAGAATTTAGCTGACAATTTTATTCCTATTCACCCCTGCATTCCTATTCACCCCGTTTGACTGTAGCCCCTCTGTTTTTCCAAATAACTCAAATCGATGACATCATAACTTCAGGCATAACTAAAATTGGTATTGGACCCTTACTCGATAACCTCGTCATGTTTTCTGATTTCTGACCTGGTCCTCTGAACCATGGTAGGAGACTTATTATCCAATTGATACTATCAGGAACGTTAATCTCTATAGGTAACCAGGGTATGTAAGAAATGATTGTGCCGATCAAAAATCTCGGATCATTTTGCATACGTATAACTGCTTTTTTTAAATCAGCTTTAGTAGAATTTGGTTCAGCATCGAGTATAACAGCATCATTGTTTTCGTCTATAAGTCCAGTGTTAGGTGTTAGGTTGTCTGCAGTTTCCTCTTCGTTGATATTGACAAGTCTAACATCAGCTTCTGCAGTTGGTACTGGATTAGGTAGAATCACCATTATTGGTTGTTGCGGATACCTGAAAAATTTTTTTATTGCGTTACACATAATTTGAACCAGCGTTAATATTTATAGTCTTTTTTTAATCGGGTGAAAAGTCTCCACGGATACCTTCCCCGCCGGAGTCGGTTGGAGAGGTTACGTCGGACTCAAACCAACTAAAACGCACGCCGTCTTTGTATCTTTAGTTACTAGAGGTGAGATAGTAGCCAACATATCCCTCGCACCCCGGTTGACCCCGGGCCCTTTTTTTCCAGATGACCCCCTTCGGGTGTAGGGACCACGGTGGCCCCGTCTTGCCCCTGAGCATGGAGAATCGCATTTTACACCACCGCCGCGGATCTAGAGCTATCTTAACGACGTTTTCTATTGCGAATGCTTATTAGACAAATGATTTGTTTGGTACGTTGACTTTCCAGGAGAACTTTATAGAGATAAACATGGTTATTTTCATAGTTTCAGGGAAATTGGCGTAAACCCCAAATATGTAGTTCATTATTGATAACACATTTGTACTTCTCCACGATATTAATTATTATTGTACCTAGCCGGTTTTGCCTTGCGGCATTCTTATACAACTGTCAAAGGTTTACACCTTTGAGTGTATCGTAGAGAAGTACAAGTGTGTTATTTATAATGTATAACAATAAGTTCCACCAAGTGCTAACAATCAACAGTATAAATAGCCTAAAGATCTTGATAGGGCCCTGAGCAAGTGCACGCACCATCCATAACTGGTGTACAATTCATGTCTAAAACGGGCAGTTTGACTCAATTCATTATTTTAAAGCTTGGTTTAACCAAGCATCAGCAGTTCAGCGCTGTCGACGCAAGCCTTTGAGAATGCCGTGAGGTGAAACCGATCCGGTTCAGTAATACAAAATTGTGGAAAGGTACAGGTGCCATCAATTAACAACATAAATATCAATCATCAGGAAAGAATCAAATACTTACATAAAAGGAGGTCGAATATTATTATCTGTCCGTCTGAAGAAAGGATTTTGTAATTGCAGGACAGGATTTTGAGGCTGCATCCAATATTGGAGAGGCATGAGTTGTCTTGGAAGCGGTGAACTGTATATTGAAGTAACATAAAGGCACAACACTAGACTGAATTTAAATTCCATGTTTTTAACATACAACACCGAAAAAATTCAAACTATTTTAATAGTAAGTATGTTAAAAGAACTGGACTCTTTTATTATCCTTGAAGGAAGTCTTTTACAAAACTAAACACTCTTTTATTCTCTAGCTTAGAGAATATAGAAATAATTCAATTGGTATAAAGAGTTTTTGGTGCACACATAACCAAATCACAATTCAATTTTAGCACAGATATCGAAATAAAATAGGCACAATTTCACAAAAACTTCCACCGATTAAAAAAAATATTTCGACTCCATATAATAAATTTAACACTGGGGACACAGTATTCGGACTGGCAGCAAGGGAGTGTATGTCCGTTTTTACGTTCCGCATTGTATTAATATTCACGACGGGTGACAAATGACCCAGTGAATGGGGCCCTGACCTCCTGTGATACATTGCTTTCTTTTTAGGATTCCAATTTAGTAAAAATGTAATGTAGGAAAGGACATGATAGAATTGAAACTGTTGCTATAAGATTACACCTTGTCAGATTATGTATTTTTTTATTTTTATCGTCTTGACATTTATCCCCAGAAATCTTTTTGAATTGTTGAATACTGTGGCATGTTTGGTATTATGGTTTTATACTACAACAACAGTGTAACATTTATGGTATTATGATACTACGACAATTGGTCAAGTGTTAGTTGTACTAAATCTTTGTATGCCCAAGTGGCAAAACATAGTGAGCCTAATACCTCTTAAGATCTCTGTGTACCTATATTTCACAAATAAAGACACATCATTTCATTTCTTATCGTTTCGTTTCGTCTCGTTTCGATTCGTTTCGTTTCGTTTCGTTTCATTTCGTTTCATTTCATTTCATTGATGTTCATGTTACCTTGTAGCAGTTGTAATCACTGGAACACTTAATTAGTGAATAGGGTAGTCAGATCTGCAGACTGGAGACGATTTGTCTTAACAGCAGGAAGACCGAGGGCTTAAGTTTAAATCGCTATGTGATAATATGAAATCTAGCTTTGTCTTCTAAACTGACAGTACAGCAACTCTCTCAATATTTACGCTGATCTCATCAGATAGCTATTACCAACATAATTGTTTGCAAATATTTACTAAACACGTTTCCATAAACTGTTATATTTACATTTTCTCTTCCTAAAGTACAGGATAGAGTTGTTTACGCGACGAATTAGCGGTCTATCTGTACTTACTATTACAAAATGGTATTTTAATTACGTAACACAGGGGAGATATTTTAAATATACTTGGATTATGTTACATTATGCATACAGTACATACATATATATACAGTAAATAAACAGTGGTTCATTGAGCTTTCTTCTGTCGCACCATTAAGTCTTAGAACTCCTTACCAGCGCACATGTTTCCTTCTTCCTACAGTCCTGGGTCCTTTAAGCAGAGCGTGAAAAAGCATCTGATGAGGTTACGGCCTCATTGTAGCACTGTACTTTGCCTTCAGCTTAACATCAGGCGAGGTGAAGTCAAATTGACGTGCCATAAATAAAAAAAAACATTAAATACTCTGAACATTTTTTGTTACTTTTTTCGATTTGTTCGAGTGTGAACATAAATCCACTAGTAATTTAATAAAAATAACAAAAAAATTATCGAGCAGGCGTCTTTTGAAAGTTGTCCTTACTTGTCCTAAATGCTAAATATTGCATGTGAAAGTTATATTCCTACAAAGAAAACAAGTGTTTAAAAATGTAAAGAAATTAAATCAGGTTTATGTCAGTATGACGAGAATTCGATGTGAACGAAACCTGTCTGAAATTTAAATTCGTTTCGGATCGATTCCCGCTCAATGCAAATATTTGTGTGCATGAATATGAATATCTGCATTGGTCTGGGTGTTTCTATGTATTATATGTATGTATTTACAAAAAAAAATGTATCTGAGTATGTTTATCCGCATTATAGAACCCGTAACACAAGCTAGTTAAGCTATGCTTATCATGGGTCTAGATAAGGCGTTGTCTAGATTGTCCTAGAATATTTCCTAGACCTAGACTTTGGCATTATTTAAATTTTGGTATGCCAATAGTCCACAGGTTGGATCATTTTCACTAGTTCCACCAACAATTAGTTCCATGGAACTTTGGGGTTGTCTCTACACATAATTTTTTATTAGTATGATGGCTTTTACCACAACCATACCATCCCCTCTCATGACCATTGGAGGTCATGAGAGGGGAGGGGAACCTGCACTAGAGCTTATATACTTCTGTACTTGCTTACAATTGAGGTAGCCTTGGCGGAGCGTCGTACGTAGTTTTTCGATTCTATTATTTCCAGAGTCTCATCTCTACAAATCTCTATAATCTCACTCAAGACTGATATGATAGACCAGGAGACAATGACACACATTTTCTGGTCATTTGCATTTTTTCCCACAGTATCCCCCCTTGACGAAGTCAGCACGGGTGGTAATGTCGGACTCGAACCGACCAAAACCATGTGGTTGTCTGCCACCTACGTGCTTTAAAAAAAGATGAGTAAGTAAGTATAAGAAAGAAATAATAAAAAAAAATAATAAGAAAGAAGAAAGAAGAAGAGTATGAGAGTAAAACTTAACAGTGTAGCAAAGGAAGGACTCCGATGTGAAAGTCTCGGATGCGGCCGGGACCATGGCAGAGATGATGACTGAAATTAATAAAATAGTTTTAAATCGTATCAAGCAAAATCAATTTTCACAAAACGAAAGTTCAATAAAAACTTTCTGATCAATCAGAAAGAGATGCACTTTCCACGTACATAATAATTAATAAACTAATAATATCAAATTAGTTTAGTGAACTTTGCAACTATTCATCGCATCGCTCACGATATTTACATTCGCAGCAACAATGGCAATATTAATAGCTTACGATCATAATAGAGTAATACTCATCTAGGCATAGACATAAACTCACGCCTATATATCCCCGAAGGGGTAGGCAGAGGTGCTAGCACCCAGATTTCGCCAGTTTATGTTTAGGTCCCAATGTAATAGGTGGCGATCCTATTGCCATTAACCGGACACTTATAAACCTGCGATAAATACTTCGAAAAGCATCGAAAAGTCATTGGTGTGTGCCATGGTAAAACCTGGGATCGAACTCGAGACGTCGTCTCAGCAGTCCATTACCGATGCCACTAGGCTCCCATCTTTGTACTTGCTTTGATGGGTGCAGTTTGACATTCCATTCTACGAGAATTAGTAATAATTTGCTATTGTTATCATTGGAATTGGTAAGCCGTGTGTGAGTAGTGGGTCCACCTCCCTTCCCCCTAAATCTATATCGTATCTTAAATAACCTGTCTAACCTTTGAGGAATAAAGGCACGATTATATCTATATCCTAATATTTTAGGAATGCTCTAATCTCTGAGGCACGGAACCACGTCTTGAGCAATCGAATTTATTCTATACAACCATCTTGGGCCGATGATGGGAGCCATGTACCAACATCAGAACGAACGGCTCTCCGGTTATAGTGTTCCCGCTGTAAGCGAATGATCATGGGTTCGATTCCCATCGTAGCATTCACTTTTCCCGTTCTATATTCATTTGAAACAGTTAGCAATACTAATTGCTTTAAAATTCCATTGCTAAATTACTGGAAATTAATCAATGAAGACATCCATCTGTATATCGGTTGACGGCTGCGTCATTGGTTCAGTTCAGCATCGAAAAGTCATTGGTGTGTGCCATGATAAACCTGGGATCGAACCCGAGACGTCGTCTCAGCATTCCATTACCCATACCACTAGGCTACCGCGGTTGTTTGTAATTTGTGTTTGTTGTGTGTAATTAACTACAAAGAGTCTGGAAACCTTTTCGTAAAACGACAAAAGATGTTGGGTAAATGTGGATTTACTATACAGCTGTCTAATCTATGAAGGATTTGCAGTCGTGTACATTTAAAAATAATAAAACAACATTGAATTTTCTTATTGACTTGTGGTACAATTACTGAACATTTACATCTATTTAATGTTGTACTTTAATTTCAGACTACATAGTCACAAAGAAAATTCAATAAATAAAAAACAAAACAATTTATTTACTAAACTAATCCTTAATGATATGGCAAGAATAAATATAATTAATAATAATACGACTTCAACTTAAAACATAAAAATTATTTATAATAAATGCGACATAATATTATCACGATATTAAAATCGCACGATAAATTATTTTTTATTATTACTATCATTGAATTTACCACAATAATTTAGTGAAAACTAATTTAATATTCACATTTAAATACCACTTCGTTCTCAATGTTAATAAATATATAAAATGTTAAATTCCTTAAGTCTCACCATTTAACATTTTTAATAACGATAAGGCATCTGTCAAAAATCATTTCAGTAATTATCACGCCCAGAAATAAAATCACGGTATAGAAATTGGCAAGTAACTTGGCAAGAATCGTCAGCGCTTCTGAGACGATTTTTGAGTCTCTTTTGCGGTAAAGCAGACATGATTGAAAATAAATGATGGCATTCGGGTGAATGAATAGAATAATGACAAACACTTTTTGTGCCTCTAAGTGTACGATGCGCGAACTTACCCCAACTACTACAAAACCTTGCCAAGTTAGATGCCGCGCACTGTATCATAATATATTTCATCGGCGTTCCTTTTCAGTTATTCGCGAGGAGTTTGAGATCCAAACATGGTATCCGCTTTCTATTGTGTTTGCTCCTCCGGCTGACCATCATCCACAACCATGTCTATTTCGACTTCGTATGTACCAGGCTTAGTGCGTGAAGGCCGCACTACAATCCCGGGCATTCTTGATTGCACACCATCGACTTCATTCTCTGCATTATTCCCAATAGGCACTCCTGCTTCACCATCAGGTACAGATACACCGTTGTCTTGAGGCAGTTTCACTGACATCATCCCTTGGAACCGTTGAACAAACATTTCCAATATCGGTCCAAATCTAGACACGCCATCAGTTGTAAGTAAAAAGCGATCAGACGGTCCTTGATTAGGTCTTAACACGAACATATTGAAATTTAGAGTTTTCTTTACGGGTCGAGACGCTGCCTGACCGATACAGGCTACAGCGACAAGAGCTAGCAGAGCTCGGGGTGACATCGTATGTTTAGTCTATTGGCGGTAGCGTGCGCCCACGGCGACGAAAGACTCCACACTGCGCCAGTTGCGTTTTTGCTGCGCATCTAAGCCAAGATAACGGGTCTACGGCAAAAAGGTCATAATTGCCTCGCATCGCACCGAACGTCTGATAATTGCAACGATCTCTCGATACCTTTCCAAAGGAAAGCGATGCCATCTTAATTCTAGTGAGTCATCAATATAAGCGTCCAAATTTTGATGAACCTCGTTGATTTACACTCTTGGTCCTTTTGTTTTGCTTTTAACATCTTGTGAATAGAATGATAGTTCAAGTTAAATGGGTAATAAATATAATGTGAAGCTGTTAGTTGTTGGCAAAAAATCAAAAGCTTTTATAAAGTGAAATCACTTTTATGTCATAGGACTGAAAGCTGAGTATTGTTTGTAGATGAAGTGCAATATTTCAACATTAACTCTTAAAGGTAGGTATATTGCTATCAGTCAGATTTTCTCAAGCAGTTGATTGATTGATAGTAATATAATGATGCAGTATCAAGGTCATAACAATGCAGGTCGAGAAAAATAAACAAAATGCGGTCTGTGTGCGGTTTTTAGAATTGTTCTAAAGTTTTAATGATAGACATTTTGACGCCCAATTAGAGTGAGCGAATTGAGTCTATATTTCTTTTGTGGGACGATGTGATGTAGTTTGATTATTAGGTATTTTACAGTTATTGTTCAAAGAAAAAATGTAACAGAAATGAAACTTAGATCATTTTGAAAAGATAAGGGTGATGGTTTTGATGAATTACGTTTAATATCTGTAAAGTTTATGCTAAAAGTAATGCCGAAGATCCATCACGACTGCTGAAAAGTCAGTGAAATAGCCCAGGGTACGCTTTTCAACTTTTTTTTTGCCTTTTTATATCACTTAGGTGGCAGGCAAGCTCACGGCCCTCTTGACTGAAAGTGGTTACATATGAACATTCTTGATGAATCCTAATTATAGTCACTCTTGCAGCAGGGAGTTCATTTCATAGCTTGTGATGCGTGTGATGATGTTCCTTTAAACGCTCGCTCGCAAGCCTTGCTTTAGCGGCAGCGACTGTACAAGAGATTGGCCTATATCCTAAATTCTTGATAGTCTCTGGCGATGGCGTGGCGATAGTGAACTCGATGATATGCAGAAGCCATGGGTTTGATTCCCGTTCAGTGCAAGTATATATTTTTTCATGTATCTTCTATCGTCTTTGAAAAAAACTGTATCTAAGAATGTATATTCGCATTCTAGAATCCATAACACGACCTATTGAAGGTAAGCTTACCATGGATCTAGGTGACGTCATGTAGATTGTCCTATAGTATTTATATTTTATTGAACCTTTTGACACGACACTTACGGACCTTTCTCTATTGTCAAATGTTATTTATGTTCACACACGTGCCCGACAACCCATAATTACACGGCCGATTCCTTAGCAGATCATAAACTGGAAATAGTTCTGAGAACTCGACCAACTTGCCCTTAAATCCCAATACAAAATTGTCAAGCGATATTCAACTTTATATCTGAAGAGTAAAGATTCCACAGGAGTGTTTTTAGGTTGTTAAGTGTTGGTACTTGCTATACTTTATAGGATTGGATGGTGGGCACAGGATGAAGCTCCGTTAGAAACTATAAAGTGGAACTTAAGTGCTAACGGTAGCGGTTTTAAAGATAGTCCGAAGGAATTATGTTCATGTCTAATAACAGTCACTTTATATCAGTAATTACTAATTTATAGCAGTTTGTATGATTGTATAGGCCTCGAGGTGAGCGACTTAATTATGTAATTACAGCTGTAACGATGAATGAATGACTGATAATAATAATAACACCTCTTTTACACGCCTTTTTCTTTTTTTCTTCCACGATTCTTCACGCTGGAGCAGCGGTATCTTCTATGTAAGACACAGATATTACGCATACCCTCGTAACCTTTGTAGATGCGTAGAGATGTTGCGTCCCTGGCAGTATTTTACCGTCTCTACCATGGTGAATGTTCTGATGAGTTAATCCCATCCTCTCTTTTCTTACACAGGACAACACATGCAGCGCTTATATGAAGATGTGAGTCTTTCCTCTGCCGGACCGGAATTCCATCAGACCCGGGTCCTTTAAGCGGGTCGTGAAAAAGCCGTCAAGCTGAGCGCCACCATATATGTGTTGGTAATGGTGGTGGTGGTAAACCCTCTTTCCTGAGACATTCCCTTCAGCTTCCCATCAGGCGAGGTGTACTCTAATTGACGTCCCACAAAAAAAAAAAACAGGTGCGTCCGTGTGTGGAATACTGTTCTCATTTCTGGGATGGTTGCCCACCTACTAGATGTTCTCGACAGACTGCAGGGGCGTGCGTTCTGATTTACTGATAGTCCTGAGGTCACTAAAAGTCCCCAGCCTCTGCGGCTAGGCATACAATCTCCCTGGCGGTTTCCTACTGATAGAGTATTTTGATAGTACCCGAAGTTCGCTTTCTCCATTCTATGACGTTGTTGAACTTCAGTATTTTCTATGAAGCGACTGTCACCTGCGCTCTACGATATCAAATCATTGCAGCTAGATAGCTTACTATGTAGCCTTAGCACAAAATACTATTGAATTGGTAATGTAAAGGAGCATTGCGATTGGCGGGCTACACGCGCACACAGGTTCACAAGATGCAGACTGTCAATCACAATGCTCCGTTCTCTCGAAACCTTTACATTACGAATTTGATAGGAGTTCATGCTAGTGCTACTGTAGTAATTAATAACAAGACGAGACTAATGACAGTTGTTAACCGTAGCCAGAATAAGACATAACTTGGTCAGACAGGAAGATGTGGTATGAAACTGGAATCACGTTTCCAGACACATAACATTACTTGATACTTGTACTAATCATTTCTTGTAGGGTCAGCAACCTGCCCACTCTAGCTGGTAATGAAGGGGTGTTATTACGAACGTTTATGGTCATCACCACGTATTCATTAGCGATTAAGTTGTTTTAAATGGTGATAATAATTTACTTTGAAGTAATATTATTATGTTTATTAGATATCTCCATAATACATTTACTTTTTCCTCCGAGGTAGGCAAAGGCAACCACTCGCCATCTTCTATTTACACGATTCACTTGTAAGGATAGAATAGTATAAAATTAGTTGTGTGTTACACATTAAGAGGCAATTATTCCAAAAATGTGTATTTTTTTTGAATTCTCTGTTTATCTGTTTGTTCGTGATGAAGACAAAAATTACCCTCGTTCCTGAGGCTTTGCCTTGAGCTTACCATCAGGTCGGATGAAGTCAAATGGACGTGTCCTAAATATTAAAAAAATGTAAACGGATTTGGATAAAAAAAATTATTGAAAAGGAATCTTAGGTGGATCCAGAGCTATGGACAGAAATCGAAAATTTAAATGTTTATATTAAATGTTTTTCTTAGCTTCTTGTATAAAGCCAAAAGTAATTATGGAAGCTCATGGCTCAGTAGTTATGTAATCTTTAGAAAAACAAAGTGTGCAAGTGACATTTATGTGTGTTTACACAAAATCGGTGTGAAAAAGTGACAGTATATGATCCGTGAAACGTTTTTCTATAAACCATTTTCAACTTTGACAGAAACAGATATTGCAGTTACGTCAATATCTCTATACTAAAATTCACAACTGCCACTGATATTTTAAATTCAGTAACGCGGTTATAAGGAAATATGCTTCTATTTACGTCAGTAATATAAACTCTATGGTTAATACATACTTGTATATGGTGTTAGTTAGAAAATGCTCCTAACAACAGTGGGTAACTGTACCTACTACGGATATGGAGCGACACCGAAGGACCGGGCCCCGCTTTCTACAGCAATAAATTAACTAGCAGTCGATGCTATCTATCAGATTACTTGTAGCCGCAACAAAATTACCTAGATTTAATTACCTTGATGTTTAACTATTGCATGCTTTCCCGATATCTACCTTGAATATGAACTAGATATACTACTAACCCAATTTCCATGTTTGTTTGTGAATAGTATCGCTCTAGGCAATGTGTTTGTAAAATAGAATAGAATAGAGATAAATATATGGATTTGACATAGGTGTACGTATGTAATATAAAAGTCACATAAGCGTCAAAATAAAATTAAATAAAAAAAATTAACAAACTTTAAAAAATTAGATATACTAAAAATAACTGATTAAATAGATTTTGTGATCTTGAAGTCGGTGCCTAGTCTGATAGACCAGTACCTATGTTAATTAATTGCATCCTAGTAGCTAAAGCACCGACTTCTAACCGGATAAAAATCTGTACAGTGCGTTTTTTTTGAAGTCGGTTTATTTTTTACATTATATCAATATTTCCCTATTGTCCCGACTACAGTAAAGCCAAAGGATGATTATGATTGTGACAGACGATACATAGGTATGTATGTATGATTATATGTGGGTAGTTCTGTTCCTACATAGCTCCTCAACTACTAATCAGAACTAGACAAATGTATCGTGGTATCGTTAAAAGCACCTTGATCCTCCGCGTGGATCTAAAGGGGCGTCCTCTACCAGTCATAAGGTACTGTATTAGAAACTACAATTAGTTATATCAAGGATAGCTTTGGTCGAATGCAACTTACTCTTATAAAATAGATGCAAAGATGGGCGCTGAGGATCGTTGACAATTCTACACTCACAGGCGGTGTGGTTTCTAAACCATAGAAGGGACTTTACCTCGCTGTGTATGTCCACAGTCACATAAGCATGGTCTCCATTCTCAGATATTGCCAAGCGACGTTCAAGCTGCAGAATATTTTATTTATTGCCTTGCTATACTTTTTCTTTTTTACAACAAGGGTTCCTAAAGAAGGGTATCGTCTATCGGACTCCGGGACTCTTTTGTAGCCTAGCCTCCCTTTTTGGGCCATTGTGCGTGCAGTAAGAAGGATATAATAAGGTCCTATATCGTTATGCTTCTCTATATACTCGTAATAAATCCTCACACTTGTGTTTGTGTCGTCTTCAGTTCGAATTTCTTGCCAATGTCAATATGTTACCCCTCCTTCCCCTCCCCTTCCTAGCCTCCCCTCCCCTTCCCAGCTCTCCCCCTTTCCCTTCAGGGTGGGCAGCGCGTGTGTGACACCTACGTAGTATAAAAAAAAAATTAAACCAATTTTGTAATCAGTGTTACTAATAGAAAACCTCGTTATTTGTGTGTATCTTAAGCTATAATGTCATTCTGTTGTCGGAGCGGAAACGGAATATAGTTAGGTATATCGGTGTTAAATCGCGTTTTATAGATAAACTAGCTGACCCGCGCAACTTCGTCTACGTCCGTTTTTGCAACATTTTTCACTTCTACTCCGCACCAGTTGGTTGTAGCATAATGTTATATGCATATAAACCTTCCTCTTAAATTACTCTATCTTTTGAAAAAAACCGCATCAAAATCCGGTGCGTAGTTTTAAACATACAAAGAGACGAAATGACATAGGGACAGAGAATGCGACTTTGTTTTATACTATGTAGTGATAGAATAGAATAGATAAATTAGACAACAGCAATCTCATACATTCAACATTTTATTTTCATAATAAATACTATAAATCTTTTAATTTCTATTTTTTTTATAATTCCGTAAAATATTCACGTTTAAAAAAATTTAATAATCACATTTTAATCGAAATTTCAACTCTTCTAAAGTCAGTTGTGTAATGGTTGGAATTTGAACCCAAGACCTTTCGATCATAAGGGGGCCAAATCATAATTTAAGTACAGTAAAACTGATCTTATCAAATAACATCTTAATTATTACTACAACACGACACAAAGTGTCTAACAATATTGCACTGATTGTTTCTTAATAATATAATTCAGTTTTGAATACTGGCATTCGGCTTTACTTTGGTTATAGAATTGTGAAATTTATCATGGGAATCCTGTTTACGGCCTCAACATTTATTAAAGGGCCCCATGATAAATTCTACGCTAAATAGACCTTAGTTTAAATTTAAGCTTAGAGCTGTTTATATGATGACGGATTTCCTTAAACAACAAGAAGGGGCCCTAATATGTTACGTTATAGATAGTGTTGGTCGTTGTTGTTGTGTTTTGGACCCCATCCATGTTATTGTACGCAGCAGACAGTTTGTTAAAAGCTACGCTTTATTTCGTTGCAGCGCAGATGAACCTCTGAAGCTTGTTTTTGGTTCAATGGACTCTTTAGGTTCTTCATTCGCTTGCTTTAGGGGCGCTGAAGCAGCTGCAAAATATATTAGTGTTATTTTCTTGTCATTGTTTATTTATAAACTATATCATTCAAGGTTAGGTTGGGGCCCAAAAGGTATGCGGGGCCCTACATTTTGGGCCCTAAGCCTCACCTTTTAGCCAGTGCACCTACTAAACTAAGCTAAACTAAGGCTAGCACAGGCATTCTCTGCGCATTTTCTGCTCCAAGGTAGGTACAAACTTTGGACCCAACTGGATTATCGCTACGAATATGATAATCATATATGAAGTACTTCATGAAGTGCCTTATTTATCGTGCCTCGGTTTTATCTTTACATGCTCTTTTTTACACTTCTCTCCGAAGAGTAAATTAACCTCTGCCTAAGGTTATTTTTTTAACACTCACATTTTATCAACTATTATTTAATAATTTAATAATTACAAAAAAATTTATATATATATTAAAATTTATATTTATATTCACCCAAAATTTTTCGTTTTCTTTGGCAGTGTTATAGGCACCCTTCTAAATTACTTTATAAAGAAAATATTTTAAATTCTGCGGTAGGGTGTCAACAAGGTGATCCTCTTGGGCCAGTTATTTTCAGCCTTGCTATTCACCCTATTATTGAGCGTCTAAATTCCAAATTTAATATTTGGTATCTGGATGACGGTACTCTCGGAGGCGACGCAGAGACAGTATTAAGAGATTTGGCGTTTTTAAAAGAAGAATTTAGTTCAATTGGCCTAGAATTAAATCCCACCAAATGTGAAATTTTCCTCAGTGACCCAACTAACTAGTGGCAGTCTTTCGGTACTCTCAAAATTTAATAATTTGGCTCCAAATTTAAAAGTAGTTCAAAAAAGCTCTCTCCGCCTCCTAGGGTCACCAATTCTGGAAGAAGCTTACGAATCATTTGTGGAAGAGAAAATACAAAATTTTTGTGAAGTTTCGGACCGACTATTCCAAATTAATATCCATTCAGCTTTCACCATTATTCGATTTTGTCTTTTCGTTCCAAAATTTACACATGCCTTGCGTTCTTCTCAACTTTTTAAATGTTTGGCACTTTTAGGTCGAGTGGATAAAGTTATTCAAGACACTCTGTGCAAAATTTTAAATATAAATTTAAACGACCGAGTGTGGCTTCAGGCGTCCCTTCCTATTCGTCTTGGCGGCCTCGGCGTTCGCAAAATTGCAGACGTAAGTATACCGGCGTTTTTATCTTCGGTCTACGGCACTGAAGAATTAGTCAGGAAAATTCTCTCTCCTTCACTGATTAATTTGGACGTGCCTGGCAAGGCCGAAGCTTTAAATGCCTGGAAAATGACTTGTCCGAATGCCGTTATGCCCGCCAACCCATCTTCCCAGAGGCAATGGGATGAGCCGCTCTGTGTTGGTATTAAAAATTTTTTATTCAGTACAAGTGCAAACGATACTGAGCGTGCTCGCCTATTGGCTGTGGGGGAATGGGAATCAGGTGTCTGGCTGCAGGCACTTCCTTCGCCCAGCATTGGTACAATGTTGGACGACACGACCTTCCGCATTGCAACTTGCCTACGTTTGGGTGCACCATGTGTTTCTCCGCATCGATGTCTATGTGGGGAAGTAGTCGATAGCCTTGGACATCACGGATTATCCTGCAGCAGGAGCGCAGGTCGCATGTCCCGACACGCGCATATTAACGACATCATTCGTCGGGCTCTTGTCACCGCCGGCGTGCCAGCTGTTCTTGAACCTGTTGGCTTGGCGCGCGACGATGGCAAGAGACCAGACGGGATGTCGTTGATGCCTTGGAGGATGGGTAGGCCTTTGGTGTGGGACGCCACTTGCGTCGACACCTTGGCGCCTTCTCATCTTCCAAGCACGATGGACTGCGTATGCGCTGCTGCTGCATCGGCAGAGACTCTCAAACGGCGCAAATATAATAATTTAAATAGTAATTATATATTTGAGCCGTTTGGTGTCGAAACGCTGGGTCCGTGGGGTCCAAGTGCGCGCGCGCTATTTAAAGAAATAGCGAAGCGACTTGTCGACGCTTCCCGTGACCATAGGGCTGGCCTTTACCTCGCTCAACGAATTGGCATCGCCATTCAGCGTGGTAATGCCGCCAGCCTTCTGGGCACGGTTCCGGTAGAGATCGATGGGGAGGAATATTTTGATGCCTAAAGTTGCAGTCTCTCTACCTTTTTATAATTAATATAGATATGTAAATATTTTGTATATAGTTATTAAATTCTGTATATAAATTGATAATGTTACTAATATTAAATGTGAAAGTTTACAATAAATTAATTTATGTACTATTATTTTCTGTCCGAATCCGAGTCTATTGCCGTCATTCGGGCACTTTGTCATAGGCTGTAGTAAATATTTTTCGTCTATAACCTAATGATTTTATTTACCTGTCTGTCCTTGTTTTGGTGCTGGGTTCTGGATAGCCACAACTTGTCCTTGATAGGGGAGTGAGTTCACTGGCCTCTGTAGTCCGATTAAATTCGTGAATCGAATGGGATCCCTGGCTGCGTCGACTTGGAGAGCAGGGGCGCCGCTGTTGAAGTAAAGGAAATAAAAGTAAAGACAAATGCTAATGATGATTACGTTCTGAGTTTTTTCGTTATTACTTAAGTTTTTCTAAGAAGCCACGGTAGCCTTGTGGTATGGGTAATGGACTACTGAGACGAGGTCTTGGGTTCGATCACAGGTTTTACCATGACACACACCAATGACTTTTCGATGCTTTTCGAAGTTATGTCTGTATTTATAGCAGGTTTATAAGTGTCCGGTTAATGGCAATAGGCTCGCCACCTAACGCCTACATTGGGACTAAAACATAAACTGGCGCAATGTGGGTGCTTGCACCTCTGCCTACCCCTTCGAGGATATAGACGTAAGTTTATGTTATATTATGTTATGTTATTTTTTAAGAATGTTTGGCTAGCTGATGTGAGGGAAACAAAATTTGAAAATACGCCTGTTCGAACGCAACCAGAAAGTCTATGAGCTTGTAAGCTTTCTAGTTCTGGGTGCGAAAAAGGAAACAGGTACATTATAACTCCATCCTTGTTTCTCATCGGGCACACAAACAATTTTAGCACACATGGTAAGTCGGTCGCGTTTCAAGTTTATTATTTTTGTTGATTTTGTTTACGTGCCTATGTCTTAGTTTGAAAAATGCCAATTTTTATTTCTTTGTTCTTGCTAAATTATTCATCAATTAGTTGGCTAATATTTTCTGGCTCAACGAACTAAATTTTTTGAAAAATAACTCTTTTGCAGAAAGTAGAAAGTGATCGTTAATTGAAACGAAAATGATTTTGCCTCTAAGCTGAAAGTTGAAATTATTCACAGGAAATAAAAACGCGTTCGTTTAGTTTTATGTTCTAATAAATTGATTCTCATCGTAAACTCGTGAGAGTAGATTTAGATTGTAATTATGACATCACACGATCAGATACTAAGGTAATTATCGTTAATAAGTGTGACTCTAATCCATATAATTTCATTAATGACCATAACATTCAATAAAAAGTTGTTATTAATTAATCAGTTACTATTATTTCCTGTTTTACGTAATTGTTACGTGAACATTACAAAACAGTAAACTTGTTTATGTTTAAAATAAGATTAGAAAATATTTAAGGTATGAGTTTGTAGGCGAGTGCTTACTGCAGCAGACGCCGCGCCGTGGTGATGTTCATTATAGCTACTTATTAAGAAAATATAGGGACACGTCTATAAAGCGATTATTAGGCCTGTCCTTGAATACACCAGTGAAGTGTGACCGCTGTCGTTGCTGGAGCGACATAAGCAGGAGCTGCTTGTCATGGAGATGAAAATGTTACGATGGCACATCCATCGTCACGTGTAAAGATCGTATGGGGAAATCTCACATCCGCAACAGTCTTCATAATGGAAAAGTATCGCCTTCGGTGGTGCAGTCAGGTTTGGTTACCCGCCGGGCTATCTGTGGCACTGGTACCACCCAGGGTCCTGGTAGAAGTGGTAGACCCAAAAAATCCTGGCTTGACATTGTGGAGGGTGATTTATGTATAAATGGTGGTATGGTATGGAAGGTACCCAACGGATTTAGTTCATATTTTTGTCCAATATCATGCAGAAATGATTCATTATTTTTTTCTTATTCAGACCATATCAGATTTCTTTTATGTATTACTATCTGACCCGCATAAATTCGGCTGTGTCACCCCGTTTTTGTAAAAAAATTCAATTCTGTTCAGAACCAGTTGGTTGTAGCATGATGTTATATACATATAAACCTGCCTTTACAATCACTCTATCCATTAAATAACCGCATCAAAATCCGTTGCGTAGTTTTAAAGATTGAAACATACATAGGGATATAGGGACAGTGAAAGTGATTTTGTTTTATACTATGTAGAGACACTCACGCTTGAGCTAGCCCAGGATCTTGGTAGCCTAAGTTAAAAGGCCTCTGTAGTGCAAACGGTGTGCCGAGTAGCTGTGGTACTACAGGTCTTGGTCCATATCCTGCGGGAGAAACCCCAGCTTGGCCAGATGGGTCAAGGAACACTGCATTCTGGAAGCCTAGAAAGAGTATAAGATACAATGTTAATGTACAGAAAAAAATTCAAATTATAATAATTTACAGTCTATGAATCTGTGTAATAGGTGAACTTATACTGTACGTAGATGTGTTCGTTATGGTTACTACTTGTAATAGCGAACTGGGCCCCAATTATATTAATTGTCAAACCAGTGAGAGTACAAAAAATTCATTGTCATTCAATTTTGGGCTGTACTGCTATACACTTACAATCAAAAATTGAAAGGCATGATGTAGAGTGAACGAAAAAATATTTTTAACTCTTTTTCATTTCATTTTGAATTCTAAACAACTAAAAATTAAATCGAAAATTCAATGATAGATTTTGTAACCCCATTGGTTTGACAGCGGTTAACTATTAGTAGATTCGGAGTTCTAGACTCCGCCAAGGTCTTCGAGACTTATAATTCGGTAAGGTTTTGTAGTAGTTGGGGTAAGTTCGCGTATCGTACACTTAGAGGCACAAGAAGTGCTTGACATTATGCCATTCATTCACCAGAATGCCATCATTTATTTGAATCATGTCTGTTTTACCGCAGAAGAGACCCAAAATCGTCTCAGATAAGCTGACGGTTCTTGCCAAGTTACTTGCCGATTTCTGTACTCACCATTACCCGGGTATGCTGCATTGCCCGGGTATGCCGCGTTCCCTTGAGGCGCTGCAGCCACTATGTATACAGGTTGGTAGCCTCCTATTGAGCCAGGTCTGGAAATGAGGGCAATTTACTTGAGGGGGCTACTTATCTTGTCAACAAATTGGTTGAAATTTGGTACTGATAGATTGTAAAGTGTGTGAAAATTTGTCAAGACGTTTGCATATTTGCTATTCGATCACGCTCTAATATTAAATAGATAGATACCTATATCTCCTTAGTGTATACTATAGTTTTGGCACACTATGATGGCCGTTTTGATACGACTGATTTTGCTCGTTTTCTCTTTATTGTTGCAATCTTGAACGAACAATAGCAATCTCTTTCGGACAACCATTCCAACATATTAGAATTTACTACTAAAATACTAAAATTCCTACTACTTTTTATATAAGAATTGGTTCCCGTTGGTTGCGAGAACGACATCAAAATTCCACGGGGGTGGAGTCTGGATAACAGTGACCAAAATGGTCAGAGTTCGACTCTCGGTCTCTTGATTGTAAGTCTGACACCTTATACCTATGGATGACTTGCAGGAGTTAGATTTTTTACAATTAGGTGGCAGGTACTCGTAGGTAGGTTATCATGGCCTATGGACGTTTACAACACCAGGGGTATCACACTCGTGCTACCGACGTTGGAGAAACCTTCTAAGGAGAGATTAAAATAAATGTACTAGATCACCTATTTGTTAACTTATAATTATTTAAAAGTAAACTTTTACTGGCATATCACACAAAGGTCGAAGAAGGAATGATATGAGGACCACCCATATCATTCCTTCTTCGAGCCGACCCCATAAAGACCACCTTTATATATGCAAGGTCACACAGTTAGTTTGTACTGTTGTACTGATTTCTCTCGAAGTCGTAAAATTATAATTAACTAACCGAATGCTAAAGAGTTAATAAGGTGTCACTAAGCCACCTATAAATAATATTACTTAATGTGTTCTGTTATGCTTATGCGCTAGACATGGCTACGTAACAAGTGTTACTTTGTAGCGCATGTCCGAACAAGTCTAACCACCAAATAACTCTTTCTTTTTTAAATGTGAAGTGAGGAAGAGATGTAAGTTATTTTACGATGTCAGATCTACACGATGCGATACTTTAAAATTAATTTAAATTAAAACTCAATTGCTTCAAAATTTCATTGCAAAACTTTATTTAATACTAATAACAATTCAATAGATACAATCTATAAAATATTATGATCATAATTATACAACACTAAATGAAAATGAAATACTATAGTTTTTATACTAAGATTATTCCGACAATTTTATAATAAATATTAATATTTATAGCTTGTTTAAATTCTGATTCACTTCAATTCACTTCACTTCTTAAACCTATTGTTAATCATTAACTATCTTATTACATAACATACATAACTATCTTATTAATAAGGATCTATATTAAGTACCTACAATATTTACAATAAAATTTACGCTTAAATTATATTTTTGACGCTATTTGAATCAAAATGTCCAAATACTATCTCAAAAGGTGTAAAATTTGTAGCTGAATGTAAGGTATTATTATAAGCGTCCATAGCGGTAGTAAACGCGACCTGCTACTCAAGAGGCGTGGGTTCAATTCTCGCTCAGTGCAAATATTTGTGTGCATGAATATGAATATTTGGATTGTTTTGGATGGTTCTATGTATAATATGTATGTATTTACAAACAAAGTGTCTAATTTAGTTTACCCGCATCCTAGAGCTCATAATACAAGCTAGTTAAACTATGCTTACCATAGTTCTAGGTCGCGTTGTCTAGATTGTTCTAAAATATTTATTTTCATTTAATTTTGACGATGCATCTATCGTTTTATATTCATACTTAGTTGTACGATATATTTCCGTTACAATTTAATGAAAATTCTTCCTCTAAGACTACTGTTAGGGCGTCTTCTAGAGTTTTTGGAGAGTTATGTCTTACTATTCTTATCATATCTTCTGGCAAATTATACAGAAAAACGTTCAATGCAGCCTTATCGTACATTTCAGTTTTACATGCTATAAGATTATCGTCAGTTAATGTATTCAATTTACATAAAAGATCACTTCTAATGTTTTTAATTCGATTAAAAAAATTGAAATATCGTTCGTTGGGTTTGATTCTAACCATTTCGAGTGTATTAGCTATACATCGTTCGGATCGCGGATCTCCGAAATGTTGGATTAATCCAGTTTTTAATTGTTCCCATGTTTTAATATCTGACCGTTGGCTAACAAAACTTGCTGCTTCCCCAGTGAGTTTACTGGTTAATACGTGAAATTTGAATATATCTTGTTCATTATCACGACTTGGAAATAAAGAACTTACATATTCACACTTTCTCAGATACAGGCTTAGTAGGCGGCGATTTCCGTCATATACTGAAACTATTTTAGCCACCTGCATGAAACGTACATGGAATTCATCCATTTTTAAATTAAAAGTTTAGAAAACACTTATAAACTATAACTAAATGTCCCCGTCACTTAGTAAACTTTCATAAATATATAAGTCTTCAGAATACTGGATGTAGAACCGAAACAGTCTGTTGATGACTTTTTTAGCGACCCAGATCACTTCCCTGATGCATACAATAAGTAGATTGTAGACTGAAACTAAGGAAAGGGTTCTTCTTTTTGCGCTGGCTTCAATGACTTCGGCTTACGTGATTTTATCTTCGTTCTGGCTTCAATATTTGTTGTAGATAGTAACTTTTCTTAAAGTAAGCTTTTTGATTTATGTTGAACAACAATAAAATAGGTCGACGGATTATTCTGAGTGGCAAGAAATTCTTATCGACCACGCCAATTATGTCAGGATTTACTCGTATATCCAATTATATATCGTCTTTTCACTTAGCACTTTCGGAGAATTAAATATTACAGTATTTGATTTTTCATTTATTATAAAAAGTAAACTTTTATTGGGTATATCACACAAAGTTCCAAAAAGGAATGATGTCTGGGTCACACAGGGGCCTTTATATATGGAAAATTACATAAATACTTTGTATTTTAGTACCGATTTCTGTCAAGTCGTAAAATTAAAGTTATGCGGTACCACTAATCCTCCTTTGAATATGTCAGAACAAAATATTATTTATGATTAGTACCTATTATAATTCTCCATATAACTACTTACGTGTATCCGGGCACTGGCATGTGAACTATGAATACTCGTTGTCCGGGCAATAGTCCAGGTATGTTTGGAGCCACTGGATTCTGCAATACAAATCAACAATTTTAGTACTACTCACATACGAAAAAATGTTAACCAATGATAATACTCTAATGTGAAAGGTTATAAGGAGACATGTTGTTCTATTTAGGGTAGCATAACTTAATGAAGCAATAACTTAACGAACTGAGCCACGGAAAAACTCGAATGAGTTTATGTGGCTTCAAATTACTATATTGTACTGAACATTGTACCTATGTTTATATTTAATAAATAAAAAAAGTAGAGGCTTAATTCAGTACTCAATACCATGTTTAAATTTGGATCGATTGGTATAGTAAAATTTTAGAGCATTTGTAACGTTAACTTTTCAAATCGATTTAGATTAGAAAAAGTGTAGGCACAAGACGGGATTAGAACCTGTGATATGGATATGTACATAAGTCTTTTAAATTCGATATTCTCCTATATGCCCCGCTGGCCAGCGAGGGGACCATCTGTAGGGATTATCGCATTAAAAAAAATGTACCTGCTGCGGAGGCTGTTGTGGCTGCTGAACTCCTGGCACGAGCTCCACCTCACTGTCAGGCTCCAAAGTCTCCAGACGAGCTGATTGTCCAGGCCCAGAAACCGACACTGTAAAGTATTGTTGATTAATAAATGTACTGTTTTGTAATCTACTCTCATACTGGAAGGAACTTTATAATTAAAACATGAATTATGTTATGTGTTAGTGGCTAGTAATATATTATATTAGAGTTTGTATGATTTGAAAGTTTCGAAACACGAAATAATATTCTTTTATCGAAACCAGTTTAGAATTCAGAATGTTTTTTCTTTTACCGAAACCAATTTTGAAAGAAGAAATATTATTCTTATTTCGAAACTAGTTTCGAAACTTGGTTTCGTACATGGCCGAAAGGGAAAATCAGCTGTAGTTTAGTGTTTAAGGAGTCCGCCTTACGATCAAGAGGATCCGGGTTTGTTATCCTGGCCATTGCACTACGGACGTGAACCTAATTCTAAGATAAACAATTGATCTTAGCTGGAGAGGTAGGAATATTAGAAATAACGGTTGCCAATATTCTTAAAAAAAAACGGCGGTACAGGCGGTCGTCAGTAAACCCATGATCATGGCGCTTGCAACAGAGCCGAAATATCGGTTGCTTCATAAAATAAAATCAACAAACATGATAAATATCCCGAAATATTTAGCTGTTAATATGTAAATGACCATATCAATCTAAAATCATACTTTAATGACATATTTTACGCAAAAGCTATCAAAAAAATTAAAAATGATGGAGCTATGTAACGGTATCCTAATGTAACTCTTTTTGGATCACAATACAACTACAGAGAGCTGCACTAAGGAATATCCAATTCAGTTTTTCTACATATTAATCTGATGACATGGCGCAATACGCATGCGCGATCAGCAAATGGATTTTGACCTTTACAAATACGTAAATAAGTAATTTTGCGCCAAATATATTAAATATATTATTAATCAAAGTTATTTAATCTAAAATCAATTAAATTTTATAATTTTACTAGTCAATTATTCAATAATAATCAATGTAATCAATTATTAATGAACCGATGAATCAATGTATTTTTAATTTTAATTCTATAATATTTTAGATGTAGGTAGCGAATGTTGTGTACGTCTATAATAGGTATACATATGGGAATATAATATGGATATAGTTGATTGTAAAATGTGAAATATTGTATGCTGTTGATGTACCTTAATAAATAAATAAATAAATAAATAAACATTTTCATGACATTAGATAAACTACTGTATGAAACTTGTATGAAATGAATGTATAACTTGTATGAAACATGAGCTTGAATGAACCTATTATACCTTGTAAGTCTTCTAGTTAATAAGAGTAAGCACTTTTGTATTTTGTATTTTCATTGTATATTGCTGCAGTAGGTAATAAATAAATTTTCATTTTTCATTTTTTTTTATTTGAAACTGCACAGAGGACAGAAGTATTTGTGCGGTTTATTTTACCTTCTATAACTAGTCATAATTTACGATTCATATCAACGAAACTACTGGCGGCTTACCTTGCTTTTGTTGAGCTGATCTGTAATAGTTATCCAAGTCTGGATTCTGCAGATAATACTCCAATCTGAAATGCCAAGATTATTGCAATTAATACAATATCATAGACTACTTTCCACAATAAAGTTCGTGAGAGATGTAAAGAGAGCACATTGAGCTTTCACGTCGGTGTCGTTACTATCAAAGACCTATGGAGATTTTTACTCTCAAGAATCAAGAATCAAAGAATCCATTTCATTTATTCAGTTTAGGCACATAAAGAGCACTTATGAATGTCAAAGTTTTACAATAATTATGTACCTACATTATACTCTATACTCTAAAACTACACTATACTCTAAAATACTCACTACGGAATTATAGGCAGTTTCGTAGTTAGACTGACTATGACGGCTAAGCCAATACGGGATACCGACTACAGAGCAGTTTAACAAAATTAGGGTAGGTACTTTTTTGTTGTAATTGTTTTTGAAGGTACCATGATATTGAAACCCTTTAAATAATATTATTTTGTGAACTAGGCTAATAAACCTACTATAGTAAGGTTGACTTCTTTGACATTAAGCTATCGATGCGACGACTTTTATATATAGCGCATCAATATATCTTCACCTATCCTGTTGGTAAATTAAAGAACTTTGATAAGTGCCTGCCTCGGTGGCTCAGTGGGCGTAGTATGCACCGGTTGTGCACGAGGTTATGCGTTCAATTCCCACACCGGACAAAAATTTGTGTGATCCACAAATAGTTGTTCTGAGTCTGAGTGTAGGTACTTTGTGTCTGTTAGTTGTATGTTTGTAAAGTCCTTACGATACAGGGCTTGTTCCTTAGAGCGTGAGTTGTATTTTTAACAAAGAAAGAAAAAGAAGAAGTTTGAGTAATGAATTACTTACGGATTTGTTTGCTGTAAATGTGCGGCTGGGTGTTGCTGGTATGCGCGTTGGTCTGCAGGAGGCGCTGCACTCACCGCAACGCACAACGTCGCCACAACTAAGTACTGTAACAAACGCCACATTGAACTTCTTAAATGGATGTAGGATATGACGATATCTCCTGTTCTAAATGAGCAGTCCGACTGGAGAAGTATCACCATAGAAAAATCGTAGCTGATAATAACCTTGTGTTGTTTTCGGCGGTGAGTAGCGTAGCTCACTGGAGAGATTTTGTGTTGTCAGTGGGAAGACCGAGGGCTTGAGTTGACACTGCTCTGTGTTGGTATGAATCCCTGCTTTGTCTTTTGCACTGACAGCATAAAAACTCTGTTTCCCTTCACCGCTTCCCCCCTTCCCCCCTTCCCTCTTCATGAACCGCAGGATGAGCACACGACCCCCCACGGAAACAACAGGGGTATCCCTGGGAGTATTGTGTTAGAGCATAATAATAGTATTATGTTACTACTAGGCTACGCGGTTTTACCTTTATGACGCAGTTTTAACTTTAGCAATAATGCTAAAATTAAAACCGCGTAGCCTAGTGGTATGGATAATGGTCTGCTGAGAGTGTACCACGGTAGCCTAGTGGTATGGGTAATGGACTGCTGAGACCAGGTCTCGGTTTCGATCCCAGGTTTTACCATGGCACACACCAATGACTTTTTGATACTGTTCGAAGTTATGTGTGTATTTATCGCAGGTTTATAAGTGGCCGGTTAATGGCAATAGCCTCGCCACCTATTACAATGGGAGCTAAACATAAACTGGCGAAATGTAGGTGCTAGCACCTCTGCCACCATTCGGGGATATAGATGAGTTAATGTATGTATGTATGTATCAATACATAAAATGATTGATTCAAATCCATTAAAAATAGAACTTGTGCTTGTACCTATATCCTAAGTGGTGTTAAAAAAATATGTATTTTTGAGGCATAGAATACTGTCAACGGGAATTTATGCGATCATGGTACCTACCTTTGAAATGACTCTTCTCGATGACGATATCGTAGGCAGTTTTGAAACAATTTCCAACAAATAAATATAACAAAACAAACAATTCCCGAAAATTCTCTCATAAACTCGACCACAAGGAAAACCAAGCGACTGATTGTAATTCTTAACGCATTGCGGTTAATGAAGCAAATTTCACTACACGTCATTTTGTACAGTGGACTCCAGAAGTGTTTGGAATTTGAAACTAAAATTGCATAAAGTGACGAAGATTTGTACGTATTCATTTAATACGTACATCATTAATTATTAAATAAAATAAATTCGATTCAGGGTGTCAAAGGATTATGGACCATAAGGTGCCCGTACACTTCTGGAGCGCACTGTACAGTCGCCTTCAAAAGTGGTTGAATACCAATTTTACGAACGGTATTTACGTTTAAATAAATTAATAAATAATAATTAATGTTATTATGATTATTTTCACAGAAAGAATGAGTACGAAGCTAATAACATACCAAGTATGTAAGGCACAGCCGAATGGGTAGGCTACATTGACTGAATTATTAAAGTAGGTGTCTATTGAAACTAGAATAAATCAAAAGTATATGAAACCTACTTCAAATGTTTAATAACAGTAAAGGAAGCTCGTGAAGTACGGATATCTTAGTGGCTGTCTATCCTGCACAAGAATACGTGGGATAAATGTGTATGTATAATCCAGAGCACCTATGCCAACAATGGACCACCTACAACGTCATCGCCGCATATTATATTTTAACAAATGAAACTACCGTAAAAGTCGCCGAGATTAAAGTCTAACACAATAAAGTCTAAGTGTAGTCCACAAACATTTATATTTCCTAAAAATATTGCCATCAATAAAGAAGAAGATATTCAGAGAATGTTCTAACTAGCATATCCCCGCGGCTGCGCCCGCGTGTGTTTCGGCTATCGCGACCTAAGCTCCATCTGAGCAACTTAAATTCTATATTACTCTGGTTCATAACCCTGGTTCTACTTAACCGATTGCAATCAAACAAACGAAAGTTGGACCAGACCCCTTCAAGCAAAAAATCGCATCGAAATCCGTTCAGTAGTTTTTGCGTCCATCGCGGACAAACATAAACATATTACAATTATATAATAGTATAGACAGATAGATATAGATGTTAGTATATCAAGTTTTAGACATAACATGGTCGGTAACATGGAGTGAGTTAAGTGACACTGACGGCGACTGTACACTCTGTACAGTCACCTGCAGTAATATGTATATGTTTTAGAACTTTTTCATATTAAACTTGTCGAATTTCATATTAAACGTTTCATGTCATAATGTTGACTTGTCATTTCTTAATGTGACAAGGTTCCAAAGTGACTGTACTTCAAGTACTCTAAGTGCCATGTCAACATGTGCGTTTACCTGGCCTCTAACTGTTCGAAGGTTGTGAGCAGTCTGCCGCATAGAATGACAATTGGAGGAGTTTAATATTCTATTATATAATGGTGATTAGTTAGTAGACCTAGCGACTTGAGGCTCGGAGTTTATGAGTCATCCAGTCAGTCAAGATAAATAAACTTTAGATTGACATGGTATTCAAATGGTAAACACCCCATTTTGCTAGCGTAAAATACGATTTTCTACTTTTATACTTGCGAGAAAAGGAAATTGCAAAATAAATGTATCATCCCTAACTAGCGTGAAAACATTTGGTCAAATTCTTCCAATATTAGGAGACGCCTATTCGAGAATTGTTCCATTGACTATCATTTATGTAAACTTTAGAAGAGTCATCATGATATTTCTTAGTCTGGACAAGTAATTACTTATAGAGATTATCAGATATCCGCAGCTTCACCGACGTGGTAACTTATTTCCGGGAAAGAACGGGAAATAAGTTTCCCAAATAAGTTTTAGTTGGTTAGAGTCCGACATTGGCTCCGGTGGTGTTGCTATCCATGTGGATCTGTACACGAAAAAAATGGTCTGACTAGTGCTAACTGTCAACCATTATGTGGTTTAGCGGTTCTGCAGGTACTATAAGACTTTCTTTGTGATGTATATCATTTATGATACCATTACACGCACGCCTATATAATGCACTAGGTTTACGTAATATCTTTATACCACTTATTTTGTTACAATAGGCGACTGTAAACGTTTTTAAAACTTATTATTTTCACTTGATAATATTATCACCACCATAGCAACACCACCGGAGCCAATGTCGGACTCGAACCAACTAAAACAGATACCATCTTCGGATCTTCAGTTATCGGAGGTGAGATAATAATTTCTTTTTTTCATGGCACGTCAATTTGACTTCACCTCGACTGATGTTAAGCTGAAGGCAAAGTCTCATAAAAGAGGGTCACCATTGCAAACACGTACAGTGCTACAATAGTGGCGCTCAGCTTGACGGCCTCATCAGATGCTTTTTCACGCCCCGCTTAGAGGACCCGGGACTGTAGGAAGAAGGAAATGTAATACCTCGCACACAAGCCAACGACCCGAAGCCATCTTGAAACTGAGATGACCCCCTTTTACACTACACAGTAGCCTTTAATTTCGCAGTAATGGTGAACGGAGGTAATTCCTTCCACGCTCGAGTCGAGTTTCAATCATCGCGGGCTGTGCGGGCCAAGAGTCTCCCCGGATCACGGTCCGCCGTCTCCTTCTGGATCATTACTTGTTCGCAGAAGAAGTTCAAGTGTTCGTTTGGTACGATACCATCGCCGTGATATGCTTTACTTGAAAATAGCAAACATTCCACGTGGGCGCATCCGTATTCAGTAAATAAATAAGTCAGTAACATCACATCGATAGTCAGATAGACAATAAAAGTCACACACGTATCGCATTATAATTAGGTAAATGATGTTTTTTACAATCTGCACATCGGAATAATAAATAAATGCAGCATAATTAATGTAATTGCAACTTGCAATCTGCGTAAATAAAGTCGGGATACTGTCAGAACTCAGAAATTAATGCGAAAATTACACAGTACTCTTAGTAATATTACTAAATGTAATGATAACATTTTTAGTGTGATTAATCGTGAGATTAAATTTAGTATTTAAATTAATCCCGACGTTTCCGTTGCTTTTCAGCGGACTCGTGATCACATTGATATAATTATAATACCTATTAAAAAATTATATTTGTCTATAGTAGTGCAGATAATAAGATTATCTTATTATAACCATCCTGATGAACTCACGCACACCACATGTAAACAAGTTCTCATGGGCGCATAATAAGCATCATGGGCGCCACAATTACAATATTAACAATTATGCTAATATTTTTACACATACAAAATGCTCATTGACGAATCAGTTTTCCATTCCCCTTCTTCACCTAATTTATTTTTAATGGTATAAATTATAAAAGTAAGTAGATACTGGCTGGTAACATAAAGGGCAACAAAAGATAACTTTGGCCCTTATGTTTGTGATAAAGACGAAAGTTTGAATGAATGGGTGTTTGTTATTCAATGATGGTAAGACAAATAGCAGAATGTAACGGTGATCTCTTCCCAGTAACCTATAATGGACAGAAGAGACAAAAGTACGTTTTTATTTATTGGTTTACAAAGTTTTTACTATATATGTATATTGTATTAAAGACTGTAATTATTAGAATTGGAATGTTAATTGACACACATACTGTATTTATGGTAAATGATCTGACATTGTAATGATTATACTTATGAATAACGTTATTTTACGTTAATATACGTTTAAGTTACTTTTCAATAGTCATAGTGACATAGGCAGGCGGGGTCGAAGGCGATAGAATCCTTATATTGCCAATAAATAAGATTTGAATTACAATCATCATTCGATTCTCAAGAATAAACGACTCGCCGTCACGTTTTTTTTTTATAAAATAGAACTACCGTACGTTTAAATAACTCGATGCATTCCTTGAGGTCAGCGTAAACTTATCGAAGCAGTGCCAATACGGTGTAATAACTTATTTCCTTTATTTATACGTATTACTCATAACTACAACTAGGTGCATAGTGCACAATACAAAGATGTGGCCGTCTCGGCGGACAAGTTCTTCTTCTAGTGAAACGGCTCATTGCATGGATTATTTATGTACGTCAGGGTGCAGAGAAGATTTAATTGTTTATAGATCAAGGTATTCAATTCATGACGAATATCGATGTAATTGTCTACCTGAATAAAGTCCTACTAAATACCTAAATAAGCAGGTAGAGAGAAAAAATAATTTTCAGTTGAATTAAAAATTAGGGATTCAAACATAATTATAATTTATAGATTTATACAGGTGACGCGGCGGTAGTGAACGCGATTGCTAAGCAGGACGTACGGTTTCGATCCCCGTTCAGTACAAATATTCGCATTGGTCTGGTTATGTTTCTGAGAGCATGTTAGGCCATCCACCATTGGGCACACAGCTCATTTCCAGGCTTGTTTATCATCCAAATTTCAGAGGTTGCATATTTCACCAACCATTGCATTCAATCCCACGTAATAGGAGGTGAACCTACTGCCGTATTCCGAGCATATTGTTGTCTCGAGTCATGCATCTGAGGCTAAGTTTGGGTTGTATAATATAGCTGCCTGATGTTTAACAGTTCTATCTCTTAGTCGCCTTGTAGGAAACCGCATGGAAAGAGATCGGGTTGCCTAAATTCTATTCTGCCACTCTCTAATCTCGCGGTCATGCGCACAAAAGTAAGTCTATGTTTATTTTGCCACATATACATACAATGCAAAACCATCTAACCTCGGGCTAATCGCAAGTAAAACACAATAATAATGTCCAACACACCGGATACATAGTAATACACTTAATTTTATAACATTTGACGGAAGGAAACCGCAAGTAACTAGCATCTCATTGCTATGAGCAGTGCGTCCGAACCTTCACCCACATTCTCGTCATACGACCCGTGGCCATTGGAATCGTAAAATTGATTTGTCAGTTGACTTGGTGATATTGGGAACAGTATTTTTTGTATTGAATCTAGCAATAGATCTGAAGAGTTGTAAACCTCAATTAATCGTCGAAGTTTAGGGAAAAACTGCAGGTTCTTTGCATGAAAATTTCTTAATAACCTCGACAAAACATTCAAGAGTCGAAAGCCCTTTTAAAATTTATTGGGAGAAGGAGGGGAATTCACTTCTCATCCAGGGTTTAACAATCGCAGCGATAGCAATAGCAAAATATCACTCATTATCATAGAAAGGAATGCCAAACCAGTTCAAAGCTAGTAAAAATATGTCTTACCCGAGAGTAAATATCTAATCTGAAATAATACCACTTTTCAACATACACTTTTGCGATTTATTTGTTGGTACTGTTTTACATTTAATACGACGTTTCAGCTATTGTCGTATTTTGATTTATATTTACAGACAGAGTTTGCAATTTGATTGCCTGGATATTTCATACAGATAATTAGACTAATACACATGTGGTGACGGAGAAAGAATATCATAATATCCCAAGTGTGTCGTAAGAGGTGACTAACAGAATAATATGCAGACTATATTAAAAATCCTGTACTAACCGGTCTGGACAGCGTGGGAACAGCAGGCCAAAGCCTCCCAACAAAGGAAAGACCTATGTGTAACAGTGGACTGCGATAAGTTACGATTAACTTATCGCAGTCCACTGTTACACATAGGTCTTTAATTGAGACTAAGTTGCACATATTTCGTGAAACAAAATATCAGTTTTCGCGCCGTTGAATAGACCTTTGTTTCCTTCTTGTTACGTCAAGATGAGATGAAATTATGACGTGAATTTATATAACAGTTCGCCCTTGGCCTTGCTGGTCAGATTTGAGTGACACATAAAGGGAGCGTTCAACTCTCCATCCGACAGTTGAACAATGCAATTCATTAAACAACTTCCTAAAAGGAGGAGGTTCTTAATTCAAATGTAAATAGGTATCAAAAACAAATAATAGTATTTCATAAATAAGGTTTTAGGTTTGCATAAGAGTGTTATTGAATAAAATCTTTATTATTTTTAGCCTTTCAGATGTTGAAGTAAGTTTTTTTAAACATAGTTTTTTGTAATTCATGGCTATGGGGCAGGTGTAGACTTTGTGCTATTAAGGCAATAAATGTTCCTTATTGTCAGTTTATATAAAATATGAGCACGTAATCAAGATAAATTACAATTCAGGTATTACCAAAAATCTTTAAAAAAATTAAAATATTTCAATCTAGGTATGTTTTTAAAGTTATTTCGAGTTCGTTCGAATTATAGAATATGAATTTTTTTATAAAGGTAGATACACATATATAGTTACAAATACTGACATACATGTTTGCTAATCAAAATTATTTCAAAAATTACAAAACTAAAATATCGCGTACCAGACATAATAACTTCATGTCAACACAAGATCTTCGCAAAAAGTATCCTTCAAAACCGCTTTGACGAGTTCTAATCAAGATAACACATACAATGTTTTCCCTAACACTATGGGTCACATAGCGTTGCGAAATAGTGGCAAAACGGAACACTAAAACTGTCACACGCACTTAAGCACATAGTGATTCCTTGCGTCACGGTACCGCAGTAATGCAAGAGAAGCAATTTGAGGTGATTATGTGGCAGTATGTTATGGGACGCGCCTCGCTGATTGTATACCACTCTCAGACGACCCGCTTTTGAGTTGAGGATGTCGTTATCGTTACAATCGCGTGTGTTAACTTTAACGATTGACCAATTGTTTCCTATTCAGTACTTGCTTTTAAAATGGAAATATGAAATACAGTTTACAGAAATCAGCGCCGTGTGGAATACTGATCCTGTGTAACTGTGCACCAAAATAAGTTAAATTAAACTTTTGGCTATGTGTTATTTATTCCATTATATTTGGAAATGTCATTCAAATTGTTTCAACTATTTTGGTGTGATTGCGTAGTAGGTAAACATATTAATGAGAATTATGAAATTCCTGCATTATGGCATTAAGCATATGTTTTTGTTTTTAGATGGATTTCAGTATTAATGGATTTTGGGTATCAATTTCATCATCTTTTTGTAAGCGCTTTGTTCCCGGTTATATTCCGGGCTACCACCTCGGAGTTTAGGAACTTCATAATCTACTTTCCAGTGTTACAATAGAGACTAGTTTTTATTATTATTTATCTGTTACGCAAAATGACAGAAGATGAACATTGGAATAAAATTATTTTTTAACTGACTCTAGCGTGATTTATTTGTTACTTTTAAATTATGTTTTACATCTAACCCGACATTTCGGCTACTTTCCAGCAGCCTTGGTTTCATAAAAAATACGTTTAAATCTTGTCTTCTAATTGTTTTTTTTTCAGAGAATCCAGATAGACTTATTGCAGTCTTTCTTTCTGTCGAATCAACGGCATTTTAGAGTTGCCGTCGTGGTGTAGTAATTTGTTTAAATTTGTTGGCAGCGCCGCTACTCACGGAGAGGGCTCTATCATAGGTTTAGCTTTTCGAGGCTTACTATTGTAGTGAATATTTTAACTGTATGGTTTATAAAGAGTAACTATTAATTTATAACTGTGATGGTGACCCTTTTTCCTTCTGGTTACCATCAGGGGAGTTGACATTGAAGTACCCAATATAAAAGCGTCGGTAGCTTAGCGGTTAAGGAGTCGGCCGGTTTGAATCCTGGCCATTACACTACTGACGTATACCCACTGATAATACAAGCCTAATTTTTAATGAGCTTAATTGGAGGGGTTAGGGTGAACTAGAAATTTCGGTTCCTAATATTAAAAAAAAAGAATCATTCTCTGAACCTATTCCCTAATCATTTGTGGTCAGCTTTCTAGTCTAACTGTGATGCGGCTACACTTCAAAAATTTCAACCTCGACCTCAACAACCAATGGTCCAATAACCAATGGCGATATCAGAGTTCCAAGTTAGACTGGTTAGACTTTTGAGGGCTCCAACTACCCTAACTATGTTTGTATGGCATCCGGGACCGACGGCTAAACGCAGACCAGTGCAAACAGCCACATTCATGCGTTCAACTTTTTGCATTTTCGAACCTTCGAACCCGCGCCCCGTGCGTAGCAGTCACGTGAACTACCACCACGCCACGGAGGCGGAAAAATATATAACACAGAAATTAAAAACTAAGGTAAACAATGTTTAATATTTAACGTGTACACTGTACATAACGTTTTAGCAAAACATACAAATTAACATACGCAAAACATAACATAAATAAACTCACGTCTATATCCCCGAAGGGGTAGGCAGAGGTGCTAGCACCCACATTTCGCCAGTTTATGTTTAGGTCCCAATGTAATAGATGAGCCTATTGTCATTAACCGGGCACTTGTAAACCTACGATAAATACACACATAATTTCGAAAAGCTTCGAAAAATCATTGGTGAGTGCCATGGTAAAACCTGGGATCGAACCCTAGAACTCTGCAGTCCATTACCCATACCACTAGGCTACCGTAGTTTTGTACACATTAACATACTACTAAATACTCGTAAATGTGTTGAAAACTTTAGTTATTGTTGGTCAAAATTTGTTTGTATGTGACTAATTAGTGACTAATATTTTAGCTCGAAACGCGTGTTTGGTGTTCTCGAGTGACGGGTCATTGGACTGTTTATTTATTTTGATTGGTGGACTGTAAGATGATGGGGTCGATTTCAAGAGGATGTATGGTGAATTGTGACGTGCAAATTGTGTTTTAAACAATATGCTGTTTGTGATACCGCCATTGTAAGGTTAATTTAATTTGATAATAGGCGTTTCAAATTTAATTAAGTCTACCTATTTGTATAAGAAGTATGTGAATTAAATTGACGCTATAGATGTAATTTTATCAATAAAAACTACGAATAACTAATAGTATTATTTATAGATAACTAAAATTGATGCAATAAATTTCAAAATTGTCCCCAGCATAATTATATTTGGTAATATATTTTTTTTCATTATATTTATTTATGTCAAAAACCTCTATCTTCGTAATAAAAATGTCTTCATTTCACTGTTACATTTAAAAGTAACTTCATTCATTTACTATTATTCATCCTTAAAAAAGAAATGAAAATGTACTCACGAAGTGTTCAGCCATTTTCTTAACTAGACGCGCGCGCAGCTCCAAGTTCTTTAACAAAATAGTGCGCCGGCGCATGTAGGACACACACTTATAAGAGACGCGCTTGCGTGTGTCATAGGGATAAATTATACACCTTCGTTTTTACTTCGCGAAATATACAATGTACTGTAGTAAAAATAGAAAGGTATATGTAGAAAACGACAGTGTTTTTATAGTTGAGGGCTTACTGAAGAAATAGGTTTGAATCGTACCATGTAGATATGCATAAAGTAAAATACAATCATACAAAATTTGTATTTGTTTTAAACACAGTAATGTAGTCCAATAAGACATTTCCCTCGCACTCTGGCTTATTCTGGGGCATCTTTGACTTGGAGATAACCCTTGGGGTTCAGTACTATTGTTAACACCTTGCCCCGGAAAGGGGAGATAGTAACTGAATAAGTACGGTGATAAAACAACCTGTTAATTATTATTAATTTGTGTAATAAGCCTTTGGTTCACCACTTTTGATACTACTATTTTATGTTAACCAGCTACGAAAGAACATTTAATTGTACAATATTTAAATTTAATTGAATTTGAAATGTGCAATTTTTATGGTTTGCTACGACCCACCGCCGTGGTCCCTACACCCGAAGGGGGCCATAATGAGAGATTTGGCTCCCCGTGGGCCGGGCTGGTTGCGATCAGGCAACCGAATACCCAGAGACGTCGTACCCCCGGGTCTGCCTGGGTGCGAGAGATATCCTTGTATTATCATGCGTTTTAGTCGGTTCGAGTCCGACATAACCACCCAGCTCCGGTGGAGGTGGTTGACATCCGTGGAGAATTTACCCATGAAAAAAGGGACATTGTGCGTTTTAGTCGATTCAGGGTGGTATCCGTGAGGATATTGTGCAACAAAAAAAAATGGTATGCAATGAGGAAAATGACGAATATTTGGTATGCCGCACATATTTTTATTGTCAAATATATATTATATTATGTTCATTCATCACCGTTTCACCAAATTTTCCTGTATGTTTTATGTTAGACGGTGTGTTCTACTTCTCCTTTAGTATCTAGTATGTGGACATGTTTTGTCTGTTACTCCTAAGGAAGCAAAGAACCATCTGACCTTTATACTAATCTATTATTACCACTTTTAAACAGTGCTAAACCAACAGATTTACTCTAAGTTTTATTCCCTTTCAATTTAACTTTTGACATTGTACCTACACACAGTAAGACTTGCAGTCAGCGGGAATCGAACCCGCGACATTCGATATAGCAGTCGAATGCTCTACCGCTTCGCCACAGAAGTCATCAAATGTAATGTCTACAATGACATCCAGTGCACCATCGTGCATATGCCCCAAATGATCAATTTACATATCCGTAGAATCTTCCCCATTGTGCTGTTTTTGGCGGTGTTGTATGTTGTTTTGCATGTTCAGTGCCAATTTCAAGGAAAGGTGTGCACTGTGTGCAGTTCCACAGCATTTCAACAAAGTTGTTGTTATTTCAAATGAAGACAATGATGGGGTAACTTCACACTGCTATCGAATAGAGTACCTACATATTAATTTGACCTTGATAATTTTTTTTGTTTTCGCGAACATCATACACTGAAATATTATAATATATCGTGATATATTTGGTAAAGACCGATGTTTCGGCTACTTTTCAGCATCTTTGTAAGTACGGCAGTTGTCACATAGTTTGAAGAGTACCCGAACTATAGTAAATAAATAGGAAACCCGAAATTTAATAAATTGTTGGTGTTACTATTCAAGCAGAATGAGCACACAACCCCTACAAAATTGGTTTCATTTCAATATTTAAACTTTTCAATCCATGATCCTATGCCCGCGTTATTGCAACCTAAGCGCCATCTGTGCAACTTAAATTCTATATTACTAATCATAACTCTGGTTCTACTGAATCGATTGCAATCAAACAAACGTAAGATTTTAAGTTGGACCAAGCCCCTTCAAACAAAAAAAACGTAGGTATCGAAATCCGTTCAGTAGTTTTTGCGTCCATCGCGGATAAACATTAACTTTTTACAATTATATAATAGTATAGACTACCTATAGAAGAAGATTTTACCGTTTTATTACTTCATTTACCGTTATAAATAGCAATAATATGTCATGTAGGATCAATCCTATTGATTGTGCGTTGTCATTCACGACATATTGTTGTATTCTTGGCATCTGATCAAATTTAGCTACTATTAAATATGATTCTTTGTCTAATAGGTACTTATGTCGGAAGTAAAGAAACACATAAAATTATTTTCTTTCATCATTATCATAGTATCAACCCCATGAGTCATCATTGTTTTCAGATGCATTCGCCGCTTTAACCCCAGAGTCTAGGGTTCGCTAACTTCTTCGATCTCTTATTTGGTTTTTACAGTTTTTATGGAAGCGATGGCTGTTTGACACAAATTTGCATCGGACCTCCACCACTTCACCGAATTGGCGATATCAAAGTTATGATAAATATGATACAGATAGAACTATATGTATGTATAATGTGTATATATTACAAAAAAAAATACATCCAAGTATGTTTATTTAACCCATAACACAAGCTAGTTAAACTATGCTTACCATCCGAAAAGAAAATAGAACCCAAACTTTCACTTATTAGTTCTTTTTTGCACTAAGCGGGAATCGAACCCTCGACCTTTGACTTAGGAGTCGAACCTTCTATCGCTATACCACAGAAGTCATCTGCAAATTATACTACGTTCTCTTGTATTTTAAGTGATATTAGAGAAAATAGTTTGTACGAATTGAAATCACAATATGAAAGTTTCCATGACAAAGGTAATGCACTAAAATGAGGGGTCAATGATCTCTTACGTGGACAAAACGACATGTCTCAACTACTGGACATTACGCAGATACACATTTACGGGACATTATATTCACAAAAGGCATAATGGCGGGCATATGAAGTAATTGATTCTACGACACACATTTCTTTAGCCGCGGTAGCCTAGTGGTATGGGTAATGGACTGCTGAGACGAGGTCTCGGGTTCGATCCCAGGTTTACCATGGCACACACCAATGACTGCGATGCTTTTCGAAGTTATGTGTGTATTTATCGCAGGTTTATACGTGCCCGGTTGATGGCAATAGGCTCGCCACCTATTACATTGGGACCTAAATATAAACTGGCGAAATGTGGGTGCTAGCACCTCTGCCTACCTCTTCGGGGATATAGGCGTGATATTATAAAAAAAAAAATAAAAAAATACATTTCTTTAGACTACGGCAAAGCCAAAAGGGGGTTATGATTTTGACAGGCTTTGTATGTATGCTTGTATGTATGCATATATGTATGCATGTATGCATGTATGTATGTATGTATGCATGCATGTATGTATGTATGTAGGTTCATCTGTTCTCGCATAGCTGATTAACTACCACTAGACTCACTAGACTCACATCATTTTTATCAGTAATCCCCAAAGTCAAACCCATTGAACCCTTTTTTTATAGTTCAAAATGATTGCCGGCAGTTATACGACTTGTGATATTTTCAACCTATATTTAGTTACACATCAGTTGAAATGCGCCACTATTTACGATTACTAACAGTAGGTAATGTATTCATTCTTACAAAAAGTGTATCAACTGCATCACATTCCGTAGGTATTCTGCATCTGGCCATATTAAAATGCAAATTCCTATCCACGTGGTATGTATAAGTTTATTATATAAATATAGCCTTTGATTCGGTTTACTACGCAGCAAAATAATAGGTTAGTCATAGTTCAATTAGGTTTACTATAAATATTACCATATTATGTAGTAAACAAACAAAATGAAGATCACAAAGTACTATGTGGAAATTATATTATTATAGAATAAAGTCAAACGTTGGAAGAGGCCTATGTCCAGCCGTGGACTTCGATAGATTTGGATGAATGTTTGGATACATGACAGTGGACAAAACATAAACGGAGGTTATTAATCATCCACATTTCACCTACTATGATTTTCGTCCACGTAATTGGGGGCGAGCCTATTGCCGCCAATCGGTCGCTTTGTAAAAAATAAAACTAATTCCTAACCGAAAGTGTTGCAGTCAAATAAATTTGGAAAAAAAAATTAGCTCCAACATTTGTAGGTATGTAAATATGGTACTTTTTCTTCTTTAATTCTTTTAAAAAAGACAACTCCCGTACTAGGGAACAAGCCCTGTATCGCGAGGGACTTTACAAACATACAACGGACACAAAGTACACCCAGACTATTTGTGGATCACACAAATTTTTGGGGATCGAACCCATAACCTCGTGCTCAGCCGGCGCATACTACGCCCACTGAGCCACGGAGGCAGGAGAGTATCGCATTTGTTGACTGTACCTATGTTTGTTACTCAATCACGCAGAAATGCCAGAACGGATATAGATAAATTTTCATATAATCAGCCTATAATCAACCTATAGTTGACTGACGAACTCATACTGTATATACACATTGCATATTTTTAAAACAATCAGTCTGAAATGGTCTGGACATAGGCGTTCAGAAAACGAGCATTTTCTTTTTCTACTACTTACTTGTATACTTATTGCATACAAGCTAAAAGCTCTAATAAAAACATAATGAAAGCTTTCAACTAAAGAATTTTTGCAGTCTATAGAGAAAAAAGCAAGGAATGGAATTATAATGCATTCACCGGTATAAAATAATATCAGAGGTACTCGAAACTCGGGATTGTATGAAAAATCTAGTGAAGGAAGTTCGTGAAGTACCTATAATAGTCGTAAGAGACTAATGGCGGGTGACAGTGACAGCTGACAGAAAGTGACAGCTGGTGTCTCTGCCTACCCCGGAGGGAAATAGCCGTGAAAGTATATATGTATATCATGTATGTTTAAAATAATATAATTGAAATAAAATGGACTTCTGGTACAAATACATAACTGGAATTCCATATGAAATGCCGTTTTATAAACATTAAAAACAAATCCTTCAAAGATCGTAAAATTCAAATTTTTCGACCATTCCGACCAACGGATCAAATTCCACAACATTTTATGTCGAATGTTTTTCAAAAAATAGTGAATATACGATACAATAAAAACCTTTTACGTTTCTTTTTTATTTTGCTGTTGAACTTATGCGCAAAAACATTTCTGACACACGCTTCATTTTTCGTTTGCATATTGCAACTCTTTAGTACAAGAATGACTAAACAAATTCGAATGCCTATCGTTGGGTAATCCCTGTACGGTACGTGGCTTTTGAATCATCGTTTACAGTGTACGGGAACTACGCATTCACTTCCTTGAATCTCATTAGCTTGAGTCTACTAGCTGGCAAGTGCTAACTATACTCTGTCCATTCGTTTTAATTTGATAACTTAAGCATATTACTGTTTTTATTTCCGGAAAAATGTACTACAGTAATATCGTATTTTATTGACAGGTAACGCCCACATAGTGAAGTGCCCTGTGCATAACAAACCTACGCAGACCTTAGGGAGAATATTACGAATTCATGAAATATCATTCACATTATAAAAATGTATTAATTAACTTTACCTCGATGTGATTGTTAAAACAATCACGACATCAATGTTTTTTTTTTTCAAAATGGTGAAAAAAAAACATCATATTTACAAAAATACCTAGATATGAGGTGGAAGCGAGACTGAATTTTAATCTTCTTTCTCTTATATCTTTTGATTGCTGCGTCCCGGTAGGAGTAGGATAATCCAAAAAGACCCAAGAAGAGATGTCTACAAAACACCTATCACATTATAATAGCAACCACTACTATGCACTTTATTGAAAAGATATGATATGAAATAATGTCCGCATGATAGTAGCAAATTAATAGTTCTGTTTCCACAGTCAAACCGTGAAAACGGTTTTGTGGGGCCATGTTGTACTAAGTTATAAGTAATTTTATTTAGTAAAGATACATACATAGGTACATACTGAGATTACATAATATGTGGTAATGATATAATACAGATCTGCGTGTAATGAATGCTTAATAATAAATACTGTTAGGTGAATATACGTCAACGAAAGAGTCATAAGAGTTCAGTTTAAAAGAATATTTCTACGTTAAGAATCGGTATATATTATTATCCTTATAGTGTTTGCGAAGGGGGAATTAATGACACACAGTAAATATAAACTTTCAAATGACTTCATGGTGGTAACCTCAATATAATGATTGCAATCATGGTCACGTCCTGATGATGAGTGATTTGAATGATTTTCGTATACGTCTTGGTGCGCTTGGCTACATTACATTCATTCTTAAACAATGCATTTCACTACATTGTCCTGTTAACGAACATGTTGAATGTTCTGATGAGCTTTTCCAATTAATCCCACTCTATTCTTTCCTACATAGGACCATACGTGCAGGGGTTAGATGTCACCCGCATACGGTGCGGAATATTCCATCAAGAACCCAACATATCGGTGAGTCTTTCCTCTACCGCACCATTAAGCATTGGAATTCCTTACCAGCGCACGTGTTTCCTCCTGTAAGTGGGACGTCAAAAAGCATCTGATGAGGCCGTTAAGCTGCGAGCCATCATTGTAATACTGTAGGTGTAGGTAATGATTGCCCTCTTTCTTGCGAGTTTGCCTTCAGCGTACTATCAGGCGAGGTGAAGTCAATTATACATAAATAAATAAAAATAAAGATAGAAACTTTCTTGAACTACTACATTAAGGGAAGGGGTCGGCCGGGGTGCTAGAGATGAGTCTCTTATTATCCCAGGTCCGGTAATCAAAGACCCGTAGACGGTGTGCCTTTTAGTCGGTTCGATTCCGACATAATTACTTCCACAGACTTTTGGATGAATAGAACATTTCTTTCACCATCTGCCTTCAGTAGATGCATATTCTGCAGGTGTATATGTCGCAGTAAGATAGTTATAGCCATAATATAGTTATATCCCTAGGGATTTAATTAGGTATATGCCGGAACAAGTTATACGAAAACGATTCATTACTATCTCACTAGGAATATAGTTATAAAACGGTCCAAATTGACGTGCCATACATAAAAAAGACCTGACGAAAACCCTAGTGTTAATATTAAGGCTTCCTTTGAAGCACATATAAGACCAAATCAGGTAGATACCTGTTGATTGGTTCTCTGCCATTAGATTCATAGTGCTGGACTTATTTATTGGATCATGATCTACTTATTAATGTAATTAAGTCTAGGCTATTACTTGCATGAGTTTACTTATCTTCTTATAAAGAAACTAGACTTTAATCTAGTTCTCTAGTTATTAACGCTATCTGTGTAACTTTTGGTTAAAATAGACTTAGGCTGTCAATGGATTATAAATCTTAAGGTGTTTAATAACTTTTGGCGCCCACTGTACAGTAGAACTCAAAAGTGCAGTAGCAATCCTACGCAACTATGCGTCAACATTCTAACGCTACTTGTGACCTTTTTCTTTTAAGACAAGCCAGCGTCGCCTCGTATTGCATAGTAACATTACACACACATATAAGCGCGCCGGCCGCACGCTAAACCATTTTGAGCCTTGATGTGCTAATGCACTTTTGAGCTCTGATTGTACATACTTACAGATTTTCCTATGAAATGGAAAGAATAAAACAATACTTTGTTTCGTATTTTTATGATTATAAATAGATTATTATTAAATACATTATAGTCTTTTAAAGACTTCACTATCACACTACCACACAGCACACAAACACAATATGTCAGCCAAAGTATCTTCGAATAAAATACAAGGACACTCTTGACTGTGTCAACAGTTAAGAGTGTCCTGACTTAGATTTTAAGAATTTTCTATCTTCCTCAGTACTCAGTTTTCACGACAGATTACTTAACTTTCAAGCTACCAAAATATTCAGTCATAACCCATATATTTTCTTAAAACATTTTCTTTGTACTACTACTACTTTCATTCCAGTTTAAATAGTAATATCTATATAAACCTCATCATCCCTGATATTAGAAGAATGAGCGAAACCTTCTAGGTTACTTGTAGGACTTTAAAGCTTCGTATGCAAATTGCTGATATTAATGCCTAGTAATTCTGGGTTTACTCCAGCTATGGCAGTTGCTACAGGACTTGCGATTGCTGCTCCGTTTAGAGCTATTGCTGTCGCTTGAGGCCTTGATGCTGCTAAACCATGTTCACCGATCACCGCCAAACCTGAAATAAAGTCAACAGGAATGAGGTTAATTATAAGAAAGATAATAAGGAATTGGTTCCTGGCAGAGAAGTATTTGGGCCACTTCATTTATTCCCATGCCGTGTCGTGCAAGGCGACTAAGGGATAGGGCTATTAAACATCAGACTGATTTATTTAGCCTGGACTCAGCCTCAGATGCATGTCTCGAGTGAACAACAGTGCCCAGAATTCCGCAGTAGTCTCACCCTTTATTACGTAATACTGAATATAATAATTGATGGTGAAATGTGGGTATGCCCTCTCGGGTGTGCACACCTTTCCCCGGATAGAAAGGAGCGTCTATCACGCTGCTACAATAACCTGCTCCTGCTAGGGGACATACGGCTTCTCCTGTCACCCCCAGGTCAGCGCTCATGAAAGACGGAGGTCAGTAGACAGTGACCCTTAAAGCTTATTTTGATACTAACGAATTAAAAATAAAAATTGATACCTAAACAAGGCTGGGTCGACATTGAGATTGAGTCATGGAGGACGGAATATAATTTGATTAGGATTAAATATACTCGTATTTCAACCACCATCTGTAGTGCCATCTCTTAGTATTATTTAGAACTTCAATGCAACGTCTTTTGTGTTGTGCATGATGTTTAGAATAATTTATAAAGAGTCTCACCAACGGGTTTTGCTTCAGCAATGGTGCCTACATCGTTTATTCCCTCAGCAGTGTCTGACTCACCATATCCAGCTTCGATACCAACACCTTCTTCGCTAACCTGAAATTTAAAATATTGTACAATTTATAAATTGTCATTTATACACTACAATACAACAAAGATGACTATAATAACTACTTTATTGCATCGCATCACTATAGAAATAATATGTCGAAAACAATTATTATTTAATATTCTTCTAAGCTATTTACATGAATAAGTTTGCAATATTGTGCAAAAACTGGCAATCCTTTAAGCTCACTTAATAATGCTTTCCAGTGTATTATTACTATATAACAAGCAGATTTAAAAAAAATATAAAGTGCTAAAAGAGCCACAGTCTCAGTAGGCGAGGATTTTCTAAAATTAAAAGTTATTAATCAAAATATACTAACGTAGTCATCTTCAGCATCGTCAGCATTTCTCAAAGTTGAATTCTTTTTGAATAACTTGTCAACATCGTCTATTTCTTCAATAAGCTTGATTATATTTGAAGCTGCTTCTCCTAAAGAGGTCAGCTGGGCTTCATATCTTGCCTTGTCATTTTTTCCTAAAGAGCCAGTCTTTCTTCCAAGGTTAGTAAGTTTAAGGAGACTTGTAGACAATGACTTCAAGTTTTGTAGATTTTTCACCATTACTTTAGTTACAAGGTTACCATTGCTGTTTTTAATAATGTTTTCACTGCTTATATTTTCTTCTGAAACGATTTTCTCACTAGTTATTCTACCTGAATTGTCTTTTCTTATTTCTAAATATTGTCCTCTTGCTCCGCCATAAAAGGGTAAATACTGGATCGATTCTCTACAAAGTACAAAAATACAGAATTAGTTGTTAGATTACGTTAATGATACTTATGTAACAAAAGCTTATTTTGATTGATGGAAATAATATTTACCTTCAGTTTGATATTAAAATATAATATTAAGAACTATCTAACTATATAATACTAGCTGTTGCCCGCGGCTCCACCCGCGTGGATGTCGATTATCGCGTTGTACGACTCTACTCGATTCACTACTTGCCTCTCTATACTACTTTTCCTTGCTGTCATGACAACGGAAATTGTTAGCGATATTAGCGCCAATGTATAGAAATTTACCGGATCAATTGAGATTTATGATTATTACTCCGCTCCCTTGTATGGTAGCGTGATGATATATAGCCTATGTTACTCCTAGATATTGTAGCCTTTTAGAGTTGAAAGAATTGTTTAAATCAGCCCAGTACTTTTTGAGCCTATTCATTACAAACATACAAACATACAAAAATAGGTACAAATCTTTCCTCTTTATAATATTATTGTAAAGCTATTCTGTAATTTTAGTAAAATATTTGGAACATTTTGTTTTATTTGATCTTGAGATTTTGACGATATCATGTATCGCTATCATTAATAAAACAAAGCTATAATTTCATAACATTTACATTTTATTTCCTTGTCAGTATTATTAATACGCAACTACCGTTATTACAATTCAATTCAAAATCAATTTCAAGTCAGAGAGTCAAAATTAATTTTCGAAATTTTCACTTATTCTTTATGTTACATTGGATGTTATTCGTTTACATATTCGTAAATATAAAGATCTGACTGTGCATGGGCTATACCACCCGGACCTGCTATAGCAGACGCTATTGGTGCGTGAACTATTGTTCCCATTTGTTTCTTTCCAATGATTACTTGGGATATGGGATTAGCAATGGCCGTCCCTTTTGCACTTTTAGCATAAGCCATTGGTTGTAAAAACAGCATAAACATCGTATCATTTATTCTCAGAGGAGCTTCCTGAAAATTCATTCCGTTGTATCTGTATATGTCTGGCTGTTTTCTGTTTTCGTATCCGCTCCATTTTTCGTCACTGTTCCAGAGGGTTCCCCGGTAGAATCTAATAAGTAAGAAAGAGACAGTTTAGTAAGGAAGAAGACAAAAAATAATGTAAGTAAGATATTATTATTTGTTAGGATGAAAATAAATCACAGGACCGGTAGCAACAATTTTTCCTTCAGGTATAGCTTGTAATAATTGGGATACAGAACCATTAATCGCGCTTTGTAGCTGCAGTCGATTTGCAACGGATGTTAGATCAGCATCTGAAGTTAAAGCTATCACTCGAGCAGCAGGCCCAGCTACAGCAAGTCCTCCTGGCTGTGTATAAGCAAGTCCACCAGGTCCCACAATTGCAGTGCCTCCGTTGCCCGCAGTTGCGACTCCTCCCGGACCAGCAATAGCAACACCACCTTTTTGAACCCTTAACTTGTTTATGAAGATACCATTACCAGAAGGTGTTTTTAATTTATCATTTTGTCCAAAGAGAAATGGAAAGCGTAAATCTCCTTCATCATCAGTAGTTTTAGTATTTTTTGTAGGCTCTGGTTTAGTTGGTCTTGTGGCAAATGGTTTAGTAGCGAAAATCTTTTTAGCCTTGTTAGTATCTCGTAACGGGTTTTTCTGACTTACAGTACGCTTTTTTACTGCTCTCCTAGTTCTAGATTTTTTTTTACTAGATAATGTTTGTAAAAGATTTATTGCTCTATCAAGACTTTTCTTTTCTGTTAAGTCATGCGAGTCCTCTTCAGATTTTTGAAGTCTTTTGCAAACATCAGCGCTTTGACCGACTTCTATGAAATTTTGAAATCCACCACCATTCATAACACTCAATAATGGATCTCTTATTAAAATAGGAAATAATTGAGCAAAAGGCCATTGAAATAAATTCTGAAATGGCTGAAATGGTTGAAATGGCTGAAACGGCTGAGATGGAGATGGATTTTGTTTCTCTTGATACTGTGGTGGTACTTGATCTATTGAGTTGCCGTAACCATTCATATTGTTGGCACTTGGTAATACTAGAACAGGCATACTAGTTATATAAGCTGTTGGTGCAGCTGCAGGTGCCATTTGATTATATAGTGGCGAGATTTGTCTTGAATATCGAATATCATCTAAGTCTTCATTGATGATGGTATTAGTTTCTTGCTGCTTCATATTAGAATATGGGTGGAGTTTGCCAGAGGCTATTACTTGCTGTAATTTTTCTAATATATCTTTGTCGAGAATATATCCACTATTCGTTGCCGGTGGAGCGTTCCATTGGACAGGGTGTCGTCTGTTGGGCTTTTTTAAAGCTTCGTTAATTGCGGCTATCTTTTTTATAATTTCTTTAGTAGCATCTTCATTTTCATAATCAGATTCGTTATATGTTAAAGATCTCTCATCTTTTTCCTCAGCAGCTTCGGTTACATCTTCAACTGAAGTCGTTGATCTGAAATATATTACATATTTTGTAAATACATTTTCTAATGAGTGAAATATAATTGATTGATACCTGTATCCAAAAAGCATTATCATACTGGCGTATATAATATCATAAAGCAGTGGAAGAAATTTGTAATATTTGAAGTGAACCATACCTGAACCATTGTCCAGCCCGTGTTGAATTTCACAATCGTTTTTATTTTGTGAGATCTGATCTACTATGTTAGTAAGTAGTGCTGTTTCTAATGTGCATTGGTCTAGTGACGCAAAATATTCGTTAATAGTTTTTAATAATACCGAAGATAGTTTATAAGTTTTTAATCGTTCGTTATAATATACTAGAAACTGATATCATTGATTTACTATATTCAAATTCAGACATGGATACACTTAACTCCTAGAACTACAATCAAGCGATGAACATCTTGGGTTGTATTCGGGTTATGATTAAAATGACATGACCTGTGATCAAATGTGAAAAAAGAGGTTTAGCAATGAAATCAGTTTTGTGTTTTATACATTATTGATTAGTTAGGTATGCACGTGAAATTTTTAACAAAAGTAAAGTTAATTTATATACATTTTCTGAATATTTTGTGTAAAACTTACTCGTTATTAGAAGGAAATGTTGAGGCTTCTAGGAACAAGCATGCTACCAGCACCTGAAATAAGTACAAAAACGACATTAAGTTCATTAAATTCAATTGTATTACTTATAAACTTAGCTAAGTATAATGCGATAATTATACTGATTACTGAGATAGGATGAATAATGGCAAAAAAGGGAGGCAACATGTTCAGCAGGTCATCAGGTTGTAAATCTTTTCACTTGTGAGAAAAGATTTACAACCTGCTTATTACTGTCCATAATACTGATAGATTTATAGATTAAAACCATGTTGTTGATTGCCTATTTGTGGCTAACCAATCTGGGTGAAAACTGATTCTATGACCAATGTGTACTCGGCAGTTACCGACTTTCTGATATTGATCCATTTAATAACACAGATTATTTATATCCCGACCACATTGTAGCTTGCTTACCTAGATCCTGGCACCGTTATAGTACTATTTTATTTTATACTGGAACCAGTCTAGTAAAAACTCAATCGAATGTATTATGATATTTTATACTAGTAAGTCTAATTGTGGTAAAAGTTATATGTATAAATCATAGGAATATTATTATAATTAGAACATTTTATCAATAAATGTATTTGTTTTATTTTATTAGTCTAACTTAATGCACGATAAACAAACCAATTTTTCAGGATATTTACACAAATATATTGGCCTAAGTGTACCCAAAACACATTTGGATGAACTTAGACCGGTAGTTGGTGCTTCCTGAATTTTTCATGTGATATTTCAGAGTGGTCTGCTAGTAATTAATGTTAAAAAGTGTAAGTAGTTCATAAGGAGTAGAAAGTGGTACGTTATTTTTTAATATAATCATTAAAATAAACATGCAAATAATCATAAAATCCTAAAATATATCTAGTTCTTTCAAAACTATTTCAACTAACTTAGATAAGAAAGTGAACTCCTTTCAACTGAAGAGAAATCTTATAGACCGGTACACAAAGTCTTTGCAATTGTATATAGCAATTGTTACTTGGAGAAATCAAAAATTTTATTAATCAAATTGAAGTTGAATTCGACAAAAGTGCAATAAAACATAAAGTTGTGGTTGTTGGAATGATTTAACACATTTATCTTGAAACATAAATGTACTATAACTGATGATTGTAATTACAATAATAGCCTCAGCGTTTTTAAACTCGAAATTTTGTATGATTTTACGATGGATTATAATTATTATATTAAAATGCATAGAATTTGTATTCAAGGGTGTAAGTCCCATAAAGATCTTTGGGCTCAAATCAACCTCAGTTGCAAGTCGCGACGAGTCTCTGACGTAGGTTATCCTTGCAAGTGCTCCCATATGTAAAAACTAAGTCAAAAGGTGAACCAGTAAGCGACTGCAGACTCCGAGGGGACAGCCTTGGATGCAACCGAAAACACACAAACATCACTGAGATAATAAACAATAATGAACAATAACAAACTGTGTTTGTAGCTTATATTATTTGCACTCCAAATTGAAAGTAACTAATGACTAATCATTGTAATATAAATGTCTTTGAAATAACATCAAGCATAAACAAAAATGGTGAATAACGGATAGCAAATACAAATACGACTGGTGCTGGCGCCAGAGGTAACTGTGTCAAATCTTAAATAGACATATTTGCGGTCGATTCGAAAGTAGCAAACAACACTGTCATAGATGCAGGTGAAATGACTTTAATTTAAAAGTGGAAGGAGATAGTCTACCTGAGATCTGTGTTATCTTTTCGGACTAAAAAATTGACATAGAATCCGAAGTACAAGTAGTATACAAATTACATTCGAATCCGTCCAGCAATTTCATTGTGAGAAAACAAAACAATGCATTTATAGTAATTTACTTTATTATTTTTCACTCTTACTTCCTTTTCTTTGAGTCAAATTAATACCAATATCAAAATGATTATGAAATCCCCGGTAATTTAAGGGTACCTATTAAGATAACCAACAACAGTTTATAAGTAATGATCGTACTACATATAAAAATCTGTGCCACCTGAAAATATTTGTCTATTTTTTAAGCTTCACCTTAAATTGGAGTATCAAATTCTTTCTAAATCTCTAGATAGCTATTACCTGTCATTAATACGATACCATGTTGATAGTTGTGCAATTTTTATTGGTCCAGAACAGAATATATTATTATAACAACACCTAGATTGGTTACCTACTGCTATTATTAGATTATAACGAGAATGCCGTTATTTGCTCTTTCTATGGCCACGATTACAAATAAAGAAAGACAGAAACCTCGATATAGATAGTCGTTAATTTATGGAACTAATAAATCATTAAGTTTTTATGTTGAGCCTTAGGTAGCATAGAGTTTGCTGGCTAGTCGCTTATTTAGAAGGACGGAATGTGGCAGTATGCTTTCCTTTGCATACCCTTTTAAGAACATGTTAGTAAAGATAAATAAATAAAAGATAAGCGAACTGTGGATTTTTATACTGAGAATAATTAGCAAATTTGAATTCTAGAATCTGAATATATTTACTTAATGTTCATATGTACATTGACCAGGTCACTGTACAATGTATCTTTCTATTTTAGAGAAGCATTTGGCATGAGTACCGTTAGCTCTAACTTATTTGTACTTATTGCTAACCGAAGCAAGTGGGTCACAAATATTTCATCACCAGCATTCATATAGATAAGGTAGCTTTCACTTGATATGTGTGAGTGTTAATAGTTAAACCTGGATTCGTTCAACTAAAAAGAAGCTGCTGTTAATTTGGAATTGGATACTAAAACTCATTACGTTAATGAGACATATGGCAGTTGATTCATTATTAATTTTACATAATATTTAATTGTAGAATATTTGTCATTATAGTTATATGGCTTAGGTGTATGGAGTCTATGGCGATTGCAGATGCTACCATATTGTCAATAATGCTAAACGGTTAGGAACAGCAGCAGCAGTGGCAGCAATTGGCAGTGGAGGCAATTGAGCCTATCATTAGGATGGAAAAGGTATAGTGGTACTGAATTATAACAAAATTTTGGGATCATTTCAAACACAATACGTACTCCAGAAAATGAAGACGTTACTGTAACGATTGTTTTGTATAAAATTCATTGATTATTGTTGTTAAGAGTAATTCAACTTTAACTTAGGTAACCTTAAATGTTATACTGTTGGAAGTTTAAGCAACGTTTTTCGGCTTTTTCTCTACTCTCTCTCTCCCTCTTTCTCTCTCACTCTAAATTCTACGTCTGCGGCTAACTTCGGCATCTCGTAATAATGGTGTAGATGACTTTTGTTGCTTTTAAGGGTAACGGGTTACATGTAAGCATGCATACTGATTCAAATCTTAAATCTTAGTTGCAACAGACGTCACATGGTATCTATGTTGAATCTTAATTATTTAATGTTATAAGGTAACATGATACGAAGGAATACAAAATAGCGTTGCATTAATGAGGTTAAAGAGAAATTTGTCAAAATGAATCTACAACTACTATTATTAAGATCGTTAATATACATGGCACTATTAATTAGATGTTAGTAGGTTGATTCTTATAATAGTCTATAAAACACACCAGTCTTAAGGCCAACAATTTTAAAGACTAACAGTAAAACATGTCAAAAACAAATGTACGGCCGATTTTAGCAACATCTTTCATTATAACCAAGATATATCACACTGTTTTTATTATAGTAGGAAGTTGATTGTTACTATGATAGTTCTTTCTTCCTTCTTTTCTTAAAATGGCTTCTGATAGTTGATTACAGTTGAATTAAAACTTTTTAATGGATATTATCGCAATTTATTTTGTGATACCTATTTTAATTACCTACTTGCACAGACGTTCGATTGATTTTAGCTGCCATTATCCCGGGCAGACTTATGACTGCAATTGCATACTTAAATATTTTGTATTGTTGTATAAACTACGCTAGAATCTCTATGTTTGTATTATGTAGTTAGTACAGTAGATCAAAATTTACTATTAAATAACAATAGAGCATTTGCACTGTATTCGAACATATTTATTTTGCAACAGCGAAAGTGGTCGCCAAATTCGACCGTTAAGTTTCAAGTATTCTGCATACAAATCACCATTTTGGTAATACATTCTTTGTGTGTCTATTGTTCTATGTTCTGAACGAGATACGTATTCTGAAACCCTTTGTAGTGGTTACATAAATAGCTCAAGAGCATTATTTCGAAAGTTGTTAACATGCAGGGGTTTTTTTTTTTTTTTTTTTTTCTTTTTTTTTTTTTTTTTTTTTTATAATATCACGCCTATATCCACGAAGGGGTAATTTCGCCAGTTTATATTTAGGTACCAATGTAATAGGTGGCGGGCCTATTGCCATTAACCGGGCACTTATAAACCTGCGATAAATACACACATAACTTCGAAAAGCATCGCAGTCATTGTTGTGTGCCATGGTAAACGTGGGATCGAACCCGAGACCTCGTCTCAGCAGTACCCATACTACTAGGCTACCGCGGTTTATCTTTTAGTTCATCATAATTAGTTAAATTGTCAGTGCTCTTTTGATAAGGTCGTTTTAGTCTCTTAGCTCTCTACGGTCTCTAAACTAAGTTGAGGTAAGTGTAGGTATTCTAAAACAGGTTAAGTACGAGTCGGACTAATGCCCGAAGGTTACCGTACCATTAACAAGTTCAAATATTTATTTTATTCTATTTTTAAATTTAGTTGTCTTAGCGGCAACAGATTTGTTGACAAAGGTTATTAAGCCCAAATTTCAAAGATGGCAGAACTAATTAGAATATTTTTTTTTATTAATTCGTTGAACTCAAAGGATTTTTTTAAGGAGCAGCTGTATCGGGGTGAGAAGTCTACGCGAGTAGATCCGCGGGTAGCAGCTAGTCATAAAAAAATCATTTGTCTAACTATCACCGACTGACTGTAAAGTCTTCATAACAATTACTATTTTTTATACAACCTCCACTGGAGCTGGTAAGAGTGGTTATGTCGGAGTTGAACCGACTAAAACGCACACCAATTTCGGGTCTTCGCTTGCCGGAGGTGAGATAGTAGGTAACATATTCCTCGCACTCCGGTCGACCCAGGGCCACTACGAGATGATTCCTTTCGGGTATAACTGCCACGGTATCCCCATTTAGACCCCGGTCTTCTTCTGCTAGAATGAATGGCGGCTTCACCTGTCACCCACAGGCCTGTGCTCATGGGGGCTTTGCGCAAATGTAAGAATACATAGATGACGAGAAGTAAAGGTGGCATCATATTATTATAATCCAAACACATTTTGAGCAATTGCTACCCATTAAAGTAATTGACATGGTGATACATTAATTGAACGTCATTCAAAACGCTAACTTAGAAAGTCAACCGGCCCTATTGTAAGTACCTACCAGTAGATGTACTTATCTACTGTCAATCAACTTTAATGGAGAAGAAAAAACTAGTAAAAGTACCATGTACTTTAGAACTCGTTGTTTGACGGTCGAAAGTTGAAACTTCTTGACTTAAGGAGGACATACATGAAGTGTACACATGCAAGGCTGGTTATACTTAACAAGTGAACATCTTCGTATAGCTTTGTATAATCTTCTGTTGTTAGATAATGTTGGAAACAGACCGGATAGATGAAGTGTCTATCTATTCAACTCTGAAGTCTGTGATGACTTTAAAGGTCAAAATAAGTAAAATTTTCCGTTGTTTTGTGTTTGGTTTTATTACCGCTTCTTTAATAGTTTACTTATTACCAGATTTTTATAGAAAACATAGTTTTATAAATATTCTAGTCTATACTATATTTATTAGTTTCGTTTTCATTTGATAGTAGAATTATATCGAATTTTTTGCAAATCTTGTCTAATACAGGTGACCCTTTGTACTAACACCTACACTATTTGTGTTTTAGAGACAAAGGAGCATGGATAATTTGAAGCCTTTTTTTGTAGGTTTGTAGAGTAAACAAGTGTTCAAAGATGTTGTTTTTACTGTTCCGGTCAGTGAACTTACTATAAACAAAAGCTTCCATCTCACTAAGCAAACAGTTCACAATATTATTTGAGTTTTCGTTTAACAATGTAAGTACCAAAACTTGATTTAACATTATTTTTTTGATTTGATCGATCATATAAGCAAATTATAAAATAGGCATATATTTCATTTGTTTTGTTGGAACAAGCAATGAATATATTTAGCAGTACAGGCAGAGATTTTAATAATTATGATCATATTATTTTGATTGCACACAAATTAAAAGTTGCGCAGTCTAATATGAAGTGAGCTATGCTTGGAGTTCCTTTGAAACATAAAATTCGCAATGAAGTCATCCAACAAAGAATTAAAATTACCGACAAAGCTATCAGAATAAGTAAGCTGAAGTACCAGTGGGCAGGCCACATCTATCGAAGGACCAACTATCGGAAGCCGTCGGAGCAAACGAGTCCTAGAGTGGAGACCACGAGAAGTTAAGCGGAAGGTGAGACGCCCCCAAACCAAATGCAAAAAAGTGACAGGGGTGGACTGAATGCGGATGGCTGAGGATCGGGAGCAATAGAGCATATTTGGAGAGGCCTATGGCTAATTGATTGAAGAAATATCGATTATTTTTACGCAATACGTATTATCTACCTCATCCAACATCACGCAAATTACCCATAAGGGTTCTAAGTACACATCCAAGGGACTCAGAAACATCATGTGCATAAATCTTTTGTAGTTCCTCTTGTATAAAGGGACATGAGAGACACTCCAGTTAGGCATCATCTATAGACGGAAAGAAAAAGGGCGATAGAGTTGAGTGAGGGAAAAAATTAAAATTTAAAATGTTTTACTAACAAAGTGGAGCAGATGGGTAAAGGGGTACAGTGTTTTAGATCGCTCCAGTGCATAAGTAAATGATACATGTAACTAGTTTTATTTACTGATAGTAGTATTACAAGTCAAACAGGATTACAGGTAGCTGATACATATTATTGCTAACCACTTATTTTGATATTTTTGATCCCAGTTCAAATATAGTAATTCTACAACGTTGATATTCTAAACTTAGAATCTTCTTTTGTTATTTTTTTTATTTTTTGTACGCTGATCGCTAAATTATATTTACTTAGTTTATAATGTTAGTACCTAATACTCGCAGTTTTTAGTTTTTAACTTCATTTAGAATTATTATATTTAATTTGATTGTACCTACTCTGAATAAATGTTTTAACCTTATATAGGTTCTTATTTTGTAGCTTCTAAATGCCTATACGCGGTTGCCAATACTTTAGGAAAATTGAAGTATTAAAATAATAAAAACTTATCTACATTTAGTCTATTCATTAATATTATATAGGGACAAAAATTATGTGCCTACTTAATTTTAATTAGTTTGAAAAAAAAATAATTCCATATGAAGGTTGGAATGACACCTTAAATTTTGTTATAAATAATATCATTTCAAAAGTAAATTAATAATTTTCCATAACTATCGATGAGTTGTGATTGGAAAATACAAATTTCAATATAGGCATATATGGATGCCCGATAACCATTTCTAAACATTATTTTATTACATTGATATTTGCCTTTTGAAAAATACCAACAATACAAAGATACATGCCCACTCTTTGAATAAAATTTTAATTCAATTCTAAAAATATATTGAATACTCACCAAAATTCCAAGCATGTAATTCTGCGTCATCTTGCAAAAAAATAAAAATATCGATAAAGATATCACGATGTTTTGAACAGAATCGAATGGGTGCCGGTGTTTAAAATTTAAATTAGGAATGAAATTTTAATTTGGAACGTGCGGCCAGTTGCGCGGTCTACTGGCGAGTTGGAAGCTTGACTCGCAGTCGCCAGCTTTTTGCTTGTCGACGCTAATGAATTTACTACAAATCGTGTTCTCGATAGTAAAAGTAGTCGAAACAGTGAGTGTAGGTGGCGTGAATCTAACGCTTAGAGTCATTATGTTATCTTAGAAAATAAACTTAAGAAGTGTGAAATTTAACATTTAATTTAATTATTTAATTTAATTTTTATTCACAACAAACTGTTAATTGAGTTTGTTCATATTAAAGAAACAAGAAAAATATAGAAATGTGCCTGGTATTGTGTAAAATTTTATGGTATATATAAATTGAAAACTTAATGACAAAAATTTCCAGGACTCTTTTACAGGACAGTGATTTATTTAATTACCTCATGATAAAAAGGAATATGATGGTCATAGCTCAAATCGCGTGGCACAGATGTAATTCTTTTTTGTAGCAGTATGGCATTTGTTTTTTGGAAAAAAAATGGTTGAAAACTTAACAAAATACGTTTTGGACTATGGCACCTTTCCCCTTGCCAGAAGTATGGCAAGTATGATAACCGTTACGTTGTATCATATACTTTCCACAAATCAAATGCTATACCATGACCATCATTTTCCTTTTCATCATGAGGTAATTGGCCTGCTGAATTGTCACCTTCCTGTAACAATAACCTAGAAATTCATTATCATCTTATTAAGGTCATTATTTTACGGTATACGGATTTCAAAAATAAATCTTAATAAGCTACATAAGTATAGGTACGTACCTACATATTACAATTTTTCATTTTTGGTTTCCTGAACTCATTTACTGTCGAACGCTTGTCGCAAATTTATTTGTAATGCAAGTATATAGTAGTGACATTTATTGTTTATAACTTTTTTTAAAAACCTTGTTTGACTATCGTGGCAACCTGTAGGTAATACGAGACAATGAACAAATGTAATAGGCTATAAAGTGATCGTTTTCTGTAATCTCATTATTCATATAAAGTAAATATATGCACTAATTTTTTTATACGACAAAAGGCGTTACGCCTTACATTGTATTTTGTACAACTTTACATTATAAGTTATACAGTCTCACATTATAATTTTGTTATTAGAAAATAGAAGTATTTTTTTTTACACTACAGACTTAAAATTTACATTTAACATCACAGTTAAAAATGTAAAAGTCTGATCATCATAAGCGTTGTATCGTGTATGTTGTACTTTTATTTTTATGAATTCCTTTTGTACTTAATTGAATGCCAGCATTATTACAAATGAAGAATAGTACTTTAATAATTTAGTGTACACGCAGTTAAAATTTTATGACAATTCGAGTTCTTACAGTATCGAATAAGGGAAGTGCTATAAGAAAGTTTGATTTCAAGCGTTTAATAAAAAAATCTAAATCTAGGAGATATTGAGAATAATTATGCTATCAAAGAATTTTAGCTACAATATTGACATTAACCTTAATTAATGTGACAAACAGGTTTACAATGATTTCTATACTCTTATTGGCGATAAATTACAAATATTTTTTGTTCTCACTTTAAAAGAGCTCACAAAAACTTGATGTGCGTGCGAACGGCAGTGACAAACACATCACGATTTTTTCTACATTTTGATTTATTGACTTTTCGATAATTAAATAAGGGATCGAACAATTAACTCAATTGCAAATTATAGATACGTAAGTTAAACTTTTCGTTAAGTTCTTAACAATAAGATAATATTAACGTTATTATTACTAACGTACCTACATATTTTTATGACAGTAGAGATGTTTAAAAAAAACCTTTCGCGGTTCATATAGGTACCCTGTCACTTTCTTAATTTGGTTAACTTAATGGGTAATATACAATATATTTTTGCACAATTTTGTACAATTGTATTTTTTATTTATTTATTTAGGTACTTATTTATTATAATACTACAATAAACTTGTACGTATAATAAAGTAACATGTTCGTTCAGAAATAAGCAGTAATTATCGTAATATTACGTACCGTGAAATATTTCCAATACGTTTCCAGTCAACTGACATGGTGTCAATGAACTTCTATAATAACGTGTACTCGTACCTACTTACGTTAAGTCTCTCATAAAAAAAATGTGGTAATCTACCTAACCCTTCAGTAATAATAACTTATATCTCATCAACTGTGTTTTGTCCCTACATGAAAAGAGCCAGATGCCGTCAATATTTTCGTATAAAAATGGTGGGTCTCTGTTACCTTTGGCCGTTGCACTTGCTACTGCAGATTCACCATCGCTATGTAAAAAATTAGTGCAAGCAGAAAAAACATAATGATCATGAGTTATAAAACAAATAATGATCTAGTCGACATTAAACAATGCATTCATAAATAAATTGTTAGCCATACATCTAGTCATCTTTATTTCAACGCTATGTTTCCATTGCATTTTCCCCTTCACTGGATAGTGAGGTCCAATTATTTGCTTTTGCTTCAGTCTCTACTTTGTAACTGCTCTTTTTTATGGCACGTCAATTTGACTTCACCTCGTCTGATGTTAGGCTGACGGCAAAATCTCATGAAAGAGGGTCACCATTGCAAACATGTACAGTGCTACAATGGTGGCGCTCAGCTTGATAACCTCATCAGATATTTTTTCTCGCCCCGTTTAAAGGACCCGGGACTGTAGGAAGAAGGAAACACGTGCGCCGGTAAGGAATTCCAAGGCTTAATGGTGCGGCAGAGGAAAGACTCACCGAACCACTTTGTTCTTGATGAAATATTCTACACCGTATGCGAGTGACATCTAAGCACTGCACGTGTTGTCCTGTGTAGAAAAGGAGTACCCTGAGTATTCTTGTTAGTTAGACCAAATATTTTGTATCTATCGACATCGGTGTTTAAATCACCCAACACTAGATCGAGTACCCTACAATTTACAATCTCTTGTGGATATTCTTGAACTTGACCTTGCACTTTAAAGTCTACTGACCTAAATATCAGTGGCAAGTTTTTGTTGATATAATATTTAATTGTCGGACATATATTTAAATGAGCTATTTTGTCATGGGTCCCTTCCTGACTTTTGATTTTGTACTATAGCGGAACCAGTATTAATTTATCTTGATCTTCCATTATTCAAATTTTACGAGAATATTATTAAGAATCATGCAGCGCTGGTTATGCTGTGTTGCTTCTGCAGAGACTCTCAATCTGTGAAAATAAGCGAATCTCATTGGTAATTATATTATGGTATTGTGCCCGTGTGCTGTTTAGAGTAGAGACGTTAAGGTCAAGCATGGATACCCAGTGATTTCATGGAAATTGTGAAGCGTATGAAGGATTGGAAGAGTTTACCACAGGGTTGCAACAAGGAAGTTATTTTATAGCCCAAATTTATGAAAGAAATTTGATCAAAGTCGTACCTCAGCTTGAAAAGTCAAATCGCAAAGATATATGTAAGTCATGGTAATTTATATCAATGGCTGACTAAATGTGTCGACGTCTAATTTGGTTACAATTTTTACATGTCAAATTTAGTCAAATAATAAACCAAATAGAATAAACGTACAGTTACAAATATGAAGAAGCATTAGCTATGCAAGTAACATCCATAAATCGTCCATACATTTTTGACTTACTGTGAAACTCCGTCACGGGGTTATCACTTATTTGCATATTAGTTGCTTTAATAGATAATTATTCGATAAAAAAACTCGGCCGCATCATAAGTCTATAAGAAAAAGTAACTGTATATTTACAATAGAATGGCGAATTAGTTTTATTTGTAACGAATAAATGCATGAGAAGATACAACACAGGTAAATTCGAGTATACAGTAACGTCAAAATATAATAATAGCATTAATAATAAAGTTTATTTATTTCATAAAATAGGTTTACTTCGTATGACGAAACAGTAACATAGAATTTTTTGACACAAGTGAGAAAATTAAAGTGAAACACATTATGTCAAAATAGTACAAATAAATAAAGAAATAAATATTCTAGGACAATCTACACAACGTCACTTAGACCCATGGTAAGCATAGTTTGACTAGCTTGTATTACGGGTTCTAGAATGCGGATAAACATACATAGATACATTTTTTATTGTAAATACATACATATTATACATAGAAAGAATAGTTACAAAGAATTTTTAACCCATCACTGATTTAGTTTAAGTATCAACCTAAACTAGGCCCAGGGCCTGTGTCTTAGGCAACAGTATTCGGCCAAGTGGAGACTTAATTGTAACAATACGTACGCTAAATTGTGTCGGTTAGAATTCATCAATGCTCATCATTAACTAACATTAATATTGATGGTATGCCAGGAGAATTGGTAATAACTGTATATGCGGGAACATACAAAAATACAAGAGGTGTATAATACTATAGATTACAGGATATTATAGGCCTTAGATTAGTGGTATAAAAAACAGATCCTCCATCTTCCGAATCCAGTCTATCTAAGCATCCATGAAACTGCCTTGGACGTTGGATGTTCTATTAGTTTTCGAAAGCAAAACGTGTATATCTAGATCCGATTTCCAGTGTTCAAGATTTCATTTGTTCGCTTGCTAAATTTACCTTGATCGATTGTCTTTGAATAGTTTTAGCTCCGTTCGTTGGTTATTTGCATATGAGTTGTTATAATAATTAAAATACAAAAAGATAACTGGATTTTATGTTTAGAACAAAGTGCATTGTGCATAGATAAAAATGGCGTAACTAATCAATTTCGATATAAAAATGCCACATCGTGGAATATTTATTAGTGCAGATCATGTATAACAATAATATGATGTCATTTTGATAGATTTTTTTCAAAAAAATATAATTTCATTACCCAGATACTTTTTCGGTATCTGTAATATTATTTAGTATTTTGGTAAGTTATAGTTCTACTAAAAATCGAATTTTTAACGAGTTCACCTTTCCGGAACTTATCAAATATTATTTTCTAATCGCACCTAATTATAGCAACACTTGGGACCCATCAGGATTAGCCAATTAAATGGCATTTAATTTTATCATCACAATTATTATAACTTCACCACATGTTATGAACTACATAATATATCATTCTACACAAATAGTTATAATAAATTGTTTCTGTATTACTCTTCGTCATGAGAATTTTAAAGAGACGGATGGAACTTTTTTATTTTATAGTTCAATGACTTTTATCTCGCTTATTTCGAGTAATTGATCTATAAATGTATATTAATGTTACTTTTATAGGTACCTAGATTTGGAAGTCAAAATTACAAATTAAGAGATTTTATTTGATTTTTATTTGACAGCACCGTTATAGTTATTTATTGATGTGCGTCCTGCTACACATTTTAATGGCTATGGAGCCATGAGCGAATTTTAAGAGCCTTGCTACAGTAGGCTGTTAATCTGACAGTGTTATGCAAATTGGATGACTGTCATGATATACCATGTCAGGTTTCAACGCAAATTGGATTTATGATTTTATTAGGCATAATAAATAAACAGATTACAATTCACAGATAAACTAGCTCTGCGAATTGTTTTTGTTATGTTTAAAATGTTAAGAATTACTATTATTAATAAGTATTATTAACATATTTTCTCAAGAAAACTTCGTGAACAAAGCCAAGAGAATAAATAAATATAACAGAGTAGATAACAACGAAATAATATTGGCAATGGCATTAAAGGAACGACAGAGACCACAAAAATGAATTAAATAATCAATTTCATTTATTCAGCGCACAAGAGCATATATGAGCTCTTTGTGAGCTGAATAAATGAAATGAATAAAAAATGTCAAAGTTTTACACCTATGTTTGTCAAAAACATTAAAATTAATTAAACTAATCAAATTGAAAACGATTCTTTCACTGGTTTGGTAGTTGGATCTACTGAAAAGAGACCATCAAGAAATTGAACTGAATGTTATGGTATGGTTGCGTGTGTGTTGTGTAACTTTGATTTGGTGGCTACTTTATCCTAGGGAAAATAGAGGAAGAGAGGTGCATAATGACATAGGTCGATATGAATAAAATCATCTGGCTCATGGTTTACTCTTGTTGTAGCAAAATTGTGATAGCAATAACGTGGAACTGAAAAATATAGTTGAAGAAATATCAGTGTTATTACACGTTTTTCTACTCTTGGGGTATTACAGGCGTGAAATATTGTATGTTATATGACGTAATGATAGTGCGTTAAACGATAGATATCGAAAACGTAAATAATATTTGTGTCTAATTCCCTTGGCATTTAAGTCACTTCTTCCTTGGTTATTTCTTCTAAGTTGCTCCACATAGTGACATATCAAGTAATAGCTCGATATTTAAGAATAGGCGACCTTGCAGACCGGTACAATTACAACCGTAACATTAAAGTAGTTTGGCATTTGACGAATCAATTTTTAAATTGTTCAATAGTGATTTAGTTTTTGAAGTACTAAATGGTACTTTGATCAAAAATTAATCTAAGTAACCTATAATTATATTTTTGGTACTTTGATTATGGACTTCTTGATAAAGAATAACACAACTCGGAGATGATTAAAGTGTCGATATTTTTTAATCTAATGAATACTATGTGATATTTTTAAAACTACAACTTTATACAAATTTAATGTTAATACGATGTAAAAGTTTATATACTATTTTCTATAAAATGCCAAAGATGATAGTAACGATAACATGGGAGAAAAAAAGAAAAGTAGGCAAGAAGCTGGTAGAAATGGTGGTGACGCAAATAAGCTTTTTTTTCAAATCGGAATAATTATTTATATTCTTTAAGCGAAATTACTTTATGACGCCTCGATCGTAAAGTCTACTCGACTGACGATTCACTCATACTTGTAATTATAAACTTGTGACGAGGAATATGCTAATAATAAACCGATTTAATTGAAAAATAAAAAAAACAACTACACCGGTTCTGGACTATTATTATTCTTCAGTGATTGTAGATCATAAATCATGTATTAAATTTTGTTATCCAGAATCATAATTGTGATATTAATCTCATAGTCTTATGAGATAAGTATTACGAGTAATAACTCGTATAACAGTATTTGAAGGATGTAGTAATAAGTCATTGGTTAAAATTCATCAGTGTTTGAAAGATGAAGAGAGATGAAGAAGTATATGAAGTTAGTTTGGTGGAAAGATTAGTGTTTCAGTTCAAACATTATGTTGAGCATCCTGGCGAGCGAGATTATTGGCGCACGATTCACTGTTCACAATATAGCCAAGTGATAGCTGCAAATAGTGGCCGCACGGACAAAGGTGATGGTAAAGGTGACACTTTTGTTTTCTATTTTAAGCATTAATTTACTTGACTTAAAGTCCTGTGGCCCATAAATGAAGCAGAGCCCATCAACAGTATGTCGCCTTCTCTGTCAGTCTTGTGCTTCGTAATTGTTTCATTCTAGGGCTTTCCTATATCTTCCACCTCTGTAATGATAATCTGCCTACAAGTTAACCTTACATTGCTGTAATCTTCGCGTGAACTTGAACTTGATATTAAAAGAATATAGAAAATAGTGACTCATAGTGCTTTCCAATATGGTGGCGTCTCCATTATGGCAATTTACATACTAAAGCACCTCAGAAAGTAGGCCTATAACACTTTTGGTATCAAGTTACTGACCATTCAGACCCACGCTCTTTGAGATAGTCAATTATCATTCTGATTAATGTTATGCAGAAATTCATTAACTTACGAGTTTATGGTGACAACTAAGTTGAACTGACCAGTTCAACTTAGTTGTAATACCTGGAAACGTCAGCGTCATGGGCATTAGGAAATTACCTATACTTTTTTTTAGGACACGTCAATTTGACTTCACCCCGCCTGATGATAAGCTGAAGTCTCAGGAAAAAGGATCACCATTATAAATACGTAAAGTGTTACAATGGTGGCATTCAGCTTGACGGCCTCATCAGATCCGTGACTGTAGGAAGAAGGAAACACATGAGCTGGTAAGGAATTCCAAGATTTAATGGTGCGGCAAAGAAAATACTCTCTGAACCGCTTGGTTCTTGATGGATTGATGGATGGATGGAATTGATGGTTGGGGTGACTATGAATGTTGACTCTACCAATCTTATTATCATCATCATCATCAACCTTAATCTCAGTCGCATCCGAAGCTGTCATCTCGGAGCTCGGGGTCCACTTTAATCCAGCGTAACTGCGTCGCACCTGAACTATTCAATATATTATATTTTTCATGTAGCGATAGGTGATATTGAGGTACTGCAGTTGTTGATCTTTTTAGGGTTTCAACTTCCCGTTACGATTGTCATAGCCCAATAGCCATATTCATCCATACAAATCACTACCGCTACGCCACAGAGGTGATAATCAATCATCATCAGCATTCCCTAGATGGGAATTCTATAGAGGCCAAAGGTAAATCAGAGCTTCGCGAATGATTTTTCGCGTCCAGTTACGTCCTTTCACGATGTCAAGCCTAGATTTATGGGGCTACTCCTCCTATCGGACAGTTTCCACAGAATGTCGTCACACCAGCGAAAATCAATCAATCTTAGGTTTTCTAAATCTACTATCCCTGGTTTTATTATTTCGCTATTTGCTTCGTTCATCAAAAATACGGGAATTATAGTTGGTATACTGAATAAGGCTAATGTCATACGATTGTTTTTTTTGGACACAAGCGTAGGTTGTTAACGGTTTAATGTAATAAAGTTAGACGGATAGAGTTTTATTATTCTAACTAAATTTGGATTTACTGACAATAACTGTACTTAGATGTGATTTTATTTTAGTGAAACGATTTGTTTAAATCTTAAAATCCTTTGATATATGGAAAAACTAAAAATAATATTAAAATTTCACTGCATATTTGAACGCATACTTCAAATTATTGAACTTATTTTTAAGGTGCTGTACCTCAAGAAGAGAAGAACGGAACCCTTATAGGATCACTTTGTTGTCCGTCTATCCGTCTGTTTGTCAAGACCTTTTTCTCAGCAATGCGTACAGATATCAGGTTGAAATTTATACCGAAAACTCAGGTCGGCAACACCATGAGTGTGAAAAAATCAAACTTGAAAAGTAAAAAAAACTACGAAAGAAATAAATTTTAATAACTTCATTCAACGTGGTGGGTGGTTGTCTGACTGAGCTAATATAGTTGCCTTGTTGTAGATAAATTTGTGTTCAAAATCGTTTAGAAAGTTATTAATATTTATCTTTATGGCAAATTTTATAGATGTATAAATGAAACCTTAGTACAATGTTCTTAATTGTTTTCTATAATATGCAAATTTAGAGTACCGTATGAAAAATAAAATAGAAAATACTGTTATGATCATGCCTTGTAAGGGTACCTATGAATTATCTTATAAGGTAAAGTTTACCTTATCAATAAGATGATATCTTTAGATATCATTAATAAATTACATAGTTTCAAATTAGGTAGTGACTAGTAAGCTATATTGAAGTGAAGCAATTAAAATATAACTGTAATAAATTTAATACCATCTTAAGTATGATACTGTTGATTTTATTCATTCCTTTATCTTTGATCTTAAAAGTTTTGACCAATCAAGGTTTTAAATTTTATATTCGAGTAGACATGATTTATATTATTTGTGAACTCTTTGTTTCGTGAATGTTTATGTGAAATGGGTAAATGTTTAACTAACCTCTCCGTAGTTTTAAGTATTATTAGGGACAATATTAGCTTTACTTTGTGTCTTCATTACAAAAAATTACTTTATATTATTACTCGTAGTATCGTTTAACATTATTAACATTGACTGAAAAAGTAACTGCTAAAAATAAGACTTAACTTGAAGTCAATACCAGCCCCCTACAGAGGGAATGCTTTGAGCAACTAAGTTACTTGAGTCACATTTTGAGCATTTGAAACTCTCCTGTGTATCTGGTCTAGGGCCCGTCAACACAAGTCAACAAGTCCCATCTCGATCATTCAATTATAAAAAAACTATTTGATTATTGAACATACTAATTGCTTAAAATTTTTCATAAAAAATCGTATGTGGTTTCTAAATATAGGAGTAACTTTAGATGTACATTCATCAATAGTCGTAAATCTTACTCATACTGATATACACACTATAGTTGCCTTATTTATTACGCGAAAAAAAATTTACCTTGCTAATCATAGTATGAACTGATTTTACGTTATGATCTCTTTATTATTTAAATGAGTTCTTATGATAATCATATTAAAATTATTGATCTGTGCCTTCCCATCAAGCCCAAAATCATTAAAGAAATCACTGTCTAACATAAATCATACAAAAAATGTGGTCTAACTGACTGCAATAAAATCTGTTTGGTGTGTCATTACAATCATTACAAAAACTCCATCAAGTTATGAAAAGAACAAAGTTATTTAAATGCAAAAGAGGTAATTACTAGCTTAGCAAGTTGCAAGGATCATGTTTAAATAGAAAACAGTATTTGGAATCCACTATCATATTTACGATTTTCTTCTGGGTTTTCCGACTTCCAGGTTGCTGTTTCACATATCATTAAATTTTCTTTTAATTTACCGTCTTCTGCTTCTTCTACTTTTTTGTCTTTTCCTATGACTGCCTTTATTTCTTGTTGTACAGGCCTCCTTCGCTGGTTATCTGTCGTCTCCTTAATAATTTTCACTTCTTGGTTGATATTAAATATATTTTGAATCGGCGAAGTGCTGTTGTTATTCATTCTTTCTTGCTCTCTTGCTTCAAGATTGATATCACTATCTCTATGATTCACAGACCCTCTTATATTAACAATTACTGTTGGTTTCAAAACTGTTTGCGAATCTCTATTGCCAATTTGACTTTGTCCACTCATTGTATTACTGAACGGAAAGTTATCATCAAAAATTGTACTATTTTCTTCATTTTCTTTAAGTTTGTTTTGCACTTTTACTTTATTTACACTAGGTCGTCGAACCTTATTATTTTTAGGCTTTTGCGTTGTGAGTCTTGATAAGTTTGTGTCGATATAAAGTACTACTCCTTCTTTAGCTTCTTTGGATTGAATATCATCATTTGAGTTAAGATCAATATTTTTCGGGAAACGATATTTCATGGAGGGCATTTCGATTCTATCGTTCCTTCTTGGGATAAAATCAGAGTCACTTAGCAAGGTCGATGGCTCCTCCTCAAACCCATATCTATCATAATTCTGAGATAGATTATTTTCATCGTTTGGACTTATATCTTCAGGCAATTGGGAATGTATTCGCAAAGACGCTATGACATCTTTGAACAAGGAACGCGGCTTGTGAGTAGTTACAATAGCTCGAGGTGTTATTGGATTCGCGCTGCACAGCATCATCATGTATGTGACACAGATAAAACACTGCATCTGGAACAGATTTATAATACATATCACAAATGATACAAATAACAAGACAGGTATATAGGTAATTATGATACAATGAAATCACCAACCATCAGTAAATAATTATCTGTGAAATGTGCATTAATGCTACACCTAGATTGATTTGAAGATTTGGGAACGGATGACTGGTAATGTCGATAGATAACAAGACTGTTAGAAGTAGAGTGACCTACTGGTCTACATTTTTTTCTATTACCGACTAAACTAATGTGAATGCTTTGTCATGAATTAAGATAGTAAAACCGCAAGATAGTAAAATAAATAAATATTAGGTAAGTACTTTCTCTATTTTTTTTTTGCAAACCTGCGTTCCGGTAAGATTAAAATTTGTTTGCATTTTTTCTGGTCGAGCCGTTTCAAGTGATGTACGGATAAACATTTGTGCCAATTAAGTTTCACATATAATAATATGTTATTTATGCGCTTTCTTGATATCTCAGTATATTTTTAATTCCACCTCTGTTTAATTTATGTTTTTACAGTGTGAAACTATACCAAAAATGTGAAACTCTACCGTCTTTAAGTGCTTTTCCCTATACCCGGAGGCTAGGGCTAGTAGATAGTCAACTAAATGGCAAAATTCTGCAGACAGCCAGATAGCATTAGTACGTAGTATAAGAATTCATACGTTTTGTATCTAAATGTTGGTTACACATTTAGATACAAAACGTATGAATTCTTATATTATTTTACACTCGTTATCTAGTCAACACTAGATCTGTGGGTATGCGACTTATAAAAATAGATAACTTGTAGGTTTGCGACCGGTAATTTGCAATAAACGTTCCTACTTATAGCAAACCCGTTCCCGTTTACATCACTAGGCACAGTACAAACGTGAATATTTTTTTAAAACTAACCACAGTAGGAGGCAACACAGGAAAGAACATAATAATATTTGAGGATACAGCTATGAGTGATTTGCATCAGATATACATAGGACAGTTTATACAGACTTTCATCTCGGAATTTGATTTGTCAGATGGCAGTCGCTCCCAGAAAACTAACATACCACTAAATCACAATAAGTGGATGCTAGGCTCCAAAGTGAAAATTTTTAAGACAACTGAAAATTGTTTTGGGTGTGATGATTGATGTTATATTAACGATTCTTAACCCTTTTTTAAATTCTGTTTGCTTGTGATATACATAAAAATCACAGAACAGTTTTGATGCAGTTTTTTTGTTTGAAAGGTCAGACTTTGTTTCATGAAATGTGTTTATAATCGGAAATATGTGCAAAAATCGCCTTAAAGAACATCCACAATGTAACGAGAATCAATAGACAAATTTGAACAGAATTAAAAAAAATTAAAGAAAAAATGACATTGATTTGATTTGAGCCTGCCTCATTAGTCTGAAATTACATATTAATATGGAATTCATATAATAATATAACTATTTAATCTTTTTCTAATAGTGCATTACTACCAAATGGCCCAATTATCTATACTAAAAATATTTCAATAGTTAAAAAAACTTACCTTGCCAGCGTGGATTGTAATCGTGTGACTGACTACGCAGGAGTGCCGAGATTCCACCGGGAAGCGCTAGGAAAGTTGATTGAACTCATCTGAACTGAGCCAGGGGTAGACAAACGGGAACATAAGGTGTTTCATTCAAAACAATAAGAAGAATAAATCGCTTGAGCATTCGTAGACGACATCGCTTCCAACGATAAGGCATCTGACTCTTTGTTTGCACTTATTACTGTAATTCCTATTTTGGTGTCCCCGCTGCATCGTCTATTTATTTTTGTGATTTCATCTGTATTTCCCGTTCACGCTGCACCTACTATTTAACGGAGTTCCACGGTGACTGCACCCCACATCCATAAAGATTCTCGAAGCCCAAGCAAGTTTGCGTCTCGGTAGACATTCCCTTTCTCCACTTCATCGCTTGGTACTTATTGACTTTTACGAGAACAAAATGGCAATTTCGTTTTTAGAAAACACAATTTTTTTGGTTATTTTGTCAATCCAATTAAAAATGAACCCAACAAAAGCAATACCATCAAAAACGGTAACAGACACACACAGGATTTTATTTCTAACACATTTATGAATAAACAATGTTTGGAAATAATAAAGAAATATATACGACCTTGACACATTAACCTGCTAGAGTTCTCTCATAATTTTGATTTGCAACTGACCTGAGTCCCTGAACGCCTGACCTTTTAATCCCGAGGGGAAAACTTTAGAGAATTCCACTAAATATTTAAGTAAATCTAGTAGTAGTAAATAACATTTAGGCATTAACTATATCACATTAGATAGGTCCCTAATGTTTGCACCTCTGCCTAGAGTTAAATAGCACCTTGGCTTATAGGGAACTACTGAGCTAATGCCCGGAACTATAGACACTAGTTCTGATACACATAAGAAGTACAATAACCAACCTTAATACAATAGCAAAAAGGTATATTTGAGTAACTAATTAAATTACTTTTTTTCTTTATTACGCATTTATGAGCTGCCTAGGTCACGCATGAAAGAATTTTTCTTCTTATACTGATATTCTATTTACGGAGAATTGCTAGGATATTTAGCATCAATTAATAAATACCTAGTGAAATATTTCGCAGGTTGGCACGTCGATTAATTCACAATATACAAATTCTACAGCAACGAAAACAAAATCATTTATCTTTTTATTTAAAATTTTTGCACCATGTATGGGCATTTTCTACTAGTCATTTGCCAAGGTAGGTGCTCGAGGCATTGTGGTGAGAGAACTATCGGTATCGTTCGTCAGATCGTACAGTATTAATAATAAGCAGCTGACAAAAGTAACACTATTTCCAGGTACTTAAATTCTTAGCATAAATAGAGTACTCAGTGCTTAAACTTTATAGTTATCTTAAGAAGAACAGAGTGTGTCGTTAGTTAGACAATACCTAAGCGTGAGAAAGTGACAGAGTATACGAACGAGTTTTTTATTCTTTTTTTTCACCAACCATTATCAATTTTGCTAGAAATAGATATTGCAGTGACGTCAATATTTCTACACTAAAATCACAAGTTACTGCCACTACATTTTAAATTCGGTAATAAAGAAGTTTGTGCTATTACTAGACAATAATGATGTCTATGGTTAAAACTAAACAATAAAACTAGAAAAAATACGAATTATTTTTTTATGAAAACCCGAAATCTTAATACGAACTATAGATGATTACGAAATATGAAATGCAGTCATGAGCTTGCCCACGGGGACTTTCCGTTATTTCCACGATCAGAGAAAATGCTATAATGATGCCTACCCTTTATTTTGAATTTGGTTAAGGAAATAATGAAATATTCAATGTCTAGATTCTAAAACTACTTTGAACCCATCGGTAGCTCTAAGCATGATGTCAAACTTCAGGTCTATAGGTTGTCCTAAATCTTCATGGGAGAGCGGTCGCAGACGGTAATGTCTCAGCATATTGGCGAGGGCAGTTTTTATAGACATCATTGCGTAACCATATCCTGTAAAATAAAAAAGGAAAGAGTTTGTAATTAATCAATGAATAAAATGTTGAGGAATGGAGAGAACGCTATTATTGACTTAGAGACTTGATTTAATTAGAAAACTTACTTGTGCTGCAACCTGGACAACAAAAGTAGTAAATAATATAATATATTATACATTATCGATAACACATTTGTACTTCTCCACAGTATTTATTATTGTACCTAACCCCTTCCTATTTCCGATTGCGGCATTCTCATATCGTGGAAAAGCAAAAGTGTGTTTATCAATAAATAGGTAGACAGGGTGTAAGGGGAACGCTCCTGAAGTCGAAGGCCCCTGGTAGTAGGTGGGTGCGCCAAAGTTCACCTAAAATTTCAACTCCGAAAATCGGAACTCCGAAAATGTTCTTCCTAACATTTTTCATCCTAACAATCACAATTCCTAACTACTCTGTCTCTAATGTTTTAATTCCGAATCATTCAACTTCATAATGTCGGTAGCAATAAACATCTATTATACTATTATTTCTTTTCCTATATTTTGTCAACATAACCATCTTTTACACTATTATTGAAAGTCATACCTTTTTTTATGATTTTTTTTTAATAATAATCAGTATTATTTACATTAATTTTGCGTAACTGTTACAGTTTTAGTTATTTACACGTACAATCTCGCTGCGGTCATTCAGCCAAGTTCCAGAAACGAATCGGTCATATTTATAGTTCTTGGTTTAGGTTAGGTTAGAATTGTGACCAAACAACGCACGAGCCGAGCGAGCGAAGCGAGCGTGCCGCGGTAGCGGCCGGCGAAGTGCCAGAAACGAATCGAAAACGAAAAAGGTCATAAACATAACCGTAAATCAGTCGTATTTTATGATTTTCATTCATTTAAGCCAAACAATCAGTGAAACAACCTTTAATCATACTAAACAGTTTTCTAATTAATAGTAATAAGTATGTAACAACAAATAACCAAAAAAAATTAAAACTATAAATAAAATATAATTCTACCGACATTATATTTTTATTACATTTGGTAGATAAATGTTTGTTTCTATAAGTATGAGTAGAGAGTATAGATAGTATGGTAATTATGTTTAGGGATAAAAACGTTAGGATAAAAAACAGTAGTAGCTTTAATATTGTATGTTAACGATTTTATTGATAACAATTTTCGGAAACATGAGTGTTATGAACATCGACGGTAGCACTACAAATAGTATGAAGGAAAACTTTAGGATTAAAAATTTTAGGAGGAGTGATTATTCGGATTACAAATCGTTAGGAAGAACAATTTCGGATAAAGAACTTTAGGTGAGTCAATATGGACCCGTAGTAGGTACTCATGGTACACAACGTATTGACACTAAAAAAAATTACTTCCAGGGGTCTTCAGCTTCGGGAGCGTTCCCCTTACACCCTGTATAACATTAAGTTCCACCAAGTGCCATGAATCAACAGTGTAAATAAATATAATATATTATATCTCTTCTTTCATTTATAGGATACGTTTTGTTGCTCCTACCGATTCTGACAAATTATCCGCGTGACAAATTTTATCGTCAAAATTTTCATAACAGTATAATAATAATAATATCTCACCGACACAATTTCTAGGGCCAGTACTGAAGGCCATGAATACACTGGGATGTTTGAGTGTTGAATCTATGAACCGCTCTGGTCGAAACTCCTCAGCGTCAGAGCCCCAGTACGTAGGATTGCGGTGAGTTGCGTATACGTTTATCATTACACCTGTATCTTTGGGAAGAGTTAAACCTGACGCTGTAAGAAGAAAAAAAACGTACATTTTGCTGTGAGCTAATGTGGCTCTCTGAAAAGTAAAGCACTCATTGTAGACCGAAAAACGTCAAGTCGACAAGTATTGGGAGTTACAGTTGTTTCAATGTACAAATGGGCGGCCATATAGCTGCAAGTCCCCATATGGAGATTATTAAACAAGGACTCCAGATCTTATGTTAGGATTATTGTCGACCACGAGTATACTCACTGGTTAGATATCTCAAAAGGTATCAGTCAAGGATTCGCTTTTGCAGTTCAATCTTTTCATGGATAGCTGTATGTAGTATGAGTGACATAAAAAAAGCAGTGTTAAAGCTGTTCTAGCAATACCATCAGAAGACATCGCAGGTTACAATAAAACTGCCCATTGTACAATCAGCACAGCTAACTAACAAGTTATATCGTTTGTACGTATTCTACCTTTAGTGTGCTGTAAAATGAGGCTATCTATCTTAAAAAATTAGAAATCATAAAATCATAGAATCACAATAACTAACGCAATACCACGTCGTTCTCCACTTTTCTTAAGAGAAATGGTGCTGGTGGGTACAATCGCAAACTTTCTTTGATGACAGCGTCCATGTATTTCAAATGCGACAGGTCTTCGGGCAAAATATTCCTTTTGGAATCCCCAAAAACTTCTCTTAATCTGAAGGTAAGAAGATAATATGTGTTATTAAGTTATTGTATCGTTTTACTTCAGTTTCATGTCAAGTAATTTATATTGATTTGTTAATCATAAGTACTCTATTAATGCTGAAAAAAGGTGTACTAGATGTGCTGCTAGCCTTAGAAGCTGTTGTATTATAGGAGATCTACTTATTTATCTAATTAACTTTAGGCTACTACTTGGATTTCTTGGATGAGTATCCTCATTTTCTTAGAAAAAACATGATATCGATCTAGTTTATTTCATTAACGCTATCTGAAAACTTTTGGTGAAATTAAACTTAGACAAAGCTCTGAAGGTGTCCAGGATCTTTTGACCTGTATATACTTTATTTTCTACATAATGATGCATCCCGAAATTGAAAGCTCTTGAATAATCCCGAAATTGAAAGACACAAATACCTAGCAGTGAATTTGGTAATAAACATATATTTCAGTAATTTAGTCGACAATTAGAATCCAGGACGTTTCATTTCTAAGGCCATCTATTGTTGCAAGGGAAATTAAAATTGACACATAATTTAAAGAAAAAAACTCTTTACTTGATTCAATTGCTGCTGTTGTAATTTTTTAGTTAACTTACTCTTCATATACTTTTTCTTGTAGATCAGGGTGTCTAGCCATTAGCATACATGTGAATGAGATAGCTACCGCTGACGTGTCAGTACCAGCGGTTAAAAGTACCACAGCTTCCTCCGTTATTGTAATGTCACTGCAGCCTGATTCTATCATCAAATCTAAAAAACTTTTGCGGCAGTTTTTATCTGAAATAACGAGAAGAATATAAGTATTTCAAATATAGATATACCAATCACACAATTTATAATCAACATGATTTATATTTTAGAAAACAAGAGCATGCAACGATTGATGCTCAAATATTTGTGTTACAGCCGAAATATGAAGATTTGACCGAAGCTAAAGGATCTCTGTGAATGTCCCCAAAATAGCAGCAACTCCTCCATTAAAAAGTTTAAATCATAGCGTTTGGGTAGATTACCCCAAGTTTTCGCTAAATTGGTTTTTGGGCATAAGTTTTGACTAAGTTAAGACTTTCAATTGCAATAAAAACTACAAAATGTAACCAACCCCTTTGGAAAATTAATAGCAATTAGCTCAAGAAAACAAAACACTATTCAAGAAAGATTCTTTGCAATGACGTAACGCCTGATAATAAATAATAGGCAATATATTGTGATACTCCGATCGATTTGATAGTCATAAAGTGTTAGAATACTAGGGTTAGTACTTCCTAAATATTTAATACACTAATATGGTTCCGACTTCATGAAGTTACATTAAAAATATATAGGAGGGAAGATTCTGGGATCATATAAACTGTACCTAATAATTACCTTTGATCGAATTTTTATCATTATTGTCGTTATTCACAGCCAGTTTCTTGCGTTCATCTGTAATGATCTGTAAAGCAAGAAGACAAGTTATATATTTAGGTATTTAATTTAGTAACACTATGTTTACACTTTATACTTTTTATTCGAATATACTTCAATTTAGTTATTACCATCATGATTAGATGATATTGTTTCGTTTATTTCTCAAGGACTCTTTTGGACTTAATTGATTGATACCATTTTGTTAGTACACATAGTATAAAACAAAGTCGCGTTCTCTGTCCCTATATTCCTATGTCTTTATGTTCCTTTGTATCCTTAAATCTTTAAAACTACGCAACGGATTTGGATGCGGGTTTTTTTTATTAGTTAGAGTGATGAAGAGGATGGTTTTAATGTCTATAAATTAATCATGCTACAACCAACTGGTGTGGAGCAGAAATGAAAAATGTTACAAAATCGGGGTGACTGAGACGCAGTTGCGCGGGTCAGCTAGTTATCAATCAATCGATGAATCTTCATCATCCTTGCGGTAATCTCGAACGCATTCGAAGCTGTCACCTCGGAGTCCGGGGTCCAAATATTTTCTGTAAAACGACTGCTATTATAGCCTCCACAACCTATAGGTATAGGCAATATACCACACACACAGCACACACCGCGATATATACATCCAGCCTGTCCTACTTCTCGGCCGCTTTTTCAGGTGATCAGTTCAACTTTCTAGAAGGCATCCTTCGTTCGGTCCTTTGTCATTAAATGTGGTTAATTACATAATTATTGTAAAATGTTGTTCAAAGTTGATAAATAAAATCAAGTGACCAATAAAATTAACATTGTTTAAATTATGTAAATCAATGCTAAACGAATTATTATAGGCGCTTAGTTTTATATTTTGAATTTGTTCATTTATTGAATTTGTTATAATATTTGTATATCCTTGAATACTTTAATATTTTAGGTTATAATGGGGATTGTAATCTTAACAATGTCTTTATTTTTGGTTTTAGTGTTTTTAGTTCCTTTGTCGTAAAATCGTAAAGTGTTTCTTTTATATTATTCATAACCGTTGGGAGCCTGTTAGTAACTACGTATATGTATTGATATAATAGCATTATCAACACTAATTTGCTTTTTTCAAGATTATTTTAGATATTTCTGTGTTTTTGCTTGTGAAGGACATTTTTTGCATTTAGATAATACAATTGTTTGTTTGCTACTCTTTAATTTTGCTTGCATCTTGTCTTATGACTCTTGCTCTTAGTATATAATATATTGTCTTACATAAGATATTGAAGTAGGAGTTATATGGCGGAAATCCATTATAGAAAAATATGATAGTGAAGGAGGAGTGCAGGAAGAGAATTCACCACGCACCCACGATTTAACAATCCCAATGATAGCAATAGCAAATTATCACTGATTGACTGATGAATGGAAAGGAATTTCAAGGAACCATTTCAAGCCTTTTATCTCTGACAGGCAACATGGTTTTGTCAGAGGCCGATCAACAGTTTCAAACCTTTTAGTATATAAGGATTACCTTTGCAAAAGCTTTGCCAAGGGTGGGCAGGTTGACAGTATTTACACGGACTTTTCAAAGGCGTTTGATAAGGTCAATCACAGAATTCTCTGCGCGAAACTCGCTTCTTATGGCATCCATGGCAGCTTATATCGCTGGTTGACCTCATATCTCAGTAAAAGGAGCCAATTAGTCACTGTAAAGGGTTTTTCTTCATCTCCAACTCTAGTTACTTCCGGGGTACCACAAGGATCCCATTTGGGGCCCCTTTTGTTCATTATTTTTGTTAACGACCTTATCGAGTGTCTCTCGTGTGAATGTTTGCTTTACGCTGACGATTTAAAAATATTTAATACTATATACAGTCCTCATGACTGCTGTCTGTTACAAAAAGACCTGAATACCATTTCAAGCTGGTGTAGGGTAAACCACATGTATCTTAACATCAGCAAATGCTTTGTTATAACTTTCAGTAACAAGCATTTTGCTATCAATAATAACTACTCGATTGATGACCAGATTTTAAGTAAGACTGATACAGTCAGGGATTTGGGTATTTTATTCGACAGCAAGCTTTCATTTCGAGCACATTACAAACATATAACAACGAAAGCCTATCAACTCCTTGGTTTTGTGTTTAGATCCACGAAAGCCTTCAAAAAACCAGAAACATTATTGTTTTTATTTTATGCACTTGTTAGAAGCATTTTGGAATTTGGCAGTCCAATATGGTCTCCATACTATGGGGTGCATATAAATGCAATTGAAGGCGTTCAAAGAAAGTGCTTACGAATATTACACTACCGTCAACACTTAGGTCGTACAAATCTTAATTACGAAAGTAGGCTCATAAGATATAATGTTCAAAAGTTGGAAGCCCGTCGCATATATCTTGACTCAGTTTATCTCTATAAGGTAATTCACTCGAAACTGGATACCCCTTACTTACTCTCTCAAATTACTTTCAACACCAGACACAGCGCACGCAGATCCAATCATACGAATCTATTTGCCTTACAGATTCATAAAAACAACATTTCTTTCTATAACCCCCTGGTTAGGATGGCCCGTCAGTACAACGAATTGGTAAAAAATAACTCAGAACTTGATATTTTCGCCAAACTTGAAACGTATATCGGTTCACTCAAGGGTGTCCTCTATTCCACACCCAACTATGTAAGCAGCTAACTACGTACTATAAATATGTATTCGTTTGAATAGTTATTACTTAGTGTTAAGAAGTTTTTCTGTTTGCACAAATTTTTGGATTGCAATTCAGACTTAGATTGTATAATTTTATTTCAGTTATAATCACAATTGTAATCTGTGTTGTGTAACAAATAAATAAAAAATAAAAATAAAAAATAAATCCCAAACCGCACCCTAACTTCGAACAAAAGTGCGGACATAGGTTGTCGAGAGGTGAGTTTACGGGCTCGAGATCACTATATATATGCCGGTCAGCATGCCTCCGGCTTTATGACATTTTATACTTCCAATCTTGAGCCTAGGTTATGCTCATAAAAATACGCTCATGGCCATCCAATAAAGGCAAGCACAAGAAGTGAGGATGAATGAATCTGAGCTCGCTAGAATCAGTAGCACTAGCATGAACTCCTGTCGAATTCGTAACGAGTTTCGAGAGAACGGAGCATTGTGATTGGCAGTATGCCTCTTGTGAACCTGTGTGCGTGTGTAGTCTCCTCTAAAGCTCCTGCGTTCTGTCGATAACTTTAAATTATGAATTCGAAAGTATTTCGTGCTAACGCTACAGGGTACGTGGTATCACCACCAGAGCCGTCTTTACATATGACTGGGGCCCTGCACACAAGACTTTAGAGGAGCAAGCAAAAGAAAGCTATTAGGGTTTTAGATTATTCTTAAGTTGATGTGCGAGTAATTATCTCTTTCGGGGGGCTCCCCACAAGGCGGCGGGCCCTGCGCACGTGTCCCGAGTGTCCCTATGGTAAAAATGACATTGGTTTCCACTCACCAATAGGGCGGCAGAGTTCAATTTACTTACCTCTTGAATGAAGGTAAAAATCGTATCAGTGTATCTCGATAATTCTGTAAAGTTTGTAGTCAGCTTGTAAATTGCATCCATGTGCAGCCAGGGTTTCATAATTCGATCTGCTATCAGATGACAAGAGTTTTCGAAAGCCTTAAGAATTTTCACATCGGGGTTCTCTTGTGCATGCAACTCTATTCCCAGTGTTGTCTCTAGAATATATTATTATACTATTAGTGATCGATACATATTGAGAATATCAATAATATCAATTGAAATTGTGATTTCATCCTCAACCATAATCATTATTAATTATTTCAATATTCTTTGATACATTGTCATCTTTTGTAAAACAAGTAAGTATAAACATGAGTGGCAAATTATATCATATCAGGCGTTTTATGGTAGACAATGACATGTAAAAATAACTTTGAACTTAGATATCGCCATTGGTCATTGGACCTTTGGTTGTGGAGGTCAGATGGCAGTCGCGTCACGGAAAATATCGAAGTTTAGCCGCATCACAGTTACACTGGAAAGCCAACCCCAACTGTGTTGGGAGAAAGGTTCAGAGAATGATGAATGTGTAAAAATAAGTATTCAAATCATTTCGAATCAGGAGAAGGTTTTTAGCAAGAGTGCATTGCAGAAAACGTATCAAGATGCTTCAGTAAATATTCCTAAATTCGACAAGATATATTATACTGGTTCAAAAATAAGTATAAAACGAAAGCCCATAAAAAATACTGTTAATATTTATCACACTTACCGCAAACAGAATCCATACTGAAGGTTGTTACGTATTTTGCTATAGATAAACTTTGTCCATCGGCAACTTTTTCTAAATGCTTTACCATAGTCATGCTGTGTTTGGAAAATATCTCCACATAATGCATCAAGTGCTTCTGGCTGAACGTTGGAACCAGGAGTTTGCGGCGAGAACGCCAGATTGGCACTATGAAGCAAAACAGGGCCAAGTTTATAAACATCCTTGTATTTTTTTATTTATTTTCTTAAACATTTCGCCAGTTTTATGTTTAGGTCCCAATGTAATAGGTGGCAAGCCTATTGCCATTAACCGGGCACTTATAAACCTGCGATAAATACACACATAACTTCGAAAAGCATCGAAAAGTCATTCGTGTGTGCCATGGTAAAATCTGGGATCGAACCCCAGTAGTCCATTAACCATACCACTAGGCTACCGCATCCCCTTACTCGTACTGTTAAAAAAATACTGTAAGTTCAAACTAACCATCTGCGATAGCGCTGCCGTTGACAATTTTCGGTAATGCTAACTTCATAGCATCATCCTTCTCTAAGCAGGACTTCATTATAGAGTCTGCTATAACCGGGTCTGCTATTACTGTAATAGTTATAGAAATTTAGTTATTTAAGTTATTATTAATTAAACCAACAAACCAATACAGAAGATCTGAAGTATCTCGGTCTTCCCACTGACAACACAAAACCTCTCCAGTGAGCTCTGGCTGACTGACCACCACCGGAAACACAACACAAGGTTATAGTTAGCCGCGGTATTTTGTAGGGCGGAGGTACTTCTCAGGACGGGAGATACCGTCAAGTCCTACCTCCGTATGTATGTAAGAATAGGATAATAATTAAGATTAATAGAAAATGGGACACAGTCATAGACTGAAACCATGCTGGTCATACGGGTTGGTACAGGATTAATCGAACGCGTCAGGTACAGATAAATACTAGCTGTTAACCGCGGTTTCACCCGCGTGGATTTTATTAAAAATTTTAGCGCTCTATTCGACTCTACTCGTCTCTCAATTGACTCTCTAATCGTTACTCTAATCGCCTGTAATCTCATCCGTCCCCTTCTCAACTTTCATTTTTTATCTCTCATACGCATCAAGATATCATCAAAAATTACGAACGCTAATACAAACTTTCATTTCATTTATATATTTCGTGAACACGAGTTGCGTTAGATGTGTACAGGCTGCTAAAGGTACATGCTATGTTCCGCCGATAGGCATACAAAATATTGTACATTCAACTCAAATTCCTCATATTATGTAGCTAGACAGTTTTTATTTAATGACCAACTACTTTCTAAATTTAGGGAATTCGATTGAATTAGAAAATTGAACTTTCATCCCCTATTTCTCTCTCCTTTGAGCCCATTTTGGGATAAACAGCAAGTAAGCAACTTCCAAGCTCTAGTCCATTTGCTTTTATCCCCAATTTCTCCCCTTTTTGCTATAAATCTCTGTACTAAATATTATCAATATCGTGCGCCGACTATATACCTCTTCTACATATTTTTTGTTCCATGGTATTTCCGCGGTAATTATAATATCTACACTGAGGTACGTAGAGACTGACAATAATTTTATTTTAATTATTTGATTTCCACGTAATATAAAATTCAAGGTCACATTCATTCCAAGAAATAATAAAATTAAATTAATTAAATTTAAATAGTCAAATATAAAACTTTTGTATTTTGAGCGACAATCTTTGTGGCGAGGCGGTAGTGAACGCGAGCGCTACGCAGAGAGTGCGGGTTCGATCCCCGCTCAATGTAAATATCTGTATGCTCAATGTAAATATTGTATTGGTCTGGTCGAGCGGTTTGCGGTTGTCATACAAACATTAGGGAGGTTATGTTGTAGCCGACTAAAACGGACATCGTCCGGTCTTCGGTTGTCAGCGGTGAGATAGTATGTGACATATCCCTCGCACCTATGCTGACTCGAGACCATCTCTGGTTAAGGGGACCACGGTGTCCCTACCCTACGGCAATTAGAACATTTATACCTCCCGCCATAATATATAATGAATCTTGAACCCAAATTGCCAAAGAAACTATAATTCATAACTGTTGTATTTGAGCTCGTTTACCTACCATATCACCCCGCCTTATCCTCAAAAGACATCCAAAAGCGCGGCCATTCTTATTTAGCACATTAAGACTTGTGGGCCTTCCTGCATTATGTCTAGGACAAAAAAAATCACTTACTGAAATACAACCTGTGGACGTTCCACGAACATAAAGCGCCACCTTGCTTAAGGACTTCATCGCCAAACATTTTGAGGAGTTTCCATCGATCTATAAACAGAAGACACCTTTGGTCATTCTAAATCAGGCGGGAAAATGCCACATCGTGATTTTTCGCGCGCGTTTCAATGTTAGTACAATACAATATCACGACTCACCACTGTCAGTTTTACACCTAATTAATAAATACGCGTGTTCCAATATAGGAACAGATTTGATATCATTTTTGAAGTGATTTGAAAACTGAATTCGATGCCTTGCTTGCCATCTCAGGATCACACAGTAAATAAACACAACCGTCACAAACACTTCTAAAATCATGTTGCAGGGGACTTGATAAATAGAGTTTGAATGATTGAATAAAACTTGTTTGATGCGACACACGACTCGACCGGTTTGAACAATTGTAATCACAAAGTACGGTTCAAAAATGACTTTTTGTTGACTATAATTAAAAGATTGTGTGTTGTACCTACATATAAAGGTAACATATTTTTAAATTTGAGTACTGATTTTTTCTCTCTCGCCTGCAGAGAAGTAAACTGATAGCAGGAACCTATAGGTACCAATCTGCATGAACCTTTTTTATTGCAGTTTTATCGATGTAATGCATACATTGCTCTTTTTTCGTCTTTTCTCTGCCGCACCATTAAGTCCTGGAATTCCTTGCCGGCGCACGTGTTTCCTTCTTCCTACAGTCCCGGGTCCTTTAAGCGGGGCGTGAAAAAGCATCTGATGAGGCCGTCAAGCTGAGCGCCACCATTGTAGCACTGAACGTGTTTGCAATGGTGACCCTCTTTCATGAGACTTTACCTTCAGCTTAGGCGTACTTACCATCAGGCGAGGTAAAGTTAAATCGACGTGCCATAAATAAAAATAAAAAAAATATTCACCGTACTCCTGCACACAACATTATACAGATTACAGCCGGACCCCAGGTTTCATGTACGATACAACACGATGACTAGCCCCTGAGAAGCTGAAAATAACGAAACAGGACTTTGAAGCCATGCTGAAAGACAGCACAGCCAGACCCTCGAAGTCACTACGCTATTTGGCACTAAAGAAGGTCACTGGTCCTTGAGGTGTTTTCAGCATGTTAAATGCTAAAAACACCTCAAGGACCAAATCTGTACACTTTTTAAAGTACACGTATCGGTGCAATTTGTGTGCAGTGTGTTTGCAACTTAATATCCAGCAACACCCTAGCAAACTCTGGCAAATGTGTAAAGCGGAGGTTTGGGTCATACTTAGTAAGTGGCGGGAGGATGGATTCTTGAACTCACATACCACACTGTTCGCCAACGTGTAGAGCCGATATATTATAATCAACACATAATATAAATAAATAAATAATTACTTCTAGGACAATCTACACAACGCCAGCTAGATCCGTGGTAAGCAAAGCATAGCTTAACTAGCTTGTGTTAGGGTTCCAGAATGCGGATAAATAAACTTAGATATATTTTATTTCAGAATACATATATTGTACGTTTAGAAACACTCAGACCAATGCAAATATTCTTATGTTTATGCACGCAAATATTTGCACTGCTCGAGTATCGAACTCGAGGTTCCTGCGTAGCAGTCGTGTCCATTACCGCCAGGCCACAGAGGAAAATGGAAATGAAAATATATAATACAAAAGAAATGAAACAATAAGACAGCAATACTTTTTAAGAAATTATTTAATACGTACACAATTATTTATTTTTAATAATGTCTATTTTCTATGGCTATTTGAAACTCGACGGCTGCTCTAAGCATGATGTCATACTTCAGATCAATGGGCTGTCCTAAATCTTGATGAGAGATTGGGCGGAAATGGTAACGTCTGAGCAAAGTAGCGAGAGCAGTTTTCATGGACATCATTGCGTAGCCCGAGCCTGCGAATTCAAAGAAAAAAATATAATATATTATAGGTCTCTACATATTATATATTGTCGAAATTTTCTTACAGATTCATGAGTTCGTTATTCCTGTAATTTAATAGCTATGACCACTATTTATATTTTATTTGAAAGGAGGTTTCAAGATTTTACAACTGTATTAAATATTGTTTTTATCAGCCCAACATTAACATTAAAAAAAAACAACATTAAGCAAATAGCAACTTTTATTACATCCATTCATACACGACATAATGACCTAATATAAAAAATATAACCACTATGGAAGTGATAAGATTTGGTTATGTTATTGAAAAAATATAATTAAAAATTTAAAGCACTTCGAAAACTAACGCTGTTGAAAAATTCTGTACGCACACGCACACGCAAACGCCAACGAAGTATGTAATTAACAAACCTAAAAAAAATGGATGGACCGATTCCAAAAAATCTTACACCGATGGCATTCTACGTTATACTTGAGCAAGATCGTAGTCCGCAACTGGATACATTCCTCTCCCAATGTTCAGAGGCTTTGTCATACTGTTTCTATGTAGACCAGAAGGGCTGGTAGTTGGTTTTATTTCGTGACACCGTTCGGCTGAGATGGAGTAAGTAAGTAATCTTTTCCTTCACCGCAATAATGAACTTGTAGAGTTAGGTTAATGAGCAAATTATTTTTTTATTCCTACGTTGGTGAATAAAACTGTGAGGCAAAGATAGTAATTAAAAGTAGCCATTGACGATACGTCCATTTGGATTGGATGCATGGATTTCAATTCATTTGGAAATCTAAAGCTGGCAGATGTCTATTTCATTGACATACATTTATCACATTTACAAAACGATTTTGGAACACGTCCACTCCATTTGCATCCGTTAGTCGTTAATATCGTCAATGGCTACCCTTATTTATATACTGTTAACTCACCAATGCAATTTCTAATACCAGTACTGAAGGTCATGAATGCACTAGCGTGTTTGAGTGGTGAATCTAGGAACCGCTCTGGCCGGAACTCTTCAGCGTCAGAACCCCAATACGTAGGGTTACGGTTCGTTGCGAACACGTTTATCATTATCCCTGTACCTTTGGGAAGAGTTAAGCTTGATGCTGTAAGAAAAACAGTGTACCCTACACTAAAATTTCTGGAGGCAGTTGATGCGCCTATACCCTTATTTATAATAGTAGACACACACAAGAAGTAAAAGAATTGCAGCGTTTTTGCTGCCTTGGTGAGCAACCTTACTAAATTGTACCCTTACTAAATTGTATCAGTTATTTGAATGGATCTTGAGGCAACGGAATTGGAGAAAGTGATCTATGAGTTTGTTTATATTTTAAAAGTTTGATTCCAAAACCAAATAATTATTACAAACTCGCTGTTGCTTGCGGCTTCGCCCGCATAGAATTTTCATTGATTTTCATCGTTCCTTGATATGTTGCAAAATATAACTGAGAGCGGAACAAACCATGCGAGTGACATACATAGATAATATCTTTACACAAAACCTAGGCGTGGGAAAGTGACAGAATATATGAACAGTACAAAGTTTATTCTTCTTTCTTCTTAAAATGGTTTCTCCAGCAGAATCTCTGCAATTTAGCCAGTCTCTAGTAAATATGGTAAACATTAATTATTATTATTAAAACACTTCGTTAGCCAAGATATGGCAGAATGTTTACCGGTATTAAAGAGATCTAGGTTACTGTCCACATTCAATTGGTTAAATTCGCTAGTAATTCTAGACAGAAAGCTATTCACTCTAAAATTGGTGCGACACGGAGGCCTGCACAATAAGATATTCTTACGTAAACTTTTAACTGGCACTCTTAGCTTAATCTCAGAGAGAAGCCCAGGACAGTCGATCCCACCCTGAGCAACACTGAGAAGAAGAGTTACATCAGAGATTCTTCTTCTTTCGTGCAACGGTAGGATATGCAGTTTAACACAGCGCTGCTCATAGGTGAGGTACCTTCTACCCGAACCACTTTAGCCACACCAGGAAATTTGTTCCCGTGTGTCCGTCCGCAAGATATCAGATAGATCACGACGTGTGGTTGGATTTAAGGGGCAAACGATTTTTTTAATACATTATTAAATTTAACCTAAACATTCCTATATGCAATGACGTCATGCTCGGACAATACGTACATTTTAAATTATGATAACGCGATAATGAAGAGATTGCATCTGTATTTGTATTTATTAACTTAACCAAGTTAACAAAAGGGTGTTAAAACAATAACTGTCACTTACGCAGATCCACATCTTCGTCCACTTTTCTCATTAAGATCGGTGCTGGTGGGTACAAACGCAGACTCTCTTTAATCACAGCCTCCAGGTATTTTAAATGGACCAAGTCTTCGTATACAACAGGTCTTTTGGAATCACCAAAAACTTCACTTAATCTGTTGGTAGGTTATCTATATTAGTAAGTATTTGTCACTCATTTGAACATCATCAGAGCGCTACTAAAATCCCCAAGTATACCCTGGACACTGGACTGTAGGAAGAGGAAAACACGTGAGCTGATAAGGAATTCCAATGATGCGCCTAAGGGAATACTCACCGGACCGCTTAGTTCTTGATGAAATATTCTGCACCGTATGCGGGTGACATCTAAGCCCTGCATGTGTTCTACTGTGTAGGAAAATAGAGGGTGGGACTAATTGGAAGCGCTCATCAGAACATCCGCAAGTGGGTCAAACAGTATCAGGTTTTTACATTGTGGACAATCTTTAAGAACACGTGATTTTCATGAATGTCCGTAAATTGCAAGCAATTTTGTCTAGTATAAAATGGTTTACGTATTTTTCCTTCACCACTCTACAAAGAAACAAGAAATCGATCCAGTTTATTTTATCAACGCAAGCTATGTTAATTTCGGTTATTATTAGACTTGACTGATAAAGAATTATAGTTCTGTCCAGGAACTTTTGGAGCCCATCACTATACAGATGTGAAATTGCTACATACAAAACGTGCCCAGCATCACTCGGTAAAGTTTTTATACCACTAAGGTGGCAGATAGGCACATGACCCACCTGATGGAAAGTGGTCAGTGGTCACCTTGGCCTATGGGTGTTTGCAACGTTTTTGTAAGTATATATAAATATATATAAATGTCGTGTTGACATGCTCATCAATTATAACAATCTCGTTTAATATATGAAACTACTAGCTGACCCGCGCAACTTTGTCTACGTCACCACGTTTTGGCAACATTTTACACCAGTTAGTTGTAGCATGATGTTATATGCGTATAAATTTTCCTCTTTAATCACTCTATCTATTAAAAAAACCGCATTAAAATCGGTTGCGTAGTTTTAAAGATTTAAGCATACATAGGGACAGAGAAAGCGATTTTGTTTTAAGTATGCCTACTTTTTGTAGTGATGATGATGATGATGAGAGTACTTAGCTCATTTTTTATTTGTATAAGTAAGATAATATCTTTTGAAATTACTAAAGTTATCTAAAAATTATAATCCTCCTACTAAAAATACAGTGTTATCAATAATTTCGTAGATAGCCCCTATACCATTTGGCAGTTCATGTACTTGTTTAATACGTAGGGGACAAATTTAGGGAGAAGAGTATACAAATAGCGAGTGCGGTGTAATCTTTGTAAGGTTATTTACCTACATTACCCAAATACCTACTAGTTCGTCAATATGGGTATCAAATGAAACGGGTTGACTATATTATTGACAAGTTGATTTATTCTTTATTTAGATGAATACATATTTTATAAATCTAATAGAACAGTTTAGTCTTTAAATTGAAAGTAATATTAATGCCATCTATTGGTAACAGTATAAACCACTGCGTTCGTGCACCGGTAACTTAGAAAACTTCTTATTCCTCCTCTGATATTGGTTCTCCTTTGATAAAAGAGATGGCGCACTTCTAAAAGCACTTCTAACTTAATAATAATTTACCCTTGGTAAGAAATATGGTAGAAAATCTGGTTTAATTTTGTGTACTTTATATACAACAAATTCCACCGAAAATGGTTTTTTCTCTTTCACAGACAATTTTTGTTACACGACAACTTAAATTGACGGGTAGGTAGTATTAGGCAATACGCGACCATAGTTTTTGACGTAGCCAATTTTAAAAAATGTTAATTAACAGGATTTTCTTATTTATACCTATCACATAGGTGGCAGACCAGCACAAGGCCCACCTGATGAAAAGTGGTCACCGTGGCCTATGCAACACCACTTTCCACAATTTCTACTCCACCCTACTATGGTACACCTTACCCACAAGCCTCTCGATCAAATACTAATAATTTTCATACTACTCAGGTGACAAATAAGCACACGGCTCACCTGATAGAAAATGTTTACGGTAGCCTATGGACGTAATGCAAAACCACGAGCGATATACTCATACTGCTGACCGAACGCTGAAGAAACATTTTAATGCCCTGCTAGAAAAACTCCATATTGTAGTCGCTTGGGAAACCCACACCATTCCACAGGTTGGGAGTGCGTAGGGAGAAGATTGCATTCTGTCATCGTACAGCTATGACAAAATGTAGCTACGAGCATCATGACATACAATTCAGCTCAACACAAACCATTGCTTTACGAGATCAAATCTGCAGATCTATTGATACAACGATTACTATGCAATGAAAGCTCTATATTTGTAAGAAAAAAAAGGATAACAATAATCTACTTGTGTGTTTGGTGGTCTATTTTCAGGAGATCCAACTACTGAATCAGCGAAAGGATCATTTTCAAATGATCTAAATATTTAACTTTATATACTTTATATCATACTAGCTGACCCGCGCAACTTCGTCTGCGTCACCCTGTTTTTGCAACATTTTTCACCAGTTGGTTGTAGCATGATGTTATATGCGTATAAACCTTCTTCTTCAATCACTCTATCTATTAAAAAAAACGCATCAAAATCCGTTACGTAGTTTTAAAGATTTAAGCATACATAGAGATAGAGAAAGCGACTTTGTTTTATGCTATGTAGTGATAGTGACAGTGATTTTTAACAAATATAATTGTAAAACTTTGACATTCATAATATGTTCTCTTTGTGTGCTTAAATTGAATAAACGAAATTAATTATTTGATGCTTTGATTGGCACGCAGTTTCGGCTGGCAGTAGCATCAAGGCTTGCAGACGGCAACGGGCCGAGCGAAGAAAGCGGTGAAAGTTAAAGTAAGATTGGAGCGCATAATATTGCTTTGTGAGATCTCAGAAGAATATCAGATCTGTTACCTAATACAACGGTTGGCACACAGCTTAACATAACACGTATAAAACAGCTATAACACCGTTAGCAAGTTTGAATGGAAGAACCCATATTTCTTTTTAATGTGCATCGCGCCGACCCCATAAGAAAATTTGAGGTACTTTTATCTGAGTGCCTTTATCGTCTGCGGGCGCAAGGTTGGGCTCGGAACAAAGGATAATGAATTCCCTATTAGTCCCTAGAGGGGATAGCGGGTTAGCCCTTGCGAGCGTTCTTCTGCAGGTTATTTATGAATGTTTCGTATAAAATACCTCATAATTTGTGAGGAAGGAACGAGCAGGAATTATAATTGCAAGGATTTTAGGTGGGAATTGCAGTTAAATTTTATATTTTTTTTTGTAATGTGTTATACGCAGGCATACTTAATACTCATTCTACATTTAGAGACTAATAGGGGTCAAATAGGTAATATGTGAACGAACTAGCAGCGTGAACATAACTCTAGACTCACTGAACCGCTTGGTTCTTGATGAAATATTCTGCACCGTATGCGGATGACATTTAATTCCTGCACATGTTGTCCTGTTTAGGAAGGGAAGGGTGGGACAAATTGGAAGAGCTCATCAGAACATTCCCCGTGGTTGCCATGTTTCGGTTGTGTCAATTGTGAGAAGATTTTTTAGACATACCTTTGTGACATTTCATTTGTAACCGAAAATATTGATAGTTGGACTTGTAAATTTAGTGTGGGAAGTCAAAGAACGAATGATAACCAAATCGTAGAATATAGTTTGGTAGGCATTGCAGCTATATATCGGGTATATGTTTACCGTATGTCTACAGGCATTTATACTCTGCCTACTGAATGTTTAATGATATAGCGCCACATATTGCGATGGCATTAAATAAATGTGTCGGTACTAGTGTTATACCCGAATTAATGAAATGTTATAAGTTGATTCCATTGTTTAATTCCATTTGCAAGACAATATAAACCTGCTAATAATAGATGTACGTCGATATTTGTTAAAATCAAATTTCAGCTCATAGTATATATATCGCTTCTACCATAGTGAATATTCTGATGAACTCTTCCAATTAGTTCCACCCTCTCATTCCCTACACAGGACAACACGTGCAGGGTCTAGATGTCACCCGCATGTGGTGTAGACTATTCCATCCCAAGCGGTTCGGTGAATCTTTCCTTTGCCGCACCATTAATTCTCGGAATTTCTTACCAGCTCACGTGTTTTCTTCTTCGAGGCGAGCGTGAGGACTCGCACACCTAGGCTCGCCACTAGGACCGTTCTTTCTATTTGGTTATCTGTGACTAGAACGCACCTCGGCGTCTGCAGTTCCAAGTCCTCGCTCGTATCACAATGATGGTACTCGGACATTGGGTCCTTATGGATTCGATGGAGGTCATCCCCGAAGCTAGTTTTATATACTATTATGTGAGCATTCTAATTTTAAAACGGTATGTATTTTTGCTGCATACTAACATCCTATGAAATGCTCCCCTATAGGGAAATGCCACCAATATACAAACTACATTTGTAATCCAAAAGCGAGTAGTACGTGTTATCTGCAATAAAATTTAGCTGCTCGCATTTTCCTTAGAGAATCGTTCAAAGAAATATGAGTTATTCAGTTGCGTCAGAATATATTTACAAAGGTAATGTTTATTAAACTAGTTATTTATCTATATAGACAAATATTCCCACACAGGGATCTGTGATCACCTGTGGGAGTAAGTAGAGTTTAATCAAGTTCTTGAAAAGTGTCTACCTACAAATGTGTACATTCAACTTATCGTCCTGAACCGTAGTTAAAGGACGCCCCAAAGCCAATTTCACCTGGAAAGCGGTATACTTCCTGACTCCTGATGGACGAGGTAATAACGTCCCTCTTGGGATTAATAAGTTAGACGACAGTAGCTTTCTTAAAAACTTTATAAGTCAAACCAAAAGAAGGGAAGAACCCAGAGCTCTGAGGTAAAAGTCTGCATCCTTTGAACAGCGCAAATGCTGACTTGGTGTATATTGTTTTTACACTACTTAGGTCGTAAACAAAGATATGGAGTGAACAATAATAACATACAAAAATCAGTTTTTTTACCTTTCGTTTTCACTAAGAATCAACTTATATACCTGTCTGATGCAAAACTTGTTGAAGACAATACATGTCGAAATAATTATTTGATTCCACACATTCTTTCGTTTACACATGAGCGTTTACACTGAAGTTAGTGACTAGTCTTGAGAGGAAACGATAGGAAAGGGCAGGTTTTCTGTAACTTATTTCGTCGAATAGATTTCTCTCCTGTAAGTACAACTAAAATAATTCCGTCACAAGCTTCTTATTTCCGTAATACATAAACAATGACCTTAACTTCCCTCGAGATAGGTAACCACACCTTAGCGGTAATTCGGACGTTTCTGCCCGACGTCACTTAGAGCCCTGTCCTAAATAACTGAACATTGCCTCTGGGAATTTACACCGGCTCTTAAAGACCGATGGTCATTAGAACACTCACCCTACCCCCCATTATTTCCCGTGTCGCGAGTGAGCGCGTGCTTGGAATAGTGAACCAATGCTCAATGAAATGCACATTTAACTTTGCATTTAAAATAACATTTATCCTTTGAAGTTAAGATTAGTTTTCGATTGGCAATAGGTTTTTGTAAGTTGGTGATCGCGGCACAGCAATCACAGAATCTTTAGGGAGCGTTACAAACAAGTGTCTTTGTGTGTGTGTGTGTGTTATGCAGTCGTTTGATTTTACAATACAGCTCTCTTCATTGTTAGTTGTCTTATTAAGTTTGCATTAGAGCTGAGACTTGGAGGGTTTTGACGTAACTGTGTAGAATGTAATTGAATTTCTATTCTATATAGAAAATTGAAATTTCTCTAAGAGAAACTGTTGGATGATTTGTTTTATTTGCGTCTAAACTGAAGATGAAATACGGTATAACTTAATATGCTTGGAGTATGCAATCTAATAAAAACATCCCAGTGTTATTCAAACTTTTATAGTTAGTGGAGGTTGAAACATGCTTTAGTTCTCTTTGATTACATGGCACATCATTGAAGACTCGTGACTCTATGGTCATCATTCATTCTTACTGACCTAGTCTCCTATAAATATGGTACCTAGGAAGTCTTTATCTTGTACGTAAACATTTCCATTTGTATTCTTGTGAATATTAACATCAAAAAACCGTCATTTTGAAAATAGAATCCACGGAATCAATCGTGTTAAAGGTGTTCAATCATTTTAATCAATGAACCTGCTGAACATAGGCCTCTCCCAATGATGGGAAGCTTCAGCCAACTGATTACAAGTCGGTCAGGCGGATTGGTACAGGGTATTATTTCCAGTTCGCCGTCTTTCGTGTTGATATCGTCTACGTTTTCCGTTAGTCGCCTTTTTGGACACCCTTCGGATGAGATGAAGTGGTAAGTATTTTTTGTACGTTGAGGTCGCAGAATGACCTCCGTTCTCCATGATCACGGATTTGGTGGCTGTCACTCTAGCAGAAGCAGGCCGCTGCGGCGGCCCATAGTGCGTCTCCCTATATCGGGGGGCTAGATAGTGACACCATGGTTCCCACATTTGGGGAAAGGGGGTCATCTTAAAGAGATGTCCCCGGGTCTGCCGGGGTCCGAGGAACATGTCTTTTATAATCTCACCTCCAGCAATCAAAGACTAAAACGCACACCTTCTATAATGGGCGGCGTGCGTTTTAGTCGGTTCGAGTCCGACATAATCACCTCCACCGATTTTGGCGAAGCTGGTATCCGTAAGGATTTTGCGCACGATAAAAATAAGGTTTCTTTCTACGTCACCACACGGATAAGGTACCTTCACACAAAACTTAGCTGTTTCACACAGTACGGATACATTTAATCTCTTCAATATATTACCTTTAGTATATTTGTTCAGTGATGTGCAGTAAGTACATTCTATTCAAGAATAGGAAAAGTACAAACTGAACTATATATTATTCCGAAGTTTCCCACTAATAGCCTCATATACCAGTGTATAGCGAACAGAAACTTTACTCCATATAATATTGGTATGACATTATAAGCGTTAGGTCTGGGACTAAGTTGGCAAGTTACAATAACACCAATCGATGAAGTTTACCGCTTGTTTCTGATCACGGGCGTGTAACTTAGACGGTTGTGTTGTTATGTAAGCAAAGGTGAGTTGAGTGTGTGAGGTGGCATCGTAGCGCAATACTAGTTAAAGGCCGCATGACTACACTTAGGCTTAGTTGCTCCAACGACCTGTTAAAGTTAAGGTTTCCGTCAAATTTAACTATAACAGTAACATTGATTCTAATGACTTCCGCTAAATATGTTGCACTAGTGTATTTAGTAGCTCGGTAAAAGTTATCTTTTTGATAGAATTTGAGGTTAACAATTAACAGTAACAGGCCGAGCGTGGCCCATTACAGTTAGCGTCGAGTTATGACGTCATTTTAACTATTGTCAAATGGTGCAACCTGTTTTATATCTGGCCGATACTTTAACTGCACTGTTAATGTTAAAGTGAGATGATGCAATCCAGCCTTAATTTTTTTATTTTTTACTTCATCGGGTATTTCGTTTTGGGAGATGATGGTGGTTCTATGATGCTCTCCATATTGTTTTTGTTATTCAGCTTGCAGTGAATAACCATACTTAGCATAATATTACTACAATGTTATTAGTTCGTCTCAAAGAGTTGAGCAGAGAAGGAAGGAAAATGTATTAGTTGTAAATACGCATTCAAATTAATTCTTGATCTTGGTCCAAGTGTATTTTCCGGTGCGGAAATTCCCACGGATATCCCGCGCCCACCTTTGCAGGATTGGAAGGTCCCACCTCTCGGACAATACCTTCAGAATGCTGTTGGTGCTACCCAGCAGTCGACCATACATTGACGCGCTCCGCTTTCTTATAGAGCAGGTTTTACTCAGCATGTGTAGTTGGCAGAAGCTAGTATATATATACCTACAATTGGGCACGGTTAACAACGTCGTGTACCTATAAGAGCTCGGGACCTGCAATTCCCGACGCAATTGCCAACAGGGATAACTATAAATAATTGGGGATTATGTCGTTTCGGACTTGTTTTGTTCAAAATGAGAAGTTTCTTTTGTTGAGCCGCAGGGATAACACGACAAGTGATTGAGCGAGTAATTTTGTGTTTGTTCAGAAGATTTCTTTTAATTGATTTTTGTATTTTTTTAAATATTACATACATATGTTCACATAATAGGGGGCGAGCCAATTACCGCCTCGGGCTATTTGTCAAAAAAAAATCCTAACCGAAAATGTTGCAGCTAAATAAATTTGGATTTTTTTTTAACCCCTCTGCCTATCCCTATATGGATTACGGGTGTGAGCTTATGTATGAATTTATGAAAATGTATGAAACTATAGATGTATCCACTAATTATAACATAAAGCTATTTTTATAGCTACTCTTTTGTAGCAAAAATGTATAAATACCGTACCAATACCAGGCAGTAACAATAACAATGATCCGCACACACGGTAATGAAACAGTCGAGTTAAGAATGCAGTTTCGAAGTTGAGTAAATTAATGCCATGGAAAACATAAATAAGTGGAATTGTGAAGTAGGCGGTGTACGTGTGTATGCAATAATATGAGCCTGATTGTAAGAACTAAAAGAATTGAATAAGTTTCTTAGAATTCACTGACACACGTCTAATCTTTTTCGTAAATATTCTAGCTTGTTCGATTCAAAGTTTGAAATGTCATAAATACTTTTTATCCATATCAAAATAATCTTTGTTTAAAACGGTTAAGGTGTGTTTTCGTTTTGTAGTATGTATGATTTGAGTTAATTTGGCTGTAAAGATAGTAGGTACAGTGAAATTTGGTTAAGTGGAACCCGCATTAGTGAAAAACCTCTTAAGCAGAAGCTCATTCTAAATCCCAGCACTTTGGCACTGAATTACCTCTATAAGTGGGATGAAGCAAACCTGTATACCTGGGATTCGTTCTTTAGATTATATTGTTGTAGTTACCTTTATAACTGAAGCACTGCGTGAATTTTATATGCATTAACCTCTGTAATCGAGATAGCATCTTTTGTTACTTTCGTTTTTTATCGCCTTCTCGTTTTCTGAATTGGATAATGATGAATATGACGACGCAATACACTAGGAAATAAATATTTCTTAACGCGAAGCACTAGAAACTTTTCACAGTTATTTTGATAAAATGTTTCGAAAACATCTTATCGTTAATACTTCCGAAAGACGAACTAAAATGGAAGCTTTTTGTATATAGGTATAACATTTTTCAAAAAAGGAACGTGCACGTTACGAACAAGTACGTTATTTTATTCAATAATCACACCTCTATGACTGAAATATACTGTATTCTGATCTCTATTAATGAAACCCTCCTGTAAATGAGATGACGATTTAGAAATCTGGATTATTGGAATACTCGTACCTCTTTATGTAAGACAAATTTGCAAGTCCCTTGAGGTCTCACTTAAGCAGGATTCACTGTATATAAATACGACCAGTCAAAGCAATTGTTTATTAGAAATCATCCTTGCGTTAGTCTCGGTCGCATCTGAAGTTTTCACCTCAGAGACCGACGTTCACAAATGTACCTATATTAGTAATGAAACGTGTAATTAACGGTTTTATGCGTGAGTTTGTCGAAATCGGTTCCGCTAATGAATCTGTCGAGTCACATTTCTAATAGTATTTTCTACTCTGTGGTAAAATACAGTTGTTGCAAATCTCATCGAACACAGCCGCATATAGTATATTGTGAGGCTGAACTTAAACGGACCGGTCTGTTGAAGATTTACAACTAGTAACAAATGAAAGAGTTTATGTATGGTTTAAGTAAGAGAAGAACGGCTTATAGATTTTATTTAAATTAGACTTCATTTGAGGCGTTAGGAAAAAATATCGCGAATGCGAATCGCACACCGTTATAAATAAACTAAAGTTAGCGGGTAAGTATTTTAGTAAAAAATTTATGATATTTAAATAGCTACCTGGGTAAATGCGTTACAAAATTTTTTTTTTTTTAAATTCTTTTTTTTCTATTATCAGTGTCGTTTTTTGCGTCAAAGATATATAATTTCTTACAAATTTCATTATCGTCGATGTCAACGTTGAGGTGTGTTTCGAGGTGAAAGTGTGTAATAGACTGACCTTGATTCCACATGCAGAATATTTACTGAGAAATTCCCAGAAAATAGCAAACAATTCATGCATACTTTGCACTGAACAGGACTCAAATTCATGACTAAAAGTCAGACTCAGCCAGATGTAGTACAACACTTTACCGCTACACCACAGAGCGTCTCACACAATTCTCTACATATTTAACATTAAAACATAGGTAGGCAGAGGTGCTAGCACCCAAATTTCGTCAGTTTATGTTTTAGGTCCGAGCCTATTGCCATTAACCGGGCACTTATAAACACATATAACACAATACACGCATAACTTCGAAAAGCATCGAAAAGTCATTGGTGTGTGCCATGGTAAAACCTGGAATCGAACCCGAGACCTCGTCTCAGCAGTCCATTACCCATACCACTAGGGTACCGCCGTTTTCATTACATATTTAAAACAAGAGTTAAAAAGTTTTTAATCAATATCGCAGCGAAAAACACATCGCCGGCTTACATCTTAGACCATTACCACACTCTCCACTGATAGGGCCCCGGTGACTAAAAGTCGTTTCGAAGTACGTACTTAGACGGCTCAGGGGCTCAATCTATGCGCCGAACTTGTCACAAACTCATCAACGACTTGTTTACAAGCAAATGACATGTTTAGCTTTATGTTACTGCTGTGTTTAGTAGACAGGTGACGTTTTAAAGTGTTTGTTTGCGACTTGGGCTCTTGGGCTATAATAGTTCGGGTCGTTTATCTTTTGACCTTGAACCAATTTGGAACTAGGTACTTGTACCGTTGTAGATAAGAAGTTGAGTTATATAATATACAGGGTGTTAGGGAAACTTTCCCGAAGCCGATGCTTCCGGTAGTACTCTACATTATGGTTTAATTTAGCTTTACTGATAAGATGAAGATTAAATAACAACGGTAAGTGAAGACTTATAAACAAGAATGTAAAAAATATAAATAAAAAATTAAAAACTGCCTCATCGTATTTTTTTAGTGCCATTAATGTAGTGCAACCGAATAACTATGATGTGTCTTCAGGACACGTCAATTTGACTGTATCTCGCCTGAAGTTAAGCTGAAAATGAAGTCTAAAGAAAGATGGTCACCATTAGATTTCGTGTTACAATGGTGGCGCTCAGCTTGACGGCCTCATCAGATGCTTTTTCACGCCCCGCTAAAGGACCAGGAACTGTAGGAAGAAGGAAACACGTGAGCAGGTATTGCCGTAGACAAGACTTAATGGTGCGTTTCCCTAACACCTTGCATTTTTTGATAAAATTGTTATATATGGCAGTTCTAGCTATTTGTATGATGCAATTTGTTAGCAACACTGTATCTACGTTCATCATTCTCTGAGTCTATTTCCACCTCTGTTCTTTTGCCTTCAAACGCTGATCTGTAACTGGCCTATTACAAATCACACGTTTTTACGGCGTTTATTAGAAATTTCCCAATTGTTCTGAACATCCGCCAATGGGGTTTTACCGTCTCCACTGAACCCTATTTTGACAGAATACCTATACGTAAATATATTAAGGTTTCTAAATGTGCTCAATATTAAACAATGCTCTTGTTCACGTAATATTATATTGGGAATGCTTTTGAAATGAATATTTGTATGTATTGTGATATTTTCGAGAGGTAGGAAAATTGGCTTATATTTATTACACTATGTATTGTATTTATTTGTCTGGTAGAGAAAGGATTTCTAAATCAGTCAGTTGAATATTTTGAGTCATTACTTACTGTGTTGAAGCTGATATTAAAGGCTGTTAAATCTCGGTTTACAGAATGTAACGTGTGTAAACTGAGATAAGTGGAAAAATAAGTTAGATTAGTTCATTATGTTTTTATATTTTTGAACGGCCTATAAATAATTCAAGCGTTGTAGTGTCGGGGGACTTCTAATTGGTAAAGCATTTACAAATATTTAGGAAACGATTCAAGGTCCCCGACACTACAACGAATGAGGTATTTATTTTTTACTTTTTCGAGGTACTTTTTGTGTCGGGGGTTCTTAAATGTTTAATTCAATCCAGTCAATCACTTTCACTTGATACCTATACATAAATGACTAGTGAATAAAATAGTTATTCGCTATTTGGTGATGGCGGCATTTTGGATTTGAAATTTGTGATAATGTAACATATTTTACTAGTCAAGCCCTTTTATTTGACACCTGCATTGGGGGACTCGTACAGAAAATGTAGTCTGCCATTTTGTGGCGGCGGCCATCTTCTATCGATTTTCACCAAACATAGGTAAAAAACATCCGACTAATTCAACTTCCCAACAAAAAAAAACTACATCGAAATCGGTTCATCCGTTCGGGTGCTACGATGCCACAGACAGACAGATACGGTCGTTTTTACGTCAGGGGTAAGTAAGAAAATAAGTAGACTCATTCATATAGTATCCTAAACTTAATTACATTAATAAGTAGATCTATAGAAAGCCCTTTAAAAAAATAAAAGTAGATCTAATATCAGGTAACTTCTAAGACTAGTAGTTGTGTAGTGGTACCACTTCATATGATTCTATTTTCGAACTGTCTAAGAACTTTTGGAGCCCACTGTACCAATGATGTGATCGAACACACACAATTATTATTAAAATTGGTCTATTTGCACGCCAATGTGGTCAGGGAGTTGTATTAGCCGGAAACTCAGGAACCTATGGCAATTCAGAGATCTGTGTACTGCCTTGAATTGCTAAATGGAGCTGTTTGTGTTTAGACGAGGAGTTTCCATGGGGATTCACTGGTAGATAAACAAGTTCTGTAGCTTTGATGTACAGTCAACGACAAAAGTCAATAAATACATCAACAAATTCGTGGATTATTGGGGCCCCCACTACTAGGAGCGATTCCTAATTAAATGATATTAATATACATTCTGATATTTACGCGAATGTCACATATTGAAATCAGAATAGAAGGAAAACTCTTAATAAAACTCTGTACTAACCCGTATGGCAAACGTGGATATAGTATATAGTACTCTAGCCTTTTATGGCCTCCCTATCCGAGGTAAGATGGGGACATCGCAGTCCTACTTTCATCAGGTGGATTGTATACTACATAAATGGAAAAAATCAGAGGTAGCCTTCTATGGCCTCGGGTCAGCCGGGGCGTGATGGATATGTCAGAGGCAGCCTTACCCTAGGCACCTGATGGCCTAAGACGACCGTGCGTTTTTCAAGTATGACGTAACCACCCCTGCAGGCTTCGGCAGAAGAGTTTCTGCACCGGAAAAAAGACTAGTAATTGTTTTCCCTTCAAATATTGCGATTGCCCCTTGATTACTAATTATTATTAATTTCTCTAATCAACATTATGTATTCGTCCATACACCTGCACCTACGGCCCTGCCCGGTCAGATCTTGATAGGGCCCCATACATAATACACTTCTATACTACAATATTGTAATAAATCTTACTATTCTAAACTTACTAATCTCCAACAAGCTTATAATTCAAGCGTTTAATTGTACGGCACACACAATGGCTGTAGTACGTCGTAGCTCGTCGTAGCACTGTGTAGCTCGGCGTAGCACTGATATGAAACGGGGTACAATGCTCGGAAGTCTCTACGAGATATCTCGCTAACTTACCTCGCTTGCTGACGTTTGGGGCTAGGAGATCAGCGAAACTGGCACGTTTATCTACGTAGCTTTTTTATATAAGATTTATTATAATAACTTTGCAACTAGCAACTTTTAAGGTCGTTCTTAAATTCAGATAATTTTACTTATATACGTCGTTGGTTATATAAATTAAAATTACAGTAGTTTGCAAAGCATTATAATTTTTTCTTGTTGATCTGGAAATACTTGCAGCAACTGACAGCACTGCCATTCTATTCCTCGAAGGTAAAAAAATCTACACAATTATGTGAAAATATAATTAGAGTAGGGAGGGAAATGCACCACTCATCCACGTTTTAACAATCCCAACGATAGCAATAGCAAAATCTTACTAATTGTCATAAGGAATGCCAAACCGCGCTTCTCAAAGCAAGACTTTTCATCCGAGGAGATATGTTGTAGTTCTTTCTCCCCATCAATATATTTTCTTGTAAAGGATTGCCGCCATATAATCCTACCTCAATACACAATCACAGAATTATTTTTTATTCATCTTTTATATTGAACTTACTCGTGATATCTCTAATACTGCATTCACTCCTAGTTTTCTTTTACTAGGCGTGAATTTTTTTTAAACTAACTTTATTAAATTTCCATTTTCGTGGCCCCGCATAGCCAGCGAACTGAACAACCAGCATGATTCCGTTCGTCACGTCGCCGTCGCCACGAACTCAACATTTATTAATTCAGCGACCACTCACTGCTACATGTGGGTTGGAATCACTGCTCTTGTGAACCTTCGGGGCGGATGCCTGGGTCTTTTGTGATGTCTCCTTGAAATCTATTCGAGCACTGGAATACATTCTGCAAGATTTATCAACTTTAGAAGAGGCGGGCACTTTAAAATCTTTTGTAGAGATAATATTGAGGAGGAAGGAAAATTTGGTTGAATTGTTTTCTGTTACGGTTATACGCTAAATTACCAATTAGTTCGCTCGGGATCCTTTTAAATAATGAAATCATCCATCATGGTCCGCCCTACATTTTATAAAAAATGCTAATTATCCTGTCGAATCGATGGTATTTTAGTGTTGCCATCGTGGTGTAGTAATTTGTTTCACAGCAGCGCCGGTACTCACGGAGAGGGCCCGAGCATAGGTTTCGCTCTTCGGGAAGGCTTACTACGTCCACTCCGTGTTAATTAAAAGAATGTAATTGATCGAACAAATGAACCAAGCGAGAATCTCCGTTTCAACATAGTGGCCGATTTTACTTTTGTCTTTCTCTCTCTATCTGCCTATTTGAAGTGTATATAGTCCTATGGACGTATGCTACCAGAGGCGTCACACAAGTGCTGCTTCTTGCGTCGTGCCGACCCTGTATTAAAAAGTTTTGATCGGTATCAATACACTACTACACTACTGCTTTAAAGGATCCACTTTTGCCTTTAGAGGTACGAAATCCTAAAAAATACGTTTTCCCTTTTCGGTTATCGGTTAGTTTATTTCCAAGATAGATAACTCCTTCACGTAAAGAATAATACAGCTTAATGTAAAACCTTTTATCAACAAAAGTATTTACTATAAATTTCATCGTAAAATATTGTTAGCATAACGAGATTGTTATAAATTCTAGCAGCTGAGTTATCATTTTGTGAGTTCTCAAGTTTCAAGGTGAATGAGTAATTCGTACTTAAGGAAATAATGAAGTCAGTAATATGATACGGGAATTAATTTGTTAACTTAATTTCGTTTTATTTATTTTGACGATTATTTCTGGTGTCATTATATTTTATTTTTTTCTTTTATTTTAATTACATTTATTTGTTATTGACAAAAAATTGGACAGACTTTACAAAGTCAGCAAGCGATTGTGTGATTGACCACCTCAATCAAGTCCTTCAAAAAATGCATTCTGTCAATAGTCTCATATCATGGATGAAAAAGGAGAGTATGTGAAGTGAAAGGGTAGAAGTCTAAAACTAAAACTCGATGGAGGACTTCGGATGCGATCGGATCTAACACGATGATGAGGACAAAAAAATAAAGAAAAACTTACCTCAAATCTATCAGATATAATTATGAATGATTTGTAGTTATGGTACAAGATTTAACATTGTTTACAATCCTTCTAATTTAATGGAATTTTGAGGTATTATGATGTTAATTCTTTCAAATCGGTTCAAAATTGGAAAAAGTGTATGTCCCCACAGCATGTACTCTCGCGACCTATCTTTTACACAAAGAATGCGCTGATCAAATAAGCTACCGCACTATGTCTCGATCATTTCAAAATTTCCTATACGTTTTAGGGGACGACGTTGAAGTCCCGTCTGAATACTCACTTTGTCTAATTTTAAATCGAACCTTCCTAAAGGGTCAGCAAACTGCTTGAAACGATTTGGTTTTAGTAATTAAATGCCAACCTTATTCTATTTGCTCGAACATGATCGAGCATGCGCGAAACTTCGCTGAGTTTAGTCTAAATGGAATTAAGTCGATATTTAACGTTTTTTAACTGCTTTAGCAATTGGAGCTAGCCCTGTGCCATGCGTCATAAATAGTCTATCGGTATATATACGTATGCGTGTGACAGTAAGCCACAAGGCGAGTCTGGTGGCGGGTGACTGTGGCGTTAGCAGTGTGGACTTGCAATCGGATTATGCAAAACGTTTTAATAGTAGGCATTTTAATGAAAGTCCATACACAGTTATGAAGCTGGCACCCTACCCCGTTTTACTCAGGAATGTATTTCATCAGTGAAATTAATTATTAAATTGACATAAATTTTAGTAATACTAGGAATTAAAACATTATTTATTGAGCTTAATAGTTCAATTTTTTTTAAGTTGCAGCATATAGCAGATAAATAGACATGTTATGAATTGAAAAAATTGTATGCTTGCTGTTCAAATCAAATTCAGTTTTGAAAAAGTGAATGCTTCGAACGGATTTGAACCCGTGATTTTTTCCTCACAGGGGGAACGCTCTAACTGCTAAACCACGCCTGAAACAGCAGACGTAGCTTCTATAATGTTCTAAGCTGAGTAGTGATTAGAAAGTCTTTAAAGGGCGATGTTTGGCATTCCTTTCGCTATCGATGTGATTGCGAAACCGTGGGTGCGTGATGGGTTGTCCTACCTTCCCTGATATATTTTCTTGTAATGTATTTCTACCATGTAAAACCTACTACATCTTATTTTTACCGTTATTACAAAAATGTACTCTTTTCATTCCAATGAATGAGGACACGGCAATTTAATTAGTTTTCAAACAATGAAATTGAAGCATACAGTAACCATTAAATATTTGATTTGTGTGTTGTGTTCTGCACAGGGTACAGAAAACAACACACAAATGTACACACTGGATACATGTCACCGTCATTATTTAATGTACCTACTGTTGATACGAGTAGTATTGGTGTGATTGTTTTAGGTTTGGTATACAGTTAGACTTTGTTTTGATGTGCTCTTTTCCATACACTTACAGCTACATGAATTGCCTAGCAATAGCTTCCCCACCTGGTCCCGGCAGAACCAAGAGCTACCATGGACGCCCAAGATCATAATGAGGTAGAGGAGGTAAAGTAGGAATGCGGGTCATGAGTTTCGAGCTCATATTGGTCTCGAACGAGAAACAAGAAAACAAATCTACATGATGATGACGATGTCATGAAATGAGAAAGGCACTAAGAAATAAATGAGATTAAAGTCATTTTAACGCCTAATATTTTAAACTATTTTCGAAAGCATGAAAAATTTGGAATCATCTATCTGTCATCATCTAAAGATTTTCCAGAAGCATTCATAGTTTATCTTTGTACTTTTGAGCTCGTTTTGTTTATTATTTGATATAATATGAGCTTTTTAGGGAGTCATTACTTATTATCTGACATCTTGAAGTTCGAAAGAAAAACATGCCCTAAAGCTTCGTCCGTTCTTAAGTAGATGCGCTGACTAGTAGTTAAGACTTGGGCCCCCTAAGACGTAGGTAAGTAGTGCCTACACATAAAATTAAAACAATCTATCTCTTTTCCCAATTTCATTCATATTTGTGAAGTCATTTTCGCGTCAAAGCTTTACTACTCCTTACGGGTGCCCCCCCCCGCCAGAGTAGGTTGGGAAGGTTATGTCGAATTGACTAAAACGCACGCGGTCTTTGGGCTTTTAGTTGCTGGTGATGTGACAGTACCCAACATATTCTTCGTACGCTGGCAGACCCGTTTCCATCTCCTACGGGTCCTATACGGGTATGGTACAGTGTCCCCATCAGGCCCCGGCTAAATAAGATTCATCATTCATACTCTCAAACTTTTCATTGGTAATATAAGAATGGTTATTCTTGAAACTATATGTTGTGAATTAACGTATCAGCCTGTACGTATGTAATTCAAACTTGAGCACTTATCTGTGCACTAGTGAACATTTCCTCGTATAAATCACAACTAACTGACACAGTGCATCTCAACTTAACTATTGTTTGCGACGAGTTAAGTTTGTACAAACGTTGGCACAAACATTTGCTCTGAATTACCCTCTGTATAATGTTAGTTTTACGGAAAATAGTTATTTAATTAAAATCGCGAGTAGTAACTATCGTATGTGATTAAAATAAATATTGTAGGACAATTTTATACAGTGCTATCTAAAAGTAAGTTTAGCTTGACTAGCTTGTGTTAAGGTATGGGTTATACTGCGGATGAACATACTTAGATACATTTTGTCGTAAATGCATACATATTATACATAGAAACACCCAGACTCCATTTTTACCCGGGATTCATTCAAGCTTACATGTACGCTCAATGTGTGGAACAAACTTCCTAATGTAGTTTTTTCAAGCAACTACAATATGGGGTTCTTCAAAAAAGGCATAAGAAGGTTTCTACAGGGTCGGCATCACAATTGTGACGCCTCTAGTGTTGCAAACGTTCACAGGCCACGGTGACCACTTTCCATCAGGTGAACTGTGTGCTTGTCAATCACCTATGTAGTATAAAAATGCATATATTATATATTTACACTAAGCGGGCATCGAACCCATTTTGATTGAAAGAAAATAATGAGGAATTGTCACGCCATTGATTTCGTAGTCAAATTTGGAAGATAGGCACCAGCCTGGGCATAGGGTCTAGTGTCCTTGGGCTGATGAGCATGAATAGCATGGAGAACAGAATATATTTGATTCATTCCTGCATAATTAGTACTCATGACGAGGTCAAATTAATATATTAATTAATTTAACCGGCTCTCCCAAGTGTAATGGGCGCTTATTATTCATAATGACCGCTTCGCATTAATACCACCTGGTTAATCATATTGTCCGTAATATACACACACACATTCGAATAGTATTACGGTCGATGCCTTTTATATATGACTTCAAGAATCTTGTGAATAAATTTAGCTTGAAAACTCTCATTTTAACCTCACCGTTACACTGTAAGTACAAAATTATTTGGCATTAAATAATGAGTATTTGAATACACCTTCACCGTCAAAAAAGGATATATCGCTTCGGCTCCGTTGGTAAGGAAAGTACTGATATAACATATATATGTATATATATATAGTATTCAGAGGAAGAAAATTATTACGATATTTAGTCACTCTAAAGATCGATACACATTTGTCTGATGTGTTGTGTCGTAATGTGTCGTGATGCTCTCTGTCGCTTAAGACGCGATAAAATAAAAACCGTCACGTGATCGTTTGTGTTTAATCGCGCCGGCAGCGTGCGGAGCGACAGGGACAGAGAGAAACTCAATAGAAGAAATGACATGATTTTAGATTGACATGGTCATTTACGATAAATTTAATAGTGAATACACTATTAAATTTATCGGGATAGATAGGAACAGCGCCGAAATATCGGTTACTCAATGAAATAAACAAACATGGTAAATATCCCGATAAATATAATAGTGACCAGTGATTCATCTTTCAATTGATCTGACGCCAAATAATGAATTTAATTAGTCTTAAAAATTCAATCTCAATCTGCCAGATGTCAAAAATAGTAGCCTCGAAGCACCAATTTCTCATCGACATCTTGATTGTTTTTGACATATTGAGAGATTGACATTAGATCGAGACTGAAATTAGATTTTTTTACTACCTAGTTGTTTTTGATGCCACGTTTTCTTAATGTTAAAAAAGCCGTAGTAAAGCGGCATAAAAATAACAATACAGTAACTTTTCCTCACATAAATATAACTTAGAAAACTTAAAACAAAGTAGCGAAATATTAAAATTTCACCGACGTTATATTGTTTCAAGTTTTATAGAAACCTTACATATCTAGGTAAAGCGTCACACACCGTATTCCAACATTCACCATTTATTTTACGACTTAAAATATTCTCGTTTCAAGACAACCCCGAGCTAGTTGGACAGCACGCAGTAAAATAGAACGTAACATGCAACGACACTGTGTTCAGCAGTTTGTGAGTTATGACTACAGCTGATCTACACATGCAGATAAAAGTATGAAACCTTTTTGTACGTCAAATGGACCATTTGATTTGAGTTCGGAATATTTGATGTTTCTAGGCTCGTTCTTAGTACTTTTGTGAGGTATTCTGAAGTGCCTTTGATGCAGATAGCTTCTTCTTCGAATCAAAATAAAGCCACCACTGCCACCAGTAAAGCCTTAAAACTAAAGTTCTCTCTGATTTTTGCTGTCCTTTTTTAACGTGTGAAAACGTTTTAGGGCTTTCTCTCATTGGAGTTAAGAATTAGGTGAGGCTCAAACTGATTAATTACAGCGGTAACCTAGTGGTATGGGTAATGTACTACTGACTGATTTGATTTGATTTGATTTGATTTGAGATGAAGTCCCGGGTTCGATCCCAGGTCTTACCATGGCACACACCTATGACTTTTCGCTGCTTTTCGAAGTTATATATGTATTTATCGCAGGTTTATAAGTGCCCGGTTAATGGCAATAGGCTCACCACCTATTACATTGGGACCTAAACATAAACTGGTGAAATGTGGGTGCTAGTACCTCTGCCTACCCCTTGGGTGGCGTGAGTTTATGATGATGATGGTATGATAGTATGAGTGACAAATATTATAGCTTGTCTTCATATTCCGTATTACCTACATAAATTTTCCAAGTAATTAATGACATTTATTGACCTGGAAAAGGCGGCTGGAACAGACTGGATGCGAAGGGCGGGTGATAGCAACCAGAGACGCACATTGGACGAGACAGAGGCATATGTCCAGCAATGGACTGCAACAGGCTAATTGATTGATTGATTGACATGCTCGGGAATGGTTAACCTTTTCTCTTCATTTTTGCTTCCAGCACATGTTTCCTAGCAACAAAAGATATAAACTCTAATGAACTAGTTACATAAAATATAACATAAAATAGTTTGGGGAAATAATATATTATAACTGGTAAGTATCTACGCATACGGGATGGCAATAAATTGAGTAGTAATGCAGTAGTCAGTTATAGCCAACTTCTCCAGATCCCATTGCATGTCCTTATTAGATATTCATTGGCTTCGCACAGCTATAGCATCTGGAGCTGAGAATCCAGGACCGTATGATACACTACTTTGCACGACGGAATGAAAGGGGCTTTGACGGTGGGAAATAAACAGATAATAAAATACGAATATATTTTGAAATACTATATCGTCGAGGTGAAACACTGAGAGATGGAACCGGGGCTAACGTAGAGATGATAATGATGATTTTGAAGCATTTTTTACATCTCATATCTTGAAATATGTAGCTCAGTTAGTATTGTGTTAGTTTGATGTATACTTTAGTTGTTAAACATAGAAGCAATATTAAAATTTTCAATACAACTAACTTGCAGTTATGATAAAGTACCCACTGTATGGCAATAGACTCACCCTCTATTACGTGGGACCGGAGGTTGGCTAAACGTGGGTCATATCTCTGATGCGGTTTCACCTCAGATGTATTACCCACAAATACGAGTAAATAAATAATTTTGTTTCGTTTGGTAATGGCATTAGAAAGCCGCCACGTCGGCTTGCTAAATGTACCATGTTTTGGATTACTTATCATGAGTAAAATAAACCCACCCAGGCTTGACTAGTGAGAGTTATAGGCCTATTATGAAACATACGCAATTGCGGATCGAAGTTTGGACATGGAACAATCTATCCTGAAATTTAATTCGAAGATTCGGTAAGTGAAAATTCGATTTGATCTAAACCTTACCTAAAGCCTGACTTCATAGTAGGTTGCATGTACAAATGCTACGTCGTTCATTCGTGTTTAGAGCGGATCCGAAGTTTCAGATGTCTCATGTTAGCTCCCCTGCAGTAGTGATCTGGTATTCATTGACTTTATGTTCATTGCTCGTGTTGCTGTATTAAGTGCAATACACTGAAATATTTCAGTGTGTATTACGGCAAATGGAAGTGAGATTGCAAGATTGCATTGCTTGCTTGAGTAATCAAGTTCTAGGATTTAGTGTAGTGTAGTATTGCAATATTTACGTCATGTTTAATACTAGTACTCACTCGACAATGTTCCGCAGTGGGCTATGTTCAGCAGTGGATGTCCTATGGTCAAAATGATGTTGAAAATTGTTGCTGAAAGTTCTACAGGAAATGTACAAAATAACATGGACTCAGGTTATCTATCCATGCGTAATTCATCCCGAATTTGTTGAGCAACACGTGTAATCAAACAAAATAGTGGAAAAAGCTAGTAATGATATTTGTACTATACTTAATTCATACAATAAAACACACTGAGCGGGATCCACGCCTCCAAATAGCTCATTTTTAATAAATTTTAAGAATAATTTCAACCAATTGTTATCGCTTGTGTAAGACAGTGTTTCTCGTAAGTTGATAATGCTTATACTTACCGTTTGCAAATTTAACAGGACTCTAATAAAGAGATTGTGGTTTGGTGTGGCCAGGAGAAATGAGGAAGAAGACTTTTAAGATTATATTAATGTTTTGGTACATGTTACTTAACCACACCTAATCACTCTCAATGGATCTAGATTTTTTATTCCCTAAATCCCTACGAATACTACCTCTCCCAAGGCTGTGGAGGTGATTATGTCGGACTCGAACGTACCAAAACGCACGCCATCAATGGGTCTTTGATTGCCGGAGGTAAGATTATACAAGATTTATATCTCTCGCATATCAGATCATATCTTTGAGATGATCTCCTTTCCCTAATGTGGGAACCATGGTGTGCACCGCCGCTGCCGTGGCCTGCTTCTGCTAGGGCCACAGGCGGGTCGAAAGGCCACTGGTTCGAAATGTGGCAGCGGCCTAGGAAGACTCCGGCGAGAAACTCAGTGGGCATTTTTTGTCTATTTACAAACATTTACTTAGTGTAGATACGCGGTTTCAATAAATTGCCCAACGCACCGCAAGAAGTTTTAACTTCAAAGAGAATTGTTATTCGTACGAATAATCAACTTTAAAAAAATGTACTTAAAGATGCACGTCTAGTCCAATATTTTTAATGCAAAAGTTGAGAATCTGCTAACAAAAGGTGGGAACTTTTCTATTGCGACCAGAAAGTTACGTTTGTATTGTTCACCATTTTGGAGCGCTAAGAAAACGAATAAAACTTCGTTCATTCTACTTTCAAGAAAGATTTGAGAAAATATTGTTGAATCGGACGGAGTGGTCTATTGTTATCGTAGAAGTATAACTATCATCTTCAAGAATCGTCACTAAAATAAAATATTGAAGTGGGCTCTCTATAATAATTAAGAATATTTTACTATTGCTATCGTTGGGATTGTTAGGTTAGATTGTTTTTATCTCGTGTTTTATATACCTTTTTTATCAATTTAACCGATGAAATATTATATAGATAGGCTGCTGAAAGTAAAACTAATCGTTCATGCCGATTGAACTCATAAATGAAAGGCAAAACTATTTGCGATAGATCGGCTCACTTTCTGCTTTTTATTGTCTTGCTACGCCATGTAGAGAGAAAATAAAAATGATTCATATCTATCTCAACACGTCTAAGTATAAGCAATCACCCGAGTGAAAGAGAAAAGTAAATCGTTTTCCTATTTCCTCTTTACAAAAATTTTTTTACGATATTAGTACAGATATAAATAAGCATAGATGTAGACATAGTTCGGCTATATATTTTCCCAGATGTACTTCGGTACTTTCTTGTTTTTATAACCTTGTGGCTGACGGAGTGATATTAAACATAGCATAAACAAAACATATAAAATGTTTTATAGTCGATTTACGAAACTGATTCTCACTCTGGACCCTCATTAGGCTTGACCAACGGTAACGTAACTACGCGCGTTTGTATTAGCCGACACATTTGAGATGGTAAATTTTGAAGGCTATTCTATTCCCTATGTTAACTAACTGCAATCTGCCGTGTACTCACGCTACGACTGCGTTTGAAACTCTTGGTCAAGTAGAATAATGTGACTGAAGGGAAAATTTATGCTTGCCCGCTGTTGAAATGGTGCCTCAAATAGACGAGCAATACGTAATCAGCATTATCTTTAATGTTACGACTCTTTTATTTTACGTGAGTTGGTTGTTTTACGTTACGAGAGCGTCACTGTGGCATGGCGGTAGTGAACGTGACTGCTAAAGAAGGCAGGTGGGATCGATCCCTGCTCAGTGCAAATATTTGTATGCATGAATATGGCTATTTGCACTCGGAGATCGGATCGGAGAGCACGTTAATCCGTCGGTCCCGGTTGCTATATAAACATCTATGACAGTGGTTACGGGTAATAAGAGCCCTAAAAAGTCCGTCTAGCATAACTACAGAACTTCGATATCGTAAATTTGGTGGTAGTCCGAGGGCAGTCGCTTCACGGAAAATAATGAAGTTCAGCCTTATCTTAGTATGACTAGAAAGCCGACCCCATCTGAGTTGGGAATATGCTCAGAGAATGATAATTGTTACGTAAGACCACAAACATGCGCACAACAGTCTACTTCTCTATAATGGTAGCGTAGAGCACAGATTTTCAACAGTCAAAACACCTCGCTGAATCCGTGGCCTAACCGTTAAATGTTTGGTTATGACACTTATCGTCGGGCACAGGTAACCACGACGCGCGACGAGTAGTTTCTGTTACAATTTCACTTACCGTAACGAGGCAATAGCATCAAGAAGTGGCAAACTCAAATATTAATAGTTCAAATAACCAACGATAATGTTTCAAAGAATTTAATAGTGAAATTATCGTCCGGCAATAGTTTAATGCTTCATTGAGTTGGCGAATTCGCTCACCTGATTTCAGGTGGCTTTTCAAAGGCTTGCTTCGTTGCAGTTTAAAATACTCTTGTACATAATCATTACTTATTAAGGTTTTAGTTTAAAGAACTTTGCAATGATAATAATGGTTAATCATTTGTGTTCACTATCGACCTTCAGGCAGAGACATAAAGATAAAATATTGAAGCGTTACATGGCGAAAATACATTACCAGAAAATATATTGTAGAGAGGGGTACCCAACACTTACCATCATCCTAACAATTTCAATGATAGCAATAACAAAATATATTATTATTTATTATGGAAAGAATGCCAAACTCTCAGACCGCTCACTGAAAACTCTGATACAGGTTTACCTACAGAAAAGCTGATACACCAATTAAAAACAATATATAGATCTCGGGCTCCAAAATGCAGCTGGATGTTAGCTATGAGAATGAAGATGAAGGCTTTTTCAAAGAGGAAAATTCTTGAATAGAATGAGAATCTTATTCTCAGAATGTAGAAGAATTATTCTGAATCCAAGATAAAGCGTTGCTTTTAAGAGCTTTCAAAGCTTAAGTGGATTCCTTAATGACTCTAATTGAATTCGATTGGCTGGCCTAATTAGTGACGTCAACGAATCTCTAGCATTTGATTGGCTATTGACCTAGATTTTCTTATTCTTGCAGAAGTTTACATTGTGAATAAGTAGGTAGGAATAATATACTGAAGCATCAGTTTTAGGAATTAATTATGGTAACTTTAATACAGTTACGGTGTTAGTGACAAAAGTCGCTGAATATTAACCACTTCATAAACGATCTTGACATTTAAATTTGTCAATACTGTACAGGCATTTTTGAAATCTCCAAAATTTACTTTAATAAAATTTTAATGTTTGAAAATACTCTATATATAATCCTTGAAGAATACGCAGCTATGTATATTATGAAAATAAATTCTGAAAGAAACGGTAACAATTAAAATAATATTATTCAATTTTCTTTCAAAAACCCCAAAACAAAAGATGAAATTCACAGTTTAATTGGTAAAAAAATCAGGGGTCTAGAGATAACAATGAAATGACCGCTTTTGCCCTTTTAAAACAATTTCACATTTAATCGTCGACTTCCCTCGTTACGATAGACAGTGGTGATAAATAATTTTAATTAAGTTGTCACACCCTTTTGGTCACGGCTTTGTTTTTAGTACACCCCTTGTAAATAGAGCTGGGGGTTAAATACTTTGTATACCACTTAAGCAGGAAAGACGGCATCGATCTAGCTAATGAAACCGGTCTGAGGTCACAGAATGACCTCCGTCCTCCATGAGCGCGGGTCTGGGGGTGACGGGTGGAGCTCTATCGCTCTAGGAGAAGCAGGAAGCCGCGTTGACGTAAAGTGCGCCTCTTCATACCCGGGAGCTATACGAGAACACCGTGAATCTCAAATTAGGCGAAAGGGACCATCTCAAAAGAACTCATAAAAATATTGAAATCCAATCAGCATTGATAACTATTAAATTGGGCCTAGATTCTTCATAGAAGAAAACCGGAGAAAGGTGATGATAGGAAGGCTAAAGAGTCTGGTAAGGAAAAGAAGTCAAAAACACAAGTTATAAGCATAAAAACTAAACGACGACGACTGAAAAATCATGGCCTAATAAGTATTGAAAAACAAAATAAAACCGTGGTCATATGTCAATTTTCCCTGGAATATATTGATATACATATTGATATATATGAACGTATATTAAATACTATAAAATTAAACTAAAATTAAAAATACAATGCGCATATAATACCCAATATGTATATTCACACCTTTGCTTACCCTTCATACATTTTTATACCAGTCATCTAATTGCTAACAAACATTGATGATATTATACAAATATTCTAAACAAGAAGCTGCAAAAAATTGTCCGGTCATTTCAAAGTTTAATTTACAGCAGAAGCCATATTGTTGTAGCAGCCCTCATAATGTACACATGTATACAACATATACTATACACACAGCGGCTATGTTGACAAAAACGTACCATAAACTGTTCCTTGTTTGTTCATTAGAGCTAATGAAAATAGCTTCCACCGTGGACCGTTCTTTCATCAGGCAAGTAGAAAAAAACTGAAGTTTCTCAACTTGAATATTGATCAATCCGCGAAATCCATCATCTTAATGATACTTTTTGATTGCTTGTTGAGACGTCCAACTGCGGGCAATTCGCGTTTCGTTTAGCTTCTTAATTTAGGCGTCAACTACAATTGCGACGAACTACAGTTTCCTTTAATTACCTAATTGCAAGCTTGTGTTTTATTAGGCATCTGTAAGGCGACTGAAGTATTGTCAACTAGAATTTGGACCAATCGCAGAATCTGCCATCTAGCTGATACATTAATGAGAGCTGCCAATTGGTTGTTGAGAGGTTGAGAGGTTCAACAAAGTTCCTAAAACCTTTTTTCTTTGTCTATTTGTTAGCGAAGGATGCAAAACATACCGAACTAATTTTATCGAAAAACAGGTCTTGGACAGATTTAAAAGATCACGTTAGATTAATTACAATCGGTTGAGTTGAATAGGATATATTATTATGACCAAAAATCGCGATAATCGACATCAACGTCAGTGGAGCCGCGGCTATGTATTAGTCTCGTTTAAAAAGGAAATTCGCAACACAACCCCGCAGCAGTAAACAAACAAACAAAATTGGGGCAACGTTGATTAAAAATTCCTATTTTGTACCAACTTTACCTTTACCGTCTAGTTCAGGAGTAAATATATTAACGCCAGTAAACAAATCTCGTTATAATGGATTATGATCACGTGCCACGGTGTTGTCGTGAACTATTCGTGAATTAATCTCTCTGACGAATTCTTCTCACGTCGCCATAGCACAAATAAGCGGTCGCTGTGTACGTGACTTCTACACGGCTATATGAATTAATGATGTGGTGTGTATTTTCTAGAGAGGTTTTGATAACTTGTTCTGGTATACTTTTTACCTCTAATTGAATTGGCTCTGAGAATGTGTCACTTTTGTTTTTGGTCTATCAAAGTAACTACTACCCCAAATGGGAAGTTTTGGTTTACAAAATTTTGACTAATACTATCACGAACCGTTTTTTTCTGTCCTGCAAAAGTTTGGGCTTCGGTATATTTTAGTCATAGTACAAATTAGTCTCCACTTACCATGAAGGATTCCTATGACTTAAAACGTTGGACGGAATAAAGGAAACATGTTGTGTAGGGCTCTCAGGTAGATCACTAGTAAAGACTTTGAAGAGTAAAGTTTCCAAAAAGTGTATTATCTTAGAAGTTATAAGTTATTTACACTAGACACTAACCTATTTGTCAATAATCAAATAATATTAATAGTAGATAATTATTAATTGTACAACAGTACAATTTTTTTTTATAGAACGCGCAATAATATTGTACAAATAGGCGGCCTTATTGCATGGTAATCTCATCCAGGCAACCTTTCGATGGTCAAATATGTCTAGAGATGTTAAACCTTACAATAATAAAACCTTTTATACAACGAGAAGTATAAATATTGACTGTTATTATAGTAACAAGAGGTTTGAACGGTTCCACCATAATCAATTCCACATCAAAGAATTTTGTTACGTTCGTTGCTTGTGTAATTGGATAAACAATTTAGATATATAAAGACATTTTATTCAAACTAGGCTTTGCCTTTGAAAAATTTACTTCAACCTAAGATTTGACTAAGTGAATGCACGAATCAATATTTCGTCTGGGAACCTGGAAAATAAGCTATTAACATTAATTATTTTTGGAATTGGATTGACGTAAAAAGAAATATTAAAATTATTGATTGTAAAAGCCAACATGAACCAAACTATAGAAGATAGCAGAAGCGAGCATGTCTACTGTCTCCCATACAAGGTGCAGCGGGAATGGGATCAAAAACACTTGAAAATATAAAATATGGTAGCAGGTGCAGCGTGAATTCGAAGCAAAAATACATACAGAAATTCGAATAAAAGGAGCAGTGGGGACGGGATCTGAATTTTACGTGGTCGGAAAAAAATATGGCAGTATAAAGTTCGTTCGGTCAGCTTGTAATTTTATTAAACTAGAAATCGGGGAGGCAGTGACCGAAAGTCATAAATCTAGTAGAATTTAAACTGCTCTGTGCAACGCCTAAGGGAGAACACTCGTCGAGATGCGGGTGAAATACTGACTTAAGAACTAAAAATATGTTCGGTACTAGATAACGATCTGACCTAGAAGAGACATCTAGCAATATAGAATGTTTTGAGGGTATTTTAATAGATCTTGTTCAAAACTGCGAATGTGTCCTTCAGAATTGGTTTTGAAGAGTGAATTAGTTTGAGAAAATATTGGTGGACGGAGGGAGACTCAACCACGATTTAACAATACCAACGATAGCAATGGCATAATATCACTTATTGTCATAGAAAGGAATGCCAAACCACTACCCTTAAAGCAAGTAAATATACTTCTTACCCATGGAAATATGATTACGCATGTGCAATATTCCGCAGTGCAAAGAATACACCTCAAAAATGTAGAACGCTTCACGATTTAAAATATTATCCTAACATGCTAATCGTGAAGCATTCGAGCGTGAAGCGAACCTAACAGTAAAATTTTGAATGCAATCGAAAATTCGCTAAAAGAATTGTCTTATGCCTTAGAAATTAATATTACTAGCGTAAATAGATCCACAGACGCCTTTATCTCCGCGATACCAAATTTATAATGTCAGTGGCACTTGTAACTTCTAATGTTGAAACCTTGACGTCACTGCAATATCTATTTCTGTCAAAGTTGATAATGGTTTATAAAAAAATTCAGGGTTCATATATATTCTGTCACTTTTACATGCCTAGGTTTTATGTAAAGATACTTAGGTATATTATTCGCACACTTCATTCCTCTAAGGAAAACTTATTGTGTTATGCGATGTCACTTCCAGGATTGAGATTATATTCGTGGTTTCTAACCAAGTTATCTTTCATGCCCGTATGGTTGTAAGTTAGGTGGTATCTATGCAATGAACCTGTGCACGAAGTCTAGTGGGCACTTGTAGAAGTGCAAACTGGCGGCTCTAAAATAAATATATTTATTTTAACAAAATTTTGTTTATTGTATGAACTGTTGAAAATAAGTAACTACTTGTCTGCTTCTTTTCTTGCAACGGTGAGATAGTGATACGTTAATAAAAATAATGTTCTAGTAAAATGGTGAAAATAGTTTCTTACTAAAATACAAGTTTCTTACTAAAATTAAAGATACGATTTGATAATATTGAAGGAAAAGTGGGCGCTCATTTTAGTTCTCATAATCCATTCTCTGAATCTTTTCCCAACTCAGTTGGGGTCAGCTTTCCAGTGTAACTGTGCTGCCGTTGAACTTCGATATTTTCCGTGAAGCTACACTGCCATCAGACCTCCACAACCAACCAGTCCAATGACCAATGGCGATATCGAAGTTCCAAGTTAAACTGGTAGGACTTTTGAGGGCTCCAACTACCCGTAACGACTGCCATAGACGTTTGTAAGGCAACCGCGACCGACCGCTTAAACTTGTTTTTTTTTCTTTTTTTTTCTCTCGACCACGATAGCATTCGCGTGCACTACCGCCACGCCACGGATTTTCATAATTATTGGTATGAATGCATCTATAAACAAAATGGTAACAGAATTATCGAATTTGATGCAGTCTTTTGGCAGTTATGCGCGCGTTCATAGATTTGGGGTGTTTCATTCCATATAAATATTAAGAAATTGTGAATATGTACATAATTATTATATCATCGGTGTACATATTTATCTACAAGGTTGTCTGGGCGCCCTAAGGTGTGGTACAAGTACGTGACAAATGTTTACTTAATATATTCAATAACTGCTAGTATTTGCTTCCAAAATAATATTTGTACTGATGTTAAACACAACAAACACAGAGAATTTCTTGAATCTACAACACTGTTGGCAGAGTTTTGTGTATACTTAGTTAATGTTGTTATGAATCATAAGAGGGAATGAAAACCTACCTTATAATTACTAACATAAAGTAGAAAAATGTGATTAGTAAATGAAAAAAACTTCTGCGATAAAGAGACAATAGATTCCTTAGATAATTATAATTAATACTCGGAAACAAATATTTAACCATGCCCGCTGGACGAGCTCCATAGAATAATGACGTAATGATATGGTTATAAAATAAGAAAAGAATGATATTATAATATAGTGGATTAACAATAATTTAGTAATAATCACTAAAAAAACAATAAGAAGGAATTAAAGAATGACAACGTACAAAATACATTGATACATTGAAAAAAAAATACAATTTAGCAAATAAAAAATAAAATGAAAAAACAAAAATTACTTCTAGCCGCTTGGTTCAGAAACATGTTCATTCAAAGGTATTACGTAGAGATCCATTAAACAAACTGCTCAATGCCATCGAACTACAATCTAAATTGTGCTTCCAAACAATACGAACAATGCCACATTAATTTGCGACAAAATTTAGAGACAATTCTGTGTAAAGTGGTCCACCCGTACGCAAGGTTTGTCCTGAACGAAGCACGTGTGCTGTCCGCAATCAGCATAATAGTCGGAGGCTAATTGAACGCATTTGTACTTGCCTGTACTCCGACCCTGGTACATTGTCTATTGTACAGCAGGAGTGTACACCGAGCTTTATTTCCCTACGGTACTGACGAAAGGTAGAATAAAGTCTGAAAAGTAGAATAAAAATCTGTGTTGTTTGAACTTTTTTTTGTTCATGTTTGCAGTGTGGAAGCGCAGATTATGTGGTTTGTTACAGATGCAGATATACTGCCAATTTGTACATACCACAAAATCGATATTCAATTTTATTAGTGGAATAAACTTAATTTTAAAATTTCTCGTCTTCGAGATTGTCTATTACAATCCTTTAATTTAGAAATGTGAAAGTTTGCTGGGATGTGTAGATGTTTGTAACTTAATCATGTTCAAACGGTTTAACAGATTTGGCAGAAATTTTGTACATCTTAGTAAATATATGAAAATATTTATTTGCATGAATATGGCTATTCGCGCTGATCTTGTCATGCTTCGGAAAGCCCATTAAGTCGTCGGTCCCGGTTGCCAAACAAACAAGAAAATTTGGGTTAAAGGGAATATTAGTAACTTCGGTTGCTAATATTCTTTAAAAAAAAACATCAATGGCAGTCGTTACGGGCAATTAGAGCCCTCAAAAGTCCGACTAGCCCAACTAAACTTTGATTGTGTCGGTCCGATGATAGTCGCTTCAGGGAAAATATCAACATCATAGCTAAACTAAAAAGCCGACCTTGAAAATAATCGGAGGCTAAGTTCCCAAGTCAGTTGGGAATAAGCTCTGAGAAAGAATGGATGATAGTAAATATATTTTAGGTTACTTTTATGCTCATTCATTAGTTTCTGATATTTTTAGAGACTTTATGTGTTACTCAATACCTGAAAAACTTGTTTCAGATAGCAACTTGTATACTATAAGAATCAAAACCAACTTCATTTCTCAAGTCTCCGTTTAAAAGCTTTTTCTTGACGTTTAATCCGTGAGCTCGTCATTTCATCACGTACTGGAACTGTGCCGTTGTGACGTCACGCTCCACTTCATTACCGGCGCCGTGTGAGCGCATAATGACGTCGACTGAAAAATGCATCGCGTTACAAACGGGTTTGACGTCACTGTTTAGATTTAGTGTGTTCTTACTTTGGCATGGTTGTAAGAGCTTTGCGGTAGCGTATTGTGACGTCACTTTTGTATATTCCTTTGCTAGCTGTTGCCCTTGGTTCTGCTCATGTCAGATTACTATATGGGAACCTATAGGTAGGGAATGCCTAGGTGCTATGTTCTACTGGCTTATATAATGATTCTCCTTAAAAAATTTGCCGATATATATCTTTAGTAAAGTTTGTGTTTATATGTACTTCTAGCTTCTCCCAGCGACATCGACCTCTGGTCCGCATGTTGAAAAGTCCTGTCCATTCTGCTAGCCTAGTACATTATATCACTCGTTCACATTCCTTTTTATTTCTAGTTGTTATATATGCGTTCTGCACTGATAATAATTATTTGATTAAGATCCTTGAAGTTTCTGTGTACCATACTTGCCCTATACGAAATAAGTATTTCAGTGAGCTGCATCTATGCAAAAAGCTCAGGCAAACCAGGCTCACTGAAATACTTATTCCGCATAGCGCAAGTATGGTACCTATATTCCATAAGGTGGGCCGCATACTTGTCTACCACATAAGCGGTTAAAAGAAATGTTCCATGACTACGTCCCACAGAAACCCATTTTAGATAGCCCATGTGTTATTTCAGACTAAAATCTATCTCTGTGTCAAATTTCAGCCAGATCTATTTGGCAGATTTTGCGCGAAATATCTATCCAAACAAAAATTCAATGTTATGATATTTTTGACATTTTCTTTCCTCAACATATTATATTACAACTGACAACCGGAAAACGTGTCCATTAAAACAAACCATAACTTAATAAAACCTTCCGATTCAATGAAACAAACATTTTTCATTACGAACAAAAGGTGAGTCCCATAAGGAAAAATCACCAAACCCATGAGACTTCATTGAAATAAAAGGGAAACATAAAAACGGATACAGGCATAATGTACTAAGTATACAAATACGGGCATATTCGTTCCCTAATGGAGCTTGTGAAAAACAGACCTGTATTATTCTCGGAATCCATTTAAAAGCATTTGCGAATTTCTTAACATTAGAAAGGCCACCATTTATATGGAGACCGGGTGTTGAAAGTTGAAAGCGACTATTTTTATCCAGCAACTTATGTGTTATTATTCGCTATGTGTGGTTTCAAATAAGTTATTTCCTATTTACATTAACATAATGTTATAATATGAATCTTTATATCTATTATAGTTTATTACGAACCTCATCGAATTATGTCAGTTCATACTAACTCATTTGAGTTTGTTTACTTTTATACTAGTTCTGTTTTTAAAACCAATTTTAATAGCCTACTCATGTTACGATTGCATTTAAAATTCATTGTCAAGAAGAATAATGCGCTAGAGCAAATCAAAATTGGTGTAGCGTTGCAAGTGGTAGTAGTAGATTGACCTATGAATTTCGTTATTTCAGCCGCTCAAAGCCAAACAAATAAAAAAAAACGTTCAATGTAGTTTTTCCTTTGCTATCCATGCTTTATTGTGAACCAAAAATGTATCCATTCAACTCCATTTCAAGCTGTGAGTGTTCTAATATATTTATTAATCGGTTTGCTATAGTTGTAGAATGTTCAATGTATGGGATTGACACGTATTTTGACGTTTATGACAAACGTGAATGTCAATCGCATACATTGAACATCCTTTTCTATTCCATTTTACAAAATGTTTACCAACGAATTGGCACTTGTTAGCAGGACAAGTAATGTTGTGATTACGATTTTGGTAGTACATATTTCGAATTAAAGAAATATACCAACGCTTCGTTTAAACGTTGTAACTTTATTTTGCTACTGTAGAACTAACCAGTGTATCAAGACAAATTTTAATGTCAGTACGTATGACATTAAAGCAAATTAAAAACAGATTTAGTACAGTAGTAAATAACCATCTTAATTGATAATCTTGATGAAGGTCTAATATCATCGAGATTATTAACTACATACATATACATTACCAGTAGGTAAATGATAATGAAATATAAAACAAATCCGCAATAGTTATCGCATAAAAAAGTGATTTTATGATTTAGCGGATTTGTTTTGCTTGGTTCTTGCTAAGGCTGTACAAGCGTATACCTGCCCCTTGGGCTTTTGGCTGACTGGTACATTATTAATAAAGAAACTTTCAGTACAAACAGGTTTAGTAACGCCATTAACGGAATGAAAAAAGAATCCATCTAATATATTAATACTTTGATTGTTTACTGATCGTAATCGTCTAGGGCATTTTGTGCAAATACTCACTTTAGGTTGTCTAGGGCCGCAGTATGATAGTTACTTAATTTAAGATAAAAAAGAAAGTAAAAGAAAGCAGACGAAAATAGAAGAACAGAAATATAAAGAGAGAGTGAGAAAGAGAAGAGATAATAAAAAGGGAAGAGAACGAGAAAAAATACTGAAATTAAAATGTAAAACTATAGTAGGTTAAATAATAATTGCTGTCTGCTATCTCCCGCCAGGGTGGGCTCCCTGTAGCTATGGCTGTTAAAATTCAACGCAAACGTCGGTACCGGTGTAAAGTGTACCTAATAAAATATCGCCTAATGAATCGCAATAGAATATATTTATTATAAATAGTTTTTATAACATCTTATTCGAAAATAACGTCTATATTAGGTGAATGGGTGATATACCCCTAGTTACGAGTTATATAGAAAGAATCAACTCAAACCGCCCCAAATTTTTTCAAGAATGCTTAGAGCTCGAGATTGAATTCTTCAAGTGAGTTTTTGAGGTCCATTGAAATAAAATTCTCAAAAGGTTAAAGAGCTATCTCAACACCCGGCAGCCCAATTCGTGTCAAGTATAGTATAAGCATATATTCAAAATTTGAAAATATATTTCTTAGTGCTGTCATTGAAAATAATCTTTGCAGAATCTGGATGTTAATACATGTCATATTTCTGCCTCCATCTTCCAGTATTTGACGACAAAATACCTTAAGAAATCGAATATACTCACCTTAACTGGTATAAGCTGCCTAGGTTCAGGCTTTGTCCAGGAATAAATCTGCAAAAAAAATCATATAACCGGAATGTTGCGCAGTCCAAGCAAAAATAATAAAAATCATCTTTGAAGCGGATTATACGAGTATATCATGTCAAAATTCGAGCTCAATCGATGCAGATCTTTTCAAATTTCTGAAGTGAAGCTTTTTTGTACGTTGGCTCAAAGTTCATAGTATGATCCTCTCCACTGCGCCATTTTATATCCAAGAATAAAGAACTCATCACACTAATGACAACGTTAATCTTAAGCGTCTTTCGCCGCACCATCATAATATTATTTTAAAAGACTAATAATTTCCGAGACAAAGCCGGTGGCATCCACTTCAGCACCGCATCCTTTGGCTTCGTCTGTCTTTAATCCTTTGCTAACTACCATACCATCAAAAATATCATTAGCATCCTTACGACATTCATAATAAGGTCGAATTTTCTCTAATTCAGCTTACAGTTCTATCTTTGTCTTCTTAATGACCCCTATGCAACCTATCTAGACGTTGTCTCCTTTAAAATAGAGTGTATTTTTGTTTACATATGTCTTGAATATAGTGTAGCTTAATGTAATGACCAGTGTCTCCATAGGGGCAATGCAGAGACACGAACAAATTGTTCAACAATGGACAATTTAGGTGGCCTTGGAAGCTACAATTGCGGAGGTATTAGTACTTGTGCTTTAATATGCAAATGTACTGTGACGTGAGGTGAATACAGAGATGAACTGAACAGCTTTAGCAATTTAAGGTTGCCGTATAAAAAGTTTAAATAACTTTCGGTTAAGTAACTAGACGAATATCTTTAGTCCATGAAATTAAGGTAGTAGTTAACGGAATGGGAAGTAGAACTAAACTTCAGTTACTTCCAAAATCACATCAATTCGAATTAATTGCTGATCATCATTAAGATGAGTGTTTTTCCTGAGTTTATTTAATAAGTGTCACCGATTGAACTTCCTATAATGAACAACACGGCAGGACTGACTTCTTTTATACTTCACACTATAAATATTGCAGATGATTATAATATGAAGTATAAACAATAACGGATTGCATTCAGCACCTCATTTCCAGTAGTGTACATTACATTAGAGACAAATAGATACCCTTAGACATATAGATAAATATTATATGTACTTCTACATACATATTAAGTGCAGTACATGCATATACCTTAATTAACTTATTTGGTTAAGATATGCAGTATCTATTTTTCTTCATAGGAAGGATGTTCGCCCACGATTGTTTGATAAGCGCTTTAATGTATTCCTTACAATACAGTATTGCCTGTCAAAAAACCCTGTGCTAAGAAGTTTGGAGTTCTGCCGATATATACGTGTATACGTATTTAATCTTTATTAAATCCCAAATTACTTAAGAAAATATATCTTTACCAGGTGTTGAGTTGAGTACTTACCAATAATTCGTATCTGCCTGGTGGCTTTTATCTTTCAAACTACTTGAAACTTCTACCAGACAGAGCGGATTGAATTTTGACTATCTCTTTTTGTTGGTACAGGTATAACTTTTTTATTTTAAGACACGTCAATTTGACTTCACCTCGCCTGATGGTAAGCTGAAAGCACAGTCTCAGAAAAGAGTGTCATTATTATAAACACGTGCAATGTTACAATAGTGGCGCTCAGCTTGGCGTTCTCATCAGAAGCTTTTTGACGATCCACTTAAATGACCTTGGACTGTAGGAAAAAGGAAACACGTGAGCTTTCATTTAAGGATTTCATTTATAAATGAAAATAGCTGTCAAATCGATGACGTTTCCAGTACTAAATTCTGTGTTCCCAGTGTGCTACTCAAGTAATGCTCGAAAAGGAGGGGGCGGAGCGGGTCCGGAGAAGACTCCGGGCCCGCACTGCCCGCGATGAGCGGAGGCGACTCGGACGTTGGAGGTCGCAAAATGACCTCCGTCCCCCATGAGCGCGGGCCTGGGGGTGACGGGTGGAGCCGCCGGTCACCCTAGCAGAAGCAGGCCACGGCGATGGCGCAAATGCCACCCCATACTCAGGGGCTAGATGGGGACACCATGGTCCCCACATTGGGGGAAGAGGGTCATCTCAACAGAGATGTCCCCGGGTCTGCCGGGGTGCGAGAGATATGTCTTGTATAATCTCACCTCCGGCAATCAAGGACCCATGGACGGCGTGCGTTTTGGTCGGTTCGAGTCCGACATAATCACCTCCATCGGTTTTGGTGGAGGAGGTATCCGTGGGGATTTTGCGCACGATAAAAAAAAAAAAAAAAAAGTGTGCTACTAACCGGATTGCGCATAATGAAAATAGCGATCACTTTTGTACTTGCTTTTTGGAGGACACCATGGAGAGAAAACAGAGCAATGGTACATAGATAATTAACTGATGAGTACGTTTAGTTATTACACTAAGGTAAAGTAAAACGATGTGAATAGGGATCCAGGAGTGAATAGGGATAAAATGGTCAAAGGAATATTTTACATAATTTCTTTCACTAGATTTAAAATAAGCCTATCAGATATTTGATGAATCTGTTATTACAATGAACTAGTTCAAAGTTTCGCTTGAAAGAAAATAACTACAGAGTTTGGATGACCATTTTATCTCTATTCACCCTTATATACTTATTGACCCATTTTACTGTACAAAATTTGTTGCGTATAACGTTCTTCTTCTTCTTCGTGTCAGTAGCAACAATAAGATATAATGTTAGATACAGCCCAAAACTCGGCAACACCAACTGCACTTTTTGTTTTGTGACCGTGTTTGCAATGGTGACCCTCTTTCATGAGACTTTGCCTTAAGCTTAACATCAGGCGAGGTGAAGTCAAATTGATGTGCCATAAATAAATAAAAAAAAAAACAAAAAAAAAAACTTTCCGTCGCTTCATTCAGATCGGTGACTGTGCAGGTGTGAGGGCAAAGCGGGCACGACAGGAGGTGTTCCATTTTTTACGACTCAAGGCTAATTGAGTATCTACGTCAAACAGAACCTAAACAAATACGAACTGGCTAATTTGTTTAGTAAGACATCACCCTTTCAAATATTTGTGAAACCCGCAAATGAAGTTGACCTTTGTAATGCAAACTTGATTATCACTAAACTTCTGGATAACTCACACTGAATCGGTTCCATTAGACTATCACAGACTACTGGATATAAGCCTCTTTCAATACTGGGAGGCTTTGGTCTACTGTTCGTGTGTCTTTGTTGGTCAGACGGGTTGGTACTAGATTTTAGTTTGAGTTTTCCTTCTCTCGTAAGCGTCTATAAATTGCGTGAGGTATACTTTACATATTCTGTCCCTTACTCCCCCCATGTGAGATGTCGTGAGATTGGTCTCATATGATTTTTTTCAAAAATTTGTGGGTGGTGTGGTGTGGGTTTCTTACGTAAATTGATTGTTATCATGGACTACACTGTACCGTAAATTCAGATTAAATTGAGGTATTTGGTATAAAACCAAATACAACTAATAATATTTTCTTTGAACGAATCAGTGAATGATCCTAATCGTATAACGCTTAAGATTAAATCTTAAGTTGTACAATCTGGATTAAATGCACCAAATTAGTATTTATTTTAGTTTTAATCAGAAAAAAACATTGCGATATATTTGTCGAGAGTCCCCCTCTTTCCAATGTAAGATAAGATGAGATTGAGATTTGACTCAACCCCCCCCCCCCCCTCCTGGCTCCTAAACATCTCATGTATTTTATAAACGCCCCCCCTAATAATATCATCTGCGTATTTTTCCGTTTGTCGCCTCTTTCGACACACTTCAGATGCGATGGAGTGGTAATAAATAATATCTCTGTCATCACACGGTTCGTAACGGATCTAACGGGAATCGGTTGGTAAACACTAGTTTAACGAGAATCGAATTTTTGTTTAGAACGAAAAGAAGACCATTTTGTACTATCGTTTTTACTAATGAAATAAAAATGAAAGTTTACCTGTCCAATCACTTTGCGTTAAGGTGATGAGCGATATATTTATTTATTTATAACGTTTACACTATCATTACAGGTACATATCAAACCTAATACAATAGTGACGCTAATATATTAACTGTTTACTTATAATCTATACAGTATTTTTTTGGTGCCTAGGTAATTTTTTTTTTTTTTTTTTTTTTTTTTTTTTTTTTTTTTTAATAATAATAATACTTTATTACGAAGTTTACAAATTTAGCATTACAGTTACAGCTTACACATAGGTATAATAAGTAGCTTAAAGTATATAAATGTAAAAAAATATTTGCTGACTCATTACTTGAATCTCTGCCATCCAAGCTAAGATTTAACTTGTGTTATGGATGACAGGACGCTCCTCCTAATAGCACAAGATAAATAATTACATAGTACATACGTTAATGTTTATGCTCGGCTAATAATAAAGAAAATGCTACCATGATTACGATACCCACAGTCTGTGTGTGTGTGTGTGTGTGTGTGTGTGCGTGTGTGTGTGTGTGTGTGTGTGTGTGTGTGCGTGTGTGCGTGTGTGCGTGCGTGTGTGTGTATGTGTGTGTGTGTGTGTGTGTGTGCGTGTGTGTGTGTGTGTGCGCGTTACAGCATTGGTTTGAGTAATATTTCCACCTCCTGATAATTTAGTGTTTTAATGTATTTTGTGACTGCCTCCTTGCACTTAAACCTATTGAAACCGTAAACCCTGCACTGCTTATTAATGGTCGTATATAGCCGGTTTCCTAAGATCCTAAAGTGTCTCCCTGCAAGGGCGGTGCGATGGATTTCCACAGGACAGATACTTGTAGACCGGCGTTTGACCAGATGTCCTTTGTCATACCTTAAAGAACTGTGTCTACGTAGCACTGTTTTGAGCACATAAAGCTGCCTCACAGTCAAGACTCCACAGTCTCTGTATAATTGTTCAGTCCTATGGCGAAAGTGTTTGAAAGTCATGACCTTCAGGACAGCTCGTTGCGCTCTCTCAACCTGTAGGATGTTCGTTTCGAGAGCTCCTCCCCAAACCGTGATACCAAAAGACACAATAGACTGACACAAGGCGCGGTATGCCATCAGTAGAACATCTCTATTAGCACTGTATCGCATATTTTTAAAGAGATATATGAGCTTTCTGACTCTAGTTGACAGAGCACTAGTATGTAACTGCCATGATAAGTGGTTATCTATAATAATGCCGAGGTATCTGACTGCATTTGTTCTTGTTAGAGAGAGACAGGTGCACGGGTCGGTTTGTTTATTGCAGATATGTGCTCTGATGGTAAAAGAGCAGTCCGGGTCTGTAGCTGATGTTATTGTAAAGGGAATATAGCTGGTTTTTTCCACATTTAAGGTCAAGACATTTGCCGATAGCCAGGACATTACAATTTCCAGAGCAGATTCTGCTCTTTCGTACACCTCCTTCCAGTTTCGGCCATGCAGGAGCAAGGCTGTATCATCAGCATAAGTGAAAATGCTGCAGTTTGGAATGGAAAGAGCACACAGACTGTTCACATAAATTAGAAACAGCGTAGGACCTAATATTGACCCTTGGGGAACACCATATTCCAATGCAAGTTCATCGCTGACAGTTGAGCCTATTTTAACACACTGAGTTCTCTCCGAGAGGTAACTCTTGAAAATAGCCAGTGCAGTACCCCTAATGCCTATCTTTTCCAGCTTAGATATTAAGACAGAAACAGAGACAGTGTCAAAAGCTTTAGTTAAATCTAGGAAAATACCCAGGCATTTATACCGTTTGTCCAAAACTTCAACAACCTTATCAACCAAAGCAGCTGCAGCATCTTCAGAGGAAATTCTTCTGCGAAAACCATATTGATTTGGCGATAACAAATTTTGCGCTTCCAAGAATTTCAAGATGCGTGAGTTAAGAACTTTTTCTAGCACTTTAGATAATGCTGGCAACACAGATATCGGCCTATAATTACTGACACTGCCTCTGTCCCCATTCTTATGTATAGGATGCACTATTGCTTTCTTCAAGGCTCTCGGAAATACACCCGTGGAGATGGATATATCACAGATATGTGTGATGGGAGGTATTAAGGTCTCCCGACACACCTTTAATATTCGCGTCGCGATACCATCCCAACCCGAAGCAGAATCAGTACGAAGGTTCATAATTACTTGCTCTACCTCTGCACGATCGGGTGCCAGAAGGACAAGTGAGTTCAGCTGGAAATCTTCTACAAAATTTGATTTCTCAATTACATGCTTAGCCGCAAGATTTTTACCGATGTCCACGAAATATTGATTAACGTAATTAATTGCTGATTTTTCGTCTGGTCCGACATTAGTTAAGAGATCAGTGGGCTGAGATTTAGTAACATGTTTATTGCTAATTGTATTTATCACTTGCCAAATTTTCTTTGGATTATTTTTTGCCTTGAATAATTCGTCCTGTTCGTAATTTCTTTTCAGTCGGTTTAACAATTTATTGCAAAAATTTCGGTATCGTAGATATGTAATCTTCAAAATATAGTTATCGGGCGACTTTTTGTATTCTTTATGCATGTTATCTCTGTTTCGAATACATCTAAGTAAACCGTTCGTGATCCATGGCTTAATTAATCTCTGTTTAGATGGGATATAACAGATCTTGGTATTGGCGCTAATAATAGACGTAATTGTTTTTATTAAAAGGTCAGTAGCTTGGTTCGCGTCACGTATTACCATGACAGGGTTAAAATCTGTACTTGCAATATCCATGATCACTTGACGTTGATTTACTTTCGCCGATACCTTAGGGACTCTCTTTTGAATTGGTTCACTATTTACACAAACCAGTATCGGTAAATGGTCAGTAATATCTGTATCCAAAATAAAGGAGATAACTGAGTATTTAGATTTAACCATGGTATGATCCAAACAATTGCTGTCTCTGGTAGGACATGTGTACGCTGGTAGGAGTCCATGTAATGCAGTTAGATTGCTATAGTCAATAAAATACTCATGGTCGGAAGTAGGGGTTATGTTGATGTTTATGTCTCCAACCAACAGTATATTACTTTGTTTTGGTACCGAGGTTAAAAAGGTGTTAAGACAATTGAGGAAATTGTCAGCCCTGGTGTAGGATGGGGATCTATATATCGCTATTATAGTTATATCCGGACTCAGATTACAAACGAGAATATTTGCATCCTGGAAGGGAGGCTCTGTGACACTATGCAGTAACTCCGAGCGTATATATATAACTACACCATCATTTTGTAGGTATGTATTTTTTGTAAAGTGAGCCGAATAACCCTGAAGTGCCGGTATCGACGAGCTTTCATGTATCCAACACTCTGTAAACACCAAAATATCGCATTCTACCTGCATTGATGTCAATAATACTAGGATATTATTAAGATTTTTGTTAATGCTGCGAACATTGAAATGTAGTACTTTCAGTGCTTTCGGGTGTCCTTTTACAAGCATCTTACATGTATCGGGTGTACAGCAATAAAACTCATTTGACGCGTACTCATCAAGGCTATCAATTATTTCATTAATATGATTCATTTTCAATGTTTAGCAGCATCAACAAATGATGCATATGAGGCAAAGAGTAAAATATAAAACAACTAGAAAGCAGCACAAACGATGAGTAAGCAGCGATGATGAAATTACTAGTAATGCTAGCCTATGTAGAATTACTTCATAAAATGGAGGTAAATTGTAAATTGTGTGTGTATTTGTACTAATCCGAGTGTAATATATGTATAGTTTGACTAGTGTAGCATGTGTAGTGTATTTGTATTGGACTGATATTGGGAACATGTGGATACAATATATAATTAAGATAATCATAAAAAGACAACAATATGATTCGATAATATACAAGTATAGAGAGTAGTAATAGATAGAAAGTAGACCAAGGCAGCAAGATGCCAGAGTCACTAAAATATAGTTACATTTCGGGCAGAATTCAGTGGCAGATTTACTCCAACCATTACAATAGCTGTTGAGTATTAAGTTTATTAATAAAGATTTATCTATCACAGGGTTAACCGATTGTGTCCGATGCACTTACCTGGTAAATAGGTCTGGCGAGGTGAAGCCCCAGGGGATTACCACATGCAAAAAAACGATATTACAATCTTTAAACAAAAAAAAAAAGAAAAGCTCACTGAGTTTCTTGCTGGAATCTTCTCAGATCGGGGCAGCGTTTCGAACCGGTGGTCCATTTGCTCACTAATCTATAAAATATTGTTGATATTGACGTTTCGTAAGTGCCGTTTAGTGGTCTAAACAGAATAAAGGATTTTTTATTTTGATTTTGATTATCCTTTTTGCAGTTCCGTAGAGTTACCGATACAAAATTATTAAAAAATCTCATTTAGGTCATCTGACAAAGACCTCACCAGAAGTCACAAAGAATCATTGGCTTAGCTCACAGGATAAGTAAGCTGAAGTCACAGTGGGCTAGTGCAAGTGGAATCAAGGCTATTGGCCAAGTCTTAAATTGGATACCACTAGAAGTTAAAAAGTAGGTGGGAAGACACCCAGCTAGATGAAAAACCTATCTGAAAATAGTGGCAGTGGTGGATTGGATGGAGAAGGAACTAACCTAATACCTCGATTATGGTGTATAGCTAATAAATGGCTATATTTCAGGCATTTTGGGACTAAGTCAAACTGAGATTCAGACATATGTGGGAAAATGACGTAATGGGATTTAGTCTATATGAACCGGATCGCTTTTGAGTAAGTGCAAGCAATTGAAAAAAAAAACAATAGTGCATAAAATACAATCATGTTTCTTGTAATATAAAATACCAAAATAATTGAAATCACCTTTGTGATAACCACACAAGAATTTCAAGAGGAAATTTCAACAAAGATAGCAAAGGTAACGTATTTTAAATAATCTCATTTCTCCCAAGGATATCATGGAGAAACTTATTTGGGCTGCGTTATTCTATAAAAAATAGCTTAATTTTCTCGTTAGAACCACGAGTAAATTCTTGGTAAATCCCTGAACGATCCGACCTATATAAGGTTCGGTATAACCGTAGGCGGATAGGATTAGCCATTTTTATCTCAATTTTGGAGGTACAAAATACAAGCATTCGTGCGCTTATGGTTTTACATAAATGGGTTTTCAACATTAGCGGTTGTTATTGATGTAGAGAAAAACTATTATTTTCGTATAGTTCACGTATAAAGTTAACAGTTCCTAAAATAAAAGTCTTCAATCAGTGCGTGTTGCCAGTGATGACTTTGACCAAGACGTAAACCCTCACTATGGGTATAAGAAAGCTCACGGTCACTTAGTGAGCTATGGAAAGAGCCATGCTTGGAATTTTTCTGCTAGATCGAATCAGAAATGAAGAGATCCGTAGACGAACGAATGTGGTTGACGTAGCCTACAGGCTACAGGGTGCAAGCTGAAGTGATAGTGAGGGGGGGGCACGTAGCAAGAAGAAGTTGAAGCCCAAAGGTTCTCGAATGGAGACCGCGTACCAGCAGACGAGGTTGAGTATTTCATAACTTTTAGTATACCTATCGGCACGGATCGTGAACTTACGTCACGAGAAAAAGAGGCCCCAGTGCGCCCGGATTGCTTTGATATTAACTATAATTGGTAGATTTGAGCTCATCTACCACTGCTGCACCTCGAACTATCGTCAATAGGCAGCCTAAAATACGTACTGCGTGTACAGAGTGTATTTTGAACACATTTTGGGCTCACATTAACTTGTGCCTATACCTATACTAGTGTATGTCTTCTTTGAATTGCCTATCTTTTTAAGGGAATAGCTGTGTATTGTATTCTTCCGTGAAACAACTGTTATCTAAATATTTATGGTTTCACAAAACTAGAGGCTCGGATTCTCGCTTCGCTCTATAATAAATTCATAAAATACAAATACCGATTGCCACACACATAACCAAGAGTAATTATTATGAATGTAAACCACAAGAAGTTTTAATAACAAATATCATGCTTCTTATTTCAAAAGTAAATCATCGAAACATGGTTATCTAAATAATGGTGACCATGAAGATGAATGATTAACTAAAAGTCAGCGCCTTAGAGTCGGTTCTTCCTTCCAAAGCTCTTCCCATAACGACTTGGTGAGAATTTACAAATATTAGCTGCAATCTACTATTGTAATCCGCTATTCATTTTTAGTGGGACCTCGGCTCTAGGTTTAAGTGAGCCTTAACTCACTAAAATACAATTCACAGGCAGCGGTAAGGTCGTTCGCGATCGCGAGCTAGCGCCTCTATACAATGCGAGTAAATACATTTTATAATAACAAAATTTCTATTTTGTTACGGAAAATCTTCTTTTGATTTTTATGTGGGAAAATTATACTTCTAACTATAAATTGGTATAAACAGGAAACTACTAAACCAATTCCAAAAAGTACTATTAGAGCCTGCTATCGGGATGTGGTTTTAATATATATTTTGCAGCTGTTACGGAAGCTTGAGCTTGCAATAGCGCCAAAATATCTTTTTTTTAAAATAATATTATAACTAACTACCAAAAAAAAAAAAAACCTACCAAAATCAAAAACGACTAATATTCTCATTAACCCCTTCAGCTGAGTTAAATCGCGTGTCTTATTAGTGGATTCACGTCAGTAGTGTAATGGATGGACTCTTACAATACAACATGGTAAATATCTGTAATGTGAGGGATTGTAATAGTTTAAATACAATTTTAAAAATCATAGCGCTCGTGTTGAGATGAAAAACGTTTAGATATTGCACATGATTACAACATCTCCCCTCTCTGGTAAGAAGTCTTTTACTTGCTTTGATGGTTTGACATTCCATTATATATTGTTCGTTGGATTGTTGAACTGCGGGTGAGTGGTGGGTGCCCCCCTCTCTCAATATATAAATATTTTTAAATAAACTCTAAAGCCTCCCAATATTGGGCGTTGCCTATGTTCAGTAGTGTACTGCAATATGCAAATTGAATGAAATGTACCCTATAGGTACGTACTGCCACAGCGTCATTTTATGTTAATATTTGGTTGTGTGATTCCCAAATAACTGTTTCGAGGTTAGGAGTACTTTGTGTGAATTAATTAATATTCCTAGTTGAACAATGATGTTGTTGTTTAATATTGTGCTTTAAATCTACATGATAGAATACAAATTTTAGTGTACACTAACTAATAGTAATGTAATGTAGTAAAACTTGAGTCTATGTTATGTGTGTAATGGGCGGTTTTATCTCTTAAAGGAATTCATCTCCTTGGGATGTATTACGTTGAGAACCTAATGGAATAGAAAATAGGGAAGTTATTTTTGTACTAAATTATTCTTTAGTAGTAAAACGTATAACAAAAAGAACATTGGATTATGTTGTCAGCAATATGGCTAATGTTTACTGATAGAAACCTATCTTCTATCTCTCTGTGACATGTAGAAACTATTTCAGTAGGGTTTATGGCGGAACAGTGGGCTCCAAAAGTCCCTGGACAATTTGACACTAAAATTATATATTATGATTTCATTACACAACTACTCCTACATAACTGGTCCTAGATGCTACTGGATAATAGATCTACTTAGTATTGTACTCGTTATTAATATTAGGCTACTACTTCTTAAGAAACTCTGCTTATTTTTACTTAGCCTAGATATAATAATTTGCTGGAGTAGCAAATTGAGAGAACTGCTTATTTCCAAGCTTGTTTATCATTTAAACAATCTTTGATTTTATAATAAACTTTTTGACAAAATTTTCTTTTAATTACAGCCAGACTTCTAAGCTCTTATTATCGGTCCATACTCGCCTATAAATTAAATCAGTTAATCATTGTAATCGTCATGCATCTACAAATCCCTAAAGTACACAAAGCAAGATATTCAAACCAAATTCTATACCTGCCTAATATCTGTAACACATATATGCACAAAGGTGCTTCGAACTTGCCATAGATACGTAATGGGTATTTGATGGGCGAGCGGTATTCTTGATACAAGATTGATGTCTATGTGCTGTGACGTAGGTAATGAGCTTAAGTTCAGTGACCTCTGAAAGGGGAGGGTTGAATTAAATCGTACCCTTCCACGTTGAATTCGAATGATGGATGTGACTTGAATCTGAATGCAAATGTCAAGTTGCGGAGGTGATTTCTGTAGACATGTGTAATGTATTTAGACTCTAACTGGGTTGGGTAAAAGGCTTGTCGTATGTTGATGATGATGTATAGGTAATGTTTCATAGACCGGGTGATTTTGTAGTCTTTTCGATGAAAAAGAAAATTGGCGATAAAAGTTTTTTTTTACACGTCCCATACATTCTTCTTCTGTTCACTTGTACATTACTTCCATACATTAAGTATAAAAAATCCGCCAATTATAACTTTCAGATATGATATGTAGCTATCGAAACTGTGAAATTTTATTATTTTTCGAAACGACTATAAAATCAGCATGTGTACACTGTACAGTAGATTAGTCTTCATGGCTCATTGCTCACTCACCTGTATAAAAATCTGTTTAAAAACTGTTTAAACCTGCTAATTGATATTCGAGCGTAGGTGTATGTTTACCTCAAAGATTGGAAGGTGAGGCGGCAGTCACTCACATAAGACTCACTATACCTTTTCCCTATTCTACTCTTTGCATTTTCTCATTCTTAGTAGTTTACTACTTTAATCCGGTATTCCAAAGAAGATGTTGCAGACACAGGCGGGTGAACGACCCTTATCCATAGTGCATAGTCTATGCCGACTTGCAACGTACTACATGAAATTGTGGACTATGGAATGATGGCTCTGATGGCCATATAGGTTCCAGTCACCGAACGTAATATATACATATTTAATTGGTGCCATAAAGTTCTAAAAATAAAATCATCATGGCACTTCAAAATCTACTCAGTCAGAAAAGAATTATACAGAACAGCGAATGTTCAGGTGTACCGGTAACGTCTCACAATGATTAATAAGATGCCACACTCAGATACCTGCTTTATATCAACCGCTGTGACAAAAATGACTAATGACATTTTTTTGCTATTTTCCCTAGAGTCCCCTAAGATAAGCGAAGCCTTTTTTGCCGTATATCCTACTTATTTTTATACGCGAAATATTGTTATGATTCTTGTTTATAAATAAAATACGACAGTGTTATTTTGCTCCCTAATAATTATCTGCTTCTGAGGCACCTCACCTTAAAAATAATATTATTTTAATCTTATTTTATATTCATAGTGGGATTGGGACTTGGACCGAAGCTTGTCACCCATCGATATTTGTGTACTGTGTCTTAAAAGAGAAGTGTAAGTTCTAACAAATATATCCACTAGGGTATAAGATACTCGCGAGTGTTTGGGCTGCCACCATCTTCTTCTGCGTGCAAGTAATGCTCAAAAAAGAGTCAGCGAAATGGGTTTGGAGAAGACTTCTATCCCGCACAGCCCACGATGAGCGGAGGTGATATCCGTCCTCCCTGAGTGCGGGCTTGGGGGTGACAGGTGGAGCCACCTGCCACCCTACCAGAAGCAGGCCGCGGTGGCCCAATATGCGCCCAACAGGCACACCGTGATCCCTACACCTGAAGGGGTCCTCGAAAGAAAGGGCGTCGGGTCTTCTGAAGTGCGAGGATTATGTTCGCTACCATCTCACCTCCGGTAACTAAAGACCCAAGGACGGCGTGCGTTATAGTCGGTTCGAGTCCGACATAACCTCTTTCACCGGCTCTGGTGGGTGGTATTCGTACGAAAAAGGTGTACCTGTAGTACTACCATGTGCTTTCGACTTCGGGAGCGTCCTAACACTGTGCATAGTGTGCATACATATAACATTCTAGAAAAAAATGTACTTTAACCTGATTAATATACTATGTATATAATATTTTGGTATTAAAAAAGCACAGTATCGACTCGTATGAAAATAATTTACATGCTATAGGGGAACAATATCGGATAAATATTATTATTGGATAAAGCCAGCTGTTCCTTGTGCGAGTTTGTACCGACGTTATCTGTAATAAGTACTGGAAGGAAAGTTTGGACAGTTGTGGAATAACGTGAAATTGACTTGTCGCATTGATGTTATATATTAAATACGTAATATTATTATAGGAATAATATTATATTATCTGTGGTTGTTAATAATGTGTTTTCGAATTTAAAGATGGAATCTGCATATTATTGAATGACATAATTAAGTATCAGATGCCTCGTGTAGAACACACGTTTAGAGGTTTGTTCTTTACACTTGTGGAATATTGCATATACGACAACATCAGTCTCTCCTCGGGTAAGAAGTCCATTACTTGCTTTGAGCTATGGACAATTAGTAATAATTTATTGTTTTCATTGGAATTGTTAAACCGTGGATGAGCGGTGGGTTCCCCTCCCTCCCCCAATTAATATTTTCACATAATCGTTTGCTTGATTTCCTGTTGAATTAAAAACTTCAGTAGAAATATTATTTGTGTGCATGAATATGTGTGTGCATAATTTGCATTGTTCTGATTTGATTTTAAATACATGCATATTTGGGGCGACGACACGTGGTGGCAGCAAAGCGACAAAGCCTTTTTCATAAAAGAAAAGAAAATAAGTATTTATGTTCATTCGCATAAGATATAAGCCAGTTAAGCCATGCTTATCATGAATCTAGGAGTCCTAGAATATTTATTTATTTATCCTTAAAGGAGTTATAGGTGTGATTGTATGTTTGTACCTATATACCTAGTCTATGGATATGAAATGTAATGCTCAGTTTGTGAATGCTTTGAATACTCAAAAAGTTCTTTATCGATTGTGATGTAATGATAACGGTATCTTTAGAGCACATCGATATACCACCCGCTTGGGCTCTAATGATAATCGTATCATTAATGTATGATACCACCCTCTTTAAGAGATGATGTTTACAGTGTCTAACAATGAGTGGCAAGCTTTATAACGGTACACAATAAAACACTGAGCATATTTTGGAACATCGACAACACATTAACGTAATAATAAACTGTTTATCTGTGCGTTTGGCGAACAAACCCTTATGCTGCTGCAAACCATTCAATATGTTCATTAATGTAATGGTTTTTATGATAGCCTGCATTGAGAACTGCATGCTGCGGCATTACCAGGTTTAGTAAAAATTGTAGTACATACTTTTACCTTAATTGTAGTAAAAAAATTCTCACGACTCTTTCATCATTGTTCGCAGGAATTGTCGCCAAACGTCACTTTACAACGGAACGATACATTTCACGAGTGACTTGTTGTTAAATTATATTCGGCCGTATTTGATAAGTTTTGACTATTCACTTCTTGAAGTGAAAACTATTTTTGAACGCGTGTTGAAGTAAATACTTATTACTTTTTATAATCTTTCTGACTTCAGGTCAGCACTACTAGAGTGATGTGTATGATCGAATTCTTCTGTTAGCCATTGTAAGAGGATAGGAAGCAGTGTCGCACTTGGGAGAGGCCTATGTCTATTAGTGGCTAATTAATTGATTGAATCAATGTAGTAGTGAATAAATAATTGTTAGTTGAAGTCTTGGGATGCAGCAAAAGCGACGCGGCGACGATGCTGTTGATTATAGCAACTAAATCAATGTTAAAAAAGAAAATGAGTAATCGTAATAACTATTAGGTACTTTTTTATTATTTTCAAGCCCCTCTGAATGTTAGAAGTTACGTTTACATCCTTGAGTTATATGTAATTTGAATTTCAATTAGTTATATTATAATATTATACGAATACCTAAATAATCCATCGAAGGCATTCGCATATCAAAGTACGCACTATCATTAAATTTGCTTTATTCCGTTTCCTTCGAATACTATGAGTCACCGCTTGAATCACATGGGGTTTAGACTTGCGTGTTAACCATGTTAAAATTTTACTATCGCTAATATCACGATCTTTTAGGGTTGACCGACACGCGATATGCTGTACATTTGCAGTATTGAGTTAGGAAGGGTTAAGTCTTTGCGGTAAACTTGGCCCCCTATCTGTGAAAAGTTTAACGAGTGTGTTAGATTTGTGTACATTGTTTTCTTTGTTTCTCTAAATATACTTTGTATAAGTATGAAAAGGAAAAAAATATTCGATATTCATTACAATGCAAATTTTTTAATGTGATTTTTTTGTATAGGGTCATTGCACGTGTGATCAACCAAGCGTGATGAATTTAAAATATAGGTCTACCCTGGACTACCAAATTGAATTGCAAATTGCGTGTGTGTAATGAGTGATTTGAGATTGACTTCGTCATTTACATAACTGGTATAAATTCGTTGGGCTATTTATCATGTTTTAGCTTTGTAGAATATCCGAAGATGACTCGTGCAAAGGCGAAATACGTGTCAAAGTTTGTTCTTCGCACTTGTGGAATATTGCACATGCACATGCAATTTGGGTAAGAAGTCTTTTTATTTGCTTTGAGGACATTACTTTCTATGACAATTAGTCATATTTTACTAGGTATATCTACTGTTCGGATTATTTAATCGTGGGTGAGTGGTAGATACCCCCTCCTCTCATGTTATAATGGATAATGGATGTCCGCCATAAAACGCCTGCTTCAGTATTTTATTTTATGAGTGTTTTGAGAATTTGACATTTCGCTGTTGTCACAAGGCGCCATTACATTCATGAGATGTGATGATGAGAAAATGTCAACACGTTTCAAATGTTTGCCTGATGCAAATGGTTATTTATTAAACACACAGTGTACCTACAGTGCATTCCGAGTCCAGTAATGTATCAAGTTTTCGCTGCGGCCAGTAATGCAGATCCTTAGCAAGTTAGCAACTGCTGTGTTTCAAATATATTTGCAGATGCACGCATAGGTGCTAACAGCATCCAGTACATGATGGGCAATGGAAGTTGCAGGATGAACTCCGTTCTCGACGTGCTCGAATCTGTCGGAGTACAATAGATATGTTGGCTAGCTAAGGATATCTCTACTCCGGCAACTAAAGACCCATCAGCGGTAGTCAGTTTGAGTACTCCCCAACCGACTGTACTACAATAAAATATTGGTGTACATTCTGTCTAATAGAGATGAGTGCGTAGACATCTTGCAATTTGTTCAAACCTTAAAGCTTAGGTCACGCCTCAACGCACTACCCATAGTCCCCCGAGTAATGACTCGGGGGACTATGCACATGGATTATTAATGAATAATCCATGTGCAAATTGCTGGAATCAATGTTGTGTGGATAAAATATATTATGTCGTTTACCGTACGAAGAAAATAAAATAGCCGACTGACTCGCTACTTTTTACCAGACTACCGAAGAAAGGAGGGTAAATGTATTATAATTAATAAATATAGTGGGTTGAAAATCATACTTTTTATCATCAACATGGTCATAGGATGTCCACTGCTGAACCATCCACCTCCAATTGGAGACGTCCTCCAACTGGTTGGAGACGGTCTGCATCCTAAGGGTACCCTCGACTTTGACTATGTTGTCCGTTTATCTCGCAGGGGGCCGTGCTTCGCCTGGTCTACCCGGCTCCAATGGCCATCTGCCATTCCTGCTATGTGTTACATTTATTATGCATAACATACTCACGCCCGTGACTCGCCGAAATGATAGGCAGGGGTGTATTTACACACACGTTTCGGCAACTATGATCAACTTAATTGGGGAACAGCCGCCTATTGCCGGATATAGATATAGATATATCATACTTCATTGGCAAATGAAATACAAGCAGGATTACGTAGCGGATTATTAAGGGGCATAAAAAAGCATCTGAAGCTGAGCGCCACCATTGTAACACTGTACGTGTTTGTAATGGTGACTCCTTCTCCTGAGACTTTGCAAGGTGAAGTCAAATTGACGTGTCCTAGGGAAATAAAAAAATATTTGCATAAAAACAACAGCACTTAATTTCCAATCACCTTATCGAATTCGACCATCGCAGAACCACTCCTCAACTATCTCGATAATAAATATCAATGTGGACAGAGTAACGAGGGCCAGCGATTTATTGGTGATTCAGGCCAGACTAATGAATTAACCACCCAAACATTAGTACTGTTAAAACAAACGGTTTTTTCAACAAATTAGGTGCGTTTATTCGGGACAGGAATTGGGGCGTGTTAACAGAACAAGTTTGTTGTTGTTTGTCTAGCGTAAATTTCGATTTTGGGTATACCTAGTTTTTATTTCACGTCGGTTTCGTCACGATGGTCAGCTGAAGGCAAAATCACAACAAAGGTCACCATTACAAACACGTACAGTGTTACAATGGTGGCGCTCAGCTTGACGGCCTAATCATTGCTTTTTCATTACCCCGCTTAAAGGAACCGGGACTGTAGGAAAAAGGATACGTGAGTTGGTAAGGAATTCCAAGACCTAATGGTGTGGCAGAGGAAAGACTCATCGAGTCTCTTGGTTCCTGATGGAATATTCTGCACTGTACTGCGGGTGACATCTAAACTCTGCAAGTTGCCCGTGTTGTGATTATTATTATTTTAAAATGTATACTATGTAAAATATAATTTATTTTCCATTTTTACCTCTAGTGTTTAGACTTATGAAATACAATTACTTTTTTATGTGTTTTATTGAAATGTCTCATTCTTTCGTTTACACTGTGTTACTAGGCCTTAAATTTTTCGCTGACTCGTCAAAAATATAATATGTTTTAAACATTTTAATCATTTTGTTTTAAGCATCGGTATTTAAACTTGAAAGTTTAGAAGACCGCTCGAACGTTAAAAACCCATTACTTGTTTAATTTCGTTTAGATGAATTTAAGTATTTTAAGAGACGAGCCTCTTGTTTTTAATTTTTGTTCTCAAGAATAAATATGTAGTTAAGTATATGTAATTTAAGCTTTGCAATTAGTGTTCATGTTGGTCAAGGAGAAGTATAACAAACAAGTGGAAGGGGAACGCGTGTCCTCGCTGTGCGTTTTTACGCAACGAAGGACATATTCGACAATATGAACCTTATTATAAGAAGTTAAAGTTTCAAATAACTTTCGTAGAATTCATTACTATCGTATCGTATATATACACATCGTAAATATTCAAACATGTTCGATTCAAAGTATGAAACGTCATAAATACTCTTTTATCTATAGCAAAGTAATCTCTATTTCGAAAGGATAAGGTGTGTTTTCGTTTTGTAGTAGGTACTTATGATTTAAGCTAATTTGGCATTAAAGGTTGTATATAAATACGACCAATCAAATAAAATGTTTACTAGTAATGCAAAGTATTAATAAGGGTTGTATGTGTGAGTTCGGCGACATCGGTTCCGCTGCTGAATCAGTTGTGTCATATTTCTTCTAGCTTTTTCTGTTCAGACAAGCCGTAGCTCACTTGATGAAAAGTGGCTACCTTGACGTCTGCAAGGTTCAAGGGTACTCGTGCTCTCGATTCTTCTACTTTCAATAACTTGCTCAAAAGATCTCTATAGATCAAAGTACCCTTTCATTTGTATCCTGAAAAATGATTATTAACTTCCTCTACATTTACAAATAAATCATCTAACAAAGATCGAGTTAAACTAAGCGCATCATTCTCGTATCGCACGCCAATTCAGCTTCACTCCGTTCGAAATCTCGTTCCTCAATCATTCATCATATTGCTTCGTAAGTTTCATATGACCTATGCGAGATGTCAGCATGACGAATGTGCCACGAGACGTATGGCCAACCCAATCTATGAGAATACCGGTTCACGTATAATGATACTTCTCCTGTCTATCTGAATGAGCATCGCAAAGGCAAAGTCAGGCAAGGTTGTAAATTTTGGTAGTTGTGACGTTTGAATTTTCTGACTATGCTAACTATTCGAATCGATTTCAAAACAATATCTGTAGAACGTCGCCTTTTAGGACGTAAAGGTGAAGGTTTTAGGAGTGACAAGGTAGTTCAGTGGCCAGAGCATCCCTGTAGGCTTTTTCAGCACACTTTTTCAGATAGGTACCGCAGATACCGCCGCAGAGTAACCTAGTGTGGTACTGTAATAGGAGCTAAAAGACGGAAACTAAGTCGATCGAAAAAAATATAGGTATAATAGGTATATGTCATCCCTTCAACAGAATCTGTGAGCACATCATCATATAATCGAGTATAATATCTCTGTTTATGCGCCGTCACCTGAATAAACTTTCGCAGACGCTTTTTGAATATCACAAATAAACACGTCTCAACTCACCCTTTTACGAGGGTAAGACTATCCGTGCCTACCCCCGTTTGTGTTTCGCAAAATTGCCGTTTGAAATATTTCTCCTTAACGGGTAGCCGGAAGTTAAAATTGTTGCTAACCTTATAAATATGTCGGTTGAACCCGCATTTTGGATGCTCGCTCCACTGGCAAGAAAAAACATCGCAAATGGCGATAAAAGTGGTTTGGAGGAGTAAAAAATTTTGTTCAAAAAATCAAAGAATCAATTTCGCATATGTATTCAATTTAGGCATTTATATGTAGAGCATACGAATGTCAAAATTTTACAATTTCATTGGTCAAAAATATTTAAAGGAAATGTCTAGACGGGGCTTAAACTTCAACTGAAACGAACTATCGGAAGTAATGAATTTTTCAATCGTTTTTAATAATTTTGACAATGCTTAATATTTCTTTCATTTTTACTTTTTCGAGGTATTTTTGTGTTGTTTTGTTTTGTAAATTGGTTAAGTACTATACCTATATTTATTTAAAAATATCTGGCCACGTATATAATAATTACACATTTCATTCAAACTTTATCCATTCTCTTAGTAAGTTAAAGCTTGCAATAAGTCATAGCTTTGAGTAGATTACGGGCTTCCGATCGGTAATACCTTCCGGATGGGGTCCGAACCCATAAAGCTATTGCCCGGCCTACTGATACATATATTTACAATAACATTGATTTTAAAGTATCCCGTACATTTATACTGAGTTATTGAAACCTTTACTATATAAACCCTATACTATAACTTTTAAATACCTCATTTAATACATATTACTGTAAATTCTTTATTGAACTTAACGTAAGAGCATCATTATCATCATCATCATCATCATCATAATAATCATCATCATCATCATCATCATCATCATTATCATCAGCATCATCATAAGCCCGCGGTAGTCCACTGCTGGACATAGGCCTCTCCCACGACACGCCACTTAACACGATCTTCGGCTGTCCTCCTCCACTCCGCACCAGCCACTCTGCGTATATCATCACTTCATGTAAGAGCATACAAATTGAAAATTCTATGACCTCAATAACACTGATGAACCACTTTTTTACAGGGCGTATCGACCATAGACTTTTAGAGCTCTCGAAGAAGTAACTCACAAATGATACATGTTAGAAAGAAAATCTTCTTTGGTGTCTAGATTGAAGCGCTAAAATGTTCCATTAATTAGAATACTACATAATTTCATTGTTAATTGAAATTGTACGGAAGGGCTAATAGTAAATAATACCAAATATATAGCTATAGAATCTGTAAAAAGCGGCTTCATTCTAAAAACAGTTAGAATTAAACTCATTGGGTTGGGCCCGGAGTAACAGTCGTCCGGTTCTCGTTAAATGAGTTTTCTGTTTGCGTAATGGAGGGTTCCCGTCTGTAATTGATTTAGAATCACCAAATTAATCTAGGTCAGTGATAAAATTCACATTTTGATCGACAAGGTTGAAGTACTGTACGTATGCCAATTAGATTGAGGTCATGTTAAGGGAAGGTCAAGTGTAAATTATACAATTGGGTTTTTGAAAAAAAAATTTTTTTGTGATAAATGGAAAGATTATATATTAGTTTTATAACAAAACTATTTTTTTCTTTTTTTTTTGCAGTAATTCAAAAGTTATTTCAAAATAAAAAATAAAAATTTAATCCAGTACCGATGACACGCCGACAACTCCCGAACAAACCCGAGCGCGTGTGACGTCATAATGTTAGTTTTCACTCATTGCAGTTGATAGAAAAATAATAAATACAGTGTTTTGATCTATTTAATTTTGTTGTCATTATTAAATATTTAAATTTATATTAAAAATGTCGAACCTCAAAAATTATCGTTCTTGTTTTGTACCATTATGTACGAATACTACAAAGGCAACTCCTGATAAAATGTTTTTAATTGTTCCCCAAGATGACAAACGTCGAAATAAATGGTTTCTCTGCAATTTATGAAATAAATAATTATATTTAATGTAATGGAGAATAAATAATTTAATATTTTCATTTTTTATATTATTTTTTAACAAACTTACCTTGATGCCTTGGCACCTCGAACTTCAGCAGAATTAAACCGAATGTCATTTTTTAAAATATCGGTGATCATAAATATATCAACATCAGGAATATTATCAGACTTTGCCTTAATAAATCCTTTATCACACATAGCTAATCGAAACCAACTAACAACTCGTATTTTAGCAATAAATTTTTAATATTATTGTCTAGACATGTGTAATAGCCGTAAACGCTGTACTGTTATTAAATAGCTATAACGTTATGACGTCACAACTATGGTGACCAATCATGGCGCGTTTATAGTCACGTGATTTTTATTTAAATTTCATCAATTTTTAATTGTTTATAATTAATTGAAAAAATTTTTTTTTGAAGTTTTTTGCATTAAATATCAATATTATTAATAATAAAGTTTTAAAATACATAAAAAAAATCAATATTTTTTTTTTTCAAAAACCCAATTATAAAAGTAGAAGAAGCGGAAGCCAGGATTGTAGTAATTGGAAATGTGTGATCTCTGCCTACCTATTTCAAAAAGATCAACTTTGTTGTGTGTGGGCTTAGATACATCGGCACGTTACATGTGCATGATCTTTAAATAAAATAAATAAAGACGACAGATACTTGAAATAAATCTCCTTGTGAGATTACAAAATTGATTCTGGAATCAGATTTCAAGTGATAATACTTATGTTCTAGTTTAACTTAACAACTGTTTTTGGACGTTCACTGAAGTAGTGTAATGTGACAACGCAGTTAATATGTATTGATTACGGTTCGCGTTTGCTTATTTATATTTATAATCATATTATATATTTTAAAATCATGTAATGTCAAGAACATAATGATAAATAATTTAGTTTTAATCGAACTCGGTGACTATCATTGGTGAAATAAGTTTTTCTTATAAATCTTCAGCATTTTCTCTGAATTTTGCAACTAAATATATCTAGTGAATGTAAATGCATTTAACGAAATCTTGTAGCTACTGTACCGTTGATAGCTCAAAGACGGTCCTTTTGAAGAGATTTTCTTAGATTCGATTTTGTTAGTCAAAGTCCTTTTCAGAATTAAGATGTGCTTGTTTTAATTGCTCTTGGGGTCCTTTCTTGAGATGCAGCTTAAATGAAATCAGTATTTTATTTCAGATAACAAAATCGAGTAGATAAGAATAATAATATGATGTACGTACGTATACTTATATTTTTTTTAATAGTACAATCATAACATAACATAATCGAACGCCTATATCCCGGAAGGGTTAGGCAGAGGTGCTGCAGCTAGCACCCACATTTCTCCAGTTTTATGTTTAGGTCCCAATGTAATGGATGGCGAGCTCATTGCCATTAACCGGGCACTTATGATCCTCCGATAAATACACACACAATATATGTTAAATAGTACAAAATGCATTTTTATATTTTTTATAGGACGTCAATTTGACTTCAACTCGCCTGAAGGCAAAGTCTCATTAAAGAGGGTCACCATTGCAAACACGTTCAGTGCTATAATGGTGGCGCTCAGCTTGACGGCCTCATCAGATGCTTTTTCACGCCCCGCTTAAAGGACCCGGGACTGTAGGAAGAAGGAAGAAGGAAATTTCAAGAATATTACGTTGTTTCATCAATTTAGGAGAGATTCTGTGTACGGCACAACATACAGATTTTGGAACAGATCCAATTATATAGATATCAAAAAACTCTATCTATTAAACATTCCTTAGAAACTCAGAATCATAACGAAACATTTTATGCGTCATATTGTATCACGTTTTAAGTTACACTTTCCAAAAAATAACTTATAAGCAAACTTTACCCAGCAAGGACCACTTGAAAACCCTCAAAGCCTACAAAATGGGAAGTTTCCCCATAAAACAACGTTAGTGGAATATCGCAGACGTTAAAAACTGTTTAATAGTATCGCACCGTTGAACACAGTAGAACAAATCGAGCGGGAGTTGGGAACTTGGTCGCGCCCAGACCATTACTGCTAGTTTCGACAACTCGTTACAGACTCACGCTGAAAAAGTTTTAGTAGCACGACTGTACCAAACCACTTGTGCTAAATACGGAGATCAGTATATCAACTTAATTTAGTCACTAAAATATACGATGCTTGACGATGGGAATGAAGACCTCATTTAACATGAGAACCCCCATATTATCAAATTTGCATATGAAAAAGTGAATGCTTCGATGGATTTGAACTCAAAAGGTGCTTGGGTAATTTCGAATGCTTCAGAGGTGTAAAGCATTCCTCCTGTAAGGTAAAGATTGTGGGTTTGAATCCCGTCGTAGCATCCACTATTTTCGATTTAAATTGATTTTGAAACAGTTAGCATACTAATTACTTTAAAATTTAATTACATCTATATTATGTTATTAGCTTACATGTGACCCCTGCGTGAATTTGTGTGATTCTATTTTTACCATTCTCCGGTTCTAATCAAGCAATGACGATCAAATATATGAAAGTTATTAGGTCCATACCTTTTAAATAAAAAACGCCTCATCAAAATCTGTCCAGGTATTTTTGCTCTCATTATGAATAAAGCGATAAACATTAGATATATATATTATGTATGGAGACAGAACAGAGAAGCGTCGGTAGCTTAGAGGTAAAGGAGTCGGCATTACAATAGAGAGGTCCTGGGTCCAAATCTTGGCCATTACACTACCTAGGTGAACCCACTCCTAAAACAAGCCATTAAGTTTCGCTCAAAGGATCAGGAGTTTTAAATAAAAGATAAAATTTCCGAAATATATATTTTCAAGTACAAAGCTATCAATGTCCGGAATTGAGAGTTAATAACATCCCCAATGTACATATACAACTAATTTGAGGTATGCTTTTATTGACGGCGACATCCGACAATTGCAGATGTATTTAATACACGATGTTTCGATAAGAAACAACGACAAATGCAGATGTCGTATGTTGTCAGTTACGGAATCATACCTTTACAATAAGCAAAGGGTTCCAATAGTTCAAAATAATTCACGATAATTTCTTACCTTTCCATCTACTTTAAATGTAATCGCTTTTGCAATACAAAAAACAACAGGTTTCATTTAATCCATTGCACTACTGCACTCGTATCAACTTTTGCTGCACGAACTTTGCACTTTTTTGCCGTATTATCGGTGATTCACACTGAAGTACAATTTGCAACATCGAGCTGGTAATAAGTTCCAGTTGGACGATACGTGAATGTTTTAAATTTTGCACGAATGTACTGACTGCAGTCCCATGACAATACTATTCGGAAATATGATTCAGATGAGCGGAGCATTTTATTTTCAATAAGTAAAATATGAATATTGTATTCTGCAGTTTTTTGATTGTAAACTAGCTATTGCATGTATTATGTACGTTTTTTTATTGCAATCTACCTGTGTAAGAGTCTGATCAGAATTTTTATACAAGCCTTGATTAACAAGGCTTAAATTGGCTTGAGAATTGAAGGTTTTGGTACATCTGACTCTTCCTTGATTGAACCCACTCATATATCTTATAAAAACATAACAATCCATGACAATATTGTGATTATGAAAGTAATTTTGTTTATTTTTTTGTAACACTTTCACGTCTAGGCCACTAAACTGATTTTTCATTAAATTGGGTAGGTACAGAGTAATATTAGAGCTTCGGAAAGGAAATTTATATTTGGTCGCGATAATCTCCACCTCACGGGTGAAGCGGCGGGCATGAGCAAGTTATGAATTAAAAATAAATTGTATGGCAAAATGAAGCGAAAAAGTCTTTGTAAAAAGTATTTACTTCACAGAAAAGTGTTCAATGAAACCAAAAAAAATTCCTTCAACGAGTTCGGAGCATAATGTAGTGTTAGGTAACAATGTGAGTTCAAAATTTTATCCTCAACCAAAATTTTCTATGAACACTCCTAAAAAAGTTTTTACTTTATGTACATTACTTCAGAAAATATATTTTTATCAACGAACAACAAAACAAAAACTCGTCCCAAAACTTTGTTCTTTTATTCCTAAACACTGCTAACTGCCTACCTAGAATTTCAATACATGCTTCGTTACCGTGTACAGAACTAATACCCTAACTTTTACTGATGAGGCAAACTCGGACTAACGAGAAACTATGACTGCAATGAGAATGGGGCTCTAATGCTCCGGTTCCGTAGGTTTTAGAACTTTGCGCTAAGTCTGTGTTTAAGTTTTGAATTATGACTTTACGGCACTGAATCTTGCGTTTTACTGTGTGCATTTTCTTGACGTATTGAGTTTAGTCATTGTAGACGTAGACTTGAATAATATTTAATCCAAAGGTATATAATTTTAGATTATCCGGGTTATTGTACTTTGCCTTACCATGGGTCGGCTCTGGTGCAGCTAAGTACGCCCAAAATCAATCAACCTCACTTGCTATAATGGTCAGCAATTACTGAAGATTTTCTGATGTAGGCTCTTGGGGTTAGGTGATAGGGTGGTGCTCGTTCCCATAATAGTCAAATATGCCCAAAAATACAGGGTGTGCCAGGAGTCTTATCAGGAGTCTTCTGCTTTAGGAGTATTTCCGTTACACCGTGTATATGCAAACCCTGTGGTTTAATGAGGAATTGTTTTACCGTTAATAACAACACACCTTATGTCTGTCTTTACTCTGATCATGTTTTGGATTTCACGTAGTTCGAAGTGAGTTTGTTTAGTACAGTTGTATATACATTTCAAGGCATTACTGTTGGTAGTAGAACAAATATATTTATTAATCACCTTTTAGAAAATCTATAGGAAAAGTTAAAGTGTCAGTCGAATTTTTACTTTACCAGTATTTATGAGGTATTACATAAGAAATGGTAAAAATGTACACAAAGTATATCAAAGAAGCTGTCCAGAAATCTCAGCATTACCTAAAGACTGAAACAATCTTTCTGATTATACCGTAATTCATTCTATACACAACCTTATTCTTCAACAACTTCATACCACATTAATCCAAATATGACCTATTAACTCCTAAAAGTACGTGTGAAGAATTTTGTACGTGACTGTGTATTAGAGGGAGAAAGGTGTATACACAGTGGTTCGTTCTTTAGAAGTACTTAAAGAGCTTAATAACTTTCGGATGTTTGTTAGATTGCAACGCAAAATGAATAGGGAAGCAGTCACTCGGAGTTTATCTTCGTTTAGTTATTCCAACAACGTTTGGGAAATGTGTCTATTATCTGGCGGAGAAAAGGGGTAACTATGGCATTGTTGAGAGGGGTAATTTTTGTATATATTTTGATTTATATTGTAGAGCTGGTATTTTTTTGGGAGACTACAGAGATTTTTAAACCTCTTTGGTGGCAGACAAGCACGCGGCTCACCTGATGGATAGTGATTGCCGTGGCCTATGGACGTTTGCAACACCATAGGCGTCACATTTGTGCGGCCGACAATATTTAGTAGAGGGGAGGCAGGTTAAGGGTGTTTCTGTGCTGTCAGTGCAGAAGACAAAGAAAGGTTTCTCGGTCTTTCCACTGACAAAACAAAACCTCTCCAGTGAGCTCCAGCTACCTTATTCATAGCTGGAAACACAACACAAGGTTATTATTTGCCGCGATATTTTGTAGGGCGGAGGTACTCCCCCAATCGGACTGCTGAGCTCTTAGCATTGAGATAACTCGCAAAATGCTAACAGCTGTAATTTATATGCACACACAGTTAACCAATTGCCGTTGAAGCAAGTAAGATGATAATTAGTACATTATGATAATTATAAATCAATCAATAAGTCCACAGCTGGACATAGGTAGGTAGGTAGTTCCAATATTGGTAGGCTTTGTCCTACTCTTTCCACGTTAGCCAGACAGGTTGGTACAGGGTTTTATTTCGAGTTTTCCTTCTCTCGCAGAGATATAGTCTGCATTTTCCATCGGTCACCTCTTTCGATGAGTGAATTTTTCTCTATCACCACTCGAGTTTACATAATATTTTTTGTATTTGAGAACCTTCATAGATGGTACTTTCATAAACCTTAATTATAGAATTTAGAATACTGTTACATATGACGTCTTTATAAAGACAGACTCTAGGTCAAATTACATCATGACTCCTATTCATTTTTCATTCGACTTTGACAAAATTAAGCATCCCAGACTAGAATTTAATAATGTACTAAGTAATAACAAGATGTAATATTAAGTTCTTGATGATACAACGATTGCGTATAGTAACAAACGGTAACGTTATTAATAATTTATTTCACTCACACTATAATCAAACTTTATTACAGCTCAACTTGTAATTTAAGATTCGCTCGTGTGTAATTTACACTGCGTGTAATTATGATTAATGATCGTTCACATATATTGGTATTAAAGTTACACGATTTGTAGCAAACATTAACGTACTAAGTACTTACGACAAATTATATGCAAACATTACCTACTCTGTCATTACTCAATGATGAAAATCGCCCATGACTTATTTACCCACCGGTCCCACGGCGGTGGGTGAATTCTATTCGTAAACTATCGTTTGTATGATGTATCTTAAGTTTGTATCGTAATCATATTTCAGTGGTTGATTTTGGATGTTTTATTCAATGTGAAAACTTTCAGGATTGGGAGTTATATAGACGATGAACTTGTTCTCGCTATAAGCATACCATTATAGTGCGCTGATGAAAATAATAAATAATATTGGATGTTAAAGTCTTCCTAATGTCCAAAGAGAAACAATTCTAGGATTAGATAAGGATTTAGGATGTAATAAAAATACTTCCGAACGGAAGTTAGCAATAAAATATTATATAATAATATCAACTATGCATTAAATACTTGATTCGATAAATTTTCATCTGAAGACTTTGTTCTCGATGCCTAGCAGTTGGTAGCATAAAAGTATTCAAATGAGAGTTCGTAATTTATGCATAGAATTTTGTTAGGCACAAAGGAAACTTTTGGCATACTGTTATTAGTTTGCCAAATATATTTTGAGTTGATTAGTTCAAAAACATACAGATGAAAACGATCTTCTAAAACCAGTGATGCAAGAGTATCTTTTGGATATATAATAACCGGTTTGTTACAGGAGGCGTGCTCTGACCAACTAAGCTACAAGCACTTTTCCAATCTAAATCCATTTAATAATTTCATTCTGCTTCTTTTATAATAGGAATTGTACGAACTAATCGTTATAACTGACTACTAGTTGTTAACTTGTTTAACTACAAATTACCAGTACACTCTCAAACATGTGAATACCGATAATACAATTAACTAATCTATTTTTCGAGCGTTTTAAGAGATTTGAAGTTTACTAGACTACGGACTTGCCATACGTTTATTTCCTCGCTTAGCGTCTCCACTGTTATTATAGTTGTATAACGTGTCTGTCTTGTATAGTGTGTCTATATGTTCTATAGTCTCTTTACGAGGATTCTGTATTATGTGTTAAAGGATCAACTGTTGACTTTTTAGTACCGACGACACAATCTCTATTCATCCTCATTCCTTTTGTTTTATTATTCACGAGCATTTGGAAATTTTCATCGCTTTCGGATATTGTCCGTTTTTATTCGCGTTTTTTTGTACGAGAAATCGGGGTTGAAAGCGCCTATTTTCTGTCTTGCAAAATAAAATTGTCAATGAATATCTGAATACCTATTTATAGCTATATATCGATTTAAAGTTATACTTAATATTAATTTCCAAATAGAGCTGAAGTCATTATTCTGCTTGTGCGTTTATTGCCTACATTCATCTAGGAGCCTTTACAACAGTTGGAGTCGGCTTTCCAGTTCAACTGTGATGCGGCTGAGCGACGATATTTTCTGTGATACAACTACCATCTGACCTCCACAAATCAATGAGTGATATGGAAGTTCTGGTTTGACTAGTCGGACGGTCAATAGCTAGCTACCTGTAACCCTGTACTAGAAATAACAACTGCTATAGTAAGGCAACCGCGATCGATGGCTTAACGTGCTCTCTGAGTCACAGAAAGACCCAGACCAATGCAAATATACATTTCCATGCATACAAATATTTGCACATTGAGGGGGAATTGAACATGCACCCCCTGTGTAGCAGTCGCATTCACTACCACACAACATGGGCTGTTAATATCCACATTATCTATTGATTATTGCAGAGTTAGCTAGCTATTCTTGCAATAGGCTATGATAAAAGCTTAGAAATATTATGAAAATGTTGAAATCCGGACAGAATTTACTGTACACGTATACAGTATAACGTGACTACCAATATCACAGGACCACAAAGCAACAAAGGTACTTACCACCAGGTTGGAGAAGACACCATGAAACTTTTTCAACTAATCCTGAAAAATTAATATTACCGTCACAATCAAGACAGAAACATTAAAGACCCAGCATTATTCAACCTACATCAATTTAACCGTGAAGATTATAACAATCACAAAGTAATATATTTTAACTAAAATTCCTTAGTCAACTTCATATCTCGAACCTCGAACTACGTTTACGTCCGACAAATTGTTGCTAGACTTGAAAATTCGAGATCAACGCTATGAATAATGAAATTAATGTCTTCAAATTAAGATTAGTTGGTGTAACAACCTCCTCTTTCAAAGAATTAAAAGATCTTACAACTGTTGACGCTTCAAATTTATCTCATAAAACTCCTGAACTTTTTCATCACTTCATAAAAGAAGACAAAAGATACAGAAAGTGTCGGCTATCTCTCTTGCACAAATTATTAATGGGTAGGCCAACGAGCGACAGAAAAAGCTTTTCAAAGTAATATTTCGTGTTTTATAAACACATTTCCTTCAGAGACACTGTCAGAGGTTCGTGAAATATTTAAGTGCGTAAATTAATACAATTACAAAATACATCTTTGCAAAGATTTAAGAAAAATATTTCAAAAATTCTATAACTAAAACTGATTTTATCAGAAGCAGAACTTTTGTACGTTTCAAATTGAATAAATTCAAGTTACTACAAATGGCTGTTGCTGGTTGTTCATATTTTGACTAAGCCTTGTATAGCCAGGATTATACGATTATAGGATAGGTTTATTTCTTTTTGTTATTTACCATATATATATAAACTGGAGTATTCAGTGCAAAATATTTTTGGAATCATTTATTTTATTTCTATTTCTCAACACGAATACCATTTTTTTTCTTGTGTTTCGCGTAGGTGCGAAACACGTGTGCAGATTTGTTCTTCGCACTTCCGAAACACATTCCTTATTATGACAAGTAGTAATATTCCAACAATTAGTTTTTCCTTTTAAATCCAAAATACTTAAGATAAAAATTGTCATTTTTATGAATTTAAATTGACCTAAAGTTAACGTTGAATTTTTCAACCTTTCGGTGACGATATTTCACTTGGTTTAGTCCGTTTTAGGGTCACCTCTTTTGAGATGAACTGGCGCGTGTTAATTAAATGTTCATTTCGACTTTTAACCAAATTTTAATTGGCAGTATTTTATCATCATTTTTTTTTTGTGCATATTTAAATATTTTTGTACTCGTACCTACCTTCTTGCTTCCGTGGTATAGGAGTCTGCATCATCACTACATAGTATAAAACAAAGTCGCGTTCTCTGTCCCTATTTTTCTTGTCCCTTTGTACGCTTAAATCTTTAAAACTACGCAACGGATTTAGATGCGGTTTTTTTAATAGTTAGATTGGTTCAAGAGGACGGTTCATATATATAATAACATCCATTAAACAGTGGAAAAATACTGTTATTTTTGAGGTTTCTAATGTGATGTCGTAAATAATTACATTTTGATCACTTACATTGCAAACGCAGGCTGCACCCTACGAGATGTATCAAAATAATTTACTAAGTATTGTACACATTGAAAAGATCCACAAAAAAGTCCGCGATGGTATATGCCTATCTCTTATGGATATCCCACAATAACATTTTTTTGTCATTTACTTTTTACGACAAATAATGGCTAACTTTCGAAGCAATTTTAACCAATACAGCATTCATCCTTATACAATTAAATACGTTAAATACATTGTTGATTTAATATAGATCTATATGGCCCTTTACGGCATATGATTTAAATGAATATTTTCGAAGATATTACAGATTAAAAAATGCGGGACGTAGAATTTGCCGCGGCCATGGCAGCGGGCGGCGGGCGCAGCGTGCCTATAAATACAGTTTAATTTTTAATATTTTTAATTAAATCGATTTTAATAGCGTTTTTTTTAGTTTCGCAAACTATAATTTATAACAACGCAACGTTCACAGTTTGTAGTGTATTTAGTATCAGCATTGCACCCGTGCGAAGCCGGGGCGGGTCGCTAGTTGATTATATATGTAATTTTGTGACTTTTTAATCCCGGGCTAAGTACATTTTATCAGATTTTTCAGTTCAGAAATTCTGAATAGAGCTCAAGGTCAAACCACAATTATAGCACAAAATGTTTAACTATCTCTCCCTGTCTTTCCACTAACATTTTTACGTGTAATTTAAGTAGGTAACCTCAATTTTCTTCACTAAAATTCATCTTCCACGTCGCTAAGTTTTTCATCACATTATTTCTCAGAATATGTACAAGATATTAATTAAATTGTCATATCTGTTTTGTTCTACGCAAAACAGACTTAATTATATCACAATAAACGGTATGATAATGAGTTTGACAGGCAACACGATTCCGATACGTTGATTCCAATCAAATATTTTAATTTGTATTTCACATTATTTCGACCGATCGCATTCAATACGCCGCTGGATAAACTTGTGGCGTGCGTTTGATTACAATATCCCGTAATAATGAATAAAATGTGGAAACTGTTGAGTAGTTCTTGAAATTTATTTGATGACATTATTTTCAGCTGTTTTAATACTGATTAGTTATTGGTGACAATGTATGATTTAAAATTAAATAGTCATTTTCGTAACTATTATAGTACTCTTGCCGTAATATTCACCATATTTTTCATTATATTGCTTATTTGGGCAGTGTTACAGGTACCATTTGAGCATCGATGTACTGGATACTCTTTTTATACCGAGACTTATTTTTACGCACATGGACCGCGTAGACTCTTATAATAGTAAAGATGACGTGCATGTTTTGTGCTTTTTAGGAAGCACCTGATGTTTGATCTCTTAACACTGAGAGGAAAACCTATGTACCTATAATTTGTGTATAATATTTCGTAAGTAAAGATCTACAGTCAATCACAAACAATGAATTCCAACCTCCATTAAGTTAACAACTTGACCGCTTACGAATCGAGTTATCAAGGAACTCGTTAATCAAACTTGTGTTAGACAAATGTTTGAAAGTTCCAAGAAGTGTGTTTGACGGGACCTTAAGGTTTCGAGGGACCTTAGGCACTTTATAATTGGACAAATTCTGTGCGGTGGCATACAGCTTCAAATGGGACGTCCTGTACTATAATTGATGTAGTGCGAGGTATGCAGAAAATTTCACAGCCGGAACGGTTCGAAACTAATAGTGTCATCTAAGTAAATCTATTTTGGAATTTGAGCTCTATTATCTATCTACCTACTATAAACTTGTATTGACTTTTATTTTGACATCTTAAAAGTAAAAGTTGTCTTAAAAATTTATAATATATGTAGATAATTATAGATATGTAGGTTTGATACAACTTTTACTTTAGCTCTAGCTCAAAGGTTATAAAATCGTTTTTATTTGCAAATACCTTGCTTTCTGGCAGAGTTGAATTCGGGCTGGACCATCTCTTCCAATGCGATGTCATACAAGACGACTAAGCGATAGAGCTATTTAACAGCATACTTATATAATAGTTCAGAATTAGTCTCAATGCATGCTTCGAGTCATCAATAGTGCTCAGAATACGGCAATAGGCTCACCCCTATTCCATGGGACCGAACACAATGTTGGAGAAATTTTGGTGTTATTTCACCTCTTCACCACCGGAGAGAATAACGCGTGGACAAATTCTAAAACCTTCCAAACTGTCTATATTTTCATAAAAAATACGCCGTTTCTTTGCCTTAAAAAATGCATTAGCACAAGCAACTCAAAAACTCAAAATAAACGTGAAAATACTTTACTCAAATTTAATAAGACACGGGAATTCAAAATACACGAACAGGTAACGTGGGAAGTTCGCAACAGTATTAAACAGCGCTCAGGCAACGTGGCCTCATTACGGCGTGTCATGTCGATACTTCCTCCTAAAGCAAAACTTAGACGTTTGATGACAAAAGTGAACAAGATTACGGAAAGTTTTCTACCACGGAAACATTCTTACGAAAGACCAATTGAAAAGTCCAACTGCAGCCCGCCTTGTTAGTGGGATTCCATGAGTTTCTAACGCGTGTACACGCTACTTTAGCGGTTGTTGGGAACTCTTTAGAGTTCATATTTCCGTGAAATTTTATTGCTGATGCAAAGGAAAATGTTGGCGGAGTGGGAGAACTTTTATTTTTAGGGTTCTATATCCGAGTAGTCAAAACGGTATATATATGAAATCACATCAATCACAGTCCGTCTGGTTCATCTATCAGTGATGAAATTTAAATCAGTAGAACATTGAAAAGTAGACTTAGTATGACTATAACTTGCAGTAGAATTAAACTTTTCGTAGCACAAAGTAGTAAACTTTACTTCTTTTATTTTTTAAACGTTTTCGTTTTTTTATATAGACATAGCATTCATGACATATATGATGCAACGTTTGAGTCGTGCTGCTAGTGACGTGGAACAGAGGACCAAGAGGCATTTTTATATACATATTTGAATCTTCAAATGACCGTACTCCACTTGATAGTAAGATGTGTCCAGAGAATAGTGGCCGCCATTATAAATTCGAACTCGACATTATATTTTTAATACTGCCTTTTCGATATAATTTAGAAATAATTTGCAATTTTTATACATTTTGCATGAGAATATATTAAAGCGCAAACGTTCGTTATACCAAAACGCTCTTTATACCTCTTCCCATTTCTAAATAATTCAGGCTTAATCAAATACTAGTTTCTAGTGAAGACAAATAGCAAGAATTTCCTCCACAAATTTAACCCACAGAGACGCTATGTCCACTCATATATAACTAAGTTCGCTCTGATTATTTCACGGAGACAACGCCACACGAAAACACTGGACCCTTGAGATGTGTCCTGTTTACTTAGTCGGATTCAATCCTCTAGAGATTACGGGCCGAGTTTTTTTCGTGCCACGAGAAATTATTTTGACATTGATTTTGATATTGTATACCTTTTGCGGGGCACAAAAAAGTGTTTACATTTGGTATTAAGATAAGTTTAATAGCTTATCGGGAAATATTGTTAAGATCCGTCCCATAGGGATATGTATATTTAAAAAAAATCTAAGGGAAAACTGACTAAGAAAGGTTGAGCTGTTCTAAGTTTTGTGCTTGGTGAGAAAGCAATTCGTCATTAAAAAAATATATTGGGGCAGCGAGGGGAACCCACCAGTCACCCACGGTTTTTCAATCCTAACGATAGAAATAGTAAAATATTACTAATTGTCATAGAAAGCAATGCCAAACCGCATCCCCAAAGCAAGGAAAAATACTTCTTACCCGAGGTTGTAGTCGTGTGTGCAATATCCCGCAAGTGCGAAGAACAAACTTCGACACTCTACACGAGGCATCTTCAGGCACGAGTCAATTCAATATCAAAGTGCGCCTTCCAGCTTTAAAAAGCGATTCAATTCTATTTATTTAAATATGCTAAATCAATGACAAAAATTATATAATGTGTAATTGTATTGGTCCGGATATTTTTACGTATTTCTAAGAAAAATCCTACTTACTCAATATTCGTATGTTGGGTGAGAGTAGGTATATTTATCCACATTCATAAATACATACATACATAAGCTAGACCCAGTCTGTGTGCGAAACAGCGATAAGTTCAAAATCGGCAAAGGTTTCAGTGCAAAGCAAAATGTTAAAATAGTCTGACTGTTTTTTTGTGCAGCAAAGAGAGCTTGTAGTGAACTTATTTAAATTACATTTCACCACTTCAACGTGAAAAAGTTACTTTGCTGTGTAAACACTCGCAATTTGCTGTGAGCGTGAGTAAAATTGATTGGAGTTTTAAAAATCACTTTTAGAAGTCTCGAACGGTGAAAAAATAAAAACACGCGATAGTTATTTTGGGCTACGAGTCCACTAGTCACTTATAATTCGTACCTTGTGTTCAGTCATCTCCTCAAATATTCAATGTTTCCCCTTATCTCTTCGTCTGTCAATTATGAGAATCACTTTAAATGTCTAATTTTAGTTTACGCTTCGTTTACCGCCGTTTCGTTCGAGGTGTAAATGTTTCACACGGAATAGTTAGTACACACTTCTTCATGAGACGGCCTTCTTCCGCTGCAAGCAATGATTAGTGATCATAAGATCACGAAGGAACTGGAGTATTGGCAGTAAGCGTATTAAAATCTCGTAGCAAAAGTTCTCGGAAGAGGGTATATCGATATATTTACTCATAAAAACTATTCACCGTTTACTGCCGTCGATACGTCGATATCGCCATTTGGTCATTGGACCATTGGTTGCGAGGGTCAGTCACGCTTTACGGAAAATATCGAAGTTCAGCCGCATCTCAGTTGAACTGGAAAGCCGACCCCAACTTCATTTGGGAAAAGGTTCAGAGAATGATGACTCCAGTTCGTCCATGATCATGGTGCTCTGAACTGTTCGAAAGAGATGGCCCTGGGTCGGCCGGAGTGCGACGTGTTGCACGATTGCGTGCGTTTTGGGCGGTTCGAGTTTGACATAACCTCTCTCAATGACTCCGGTGAGCTTGATATCCGTGGCGATTTTGCGTACGGAAAGAAGTGTACTTGCTTCAGGGACGAAATATCCGCCACTCCAAACAATACGTGGATGGTGAATACCTCGTAGCTCTAATAACAATATTAATGTAGCTTCTAAAAATGTAAAAGCAGCAAAACAAAAACTTAATTACATCATAACCCCACAATTTCTCCATTATTTATAGTCTAATATGCGCCTGAAATGCAGAAAAAATCTACTTAATCTTCGAAGGCGGGCTAATTGGCGATCGTGGCCACAATCTGCAGGTAAATGCGACCAGAATAAATAGAGCCTTCAATGCCTTTCAATACTTACTACTCAAAGTCATTCTAGAAAATGGTTTCTGTTTTAATTTCGTTGAGATTTTCAATCTTCTTGTTTTAATGGTACGCTGGTGTCTAATCTGTTTAAATAACGTTAATGACTATCGTGAGTAAATATAACACAGAATGGCTGCAAGAAATATGTAATAGCTATTTTAATGACATCTTATTAAATTTGGAAAGAATATCACCGCCCGCTCTCTTACGAACAGTGTCGTAAGAAGTGGCAAATGGAAGAAAACGCAGACGAGATCGCTGCGAGAGAAGAAAAACTCGAAATGAAAGCCTGCACCAACCCTACCCTATGGCCTACCTAACGTCCAGTTAGCATGGAAGCAGTAGGCCAAAGCCTTTCAATATTGGAACTATCAGAAATTATGACCGATATAACTTTTAAACATTTGTTTATAGATTATACCGAACAACTAATTCAATGAAATTTCGAAGTAGCAATTTAATAACTGTTTAAATAGATTTAAAACAAGGTCAAATCCCGTCTGGACATACACACGATTTGACTGAACGAATCAGGCAATATTTAGTATGGTGTAGTAATTTATGACAATTCATTAAAATCAGTTCAATATTTACGAAATATGTACATTCCTACATAGATAGAAGAAAGAAAGAAAAAAGAAAGAAAATATGTTTTATTTAGAAAACAACGTACATTTTTTGAAATAAATAAAATTAACACACAGGAATACATACAAAGAATGCTTTGAAAATAAAAAAATAATGTTCCTGAGCATAGATCAGATTCGCTAGATATAAAACTTATGTGTTATTTATTTTTTTATAATTCTCAATTAACTGTTAAAAGTTCAATTTGTTACGTATTCTAAAGAAAATAAAAAAAAAATACATACATATTAGTCAATTATATAACCCTCCTTTTTTGGCATTACCGCAGTCAGGCAGTAAAAAGTGATGACTTAAGATATAGTATATTAATATTCGCCCACAAAACTGTTTCTGTACCAGAATCACGTACAAAACTTGCAACATTAAATTTATAATTATAGCAACTCTTCCGCCTCCCAAATTAGAATCTAAAATTTTATTACTTATCTCAAAACATTTACAAATAATTTATACTAGCAATCTAAAGTTTGCAGAAGCGTTTATCCGAACAACATCTTAAATCACACGTAACAGTTAATTCTCGAGTAGGCCGTTTGTTCAAAGCCGAGTTTTGATTAGGTACACGTTCCGTAAGTGGCCGACAATCGGCCTCATTTAGTCCGGATTAAGAATTAATTCCCTGGTCCCGAATCCGCGATTAATTTCTGCGAGCTCCTGCGGTTTCGCATCACTAGTTACAGGTGCGGATTCTAACTGCAGGTGTGAAGAGAAACTAAAACAAATTATTATTTTTTGTTACATTATATTAAATTTGTTTTTTTTTTGTCTATTTGCCTATACTATTGTAAAAATGGTCGTGTTTGTATATTGAAGATATTAAAACTTGGATTCTGTTACATATAAAATTACCTGCCCTGGCGGACTTTGTACCATCATATATATTTTTCCACTCTCTTGGAATTCGGATCTTATTCCCGCTGCACCTTCTTATCCAATTTGCGTGTGTAGTTCTGCTTCTGATTTTCACTGCAGCTTCTATTATTTTTTTTAAATATTCACGTGTTTTTCCGATTCCTATCCCACTGTACTTTCTTGTTCACTTATTATAAGTATTCTATGTCTGTCTTCTGGTTCTAAGCTACTACTCCTACTCCCTACTAATTTTCAGTCAAGTCGATAGAACTGTTCTTGAGTTATAGTCTAGCGAACCGAACAAAAGTTATAATTATTTTTATTGACATAGAACATCTACTGATGACCTTTATACCGACTTTTAGTACTTTGAAGGTATATACTTTGTGTATACGCCTCTCATCTTATATCATTATGTTTTTAATTCCACCTCGTGTTCTGGTGGTAACTCCTCTATAAGAGTGAGTTTAGGTACCCATTGCGTGTGCTTCTCTAGTGACTATTATTATGTAACTATTATTTAGTGCACTTTCCGCCTTATTTATACTGTTGATTGATGGAACTTGATGGAACTCACTGTTATACATAATTGATAACACACTTGTACTTCTCTACTATTTTTTGCAGCAAATTCTTTGAAATACCGCAAGGTGAAATCGGTTAAGCATAAGTGTTATCAATTATGACCACATTTTTTTGATTATGACAAACATATTCAATTACTTAATGTAGTGTAATAAGTACATACTCGAACTGAAGCAGTATGTGTACGCGCCTCGCCTTATTAGTTCATTAGAGTTGTATATGCGTTAGAAGTTACGCATATTAAGATTCCAAATACAGAGTAGATAGCTTCGAGAAAGTTGTTTTCCACGTAATTTATAGTCCTTTAGCATCTAAAATCACTGCTTTGCATTCAAATCTGGGAGAAACTGTGAGAGGGTGGATCTTGTAGACTTTGTAAGCACCGTATTACGTTCAATATACTATACAGGTATAACGTAATGAATGTAGCACTGTTATGCCAGGCTCTAGGCAAAATGTTAGTCGCATATTATACCTACTAACCACTTTTTACCAAATTTAGCACACCTATGAGTATTCATGTCCTTTATATTGCAGTAAAAAATAATCTAGATCTGTTCATAAATAACATGACAGCAAGTTCCCTTTTTACCTCCCATTTTCCACCCTATCAAAAAATGCCGCCGATAGTGTTGTGTCATAACCCAAAAAAATATGTATGCTAGGTCTGGTGAAAACCGGTTTAGAACTGCGCGTTCTAGACCAAAACTAACATAATCAAAGACAAAACCGGGCACCTTATCAAAACAGAGACTCTTGCCCGCTTCCCTCGTTCGATCTAATATCTTGAGCCCAATCATTACTTTTGTACTATTGAATAGTTTGAGAAAATGTAACTACTAGCAGGTGCATATTGTTCTGAATACAGCTCTGCTTTTATAGATGAACCGGATTAGAGGCTCCAATTCAATCGAATTGAATTTTAATTAAATTACGTACCTGCTACTGCGAGAGCTTAATTTTCTTCAAAAGAGAGTAGTGAAGGATTTGGGTTTTAAATTATTCTCCGTATTGAGCATTTGGATGTGTGATAAGTTAGTGGGATTTAACAAAAGCTTTCACATTTCTAGTGTTCTATTTAACACTTGAAAATTGTTGTTGATAGGGATATTGAGAAGGTCGTCCGATTCTTCCCAATACGTATCTTATCTTATTGAGGTGCGTGCTGTGGAGCTTTCGCGGACACTTTGATTTTATTGAATTCCCTGCTGAGATTAATTACTTTTTTGTTCAGCATAAAATTGGTCATTGCTTATGAATTCCTTCGAATGTGTAAGTCTGGTTTGGTTCTCCATCTTTATGGTGCCTATTTGGCCTGCTCTAAAATAGCCCTTTTGGCTTCAGGGTATCGTACAAATGGTTTTGGACCTGTGCGTACTTTTGCAGATCCGTGTCTGGATATAAGTCTGATTTTTCATTCTCTTCTCTCCCCTCATGACAGGCTGTATAGAGCGTTTTTGAGCGGTGCGAAAAATAGAATTTTCAAATTCAAATATCTTTAAAACCATTTATCGTAGGAGTATTTGACTTTGGCAGTTCTTTATTTTTTTGTTAGACATAGAAAATAATGTTATATCTGGTTATTTCTGAGATTTGAGAAATATAATAGTACTATAGAATTATTTTGTGGTATGGTTCGAATGGTTTTAATAACTCAATATAGAAAAATACCGTCTATTGTGGACAAACATACAAAATGTAACAAAATTTTAAATTTTAAAGCATACTGATTTTATACTTTTCCTATCTAAATTGATTTGAAACAGACAAAACTGTAGTGACAGTATAACTTAACCCAAGTATTTTTTTATATCTTCGACGTACCTACAGACACAATCATTTTACAATTATATACCTAACTAGCTGACCCGCGCAACTTCGTCTGCGTCACCCCGTTTATACAACATTTTTTCATTCCTGCTCCGTACTTGTTAGTCATAGCATGATGTTATATACATATAAACCTTTCTCTTTAACCATTCTTTCTATTAAAAAAACCGCATCAAAATCCGTTGCGTAGTTGTAAAGATTTAAGCATACAAAGGGACATAGGGACAGAGAACGAGACTTTATTTTATACTATGAAGTGATATTCAAAATATATTATATATATTTTGGAAGATATAAAAAAGAAGCGTTAAATATGCATATTTCAATTACATTACGAGTATATTAAATTGAAAAATGTTATCAATAAACTAATAGGAAATAGGAAGACCTACCTATATGTATTGTGTGCGTACTTCAAAAATATCTTTCAATAAATTGTATATTTCTTTCGACATTTTTGCCTAAAATATTGAAAAAAAAAATCTGAAAATAGACATAGAGCTGTCATCTGATACCAGAAGCTACGATCTACAAAATGTAATTGAATCTTCGGTAAATCGAAGTTTGTTTATTTAGGTACCACAAAATATACGACAGGAAAGTGGCTAGGTCGTATTGTTTACAATAAAAACTAACTATCTATAAAATACAAGGCACTGCTTCGCGGCTTCATCGTATTTTCGTTATTATCATTCTCCTGCCTTTCTTCTTCAGCCCGGCCCTGCCTTGCCATTAGTCCCAGTCGCTACGGAAGCTTTGATCTTGGAATCGGGGGTCTGCTTTATTCAATCTAACTACGGGTTTGGCTGAACTTCGATATTTTCCGTTAAGCGACTGACACCTGACTTCCAAAACCCATTAGTGATTTCGAAGCATTGCAGTTAGACCAGTTCTTACATATTTAGGGCTGCATTTACCCATAACAACATCGATTTTTGTATGACAACTGAGACCGGCGGCTAACGTCACTCCGAGGCATGACCAGACCAATACAAATGCTTACAAATATTTACACGTTTTTTAATCAAATGATAAATCCCCCATATAACTCCCCCTTCCTCCTACCGAACCTGGTTGGGTAGGTTATGTCGGACTAGCGCGTTTACTACCGCCACGTTAAAGAGGCATCATTCTCTTGCTATTATCCCATATTTGTTTGGGTTCAGCGCATTGTCTTCTAATGTGAGACTAAAAATCATGGGGTTGGTGAAATGAAAGTGCTATTACACCTCCGTCTAACCCTTCGGGAATTTACAGTAGTGTGTGTAAAGCGCAAATGAGGCTTTGGTCTTGAAAAAATTCCATAAGTAGTGACGCTACCGTCCCCTAAGGTAATAATTTGTTTTTGTTTGCTACCTTGGTGATATAAAAATGAAACACGTATATTCATCAGATAATCCCACCTTTTCTCCGTCCAATTATTTGTGCAGTTACAGTTTTGGAGCTGCGAGTAATCCTCTTACAGCGAATGGAAATAGAAATACTGGATAGGTGTTATTACAAAATATAAAGTTAGGTAACTATTATTTATGTTATGTAAATAACAATGGATGACAGAAATATACATACATGATTGTATTACTTCTGAACTACTGTACCAAATTTGATTATTCTGTTTTCGTGTTATTATCAGGACAGAGTTTGGAGAGCAAGGTATATAACAATAATACTTTTATTGAATGGAGACCACGAAGGCAAGGGAAAGATAGGACGCCCATAGCTAGACTGACTGCAACCTGAAAAAGTGGCTTGGACAGACTAATAATTGATGATGAATGCTCGAGAAGAAGGCGGCGGAACGGGCCGCACAGTACCCGATGAGCAGAGGTGATACGTGTGTTGTAGGTCGCAGAATAACCACCACCACGGTATGGTATGTAACCACGTTGTGGGGTGACAGGCACCGTGATAGCGGCGCAAAGCGTGACATGATTATTAACTACACTTCGCGATAGGGTTTAATCAATAAGAATTCTTCCTCATATCACAAACGAACGCATTTATTACCATTTCTTTCCACTTCTGTCACAAGCTAACATGTTACATGGTGCTTACCTTGGTTTTATTCCACCTCCAGCAATCTAAAGCAATCCAAGGTGAGTTTTGGTCGGTTGGAGTTCGACATTACATAAATTCCACCGTCTTTGGGCTGGATATGTAAAAAAAAAATGTAAGGCGCAAGAATATTATATATAATGAAGATAGAATAATAACTATTGGATTGGAGATGTGAACCTACAGCACAGAATACCAAATAGTTACCTGTAGTCTCCGTCAGAGAAGTACTTGCTACTTATACTACCTTACAGTATTGACAATTTAGTACGCGTATGAAATCTCTCCTAAAAAGTTCCTTCCAGCAGTTTTAACTCTTAGTTCAACAGTGAACAATCTCTCTGCGCTAATACAAAAGCTTAAAGCGAATCTCACTTCTCTTATCCGGTGCCTTTATATAATTTTAAGGTAGGGAGAAATGCATCAGTACCTATATACATTCACACGATATACCACGTTATCATACAAAAACAAAGCAAGTCTATTGACTTAAATGACGTATGGGATATCTTATTCCACTGCATAAGCTTACCTATTTCTTTCTATAAAAAAAAACATTCACAATTTGATATTGTGCTTACACACTTTTGACGTCCGTCATAGAATTTGTTACTTTTTATTGCCAATTTTATGGAATAGATTAATCACTGGCCAATCTGTGTATATTAACAATCTATAATATTTATTTTTTTAAATTACAAACCGTGAATGTGTAGACGGGACGACATTTACAATTCCAATTTAAATTGATTGGAAAGTTAGAATAAAAAATTCTTTAAAATATAGTTCATCAAAAATGTTATTATGTTTATCAGCATTCTAGAATAAATAACATTACTTCGAATCTAGATAGCATTGTACAGAACATCCAAAAATATTTAGTAATCATCACATTTCATAAATAATACTTTATAAGCTAAACGCGTCAGTCAAAAATCAACTAGCCTATCATAGTCCTCTGCTCAACTGTGGTACGTACATACTTACTTCATTAATAGATGACTACATCTCAAATATCTGTCACTGAACTAAACCATCACATCCAGCAGTTTCCAACTCCTAGTCCCAACCGTAAACAATCTACCTAACTACGTTAATACAGAAGCTTATCCAAATCTCCCTTGACTTATCCGGTTCTTGCCGAGCGTTATTATACCTACTCGTAGATTAGCTGCAGCCTCACTGTTCCCTAATTGTTAAGTTTCACGACTTTCTGTGTAGAATATATTTTCAATAAATGGCCAAATTGCAGCTGAAATGTTGCATTTACAAATTTAAAAATAACTTCGTCATCGTTCGTCAACGTCTTAAGTCAAATTATCTCTAATTACCTTTTACTCATCCGTTTGTTTGCATGTACATAATTACAAATAAAAAAAGAGTGACATTATAAAGTCGAAAAATAATCAGTTTTAATCAAATAATAAATTCCTTAAGCACAGTCTTTTCACAACATATGTTTTAAAGATTATTGGTTTTTAAAATTCAATTTCTTGAGACACAGGGAAAAGGTCTATATAAAATCGTTAGAAAAGCGTCACGCTTCCACGAGTCCACGAGCTTAGCAACCTTCTTATAGCATAGTGCAAATGCATGAAGCAAATCGAAAAATGCATTATATTATATAACTAGCTGTTGTCCGCGGCTCCGCCCGCGTGGATGTCGATTATCGCGTTGTACGACTCTACTCGATTCACTACTTGCCTCTCTATACTACTTTTTCTTGCTGTCATGACAACGGAAATTGTTAGCGATATTAGCGCCAATGTATAGAAACTTACCGGATCAATTGAAATTTATGATTATTACTCCGCTCCCTTATATGGTAGCGTGATGATATATAGCCTATGTTACTCCTAGATATTGTAGCCTTTTAGAGGTGAAAGAATTGTTTGAATCGGCCCAGTACTTTTTGAGCCTATTCATTACAAACATACAAACATACAAAAATAGGTACAAATCTTTCCTCTTTGTGATATAGTATAGATATCGAATATCGCATTTATCTAGGTCTGTGTTGCGTTTAAACGTGTATGGTTTTTCATTAAAGTTAAGTCAAGTCATTTGGAAATTTCGACTCATTTGAATTGTATATTTGGACCTACTTTAGGAATTAAAATAATGAAAAGTCATTGTTAATATTTAGTTTTACAATGCATATTTTTACAACCAATACAGTAAGTTAAGTTAAGTATTGGGTAAAATCAGACGACTTCGTCATCTTCCCTATAACTAATACAGTGAAACGTTCACATAAAATTTGTAAGTTCACTAAATTAAATACTCGATAAGGCTTTTTGACCACAGGTAAAGATAATTCTCCACTACCTTGTATTAGTGACAATAGAAGCCTTAGGTATTATAGAAACGATAAGCTATTAATAACTTGCAATGACTATTCGACCGTGAAAACTTAACTTAAGTTAGTTAGATGCAAATCCCCACTATAAATTGGCGAGGCGCCGACGGATTCGAAGCATTAATTTGTGGTAAATCGCGTGGAAAATGGAAATTTTGTGCAGCCTCCGGCTTCGAGGCTTTGACAAACTTATATTTACACCAAACTTGAGTGAGAATTTATGAAATACCAAGCAAAAATAACCTTTACGGCGTTAGAGTAAGATTGTTGTTCTAAAATGTTTTGGAGTTTGGTGATGAAATGCTTTTTTTTTTAAAATATGTCTGCGTGAGACGTGATGAGAATATTTGCAATGTTTTTGATGATGGTCATAGATTTCATTTACAAATATTTGAATGTTTATTTGTGCTTGCTGTACTGTGTTACTCTAAACCACGAATTATAAACTAAGTAATGATATTGGATAGGTATTCTAGGCATCAGTGGTGTGTATTCCATGGAGACAAATAGAAACTGCCCACTGCACACGGCATACTCGTACAATACCCAAATCAAATAAATTAATGTACGAGTACTTAGCTACATTCATATTTAGCAGAGAATCTCTCTGAAAATAAATCTGATTTGAGCAGTCTATGCAGTTTCTATTAGTTTCTATAGAATACACGCTCATGGTTTGTTACGTAAACACGTTGAAATGCCTGCCTATTACTGCGTAAGTATACTGTTTAATAATCCTGTCAAGCCACTGCTAGGCATAAAGTTGTGAGTAATACCTACTTAGTGGAATAAAATGTGCGAGTGACATACTTTACACAAACGTGTATGAACGGTGTATGAACGTGACAGAGTGGGTATATGAACTGTCAAATATTTTTTTTATAAACCTATCAACTTATCAGATATAGCCGACGACGGTCATAAAAAGAGCATATTTAAATTTTTTGACATTTTAACCTCGGGTAAAAGATAATGCGTAGTCGGTTGATGACTAGTTTTACTGTACCTATCTCTCTTGGTTTCCCTCAAAACATTTAATAATTATAACCCCTAACCTTAGTCTATACGTAATGTGAAGTGATTGAAGATTAGATATGAATTAGTGGACCACAAATGGCTCCCACAAAAGAGGCGTCATTTATTGAATGATTTTTGGATTTCAACTGAACTTCGACTTTCACTTTGAAGTCATAATAGCTAATCGTACCTTATAGGTATTAAAACCTATCATGATCACTCACATTGCTATTACAGTTATCGGTTGTTTAGAGTTTCCGATATTTTGGCAATTTTGCACACACCAAGATCAAAGAGGAACTAGAGTGTTAGCAATAAATGGTGAAGGCTGAGAGAGCTTCTATGACGCTAGCGCAGGAGATAAGTTGGTCTTCTCAATGACAGCATAGAAACTATTCAGTGAGCTCTAATTACCCTACTAACCACTGGGAATACAACACATGGCTATTATTAGTCGCGGTATTCTGTAGGACAGAAGTAGAAGGACTGCCCAATTGGACAGGGGACCTAAATTTACTTTAGTAAACATAAAGTCGATAGGTATACCGGACGATATGCACAATTTTTTCAATTCATTGCACTGCCTGCATAGTTTATCTACACCTACCACACTGAGTTTGACCGGAAAATTGTACACCGCGTAATGACGTAGCACCGGCCATTATGCCCGCGTTCTAATTCAGAAGCTTATTACCATTTTGTTCGTGTCCACAATCAAAATTCACGTCTCACTGGTTTGAGTGACATAAGCTAATGAGCAGCAATCGCGACACTGTTGTGGTGGGGCCAACTGCTAGCGGAAAGGGAAACATAATTAATTTTCTTTTCATCGATGTAATGCTATCGACGTGTTACTTAGATCGGAAATGCTTTTGATATAAGTATGGCTTAAAAAGATGAAAGGAAAAACATTGATTAATATCTGCTAAAGGAAACGATAGATCTTTTTTATACAGAGTATAGTCATCATCATCAACGCGTTAGTTCCGGTCGGATCGCAGAAGCCTTCACATCGGATCCGTTTAAATATAGTGTAGGGACCTTGATTTTTTCGACTATATATTTTTTTAAAGAAAAGAATATTAGCACCGAAGTTACTAATATTCCCTCTAATCCTTTCAGCTAATCTTAATGGCTTGTGTAAGGAGTGGGTTCACGTCGGTGGTGTACCGGCCTGGATTCGAACCCGGGACCTCTTGATCGTAACCGGCTCCTTAACCACTAAACTACCGACTCTTGATGGTTGATATAGTGAGCGACTACTGTCTCCTAGCCAGAATAATAATTATACCGCTGTCAAAGTTATTTAGAACACCCATAAAAGATTAACTCAACGACTATTGAAAGCCGTGAGCGACTTTTAACGTAACCTCAGAAGCACGTAGCCTTTCAAATGAAATACCACTAAACGTTAACCAACTGATCGTTCACAGGACAAAGAGCGCACCCGGCTACCGGCGCTTCCATTACAGAGTAGATAATGGCATTAGAGGAAGTTTAAAAATTACACCAGCGATTGAAAACTTAAGCTTAATATACAATCAATAAAGTTTTAGCCGCGGTAGCCTAGAGGTATATGTAATGGACTGCTGAGACGAGGTCTCGGGTTCGATCCCAGGCTTACCATGGCACACACCAATGACTTTTCGATGTTTTTCGAAGTTATGTGTGTATTTATAAGTGCCCGGTTAATGACAATAGGCTCGCCACCTATTACATTGGGACCTAAACATAAATTGGCGAAATGTGGGTGCAAGCACCTTTGCCTACCCCTTCGGGGATACAGGCGTGAGTTTATGTTATGTTATATTAAAGTTTTAGAGCTTAGAGCGTGACTGAAGCCAACAACTAACTACAGCAGTCACGCATTTGATTCCCAGTTGAATCACTGTTAATCGGTATGGGCGGGCGTATTAATGGGTGTTTCACTGATTTTATTATAGGGACCGCGTCCACGGGTAGCCGTATAATTAAATGTATCGGCTTTTTGATAGAATGATCTGTTTTAAACAGAGGATAATTGATTTCGATTAAAGGCAGATTAATTTTCAGAAATGAGTCTGTATTGAATGATGCTGTCATCATCATTCTCTGAATCTTTTACCAACTCAACTGGATTCGGTTTTCCAGTCTAACTGTGATGCGGCTGAACTTCGATATTTTGCGTGGAGCGACTGCTATGTGACCTCCACAAACAATGATCCAATGACCAATAGCGATATCGAAGTTCCAAGTTAGACTGGGTGGACTTTTGAAGGCTCCAACTACCCGTAAAGAATGGCTGCTTATGTAGCAGTCGCGTGCTTTACCGCCACGCCGCGGAGGCTGTCTATTGAATGATGATGATGATGCCATCATCTAAATAAATATATTATATAAAATTGAAATGGGGCAATCCGATAGAACCATTCGTATGGTGATGTAGAAAGAATATCACCACCCCATCACATTCAAATGTTGTCGGTGTCACATTTGAATATGATTTTTATAGGTGAGCCCGATCTTGAGTTATAAAACTACAACGAAAAGTGGCATTGATTTTATATATTAGATTTCATTATACTATCAAAATGGTACCTGCAAAATGTCAAAAACATCAAAACTAGAATATTTGTAAACTGCGTTATTTTAGATGGCTAAATTGATTTTAACCTCGAAAATCTGGATATACAAGTTTATTCAAACTTGAGTTTGAAATTAGAAGATTTTCTTGAATCAAATACATCAAATTACGTTGTCACGTTCCTAAATGAAAGGTTTGTAAATATAAATGGCGTGATTAAATCCTCGAAATACCAAAATGGAACCATTAACTATGCAAAAGACGATTGAGTAAGAACAATATCGTCAATTTGTCAAACTTAGCAATTGTTTTACCACAAGGATTGGAATGCCTTGTATTTTAACTAAGAAGTACCTACTTCCCTGGATCCTTGGATCAGTATACCTATACTGATCCAACGATTACAGTTCTTGAAGTATTAGGTTTAGGTATATAACATCCATTTAGTACAATATTTTATTTTTTTAAGATAAAGACTACTCTTTGCATATAGGCCTCACCGAGATTTTCGAATCTGAAATCAATCTCTGCTCCCGTACTGGCTGTCTTGTTGAGGTTGGAGGACTATAAAGTAGTAGTAGTAGAGACACCTTTCAAATATGTATGTAAACGACGAGAAAAGAAGGTATATACGATCCTGGGACTAAAAGGTTAAAGTGTGGAATGTACCCGGAAACAACACTAAGATCACATAGAGAAGATTAGGACACTGTAATTCTACTTAAATCCATGTTAACCAAGAGGAGGTTGATTTACCATAGGAGGGGACGTAGTAAGCCTTCCCGTAGAGCGAAACCTATGCTCGGGCCCTCTCCGTGAGTAGCGGCGCTGCCGTGAAACAAATGACTACACCACGATGGCATCCTAAAAATGCCGTCGATTCGACAGTAGAAGAAGACCATTAGTTAGAGAGGGCTGGTGGTTGTCGCTGTTTTCTACTGACGCTGAAGAAAACTGATTGTCATTGCCCACAGACAGGTCTGGACACAAGCCGCTCAATAAGTTTTTATTTCTGATTCACCAAACTGTGAAGTTTGTGGTACTGTGGAAGATGTCCTTCACTTATTGGCAGAATGTGTTAGATATCAGGTTGCTAAAAAGGAGCTAAATTAAAATCGGTATACTGTAGGTCTAATCTTATGTCTAATCTTTTTAAATTCCCCAATAATCAATAAAGACGAAAAAAAGGATGAAATGAAAAACAGAACATAATCACGCATATCATTTTATTAAGAGTGTTGTAGCTAGGCTCTCTTCTATCATCTCAATTAATTACACATTAATTGACAATAATATAAATAATTCTTACAATTAAGGGTACAAAAATAAAATGTAAAAAATTACCAACTATCTACATACACAATTAATTATTATGTTAAGGGAGAATGTTCAATCACTAAGCAAACTATAGGAAAACTTTCAAAGCCAAATATCGTAAAGATTCATTAGAACATTTTTAAATACACTATCTTACTTAGAACATTATCAAATTATAATATTTTTTTGTATTGAAAAAACATTTAGTTATGGACAATTTATAACATTTATCATTTGGATACCATTATGTATATTTCGTTCTATCTACAACAAACCGTATCAGTAACTAATTCTATAGGATTACAAAGTCTTTCTGGTTTCTAAAACTTTTATATTAACAAAAGATAAAAATTAATTCTTATTGATATTCCTATGTGAAGCTCTGAATATTGTTGGTATTTTTCTTTGAGAATTATAATTCTGATGTTATTACAAAATTGTTGATAAGTTAAGTATTTGTTTGGTCTAATAAAGCAAAAGTTCTGGTGAAAGAATAAACCGTTACTTTTATTTCAACTTCTCCTGTGTTATTTTATATTTGATTCAATTATTTTAGTCTCAAATCAAATATTTTAGTCAAAATGAAAAAGTTGTTTCACTTCTTGCACCCATAGCTTAGCGGTTGAGGAGTTCGCCTTACGATCGAGACGACGTGAGCCCTGTTGTAACATCATCAATTTAGTTAAGTTTAATGGATTTGTGATAATATTAATAATTTAAGTTACTAGATAATATTATTTCAAAAATAATTTTCAAACATCTATCATCAATATTCACCCCTATTAGTGTGTAAAAAGATTTTGGAGTTACTAATAAACTTTTATTACTGTTTGAAAAAAGACGTCGACAAGATACGACCGTCAGGGTGGCGACTGCTGTTGAAGGGACAGCACCTGTAACGGCAGCCATCATGATTTCGACTGCGCCTCTGCTTACTATCAGGCGCAGTCAATTTGACGACCCAAGGATAAAAAAAAGAAAGGCCCCACAGTCAGATAGACTGACGACCTGAAAAAGGTGGCTGGGTTGAGTTGTATGCGAAAAAAGGAAGATCGGAAGCAATGGCGCATATTGGGAGAATTCTGTATCCAGCAGTACACTGCGATAGGCTGATTGATCTATTGTTTATAATGTAGAATACCTAACTGTGAAATATAATTTGATAGATAACTATCAAAATCGTTCAAAACTTTTTATCTGTCTATCTGTTCACTATGTTTATCTCCAAAAAATCATGCCAACAGTATTCATGCATTATATTTATGTATTACTTAGAGACGACACTAGAAACTCAGTTATTATTTATTTATTCTAAAATTTTATACATTCGCTAAATAACTATTTTAAGATTGCTATCAGTCTGAGTTCAACAACAGTAATGCTACACAGTTACTTCGTATTATTATTATTATATACACATTGAAAACTTTTACTATTTATACTATTTATGTTCATACAATTTGGTAATTAAACATAATTACTTTTTGTGGGTATTGGGTGTTCAAACTATTCGTGTTCTGACGGTCGGTTGTTTTGTGTTTGAAATTAATATTAATTGTATTAATAATATTAAATGTATCTACATTTTCTAAATAATATATAACAATGTACAAAGCTCACATTTTAAAATATTCTAATAGATGTTATCATCGGGATTATTATATTTGGCAAGATGTGGCGTTGCTTTGAAATTTATCTTTGGTAGTAAATATTTTTAATGCCTGAATATTTAATTTAATTCGTTTGTTACTTAGTATTACAGTATATTCTTATGTCTGGTTTAGCTATACTAAAAGGATCTACTTTGGGTTACTGATAAAACTACCTTAAAATTAATATACATCACGAATTCCTTCCACACAATTCAGGCATTATTTGAACACTTAGGCACATTATGGGATTATAAAACAACATTTAAACTTATTATTATTAGATTAACAATTATTATTTTATTATTAATTCTATTTACTAAAACTATTTACTCTCTAAAAATCGTCTTTGGCGATTGTATTATTTTTAAGTACCTACTTAAAATATGGGTGCACCAAGCGTGGGGTTTAAAATTGTATTACTATAACAATAATAATTATTACAAATTGGAAAGGTTCGACACAAATACATGTATTAAGATAAATATTTTTGCTGTCATATTTCCAACGCAACAAACTAATCGTTAATTGCTTCAATATTTTAAGCTCCTTACAGCCGTGAAAATTACATTAAAACGTAGAGAAACAAAAGTTTACACCATAAGTTTTTTCCGACGATAAAGACCTATAACTACCTCTTAAAAATTACACTATTCCACACATTTTAATTTTTCGCACCATTGTTCAGAATAATATCAATACTTTTATTACGGTTTATAATCATTCATCGCGTAAAATGTCCAAAATGAAAACAATAACAAAAGTACAGTTTATTCTGTAATCAGTTTTCAACTTTAATGTTAAGGTCGCAAAGTTTACATTCGCCATATTTACAACGCTATTCCTTTATTAAGTACTAATTATAACACGGTCATTCTAAATATTCACATTAAGCTAACACTTTCGAAGTCTGTTGTGTAATTACACTAAAGTCGGGTTGTGCACTAAATTGTCTTTGTCACTATACTACTGTCACTCGGGCTTGAGCTGTCATCGAATCTTTGGTTTTTTAACTCCTGAAACAAAGTTGAGATAAGATTTATAAATAATTGATAAATAGTAAAGGAAACGTTTAATGTCTCATAAAATGAGCTACTGTAGAGCCAGTTTATCATATTCTACCATTATTAAATATTTATCTTATACATAAAAATAGTACGAAATTGACAAAAAACGCCGATATTAATATTTCATAGAATTATTGTAATTATTGGAATACTAAAGGATCTCTTTAAAACAGTAAAAGCAATAGGGCCTTGAATATTAAAATTAATATTTTTCCACATTTTCTCACAAGTCACCAGTCAAAGAAGCGGCTCACTTAACATAATTCTCTTTGTCAAAAGGATAAATTTTTGCTCGAATGAGAAAGTGAAATGCCTTGAAATCATAGAATAAACATCTTTTAGTCAGTCGTGCATGAAAACGGCACATTATTGGGTTCATACATAATATTACATTCAATGTATGCCTTTTTTCTCTGTAAAATATACAGTTCCTGAATTCCTTTGTACTTTCGGTATCGCGTGAAATATTACGCGACGAGAGTCTTAAGGAATTGGACATTTTTCTTGTTATAAATGAAGTTGAAAAATGTAGTTTAGTTCTGTCTTAACAGGTTCGTTGCAGCGAGACATAGAAATTATAACTTCAAGCAAAAATGATATTCTTTAAATTATTATGGTAGGTGTTTATGATTCTACTGTAAATAGTTTTAGTTTTTTTTGTATGAACGTTTCCTTCAGCTAGTTAGCTAGAATACTTACTGTGATTGATATGAAAAACTGACTTCACATAAGCGTCCTTAGGTATAACAATACATGGGAATAATTACTATTAACGAAAATGGACATAATGGAAACTGGACATAATTAAAAATGTGTTTAAACAAACTAAAATTTACTAAAAATTCAATGTTTAATTATTTAACTCGCACCACTTGTAGCAACAGATCTAAAGTTAAATTTAATATGATGATGTTACCAATTAGGGTGAAAACAGAAAAATAAATTTATCCATAAATAAATCTCAATAGAATTTTAATAATTTTAACTTAAGCCTGGTTACACAAGACACCCATAATTCCCAATAGCTTGTAGCAAATAAAAAGTGCATACTGCATAGTGGAATATTAATTATGTAAGTAAGCGCAGTTATTAGCATTCTCCACAAGGTACAATAAAAATGTCTATTTTTCTCCTTCTGCAACTGCGTTTTTTTCAGGTAGCTAGACACTAGCAAACCATCGCTTTACAGTGTACTACAAGCCTTAAAGCTTAAGCCAGATACTTGTGCTGATGATAAATTGTCAAAAGGATGAAAGTTTTTTTTTCTGAAAATAATTGCCGAGTCACTCTAATTTGCGCCGCCTGACACGAAAATTCTCTTTGATTCTTTGAATATAATTATAATAGTCTCACCCTTGACGTGACGAGCCTCTGTACGATAATTTCAAGTCTGTCTCCAGCAGATGCAATCAGTGGAACTGTTAGACAGCAGTCGTATTCCACAGTCCTTGTCCCGTTTACCTATTAAAAAAACAATTGTTTGTTATGTGTTGATCATTGTTATTATTCAGTAAATTGGTTTTAGTTTAAGTTTTATAATCGTTAGAATAACAAATAACAAAATCAGTTAGCATTAGAATGCTTCGATTTTTTTTTAATTATTAAATTAAGATACATGTAAATGTATGATTTGATGAAATACGTAAGAATCATTTGTTCTGATTTTCGAGTGCAATGGCAGCAAAATCTTCGAACATCTAGAACGAAATTTCTATGTATGACTTTCCTTTATTTGTGAAACAAATGGAAAACATAAATAAGATAGGTTAATTTTTAAACTGTCTAATTAACTAAGCAATATTTAATTACAATTTTGACCAAAAACATTAAAAAAAGAACCTGAAACAAGCTGTGTCTAAAACACTGAAAGGTTCGTACATTAAACACACCTGTCTGTATGTCCTTATTGCCTAACATAGCTGTATTTTACAAAGCAAAGATTTTATAATTAAAATAATTGGATGAAGTACAACATTGTCCTAATTATTAATTATAATGTTCAAAGCTCCAGTAAATTGGATTAGATTATCAAGTCTCGATTTAAGTTTTTGTAATCATCTATATTATAAAAGATGATAGTTAGGTACAGCTTATTTAGACTAGGTTATCAAAAGGTTACTCAAATCCGATATATATTTTAGAATAGGAGTATATCAATAAAGAAATTGAGTTTACACTTTTCTGAAATTAAATAAAAATAACATTTAAATTTTGACATATTATGCGAACCTGTAAAATCCTGTCATACGGTCTCAGTAGTCCCACAATATCGGCGGGACCCCCTTTCCGAATTCGATTAATGTATACTCCTCTTTCATATAACCCGTCAGATACTGAAAATCCATAGTCATCGTAGATTGCGTCCTTGTAGAGTATCACGTGGTGGATTGAACCTCTAGCTGGAGATACCGATTCTGAGCTATAGAGACCTAAAATAATAAAAAAATGAACTACTATATTAAGTATAATTGAAAATATATAACCAAAATATTAATTTTGTACAAGAATTTTAAGCTGCGGTTTAAAAAAAACTATATTCATAGTCAAAAAAAGGATTTTAAATGTAAATATATATAGAAATATTGGATGTGGTCAAAACGAACCACAAAAGCTAATGGACGATAATTAATCAAAACAATAATTCAAGTACTTTTCTGTATCTGTATAAGGATTTGATCATATAGTTAAGACAAAGCTATGACCTTCAAATTTACCTGGCACATCATTCTCGTAAATAGGACTCGCTGAAAATTGAAAACTAGTTCCTGGAACACCGGGTTTCAACGGTGATTTCTGTGGGGTAGTTACTGTATAAATGCCATTATTTAGATAATCGCTATCCCAGTTTGGCCTTCTAGTTTTCGGTGATACAATTCCATAAGGACCCATTTGAACATAGTCACATTTGCATGACGATTTCTCCATATTGTGAAGCTGACAATCCTTCATATTTGTAGTCAATATTTCAATTTGTTGCACGTCATCTTCTCTTGAAATATTTTGCTTATTCTTTAGAGTACTATCAGGAATGATACATGTATTTTCATAGTGGAAAGTCTTCAAAGAATTGTTCAATGAGTAATTTGGTAGTGGTAGGTCATTAATACTGTATGGTGCTGCAGTATTGAAACTGGATGCCAACAATTTGTCTTCATCAGTTGGAGAGTACGGTTGCTTGTCCATCATTCTGGTTTTATCAGGTACTGCGTATTCTATCACTTCAGAGTTACCTATAACATAAACTTAATATATTATGTTATGTGATACTGTTTAAGACTTACACAGACATTTAAATAAAATATTTTGAAAAAATAAAATGAATAATATTTTATGCTCATAGTAGTATCTAATAAAAAATCCATCTTATAAATCATGGACTCTAAACTATCGAACTAACAATTTTTACATCACAAATAAATGTGTCTTACCACAGTTAGCACTAGTTCTGACCGGTGTGTTTTGATCCCATGACTCCACTGCACTGTCATTTGACAATCCGGGGCTTGACGTAGAATGACTCGAGTCTCTGGCACTAGATTCTGCACTTTCCAGGGAACCTAATATTAAAAAAAAAACAATTTAAATTGGAAAAAGTGCAAAACAACGGACTTGAACGCGTGATCAGTTCCTAACAAGGGGAATTCTCTGAGCAACTAAGCTAAATGAACACATCTTAAGCTTTTGAAATTATCCTATAGATCAGTGGGCAAAAATTATGATTTATTCTAACTCACAGATACAACACAATAGAAATGTAAGTCGAAATCAATTCTTACCAGTCATTTTTCTACAGAGTTGTAATTGTACTCGCTGTCCACTCTGTTGCAGTAGTTTTATTGCTTCTGAAAGAGGCTTATTCAGAACACTTTCACCGTTTATTGTTAGTAGTTCATCACCTATAGCTAGTTTACCACATTTTTCTGCAACACCACCTGTGAACACCAAAAAATATTAATGTACTCACTAGTAAAAATGCATAATGCCAGTATAATTTGTTCATTTTTTAATATATTATTATTTAAATGTCCAACCAAATATTTTGAACGAAAATTACTGAAGCAAATATTTAGTTAAGAAAATTGCAATTAAAACTAATTTACCTTCTACAAGTCCACTCAGTAAAATTGGCTGTGTAACATCTTCACTACCCGCAATTGTCAATCCTAAAGGTCCACTCTCTTGTTTAATCAGTTCCACTGTGAATACGGCCGTATTAGCGTTCTCACTACTACTAGCATGACTTCTTTCACTTTCTTTTGCACTATTATTAGGACTATCAGTATGATGGCCTGAGTCTTCTCCGCTGTGAACTACGGCTTTAATTTCAATGTTGCTAAAGCTTTGAAGAGTTAACTTCGCATTGTGTTTATGAATGTTAGACCAATCTTCAGTTAAGTCTCGTTTACGAATTTTCAAGGTAATGATGTCTTCAGGTGAGTTTTGGAGAATGTTAAATGCTGTGTCCTAAAAATATGAATAAGTGAAATTTAGTATCAGTCAGTTAAATTTAGCATACTTTATAGAGCATAATGTTACAGCGATGCTGCAATTAATTTGTCATCAATTTGTTCCATACTTTCATTTATGTAATCGATATGCCTACTATATTTGTAACGTTCTAATTAACCTCATCAACTAAGCTTAATAGAGAAGCGAGTTGACTACAATAGTTTAATAGGGCGGTCAACTCAATCACAGTTTGTTAGTTGGGACAATAACGTTTATACTTTAGAAGATGACCTCTGATAAAATGTGCATTTGTAATTTATATTGAGAGATTTGTAGACAATTGAATAACAATTAATTATAAAATGATTTATGGTTACGCACGAGTAAAGTAGCTACTACTTTATAATCGTATATTTTACTTACTAATGATAAATTATGTAGTGGTTGTCCGTTAATAGCCAGAAGTTGATCACCAGGAGCTAGAGCTCCACTTCGATGGGCTACAGAACCCGGTTTGATATCTGATATTACCATCGGCTCTTCGTTACTTAGTAGTTTTTGTTTGCAACCTGAAAATTCAAGACTAAATTTTAATACCAAATAAAAGTGCATAAATCTATTTCAAATTATATATAAGGACATTAGAATATTTAGCATATTATAATGAAAATATCAACGTATAAATTACTTGAAAATTTTGTTACGTTTTGTCAGTTTTCAAAATAGCAATTTTAACCTCACCTGTAATAGTAACACCTAATCCAGCGGTAGTCTTAGCTAGTTTTACATTGAACACACCACTAGAAGCCTCAATAGTATTTGGCATACTAAATTCCACATTCAAAGTTAAGTACTTAGGATTGTGAGAGTCATTTCTTCGCTGTAGGATCTCATTAGCAACGTCTACAGTCAAATTTTCGTGCCCATTGATAGACATTACTCTGTCCCTTATTTGAAGACATCCAGATCTATAAATAGATATAACAATAGTATACGTTTCAACAATTGTATAGATTAACAGTTTTATATTTCTTGAACTCTCTTTAGTATTATTAGATTAAGTTCTTATCTAATAATATTAAATATTAATCTAGCAAGAGCATTTATCCTATGAAAAGAAATTACCTAAATATAATAGTAAGACAGTCAGTCAGTGTAAGCAAACTTGAGATTTATTAAATTCGACATCACGAAAGTAACGCCGCTGGTGTTGTACACGTCTATAGGCTACGGTAAACACTTTCCATCAGGTAGGCCGCATTATAAAAAGTATAAACGCAATACATACCACGGTATCCATTTGGTTCAGTAATGAATATTTATGAAAAGTAGAGGTAGTTAAAGTCACATTAGTGATTAATTTGTGATTAACTCATCATCAAATTTCAACTCAGTACCATAGAACCAAATTATTTTATCACATTATAAAAACACCGATGGTTAAATAACTTGTTTATGTAAAAACACGAATTATATTTTAAAGTTTGAAACATAAACTGCATTGAACACTAACTTACATAAAGAACATAAGTATCTAGCATGTGTGAGTAAATTTCTCGCTGGTGCAGTAATTATTCAGTAAGGTGATACAGTGTGAGAGGCCTCCGAAATTTAATGGGTTTTCTGAATTGCAACCTGACGTAATGGAGTTACGTCAAACGATCGAGCAAAATATTATTTACCTGATCCTGAGAGTCATATTACTATCATATACTGAGGCAGATAAGCTTCACTGTTAAAAATAGACCAGAAATCCATTATGTTTACCTGTATGCTGGTGACTGAGCAGCTACGTGTGATATCACTAACATAGCATTATCTTCATGCACAGCTAATCCACAGCTCTGGCCTGGAGGTACTTCTAATTGTATGTTCAAGGATTCTGTTCTACATACGCCCATGCTCATGTAGTTTTGTTGACTATCTGTTGAAGGAAGAAGACGTTCCACATTGTTAATATAAAATAGAAAGGAGTTTTATTATCTAAAAGGGAAAATCTTCCACTGACCTAGATACCCATATAACTTATTACACAAACCATTTACAGTTTCTAGTATTACACTAGTCACTGAATTATTTGAAATTACTGCACTGTAACAAAATTTCGATATGGCTGTAAATAGTCCTACTGCAGTTTCCGTAATGCCTTTAAAATTTGTTAATGTTTTGTTCACTACCAGCAGACCGAATATGTTCTATATTATGTGCCCAACTTAGTGTAACAACAAATATCAATCAATCAATTTAGCCTATCGCTCTGCAGGACTCAATAAATCTTAAAAAAATGACATTGTAAGTTAAAAGTAATTATAATTTGACATAATGTAAACAAAAATTCCATCAGATATACACATACAGATATGTATGAATACAAATTAATACATACGGCCATAATACATTTTCTAGGCACGAATCCTTTTGAATGTTGAACTTAAAATTCTTCTTACGTAATGTTTTTATTTCTCTTTTCTTATTATGATACCAGTAAACCGCTTCAATTAAAAAAGAAAGTAAACGACCTATATTTTTAAATACGGGCAAACCCTATCAAGTTTCGTAGTCAGGGCTCCACATTTTAACGTGATAACGAATAAAAGGACTCTCAACTAATTAGTAATTCGAAAATAATTAACATAAGTCGTTTTCATACTCAGTGACTTCAAGCTCGCTCGCCATATAATACTATCAACGCTTTGTCGAATTAATTAACATAATGTTTTACACCAACATCCCTCGCATGTTTGGACCAAACTAGGAAGTTAGGAGGTCCTAAACAAATAAGCTATGCCATTACTTCTCAACCTTTTCAGTTTCACAACCCCTACGCTAAAATTTCTCGTTAATAAACCAACCGACCCGTATTTGAACAAAGTGGTTAGTCAAATGATTGGCCAGTGCGTCACCATTTCGTCTTAGCGTCCACTTCATTTGCATAGGATCTCAGAGGGTAACTTAAATCTACATTCGGTTACAGTAATGAGATCGTTATGTTAAACACACCTCCTCAGATTTGTGACGTTTACGAATTTGTTACCACAATTTGAGAAACGATGGAACAAGATTTATCCAATTTTGGTTTTGCGGTGCGAATTAATTACTACGCATATCCTTTTTTGTTTGATTAAGCTTGTTTGGTTATGTTTACGATAATGTTGTTCGATCTAATAAGCGTGGTATTAATAATATGTTGATTTTGAGATATTATATTTTGGAGATTATCTATTACTCCTGATTAAAACTACAGTTCCACTATTAGAGGTCCAAAACAACAAAATGATATTCAAATTGTTAACCGTTTAGTGAAGTATGTAAGACAGTTAAGCTTCGAAATGATCTTCCTACTGTGGTTTTTGTAAGCAAATACAATTTCGTACTTTTAAGAAGGGCGGTAGAAGGTTCCTACAGGGTAAACAGTATGACACCTCTTTCAATATGTTCACATGCCACGGTAACCACTTCCCACAAGGTGGGTGTGTGCTTATCTGACTCCCAATGCCACCTTAGAGGTTTAAAAATAGGTAATTCTTTCAAAGTAATTAATAGCGGTACATACTTAAATGAATTCTGATACATATCACTTAACATGAAGTATTTTCGACCTTTAATTTAGCCAGTGGCCCTAAATAAAAGCTCTTGTTTGAGAATTTGAGTATCTCTCGTATCAAAAATATAGTAGCCGAGAGGAGGAGTGGGTCGGCCCAGTTCCGTTACACTTGAGGTGAAGTGTGGACGGTTGATTCAATTTAATTTATTAAGGTCCATCTGTTTGTAATCAAATCATGATTTGTTCGCTTAGTAAAACATTTAGATTCGTATGGATAGACATGGTTTATATTAAGTGCTTATGTTTTGATTAACTTTGTTTCGCCGTTTGAATATATAAATTTGTATACAATTTTCACTGTGGGGGGACATAAATACCTATTGACATGAATATCGCGGCTAATAATAACTTTGTGTTGTGTTTCCGGCGGTGAGTAGGATAGCCAAAGTTCACTGGAGAGGTTTTGTGTTGTCAGTAGGAATACCGAGAATCATTTTAGTCCATTTCCGTGTTCGTGTTCGTTAATTATTTAAACATTAATGTGTAGAAAATTTGTATGACAATTATTTACTCGTACTTATTCCAAGTTATCTTATTTACTTATTTGTAAAGTTCCTCATTTATTCGTACTTAATAAATATTAAAACGATAGACATAATCGATTAAGTATCCAATATCTTACCGTAATCATCTTGTAAACCTAATTTGGGCATCGAACTCTGCCTGTAATTCCTCTGCCTATGTTTCTTCGCGTTCAGCGTCGAAGTTCCCGATATTGAATTTTCTGCAACAAAGATGTCATAAAATAGTAATATTACTTTTAATTACTTTTAGGTATTATCCATAACATTATAATGTACGTTTTTTCCAAGTTCAATTTACTCTGTAGTAAATTTGATAGTGCCAATATTGTCTCGCTAGTAGTGATTGTGTGTATATACCTCGAAGTCATTGAATAGACTTTGGACATGGAGCGACCGTATCAGGTATAGATGCATAGACTACACTAACTAATATTGTCGATGAAGTGCTACCCCACAAACAATAGAACACCTATATTCGTGCACAGGGTGTCCTGATAGGAATCATATGAAATTCTGAAGCGTGTAGGTGGACGCTCCAGGAATAATTCGAAACAATGAAGGACATACTACAACGTCATTGGATAAGTTCCATGTGCGTATTACAACCGATACTTGTAAAGTTGAATATTATAATTTATATAAGTGACATCATCTAGAGCCCCGCCCATTTATAGTAGTGAAAGTGAAAATTATACTTGCACTGGTTTTCACGTTTTATTCCAAGAAATTTGGTAGTAGTGAATATTGTTATGCGAGAGCAAAGTTTTGATAACACATTGATGACTAAATTTACTTTGATTTGATCATTATCATTGAAAAATCTTTCTCTAAGATAAGTGATATAATTTAGTTGAATATTATCAGTACGTAGAACTCTCCAAGCAGAATTTTATTGAAGAAAATATTAAATTTTCTGCTTTAAAGCAACGACAAGCTGTAAATACTAAACAGATTTTCTCTAGTGGCAGCAGTAAAAATGACAACTGAAAATATATCTAGTAGAATAATGTTAAAATTCTACCAAAATTGGAACCGTGCCTAGTAGTCGATGTCATTTTTACGATCTTTATTTCACGGAGAATGTACTACCATGCTTCTAAAACATTAAAACTTTTATGGGCAGGTGGGTAATAGCTTGTTTTGTTTTTTATCAACATGGCCATAATATTCATGGAGCTTATCTTTCAGCCTTACATATATGTGACGAATCTATGTTTGTCAACTGCACATTTTTGAGTCCGTGCAGTCATTGATAATCTTATAGCCAATTACTGTAATAGAGCTTCTGTGGCACGGCGGTAGTAAAAGCGACCGCTACGAAGGCGGCGCAGGTTTGTATGCATTAATATGGCTATTTGCATTAGTCTGGACGTGCCTCAGAGAGCACGCTAAACTTTCAGTACTGGCTGTCATACGAACGATGACAGTCGTTACAGATAATTGTAGCCCAAAAAAATTCTGCAATGTTTCGATATCATATTATTAATGGATTGTAGACGTCAGATGGCAGACGCTTCATGGAAAAGATCTAAGTTCAGACAAATTAGTAGTTAGGCTGGAAAAAGTGGACTCCACACTCTGAGGTGTAAGCAAATAGAGTGGAGAATGGACTAACCTTACCACCTACAGAATTACAATCCAACTTCTGATTTCCTTTGACCAAAACCTATAATAGTAGTATTATGAGGAAGTTGGAAGGATATTTCAGATTTGTATCGGAAAACCCCATGAGAAAACTCAGTTATCTCTTTATTTCGTTACTTTGTTAATGTACCAAACTGATTGTGGTCTAACTTCGTCTTTCTGAGGAAGGATAATCTCATTGATTCCATGGCTTAAGTTTGTGTTTGTGTGTTGCCCGGTTCCATTTCTGATGAAGGATTATTATTGAAAACTTCTGTAGAAATATGGAGTCTAGATAAGTAGCCTGGTAGTTCGCCTTAAAGTGGAAATACTTTTGACAAATGTGTACCTTACACACCTTTAAAGCATATAGAGATATAAGTAAAATTACGCAATCTGTATTAGCACACAGGAAAAGCAGAATTTATGAATAGGTGTGTCATCAACAAAAGAAAGAAAACGTAATATTGACATTTTATTTCTGGAAATAACTAGCCAATGGTTAGAGTATGATTATTACGAGTCAAACGTCATTACCCGTCTTTTTAGTTCACCGTAGTCGGGTAAGAATAAGTCATCATTCAAGCGCTTTTGGGAGCCAAACTCCTAACTGGAGTTTAAAGTTGGATTAATGTACCTGCTCTGTACATTAGTGGCGTATTACAGACATCAGAACTTAAGCCTTTTGAGTTATACGAGCCAAGTTTGATGTTCATACATTCGTTCTTGTTAGAAACGGTTCAAGTGATAAGAGGGATATGACTATATACAGCATGATGTAAAATTTCAAAGCCGAACATTTAAAATCGAATTTTTATCGAAGTAACAAAATTGTTGGTTATTATTTTTACTCTATGCGACGAATAGTTCTCCTAATATAGTGAAAAAGCTCTACGGGTGTGCGTAGGGTATTTCCACTATGGTTCAACCGTGGTTATTTTAACTTTAAACTTGACCAACAACTCGCATAATTTATTTTCTTCGACCTTGAATCTGTCTTTTCCCTAACTTGAGGTAGGTACACTATTTCCCTCAAGTTTCACCATTCAAAATAAATTCGCTCCGGGTTTGCGAAGAATTAACTCAGTAATTGTTATACCTTCAAAATTAGTAATATAAGGTGATCCGCAGTATTCTAGTTACCAGGACCTTTAGTCTAGTATTAGAAGGTCTTATCCGTTCCTTTATTGGTTTAGGTTTTATTCCTTCTTATAAAAGTGTTACAATTTATGCCCAATCTAGACTGAAAGAATCTATACAAACTTACAAGATGTTATTAAAAGTACAGAGATCTAACATAAAAAATTGCTAGAATCATATACTGAGCTTATCTTACTTAAGAGTTCTCTCCCAACAAACCTTTGAATATCTGGTAATGAAGTATGAAAGAAAGAAAAAGAAAAAGAAAAAGAAAGAAAGAAAACACATCTCTTTTTTTTCTACAGCACACACATGCATCAAATATATAACTAGCATAAATAATAATAAGGTATGCAAGGTACGTGCACATTTATGCTGCACAAAGAAAAAAGGAGCCAGTTCAGCATGATGCCGGGTACGAGTACATAAATAAAAGATCATAACAAAGTACCTAGACACATAATAACTCTCTTGTAAACCTAAACAGTACGTATATGATCAGCAGTCGATGTCCTATGACTGTAATGATGATGATGATGATGATGACTGACAATCTAAGCAGAAAAGAAGAATGATAAGAGCTCTTACCTCTAGTATACCTTCCACAGTGCCCGACCACATGTCTCGGTGCCACATGCAGTCTAGTGAAGCCACCCTCACAGTTCTCAAGATAGCACATCACTTCTTCAGCTGTGTAGTTATTCCCATCTATCACGTGGTCATCGAAGGCTAAAATCTGATCCCCTGGGTGGAGAGCTCCACACCTGGAAGCAATAACATCTTTTGAATACAATAGTATGCCTATGTTTTCGTACGTCCCAAAAATTTTAACCCTCGGACTGAAATCTTCGTACGGCCTCATTTTATTTACGTCTTCCACCCCAAAAAATTATTCACTTAAAAGTCCTTGTTCGATCTTATTTTATGTACGTGTTGAACCTACGAAAATAAATGTTCGATCAATGTTCTAAATAAAAATTAAATATTTATTGTGTTTTTTTTAATAACCGAATTTATTAATATCTTAGGAAAATTCTTCCTGTTAAGGTATGCCTTACACAGTGCGATCAATAAAATGATAAGCTATTTTGATCATTTGGAGACGGTGTTGAAGATAAGGTTATAGCTTAATTATTTATTCCATAACTCCGAGTACCTAATGTCTACATTAATAAAAGCGTTAATACGCCTTGGATACATTTTACTGTCAGCTAAACCAGATACGGTTTTGTAGAACTAGGAACTAATATTTTCAGTGATGGTTTAGCTTTTACGAGAGGATTAGTTTTATCAAGTTACGTTTAGTTCAGCAATTTAACTAATTTGTATAATACACTGATGGTCACTAGATTTTGTTTCACGTTTCAAATACACATCAATAATTGTAATATTAATCCCATTTCTCACAAGGACCACCTTCCAAAGCTAATTCGAATGGAATATATTTAAGTTTAGAGACTTCAGCAGTCAACACACAAACATTAACACATTTAATCACTCAATTAACCGCCCACTTGCCACAAGAGAAACAGTGCTTTAAAGTTCCCAATGCGCCTGCACCACGTCGATCTCGGTTTACTGCTAAGCCGAGTTGCCGATCTCCTGGCTTACTTCAAGCCTAGCCTTGCAATCAACGGCATTAACTGTATCTTTATTTGTTTGGAGATTTGGTCGCCGAAGTTAAACTTAAGTTAAATCTTGTTTATTTACGTAAAAGGAATAAAAAGGGGAACACTCGAGTAGTTTATATGGTATGTAGGAAACACAGCTATTTGAAGTACCCAACCGTCTAACCCGTACACAAGTTTCTAATTCTGATTAAAATAATTGTCCTATGTACGATTCTTCTAGTTAAATGAAGTGTTATTGGGTTTTCTGTTCGAAAATTTTCGACAAATCTCTGTGAATTGTGAGGATAAAATCCACTTCTATTTAACGTTTTGGATAAATTTTGTCAAGGACGTCAACGACACTGTACATAATTTACTGTGAAAGTATTTTAACCTCAACAGAATTCACTTGTCGAGGTCACAAACTGACATTCTTAAAGTCAAAAGCTACATTTCTGGGTATGCGATTGACATTATTGTGTTTACGATTGTCTTAAACGTAATTGACCGAGCGAGTCAAGTGAGTTTATCAAAATCCGTTGCGTAGTTCTAAAGATTTAAGCATACAAAGGGACAAGAAAAATAGGGACAAAGAACGCGACTTTATTTTATACTATGTAGTGACTAGCTGACCCGCGCAACTTCGTCTGCGTCACCCCGTTTTTGCAACATTTTTCATTCCTGCTCCGCACCTATTTGTTGTAGCATGATGTTATATACATATAAACCTTCCTCTTTAACCATTCTACTTATTAAAGCAAACCGCATCAAAATCCGTTGCATAGTTTTGAAGATTTAAGCATACAAAGGGATAAGAAAAATAGGGACAGAGAACGCGACTTCATTTTATACTATGTAGTGATAATATTGTGTATTACCTGTATCAGGTGCATTCACGTTAATCACATCTTGAACAAAGTATTTTTATGAGAATACTTCTAATAACACGACTTTGTATTTTATCTGAAATGCTTAGGTAGAATCCAATTTGTGCTAGTAATTTTATGAAGGAAAGTAAGTCTAACAAGAAATAGAAATGTAGATCGAAAGAAATCGCGTTCAAATTAGAATCACGTTTCAAATAATACAATAATATATTTTCCTGATACTTGATTTCAATCTTGTTGATATTGTTTATTTTATAATTTGTACTGCGATATCTTTACGATTGATATTTCTTCTTTATTTATTGAGTAGGTAGGTAAGTTATTATTCGAATTGAAGGATATATCGCATTTCAATCAAAATTAACCCTAAGGGTGCAAACTCAAATATTGTATTTTGAAATTTTGTTTGTTTTGATTTTCTTCATCATAATGTGATGAAAAAAAATAACATCAACTGCATCAGATTTTAAAGTTCACATAAAATTAAAAACCTGTTATTTAGTGTAAAACACAGAATTAGCCCCAAAATGTATTTATCAATTCAAGTTCACACTAAAGATTGTGACGGTACGTTTTATTTTTAATTAAAACATTGTTTCCATATCGAAGCAACGTTTAAAACCTACCTATCTAAATACTCGGGGTATTTACATCAATGAACCGTATCATCTATCTTCAATCATTTTAATTACTATAGTCTCGAGGCCTTTGCTGGCCAGCGGACCTTCAATCAGGTCTTGATTAGATTGAATAAGGAGCTGTCAATAGGATTGCCGTACAAGCAATCATGAACAGCTGCTCCGTACATTTCATTAGCAATAACAGATCAAACTCAGAGCTAGCGAATTATTTACATACTCGATCTGTTATAGTTAAAAATGTAGTACATAATTTCTAAACTATGCTAACGTTGGTCTCTGTAAAAAAGCATTCTTGTGGTAAAGTATTCGACAGTTAATTCAGAGGAAATGGCTTCATTCCGGCTGTATTTTATAGTATTGTAGATTTGATATTCCTATTCTTTAGTTGCTTTGCACGATAGTCACGAGAAAAGCAAATGCAAATGTAAATAATTGTATAGCTTCATCATGGGTTGTGCCTGCATTTTTGAAGATACATTTCCGCGTGTTCAATCATGGTAAGAAAAGTAACAATAAAACAATTCATTTGTAATTTTTTTCATGTCACCACTAAAAATTAATTAACGAAATTGCATTCAACTTTGCAACTGTGTTATTTGGAGTAAACAAGTCAAGATAATTATAAATGTTTCGCTGTATTAGTTAAGTGGGGAAGGGGAATGGGGGGAGGGCGAACAGAGCGACATTAAGTGTAGAAAGTTTCTAATTAATACCAATTTCTTGGAGAAACCAAGAGCACAGATTGGAGACTGGAATATTTAAATGATATTTAGCATTGCAGAAGCCAAATGCTCGAAAATGTGTAGCCAACTGTGCCGAGAATATTTGAAGTTAAACAAACATTCAAAAATCTTTACAAACTTTCACATTTGGTATCACGTTTAAATAGGTACCTATTTGTTATATGGTTGGCGAAACCCGGGTATTACACGATCATATGGTAATGGTTTTATCTCTCACGTTTTCAAGCACAACCAAACCTTTACCGACTCCTTTTTAAGACAAACTGAAATGGAGGTCTTTGTAAAAAAAGTAATCACTAATCACCATAATTTATGATCGCGCTAATACCCGGGTTTGCACTAACCATATATCATGCAACGCGAAAGTTTAAATATGAGGTCAATTTCAATTCACCTCGCCTGATTGTAAGCTGGAGATAAAATCTCAGGAAAGAGGGTCACCATTACAAGTACAGTGTTACAATGGTGGCGCTCAGCTTGACGGCCTCATCAGATTATTTAGGACCCGGGACTGGAAAGGAGAACTGGTGTAGCAGAAGTAAGACTCACTAAACCACTTGATTCTTGATAGAATATTTTGTACCATATGCAGACATATAAGCCCTGTACGTGTTGTACTGTGTACGAAAGGATAGGGTGGGACTAATTGAAATAGCTCATCAGAACATCCTCCATGGTCAGTGTTCTGATGAGCTCTTCCAACAGATTGCATTGATGAACAGATCTGGCTGAAAATTGGTACAGTGAGAGATTTATAGTCTAGATTAATACAAATGCTACTATTAACAGTTTGGCATGGGTAAAGGCATAAACATTTTACACAGCTCGAACAGCAGGCATCAGTTTATTTTTTTTATATATTCACTTCTCGGTAAGGATATGGATGGCTGTAGTCATTTCTCGCCGAGGATATGAATGACTATATAGCAGTGCATTTAATCAACATTTTGGAACTGAGATTTAAGCGGTACATAGCGAGGGTGAGCCCATTCGCCCGCTATGGGGTCTATAACCTTAAATATAAAGCTCCAAATTTTTGCAGTCATTTGATTAAATTTGTCTCCTAATTGGACCCCTAAGGCGTTTAATAAACGCTGTGTGTACACTAAATTTGGAAGCAATGGTGAACTTTTTTTTATTATTTTGTCAGTTAATTGACTGCACCCCGCTGAATTGATTTAATTTATGATTGTAGTATTGGATAAGGGGCATGGTTGTTCCTTAGATTATACTAATCCAATCAAATTTATTTATTGTTTAACACTGGCTATAAACAGTAGAGGTTGTCATTCATTTACATAGTTTAAGTAGGTACCTATGTAGCATGCCAGGTAAGATGTATAATAAAATTATACATGTATAATAAACTAGCTGTTGCCTGCGGCTTCGCCCGCATGGATGTCGATTATCGCGTTGTACGACTCTACTCGATTCACTACTTGCCTCTCTATACTACTTTTCCTTGCTGTCATGACAACGGAAATTGTTAGCGATATTAGCGCCAATGTATAGAAATTTACCGGATCAATTGAGATTTATGATTATTACTCCGCTCCCTTGTATGGTAGCGTGATGATATATAGCCTATGTTACTCCTAGATATTGTAGCCTTTTAGAGGTGAAAGAATTGTTTAAATCGACCCAGTACTTTTTGAGCCTATTCATTACAAACATACAAACATACAAAAATAGGTACAAATCTTTCCTCTTTATAATAGTAGTATAGATATAGATTATTTGGATATATTACTGCTGCACGAAAAAATGTTCTGCAGCAATTTTATTGGAAACCATACATACATTCACGCTTGTAAGTCCTCAAACTTGTATTAATATCAACATTTCACCAAATTTGATTTTTGGTTCCAGGTGAAAGAAACTAATAGAAGACAAGCCTATTCTTGTCAATCGCACACTTAATCATAGACTGTATGCTTACAGTTGAATGAAGAAAAGCAATAGCCAATGGATAACCTTAGTCGCCTTTTACAACATTCTAGGGAAGGGATATGATAGCCCTGATGTACTCCACTGGAAACCAACATGAAACCAGCGTTTCATAAACGATTTAGGAGTTCAAATTTGACTAGTTTAACCAGATTTCTTAACCGTATATTATCTCCTCAGGCAATAGAGCTAGCGTTCGACGCGATACGGGGCCAGAGATCCGCACACTCCTTGGATTTCTTTGACATATACAGATAATATTTAAGTGCCTCGGAGAGCATGTTAAGCCCAGTTGCCATGCAAACATCCATGGCAGTCGTTACGCGTAGTTGGAAGTCCGACTGGCCTAACTACAGAGCTTCGATATCGCCAATTGTGGAGGTCCGATAACAGTCGCTTCGCGGAAAATATCGTAGATCCGCCTGGAAAGGCTTAGTTAAACTGGAAAGGCGACCCCAACTGAGTTGGGAATAGGCTCAGAGAACGATGACGTCCAAAGAAACACAAAAGTCAAAACACAAATATCTTTCAATAAGTAATAATTCGTTTCTTCTGAAATGGATTAAATTAATCCCTCTGTGGAGATAATTGGAGTTCTCATTTGACCTATTGATTTGTTTCCGGGTGACTGACTTACAACCGCCATTATTTTTCCTCAAGCCAATAAAGAATTACATTTCACAGATGTGAAGGAAAAATGCTTTATCTGTTCTTCGAAATATTCTACAGATTGTATTATTTTCCTGAAGATGAGAAAATTCTTTCATAAATTTATATCGTACATTATACTTTATTTACAATCGTACTATTACCTACCGATAAAATTTTAAATTCAGGGTGTGAGGGAAACGCTCCCGATGCCATAAGCACCCGATAGAACTCCGTGCATACATGTTACATCCCGTTGCCACTGCTCAACGTTTTAAAGATACACAATACCTATATTACTAGTCTACAACTTTTATAATGAAAACCAAGATTCTCCATACCAAGGATATTTTGAAAGGATCGTAACTAAGGGACACGAGTAGTATACCCCTTTCTGAGTGGGCAGTCAAAGAAAGCGCGTTTGACCGTTCATAATGGCCTGCTGATCCCTATCTTAATGCATGATAGCATGGGGTATAGAAGCTATAGTATGAATGTAGAACCTACGCTTTTGAAATGAGTGCACTGTGAAGTAAATCACTAGGGACCAATTGGAAGTCTTCCTAATCGTAATATCATGCATGTGACGTGGCGGTAGTTAACGCGACTGCTACGCAGGAGGAACGGGTTCGATTTATATGCATGAATATGGCTATTTGCAACGGACTGGTCGTGCCACGGAGAACACGATAAGCGAGTCCCAGTTGCCATACGATCCTCTATGGCAATCATGGCAATCGATACGGGTAGTTGGAGCCCTCTAAAGTCCGACCAGACACTACAGAACTTCGATATGGCCAATTTGGTTATGGAGGTCCATTGGCAGTTTTACTGCGGAAAATATCGAAATTCAGCCACATCTTAGTTAGTCTAGAAAACCAATTCCAACTAGAATAGGCATAGGGGCTTAAAACGTTAGAATGTTTATTACGCAAAAAAAACTCAAACGGCTGAACTAATTTAGATGAAATATTGAACAGGAATGCTGATTATATCTAGCCAGGACTAACATCAAAATGCTTTCAAAAAATAAAATGCAATGAATGGTTTCGATTACGTGCATTGAAAAAAGTGGCTGAATGGTGGCTGGGGGGTGGGGGATCGCGAGCAATGGACGCGCATTGGAATATATATACGCTAATTGATTGATCGGTTACATTGAGTACGTACAAAATAAAGGCTCCTTCAGAAGCGGGTACACCTCATATAGTAGAACTTTTTAAGTAATAATTTTATATTGCATAACAACTAATAGCATAAACCTCTTTTCGCAGAATATCGTTTGGCATAAACTCATTTTGCATACATTGAAACCCATAATTTTGTAAGTCAGAATCATCTGTACGCATAATTTTTGTATGCATAATAATCACAATGTATAACCATCACATCGCAGAAAGTTCAAAACCAGATTCATCTTTTGATATATATTTCTTATCCATAACTATTTAAAAGTAGAACCATCATTTCGCATAATTTTTACAGCAAGAATCATCTTTTATGATTATTGCAACACTTATGTATGTTATAAAGTTGATTTAATGATAATTATTTGGTTTTTATATCCTTGCCTATGAGAGCATGCTCGTTTCTGGCATAAGAGGTCACTGTTCTAACCTAACCTAACCTATCCGAGTCGGTGTACTCTGTGTCGGGGTGTTAACAACTATCTATTCTGGCGCTTCGCCGGCCGCTACCGCGGCACGCTCGCTTCGCTCGCTCGGCTCGCGCTGTTGGGGTCACAGTTCTAACCAAACCTAACCTATCCGAGTCGAGGTACTCCGTGTCGGTGTGTAAACAACTATCTATTCTATCATCACAGTTCTAACCTAACCTAACCTACCCATTTTTAAAGAAGAAAGTAACCCAATCTATATTATTCTAATTGAAATTCTATGCTTTTTATAGTATGCCTAGTCAAATTATGCCAAATAATCTGTACTCTAAATGAACGTTATGCTAAATGAAATTATACAAAATTTTAACTATGCCAAAGGTAATTATGCCAAATAAAATTCTACTATCTTAAATGTATGCCATTCTAAATTCGGTCATAAGCACATTATGCCTAAAAATATTTATGTCAAATATTTTTTATGCCTAATAAATGATCGATTAAAGAGGTTTCTGCGAAGTGAGTTATCCCAAATAGGTTTCGGAGTATCAAGTTTCTACCAAATAGACGGCACCCTTCAGAAGCATCATCGCTTCGGCAAACTGGTGAACTGAATGAACAATGTAATGACAGAAGTGGTTCAGGAACTGCAAAAAAGACAGGAGAAAGACTGAAATGAATGAATGAATGAGAAAACACCTTTCTCAGAAATAATGTAATTTATGTATGATAATTCACTTATATATTGACACGTGCAAGTATTGATAACGTTTATTTCATATCTCCAAAGAGAAGTTCTCTCTGTTATTTCCCGGGGGTATCGTAGAAAATAGGGAATTACGTCACAGAGCGATGACAGCCTGTCATTGTGTAAGGTAACGTTATTATAAAGGTTTGACATTTGCATTGTTTTGATTAATACTGCTTTTTTATTCACATGAAATAATAATATAATTGATTAATGCGTTGTTTTGTGTGCTATAAAAATAATTATATCTGACGACTAATTTTATGCCCCACTGGAATATAAATAGCCTGACTAAATTGTACCCTTTTTTTTTAATCGTGTGAAAAATCCCCACGGGTACGCCCCTTTCCCGCCAGAGCCGGTTGGAGAGGTTATGTCTTTGGGTCTTTAGTTGCCGGAGGCGAGATAGTAACCAACATAATTATCCCTCGCACCCCAGCAGACCCGGAGTCGTCTCTTTCGAGATGCCCTCCGTCAGGTGTAGTGACCACGGTGTCCCCGTCCAGTCCCCGGGTATGGGTACTAAATTGTAGCCTGGGCGAATTTTTTGGCCCTTTCTTTCTTACACCACGCGCTGTACTAGCTTTGATCCTTTTTTAAAGGGCAATTTTTTTTCATCACTCTTTACTCAGGGAGTATGAACTGAACACGTTACAGAAGTTAGGGCTAAATGGAAGTTGTTGAATGCGTTACCGACGTTAGGGCAATCAAAGCTATTGGAAGTAAATATTTTTCCCTTTTTAAATGAACTGTTCTCAGAAAGACTACATGCTGACTGTTTTTTCCATATTGGTAGCCAAACTAGTATGTAATGTAATATGTTCTGTCTTAATTAACTTTTATGCATCCATGCATCTACCCAATGAATCTTTGACATATTTAAGTCTAGTTAATGTTAACAGATTTAGAGCCACGATATACTAGCGGCTGCTAGATGCAAGTGTATTGTGAGTCTTAGAATAAAGGATGATTTGAATTTTTGTAACATTTCTTTGCGTTCGTTTCACACTAAAAGTTCCACCGGGAAAAGGATTCCTTTTCACGGAAATTCCTTTACTTATAAAATAAAGCGGGCTGTAAGTGTCTTTTGACAGTCTGTTCATTATCAAAGTCGTAGCTGTCCAAAGAATTTTACAAAGACGGAAGCAAGTAAAATCCTAAAGCGTTGGGTGAATACTTTGAATGAGGAGACGTAACTGCAATAATGTTTGACGGTTGTGTAAAGATGTATATAGTTTTGTAGCTATATTATCATGATTAAAATACATTTACATTAAATGTTTATTCGAAATTCAATATCATTGAATTCCAAGAATCAAATTGGACGTTCACTTCTTTGATCTGAAGCGATCCTGCCCTGCTCAAACGCGGTCTTGGCTCAAAACTTGGATAACAAAGCTGATAGATTCAATACAATGTTATACTTAGACGAGCAAGGTGTGCGAGTGACAAACATAATTATCTTTACACAAAACGTAGGTCTGAGAAAGTGACAGAGTATAATGAACCGTGACATGTTTTTTATAAACAATTATCAACTATTACAAAAATAGATATTGCTTCAATGTCAATTTATCTATACTAAAACCAGTGGTCACTGTAACTGCCATTTTAATTACGGTAACGCGGTAATAAGGAAATTGTTTCTCTATTTACATCAGTAATATGAACCCTATGATTTTTAATTACTTGCTAATGGAATACTTATTCTCATATTCACCTTTATAAAAGAGAAAAATAAAATACTGACTAACATACATAACGAAAACTTGACCACTGAACCTTTAGTTTAGTGGTTAAGAAGTGAGTCATACGATCAAAAGGTTTTGGGTTCGAATTCTGGCCATTACGACGTGAAGCAAATAAACAAGCAATTTACGAAAAGCGGTTGTGATATAATACTGGTCAGCATTACTCTGGCAACCTTTGAATACCTTTTTACAATTCCTAAAGAAAAACACGAGCTCACATATTGAATCTTTTCCTTTTAAATACACAATTGGGCATTGACTCGCTATAGACCGAAGATTGACAAGGGCAAAACATCCCTTAGGAATGAAGGGAATGTATATGGATGATGTACGAAAATTCATGACAAATTGGAAAAATACAAGTTATATTTGATGACATTCGACATATTCTACGATTAATATTTTTTTATACCACTTATGTGACAGACAACGGTCCTCCTGATGGAAAATGGTCCCCGTAAGCTATGGACGTTTGCAACACCCCCTGATGTTGCATACAGTTAATTAGTATCGTATTAATATACTGACTATAAGTACCCTGAAGTTCAATAACAGTATATCGTGTAATTATACAGGCAATGATCAGAAGGCCTCGAGCTGGAACTAGGCTAAACTCATATCTCAGGATCTAATTAAAATATCGACAGTTCATCGGCTATCAGGCTGTAAATTAATATTTGTTGTAGCTAGATTGCAAGTGGATAAAGTCGTATAATTGTAAATAATGTTAGAGTGTTAACGCTACTTAGAGATGTGAAGTCAAAACAGTATCAAACAGTTTATACATATTATAATGATGGATTATTTTTCGTCGTTATCTGAATAATTCCTTCAATTGAACTTTTAAAGGAGCTGTTGAGACTGTACAGTACATAGTAAGGAACTGTAATATCTTAACCAATGGAGACCAGGCACCTAATACTCTTATTATTAGTGATATTATTCGTGTGGTAATGCAGAAAGAATATCCAAACAAGGCGACAAACGGAAAAATGCAGATGATATCACTTAGAAGGAAAACTTGAAATAAAACCTTCTACTAACCTGTCTGGTTAGCGTGGAAACCAAAGCCTCCCAATATTGGGAGATGCCGATGTTCAGCAGTAGACTGCGATAGGCTATTTAATTGATGTAGGTATGTATATTTTTAATCAGAGATTAAATTAATTATACTTTGGTACCTAATTTTTTTTTTTAATTTAGTTATGGCACGTCAATTTGACTTCACCTCGCCTGATGTTAAGCTGAAGGCAAAGTCTCATGAAAGAGGATCACCATTGCAAACACGTTCAGTGCTACAATGGTGGCGTTCAGCTTGACGGCCTCATCAGATGCTTTTTCACGCCCTGCTTAAACGGGTCCTTTAAGCAGGGCGTGAATTTCAGAAGTGTCTACGCATTTCCCCACATCTTAAGAGTTTAATACCAGTTTCAAAAATGGTATTTCTCAAACATAAATGCAACTTTGATTGTGCTGTACAAAGCAAAATTATTATTATTCATTCAACAAAGTGAAATATTTTCAGGATCTGGAATTAAAATCTTTAAAAATAAAACAGCTCCTTACCTGTCACTTATACTGGCTGGTAATATACTATCAATATAAATAGCATTACACGTCCCACTCCCAACTCTCTGGTAAGTGTCCGAACCAGAACTATACACGTCTTCAGAGCACCGCTGGTTTGTAAGAAACAGTCCCAAGTCTTCGTTACAGGGCCTCTCTATTTCTATTAGCAATGGTCCTGTAGCCAACTTGACTGATTCCATTATGGACACGTCGTATTCTATGGTTAAGCTCGTCACTTGAGGACAGTTCTGGAGAATGGAGTGGACTTCTGATAGCGTTTTGTTCGTTAGAGAGACCTGTGAACAAATACAAAATTCTTTAAAGATGGAGTACTATTTAGGTTTTGACCGAGCAGGAATATCAGACCAGACCCCAGGGTTGGTTTCCCTGCTCGACCTATTTTTGCAACACCAGAGGCAACACACTTGTGCTGCCGACCCTGCAGAAACCTTCTGATGAAATTTTTTAAGAATCCCATATTGTAGACGGTTGGGAACATCACAATGCAGGGAGTTCATTCCACAACTTGAGCGTGCGCGGAATGAAGTTCCTTTCATACTGCACAGTGCGGACTGTTTCTGGCCTTAATATGTGAGGATGAACTCCCTGCCTGCCTTTTTAAATTATTTTTTAATTCCGAAAATTTATCTCACCTTGATTAGTAAGTACTTTTAGCAACAGTAAAGTAAATTATTTAAACTGCATTCATTCATTATGCGATTGTTTTAATCTCACTTTAATCTCTTCTCGATACCAAAATAATAGTTTTGTAAAAATGTGTGTCTGTCTTTATTTTTGTCTGTATGTTCACTGTAATATCTGAAGTGGCAGTACCTCTTTTGACTTCCGCGTCGATCTGATCTGTTACGATTTTACGAAAAACGATTTGAATGTGAATAAGATGTGAGCGAATTAAAGTCACCGATTTATCTAGTAGATTCAGAAATATATAATACTTAGACTAATTCTTTTCCTGTGTAACGATAGGCAAATCTTTAGTATATATTTATTCTTCAGTAAACAATTTCCAGCTTGATTGGGACGTCGCGTCGTTTAGTAAGAGGACGCTGTCATACTTGCTATAAATAACACGATTTTACTTTCTGTTTCCTGTAAGTATTTAAATATTTGAGAGTTTCGTTTATGTTTTCCTGTGAGACAAGTTTCCCTGTATTGATAAAACTGCAGCACTGATTCTCTGTATTTTTCTATGTTCATCATTCAATTAAAGAGGAAGCTCGAGTTTTATGTATATATTTGAAATATTAAAACTGAAAGATTTAATAACACTGTGAGCTCATTCTGCATTAGTAGTAACACCAACAATTCATCATAATTCAGTTTCATTGACATAATGTTCACTTTAAACTATGTAACAACGACCAGCGGCCATGGTGCCGAAATATCGGACTAAAAAAAATAATACTAAATAAATTGCGATAGAATCTTTAAAACGTGTAAATTTCATGTCAATGTGTGACTTTGCGTCGACTTCAGATAGTATATTAATGATATTGTCTGTCTATAGGCAATAACGTATTTCAAAAATTTTGAAGCTTACAGTTTTTTACTAGAGAATGTGTACAGAGAGAGTGTGTGGTTAGCCTCACTAACTTCTGTGAGACCTAAGCTACAAGCGGCAATGAGCGAGGCCCAGACTTTCCTCTTAGGAATGATAAGCTTCTTTGATTTATTATTATACTTACATGATCAACCTTCAATAACCTGTCCCCCGGTTTTATTCTTGAAGTATTGTAAGCTGCTCCACCAGGCCTCACATGCGTCACCACAAGAGGCTGCGCATCTAGAGACCGACTGTTCAAGACTAGGTCTGCACTTGGAGCAGAATTCTCTGGTAGACCACCGCGGATGGTGATGCCTAAGGAACCGCTGATCTTTTCCACAGGAACTTCTGCTAGCTTGGTTGTGATGTACAGGGAGTTCTGTGAAGCTGTAACAAGAATTACTTTAGTTATTTTAGTTTCTCTTCACATTTAATTACGGAGGACAGATAGACATTTTTATTCCTGAGTGGAAATTCCTGTGGATACCCCCTCGTCAAAGTTAGCGCGTGTGGCTATGTTGGCCTCGAACCGACCAAAATCGCACGGCTGTCAACATCAGTGCTGAGAGTGAGGTAGGAAACAGATAGACTAACTAGACTAGAAAATTCAGGGGTTTACAGATAATACTTAAAATTCATCATCTACAGAGCCGTAACAATAACTTTGAGATCTAAGCCAACTTCACCTTCTAGTCTATGCGCCTGCTAAATAACAGACGATGCTCTGGCGTATTCTTTCTTTTCTGGATTGGCAGGTCAGTCACCAGATATTTCCAAAGTCAATCAATCAAAACAATTTTCGGACGCAATTTAGACATCACTATGAATATGATAGTGATAATGCGGTAGTTAAATCCACGGGAGAGAAAAGTATTCCCAGAGACGATTTCCTTGACTAAAGAAAATCTTATCAACTGATAAACTGAATTAAGTTTAAGATATCTTAAACTGAGAAAGGACTAGATTATGTATATTAACAATGAGAATTCAAATCCGATTACAATAGGAAGCTTATCCTCAAAAGCAGTTTGGAGAAATCCTTACTGTTAGTTTCGTAATTAGATTGGTAGTGGGCGACACTTCATGCCTAACGCCATCTAGTAAAAACAGGTCGAACTACTTCAAAACTATTGATTCTGAATTGCGATAGTGGAAGCTTTCTCGCAGATTAGTGTAGAACAACGTCTTATTGTGAATACTGTTCGCTCACAATCCACATGGCGGGATCACTTGACCTCTTTGGGCTTGTAGAACATCATTCTCTGGTTTTTAGAATAACTAAGGTAAATTCATAAAAATTGAACATCCGAAGCTTTTGACTGGAAGTCCGGGGATTACTTTCTTGTTCTTTACTACCAGTTCTAGTGAGAGCATGTTATCCCTTACGACATCATACTAGTTGATCACGGATTAAATAACAATTCTAACCAAGGTAAATTATGTAATCTTAGGAATGGATTCGCCATATTACAAATCCCTTATTATAATGTTGTTTATACTCTATAGCTATTTATAGCAGAGTACCTTTTAGGATAACGTTATATTCTCTTCAACCGAATTGCGATTTCTCATATAACGTAATATATTCTTTACATCAAACCCGTTATTATATAAATTGATCGTTGTTTATGTTCAGTCGTCTATAACAAATCGCTTATAACAATAAGAGGGGCCTTTGTGTATAATATTAACTTTATACAAACAGATTATAATTTGTGTGTTGTATCTTTCACACTCGTTTGTGCACAATATAACACCGGAGATACTCATGAGCGTCTCCGAAAACGCAATTAGGGTACACACTGAGCACACAAAATTTGGTAAGCTGTCGTCACGAAAGAAGTTTGTATACAATGGCAAAGGAAATAAGTACACACCTTATCATATTATAAGGTTATACAGTATTTTTATGGTTCATGTAACTTTGTGAGTTTAGTTGTTTCATTACAACTTTTAAAGGTATGTACTGTTTTGTATCGACATTATGTCATCCTCTCAGTAATTGTGTGGTTACTTTGAAGACTTCTGGAGCCTGTGGTTCGCTCCGGGGATATGCTGTGATTATTTGTATGTACGTGTTATTGACTTTTTCAAGCGTGACTGCCATGTACCTAAGCACCTAATTTTGAGAAGAATGTGTGCGCCAAGGTTGGAATAAGGTAAAAGGCTCATCCCCTATTATGTGGGAACGAATGGTTGGTAAATACAGGTGTTAATTTATCTCTACCTATCTCAGAGGAAAATAGGTTTGAACATGTATCTAAAAATTCAAGAAAACTGTACCAGCTAATTGAAAAAGTTAAATAACAAAGAGTATCAGATAAATTGATGGCTCTGCCAAGGATAATCGGTTTCATATGCAACATCACTTCTGAAGTCCTGTCAGGTGGCGATATTTATAGTTGTTCGGATGTAAAGCTATTTTAATTATGGCGCCCATTGAAATTCTTATAGATATAAATAGAGTGTCATCCTGTTAGAAGTGACCTGTTAAATGGATGACTGAAAGACTTCAGAGCTCTTACTCATTTTTTAAATGTGAATGGTACGCTTTAACGCGAGTGGAAATGTTGAGATTTCGGTAGGTTTAGCTCTGGGCGGTTATTTCCAACTCGGCGCTCGCATCTTAATAATTAAACCAACGATGTGAGTCTGTACATAATTATAGTAGCACAGAATATTATCAACGTTGATATTAGACGTGATTTTCTCATAACTGTCTTTACCTATACCGAAGGGCCCTGGGCACACAAGGACTTGGCCACTTTTGTTCTTTTTATACCAATTAGGTGGCAGAAAAGTCACTTTCCACCTGATGGTTTGGTCACTTCTTTGGTGGGCCCTAGGCACGTACACCTATGGTGAACACAGCATTGGATTTTCTTCTGTGTAATTTTATAAGCATACAGCGTTGAACACAGCACTGCAATAGATAGACATAAAAAGATTGTGATTGGTCGGACTGGATGACGTCACTAAAGATCAACCACTGTCAATTTCTATTAAGGCTGGCAGCGCTGTGCTCGTCGTTTTTAGCTTAGAGAATTGCTCAGCTGTTTTAATTGGATAAAGATATTTGATTTGATTATAAGACATAACATATATCAATGGTCTTATATTAGATAGAGTCGGATACGGTTTTGCGCAAGATCCCCACGGATGCCGCCCCAACCAAAGTCGGTGGAGGTGATTACTGACTCAAACCGACTAAAACGCACGCCGTCTATGATTGCCGGAGGTGAGATTATACAAGACATATCTCTCGCACCCCGGCAGACCCGGGACACCTTTTTAAGATGACTCCCTTCCCCTAATATATGAACCATGATGTCGTTATCTAGCCCCCGGATATGAGGAGATGCAGTTAGCGCCGCCATTGCGGCCTGCTTCTACTAGGGTGACAGGCGGTTCCACCCGTCACCTCCTGGACTGATCAATTACAGTCTGGCCTTTTGGTAAATAACTGATTATAATCTGGGTATAAGCATTATATAAATAAAAATATAATTTCTTTCGACGTGCATCATGAAATGATAAGATATACCTATGTATAGTACTGGGACCATCTAAAAGTAAATACGAGTATATCACATTCAAACCACCTCTCAATATATTGACGAATAACTTTATCGAATATTTTATTGAAATTTATTTATTTATTTATTTATTTATTCATTTATCACAAACAATGTTTTATATTGTGTAGGATACATAGGTTTAACATGCAAAATATACATATCAATCGTCATTCAACAATTAAGTCCATTAATTTATATTCGTATTATAAAACTAAAATTCAATTCAATTAACCCAATAATCAATAATCAGATACAATGTAAATTAACTGTGATACAATTTCAATCTAAATCAGCAACTAAAAATACATACACGTAATTTCAATTTCTTAACATAAATTCAATATCAGTAAATGTCAAAATCAAAATCAATCAATCAATTAATAATATACCAAAAATGAATAAAATTATCAGTTATCCGAGTCCCCATTATAATAGTCAAACAAGTGAGTCAATCAACCACAAAAAAAAAACAACAATTGCAATCATCAGTCGTTACAGAGAAGCAAGGAATTTATAAAATTATGTGTCCAATCTAAATGTCCTCCAATGAGTAGTAACAGCCCTCCATCAAAAATACCCTTAATTTTGCCTCGAACTCACTTTTATAAAGTGAGATCTTTACCTCTGATGGTAGTTTATTAAAAAGCTTTACCGACATATTTTCAGTGCCGTGCTTAAAGATATCGAGCCGTGGAGTTGTTTTTGTTTGAAAGTCCCTTCGCCTTGTACTTTCTCTTACCACCCTTTCATTTTCTGTTTCATATTCGTGAATATATTTCTTGAAATGGGTTAATAGCACCAGGACGTACAGACTGGGGACGGTCAAAATTCCAAGCTCTTTGAAATGATTCTTACATGACTCTTGTTGCTTGATGCGAACTATTGTACGAATCGCTCTTTTCTGTATAATGAACGCTTTTTGTATGTTATAATCATAACTAGCCCCCCAGAACAGAATGCTATATCTCAACCTAGACTCCACCAATGCATAATAAACTGTTTTTAATTGGATTATGCCAACGTCATTACGGAGGCTTCTGAGCACATAGCAAGCCGAACTTATGGTATTTATCATTTCAGCCAGTTCATACTTCCAATTTAAGTCGCAATCTACATGAATGCCTAAAAACTTAGTTACTGTGACTGTTTGAACCTGGCTACCACTCAGACTACAACATAGCTGGTCACTAGTTTTAGTCGAAGATCTAAAGAGCATGGCGTTTGTTTTTGTTGAGTTAACTTGCAGACCATTTACAATGAACCAGTTATTCAGAATTGACAGTGCCTCTTCCACACGCTCATTCAGTCTACCTATATCGTCAGCTGAAACTATGGCGTTAGTATCATCTGCAAATAATACTAGTTTTGTGTGATTTGATATTTCATTTTCCACATGATGCACGAGATCATTTACAAAGAGTATAAAGAATATAGGACCCAATATGGACCCCTGTGGAACTCCCATCTCACTGCTCAACATTTTTGATTTAAATGTTTGCTCACACAGTTGATCACCACTTTTAGTAGGGTTTTTAATAGTTGTGTACTCTGATAATCCTTTTATCTCGACAAAAAATTTCCTATTATCTAAATAAGAACTAAGAAGTTGCATAGGCTTACCCCGTATGCCGTAGTGATCAAGTTTGGCCAGCAACAATTCATGGTTGACTGTGTCAAATGCAGAACTTAGGTCTAGGAATAATCCAGCGACCTTCTGTTTTTTGTTTAACCTATTTCTAATATCGCCAATTAGAGTTTCGATGGCATCGCGGGTACCGACTCCCGTCTGATAGCCGAATTGCTTCAGACTTAATAACCTATTACTATTGATGTGTCTCATAAGTCTTGATTTAATCAACTTTTCAAAAATTTTTGAGACTGTTGGCAAAAGTGAAATGGGCCTATACATTTTGGGATCTTGTTTAGACCCTTTTTTGTGGATGGGAATCACTCTTGCAATTTTGAACTGTTCAGGGAAAATGCCCTCTTCCATGCACCTATTGTATAACAAGCTAAGGGGCTCTGCCAAAATGTCTATATTATCTTTGATCACAATTATCGGCAGTTCATCATAACCACATGAAGTTTTGTACCCCATGCGGCTAACTAGCTTATTTATTTCGGTAGCAGTAGTGACATCCCAGGCAAGCTGATCGTCCACCCTTTTTGTGCTTCGTCTAAGTAATTCTATAGACTTTTCCCTACTATAATTGGAACTCGAGTTGTTATTTGAGGCAAACTGCTCCGCTAGAATATTTGCTACTCTTTGAGGGTCTGTGATTGTATTGTCACCAATTTTAATTGCAATCGTGTCCCTCCGCGGCTTGGATTTATTCCTATGCCGGTTTATTATTTTCCAAACGTCTCGGGAAATATTATTGGACCGCGCTAGTTCAGATTGGACTCCTAATCGTTTCGCCTTATTAATAACATTTCTGTAAATCCTAATATAGCTATTTCTATAATTTACTACATTAGCGTCTTCCCCTTCCCGTTTACTTGTGACCAAGAAGCGTTTCATTCTACTGCTCACTTTTATACCTTTAGTTACCCAACGTAATTGAGAACTACGCTGTCTATTGACTGGTTTTGTTTTTTTTCTAAAAGCTTTTTTATATATACCATTGATTCGTTTAATAAATATATTTATTCCCGGTAAGTCCCAATCCTGTTTAAGTAGTAATTGTCTAAACGTATTTTTATTAATTGCATTAAAATTTCTTTTTGTTACATATATCATAGTATTGTTATTAATATTTGTAGCTTTAGCCACTGAGATATTGCACAATAGGCCCGCGTGTCCATCCGACAAACCGTTATGATCAGTTTCGCAAGACTTTATACAATCAGTTGTCAAGTTGGTTAGAATATTATCAATACACGATTGCATATTATTTCGCCTGAAAGTTATTGAATGGATAAGAGCTCTAAAATTGTATGACGATAGCAAGCTCAAGAAATCACTGTGTTTATTGCTTTTCGCTAAAAGATCTATGTTAAAGTCACCGCACAGGCAACAGTTTTTATTAAATAGGTGTTCCAGTAATTGTTCTAAATTATCCATGAAGGTTATAAGGTTTTTATCATACGGATTACGGTAGCAACAACACACACTTACTCCTGTTTCTGTATCCTTGATTGCGCATATTTCGAAAGCTTCCACTGTACACAACCTTTTGGCTATGGGTAACTCTTTCCAATTTCTACCTTCACGCGCCAATATGATTGTGCCACCCCTCGTTTTATTTATTCTAGCACTATACGATGCCACACTATAATTAGGAAAATTTAATAATTCCACCAAACTATCGGTAAGAAAATGCTCACTTATGCAAAGGTAGTGTACTGTATGCGGCAAGCTCTCAATGTAAAGTGACAACTCATCTTTTTTTTTATTTAGGCCACAAACGTTTTGATGGTAGACATTTAACTGGACACAAGAAGAACCATCACTATTCATACTACTCACAGTACTCTCACTGCGACTGTTGACGAAAACAAATTGTATCAGGTTGCGACCCATTACAAGCATTCCCATTGACGGGCTGGCTAACATTAGCTAACAAACCATCTGTTTGTATTCCTACACTTTTACAATTTTTACTGCGATGTGTCACATTTTGATTATTTTCCAATACCTTTTTACAATAATTAAGGTACTTTATTCCGTAATTTATATTTAATATATCTCTAAGTAAGTTTCTACATACGTTTAATTTATTTAAAATTCTTTTGCCATTATACATTATACTGTCGAGAGCAACGAACCTTGAATTATTTGTAAAATTAGAACAAATGTGTCGCAGTACTGTATTCAACTTGTGTTCATTCAAGTATTTATTTTTACAAATACTACCAACAAGGATGTTAGTATGTTTTAATTTGAGTAAATAATAATAAAAAAGTGATTGCATTCTCAAAACGTTGCAATCATTAGTACCCGCTAGTATGATCACATAATCTAACTTAGTGAAGCCCCGGCATAGTGACTCGCATGACGTCAGTATTTGGTCAGTCTGTGCATGTGGTTTTAAATAACTGGTCACAGCATAATCGCGTCCCAACAAGCTTTGCAGCGTTTTTCGGACTCCGTAACCTGTTTGGTCAGCAAAAATTGCTACTCTGTGTTTTCCACCAACTTTTGACGTGACACTGGTATCACTTGCGGTTTCTACTGTGCAACTAGGTGGCGGAACATTCGAGCTTCGAATCTTATTTGACGAAGATGGTTTCGAAGAACAATCTTCGCTACCCATCTGAGTCTCCGCCAATTCAGTAGCATCGTTTTCTGTTTTTGTTCGGTTAGATACACATTGCCTCACACATATTGGTGTTCTATTTATGTCTGATATTTCTATTGGTCGATAGTGTTGGTAGTTAGTGACTAATTGCATTTTTTTTCTTGCAGGCGTTATAGTTTTATTTTGTTTTGAGTTGTCTTTGCGTTCTGAAACCGGAGTCATAAAGTCTTTAACCGATGTGTTTAATTTCTTATATGTTTCTAATACAATGCTTTGCTTCTGCAGGTCTAATTTCAGTTTTAAATTCTCCGTGTTTAAATTTTCTATTTCTCCGTGGGCACTTTGTAGATCACACGTCAGTTGCTTAATTTGTTCCAGTAAGTCCGAATTTGATTGAACACAGTTGAGTGAAGAGTTCCTTAGGCTCCTGATTGTTTCCTCAAACAAGTGCGAATCATCTCTTCCCGCAGTTAAGTCATTCCATGAACTGGTTCGAAGTGGTCTACGAAATGTGATATTTTCATCCATTTTTTATTCCCAAACCTTTCAAAAATATTCCGAAACCACAAAAAGTAATCAGTTATCCAATAACAAGTTCAAAAAATGAAACTTGATATAGTCGGATTCGAACCCACAATGTGCCTTTTCAGAGGTCGTTACGCTAACACACTCCGCCTCTAGCACATTGTATCTTGAACTGAATTTAGGAACTATATGAAATGAAGGTACCTTTGTGTAATTTGAGATATATTTAGTATAACTGGTTCTATTGTTCACTGATTTCGCAAGTCACTGCACACTTATTTTTTGAATTGCATTTCTGTATAATAACGGAAATCTTTGAATAGTTTTTTATTAATAACTTTTACACTGGTTTACATTTCACTCTTATATTTTGCACTATTTATATTTGTACGTTTCCGCATCTGTTAGTATAACTTTGTTACCGCTATGAGCACTTTTTTCCACTTATTCTTATTATTATTCAATATATTCTGATATGATTCTCATAAAAATGACAAAATATTTACTCCAATTTACCTCGTGCTTGTTATTCATATAAACCGATCAAAGTAAGCATTTGAAAAATACAACGAGAACTACATATTTCGCTAACAAGGAAAATGAACTACCCAGTTCTATCAGGTCAACTACTGTATTAAATTCTTTTACGATCCCACCCTGTAAGCTTTTTTTCGTAGGGGTATGGAGTACTTCTGGTACATAGCAGGCTTTCAAAGGCAGCTTCACAGTGTTCAGTTTAAAAATATGTTACTGATATTACTTATTATTATTATTAAAAATCTATACAGGCCAACGTCCAAGAAATACGACTGGCGGAGGCGTCATGTCTTCAGTTAACAATATATGACAATATTATTTTATGTATATATCGCTCTCCGTCTTATCACAACACTGACATTTTTACAGACTCGCTTAGTTCACATCTAGCCCCAATACCCTCACAGAAAAACATTATTATAGCCGGGGATATCAATATTAATATTAGACCTAGGGAAGAAGAGAAATCGCCGGATAGGAAAAAACGTATGAATTACCTTGGTAAGCTGTCGGTGTATGGTATATTAGCCGGACACACAGAAATTACGAGAGAACCCAACTGCCTTGACCACTTTATGTTAAAGATTCACAGGAAAAAGACTTCTGCATCTATAGCCATTATACAAACCACTATTACTGATCACTACACTACATTACTGACTCTTTCGAAAATAAAAACCGATGGCCCCACTACTAAAACAACTACTAGAATAAATTTTGAACAAGCTTTAAACTACTTACAAGAAAATAAACTTAATGAATTACTCTATTGTCAAGACCCAAATTTAATCACAGACAAACTGATTCAAACACTAACCGACTCTATTAAAAGTAATACTATAACCACTAAAATTCCTAATAGTAAACGACTAATCAAACCTTGGGTCACACCGGGATTATTGCGCTGTATTAATAATCGTAATAACTTACAAAAGAAATCTCGCAATGACCCTCATAATTTAGTATTAAAAATCACCTACTGCCGATATAGAAACTACTGCAATAACCTTTTAAAAAAATTAAAAAGAAAATATGAAAGAGAACTACTTGCTAATTCACTCACAAATACCAAATTACTCTGGAAAAATGTCAAGTCTCTTACATACACTAAAAAAATAAAAAATCCATGTACCGAATTGCTGAATATCAAACCGACCCCTGTTGAATCTGTGAATGAGGTAAACAACTACTTTGTGGGTGTAGGCAAAAAATTAGCTGAACAAATCCAACCTGCACCGAATCATAACCCAAATGATCGACTCAAGCTTTTACCAACGCCAGCCAATTCCCTTGTACTCTTAGATACCGACCCGGAGGAAGTAGAGAGAGTTTTAATGAGTATGAAAGTGGACAGTGCCCCAGGATGTGATAATATCTCCACCAGATTCTTGCAGTACGTTCGCAGGGAAGTCGTACCTATTCTAACACATCTTGTTAACCTCTGCTTTGCAAACGGTATTTTCCCAACCCCATTGAAACAATCGATCGTAACTCCGATACACAAGGGAGGGAACAGAGACGACGTCAACAACTACAGACCTATCTCGGTTTTGCCAGCGATATCAAAACTAATAGAAAAATTAACCAATATAAGACTCTCAAACTATCTAAATAACCAAAATTTACTATCAACGACACAATTTGGGTTCAGACAAGGCGTATCCACAGAGGATGCGGTCACTGCCCTGACAACTTTAGTTACCGAGCACCTTGATAAGGGAAGGAAATGTATAACAGCATTCCTAGATCTTAAAAAAGCGTTTGACACTGTCTCTGTTCCAACCCTAGTGACTAAATTAGAGAAATACGGGGTAAGAGGAATTCCTTTGGACTTTTTCAAGGATTACCTAACCAATAGAACGCAGAGGATCAGAATAGGACAATTTACTAGTGATGAAGTAGTAGTGTCGTACGGCGTGCCTCAGGGAAGCGTTTTAGGTCCCACATTATTCCTAATATATATTAACGATCTCTGTAACTTAAAAGTTAACAACGCAAAAATATTTTCGTACGCCGACGACACTGCTGTCGTGTTTCATGGCAACAACTGGTTCAACGCTAAGTGTAGTGCTGAGAAAGGCTTGGCCCAGATAGGTCTGTGGCTTAATGATAACCTATTGACCTTAAATACGGACAAAACAAACTACATTTGTTTCACCATCACTAAACGTACACAACCAAAGGAAAGTCTAGATCTTCGAATTCATTCCTGCGTTGAACCTGTAAACTGCACCTGCCCAAAAATAAACAAAGTCGTAGAGATGAAATACTTAGGCGTCATAATAGACCAAAACTTGTCATGGTTTTCACATCTGGAACATGTAACAAAGCGAATAAGAAAATTAAGCTGGATATTTAAAACCCTGAGACACGTGGTACCAACTAATTTAAATAACACAGCAAAACACTCTAGGAATATCCTAAATGAAATTTATATTGCCCTTGCACAATCCATTCTTGTATATTGTATTACAGTGTGGGGTGGCGCTATAAAAACAAGGTTTATCGAGGTCGAACGAGCACAGCGGTCACTGATCAAGATTATGTACTTCAAACCAATTAGATTCCCTACCCAAAACCTCTATTTAATTAGTAGCCTGCTCTCTGTCAGAAAACTTTACGTTACGCATACTATTTTAAAAAAACACAAAACCCTTCCGTACAATACAAGTGCAATTCTTAAGAGGCGTAGGGATGTTGTAGTGGATGTACCAGTAACAAAATCTAGGTTTGCTGACAAACAGTATAATATTCTTGCTGCTAAGCTATACAACAGAGTGAATACAAATATTCGTATATATAATAAACAAACACACGAAGGAAAAAGGGTTCTTATTGAATGGTTAAAAACATTGACCTATGACGGCACCGAGGCGCTCATAAAGTAACACACACCCACGCACACGCAAACCCACACACCCACGCACACACCCACGCACACACACACGCACACACACACGCACACACACACACGCACGCACACACACACACACACACACGCACACACACACACACACACACACACACATACACACACACACATACAAAATGAGACAAATAAAAAATAAAAATAATAATAGTAAAAATAAAAGATTGTTAGCTTCTTGATTAACGAGTTTACTTAATATAACAATATCTATGATATGGAGGAGCGGAGTCTCCTACTACAAGCATTTTTTGCTTAAAAGGAGGCTCCAATCACAAATCAATGTTAGTTGTACCTACTTTGTTATCGAATAAAGAATTTTTGAATTTTTGGAATTTGAATTTGAATTTGATATTAAAGAAGCACCAAAGTATAAAAACGTAGTTACTTTGTTGATATGACATTTACGGATTCTATAGCGATGTGTTTATGTACATCTTTCTTCTCACACATCATTCTCCGAGCCTATTCCTAACTCAGTTGAGGTCGGCTTTCTAGTCTTACTGAACGTATATATTTTCTGTGAAGCGACTGCCATCGGACTTCCACAAAAAAATGGCCGCTATTGTAGCTAATCCGACTTTTGAGGGCTCCAACTACCTGTAACGACTACCATAAATGTTCGTATAGAAATCCGGAACCGACGGCTTAACGTGCTCTCCGAGGCATGAACAGATCAGTGCAAATAGCCATATTCATGCATATAAAAATATTCGCACTGAGCATCAAACCTGCGCCTCCTGCGTAGCATTCGCGTTAATACCACCTCGCTACAAAGGCTTTACTTACAATATAACATATATATATAGTTTTCTTACCATAATTAGGCATATAATATTCCACCTCCAAGGACGCCCTTTCCTCCACGTTGTCCAGCAACCTGAGAACTTCATCGTTGGTGAGCCTGGCCGTGGAGATGCCGTTGACGCTGCAGATTCTGTCTCCTGGGGCCAGCCGGTCTGACTCGTGGGCCACAGAGTCTTTGGTAAAGCCCACGATGGAAGGTACGATGCCAGGTTCTGAACGTCCTGTAGACAAGGAAAATGGAACTAGTTATGATTATTTTCATATTAGTGTTTAGTAGTAGTTTTTAGAATTGCTATGACTTTCACATTTTTCATGATTTTTTTTATACCAAGTAGGTGGCAGACAAGCACACGGCCCACCTAATGGGAAGCGGTCACCGTGGCCTATGGACGTTTGCAACACCACCACACGTGCTGCCTACGCTGTAGAAACCTTCTAATGCCCTTCTTAATATACAAGTAAGCAGTCAAAGTAAAATGGGGAGGAATAGAGAATAAGTTGAATACTTTTTTCGAATCATTCGTGCATACCAAAAGGTTATAATAATATAATGAACGGACAAAGTGAAATATTCCTTCAACAAATAGTTTTAAACATATATTTTAAAACTAGCTGTCCCGAGAATGCTCTATACAAATCGATACATGTACCTAGGTTTTTTTTTGTCAAATTGAATCCCCGAAGAGTTATGTTTAGGTCCGTATGTAATAGGTGGCGAGCCTATTGCCATTACCGGGCCCTTATAAACCTGCGATAAATACAAACATAGCTTTGAAAAGCATCGAAAAGTCATTGGTGTGTGCCATGGTAAAACCTGGGATCAAACCCGAGACCTCACCTCAGCAGTCCATTACCCATACCACTAGGCTACCGCCCCCCTAATCAACACCCCTCCCGACCCGTGGTTCAACTGCTATGTCCAACTTACTGGTTGTACCACGGGAATGTAGTTATATACTATAAAATAATACGTGTAATATCTCAGTAAGATAGCAAAATTCCTAGAATATCTACTATTCTTTGATCATTTATCATACGATCATCAAAACAAGACCAAAACATGTAACTTAAAAGGGTTAACCTAAATCATTACGTACAACCTACTCTTGAGTACAACACACCCATCAAGTACTTAACCAGTTATACAGCAACAGAACCACGTTGAAAGGAACTTTTGAGAGCTAGTGTAGGCTGTGTTAACGCAGTAATAAACATCTAGCTGTTTGGACCTTCATAAAAGTATCAGCAAGCCTCGTAAATATGAAACGGCTCCGAGCGGTCATTTAGTATGAGTATGCTATGTAAAGTTAGCTATTCTGTGAAGTGGGGTCGGAATAAAAATGTTCCCGAGTACATTAAAGTCAGGTTTTTCTGTTAAATTGGGTTATACATTTATATAATATTTATAAGTAATGATATTTTGAATATTGATCACGACAAATATAATATCGAGTTTTTATGATTGATTCCATGAAGTATGTATTCAATAGGAAGTTGTAGTATAAAATATTTCACAACGTGTTCGATAATATTCGTGTGTGATAAATTGCCTGAAAGGCGTTTCTTCAGCGGTATCTATTTAAATTAAAAAAAAAACGCCAGTGTTATCAAATATACGTGCGCCAATAGATTTATTTACTATTACAATAATTCTTTAAAATTTCATATCCTACGTGAGACGTATTCATTTAAAAACTGCAATTACTCAACCTATGCCTAGAAATTAAACTAATAATCTAAATGGTGTAGTGACGGGGAACGAAAATCACCATTCCACCTCATCCGAAGGTGTTGTATGTGAGAGAAGCAAAACTCGAAATGAAACCCTGATCCAACTGGTCTGGCTTGCGTGGCAACATTAGGCCTAAGCCATTGGGAGATGCCTATGTCCAGCAGCAGCAATTGATTGATAATAATGATTCGAAAAACAAATAAGTTACCCGATTCCACTATTCTAAATTTAAATTTAACATGATAACAGTATACTTCGCTTGTTTTTAACCAATTTAAATTTAGAATACTTCAAATTTTATTCGCGTTCCATTTCACTGAACTGTTCATAAAAGCAAATAGGCATACTTAAAATAGTTATTTATACCTGAAACGTTTTATTCGTGAGACTAAATAAAATTGGTGTTATGTATTCAAACTAAGTTTCCAATATCAAATGTGTATTCCGAAGTCGTACAATATATTGGGGTGGTGATACTAAATAGATAAAGAGTTATAGTTTTGTATCATTGTTTTCGTTTTCATGTAAGGGTTGGTACACGTTGTTTGAAGGTAATTGAATTATATTAGTGTTGAAGTTTTTATCTTTTCTGATCAATAATTTTTCATAGGTTCACCAACGATTTTGAGTGGAAAAGAAAATAAACGGTAATGGTCTGTGTATGTGATGGTGACCCTCTTTCCAGAGACTTTGCCTGTTGCCTACCACTGAGGTGAGATACAATTAACGTTTTTTTATAAATGGGTTGTCAAATTGACTGAACCCGGAAAGTGGCAGACAAGCACACGGCCCACCTAATGGGAAGCGGTCACCGTGGCCTATGGACGTCTGCAACACCAGAGGCGTCACACACGTGCTGCCTACCATGAAGAAACCTTCTAATGCCCTTCTTAAAGAACCCCATATTGTAGTCGCTTGGGAAAACCACGGCACCAAGTATACGGTCATCACCATTTTATCAGGTGATGTAAAGTGGTTACCGTGACCTATGGATGTTTTAGCTTCACATCCGCGCTGCTGACCATATAAACTCTCCAGTGAGCTCTGAATGCCCTACTCACCGCTGGGGACACAACTCAGCGGAGGCAATTCCCCATACGGACTGCTCATTTGGGATAGGAGATGCCATCGCGTCCTACCTCTCAAAACAATTTATTAACTTTTGTGTTTATTGCGTCATAGGATATAGTTTAAATATTCAAAATAACAAAATCTTAAAAAGCCCTGAAACAAAACGGAGTCTGGGGAAGGTCCATGATAATATTATTGGGGATTAAATCCCTCCATTATCCCAAGAGGGATGAACAAGTGTGTATATATTGTATAAAATGAAGAAACATTTTGAATAACGTAATATACTCGACAGCTCTGATGCGAACTCGCCCTTAGGGCAAGTTACTCCCTTGACGGGGGTTACTCTACGTGAAATGTGCTGCTTCTTGTGAATAAATGGATTAAATATTTTTATATCCGATAGGTATTTGTCTAGCTTCACAGAATAACTTTTTTTAAGTGACATATTGGCTGTTTTATGTATGTTGATTATCTGATAGTGGTAGGTCTCTATATTAGAACGTTTTAGACCCTCCACACGTGTTTCCTTCATCCTATAGTCTCAGGTCTTTCAAGCGGGGCGTGAAAAAACAACTGTCCAGGGCGTCAGGGTGCGACCGCCGTTGATAGTATTTAAATTTTTAGATTTTACAGGTTCGTTTATTACAGTGAAGATATTGTTTTCCTCATGTGGAAATCCCCAAAGATAAACCCCAACGAAGTCAGCGAGGGTAGTTATGTCGGATTCGAACTCATCACCGCACCTTGGTCCATAAGTTGCCGAGCGTGAGTTAGCCCCACGGCATGTCTCTCATGCTCCGGCTGACCCAGGGGCAGCAAAAGCCCTCTCAGATGTGGGACTACGGAGTCCACATCTTTTCCCAGATAGGGAGGAGAGCGTATCACGCGGCCGCCACGGCACAGTGAAGATACTATAAATTAACATACCTAACTTGGTTCCTTTCCCAGGACAGCTTAAAACAAATTCCTCAGACAGACATAAGTCGGCTTTGGTACGGTGAGCGAATGTAAATTCACAAATAACCTGAACTGCTATTAAGTCTAATTAAGCTGTGCAATCACGTTCTACTTAATAATTTATAGGCTCTACTTAACAATACAAGTTACACACTAGAACGAGTATTTAAAGCTGTATAGCAGGTTCATACCAGATTTGGTAGAACAGGGAGAGAAAGACAACACGGTAAATGAAATAACAATAAAGGTAAGTGTTGATGTGCGTTGGTTGTATTTTAAAAGTTATAAGTCTCGGAATCTGCTTGGGTTTTTTTCTCTGCCAAACGATGGATCTGGTACCCGCACCATTTATCTATGAACGAATGAATCCGTGAAGCTATTAATTTCGTATTTCAATCCGCGTATTTAATAAATGCTGTCTCTGATATGTGAGATACAATATGTTGACTACATTTTATCCGAGGAACTTCTGTAGGCATGAATTACGATGAAAAGATAAAAGTCTATTGGTATAAACGTGATATACTCTAAGATCGCATACCAAAATTATACCTTCTCTGTTCACATTTTAGGGTGATGAGAAAATCTACTGTATAAACGCGATTCACGTATAGAACGGTTGCTAATCGGTTTGCCATACATCGCCATTTTCTTAATATAGTATTTTTTTATTCTATAAACGGCAATAGATGGCAATCCACCCATCGGACCCGTACCCGCGCTTTGTGAATCATGATTTACCCTCCAACTCATACTAAATGCAATTTAATGTTCAATATTAAAATGTAACACTATCAAAATTCCATTATTATCATAATGTAATATGAGTTTAGCAGTTATTTAGTTTAATCCCAAAACACATTATAGAAAGTTTAGTCAACACAACAACTTTCTAACTAACTAGAAAATGTCATTCTAACGTTCATTCAATTTCTGAATTTATATCACCTTGTTAACCACACTGTACCTCATTTTGACACTGTAATTGTGTCTGAATATATTCAAATTGCTACAAAATTCTACTTTTGTAACTTTGATTATACATTTTATTATTTTGTTATAATTTATTTAGGGACGAAACCGCAGTGTATATTATATAATACTAACCTATGCCCGCGGCCCCGCCCGCGATCTGTGCAACTTAAATTTCATATTACTAATCATAACTCTGGTTCTACTTAACCGACTGCAATTAAACAAACATAAGATTTTAAGTTGGACCAATCCTCTTCAAACAAAAAAAAAGGTTCGAAATCCGAAAACATAAACTTTTTACAATTATATAATAGTATATATATGTTCAGACAATATATTTGAATCATAAATTATAATATCCGCCGTTGCAGGAAACTGGAATGCGCAGAAACGTATCGGGAAATAGTATTGCGAACTTCTTTTTGGAATCTGTTTTCTGTTAGTGTATATAAATCGTTCCGTTACGAAGTATTTGTAGTATCGTAAACTAAGATAATGTAACTTTTCTAGTTTCTATCGTCTGCTTCTTCGTATAATAAGTACTGTAGGAATTTTATAAACTAAAATATTGGAACAAGTAACGCCCCGTTTTTATCATGCGAAAAGTTCCCCTGGATACTCCCGTCCACCCCTGCCGGAGTCGGTTGGGGAGGTTATTATGTCGGACTCTACTAGTTGCTGAAGGTGATAAAACGATTACTATTGTGGTTTCGACGAAAAGTAATAAATAGAAATACTCTTTGCAGCGGTATGTTCTATAAAGCAAATACCGGAATTCATTCGGTACCCGTATCTATAAAGTTGGTTCCGAACTTTGCCAAACATGGAAAGCCCATCGATCCATAGAAATCGTTTAGTTTTATGACCCACAAAGGCTCAAACTCCTTTGTAAATTCACAGGTTGATTGTGATAGTAACAGTGGACTATTTCATACAAAATTGACCAATTCTCTTTTATGTGCGGTGAAATAAAAAACGTCTTTCTGTAATACTTTGATTCTAGTTTCGATGTGTTGGACTTTGTGAGAAATAAGTTATAGGGATAATATTTATTGGTTGGCATTATATGTATCTATGTACTTATTACTTAAATCAATTATTTACTATAAAACAGGCGAATTGTATCTTAAATAGAAACAGAATTTACATCTAGTCACCAATGACCAAAAACTCCTTGAAAACTGTCATGTAAATTCAAACCCATATGAAGTGCCGAAGGGCTGAATTTTGGGTACAAACTTACGTTTATTACATGACAGCTACATTTAGCAACTTTCCTGATTTGTGTTCTGAAAACAGATCACCAAGATTTTTTTATTGGTCACGTTGGCTTCACTTAGATGGCGAGCGGAAGGCATAGTTTCATGAAAGAGGGTCACCATTGCAAACACGTGCAATGTTATAATAGTCACCATTACTTGCTCAGCTTGACGGCCTCTTCAAATGCTTTTTCACGCCCACTCAAAAAACCCGGGGCTGTAGGGAAAAGAAAACACGTGTGCTGGCAAGAAATTCCAAAAATTTCAGATTTGCAAGAAAAGAAAGATGCTCCAAGCCGCTTGGTTCTCGATGGAATATTCTGAATCGTATGCGGTTGACATCTAAGCCCTGCACGTGTTGCCTTGTGTAGGAAGGTTAAGGTGGACGAAATTGGAAGAGCTCATCAGAACAATCACCAGGGTGGAGACGATAAAATACTGCAAAGGACGCAATATCTCTACGCATCTACAAAAACTCAAAGGTGTTCGTGACCTCAGGATTACCAATAATGCGGACCGCACGTCGCTTTAACCTGTCGTGACTTTACAGAGCCATTCCAAAAATGCGAGCAGTATCCCACGCAGGTACGAATTTGTATCTTGTACAAAAGACACCGCTACTCTGACGTGAAAATTATATATTTACCTAACTAATATGATCAGAGATTCAAAATAGCAGTTAACTGCAAAACCTGGGTTGCGTTCTAAGGGGCGCTTTCTCTCAAAAGGCTGTCAATAAATACCTAAAATTTGATAGCATAATCATTTAGAACGATAACAATTCAAATTCTAATAAAACCACATGATGATGTGTAAGCACGCTATAAAATGCCTATACAGATTCTGTTCAAGACTTCGAGACAGTCTAACGACCGGATACGACATCAGCATACACCAACAGTTTATTCCATGTAACATGCAGTTTGCGGACTAAATGACTCAGTTCGGTTCGAACAGTGCTGTTTGAATCGCGTCCAAAGCTTGCCATATACGTAATGGTACCGCATTATCGGTTATACGAACGATCAAAACAAGCAATCTATGAGTGTTACGATTTAATAGTCGCACCGCAAATGTCCTGCGTTAAGAGTCGTGGAGACTCTTTTATTCGAATGTAGTTCCTAATGTGGAAGGTATTTTATTTGATGATTATTGTTATTGAAGAGAGGTTATAAGGAGAGGTCTTCGGAGAAAATAACACCTTTGCTGAGAAGAGGTAGAAAGTACAAAGTCCTGAAATAAAAACAGTTCAGCGATGAAAATGGTATTGCTTTAGCAAGCTCAACAATATATTTAAAAAAATCGTACCAAATGATATCGGAAATTACGCGTCTGTCTGTCTGTCGGAAATTAACTGTCTGACTGTTTGAGGTCATGGACAGTACTGAACCCTTATTTGGCTTGACCAACCGCAATCAAACTACGCGCTTTAGTATTAGCTGACACATTTGAGATGCTTTATTAGTTTTACACCAGTTCTATCTCTAACTACCAAATGAAATCGTTTACTAACGCCACGACTGTATTTGAAATTCATTATCAAGTAGAATAAAATCTGTAGGTACTACTTACAAACGTATGTCATGCTTTTTTTTAATCTTGCAAAAAATCAACTATATTCTGAGACAACCTGGTATTCACTATCCTCATGTCAATTTTCAAGCTGGATCTGAACTTCAAACTATGAGGCCTGGGGTTCTTTTTCTGATTAGTATAAAATTGGCTGCCGCTTGACCTCCCAACCCCAGTCCGTTTAAATAGGTAGCAGGAGAGGTTGACTTGGGATTCGAAGATTTTGGTAGGGCCAGGAATCCAGAAATTGGTAATATATGGGCGTATCACTCACCCATAAAATACTCAGCCAACATCACGTTTCATTGCGAATTCAGTTCACATTGCTATCAGTAGTATACTGTTAATGAGGCTGTTTGTACATTTGTATCAGCTATTATGCTAATATAGCCATTTAGAGGGAAAATTATATCCAAGCGTTTTATAAATATGAAACGACGGGTTTTGGAAGCGTAAATAATGTCATTGAAATATTCAAATTGTTGGATAATAAAACGTTAAAGATTGACATGGACATTCAAATTATTATTATTGGACATTTACAAAAACCGTGAGATTAAATACAGTGAGTTTTGTATGTTGTAATCGAGTACCGCGTGAGAACGCGGATAGTGGTAGTGGCGGTGTAATAAACGAGTGAGAAAGAGGGTAGACCGATACGGTTGGCCCTGTAAGAACTAACTCGGTGTCAGTACATCGTGATCATGAAGATTGTAATATTGGTTAGACTCCAAAACCAACAAAATGGTAAATATATCTCGTGGAGTATTCTAATAATAAAATAGCCTTTTATTACAGGTCCATCACGCTGAAACGTATGAGCTCATAGTTAATATTATATTTTGAATAGGAGGGGAAAGCCTTTCCAAAGAGCGAAACCTATGCTTGGGCCCTCTCCGTGGACAAAATTACTACGCCACAATGGCAACACCAAAATACTTCGACAGAAAAAGAAGAATAAAATCTTTTTCATCTAGTAAAGCATCATTAAAACAGCAAGAAAAAAAGGGAATATGTCTGTAGTTGCAAAATCTAGTTCTTTATTATGAGCACCCAACCAATACCAATTATTTGCGCTTGGAAGGAATTTACGTCATTATGGTAATGGTCAAGCTTCGAATCTGGGACCTTTCAATCTAATGCTGAATATTTAACCACTAAACTGTCGACGCTTAAATTTTCTGAACAAAAAAAGTCCGGGCCCGCATTGACCTACGATACAAGGTTGCGACAAAGGCACTTTTCATCCTCTTATTATTGTGAATTCTAAGTAAAATCCACATATTAAATAAAAAAGTTATATCACAGTGCAGTACTCGCAAAATAATGTGTCAATTCCAAGCAATATCTTATTTCCTACTAATATAAAATTTATAGCTAACTTTCATGTTTTTTGTTACATCGATTCTGTCGATTTCCTCCAACAGAGACCAACTCGTGCGTGAAAATTGGCAATTGGAATTATTTCCCTCCTCCTTTCTTTATACATACCGAATAAATAAAAGCTTCACAAGTGTGCGTAACTTGTTTCTAACCTAATCTTGTGTTTAATCTTGGTTTAAGTCGATGAGGCTTGAACTCAATAATATACCCTAAATCTTCTGAACGCTTGGCAACAATACGTGCGAATTCGTATTACGTTTTGTATTTACGTAATAAATACTTATCCTACATTCCGCTTGTAAAAGTTATTTTTGGTTTTTCACATCATATACTTTCTATGTATCAAGTAGGTTGGATTGTTTGTTGTTTTTTATACCGCTTTGGTAGTTAAATAGCAGAAGTCCCACCTGATGGAAAGTAGTTACCGCAGCCTATGGACTTGTGCCAAACCAGAGACTTCATACTCGTACTAGGGACCCTATAGAAATCTTGGATAGCCTTTCTTGAAGAGGTGCTTGTGGGTAGAGAAGATTTATTTATTTATTGTATTCTGTAATCTTTCAAAAATCTGAACACCTTACTTTTGTTTTCTAGTATCCATATCTTGTGGGTTCTAACCCCTTTGGACCTCATTTTTCACCTGTAGGTATGTATATATTTCACTTATATATATAAGTGTTATTAGGCCATGGTGGCTAAGGGTAAGTTTCGTTTTATTTATTTACTAGACCTCTTGAACGTGGTCTAACTCTTGCTGTAGGTGCTCAGGGTCACACAAGAGTAAACGCCGCGATAGTTTAAAAGTTACATTTCACATGGTGTATACATTATAGATAATATAGTTAGTTTCGCACTTGAATAATATAGTTAGTATAGAATTAGATTAAGAGAGCTTCTGTGTCACCAGCGCAGAAGACAAATTGAATTTCCCAATGACAACAAAAATACTCTTCAGTGACGTCTGACTGGCCTACACACCGGCGGGAACATAACACATAGGTTATTATTAGCTGGCGGTATTCTGTAGGGTGGAGGTACTTCCCCAGTATTTCTGAACACTAAAAAAGCCGCGGTAGCCTAGTGGTATGGGTAATGGACTGCAGAGACGAGTTACGTGTGTTACAAAGTTATGTGTGTATTTATCGCAGGTTTATATGTGCCAAGTTAATGGCAATAGGCTCGCCACCTATTACGATGGGACCTAAACATAAATGGATGCTAGCACCTCTGCCAACCCCTTCGGGGATATAGGCGTGAGCTTATGTTATGTAAAATCAACTGATACTCAATGTGGGAACACCAATATCATTATAATGTTGAATATTCTAAATTAAAACGCTACCTGAAGTCATCACGAAGACTACTTTATGTTTGTTGTACTCATCATGTGAACAATATTATATATATTTATGTTGTATTTATAGTTGTATGTTTGTAAAGTCCCCCGCGATACAATGCTAGTTCCCTAGTGCGGGAGTTGTCTTTTAAAAAAAAAAATATTTCATTCAAATATATCCAACCATTTATTCGTGATTGAAGAACCAATAAATAAACTTCTGCATACACAATATTAATTGGTATATTTCGTCTGAATTACTATTCAAAAATGTTTGATATTTGGATGATAATTTCACGATTCTATAGACATATTCAAAACATTGAAATTAGATACGACCTAAATTTGTACTATTAGAATTATGCATTTGATTAAAACTAATATTGTATGGTGTATTAATATCAAGCGTCAAAACTTGTTTGATCACTCCAGGCATTGTTGACTTCGTAATGAAATCATTCTATTCAATAACAATTAATGCCATGTTAGGGAATTTTGTGTAATAAATATGTGTATATTTATTTTATGCATATAATTAGATATGTGTGTGTAAAAGTGTGTAAATTACTTTTCAAAATATTAAATTCAATTTCGATGTTCCAAATAAATTTTACAAAACTTACAAAAAATATGAACACCTTACCTTCCATAGTTATTATTGATTCAAATAAATTAAGCTCATCTGACACTACGTCTGATACTCTCCAAGACGTTAATTGGTACTACTTGTGCGGGTAAGCACGTAATTAATTTCCTTGCGATTTACATCGCATAGCAAAAAATCGGGTGAAATTTATTTAGCTGCTACATTTTTAGTTAGGAATTTATTTTCGGCATACACATTTTTGTAAAAAGTGGCCGATTGGCGACAATAGACTCGCCCCCTATTACGTGGGACCGAAAACCATAGTTGGCGAAATCTCGGTGTTTAATACACCTCTGCCTACCCCTTCGAGGATTATGGGCGTGAGCATAAACTCACGTATATCCCCGAAAGGGTAGGTAGAGGTGCAAGCACCCACATTTCGCCAGTTTATGTTTAGGTTCCAATGTAATAGGTGGCGAGCCATAAACCGGGCACTTATAAACCTGCGATAAATACACACATAACTTCGAAAACCATCGAAAAGTAATTGATGTGTGTCATGGTAAAATCTGGGATCGAGCCCGAGACCTTGTCTCAGCAGTCCATTACCCATACCACTAGGCTACCGTATGTATGTATGTAAATTACACTGAGCATGTATGTATGTATACTAAGATATATTCTCACAATTGCTCAAATTTAGCATTAGTTATAATGGATTTGATAATAACACCGATTACTATGATGTCTTTAATGATTACGTACAGGCACAACATAAGCGTTCCATCAACTTTGAAATGAAATGGTACCTCGTATCCCGTTACTATGTATAACTCAAAGGTTTCCTCTGATCCTATTTCGTGTAATAAGCACCATTAGTCAAAGAGACAAAAATAATTTTATTTTTAATAAATTACCAGTTCACTTAATTACCAGTACTGGGAGGTGCTATGTCAATTCAATTACGTACCGGCTGTCTAAGGTGTTGTGTAAATTTTAAGTATTTTTTAATGATTTATATGTTACTAGCTGTTATCCATGTGACTCTACTTCATTCTCTACTTACCTCTCCATACTACTTCTCCTTGCTGGCATGACAACGGAGATAGTTAGCGATATTAGGGCCAATATATAAAAAATTTAAAGATTTTTGATTAATGCTCCGCTCCGATGGTAACAAGATGATATATAGCCTATGTTCCTTCTAAATATAGTAAATCGGTAAAGTAGTTTTGGAGCCACAATAAACAAACAAAAAAACAAATCTTATCTCTTTATGATATTAGTTTAGATGGCGAAATTATATTGTTAGTGGAAATTGAAACAATGATTCGTGTATTGATGGATAAAGTATATCACCACCCCATCTCATTTGAAGAAAGTTGTAAGACGCGGCTAATGGATAACGTAGACGATACGAATACGATACTGAAGACGAAAAACTCGAATTATGACGCTGTACCAAACCATCTGACTAGAGTGGAAACAGTAAGGAATCTGTAAGCCTTTCAACATTGATATAGGCTCATTTCCAGCAGTGAACTGTTATGAGCTAATTTATTGATGGAGTTTAAGGTATAATGTGAAATAATTCTAAGCGACTCATGTGAGTGGAGGGGACGTAGTAAGCCTTAGCGAAGAGTGAAATTTATGCTCGGGCCCTCTCAGTGAGTTGCGGCGCTGCCGTGAAATAAATTACTACACCACGATGGCAACTCAAAAATGCCGTCGATTTGACAGAAGAAGAAGTTTGAATTTTAAGTAATTTTTAATATTTTTCTTAAGTGTTTGGAGAATTTATATCGTTAGTTGAAATTATTTTACAATATATTTTATCTTTAACAATTTAAGCTAAACTCAGATATCAATAACAATATAGCCGTAATAAAGTTAACCTTTAAATCGATATTGAATATTCATGTATACCTCAACAGTATTCTGGCCCAGATCTACATAAACGACAATAATAGAGGGATATACCAACATGATTACAGAGTTTGAACGTTTCGCATGTAAATGTGGAGTCTGCAGTTGAAACGACGACAAATTCTGTGTTTGAATGTATTGATATCGATGCTATTGAGATAGTTGAGATAACGTTCAAACTATTATAATACTGGTATGATCAATGAAATTCTCAATATTTCAGGAAAGAACTTATTTCAGGAACATATGCCATTATACTTGGAAATGATAAGTTACATAGATATTATGTTCTGAAAGAATTCGGAAATGATTTTTTTATACCACTTCGGTGGCAGACGCACGCGGCTCACTTGATGGAAAGTGGTTACCGTGACCTATGGACGTTTGCAACACCAGGGGAGTCATATTCGTGCTACCGATTATATAGAGAAAAGGAGGGTGTGAGGACAGTGCTATGAGTGCAGAAAACCAAGAAGGGTTTCTCGGTCCTCCCACTGACAACACAAAACCCCTCCAGCGAGTTCTGGCTACCCTACTCACTCGCAACAAATAAAAAACACAGGATATGAACACCTACTCAATCTGCGTAGTATTAGCCAAAGCCAACACGGTATTGAATCTTGAAAACTGATAATTAGGTATAGGTGTTTGATCGATAAATGTGGTGATATAATGTATTTATATATCTTATGTGTAATGATCCTATAAATAATTGAGTTATGAAATGTTTAAATGTACAAAACAAAACCTTCATGCAGACAGCGTATCTTGATATGGTAAAAATCCAAGTGGGCCCAGTTTACCGCTATCAAAATAGAAAAGGTTAGTCTGATCCCTTGTCCCAGTATAAGACTGGGACGAGATGTCACTTATTCCAAAATAAATAATAAATAATACAAGATATTTCGATCCAAACAGCAAATTTATGTGTTGAAAACCGATATCGACAGAATTGAAACTCTTACCTATTATTTTAGTGAAATTTCGAGGCATTATAAATAATATGCTAACTTTATATTACTGTATATTTTTTATATTAACATTTATTTTATCAATTTCTTTATTCTTATTCCTGTTTATTTGGTGAACTAAATACGTAAGCCATATTATCGGAGTTTTAGCAGCTTAAATATAAAACTTCTTTTGAAATTTTGCGAACTTATCTTTAATTCAACGTTTCCTATACCGAAGTGATCTGGTACAATGTGGATTGAATTGAAAACTTCTCCAATCGTTACCCACCAGTTTACTGGAGTTTACAGCGGGTTAAGAATTTTAAAGGTGTTTTAATCAAGTTCGTTGTTTTGAAGTTCGATTTATAAGGAAAGGTTTTAAGTATAAAAATATTATTTCCATTTATGTAACGATTTTTAAGAGTTTAAAAGGTGGTTCAGAAATGAAAAGAAGGGGTTTTGTTCAATTACTCTTTTTCCGTGTTTTCCATAATTTAGGTATTCCATCTCTGCCCAGGCGGTGTTGTACAGGGATAGGACTGTTTAACATCCGACAGATATATACTTAGCATCAGGTATTGTACATGGTTTTAGTATTATTTTGAATACGTAGTAGGAAGGAGTAACTTTTCATTCCAGTTCCAAAAAAAATCGATTGGGCAGCTATATCTGTAAACATAGTCATCATTATCTCATCACCAGTAATGTATTAAGAGATACTCAAACATCAGGATAGTGTGAACGATACATCAGTTGAGTCAACTTGCACTGAGCCAGTGAATCATATCAAACACTGAGTATGTATGCTATCTTTAATTCAGTAGTTCAGTGAGCGAGTGCATGCGGTTTAAGATTTGAACCGTTAGCGATAATGGATGTTCGAAAAGATCTCAAGTTTTCCATAATTTATCATCTAGATAGCTTTTCATACATAACCATAGACATTACATAACCGAAGTCATAATTCCCTAAAATGACCTTATCTAAAGTTAAGCTAATTTTACACTATTGCTTAGTAAGCTGAAGATACCGTTTCAAGAAAGAGGATCATCATTATAAACACGTACAATGTTACAATGGTGGCGCGCACCTTGATGCCTTGATGGATATTAAGGTTCCATAGTAAGCGCTCATAATGTCATTAGGCCTTTAGATATAGATGTTCATATGACAATGAAATGAAAAAAACTCGAGTGTAGACCGCGAGAAGGCAAACGGAAGGTAGGACGACCCCTAACCAGATGGATTGATGATCTGAAAAAGGCGACTGGGACAGACTGGATGCGGAAGGCGGAGGATAGGGAGCAGTGGCGCACATTGGGAGAGGCCTATGTCCAGCAGTGGACTGCGATAGGCTGATTGATTGATGTTGACAACTGGGACCGACGGCTTAACGTGTTCTCCGAGGCACGCACTGACCAATGCAAATATCCATATTTCATGCATACAAATATTTGCACTGAGCGGGGATCGAACTCGCACCTCCCGCGTAGCAGCCACGTTCACTACGGCTACATCACGAAAGCAGTCAAAAAAAGATGTTGTGGTTTATATGTTATATATTTCAATAATACAAAATTAATGCCTACAATTAATTTAACAATATGGTAAGCAAATGAGGGTAATGTTATTCATTTATTTACAATGCCACTCGCACGGTACATAAACCAAATAATTTATTATGGTAAAAAGTATCAAAATTGGTTCAAAACAACTCATTCATTATTCCGAATTGGCTCACATCCATATTTACAAACATAATCAAATCGCTTCCGCTCATATGTTAGAATATGAATAATAAATATTTTTGTCTCCCTACTGCCTTGTGTTTCAATATTTTTCACGCGAAACGAATAGGGATGAGCGAGCGGCCAGAATCACAATTTTCATAGATTTTTTATTTTCTCATTTCGAGGCAATTTTCGGAAAAGCTCTTTCAATAATTCACCTTAAGAAAATGCTTTAGTCTCTGATACAAACTGAGGCAGATAAAAATAAAAATCACAGAATTTCCTTTGTTATACCTACAAAATGAAAACGGGTTTTTGGTATAAATAATTTAGGACAGGTGTTGATCGTGAGTTATAAAAAATGTAACAAGTACAATAAATTATACTGTTGTGTACCTACGATGTACAATATGTACATTTCTTATCTCGAACGTACAAAATTATTCACTGCGTTATTTTTTGGATATATTGTGTTTAGGCACAAAATTGTTTGTGGTTAATTTTTTTTTCGTATATTCTGGATTAAATTCCACAGTACGTAGTTTTACTGATGAAAATTTTATTCGACATGTTTGCCAAATTTCATATTTAATTTATGTTGAAATCCATTCAGGTTTTTTTTAATTCGCAATAAAGCAATTTAGGATTTGTAAAATATTTCACCCGTGTTTTACAGTTTGGTACCAAGTAGACTAGAATTGGGGCCACCCCATCACTTCCTTAACGTTATAACTATTAGGTGTACCTCCATACCATCACTCCACTTCATACAACTTTAAAATCAGACAGATATATACAGGCCAGATAACCGCGGTAGCCAAGTGGTATGGATAATGGACTGCTGAGACGAGGTCTCGGGTTTGCTACCAGGTTTTACCATGGCACATACTTGGATTGGATTTTATGGACTTACGGTTCATACTATTCAATCAAACAAACGTAAGATTTTATGTTGGATCAAACCCCTTCAAACAAAAAAAACCGCATCGAAATCCAGTAGTTTTTGCGTCCATCGCGGACAAACATAAACTTCTTCTTCTTCTAACCACAATTATATAATAGTATAGATCGATTGGTTTATAACATTCATAGAATGAGCAAAGCTAGCCACAAATTAATTAGTATAATAGAAGTGCTACCAATGAATAGATTACAGTGGCGCTCCTACCACTGAAATACGGTATTGTCATAACCACTGGGCAGTAATAGCTTGTAAAGTATCCTCTAATGCTAATTGGATTCGCCCAGGCCACATGGGTGCGACTCAGTAAATTGTTAGGTACTTTTTCTACAGCTAGCGAAACAACAGTCAATATATATTTTCTTACAAGTAGACAGACAAGCACAAAAGTATAATATTTATAAATTAAACAAAATGAATACGTCATAGGTGTAAAAAAGTACTACATACATCACAAACTTTGAGTCAGCTATGCATTTGACGCGTATATCACGTCATTAACAGTATTACTCCACCTGACGTGAAACTGGGATTTTAGTTGCGTTGACAATTAACTACCAATATGTTGATTTAGTTTTGTTCTCTTACATTTGATGAGGACGCGTTATTTGTCTGAAAATTTGGCTTCAATTTAAATCAAGAATGCTTCAAGTGTATTCTATGTGAATAGGTTTTAAGTTGGGTCTATTTATGATGACCTCTACGTGGCCTGGCGGTAGTGAACGCGACTGCTACGCAGATTGTGCGGCATATTCCCATTGGTATGGGTCTTTTGAAATATGAATATTTGCATTGGTCTGGGTGTTTCTGGGTTCAGGGTGGGTGTTACAAAAAATATGTATCTGAGTATATTTATCCGCATACTAAGAGCCCATAACACAAGCTAGTTAAGCTTTGTTATTATGGATCTAGGCGGCATTGTGTAGATTTTCCTAGGGCGTTTAATATTTATTTTAAATTTAAATATACAACAACTTAAGTTACTTAACCTAACTTATTTCACATATTATTATTGCATGTAATTAATTAAAAAACTTATTTCACATTTCGACTAAGAAGGAATTGGTGGACTTATACACAATAAAATACGGTGAACTTGGCTACGGCGAACTTGGCTACAGCAGACTTGGCTACGGCCTATTTGGTTACGGTGGACTTGTCCACGGGTGGAGTTGGCTACGCTTATACGGTAGTCAATTTGGTAGCATAAGAATATAGGTGCTTTTTGATTTTGTCAGATTAGTGTTTAAGAACATTAATTATTAAATTAATATTGGTTAACATGTGATTCTATTAAACTAAGTGTAGGTAAATATAAAATATGAGGTAACAATTTGTGTCAATTACCGCTTAAGTTTAAGAGTTTCATAGAAAAAGCAATTTATAAATTAATGTAATGTTAATAATCGCTCGCGTTTAACGTGGAATATTATATTATGTGATAGACACGTTAATGTTTCATTTTCAGTACTCAGATTTTCCACTCAATCCATTTTAATAAGAAGAACAATAGGTCTTGAATTTTCCAGACTTATGAAAACAATCTTAGAATATTAACTACTTGGGTACTTTCTTAAGTCTTCAATAGACTGATTCACTGGAAATATACATTGATTTGAATAGGTACTATCATCTACTTGAAATCCTTTAAATTTTTATCAAAAAGCGGCGATTTTAAATGCTCGTGAGTATCGTCAATATAATCCCACAATACTGCATAAAAAAATATTTTTGGCACATGATTATAAATCTAAATATAATATGTATATTCAAAAGAAACTTTATTGCGAACATCAAAGTAAAATATAAATTACTTTCTCAATAAAGTCTTTGGTTATTCCCGCAACCCATGGTTACCTATCCCTGGATAAGAAACTATACTATATTCTTGTACTAAATTTCAGTTTTTCTAGATATTTAGCCGACTGGTATGGGTAATGGACTGCTGAGATCGATCCCAGGATTTACACACCAATGACTTTTCGATGCTTTTCGAAGTTATGTGCGTATTTATCGCAGATTTATTAGTGCCCGGGTAATGGCAATAGGCTCGCCACCTATTACATTAGGAACTAAACATAAACTGGCAAAATGTGGGTGCTAGCACCTTTACCTACCCCTTCGAGGATATAGGCGTGAGTTTATGTTATGTATGTAGATTCAGTCACAAACATACAAATATCTTCACAAGGATCAGAAATAATTATATTTATCAACAAATTCAATCTATTTATGTGTCGCCATGAGTATAATAATAATATACACTAGTTTTAGCAAATTGGGCCTCTAATTAACACATCGTATCTAAGCGTAAGATAATATCGAATTCCCGCGACCTCATTCACCATACCTGTCCATATTTCCCCCAAATTTTGTTACGTCAAACTTCGTTGATTGATCTTGAAGATTATCGTAAGGTACGTATCAACACAATGGGGGTAATTGGCGCAGTAACTAAGTTTTGCCGTATCGGTGTTAAGGAAGCGCTCGTTTGGAGGCCCGTATCGATTGGTTGGTTTGAGGATAATTATATTACGGTCCAATTACTTGTATGAACGAGGTAAGCGATATTTTTGGGTTGTCAGCTTGTTTGTGTAAGGAACATAGTGTTTATTTTGTGATCAATCCTTATGATGGATGCCCGTGTGCATGTACGCACTTGTGCTTATCAAAATCCTCGACGCTCTAATTCTTTATGTTATAATATCATTAAAAAATAAAATCAACAACCTGCATATTATGCCGCAACCAAGTACAACCGAAATAATGTGGCTTTTCACACAAACAAATCGTTTTCACTCAAGCAAAATAGACGTTGTAAAACAGCCATAAATCAATCAGCAAACACATTTTATAGAACACGTTCAATCTAAAATGTATTTCTTTACGAGAGTCGAGACTGTAGACAGATGTTAGACGCTAATTCTCCCAGTAATAAAACTCTTTGTTTGTCTGTTTGTGTCAATTTTACTGCCTGGACTTTTGAGCTGTTAAACGTGGATTTGGATTGGATTATCCTGCTGTTTTTAGATCATGAAAACCGTACTACAAAAGGATTTAAAACCCTTTCGTATTCAAATCGGGAACAAGTATATGTAATGAAAAGTATTTTTTTTTGGTGACAGTAAAAATAAGAAGTTAAATTAAATAAATTACTCTTTATTGGAAAGCGTCAGAAACAGTATTTTCCCCTCAAGGTATACATAACATTGCACCCACAAAATATTAATATTAAACGCAAGGTCCATAAGGGTAAGTATTATATTTATTATTTGTGTCAGTTGACTATAGTACTTTATGCTGCTGCGCGGTACCTAGCAGGGTAGAATTTAAGCCACTCTATTACTCCCCATGCGGTGTCGTACAAGGCTACGAAGATATTGAGCTGTTTTAAACACAGCTTTCAATACTAATAATAAAGGTGTCAAAGTCGTTTTCAATAAAACTCATTCAGCTTGAAACTAGCTACAATATCGTTGAATAATTAAACCATAAAATATTGTGTCACGTCTAGAAAATAAAAATATGCATGTCTCTTTGGCGTTCATGTAACAATATTCGAAATCCAATGCGTGTATTAAATGAATTAATCCTATCCAATTACGATAGCAGTTTATTCGCAGTTTCGGATTGATTCGAAACTTTATACCTTTAAAAATAATTTACAAATGACTGTTATATTTTCAGTCATAACTTTTTTATTGTTACAATACTATTAAAGCTTGACTCTTGAAATTTGCACCATCATTCAGCGCAATAGGCCCACCGCTTATTAGGAGGTAGTGATGCGATGAAATACCGAGTTTAGTTGGATCGAATATCGTTTTACAGAAATACAAGACCACCTTGACCGTCTGTAAAATAATAGACTTATCGTAGAATACGTCATAATCATGTCAGACCTATTTATGATACGCAGAATGACCCCCGTCTTCCATGAGCGCGGGCCTGGGGGTGACGGGTGGCCGCCTGTCCCCTAGCAGAAGCAGGCCGCGGAGAAGGCGGTTATCTCGACAGAGATGGCCGGGGTCTGCCGGAGTGCAAGGGATATGTTGGTTACTATCTCACCTTCGGCAACTAAGGACCCAAAGACAGCGTGCGTTTTAGTCGGTTCGAGTCCGACATACCCTCCCCAACCGGTTCTGGAGCGGGTATCCGTAGGAATTTCACGGACTATAATGAAGACCTATTTATGATAGCATGATCTAAATGCATCACCCTCAGCTCAGCTTCCAACTATGAGGTAATATATGACTCAGCGCTTAAAGAAAAGTAAAGAGTACCTTTTTTATCAACAGGTTCCAACCGAAATTACTAATATTCCCTCTAACCCCTCCAGTTAAGCTCAATGGTTTGTGATAGTAGTAGGTTCACGTCGGTAGTGTAATGGCCATTCATTTTTCCTTTTACTCTACTCAGATTGGAGCGCAACATGAGTTTAAACACTGAACTAATTACACGCATTTCATACAGTCTTACGTAAGATTCTCCAGTTACCAGACCCATCTCAAAATTTGTGGTCCTCTTTGTTTAATTTTGACGTGGTTTGTAATGCACCGAGGTAACTTTCGTACATTTTGTTAAATTAAGTTGACTAATTATTTTGGCATTGACAGCTAATCCATTCATACGATTGCCGTTCTATACTATATTACGTAAATAAACGTAAACAATCTTGGCGTGTCTTTTTAAAATGTTTTGTTACAAACTCAGAATAAAAATACTTTTCTAATTACCGGTATCGAACAATTAGATAGTCAGTTAGTTAGCCTGTTTTATTTATTTAATAACTATGTGTTTTTATAAAAGGTTGCCATCAGACTGTTTACCTTCATTTAAGTACCTAAACAAATTGAGTATAGTCACAAACATATTTCACTTTTATTACTTTTGGTTAAATAAATAAGTCTGCTTTTTTCAGAATTGAATTGAGTTGAAATCAATTTGTCATTTTAATCAAGTGATGGAAGGACGTACTTTACGAGGAGCTACTAACGAATTATTATATTACGAAACATTATTATCGGTTAGAGGCTTACAATACTTATTCTCTTTACTAAACAACCAATGGTTCCAGATCAATATTCTCTACCTTATGTGATTGTTGTTCATTGTTGCTGTAACGAACACTTAAGGATATCGTGCTCTTATTGCCTCGGCAATGAGTCGGCACTTTCTCGCCTTATCGCCTGCACCGGCCAGACAGTTTGCAAGCTTGTCCCGAGGCTAGGTAAAGCCATTACGATGCAGAATATTGTGCTATAATGTAGGAAGTTTCGTATAAAGAACTACATAAGGCTGGAGCTAGGTAATCTAATGGCCATTCTTCGCGGAGCTGCTATGTACGATAACCTTTATTGTTGGGTGATTTTATTATTACTACTATCGCATTCATATTATTAGCATCTATCTCACAGATTAAATACGAAAGTTTTTAATCCGTGCGTGTTGCCAGTGATGACTTATGGCGCTGAGTCGTGGATATTGATTCCAATTATTTAGGTACATTAGTGAAACTACATAACCTCTAGCTCATTAGTAATTCGTAAATAAATAATAATAATAATTTTGATACCAATTGTTTTAATCCATAGAGGTCTTGTGGGTTCATTTCAAGGAAGAAAAGTGGACAAATTATAAACAACGGAATTTAAGGGTTATTATATAACCAAAAAAAACATTTAAAGTGAAAAACTTGTTCTCTCGGTTTAATCGAATCATGTGTCCTGAAGATCAAAACTATACATTATGCAATGAATAGTAAAATATAGAAATTTATGTAACAGACATACGAGAATACCCTTGTTCAGTAACCCCTGTAATTCTATCGTCAAAAGGATATATCAAAACTAGAAACGACATCAACTGCGGTTTAAATGACAATGATTACACTACTCGGTTATAACTGTTTTGATTATAGTCCATTTGTTAAGGTACTTAAAACGTAAACAATCTCAGAGTGTCTGTTTTATATGTTATGTTTAAAAACTCAGTATAAAAATACTTTTGTACTTAGTAATGCATTTTGAAGACTAAAACCAGTGTCCAACCACTACTTAGTTACTTCGTTAGTCTAGTTTAAACATGTGTTTTTATGAAAAGGTGCCACAGGATTATTTAACTTCATTTAAGTACCTAAACAAATGGAGTATAGGTGTCCTTATTTCACAGCGTGTATTGCGTTAGCTGATGATCGAACAATATTTTATACATTTCCTAGGAGTTGTTATACGATTCCTAGGTAGCATACATTTTCGATAACATATATGATAATAAAATATAAATAAATTCCATTTCAAACAGTCATGTTACTCCCACAAGACCTTACAGCATTTTTACTTTCGGAAAACTTCTACCAAAACATTTAACACAACTACAATATAATAAATAAAAGTACAGCACTGCTTCTCAAGTTAGAAGGGACATCTTTACAACGTATCTACGGTTGAAACTTTAAGTCGGCCATCTGTTCAGAGCGCCGATGTCCGGCCTGTCGAGAACAACTTAGTAAATTTACCACTTTCAATATTTAATTTGTATGGGTTAAGTTTTGAAATACAGCGGTTCGAGATTTAGCTGTCTGGTAACAACAAGGTTTAGAACAGAAACTTGAAATGGGCGATTACTCTTATAGAATGGGCTCGTTGAGAAAGTTTGAAGGAGCATAAAAAGTAAGTACTAGCAATCACTTTGTATGAAGCGGTAGAGTGAGTGTGATGTGGTGAGTTTATCTTCAGTTGAAGTTGTTAGTTGAATAAATTTTTTGGACATTTAGTGTATTATTTTAAAACGTCATTCACCAAACTTTGCCAACAAAATACCGTCGAAGCATTCCCTTTTTACAATCTCAATTTGATTCGAACAGCTAGCATACTAATTGATTTAAAAAATTTCATTAGTTTGGTGTCATTGAACTGTTACCCGAAAAAGTCCATTCTGTAATTCAAATCACTTACAAAATTACTACAGTGGGAATTACCAACTCACTTACTAAAGCTTACTCACCTAAATCGTATCATGGTAACACTTTACGTAGGTATTTGTAATGGTGACCCTCTTTCCTGAGACTTTGCCTTTACCTTACCATCAGGCATGAAGTCAAACAGACGTGTCCTAAATAAAAAAAATAAAAAATAATGGTCACAAACAACCAAATACAAAGTTATTTTATCTCGAAGTGTGAAATATAACAGTACTAAGAACAAAGTTATTGTTATAAAAATAACTTAATACTTATTTGTTCGTTCTGTTGTAACAAATTCCATTTAGTATTTTCTTCGATGCTCTGATTCTGTTGACACTAATGCAAGCCATGGCTGATGGCACTGGTAAATAACATGCTTTTATTTGTCAATGGTTTTTTATATAGGTAAAATTTTAGTAGAGAAGATCACCATTACAGTCAGTACAATATTACAATGGTGGCGCTCGGCTTAAGGGCCTCATCTTTTCACGTCCTACTTAAAGGACTAAGGACAGTAGGAACAAGAAACATATGAGCTAGTAAGGAATTTCAAGACTTAATGGTGCGGCAAAGGAAAGACGATGCGACGAGAGAGGTTTTGTGTTGTCAGCGGGAAGATCGAGAAACCCTTCTTGTCTTCGGCACTGACAGCACAGAAACCTTCTCCCCTCTCCCTTAACCCCTCTTCTCTATATGTGTGGTGTTATAGGCCACGGTCACCATTTTCCATCAGGGCGGTTCCGCATGCTTGTCTGCCACCTAAGTGGTATAAAAAAGCAAAAAAAGTAACCAAAAATTATTGTAAATTAATATTAAAGTATAATTCAGTATCGAGATCCTGATTCGCTTCAGATTTCAGATATTGTTTGGAAGGTAAAACTCGATATCTTACGAGCTCGCGTTGGACGGTTTAATAATACATGATTGCCAAATCTGGCGCTGTGCACTGTGTTTATTGAATAATCATTAGGGATTGCGATTAAGAAAGGAATTTATGATCAGATTGTACCAATATATTCTGGTATTATGATTATTTAAGGATCATTTCGTTTACATTAAAATGATATTTTATCAGATAGGATGCGACGGTATCTGCCGCCCAAATGAGCAGTCCGACTGGGGAAGTAACTCCGCCTTACAGAATACCACAGTGTTAAATATAAATACCAAGTGTTGTGTTTCAGGTAAACCGCGGTAGCCTAGTACGACGAGGACGAGGTCTCAGTTTCGAACCCAGGTTTTAACCACGGCACACACTTTTCGATGATTTTCGAAGTTATGTGTGTTTTTATCGCAGGTTTATAAGTGCCCGGTTAATGGCAGTAGGCTCGCCACCTATTACATTGGGGCCTAAATATACAATGGCGAAATGTGGGTGCTAGCACCTCTGCCCATCCCTTCGGGGATATAGGCGTGATAGTATAATATATATGTCCTTTATAACGTCCGAGATCAACGACCATAAAGAGTTACCTACTTATTTTACTTATTTCATTAGGGCTACGTGAGGTAGATAATTATAATAACATACAGAATATTAAATACAAAAATCATTTCAATGTGCTCGACTATTTTCCATTTCACTAGCATATAACATAACTTAATTCTAAAACCTGAATAACTCTAACATATTTTTTTCCATTCCAATTTTAAATTGCTAGATGCGTCCAAGTGCATTCAAAAGTCAGTGAAGTTTGCAGTTACTGTTGTGCCCATCCGAAATTGATATTATTGGTAACCACTGAGTCGGATGCTGCGTTTGAATATCGAACTATGATTTAGGCTGTTTTGAAGTGTATTCTACTGTTAGGGAATAGAAAATATAAACGCTGTGAAAAGTTGATTCAATGGACGTTGATTATAGCTTATGTTTGAATATTCGCTAGACACACATACAACATCAATAGTATTTAGCTACTATTGGTCTAGAGTTATGTTTGAATTATTTTTTATATAATGTACACTAGCTTATTTTTTTTTTTTTCAAAATTATCGAAATTCAAATAATTTGTAAGTAAAAATAAAGTACAAAGGCTGACTTAATGTCATGTGATTGAACTAAAAATAAAATAACAATCAAACAAATCAAATACTAAATGAAAACGTGTTTGAATTTAAATAATTTAATTATTTTAATTTTTTTTATTGTTTGAATTCCTATCAATATTATTAAATGCCCTATTTATTTATTATCCTATATATTACATTTAGTAGGTAATATGTAGGTATATACAACTAATTAGTCACACAAAAAACATAAATTAAAATTTCGTATTCAGATATAAAGATAAAATATTTACGCATTGAATAAATTCTAAGATTCCATATTTATATAACAATAGCTTTGTCAATAAATATCAATATTACACCATATTAAAAAAAAATATTGGTTGATACAATATGATATTATATTAGTTCCTAATTTTACAAATATTTGTTGTTTTCTTCTATTATTATATTAGTACAAAGGTATATAACTGATTTTATTCGTATTTACGACTTCTAACATTACCGCTAAGTAACAAAATCACTACAACTGTGTTTTCTGTACGAAACACCATAAACTGTCACGAACGTCCCCTGATGTCCCCACTTAAGTACGAAGCAGACCTAAACCATGAATTCGGTAACTGTCAACCTTCCCGGTTTTCCCGACGCTTGCTCCCTATAAATATTTCCATTTGTGGTGGGAAGGTGGCGTTCTAACCACGTGAAAAGGGTCTTTCTGGCGTCAGATAAAGTATGTATGTACTTTGAAGTTGGGTTTCTGTAATTAAATTTCTGTTTTGATATCTTTTAAGAAGAGATTAATGGTCGTTTCTAAGTAGCCGTCGTTTGGGCCGTTTTCTGAATTAATTATTGAGTAATATTATTAGGATTTTTAGAACTGCCACTGTGGCGAGACGGTTTTTTTTGAAATTTAGGACACGTCAATTTGATTTCACCCCGCCTGATGGTGAGCTTAAGGCAAAGTCTCAGGAACGAGGATCACCATTACAAACACGTAAAGTGTTACAATGGTGGCACTCATCTTGATGGCCTCATCAGATGCTTTTTCACGCCCCGCTCAAAGGACCCAGAACTATAGGAAGATGGAAACACGTGAGCAAATTCCAAGACTACTACTAATGGTGCGGCAGAGGAAAGACTCACCGAACCGCTTGATTCTCGATGGAATATTCCGCACCGTATGCGGGAGACATCTAAGCCCTGCACGTGTTATCCTGTGTAGGAAAGGAGAGGGTGGGAGTAATTTTGGGAGAGCTCATCAGTGCATTCGCTATGGTAGAGACGGTAAAATACTGCCAAGGATGCCACATCTCTGCGCATCTGCAGAGGCTCAATGGTATTCGTGATCAAAAATACGGACCGCCCGGAACCCGTAGGATTTAACTGAACAGTTATGTGTGGGTTGATTTGTGTGTTGTACTATAAAATACCCAACACTAAATAATTTAATTTAGCCTAACGACAAAAGTGTTGAGCTAAATAAACTTTGGGAAACACGTGAAGTAAAACGTTATTACGTATCAAAAATATAAGGAATGAAACGAAAATGTATATTTCTGCCCTCCCCAGCTACACCAAAGTAAATTTACTTACTAAATAAAAAATGTGGCATGCCTTTTGTTAAATTTGAAAGCGCCGTTTACGACGGAACAATTCCCATCATTTTTTAAACATTGCAACTCGAAAATGTCAACAGCAATAAAATATGACCGTCGAAGTCATATTTCAACAACAATTGAAAAATTCACTGTTGCAGCGAAATGTACAGTCAATAACAGAAGTTATTTAGTTCATATTCTTATTACATTTTACTTGACGGGCCTGTGAAATATCAACTGTCATTTGCACTAAGAAACGTAACATCAAAGTTTACTTTTCACCATTTTTAACGTTATTAGCATCCACCGCATCAAAGAAAAAACCTTTGTCAGCTTTGTTTTGCCCTGTTTGCATTTGATCAATGAAACTTTAAATAGCTCCAGGCTTTTTATAGTCGACTCGTTTTTAACGAGGGTATAAAAATATTTAGGTACATACGCGTTATATTGCTTCTGTACGAGGCGTGTTTGAATTTGCTGTGGTGTTTGGGTTTAATGATGTTACGTGTATGATTAAACTGAATTCTAAATAAGTACCTATGAATATTAGATACGTACATTATAATATCTGATTATTAATTTATGGAGAAGAGAAAGGAATAAAGTTATTGAACCTCGAAATGACGTATTATTATAGTAATCAATTAGCCTATTCGAGTCCACAGTTGTAAATAGGCCTCTCCCAATGTTGAAATGCATTGGTCTACTGTTTTCACGCTGATCAAATACAGGGTACAGATTTCTTTCTCTCGCAGTGATATCTTCTACGTATTTTTCTTTGCCTCTTACGACGTCCTACCAATGAGATGGAGTTTGTTTTTAAAACATGGTACGTACGAGTGGTGATATTCTTTTTCCGTCACCAAACGCAATTTATTTCGTTTTGAGAGAAATACAAATTAAATCTAGTATAGATGCAAATTTGGGCAAGCTAGTTCACACAAGTCAATTAAATTTATTATTGAAAACTGTAGTTGATAACCAGGAAATTTAATATACCAGTATATATCACCAAGTACTCACCGTTTCTGACTAATTAATTTCTATGTGAAATTTAATAAAAATTATAAATATACTATTTATAACATAACATAACATAAACTCATGCCTATATCCCCAAAGGGGTAGGCTGAGGTGATAGCACCCACATTTCGCCAGTTTATGTTTAGGTCTCAATGTAATAGGTGGCGAGCCTATTGCCATTAACCGGGCACTTGTAAACCTGCGTTAAATACACACATAACTTTGAAAAGTCATTGGTGTGTCCCATGGTAAAACCACAAAAAAATATACACATAATAATATCTTATTATTTCATCTATTTTTATTAATCAATATAACTTATTACATTTCATGTCATATTATTCCTTTATATAAATTTCATTGTTTTTTTTATTAATGTTTCTAAATCAAATTATGATTGAATTCTTTTATGAAGTTTTCCAATCAAAACTTAATTGAATAACAACTAATAATACTATACAAAACAAAAACTATAAAATTAATAAAATAGTCTGGCAACATACAAACTTTGCACATCACGAAAGTTTTAATAAAAGTCTCATATGTTCAGAGATTCAATAAAAGTCAATAACAAGTCAAATCGAGAACGTTACGCTACAGTCGTGCACAATGATTAATTGTCAACTCTTAATCCGACCGCAAACTTGACAAGTGACAGCCGACGGTCACAACTGTCAATTATATTAGAATTGACGTTCAAATCCGCTCATGCAGAGTTTTTTTTCGGTGAAATTCTTATAAAATCGACCAATATAACTTATGAGAAGGTAAAATTATATTGTGAATAAAATGTATAATGCTGGAACTTGTCAGATTTGAAATACTAATTAAGAGCTGTATACTGTTTAATTTAATTATTGAGTTGAAAAATCAGAACAATGATTTAAATAATTATGTTGAAGAATTTCACATGGTCATGGATAATTCACATTAATAGCGTAACAAGATTACACTAATTGTCGGAAAAGCATAACATTTTTATCAAAAGAGAAGCAATTCTTACTAAGTGGGCACTCTATTCACTGTGTCTACGCTTTTAGGGATACAAACGTGAGTATAATATAATACCTAAATAATGTTTTATATAATTTCTATATTTCAGAAACGTATTTAGGTTAGTTATAAAACACGCTTGAAATTTGCACAAGTCTGAATAGATTTTAATTGAGTTTACACGAGGTGAAGTTTTCTGAGTAGAAAATAAAACAGTTTTTATTCCTAATTTGAATATGTTATTATAATTTTAGGAAAATATTTACTTTGTTTTAAATAATAGCTTGAGTGATAACATAATTAACTCAATGTTTGAAATGTTTATGAAATAGAAACGAAATAAGCAAGCTCATTCGAAGAACGTGTTTAAGTCCAAAACACATGTATAGTGTATTTCAATTTTAATTCGAATTTCATTTCAATTCACAGGTTCATTAATATATACGCCATTGATAATTTGAATAAAAGTTCATATACTATAAACGTAATAGTTCCAAATCAAGTTAACCAATAAATTCATAACGGTTCATTTAAAATTCATTATTATTATTATATAATGCTTAATATGGTAGTAAATATAACATATTTGTTGAAACATATTTAATTGATGACTCTTTCATTACTTTAATTTTATACATTTATCATGGCACGAGACACAGAGGCGATTACCAACTGACATTTCAACCTTTCTAGAGGAAAACCAACCAAAGCCATTTTCGTCAGTGAGTACATGTAGTGGATTACTGTATAATTGAAGTTGTCATGGACCCGAAGATCATAGCTGAGAGTATTGTAGTTGGACCAGTTGTTGGATTTTTTCGGGCTCCATAAATGTTCGTATGACAACCAGATCAACGGCTTAACGTGCTCATCGAGGCAGCAGTCCAGTATAAAAAGTCATATTCATGCAAAAACATATTGCGTAAAGGTCGCTTTGACTACCGCCACTAGTAATCTGCCAGATAAACTGATAGATAGAACGTTATTTTCGATTTATATATGCAATGTATAAAATTGTAACCATATTTATTATTCATATTACATATAATATGTGGGGCCCTTCACATGCTTGGAAAGATGCTCAAATAATTCCTTTATCGAATACCAATATCCAATTCAACCATTCAAATCCTATTTTTTCCAAAGCCTTGAAGCGCCATATCTATTCCCAACTGAGCATGTTTTCTTAATAACAATACGCTTTTAGTCTAGTTTTTTCCTGGCTAGAATACTACTAGCATTGTTTCATATTATAGATTTTAAGAAAAGGAGTTATTGTGCAAATCTTAGTATTATTATCTTGACATTCCCCTTCTTCATCTTTGTTTTAATCCCGGTTGCTGGCAAAACGTTCACCTCGAAGTCTGGGATCCGTTTATTCCAGTCTAACTGTGGTTTTGGCTGAATTTTGATATTTACGTGAAGCCACTGTCATTTGAACTCCACAACCTATTGATGATATCGAAGTATTGCAGTTAGACTAGTTTTCTGTATCCGTAACGATTGCCTCCGATATATCTCCGAGATACGACTAGACCAATGTAAATAAGTAACCATTTTCATGCATACATATTTTGCGTTATGTCGGAAATGAACCCACGCCTCCTGGGTAGCCGTCGTCAAATAAATCGCCATAAAATTTGTTAAAAAGTGACATCACTGCACTATTTCGATATCACCTAAATTTTTCCAGATCAGCATGGAAATACCAAATAATTAGTGATATCCATCTTGTGTCAGTGTCAGTGATATCTATCCTATCCATTAAAAAGTGAATTTATCTCCGTAAATAAATACATATCAGTTACCTTACTCACGTACTCCATACATCATAGTACAAGCCTCGCTTTTTAATGTTTTCAGAACATACGAGTTTCAAATTTGCATAATAAGTCTATGAAATACACATTTACAAGTCAGCGTTAACATGAACCAGGTTAACCTATTTCCCAGTTGTAAATTTATTTGCAGTCGAGAAAAGGAGGTTTCAGAAATTTCATTTCGCTGTACCCAAAATTGAATTCCTTTACGACTGCTCCAATAATCAAATGAATAATCCATTTACAGTCGCCTCATAGGGTGCCCGCGGAAGAGAAATGGTACTTTTTACCAAGTTGAGACCAGAATAGGTCCAAATTGTAAAATATTTTTTTCTTTTTTATTTGCTATTTTAGTGGACCATTAACCTAGCAGGTGAGAAAGGTGTATCAAGTGGAATTTTTTAATATGCCACTGGAATGAGACTGTCGGTGACTGTACGTGTTTGCAATTCTTTATAAGGACCCGAGTCTAACTTTGTTTTTAGAAGAATAATCTTGAAATATTTGCTGTTTCTTTTTAGACGTAATATATTTTCCTTAGGATTCAAGGTAGTGTCACATACAGCGAGTGCGAGCGACATCCCTAAAATAAATAGAAGCTTTTTCATTTGGAAATTAATTTCATATAGGTGGGGAGGACTATGTTCAGAAGTGAACGAGGACGGTGAAGTGAATAATGATTTTTATATTTATTTATTTAATATGCACTTATACATATATACATGATAATTGTAATAATCAATCCCAAGAGCCGCCTTAAACAGTTGGTTCTAGGGCTTGATGCATATGGTGTTATAGATTGTATATGCATGAGTTGTGGAGCCGAAATGTACTGAAAATGCTCTCTATATGTGTAGTACGTCTTTTTGAGCTGTCTTTTGAGTATTGTACGGATTGCGTAGTCGAAGTACGAATAGTCGTAGACGAGCACAAACCTACCAATCATAAATTATATATCCTCATTTCTCTCAAGACTCAAGTCCAAGATATCTGGCCCGAGGTATACCACCAAAATCATAAAACTCAAAGTGTCAATTCACTTTTAATTGCTATAACTAGTTCAAAGAATATCTTACGTAAACAAAATAATCTTCCATATCTCATGCCTGCTGGTTATAAAAAATCGTACAGCGACCAATCGTCTACTGCATACCTCATTACCATAATCCCAATTACTTACCATTCCAACGCCGTCGGTATAATTTACTGGGGTGTCGACTTACAAGACCTAGTTTAGTATGCATTCCCATTTTTGTAAACTGCCTAAGAACACTGAGATATATTTACTGGAGCGGACATCGGGGAACAAAAAGAAAAAGAAAGTTTGTTGCCAATACTCAGTCATCATTCCCTGAACCTTTTTCCCAACTCAGTTGGGGTCGGCTTTCCAGTCTAACTGTGATGCGGCTGAACTTCGATATTTTCCGTGAAGCGACTGCCATCTGACCTCCACAACCAATGGTCTAATGACCAATGGCGATATCGAAGTTCCAAGTTAGGCTGGTTGGACTTTTGAGGACGACACCCGTGACGACTGCCATAGATGTTTGTATGGCAACCGAGATCGACTACTCATACTCAGTATTACTTTATAAAATTAAACTGAGAAATTTTGGAAATTATAAGTACAATCTGTAACTAAAGTAGCAAATATTATATTCTAACCTAACCTATTCGTGTCCTATGAGTTATACATTATTGATAATGTGGTTTACATTGACAGTTTGAGAATGCCGCAAGGCAAAAGTGGTTAGGTACAATAATAACTATAGTGGAGAAGTACAAGTGTGTTATCAATATGTATAACAATAAGTTCCACTAAGTGCCATTAATCAACAGCATAAATAATGGTCCTATGAAGGTTGATAAATGGGTTCTTCCACTTTGCCCCATCAAGCGTCTCCTCTGGTGGGGTACCTAGTACAATTACGCGATTAGTAGGATATGGCGGTATCTCCCGTCCTAATTGAGCAATCCGACTGGGGAAGTACCTTCGCCCTACAGAATACTGCGGCTAATAATAACCTTATGTTGTGTTCCAGCGGTGAGTAAGGTAGCCAGAGCTCACTGGAGAGCTCATTGTGTTGTCATTGGGAAAACCAAGAAACCCTTTTTTGTCTTCTGCATTGACAGCACAGAGACTCTCTTAACCTTCCCCCTCTCCTCTATATGGTCGGCAGCACGAATGTGATGCCCCTGGTATTGCAAACGTCCATAGGCCACGGTAGCCACTTTCCATCAGGTGGACCCTGTACTTATCAGTATAGTACCTAAGTGGTGTAAAAATGGTGGTGGTGCATCATGAAATACCTCCCACGTATTACGTGTAAATATATTTTGTCTTTGTGCTTGCCGTGCAGCTAATAGAACACGTAGTCTATGAGATTCTTCATGTGACTCTGCAAAAATCAGAGACGCATGACGTTCAGCATCCAAAAGCCGACGTACTCGAGTTTGATCTACAGTTTCGGAAGTTCTTTGAGTTGCATGACGCCCAGCATCTAAGAGCCAGCGCTCCTGAGCCATCTCTTCTGTCTCAGCAGCTCTTTGAGTTGCATGACGCCCAGCATCTAAGAGCCGGCGCTCCTGAGCCATCTCTTCTGTCTCAGCAGCTCTTTGAGTTGCATGACGCCCAGCATCTAAGAGCCGGCGCTCCTGAGCCATCTCTTCTGTCTCAGCAGCTCTTTGAGTTGCATGACGCCCAGCATCTAAGAGTCGGCGCTCCTGAGCCATATCTTCTGTCTCAGCAGCTCTTTGAGTTGCATGACGCCAAGCATCTAAGAGTCAGCGCTCCTGAGCCATCTCTTCTGTCTCAGCAGCTCTTTGAGTTGCATGACGCCCAGCATCTAAGAGCCGGCGCTCCTGAGCCATCTCTTCTGTCTCAGCAGCTCTTTGAGTTGCATGACGCCCAGCATCTAAGAGTCGGCGCTCCTGAGCCATATCTTCTGTCTCAGCAGCTCTTTGAGTTGCATGACGCCAAGCATCTAAGAGTCAGCGCTCCTGAGCCATATCTTCTGTCTCAGCAGCTCTTTGAGTTGCATGACGCCAAGCATCTAAGAGTCAGCGCTCCTGAGCCATCTCTTCTGTCTCAGCAGCTCTTTGAGTTGCATGACGCCCAGCATCTAAGAGTCGGCGCTCCTGAGCCATCTCTTCTGTCTCAGCAGCTCTTTGAGTTGCATGACGGCCGGAATCTAAGAGCCGTCACTCCTACCTCGTCTCTTCTGTCTCAGCAGCTATTTGAGCAGCGTGACGTTCGGTGTCTAAGAGCCGGCGCTCCCGAGCCATCTCTTCGGTTTCAGCAGCTCTTTGAGTAGCGTGACGCAGACGAAGTCGCACGGGTCAGCTAGTTTGCAATGAAAACTATCCTATGTCCTTTCTCAAGTTCCAAACTATGTCTGTACCAAATTTCACACAAATCGGTTCAGTAGTTTAGGCGTGAAGCAAAGACAGACAGACAGACAGACAGAGTTACTTTCGCATTTATAATATTAAAGTTTGGATGGATTTGGAAGTCGCGTTTTCTGTCCCTATTTTTCTTGTCCCTTTGTATGCTTAAATCTTTAGAACTACGCAACGGATTTTGATGCGGTTTGTTTCAATAGATAGAATGGTTAAAGAGGAAGGTTTATATGTATATAACATCATGCTACGACTAACAGGTGCGGAGCAGGAATGAAAAATGTTGCAAAAACGGGGTGATGCAGACGAAGTCGCGCGGGTCAGCTAGTTTGTAATAAAAACTATCCTATGTCCTTTCTCAAGTTCCAAACTATGTCTGTACCAAATTTCACACAAATCGGTTCAGTAGTTTAGGCGTGAAGCAAAGACAGACAGACAGACAGACAGACAGACAGAGTTACTTTCGCATTTATAATATTAGTTTGGAACTATAAACGTAATTATTAGATACTATAAACGTAATAGTTCCAAATCAAGTTAACCAATAAATTCATAACGGTTCATTCAAAATTCATTATTATTACTTAAATTAGTTTTGTAAAATGCTTAATATGGTAGCAAATATAACATATTGGTTGGAACATATTTAATTGATGACTCTTTCATTAGTTAAATTTTATAGATTTATCATGGCACTAGACACAGAGGCGATTACCAACTGACATTTCAACCTTTCTAGAGGAAAACCAACCAAAGCCATTTTCGTCAGTCAGTACATGCAGTGGATTACAATTGAAGTTGTCATGGACCCGAAGATCATAGCTGAGAGTACTGTAGTTGGATCAGTTGTTGGACTTTTTCGGGCTCCATAAATGTTCGAAAGACAACCAGACCAACGGCTTAACGTGCTCATCGAGGCAGCAGTCCAGTATAAAAAGTCATATTCATGCAAAAACATATTGCGTAAAGGTCGCTTTGACTACCGCCACTAGTAATCTGCCAGATAAACTGATAGATAGAACGTTATTTTCGATTTATATATGCAATGTATAAAATTGTAACCATATTTATTATTCATATTACATATAATATGTGGGGCCCTTCACATGCTTGGAAAGATGCTCAAATAATTCCTTTATCGAATACCAATATCCAATTCAACCATTCAAATCCTATTTTTTCCAAAGCCTTGAAGCGCCATATCTATTCCCAACTGAGCATGTTTTCTTAATAACAATACGCTTTTAGTCTAGTTTTTTCCTGGCTAGAATACTACTAGCATTGTTTCATATTATAGATTTTAAGAAAAGGAGTTATTGTGCAAATCTTAGTATTATTATCTTGACATTCCCCTTCTTCATCTTTGTTTTAATCCCGGTTGCTGGCAAAACGTTCACCTCGAAGTCTGGGATCCGTTTATTCCAGTCTAACTGTGGTTTTGGCTGAATTTTGATATTTACGTGAAGCCACTGTCATTTGAACTCCACAACCTATTGATGATATCGAAGTATTGCAGTTAGACTAGTTTTCTGTATCCGTAACGATTGCCTCCGATATATCTCCGAGATACGACTAGACCAATGTAAATAAGTAACCATTTTCATGCATACATATTTTGCGTTATGTCGGAAATGAACCCACGCCTCCTGGGTAGCCGTCGTCAAATAAATCGCCATAAAATTTGTTAAAAAGTGACATCACTGCACTATTTCGATATCACCTAAATTTTTCCAGATCAGCATGGAAATACCAAATAATTAGTGATATCCATCTTGTGTCAGTGTCAGTGATATCTATCCTATCCATTAAAAAGTGAATTTATCTCCGTAAATAAATACATATCAGTTACCTTACTCACGTACTCCATACATCATAGTACAAGCCTCGCTTTTTAATGTTTTCAGAACATACGAGTTTCAAATTTGCATAATAAGTCTATGAAATACACATTTACAAGTCAGCGTTAACATGAACCAGGTTAACCTATTTCCCAGTTGTAAATTTATTTGCAGTCGAGAAAAGGAGGTTTCAGAAATTTCATTTCGCTGTACCCAAAATTGAATTCCTTTACGACTGCTCCAATAATCAAATGAATAATCCATTTACAGTCGCCTCATAGGGTGCCCGCGGAAGAGAAATGGTACTTTTTACCAAGTTGAGACCAGAATAGGTCCAAATTGTAAAATATTTTTTTCTTTTTTATTTGCTATTTTAGTGGACCATTAACCTAGCAGGTGAGAAAGGTGTATCAAGTGGAATTTTTTAATATGCCACTGGAATGAGACTGTCGGTGACTGTACGTGTTTGCAATTCTTTATAAGGACCCGAGTCTAACTTTGTTTTTAGAAGAATAATCTTGAAATATTTGCTGTTTCTTTTTAGACGTAATATATTTTCCTTAGGATTCAAGGTAGTGTCACATACAGCGAGTGCGAGCGACATCCCTAAAATAAATAGAAGCTTTTTCATTTGGAAATTAATTTCATATAGGTGGGGAGGACTATGTTCAGAAGTGAACGAGGACGGTGAAGTGAATAATGATTTTTATATTTATTTATTTAATATGCACTTATACATATATACATGATAATTGTAATAATCAATCCCAAGAGCCGCCTTAAACAGTTGGTTCTAGGGCTTGATGCATATGGTGTTATAGATTGTATATGCATGAGTTGTGGAGCCGAAATGTACTGAAAATGCTCTCTATATGTGTAGTACGTCTTTTTGAGCTGTCTTTTGAGTATTGTACGGATTGCGTAGTCGAAGTACGAATAGTCGTAGACGAGCACAAACCTACCAATCATAAATTATATATCCTCATTTCTCTCAAGACTCAAGTCCAAGATATCTGGCCCGAGGTATACCACCAAAATCATAAAACTCAAAGTGTCAATTCACTTTTAATTGCTATAACTAGTTCAAAGAATATCTTACGTAAACAAAATAATCTTCCATATCTCATGCCTGCTGGTTATAAAAAATCGTACAGCGACCAATCGTCTACTGCATACCTCATTACCATAATCCCAATTACTTACCATTCCAACGCCGTCGGTATAATTTACTGGGGTGTCGACTTACAAGACCTAGTTTAGTATGCATTCCCATTTTTGTAAACTGCCTAAGAACACTGAGATATATTTACTGGAGCGGACATCGGGGAACAAAAAGAAAAAGAAAGTTTGTTGCCAATACTCAGTCATCATTCCCTGAACCTTTTTCCCAACTCAGTTGGGGTCGGCTTTCCAGTCTAACTGTGATGCGGCTGAACTTCGATATTTTCCGTGAAGCGACTGCCATCTGACCTCCACAACCAATGGTCTAATGACCAATGGCGATATCGAAGTTCCAAGTTAGGCTGGTTGGACTTTTGAGGACGACACCCGTGACGACTGCCATAGATGTTTGTATGGCAACCGAGATCGACTACTCATACTCAGTATTACTTTATAAAATTAAACTGAGAAATTTTGGAAATTATAAGTACAATCTGTAACTAAAGTAGCAAATATTATATTCTAACCTAACCTATTCGTGTCCTATGAGTTATACATTATTGATAATGTGGTTTACATTGACAGTTTGAGAATGCCGCAAGGCAAAAGTGGTTAGGTACAATAATAACTATAGTGGAGAAGTACAAGTGTGTTATCAATATGTATAACAATAAGTTCCACTAAGTGCCATTAATCAACAGCATAAATAATGGTCCTATGAAGGTTGATAAATGGGTTCTTCCACTTTGCCCCATCAAGCGTCTCCTCTGGTGGGGTACCTAGTACAATTACGCGATTAGTAGGATATGGCGGTATCTCCCGTCCTAATTGAGCAATCCGACTGGGGAAGTACCTTCGCCCTACAGAATACTGCGGCTAATAATAACCTTATGTTGTGTTCCAGCGGTGAGTAAGGTAGCCAGAGCTCACTGGAGAGCTCATTGTGTTGTCATTGGGAAAACCAAGAAACCCTTTTTTGTCTTCTGCATTGACAGCACAGAGACTCTCTTAACCTTCCCCCTCTCCTCTATATGGTCGGCAGCACGAATGTGATGCCCCTGGTATTGCAAACGTCCATAGGCCACGGTAGCCACTTTCCATCAGGTGGACCCTGTACTTATCAGTATAGTACCTAAGTGGTGTAAAAATATTTTGGTTACATTTGTATTTATAGTTGTAGAAAGATTTCATTAAGTATATATTTAATGTTGTGTTAAATTGAATACTGTAGTTATTACAATTGGAATGTTAATTGATACACATTGTAATTACGGTGAATGATGTGACGTATAATGATTATCCTTACGAATAGATGAGTTATGAGTTATGAATAATAAAAATATTTATCAAAGAAGATGAGATATAATATGTTAATATCACGCATCTTGAAACTTTCAAATTACACGGTTACGGAGAAATTAACACTACCATTAGTAGTTCTAAAGTTCTCGCTTTGTTCGTCCTTTGATCGCTCAACTGTTATGCTATTCTGTAATAGACAACAAATCGAGTCTCACTAGACGATAGAGTTAGCTTAAACTATGGAGCTCTGTTTCAGACTGGCTGAGGCCAATACAGTAATTGGACATTAACAAATGACCAGGGATACACGAAATGCCCTATAAACACGTCCATTATGCGTATAAAGTGGAATTTCCTGTTTTACTTCGTTTCGTTTCAAAGCTATAACCTGGGAATCTTCAAGGAAATAATCCTTCTAGGAACTTTATTCAACAAAATTTCTTACCGGCGCACGTGTTTCCTTCTTCCTACAGTCCCAGGTCCTTTAAGTGGGGCGTGAAAAACTATCTGATGAGGCCGTCAAGCTGAGCGCCACTATTGTAGCACTGAACGTGTTTGCAATGGTGACCCACTTTCATGAGAGTTTGCCTTCAGATTAACATCAGGCGAGGTGAAGTCAAATTGACGTGCCATAAATAAATAAAAATTACAGGAAGCGTATTTTATCGTGGATCAAATGTCGAGATAGGTTTAAAAATAAATGGGAATGGAACTTCCCAAATATATTTGAAGTAAACTTTATCACCTGAGAGACTATCAATATCGAATGAACAGCAACACTAACTAGCGATTGCAATAAACTGAGGTCGTATTAAATACTGAAATATGCTTAAGAAAGATAGCTCCCGGGACCTGGGTGTTTCTATGTATTATATGTGTGTATTTACAAAAAAAAAGTATCTATGTATGTTAATCCGCATTCTAGAACCCATTACACAAGCTAGTTAAACTATGCTTACTATGGGTCTAGGTGGTGTTGTGCAGATTGTCCTAAAATATGGTCTCTACCAGCTGGGAGAGTTCCATCCATGCCTCCGATAAATTTTTTGTCCAGGAAAAGCAGATCTTCTTCTTCTTCTTTCGTGTCAATGATCCACTCATGCTTATACTATTTTAGAGTAAAACCTTGCCATGTCGACCGCACCGTCAGTTGCTTGATTCAGGTCATCTTTGGTGCAGGAGGCAGGGCATAAGGGACACGAAACCAAGTGCGCCATGGACTGCACGGGGGCACCACAGTCACATGAGGTTAAGCCCGGGTCTCGCATTCCCCATCTGCATAGATTCTGCCTCGAGCAGATAGAGAGTAGTCATAAATCATTCATATTGAACACCCAATAATTAATTTTCTACTACAAACGTTCAAAGGCTCACATGCGGCGGGTAGTTTAACTGTTGCCGATAAGGAACATGTTCTCGGTTGTCCCCAAAATGTACTCGATCATTCTAAAACATACTGCTCGTAACTATCAAGCCACGAGTCTCCTCGTAAATCCCACATAAACGGCATGTCTAGTATGAAATGGCTGTTCCGGAACTTCAATAGGTCACAGTTCAGGCCGGCGAAAGTTTACAGTGTCAAAAATGCTGTAAAAAAGTTTTTTATGACGGTTTTATGTGATATGGTGATTGTTATCCTTGGAGGTCACGTTTTGTTTTTGATGATGGAAGTAAAACTTTAGATAAATTGCTTTTGTTTAGTTAATTTATTTATGCTCCGACTATGTTTCCAGTTACAAAATGTCTAACTTTAGCTACCTAACCTAACTAACTTTGAATGCACATTTCGTTCATTAAAGTTAGGTCCTAATACAAAGTATTTAAATGGTTGGAAGTGTATCCTGTCGGATAACATATTTTAGTTTCAAAAATATTTCATTTATGTCATTAATGGACCCTTTGGATAAAAGTCTCGGATAATTCAGTCTTCTTTCCCTTTCAATGGTATCCATTTACGACTTATGTACGGTATCCTGTAAGCGACTTTTAAAAACGGTTAACATTTTCCATTTAGTAACAATGCGCTTTTTGCTGTCTGAGCAATTAATATCATTTTTTAGTTCTGATTTCTATCAATGACCGGGTACGTGACTAAAATATTTTAATAATCATGGCAGCACCTTGAATTGGATCTATTGTACGTACTAGGTAAGCATACATCAACAGAATAAGAAGGAAAGATATCAAAAACATCGCTTATGTTAATCTAATTCCCTTGGTGAACCAGTATTTTATTGTTTCTGATATAAAGGACCCGTACTGATCAATCTTCATTACATTATTATTCTGATGGATAGCAATGTATTACTCGAGTGATAAATATTTATTATGATAAAATTTTGTTGGTGGTTGTACTGCTGTTTTGTTTTGACAGACATTTTAGGAGTTCGAATTTCTAGCTGATTTTGTGTAAGTGCTTTTGATCTTAATGGAATAAGATCTTGTGTTTTGACGTCGTTATATCCTATTCGACAGAGAAAAGAAGTAAGGAAATAATATATATTAATATTGAATGATGAGAAGTGTTTGCATTTGCTAGCAGCAAAGTGCCACAGCTCTGTATATGTAATTCATTTTGTGTTTCACGGCAGTGAATACCGTCTAACATCCCTAATTCTGAGAGGAAAGTTTGCGTCAGAGTCTCATCCATACCTAAATTACAGAAGAGGTTGACTTTGACTAAAAGAATGTATTTCAATGAGACGAATAATAAAAACTTACACATATATGTATGAATGAGTAAACTTCTATTAGTTAAAATAGTGCTAATGTAGAAAATTTGAATTATTTTCTTCCATCTCGTTATATAATTTCCTTCACAGGTTTTTTCATAATGTTTTATTCAACCCTCTCGCTAGGATAAAAGGTCCCATTGTCCTTTTAGTAACCTGGCATATGTAGTTCACGTGTAGCGACACCTGGTGTCACTTCGAGATGTCGCAGCGATGAAACGGGTGAGCTATAAAATTGGTTTCGATTTAGGTCGCGTCCATAGGCATCAGAAAGATATACACGGTTTTCACATTCTTTTATTGATATATAACTGTATTTTGACCGCAATATTTCTAAACATAATTATTATACTTGACATATTGGAGGTCAAAATGTAACCAACTTCAACTAGTAATTGGAACATGGCTGCGAAACCGCTTGTGTGGGGAAAATGCCGATCCCGTTCTCATCACGGACAAAAAGTTGTTGCATCTTTCATCGAATCGACCATAATTATGTCTATTTTTAAAGTAGGTTATATTCTGGATATCAAGTCATATTATTTCTTTTATTTGAATCATTCTGAAATCCCCACTGCTAATCTTCCACTATAGGCAGCAAGTGTGCTTATGCTGGACACCAACCCGCCAAAATCGCATGACCGTCTTGAGGTCATCAGTTACCGAGGGTGAGATAACCCCTAGCATGTCACTCATGCCCCGGGTGACCTCCAGTCATCGAAAAAACCCCCTCGGGTGAGTAGTATAATGTTCCCGTCTTTCCTCGGTTAGGTAATTCGTACCCTTCCTGTGAGCTAAATCCACTTAATATCCTTGGAACAGAATTAGACTTAAAAAAAACTCAGTCATTCTTAAGAGAGAGATTTGATACCTTACTTATCAAAATGGCCCCCATTCTAAAATTAACTCTCTTAATAATAAAAAAGGTTAAACTTCAATCTGCGGAAATTTGTAATTTACGACACTGCCAATATTTAAGAAACTTTATAATTTAGGAATCTGACAATATTTACATAAGGATTTGGGTCGTTTTACGTTATTGCATTCCTAAACTACGTCAATATCAACTCCAAATTTAATAATAACTTGGAAAGTTTGAATTAATAATACGATAAAATATGTCTACACCCTTATAGGCCACAGTTTCGTTGGGTTTCGGGGCACGTGGTGCGGATCGGCGAGTTAGTGCCGGGTCAGAGGGCTTGCGACTGGAATTTGGAACCCCCAGTAGTCTTTTACGGGTTGACGCTTATCGTGAAAAGCGCGCCGTATTGTAACCTGGGAAATTCCCCAGCTACTCCACCGGCTAACCCAGGCAAGAGCTTTCGAAAGAGACTCTTGGGCGCCTTTTATCTCAGAGTGGAGATAGTGGGTGCGTGCTCCAGATACCCTTAATGAAACAACACTAAGATTTTATACATGCATATATTCAGTAGGATACACAGTTATACATAAAGTAGAATGGTCACAGGCACAGAGATATAGAAATGTAAATACAATATAAGATGCTTATGCGCCTCCCTCGTAGCACACAGCTGATCTCGTAATTACAACTCAAGGTAGCGGGTATATGAGGTTACAGTTATTGTACAAGTTAAGATTACGTGACCTTTTGGCACTCCTCTTCGGATGGTTCCCCTGGCGTCGGTTGTCGGCTTGCGTAGGCAGGTCTGCTGCTAGCCACCGCCCGCACTGCCGCGAGCCAAACGAAGGGACAGCTGTTCCGAACAGGGACTCCAACAACGGAATCACAACAATGTAGATAGGTCACTAATATTGTCCGCTAAACCTTGGGACCCTGCATCAAGAATACCAAAAAGACCTAAGTATATCATTGACGCAAACGAAAGACACAGATATAAAGACTAAGAACAGAGAGATAAATTAAGAAATCTTACCAGAGAAGTCCGGGAAAGATGCACAGAGTCTAAGATATTTAATTTATATGTAGGTAGGTACATATAATTCAGAGTTCCAACTTATCAGAAAAATCAATGAAATACGAACAGAGTTTCGTGCTTAATCTTCAGAGTAATTATCAGAGGTGTTCGCATCCACCGGGAGGGGTGTATTTATATCCTTTTTCATGGAATATTCTAGTAAATTAATCTGATATCACGAATTATTCGTTCACCTGATCGAATCGCGGAACAAATAAAAAAATATACCACAGATCATACAGAACTACAAGCATAAACTATCGACATTCCTGCCGTGATTAATTAATTTGGGCAACTAGGAATTTAGATTATGACAATTTGAAATTAAAGACATTAAGTTATATGATTGAATAAAATATCACAAATAATTTAACCTATCACGATATTATAATTCTATTTGAAATAGGTAAACATACTAGCGACATCTGTTGTCAGATTGGGAAACCATTCATCAATACCGAATTGGTGATCGATGAAAAGTTCCCCCCAAACCCTACAGATGTCGTCATAGGTACAACGTATTGTTTACCGAAATCAAATTTTAACGCCACTAACAATTTTGCGTTACACAATCCCCCCCCTTGAAAGTATTACTTGTGTGGACAGACAAGTAACGCAAGGAATACACAACAGAATAAAACAAGTCAAAAGTCTAACAAGTTAAATATAGAACGAATAAAAAAGAGAACAAATCAAAGAACAAAACAGAACTACTAAGAACTAACTAGAGGCAAATATTGACACAGACTCTTTTACTTTAAGTCTAAATGCCCTAAACCACTAGAAAGAAAGCTCTCCCTAACCGCTATAGTCAAATGGTTGCATATGCAACACAACTACAGAGAAAAGGAGGATGAGAAACGAAAACTCGATGAGGTGTACCTAACAAATAATATGTCCCATACGAGGACACCCAAGCTACAGCAACAAGGTCATACTTCATCGAGTCGCGGTAAAGTAAGTATAAATCGACAGTGCTACGGAACTGAAATAGCGCTGACGCTAGGCAGAGAAGGTACCGCAGATTGATTCTCATCAGTGTATTTTAAGATGTCCTTGATGTGATACTCGCCTAAGTCCTTACCATCCAAATCTGCTAACCTATACACTAAAGAGGAACGTTTAGCAGACACTACACACTTAGTAAACTTAGGAGCGAGTTTAGAGGTAAAATGTTTAGCTTTATTAGATAAATAATGAGTCCGTTTGTAAACAATTTGACCAACTTTCAGCTCGACATGCCTTTTCCTGAAATTATAATACTTCTCATTACGCTGGTGAGCCGAAATCAAATGTTTCCTCACCTGATCGTAAATGTGTTGCATTTCTTTCAGTTTGGCACCGAAGGCTGAGGGCTCATCAATGGAGACTAAGTCCGGATGACAGGTTATGTCAGACTGTCTATATAGAACTCCATCACCTATAAATTCCCTACCGTGTACCAAGAAATAGGGAGAGAATCGAGTGGCCTCGTTTACTGCAGTGTTTAGAGCGCACTGCAGCTCAACAAGATGTTCATCCCACTTTTTGTGCTGAGTCTTCACATAACATGAGATGGCTTGAACAACATTTCGAATCGCTCGTTCAGCTTGATTAGTTTGAGCGTGGTAACGCGGGCTATAGTATACGTTTGGAACATTATATTTAGCTAACATATCTTTAAATTGCTTGCTCACATACTGAGGACCGTTATCAATATAGATAGTCTTGCAAACTCCATGAACTAGAAACACTTTCTTCTCGATGAATCTCGCTACTGCAGCGCCTGTTGCAATCCTTATAGGACACAGCATGACATACTTGCTAAAGTAGTCCGAAACAACGATCAGATGAATATTTCTGTTGCTTGACACTGGAAAAGGTCCAAGTAAATCACACGAAATAGCTTCAAAAGGTTTAGATACACGCTTCGCACTTCCCATTAGACCAGGACGCGAAGTGTTTACGGGTTTATACATCTTACAAACCTCACAATTTCCCACGTAGTCTTTGACACTATTGTACATCTTTGGCCAGTAGTAATTCAAAGACAACCTCTTATGTGTTTTCCAAACACCACCATGGGCACTAAGCGTGTCATCGTGGTATTTGGTGAGGAGTGCTAGCCTGTCCTCTTGAGGTACCACTAACTTCCAATCAAAATCTGAAGTCAAAGAATATTTATTTTTAGAAAATCGATATAACAAATTTTCACGAATATTAAAGTTAGGGTAATGCCTTGGGTTCCTACGCACGCACTCCATGGTGTGAAGATACCACGGGTCATTGGTGGAGCTCGCATCGATGGAGTCAATCTTTATGCGAGATAGAGCGTCAGGTACTACATGATCTTTTCCCTTACGGTGCTCTATGTCGAAGTCGAACTGACTGAGTCGCATACTCCAACGTGCTAAACGACCTGTAGGATTTTTGAGCTTGTGAAACCACAGTAGTGAGGCATGATCAGTGACAACAGTGCACTTCTGTCCCTCCACATACTGTCTGAACTGTTCCAGCGCAAAAATCACGGCCAGAAGCTCTCGCTCGGTTGTGCTGTAGTTCACCTCGTTCTTATTAAGAGAACGACTGCAATAGGCGATGGGGTGTTCCACACCATCGTGTGTTTGGGTCAGAACAGCAGCAACTGAGTAAGCTGACGCGTCACTTAGTATACGGAACGGTAAAGAGTAGTTAGGCATTTTCAATATAGGAGCAGAGACCAAAGCTGACTTGAGAAGGTTAAAAGCCTCCTCAGCTTCAGATGTCCAAATAAAATTTACATTTTTAGAGGTGAGTTTACAAAGAGGTTTACTAATTTTAGAAAAGTTATTAATGAAACGACGATACCAGCCGGCCATACCTAGGAAACGTTTGACATCCTTCGAGTTAGAAGGTGTGGGATAGTTGAGGATGACCTCGACTTTACCGGGGTCAGTACGTAGTCCATGCCTATCCACATAGTAACCAAGGTACTTTAATTCACTTCGACAAAAGTGTGATTTCTTCATATTAATCGTTAGGCCCGCATCCTTGAGTCGCTGATAGATTCTATTTAAGAGATCCACATGCTCCTCGAAGGTGTTGGCCACACAGATTATGTCGTCTTGGAAGCAAAACACTCTGTTGTCGAATTCCGGGCCGAATAAGCGGTCCATCAGTCGTTGCATCGTACTTGAAGCTCCGACAAGACCAAAACACATTACATTATACTGGAACAAACCCCGCCTCGGCACCGTGAACGCAGTCTTCTCAGCAGACTGGGCAGAGTCGAACGGGATTTGCCAATACGCTGCACTTAAATCAATAGAGGACAAATATTTAGCATTATTAAGATGGTCTAAAATTTGATTGATGTACGGTAAGGGATAAGCATCACTTTTGGAAACAGCATTAAGCTTACGTGAATCTAAGCACAGCCTTAGATCACCGTTCGCCTTTTCCACCATAACCACGGGTGAGTTCCACGCGGATTGTGATGGTGACACCACTCCCATCTCCAACATCCGGTCCAACTCCGTCTCCAGAGCCTTCTGTTTGAGAGGTGAGAGAGGGTAATACCGCTGCTTGATCGGCTTGCTGTCACCCGTGTCTATGACATGATGCACAAGCGTAGTTCGACCTAAGCCCACCTTATCCGTATTAATTGACTCAAATTTTTCAATGATCCCGTTCATTACACACCGCTGATCCTCGGTCAGGTTGTTGTAATCCTCGAGACCACTGTGAAGAGACAAAGATTCAATAGGACAGCTATCACTAAAATTATTCATATTAATTTTTTGAGAAATTAATCTATCACCTAATTGAAATTGTTGCCAGAAGTCTACTCCAAATATCATTGAGGTAGTTATTTCTGGTACAACATAAAACTTAAGTACCCTGATAACAGAGTTGTATTCTAAGGGTAAGGACATAGAACCCAGACATTTCAAATGTGAACTGTCTGCAGTTGTAATTTTAAAATTTGGGTTGACACTTTCTAGTTCAAACCCTAAATCTAAGAAGCTACGGTGCGCACCTTTTCCTAGCACAGAGCAGGAGGCACCGGAATCAAGAAGACCAAGAACATTTAAATTTAAAACCCTAACAACTAAGTACGGTCTAACATCGTTATCCCGTTTAGTAAACAGGACCTTATCAGAAGAAGACTCAGACACAGAGCTTGAGAATGTCTTAATAAGGCCCTGGCCTACGCGTTTTTTGACTTCGACGTACATTTGGGGCAGTCAGGTGACTTGACTCCTTTGAGACCACATCGGAAACACACCAGCTCCCTTGATTGTGAGCAGTTATTAGCAGTGTGATCGCTGCCGCCGCAACGAAAGCATTTGCGTTCGTGCGAGGCTGCCGAGCTGTCCACCGCAGAGACCTGCTTGGTAGCTTTTGGTGTGCACTTTGCTTTCTGTGAATGTAAGTCAGAGGAGATCTCAAATTTGTCCAAGACTGGCTCGTGGAACGCCTCAGCCCTAGCACGCGCAAGTTCCAAACGCTTTCCTAACCTTCTTAGATCATCAATAGTGTTGACTTCATGAAGGGCTAGTTCCTTCATGTAGTCAGGTCTAATGTTATGCATAAGAATGTCCAGTTGTTCTTCACTGGGCATTTTACAAGTTAGTCTAGAGAACATGGCCTGCATTGTGGAGATGTAGTTCACCAAGGACTCGGTACGGGCTTGGGTACGTTGCCTAATCTCATTCCGTAAACGATAATCGTAATCGGGAATATCAAAGGTGTCTCTTAATTCATTTAGTAAGTCTTCATAAGACATAAAGTTGGCTTTATTGGTGCGGAACCAAGACAAAGCTGGTCCGTCCAATAGGTCAGAGAAAGCCAGGAGAACCTTTGATTTGGAGACTTCCCTAGCACACCGGAGTTCCTCCAGTCTCTCAATGAAGACACGCACACAAGTAGATCCATCATATTTTAAATTAAAACTATTCAAATTAATAGGGCGTTCCCTATAAATAAAATTATCATTGCTTAAGTTAATGTTTTGCGAGCTACCCCGCATCGAGCGTTCATTTCTCATCGCAGGTGAAGTATATTCAACTCGGACACGAGAAGCGCGATCATCATTATCTGACACCTCAGATTCTGAGTCACTATTCGATTCAGCTACTGACACAATCTTAACTAATCTGTTGCGAATACTAACAAGTTCAGAACAATCTAACCCACAACGAGCTAGCCTAGTTAAGAGATAATTAGCCCTAACAGCAGCCCTAGTGCGACTATTTTTATCGGCATCAAAGTCACCTGACGATAGCAAATCCTCGAGTTCCTTCACTTTTGGCTCGCAGACAGTGCGTTCAGTTGCAGCATCAGTGGACTTCGTGGTGTTAGGCTTCAGACTTCCACGGCGAACTAGCCGATATGCCGTCCTCAATTCGTTACGCAAGCTGACAACCGTAGCCTCAGGATCCGCTGAAATGCCCATGTAAGACAACTCATTAGACAGCTCATCTTTTCTTAAATAGTTTACATACTGGTGCATTTTTGCCATCTTATAAGAAATGAACTTTAAGTGAATAGAATATAAAAATAAAATTTAACTAATAATTCCGTTATTTAACGAAAGTTTAAATGGATATAAATCCAAGAGGGTATTCAATTGAACGGACAGTATGTAAATGTACCCTTCTATGTTAATAATATAGGTATAAAAAAATTCAGCATAAAACAATTTTCATTAGCGGGTAGGTAACTAAAATGTACCGCCCTGCAGACAATTCCTAATAATATAATTAATAATTAATTAATTTCCAATTGAGAATAATTCTCCAATGGCGGGTAGGTACCCGAGATGTACCGCCCTGCAGACAATTACTAAAATATTGAAAAAATATACACAAAAAAAATTGTACCGTACGTATAGGTACAAATGAAATTACAAAAAATTAAAAAACAGTTAAAAGGCTAAGAGCAAAATGTACGGTAGCAAGTATAAGTACCGGCTACTATACTGATCCAAGGTTAACAAGAAAAAAAAAAATGGTAATTCCGAATGGAAACCACCTTACACAGAGTTACATATATCGGCACTTATAGAAAATGTCGATAACAATTACAAGTTAAATTCAGAAAAAACACAAAGTTAAACATATGCATGTATATTAATTTTATTTAAAATTCGGGACAAACTACTGAGATGATATATATCCAACCCAACCAGCAACCAGTAAAAAAAGAAAAAAGAAAAAAAGAAAAAAAATACGAAGGTATGCCGAAATGTGAATTTTACCGAAAATGTAGCAGCTATTTATAATTTAGAAAAAAATTTTGACCCGTTTCCTTGCTATTCGGTGTAAATTGCAAGGAAATTAATTACGTGCTTAGCCGCACAAGCACAACCAATTAACGTCTTGGAGAGTATCAGACGGATAGTAGGTTTGAATTCATTAAAGGCGTCTTTCACACACACACACAGAACCAAGAGAAATCCAGTGGGTACTGGAATTCTTGAACTGCCCGTACGTTGGCCGCGCCACTGTGTAACCTGGGAAATTCCCCAGCTACTCCACCGGCTAACCCAGGCAAGAGCTTTCGAAAGAGACTCTTGGGCGCCTTTTATCTCAGAGTGGAGATAGTGGGTGCGTGCTCCAGATACCCTTAATGAAACAACACTAAGATTTTATACATGCATATATTCAGTAGGATACACAGTTATACATAAAGTAGAATGGTCACAGGCACAGAGATATAGAAATGTAAATACAATATAAGATGCTTATGCGCCTCCCTCGTAGCACACAGCTGATCTCGTAATTACAACTCAAGGTAGCGGGTATATGAGGTTACAGTTATTGTACAAGTTAAGATTACGTGACCTTTTGGCACTCCTCTTCGGATGGTTCCCCTGGCGTCGGTTGTCGGCTTGCGTAGGCAGGTCTGCTGCTAGCCACCGCCCGCACTGCCGCGAGCCAAACGAAGGGACAGCTGTTCCGAACAGGGACTCCAACAACGGAATCACAACAATGTAGATAGGTCACTAATATTGTCCGCTAAACCTTGGGACCCTGCATCAAGAATACCAAAAAGACCTAAGTATATCATTGACGCAAACGAAAGACACAGATATAAAGACTAAGAACAGAGAGATAAATTAAGAAATCTTACCAGAGAAGTCCGGGAAAGATGCACAGAGTCTAAGATATTTAATTTATATGTAGGTAGGTACATATAATTCAGAGTTCCAACTTATCAGAAAAATCAATGAAATACGAACAGAGTTTCGTGCTTAATCTTCAGAGTAATTATCAGAGGTGTTCGCATCCACCGGGAGGGGTGTATTTATATCCTTTTTCATGGAATATTCTAGTAAATTAATCTGATATCACGAATTATTCGTTCACCTGATCGAATCGCGGAACAAATAAAAAAATATACCACAGATCATACAGAACTACAAGCATAAACTATCGACATTCCTGCCGTGATTAATTAATTTGGGCAACTAGGAATTTAGATTATGACAATTTGAAATTAAAGACATTAAGTTATATGATTGAATAAAATATCACAAATAATTTAACCTATCACGATATTATAATTCTATTTGAAATAGGTAAACATACTAGCGACATCTGTTGTCAGATTGGGAAACCATTCATCAATACCGAATTGGTGATCGATGAAAAGTTCCCCCCAAACCCTACAGATGTCGTCATAGGTACAACGTATTGTTTACCGAAATCAAATTTTAACGCCACTAACAATTTTGCGTTACAGTATGCTACAGACAAGTGATCCGAGTTATTATTGTTTTAGTGGGTAATTATGCATCTGTATATAGAGTTGAAATAAATATTATTATTTAGTTATTTTTTATTACAGTAGTTACGTCAGATCAATTTTACTTAGAAAATCGTATGCCAAGTTTCACGTATCCGATTGTAGCATCTCTCGTAGTGTACCTAATTACAATGCAAAACCTAAAGTTACAGTCAATAAATAGATTATTTTAGTGAAAAGTAGGGGACATATTTTAGTGCGTGTTTTTGTATTTATTTTCTTAGAGAGCCAAGAAAGTAAATACATATATCTAAAATGCGCCTTTTGGTAAAACATCTGGTTTCATTATACAGAATAGGTAAAGATTGCCATTCCAATAATAAACTTTGGTGTATTTTTGTGTATCTGTTTATAACAACGTTATTTTCGTATAAAAGTACCTATAGGTGGATACAGAGGTGATTGACTCGTAGAGGCGTTGAGTAGTATAATCGTATCGTAAGGCTGCCCACTGCGTTGAGCAGACATCCGCATGGGCTTCAGTTACATATTTCATGCAAATTCACAGAGCAATAGTACATTAGGCGAATCGCCTATCATAATACGATCATACCACTGCCGCAGGAACCGAATTAATTGAAAGCTTGATCAAAGAACCGTATGAAAGCCTAGAAAATCACCTCCTGTTTTCTTCAATGCGATTTAAACCATAAACAATTTTACATTGTGTTCGAATTTGATAAACAAGTAAACAAAAGAAAAGCAAATATGAAAAACACAATACAATAAATTACCATTTTACGTAAAATAAATGTGATTCGTTTACATTTCTGTCTGAATTTTGGTACCTCAATATAATAGATTAAATCAAATTACAATAAATTAATGTCAGAGAAGAAAATTATTAACATGAAATAATATAATATGAAATTAGATGATGATGATGATGGTAACCACATTCGCTGGTGTTTTCAATTGTTTTAACGATATTTTCAGTACAAGCCCATAATTTGTTTCACAAAAAATAAGTTTAACTTTTATTTTAATTCTTGTCAGCATTTAATCTCAAAAATAAAGTCAGTTCACAAGCCTCTTTTGAGGTCATATCCATTTTCGTACAATACCAAGATAATAACCGCAAAATTTAAAAATCTCAAGCCCATTTCCTTCACAAAAATGTAAGCTCCATTTCTCGAGGCGTATTTTTCCTGCGCCCATTTGCCAAGACTCTCGCTCATAACACTCATCTTCAGTTCGGCATGGCCCAAGTCCAATGAGTCCATAATTAGGGCCAACTTGCGTAATACTTCTCTAAATAACTGGCCCTCTGAATGGAACATCGGCGCTTCGCTGACGGACAGACTGTAATAGATACAGTGAAGAGACTTTGGAGTTTGCTTTAGTTAATACTTCGGTTTGGTTTGTTTATTTTTATTTAGTTAGGTGTGAGGAACGCGTCCATTGGTGTATGTATTTTAACAACATTTAAACATTCCGAGCTTCGATAATCTCGTTACGAATCACGATGTGTTTAACACCTCGTTTAAAATTAAATTAGTTTACATTGCAATTAGTTTGAAACTAGAAGCACATAGTAAATTTTTGGACTGAATCCTAATACTTAAATAATGTAGCCTTAGAAGGTTTCTACAAGAGAGGCAGCACGCGTGTAGCGCCCCTGGTGTTGCAAACGTCCATAGGCTACAGTAACCCCATTTCCATCCATGTGCTTGTCTGCCACCTAAGTGGTATAAAAAAGTGACGCCTTATAATATTGGAAGTAGGACATGACGGTATTTCCCGTCCCGATTGAGCAGTCCAACTGGGGAATTACCTCCGCCCTACGGAATACTGCAGTTAATAATAATCTTGTGTTGTGTATCCGATGGTGAGTAAGGTAACCAGAAGGTTTTGTGTTGTCGGTAGGAAACCGAGGGCTTAAGTTGACACTATGGGGTTCGGACACTAAGAGAAAAGCCGGAAATCGGACCTCGGACTCCGATGAGAAAGCTTCGGATGCGACCGGGACTTACAGTAGGATGTTGATGATGATGAGTTTTTTGCCGGAGTCTTCTCAGATCGGAGCTGCGTTTCGAACCGGTGGTCTATTTGCTCATTGATCTATAAAATGTTGTTGATATTGACGTTTTGTAAGTGCCGTTTACTGGTCTATACAAAATGAATGTTTTTTATTTGATTTGATTTGATTTGATGTTATAATTACAAAAAAGGTTTACAAAAAATTACAAATAGCGAGTAAATTGGTAAAATTAACCGCCAATCATAAAAAATATGACAAAGTATTATAATTAACACGCAGACATATTTTTACTAGTCTCTATATATGTTTATTATTTATGTGTTCGAAGCCGGCGCCATTTTTGCTATCCGTCATCCGTGACGTCATAATGATAATTTATGACTTAGGACAAGCTTAGTTTAGAACGAATATTAGTCATTCCGTCTTCGGCCGAGACTCCCTTGAATACAGACATCATGTTTCGATTTATATCTCCGAAGTATTAGTTAGTATATGGTGCAGATCAACAATATATCTAAGTAGATATAAACAAAAACAGTTTTAGAAATAATAAACTCATAAATAATACCATTAAGACTTGGAATTCCTTGCCAACTCACGTGTTTCCTTCTTCCTACAGTCCCGGGTCCTTTAAACGGGGCGTGAAAAACATCTGATGAGGTCGTCAAGCTGAGTGCCACCATTGTAACACTTTACGTGTTTGTAATGGTGACCCTCGTTCCTGAGACTTTGCCTTGAGCTTACCATCAGGTGGGGTGAAGTCAAACTAACGTGGCCTCAATAAAATAACATAAAAAAACTTAAAAATAAATACATTTTATAGGACAACGTACACAATGCTACCTAGACTATTAGGTATACATAGAAACACCCAAACTAATGCAAGTATTCATGCACACAAATATTTGCAATAAGTGGGAATCAAACCATCGCCTCCTACGCTGGAGTAGGTTCACTACGCCACACACTACGCTTGTCAATCCTTAATTCTTGAATAGTAGATATAAAAATACAATAATTTTTGTAATGTATGTTAGATTACAATAACTGTTATTTATTTGAAATCGTTCTTACTACTAAAAATTGGTATTTTTATACTACTTAGGTTGCCGATAATCTGATACTCTCCAAATATTACTTGCAACACTAGTAAACAAACAAACAACCAGAACAACCCTTGTAACCGAAATCTCGGAATTCTTTCCACCAGCTGACGAAGTTCTTCTTACTTAAGTAAAATAGCATCTGATAGGCCGTTAGGCTGAGGGTCATCATTGTAATATCTAGTCTTTAATGGTAACCCTCTTTTCTGAGACTGTGTTAACCTCGATTGCATATGCCCTGTATGTATAAAAAATGTAAGTAAGCGCTAGATACGCTTTCACAAAGCAATGTTAAGGATATAGAATAATATAATCTTATTTGAACAATATTCTTAGCTAGACTAGTATTGTATGAACCAATTTTATAATCAAAGTACGTATTTTCAGAATAGCAGCACATGGTTAAAGTATTGATACAAGGAAACTCTAACAATATTCTCAGTATCACTAGTTTAACGGAATATTTGTTGATACATTTGAGTTTAGTCTTTGTTCTACGTAAACTAATAAATCGTCACGTCACTAATGGGTTTTCAATTTACTGTCTGGTTTGCTATCATGAGTGTTTTATGTTTAGTAAATGGTGTATATTATATAGATATAATAGATACTTTTGTTTAGAACAAGACGACTTGAAGAATTGGTTTTAACTATGAGCTTGTTATCATTCAAAAAAGTAGGAATTGATCGTTGTTCTTGTTTCATGTACAAGCAAAGATGCAACATCGAACATTTGAGAAGGGAAGGATTAGCCGCACAACGCCCTGAACAGCGCAGGCTCATCCAAAGTACAAGTGGGCGAGCTCGAGGAGTAGCAAAAAACGAAGCTCAACACTAGGCGAGACGAGTTAAAGGCCTGTAGCCTTAGCACGAAATATACTATCGAATTCGCAATGTAAAGTTATCGACAGAACGCAGCATTGCGATGGCGGACTACACACGCACACATGTTCACAAGAGGCAGACTGCCAATCACAATGCTCCGTTCTCTCGAAACCTTTACATTACGAATTCGATAGGAGTTCATGCTAGGGCTGCTGATAGCCCGCTGCCATTGCCTACGCGAGTAGGGGTGCTTACGTGCCCTCTATGTTCACGTAGGTTCAGCGACAAGATTGGCTATATTTGCGGGCGCAACAGCACCATATCGATCAAGAGGACTTATAAGTGGTCGTCATAACCGAAATCGGTCGGAGGTCATTGCCATATTGTAATATTATACCCATAGGCGGAAAAAGTATTCGTGGAGGCAATGAACGGATGTAGCGATTACTACTTACGATTTTTCTATATCTATATTTAACAAAGGTAGGATATAACGGTACTCGTCTTGATTGAGTAGTCTTACTAGGAAGTACCTCCGTCCTATAGACTACTGCGGCTAATAATAACATCGTGTTGTATATCCGGCTGAGAGTACAGTGGTATCAGTGGGAAGATCGAGGGTCAAATTCCACACTGCTATAAAACCCTGCTTTGACTGCACGGAAACACTTTTAACCTTCCCCCCTTTACTCTACAGGGTTGGTAGTAGCATGAGTGCAATGCCGATACACTTCCATAGACCACATAGATTTGTCTGTCACCTAAGTAGTATAAAAAATTATAATAATATGTATTATGTATTCGGGTCTCCTTATTTCTTGCTCTCGACTAAACATCGTTGTCCTATCACTACATAGTATAAAAGAAAGTCACGTTCTCTGTCCCTATGTCCCTTTGTATGCTTATATCTTTAAAACTACACAACGAATTTCGATGTAGTTTTTTTAAATAGATAGAGTGATTAAAGAGGAAGGTTTATATGCATATAACATTATGCTGAAACCAACTGGTGCGGAGCAGAAGTGAAAAATGTTGCAAAAACGGGATGACGCAGAGGAAGTTGCGCGGGTCAGCTAGTTGAGAAATAAAACAAACTCCGATTATATCATTAACTTGCACTTTAGAGGTAGGGATTGGCTGCCTTACTCCTAATTTAGTTCATGTTCGTATGTAAATCGAGATCGACGGCTTAACATGCTCTCCTAGTACATTTACAGGAGCGATTGGCGTTTGACCTTTTAACCTTGACAGGTATGGAAATATCATAAGATGTTTCATCCAATCATTATTAGTAAAATTATTGAAATAAGAAAAAATGAGGATCTATCCAGGCTACCCATTTTACGATAATATAACGTAATATAAAATAAACTCACGCCTATATCCCCGAAGGTGTAGGCAGAGGTACTAGCACCCACATTTCGCCAGTTTATGTTTAGGTCCCAATGTGTGGCGAGTCTATTGCCATTAACCGGGCCCTTATAGACCTGCGATAAATACACACATAACTTCGAAAAGCGTCAAAAAGTCATTAGTGTGATCGAACCCGAGACCTCGTCTCAGCAGTCTATTACCCATACCACTAGGTTACCGCGGTTATTATACTAAAATATACTAGACATACATATAAAATACCGTCTGGGTATATAACCCAATTTTTTGTGTATCATAGAAATTCTACCAGCACGCAACTGTCTGGTAAACCACAGCATAGTTACAACTCGATATAAATAGCTAGTATTAGTAAACAAACCGTTATTAGGCCAGCGTACCTCTCACTGGTCTGATTAGCTCCGTTTGAATAGGATATCATTATTACTGGGAATCCAAAGAGATTTCGAATTCAGCTACGAAATGTATATTCGAGAGAGTACCTCTTCAATTTTCAACAGTAAATTGCAATATATTAATTACACATTTTGTATTTCTCCACACTATTTATTATTGAACCTAACCGATTTCGCCTTGGGTTATTCTCAAAGATTTACATTTTACAACGACACCGATTAGGGTTAATAATAAATATCGTGGAGAAGTACAAGTGTGTTATCAACAGTTGTGTAAACTTTTCACCAAGTGCCTTCTAAGAACAGTATAAATAGTTTAAAAAAATTGGTTGCCTGTAAAGTCGGTATACGGGCGAAAGTTTTACGTGACAACGACTTTGAGTGGTAAAATAATTTTAATGTGAATATTCATTCGTATAGTAGGAAGAAGGATGAAATAATAGTAACAATTTAAAACATTTATTTATACAAAGAATTATATTTACTGAGCTCGAGTGGAAGGGACGCGTGCCTTTCACTTTTTATGTCTGTCTCTCTCGCTCTTAGGCGGGCTAACCATGCCCGAGTGGAAGGGACGCGTGCCTCTCACTCGCTCTCATTGTGAGCGCATAACGTGAGCGGAGCGTAACGCAGTTTCTTGAAGTGTCACCCGGCAAGCCAATTTATAAGACGTTGTCACGTCAAGATAACCATCAAAGATAATTTTTCTGTAAACTATTTAGAACCATTAAACTATGCTTAGAGGAACAAAGTATATGAATGACATACGTATCTTTACACGAGACCTAGACGTGGGAAAGTGACGTGAGTGAGAATATACGAACCGTGAATTTTATTTATAAACCATTATCAACTTTGCCAGAAAAGATGTTGCAGAAAGTCGGTAACGTGGCAATGAAGGAGTCTGTGGATCTATTTACGCTAGGAATATTGATGTCTATGTATAGAACATAATATATGTTATTAATTTTCTACTTTCTACTGCCACTTTTCTCACACTTATTCAGTTAACACTTTCATCCTACAGTCTCGGGTCCTTCAAGCGGGGCGTAATAAAACAACTGTCGAGGCTGTCATGGTAGGGAACGCCGTTGCAGGGACAGCAACTGTAACGGCGGCCACCATGTTCTGGACCGCGCCTCTGCTTACCATCAAGCGTGGTGCAGTCTATTTGACGACCTTAGCATATAAAATCCAATATCTTCTAATTTTTTAAACTATTTTTTAACTTCGGTATTTTGATGATCTAGAGACATTGTAGTGTTGTACAACTTGAAGACAACATTGCGCATATACCTATATCACGCCTGTAAATAAGGGGACAGTGTTTAAACAACATTTTAAAATCATTAAAGATGTAACTTAGCGAAAGCAAGGCAGTAACGTATCGCCTATAATATGGTTTGAGTGTAAGGAAAAGAAATCTACGTAAGATATCTATCGCTTTCATTACCCGTATGAGATGCAACAGACGATACCACTCATGCTAAGAACAACACAACATTACCTTCACCAATTTAGTTTGATGGTACAACTTAATTAAGTTTCACATGGAATTCTACAACACCACTTCAGTCTGTAGTAAGAGATTCAGCTCAGAATGTCAGTCACGTGTATAAATGCAAACTAAGACACCTGCGTTACTAACTCTAATCAAAATTGTCAACACAAGAAACAAGCCTTGTACAAGCGTGAATTGAGTGCAGACTCGCTCGTCTCCAATTCACTCAAATACTAACCGCATTGCAAGGCTCATTCCGAATTTCGCGACGCATCCCATTAACAGAAACATCTAATTTTGAAGTTTGTTCGTACGAAACGAACAAACAGAAACCCGCACCTCATTAAGCCGTGTTTATTTTCGCATTATACAAATATAAGCTGTGTTATAGCAAAACTTACGTCTTTGATGTCGCTTAACGCGTGACAACGTTGGAGTTTTAGGTGGTTTCGTCTTTACGTTGCGACTGTAGCAGTATTGAGGTTCCTCCTTAGCCGACTTTTGTTTGAGCATTGGCAGTTTGAAGTTAGAAAACATTTCAAGCACATCACTACACTTACACTTTAAAAAAAAAGCACGTCACTGTCACTGTGAAGGATCCATTTTTGAATTTGTCTTTAGAACACACAAGGTTCGTAGAAGCGTGCGTCCGCGCGTCGCTCCTAAATATTGTGGGTTGTTGTTTTGTGAACACGCGGCCTGTTTAAATTTAGAATACACGCGTCTGCTCTGCTCTGGGCGTCTGCTATACATATACATTTTTTTTAATAAATAAAACTCGATACAAATATTACCAGCAATAAAGTATTATAAATAGTCGTAGTCTGATGTAGTCGGTTCTTTTATCTCAGCTTAATGGATTGCTTGCGCACGTGTGTGATTGGACTTATTCAATTTCAGCTTTCAGCAGATGTTTGTTAGTTAAAAATGCTTGCACAATCGTGTCAGTGCCACTTGTATTGGATGATTGATAACTTATGTGATGTTTGATAAAAGAATTTTTTTTTTTTAATATTTTCTGTAGTATTATTGTTATAAATCTAATATACTATAATAAAACCTGCGTCAGGATAATATATCTACTATTTTTATCTACCGCTTTTAATTCCGATCCCATTTTTCAGTGGAATTCTTTAATACATCGTGGAACTCGTCGACGAACGTAGAGTACAGTCAAGTAAGTACTGACGCTTAGTGAATTGTACTGCGTTGTACTTTTCTAAACTCTACGTTGATTTCGTCGTAGAAGTCGACGCTGCGCTGTGTGGTTAGTAAATTGCTTTGTTGAACTTGTTCAGTCATTTGAGTGTGATTACGTAGCGAACATACAAAAATCTTCATATACCTTCACATTTATAATATTTAGTAGGATACAATGAAACCTAATAATAAATTGTATCTATTTTGTTTTCAGGTCTGCAATATATCGCGCCGTTTTCACCTGTGGGAATTAAATAGGTTTGTTTGTAGCACGACCTTGTTTAAATAATTACTTCATTATGAGTTGTAGCTTCGAGGCGTTAATAAGACTAAAACACGTATGTAAATATTACTTAAATATTTTTGTAATGACCTTAATAATTCAATTTATTATGATATGGTCAAACTTATTTCAATTCAATGGCAATACACACGCTGCTAAAATATGTCTATGTATTGCTCTCGAGAAGATAAAAGACAATAGTTCGTCAACTGTTTCTGTCCTGCTCATCTAACTAAATTTCATTTTTTCATTTCATATACGAAAAAGTTTTAATATTATGCATATTGACGACACAGTTCTACTTCTCTACAATATTTATTATTGAACCTTACCGGTTTGAGAACACTGGAAGGTGAAAACAGTCAGGTTCAATAATAAATATCGTGGAGAAGTATAAGTGTGTCAATGTGTATAACGAAAAGTTCTATTAAGTGCCTTCAATCAATAGTATAAATGTAGTGCGATACAGGATGCTATTTTTTTGCCAAGTTCAATAGTAATAACCCTTAATTAATGGTGAAAGATAAAGTCATAAACGCTGCACAAAAGGGATTCCAAAAAGGTCAAATATCTCCCAATTTGTTTACGAAATTCATTCATCTAATCCGTATAATGACTCCAAGGAAGACCCGAACAAGTTTGAACATCGACCCTTAGATGTTAATCAAATTGATTGGCACCACATGATACATAAGGATTATGTTTATGTAATATAATTTTAGTTTTGTCCATATTGTTGACTATAATCGCTCATCTATAAATATCCTGTGTTATTACATCGAGAGGTTATATTTAGTTAGTTCTGAAGTCAAATTTAGATAGGAAAATGTGAATGTTTTGACTGGATTTGAACCAGCAATCTTCCTACCCTCATATCTTCCCCCTGTTAGGGAAAGATATAATTTGAATTTGATTTGAACAGTCAGCATACTAATTTCTTTTTATAATTTTCAGTACACTAGTTCTGAAGTGTAAGCCTCAAATGGAACCGAGGATAATGCCAAAACTAACCTGTTGCAATTCGCAGTGCAATTCTAATAGATTCCTGGACCAAACCTCTTAGAACATTACCACAGAATACTTAATAGTGCTACATTACTTACGATTATCCAAATTCTTAAAACTATCCGCTTTATTACCTGAAACAAATCAAAAGAAATTAATTAGTATATAGGTAAAAATATCTTCCATTTTACCTAGCTTCAATTCTCGCTCAGTGCAAATATTTGTATGAATAAAATATTTTCTCTGGTCGCTCTGTGCTTTATAGAGCACGTTAAGCCGTGAGCCCTGGTTGTCTTCCAATCTCGACTGATGGAATTTCTGTCATAGGTATATAAATAATATACCAATGAATACTTTTAATGTAGTAGGTTTTAATTTTGTTTCCTAATGACTGTCAAATAATATGAATAAACTTCATCGTACAATTTTTGTTTCTTCAATGTGTACTATAGATACGGTTTTTACTAGCCATATTCTATGAATCATAGTACGTTTTGCGAAAACGATTCCTTGAAATAATAATGCTAATGGGTTTTTATAAAATTGACTCATCAGTCATTCTCACTAGCTTCAATTTGAAAAAGCTTGTGAGTCATATATACATATAGTCACATATATACATATAAGTACACAAACTTACGCCTTTCTTCCTTTGGGGTTGGTGATCATACGCCATTTGTTTTTGCTGATACTTCATTCATTAAACGTTTCATGGAATCCTGCTAACTTTTACTTCTGGCTTGCTCTTTGACAACCAAGACTGATCTGTCCTGTCCAATCAAACACGCGGTCCTCATTCGTTTTCAACTCTTTTCCTCGGCCTCTTTCAAATCTCATCACTAGTGACTCATCTCTTGTATTTCGATACTATAAACTACACATACGACGAAAAATTAATGTTCACACATAAAATAAATGTAGGAACCACTTTGGCACAGTCTCGTCCACTCTTCAATGTCATTGGACTAAATGATGCCAAGGACCACGTCATCGTAGAAAAACAGTCTGAAAATAATCAGTTGCTGTCCACACCGGAAGTCGGCCATGTTGGAAATGCGTCAACCACCGGTCCAAATAAAAAAAACCTCTTAACAAATATGAATAAGAAACTTTATTTTTTTTAAACTTGTGTGTAAAATACATTACATAAATGATAAATGATTCAAGAAAACGACAATGAAGACAACTTTGCGTAAGTTGCTATTGTGCAAGCTTTATTGACTGATTGATAAATCTTTACTTTGCCTGTTTTGCCTGTATATTGTTTTGTGATGTATTAAGTGTTTATAGTGGACACTGGAGCAATGTTTACAACAAAAAAAGTAAAAATAAAATATCCATTTCAAGTGCTTATGGTAGGCATGAACGTGATTTCTATTATATAAAGGAGGTAGGACATGACGGCATATCCCTCCCAATCGAGCAGTCCGACTGGGGAAGTACCTCCACCCTACAGAATATCACCGTTCAATAGCCTTGTGTTGTGTTTTCAGTGATGAGTAGGGTAGCCAGAGCTCACTAGAGAGGTATTGTGTTGTCAGTGGGAAAACCAAAGGCTTATCCTACATCTTTTGCGCTGACGACACAGAATGTCTCTGTTCTTACAGAGGTTGCGGCATGGGTGTTGTTCCTCTGGTGTCACACTCGCCCATAGGCCACGGTAACCACTTACCATCAGGTGGGCCGCGTGCTTGTCTGCGACCTAAGTTGTATAAAAAAAAATAAAAAAAATATATATAAAATATCATAAAATAATATGATAATAATTCAACTAATAATGTTATAAATGAAGAAATTCACATTCTGTTAATACGATTCTTAGGACGTGGCAAGCATAGCAGTTCCCACTCCACGGTTAGTGGTAAACCTTAGTAGGTATATAAAATCTGTTATTTAGTATGTAAAGCATTGTTATTACTTTTGTATTGCAGTATCAATTAGAGCGGTAAAACCTATCTGTGACATTTCATTTACATCCGTACTATGCTCATTGAAGAAGGGTTTTAAAATATGCATCAAAAGGTTGAGTGTTGGAATGATCTTACTCTTACTACATTTTCAGAAATAAATATTTTGGACCTACTTATAACGTTTGCAAGCGACTAGTTCATAATAGTCATCTAATCAAAACAGAGACTAACGAGATACGCCTTTTACAGATCTACAAGGGTATATTCTACCAATGCGTTCTAACAGTCAATATGAATAATGACGTAACTACTGTACCCCACAATTTTGTTGAAAATCAAAGTCTTGGACAACAACATCACGAACAATAACCCTTATGTTAATTTAACATCTTTGACAGTTGACTATTATAACTACGACTCTACTTCCAGAAGTCCATCAATACTAATCGGGCAATAGGGATCAAGAATGACGGAAGTCTACAGCAGACTTAATTACATAGCAACGAGCCCAAAATGTTTGGTCATTACAATCGGCCTATATAGCATAGTATGGCAGGTACCGTTGACAGGTAGAAATGGTCAAAGTTTAGAAATTTGTATTCCGTGCTTTTGTTTTCGCCGCTGTGTGGATATTTGGGGCAGATCCTTTAAGTTAATGAATTTGTGCTTTAAAGTGGATTTATTTGGTTCAATTGTAGTTTTGGGTTAAAGTTTTATAATGAATTGCTAAATTTGTTGCTCTCTAATAATATAAGGTCGTTACATTCATATGAAATTGCCGTTTTGGTTGAAGAAATTGGAGGAAACACAAATTTCAGTTCCATTATTTTAGGATTGACGAATTCTAAAATTTTTTTGTATTTGAATGAGAAAACATTAAGCAAATAGCAACTTATATTTCATTTTTGAAAGCTGTAAAAAAGTTACACGAAATTTATTATCAAAATGGATAGCATTTAGGAAGTACTGTTTTCGAAGATCGAATTTAATTTATTAAGCGGTCAATAAAAACAAAATTTAATACAGAGTTTTAAAATCTTGAAATCAAGTTTAAAAAAATATAAATAATGGAAATAACTATTAAATTACAGGAATAATGAACTCATGAATCTGTAAGAAAATTTCGGCAATTTCATATGTAAAGACCTATTATTAAGGCTAAGTGGATTAAATATGTAATAGGACATACATATATACAGACGCTCATGCCTATTTCCCTCCGGGGTAGAAATAACAGTCCACTATTTTGCTCTATTATTACATCATACTTCACGAGCTTCCTCCGCTGTAATGCAGTCGGACGGTAGCTTATTGGTTAAGGGTAGGGATTACGATTGAGAGGTCCCAGGTACGAGTCCTGAACAATACACTACCGACGTGAATTCACTCTTAACACAAGCCATTGAGCTTAGTAGGAGGGGTTAGAGCGTTAGGAGTTATTATGGAAGGAGAATGAAGGAAAACCTGATTTCAATTTTAAAACTAATTAATTGTTTCATAAAGAAATACTACCTATATTGACAAATCCATTATTAATCCATCACTTTTAAATTGGGGGTTCATGAGAACTGATTAATCGAACTTTGATACTCCGGGTACACTGTTTTATAGATTTGAGACTGAGGGCGCCACGGGTCTTAACCCAGGTACCCGTGGCACCCCCAGAGGTATGATCCACGGGTGCCAAGAGTCCGGAAGGTTCATATGCATAGCATAGCTCTGACAGACGAGCAACTTAATTGATTACACAATGTTTCCACTACAACTTTAAGTATACCACGAAACAATTCAACGCAAATCCACGTTTCAACAAAACAATTAAAATGTAGCTAGCAAACTAATCGCTAATTCACATATTCAGAATTTGGTCAGAATTTCATGAAATTAGAGCTCGCATACAACCCAATCTCTCTCAACTAGTAAAATTAATCTCAAAACTGGAGTAACCGTTGTAAATCACTGAACTGAACCCGCCGAGACAAGTTTAATTAACTCTTAGAAGTTATTACCTAGGATCACGTATCAATGGTTCGAAAATTGTACCTCGGAAACATTATTAGTCATGGTTTTGTACGAGACAGCCCGAGAACCACCGAAGGTTGATCCGCGCCGCGTTTACTGATTTTTATTGACCTACGCTGTATTTTAATAAAATATCACAAAATAAGAATTCAAAAAATAAATTACATAGACTATTATCGCGAAGATTGAACTCTGTAATAGTTAATTTACATTGTAGGTTTATTGTCTTGAATGAACGACGTCGCGTTCAATACAAGGCACCGAGACCTCAATGAACCCGAGCATTTTTGAAACCGACGACGACAGGGAAAACAGGCTATCCACCCACTACAGCCTTCTACTTTGAGGAAAGTACTACCAGGAGAGGAATCACACATACAGCCTACCTGATGGAAATAAAGTGGTTATTGTGACCTATTGCGTTATATTAAAAAAACTTATTAAAAGTGAAAAATATAATAATTTTTCCTTTATTGTATTATTATTATAGTGGGTAGAATGTATTATAGCGGTATTGTATTTCTTTTCGTGCACAAAAATCCCTACGGATGCCACTCCCACCGGCGCTGGTGAAAGTCTTCGGAGATAGTAAGAAACATATCCCTCGCACCTCAGCCGACCCGACCCGGGAGTTTTGGTGTGGGGACCATGGTGTCTCCATCTAGCCGCCGCGCGCGCCGGGTATAGGTAGGGTAACACTAAAATAATAATATTATAATGTTTTAGCTTATAATAGTTCAGTGTTTTATGTTTTATATTCATATTTTTTTTATAATATCACGCTTATATCCCCGAAGGGGTAGGCAGAGGTGCTGGCACCCACATTTCGCGAGTTTATATTTAGGTCCCAATGTAATGTGGAGATGGCGAGCCTATTGCCATTAACCGGGCACTTATAAGCCTGCGATAAATACACACATAACTTCGAAAAGCGTCGCAGTCATTGGTGTGTGCCATGGTAAGCCTGGGATCGAACCCGAGACCTCGTCTCAGCAGTCCATTACCCATACCACTAGGCTACCGCGGTTATTAATAACATGTAATAATCACCATTCTCTGAACCTTTTTCCCATCTAACGGATCGGCTTTCCAGTCTAACTGTGATGTGGCTGAACTTATATACTTATATATATTTCGATATACAAATATGTAATAATAGTGTATGATAAATAATTAGGGTGAAAGATGCTTTTACATTAAAGCACATGATAAAGTTACTTACTTAAGTAATAAATCTTGACTGAAGATTATGTAAATATATCCTTAAAGTTGCGAAACTGTTTTATTACGATCGCTTTCAATAAAAATGATATACCCTTCTACCTTGTTCGTGGCGAAGTTAAAACATCTATTAAAGATAAATCATAGCATTATACTACAAGTATAAGAGTAGTCACATAAATTATGATTACGTTTTATTTAACTTGTAACTTTCTTGTACATGTTTGAGGAAATTTTAATATAACTTCACCTCGACTGATGGCAGACCCCTCTCACCACCACCTCTTCACGATAGGCATTGGAAGGTTTCTATTGAGTCAGCAACACATGTGTGAGGTTTGCTTGTCTGCCCCCTAAGTGGTATAAAATAGCTGAAGGCAATGTTAACAATTACAAGCATTTATCATCATCTTCCTGCCCTTGTCCCAATTATTTGGGGTCGGCGCAACATGTCATTCTCTTCCATACATTCCTATCGGATGTCATTTCCTCAGTCACTCCCTTCCTTGTTATATCTTCTTTCACACAATCCATCCATCTTTCTTTGGGCTGACCTCTGATTGTTAAGCCAGAGGTCTACCTTGTTAACCATTACAAGCATCCACCTATAAAAATATATTATAGAAAATATTTGTAGGTATATGAATAAGAGAATTGAGTATTGCTTAGATGTTTCTCTCATCCTGAAGAAAAACAGGCGTTACTGTATATTTATGTATGTAATAAAATATTGGTAATATATATTTAGAGAAAATACGAAGTAGTCTGAAAGTATTTTAACGCGATCAACCTTTACTAATAATATTTATTCATGTGGAAAAAGTTCAAATATTACAACCAACGTTCAGGAAAATATGAATAAATATGGACATACATCATTCAGAAAGACATGATATATGATCTCAAAAGACTTGAAATTATGCCGGGCCTTTGCATATGAAACGTATACGCATATATAGAATTAATTTGAATTTATATAAGAACTAAATATTTATGTGTATAACATACTGTAACTGGTGTAGAAGTTATATAAACCGTCTTTTCCAGTATATATACGTTCAATAGGAAATGCTATTCTCAATTTTTATCTGACTTCGTAAATGGAGGAGATTTTCAAATCATAAGTATGTTTTTTTTAAGTTCCCCGTGGTTTTGCACGGGATAAAACGTAGCCTGTTGGCGGAGGTGAGATAGTTAGAAACTTATCTCTCGCACGCTGCCGACCCAGCACCATCTTTGGTTTTGAGCTGGCCTTTGGGTGTATATACCACAGTGTAGGTATCTAGCCCCTTTTCCAAATTCAAAAATTATTTATTCTGTATAGAAAACTAAACGGCACTTACAAAACGCCAATATCAATAATCATAAGTTAGTGAGCAAATGGGTCACCATAATTTTAAACGCAAGATTCGATTAAAAGAATGTGAAGACTCCTCTGACCATTCTTTCTGCTTATAATGACATTATTCAGCATAAAATACATTATGATTGACTTATTGTGTAAGCACAGAAGTTGCACTGCTGCTGCATTGAAGTTGCAAAAGGATCAAGGAAAAAAAAGTGAGCAAATGGACCACACCGGTTCCAAACGCTAGGTGCCTAGGTGTGAAAGTCGTATATAATGCTTAGGTTTGATACAAAATATACAGTCAATTTACAAAAGAATCTTCAAATATTAGAATACTGCACATTTGCACAATATTTACTTTGCCAGTGACAGTTAATTCAACTGCACACGATAACATCAAAATCATAGAATACATTTTACCGTTATTGCTCCAAAATCTTCACTAATAAGTTTTATATTCGCTTACATTCAGAATTTTATTTGCTTTCTAAAACGTATTGTTATATCATATTAGATTTTATACCAGTAGAAATAAGGTCTGTTATACTTTGGGCCAAGTGTTATGCAAGAATTTACTATGATAGTTTGCCAATTCTATTGTGAATGAAAGAATCAAAGTTTTAAAGTATCACAAATTGTTTGTTTTCTCCAAAAATAAGTATTATAATTGTTTTGCTTTGCTCAAATTTTCTTTATGGTTAAAAATTGGATACGGATGAGGGCGTTGTATTCAGAGCAGGAAATTAGCTTTTCTACTATTTATTGATTATTTCATTTTAATCTGCATACATATACATTAACTCACAAATATATCCCCGAAGGGGTAGGCAGAGGTGCTAGCACCCACATTTTACCAGTTTATGTTTAGGTCCTAATGTAAAGTTGTATACCACTTATATACCAGCGATAACATCGAAACTTCGAAAAGCATCGAAAAGTCATTGGTGTGTGTCATAGTAAAATCTGGAATCGAACCCGAGACCTCGTCTCAGCAGTCCATTACCCATACCTAGGAGACCGTGGTTGATAATACTCGTAACAATTGTACATGATAGGTACTTAGGATTTTTTGACAATCTATTTCCGAACAAAACCCGGACAAGGATCTAGTACATAACGTAAAAAACTGTTCCCCAAACTTGGCTCCATACCACTACCAAACTTTAAATTGCTAAACAATCACTGCACAAAACTTGGCTCTACTTTAAACCGATTTGTTTTGCATGCTATCTGTCACAGCGACTGTCACGCACAAGTTTCCGAGCCGTTTAGAATTTCTAACTAACTATGAACAGTAGGCAAATAGAAACGGCAACTTACAAAGTCACTACATAAGAAACAAACTCATAAATAGAGAAAAACAAAAAGGAGACATGTGTAGCCGTTCAACCACAAATTCTGGAATATGAAACAATTTCTAGCTGTTTTATACATGAGCTGTCCTGTTCCGTAAAATTACGGTAGAGCATGAATAAATAAACATTGAATTTTATAAGAGTGAAGTTGGAAATCCCAACTACATTTAGACTCGGATACTACCTTTGTAATAAGATTATGTACACATGCATTTATGTACAATTTTGCAAGTATTCACTGTATTCAAATACATGCAGTACTTATAAATCGTTTACTATGTAGCAGTAATACGATATGAGCATGTTAATGTATCATTCTTTTACGTATTCATGTTTTTGATGCTAGAAGTCTTTGTACGTCGTCTTTCACTTTCTTTTCCACCTCAATTATTCTCTTTCGCCTCTGCGCGAGTGACATCTCAGTATTCAAATCGTCTAATTGTGATATTTTTTTTTATATTTTTTGGAAGTTCCATTTTAATAGTCTATACAAAATAAATGTTATATTGACTTTGTCTAAAATCTTCAAAATTTAAAAAAAATATATTTAAGAATGAATAACAGAATAGATTTTAATATAACAATTAGAAAACTGAACATTTTGCAAACTAACGAAATTCTTTCTAATACTGCAACACGTCACGAGCCAGAGTTTGGCTCACCCCCTCTATATAAGTCTGATTTATGTGAGCAAAGCCGGAGCCAAACTTGTTTAGTACAATGTGCTTTATTTACATACATTTGTGTAAATATTACTGTTACAAACATGAAATTATGTAGCGAAACAGTTCGGACTTTAATTTAACTAGGTAGGGCAAGTTTCTCATCAATTGTACTAAAAATACTCATTCTCTTTGGTTAGAATTTATGTTAAGTGGAAACTTTAAGACTTTGCAGTTGCGAAGAGACGCTGCCTCTTTGGCAGAATATACCACCTCTATTGTAGTAAATATTCTGATGAATTTCAGAACTATTATAATGCTGAGGTCTTACGTTCACACAACTATAATAATGTTAGCACTATTCTTTTAAATAAGATAAAGGAATAGTTTACCAAACACGTATTATGTGCTTCTTAAATGCCGGGACCACTACTAGGCGAGTGAAACTAAATATTTTTTGAAGCGATAACTGCCCAGTTTTAGGCAAATAGACAATTACATTTACAGGCTTAGCAATCATCAAATTCTATATAGCCAGAAGGTACCTATTTGATAAAATAAAATTGTGTTAATACACAAGACATGAGTATCGCTCTTTGCTCTTTAAATTTAATTTTGAATGAATATTCTTTTTAATTTAGTTTAACACTTTTTTAAATTTTTACGCAGATGGTTTTAACCTCATGTTGGTGTTTTACTGAAAAACACTACTTAGAAATTCATTGTTTATACATTGTTTAGATTTCAAACTAGTTACCCAGAGGCTGGTTGGTTTAATTTTAACGGGGTCTACACAAAAACATACCATTTGCCTTCACAGATCGAAACCGGTTTTTTTATACCACTTAGGTGGCAGACAAGGACAAATCATCATCATCATCATTCCCTGAACCTTTTTCCCAACTCAGTTGGGGTCGGCTTTCCAGTCTAACTGTGATGCGGCTGAACTTCGATATTTTCCGTGAAGCGACTGCCATCTGACCTCCACAACCAATGGTCTAATGACCAATGGTGATATCGAAGTTCCAAGTTAGGCTGGTTGGAGTTTTGAGGGCTCCAAGTACCTGTAACGACTGCCATAGATATTTGTATGGCAACCGGGACCGACGGCTTAACGTGCTCTCCGAGGCACTTATAAACCTGCGATAAATACACACATAACTTCGAAAAGCATCGAAAAGTCATTGGTGTGTGCCATGGTAAACCTGGGATCGAACTCGAGACCTCGTCTCAGCAGTTCATTACCCATACCACTAGGCTACCGCGGAGGAGACAAGGACAAATATCATTTTAAATGCTATCTTAATGCAATCATGAACAAAAAATTATAGGTAGGTAATAAACATTAAAAAATGTTTTCTTTGTTATACTTTAGTTCAAGTCAAGGCACTCGTGAAAGAAAAAAAGAACCTCATTATGTTCAGTTGAGTGGTCTTATCGCTAGAAGCGATCTCTTTCAGACAAGGTTTGAACGATTTATCTGTAAATTTGTTCACCATATTTCAGAGTAATTATTAAAAACACTAAACGATTCTAAACCAATTCTACATGTCATTGTAGTATTAAAAAGTTATTTAAAACTTTCAGCTGTTACAAAACAGTTAATATTGTCGAACTTTCTCATACTTCACATGTCCGTTAGTTTTTTTTGCCATGGTTAATGCAAGGAAATTAATTACACACAACAATCAAGTAGGTAGGTACCCTGGTCTAAGAATATATATTACAACAACATAATAATTCACTAAGACGACTAGGCCTACAAGTATTGCAAGTATTTCGGTCAACTAAAATAGGTATTCTACTGACTACCCACAAGATAAATGCTCTTAGCTTAACTAACAGAACTTTAAGTTGGACTATCATTACAAATGGATTCTCAAATACATTTTAAGGTCTCAATGGAAATAACTAACCCTCGCGGTTGGTTCTATTACGAGTATGTTTGCTAAATTTAGTTTACATGTGCTTATATTTTGAACCGTTTGGAAAACGATGGTAACATCAAGTACCCACTGTGAATACAAAGACTTAGCGGACGTGTGGCCAGAAGGCTAGTTATTATCTTTCACAAAGAATAAGCATTGCCATTCAACTTGGCAATGCTGTCAGCCTTTTGGCCGGTAGGTCGATGATGATGCCATCGGTCCTTTGGCAGATGTAGCCAGCCCACTGCCACTTCAGCGTGGATATTTTGCGAGCTATGTCTAACTGATGACTTCATTACGAATTTTATCCTTCAAAGAGACTCCAAGCATAGATCGCTCCATGGCACGCTGCGCGACTTTCAATCGGTGGACTAGTCCCATCGTCAATGTCCACCTATTACTCTTAATCAATACTGTAATATTTTTGTTGGTGTTCAACAAAGAATTATCTAGCTAACTTTTTTTTTTTTTTTTTTTTTTTTTATCTATGGCACGTCAATTTGACTTCACCTCGCCTGATGTTAAGCTGAAGGCAAAGTCCCATGAAAGAGGGTCACCATTGCAAACACGTTCAGTGCTACAATGGTGGCGCTCAGCTTGACGGCCTCATCAGATGCTTTTTCACGCCCCGCTTAAAGGACCCGGGACTGTAGGAAGAAGGAAACACGTGCGCCGGCAAGGAATTCCAGGACTTAATGGTACGGCAGAGAAAAGACTCACCGAACCGCTTGGTTCTTGATGGAATATTCTGTACCGTATGCGAGTGACACCTAAGCCCTGCACGCGTTGTCCTGTGTAGGAAAGGGGAGGGTGGGATTAGTTGGAAGAGCTCATCAGAACATTCACCATGGTAGAGACGGTAAAATACTGCCAAGGACGCAACATCTCTACGCATCTGCAAAGGCTCGAGGGACTCTGTGACCTCAGGACTCCCAATAATGCGGACCGCACGTCGCTGCAACCTGTCGAGAGCATCTAATAAGTACTTTGCGGAGCCATCCCAGAGATGCGAGCAGTATTCCACGCAGGAGCGAATTTGTGTCTTATAAAGAAGACACCGCTGCTCCGGCGTGAAAAAACGTCTCACTCTGTTCAGGACTCCGAGTTTACGCGAAGCTGTTTTGATGATGCTCTCGATATAGTTCTTGTTGTTCAGTTTGCAGCGCACGTCCATACCGAGTATATTGAGGTTATCCTGTAATGGCAGTGGTGTGCTCTGAAGAGTGGGAGGAGGAAGGAAAGGAGATGTCTTTGCTGAAAACGCGCATGCCTGCGTCTTCTTGGCATTGAACTCGACCAGGTTCTCAGATCCCCATTGGGAAACGTGATTGAGGATCCGGTCAAGCCCAGTGACAAGAAGTCGCCTCTTTTCCGCTATATCGGACTGCTTGGCCGCAGAATGTCCGTGGTAGCTCCCGTGTACAGTGCTATCGTCTGCATAGCAGTGGATGCTGCCGGTGGACAGCATGTCATTGATATGCAGAAGAAAGAGAGTGGGTGAAAAGACGGACCCCTGCGGCACACCAGCATTTACCTGCAGGAACTCCGATGCTCGTCCATCACAGAGAACGCGAATACGGCGCCCCTGCAGGAAGCTAGCAACCCAATTGCACAGTCTAAGAGGCAGACCGAAGGCTGGTAGTTTGGAAAGAAGCGATTTGTGCCAGACTCTATCGAACGCTTTGGCGATGTCTAGGCTAATAGCCAGTGACTCACCATGCTTGTCCATAGCCTCACCCCAAAGATGGGTAACATACGCCAGAAGATCACCCGTTGACCGTTTCGGCCTAAAACCATATTGTCGGTCATTAATCAGGGAGTGATCCTCTAGGTGGCGCATGAGCTGTGTGTTGATAAGGTGCTCGAAGACCTTGCACAGCACTGAGGTGACGGCTATGGGCCGATAGTTGGCTGGGTCTGAGCGATCTCCCTTCTTGGGAATCGGCTGTACATCCGCCTCTTTCCACGCCGTCGGCACTGTACCCGAAATGTAGGAAAGTCGGTACAGCCGCGTGAGCATTGGAGACAACTCCGCTGCACATTTTTGAAGAACCACCGCTGGTATACCATCCGGACCACTGGCTTTCCGGACATCGAGTGACTGCAGCACTGCTCGGACATCGCGTTGCCTGATACGAATATCAGGCATTGCGTGGCCACTGTTGGGTAGTGTCGGAGGCTGCATACCACAGTCGTCGATTCGGGAGTTGGCCGCAAAGAGATTAAACAGCAAATTTGCTTTCTCTTGCGGCTCATGGGCCAGGGATCCATCAGGGTTACGCAGGGGGGGCAGCGAAGGCTGGCAGAAGTTGGCTTGCACGGCTTTGGCCAGTCGCCAGTAGCCACGGCTGCCCGTGGGATGCGCCACCAGCTCTTGACCAACCCGTGCTATGCGCTGGGCATCCGCTCTGACGTAAGCCCTCTTGCAGACCCTAGTGGCTTTGTTGTACGCTGCCTTGAAGTACCCTAGGTTGGAATCGTGCGTAGCCCGCGCCCTTACCCAAGCACGATACGCAGACTGTTTTTGGCGAACAGCCTCTGCGCATTCGCGCCCGAACCATGGGCGCACTCCACGGGCACCGGTGACATCAGTGTATGGGATATAGTACTCCATACCCAGACTGACCTCACCGACGACAGCAGTTGCACTATCCGATGGGTCCTTACCTTCAAAGCAGCGCTCAACCCACGGGATGGACGCAAAATAGTCTCACAGTCCATCCCAGTCCGCTGACGAGTAGTGCCAGAGACGCCGATTTCCCTGCACTGGTCGTGGGGGCGCTATCATAGGCACCTTGGAACAGACCAGACAATGGTCGGAGTTGCCTAAGGCAGCATGCACCGAAACATTGTACTGGTCTGGGTGGCTCGTCAGCTGAAGGTCTAGCAAAGAGGGTGCTTGGGCTGACCCTCTTGGTATTCTGGTGGCCTCGTGTACCAGTTGGGTCAGGCCGTGAGCCAGAGCGAACGCGTGGGCGGCTCTTCCCGCATGGTCTGTTTTGGAGGAGCCCAACCAGATCTCGTGGTGGGCGTTAAAGTCCCCCAAAAATACCAATTCTGCGTTCGGAAACCGCTCCTGCGCATCATCTGCCGCCTGACTCAGATATTCGAAGAGTCGAGTTGTCTCGGCATCTCCAGTATGGGAACGGTAAAGGCACACATAGATTTGACTAGTACAGCCATGGTCTACGTGTACCCACAGGACAGAAAAGGATGGGTCCTCAAGGCAGCGCAAACGGCGACAACAAACATCCGCCCTAACAAACACACATACCCCGGCTTTGGCACGGAAATTTTCCTCTAAAACATAGCCGGGATAGAGCAGGTAGGTCGTGTCATCAGGGCGGTATATTTGTGTCTCCGTGAGAAAAAGCATGGCTGGTTTCGCCGTCTCTAGATGTTGGTGGACGGCGTTGAGGTTTGCATGGAGCCCACAGATGTTCGTGAACTCCACCTCAAATAGCGAATTTGTGGGAAAACGAAGAGCCGCTGTGTTGCCATATTCTCTATTTTGCACTGCCATGGAGGGGGTAAGAGGAGGCGTGAAAAGAGATGATGGTCGTTACAGTACCGCGTGACAAAGCGCGGGAGATTGGTTTTGTCTATGAATGTGAGGAGTGGCGAGAGCCGACGCGCCGATCGGAAGGGCCCCCGTACCCCCCCGAATATGGTCGCCGGAGTCCCACGTCCGGTCACCAACCGGCACGACGAACCATATCGAGATTATGCGCGGCCTGGTGAGGCAGCCTCCCGGGGTGGTTAGCCCCGGTTGGGCCCCTGTACTATACCGCGGGCGGCCAGCGGCACCACCGTTTCTACGGGTCTCCCTGGTCGGCGGATCGCCCCGCGCCACTCTCACTAGACTACGCCAAGACCCACTGGTCCCACTAGTACTGCGACCACCATCACCTCTGCCCGGCTATGCACTTGCTGATCCCTGAACGCAATCCAACCGAGATTGGATTACTATGAAGGGTTTTGCGCATATGTGCACGGTGGTACCAACCCGGTCGAAATTTGTGACAAATTTGTGGCATCAAATTTCTACCACCAGTATTAACTATCTATAATAGGTACTATATAAGCAGCTTGTTATGTATTTATGTTGCTTATTATGTAAAGATTAAACATATCAAGTATTTTGTAATTTCACTGCACTATCGTCGTTCAATTCCCGACTACGCAGAATTAGCAACCAAGCTAATACCCTAGAGTGAGCGATAGTTAAACCACCAATATATCGAGTCGAGTGGCGAACGTTCGATTGATCCCGTGACGTTGTGACGTCTGTATTACACGAGGCTTCTATTATCACATTGAGCTTGTATGCGACAGTCATGTGTACTTTGATCCTCACTTGTAATGTTTTACTAAAATTTAAAAAAAAATATCACCATTACCCCAAAGATGGTTGTATAGGAGAATTTCGAGTGCTTCAGACGGTTCTAATCCCGTCGAATCATTTACATATTTGTATACTGATCATAGTTTACGTTTTTCTTTTAAGATATATGACCATTAAAGGTAAGTGTAGTGTCGAAGTATTATATGTAAGTGTAAGTGTATATATCTACGATATATATATTTATATGCGTATAATATTCTCCATCAATTGCAATCGCAATCTATATCACAGAATCCTCTTATTTATTTTTCTATATCGTCCGTTTAAAGTTACCTGGAAGAGAAAGGCCGCCCATTGTATATGTAACTAAATATATGCTTATTACTGTACTGCTAACTTTATAATGTAGTGTACAAAAAAATCTATCTATCTGAATTATAATTTAGATAAAAAGCAAAGCTTTATTGAATAAAATGAAAGAAAATGAAGTGTATCAATAGCTCTGTAAATGCTGCACTGTATATTCGTACAAATTTATCTATCAGTAACAACACGGTATCCACTAAATTAAACCGCAAATATTTCGATACCGAGTGCTGTTGATCCAAAGTGAACAGTCGCTCGTTGTTACCCACAGTATAGAAATAACAGTAAGTCAACTTTTGTGATCCTTGAAATAAATATTCAAATTATCACACGGCACTGTAACATTATCATATTTAATAGCCTAGAAAATTAGTTTCAACTTGCTTATTAAATTGTGTACTGTCACCTCGCAAAAATTTTGAGGAGACACGTCCGTGTCTGAGGTGAAGGGCATTCTTTGAGACCTGGTTATAGATTTTTGCTCGGCTATGAGCAGGTATAACCTCGGACATATGCCTTGATGCGCGCGTTCGATTCCCCTCTCAGTGCAAATATTTGTATAGGTACATGAATATGGCTATTTGCACTGATCGAGTCTTACTTCGGAGAGCGCGTTAAGCCGTCGGTCCCGGTTGAAATACAAACATCTATGGCAGTCGTTACGGGTAGGTGGACCCTTCAAAAGTCCGACTAGCCTAACTACAGAAGTCGATATCGCCAATTTGGTTGTGGAGGTTCAATGGCAGTCGCCTCACGGAAAATATAGAAGTCCTTAATTCTAAGTAACTATCTTAGTTTGATTAGAAGGACGACTCCAACTGAGTAGGGAATAGGCCCAGAAAATGATGATGACAATGAACACAATCACCGCCCTGGGGTGACAAGTGGAGACGCCTGACATCCAAGCATAAGCAGGCCGCGGCATCGCCGATCGGCGCGCCTCCCCATACCCGGGAGCTAGATGGCGACACTGTAGTCCCCACTTCCAAATGGTGCCATCTCATAGAGATAGCCCTGGTCAGTCAGGGTGTAAGGGATAGTTATGTTACTTAATATATTAACCCCTGCAACCGAAGACCCTAAGGCGGTATGCGGTATATTCGGCTGGCGGTGGAAGTGATATCCGTGGGGATGATACGCACGGAAACAAAAGAAAAACCAATCATTGTCTCGTTTCTCTCGATTCAGGTTCAAGATATATGACAAGAAGCTCGTATATAGTTGATAAGGCCCCATACATTAGTTTTTTGGGGCTTTACTATCCCCAAAAAACCGATTCTTTGGAGATACTGAGGTACACAAAATGTTATAAATTTGTTAATTTTATGCAGTTGCCTCGTTCAATATGGCGGAATCAAATTATTAAAATACCCTTCCCAGCATGAGCATCTGCAATAGACATTTAGCGCCACATTCATTTCTCTGGGGACCGAGAGCATAAAGGCTTTAATATTGGCTCAAATATCCGGGTTATCGAAAACGGTGTTTATTGTAGGTACATAGTAATACAGTATTGCAACTTCAATTAAGCTGTAGATCGGAACGGTACGTACGGAAATAACTATGAACATTTTACTTTATCTAGGACACATCAATTTGATTTCAGCTTGCCTGATGATAAGCTGAAGGCTGAGTCTCAGGAATGAGGGTCACCATTACAGAAAATGTTACAATGACGGCACTCAGCTTGGCGGCCTCATCAGATTTTTTTTCACGCCCCGCTTATAGGACTCGATATAATACTGTTGGAAGAAGGAAACACGTGAGATGGTAAAGAATTCCATGACTTGCGGCAAAGGAAAGACTTGATTCTTGATGGAATATTCGGCGCCGTATGCGGGTGACATCTCAGCCCTGCACGTGTTGTCCTGTGTAGGAAAGGAGAGGGTGGACTAATTGGAAGAGCTCATCAGAACATTTACCATGGTAAGACGGTAAAATACAGCCACGGATGCAACATCTTTGCGTATCTGCAAAGGCTCAAAGGTGACTTCAGGATTCTCAATAATGCGGACCGCTCGTCGGGAGCATTTAGTAAGTACTTTGTGAATTCCATAACACCAAAACTCGATCAAGACCTAATAGATGAACAAAAATCCTCCTTTGTGATACATATCTTGCAAATATGAAGGATTACTGCACGAAGCTGTCAATTTTGTCTATTTTAGACGAAGACACTAAGTGACTTTGACTATTAAGCCCATGGGGAGGCTTAGCTACCCATAATATTATTCCAAAAAGGTGCGGTAGACAGCTTCCGACGAACACTACCGCTGCAAAGCCTCGGGCTGATATAAATTAACTACAACCATCTAATACTGGTAAACATAAAAGTTGAAGGTAATAATGTTTAATGAGAATAGTTTGTTGAACGCTTACCTATAATGAAACAGTTTTGAGTTTATGGGTAGAACTGTAGTTTGTTGCGATCATTCCAGCGTTGTTGGTAACCTAGTGGTAGAGTCAGCTTTAAGATCGCGATGTTACGGATTCGATTCTGTTATAGATTACAGAAGTTAATCCACTCATAACACGAGCAATTTGGGTTATTCGGAGCATTTGTTGTTATTTAAAAAAAATGCTTACGGCTGTGACTGGGGGGCAAAATAGCCAGCGCAGTCTGACAGGCATCTTATCGTGGGTCTAGCACCATCTTGGGACCAGTATGTGTATGTATAATCATTCATTTTTGAAATACTTCGAGATTAGATTATAGCCTTTGTTTTACTTGAACAGACAGAAAGCGAACGATATAAGTAGGTATACTCATTACTATAAAGTTTTATACAAAGATGTGTGTATTACCTTGAGTTTACAAGTTAACAAGTTAAAAGTACTAAACACATACCTCAAATACATTTTCATTACACCTTCAGACTAGCATAAGCTCTTGAGAATTTTTCTTGCAATAAATTGACGAAACGCTTCAGGGATCGCCTTAATAACTTTTGATAATGATTTAGAACGAAGGCTTCTTTTCTACGACCCCAGACTTTATGCCGCGAAAGTTTAACTGAATTTACTGGCAGTTTGCGAAGCTATACATAATGGTAATATGTGTTCTTTATTGGTGTTATGTGATCTTTCTTAATAAGAATTTTATCCTGTCTTCGGTGATGAAATTTGTTCCTTATTTTTTCCATAAATTTGATTTTAGGCTCAAACATGGGGTTGAAGGTAATACTAAGGTATAGACATAGTACCTATACATCAGTTATGGTAAAAGGAGAGGAAAAGGAGGTAGTGTATAGGTACAGAGGGCTATAAAAAATCCTGGATACCTTAAGATCTATAATCCTTTGACAGCCTAAGGCTAATTTAACCAAAAGTAGCATAAATAGGGTTAATAAAATATACTAGGTCGACGACTTGTTATCTATAAGAAAATAAGTAAATTCATGCAAGTTGTAGTCTAAATTTAATTACATTAATGAGAACATGTACTATCCAGTAGCTACTAAGACTACTAGTTGTGTAATAACATAACATAACATAAACTCACACCTATATCCCTGAAGGGTTAGGCAGAGGTGCTAGAACCCACATTTCGACAGTTCATGTTTAGGTCCCAATGTAATAGATGGCGAGCCTATTGCCATTATCCGCGCACTTATAAACCTGCGATAAATACACACATAACTTAACGAACGAAAAGCATCGAAAAGTCATTGGTGTGTGCCATGGTAACCTGGGATCGAACCCGAGACCTCGTCTCAGCAGTCCATTACCCCTACCACTAGTAATTTTCAAAAACTTTTGAAGTCTACTGTGTACTTACCTACAGTTTCTGGACACCTTAAGATGTAATATTGTGGCAGCCTAAGATTTATTCGTATCATATATAGCGTTAATGAAATAAACTAGATCAATCTTCTGTTTCTTTATAAGAACATAGGTAAACATATGCAAGTAAGTACTATCCTAAACTTAATTACATTAATAAGAAGATTAATGTAATTAAGTTTAGGATACTATTATCCCGTAGCTTCTAAGTGTAGTATGTAGGTGTGTAGTGGAATCACTTCATACAATTTTAGTTTCAAACTGTACAAGCACTTTTCGAGTCCATTGTAGATTATGTATGAATATAACTATAAAATAAATAAAAAAATAAAAATAAAAAAGCCTTATATTTCTTACAAAAGAATACAAAAATAAACTTATTACTAATTCTAACTATTACAAAAAACTTATTCATTATTTTTATAAATTATGTTTTACCATTTATGTAAGAACCCCTCGTTTCGAAGGTGAAGGCCTCCTCTAGAGATTTCCAAATACTCCTGTCCTTCGCTGTCTCCATCCATTGATTGCCAGCCACTTGTATGATGTCGTCGGTCCACCGGGCAGCTGGCTTACCTCTCTTTCTGGTGCCTGATGGACCCTTCCAGGATGTTATCCTTGCTGTCCATCTGTTATCTGCTAGCCTGGCTACGTGTCCAGCCCAACGCCACTTGAGCTTTTTACAGTAAATCAAAGCGTCTGTAACCTTTGTCTTCTTTCGAATTAAGTTGTGGGGTATTTTTTGGATTCTTTTGATTTTTAAAATACTCCTTTCCATTCCTCTTTGACACGTCCTGATTTTTGCTTTCGCTTGATATGTGAACTTCCAAGTTTGGCTAGCGTATGTTAATGATGGCAATATGCAGGTATCCATGATTTTTTGCTTAATTTTTATTGGCATGTCACTTTTCATTATTTCTTTTAAGCTCCAAAACTTTTTCCATGCAATTGAAACTCTCCTATCTATTTCATGTTCGTTTCTGTTCTTCTGAAAGGATAATTGTTTTCCCAAGTATATATAGGTGTCAACGTACTCCAGCGCTTCATTGTTTAGGTATACAGGGGACTTCAAATAGTTTGTCATAACATTAGTTTTTCTGCGGTTAATTTCTAGTCCTACCTGTTGGCTTGCGGCGTGAAGGTCATTTAGCATCGACTGTAGCTCGGTTTTACTCTCAGACAGCAACACGATGTCGTCGGCAAACCTCAGATGACTTATATATTTATTGTTTATATTTAAACCCACCCTTTCCCATTGTAGTCGACCAATGACTTGTTGTAAAACTGCTATGAATATAGTTGGGGAGATGGGATCACCCTGTCTTACTCCTCTTCTTATGGGTATTGAAGGTCCAGTCGTCTCCAGTTTTATTCTACTGTTGCAGTTTTTGTATATATATTGTATTACCTTCAAATATCCTGTTTCAATGTTTTGCGATTCTAGACACTCCCATATTGACTGATGATCCAAAGTATCAAAAGCTTTTTGATAGTCGATAAAACCAATATAGAGCGGCCTTTGGAACTCTTGATATTTGTCTATTATCATTTCAATACAATGGATATGGTCTACAGTAGAGAATCCTCTTCTGAATCCTGCCTGCTCTACGGGCTGATGCTTTTCTATAGTGCCTCTGATTCTCTTTTCTAGAATTGACGAGAATAGTTTATATATTGAAGACAGTAGGCTTATTGGTCGGTAGTTGTTTATATCATTTGGGTCTCCTTTTTTATACAACAAAATAATGTCCGACTCTGTCCATTGTTTCGGCGTAGTCGACGTCTTCAGAACGAGGTTAAAGAGCAGTGTTAGAGGGCTCACTAAATAGGGAGCTCCTAGCTTCAGGGCGTCGTTGGATATTTTATCAGGTCCTGGGCTTTTATCAGATTTCAATCTTGCTATTCCCTTCAATACTTCAGCTTCTTCTATGTCTTCAATATCGGGCGATATCTCTTTTGATAGAGTCAAAACCGAAGCCCGTTCTCCACTGTGTTCACACCTGTACAGAGTTTTATAGAATTTTGTTGCAACTTGAAGTATTTCGTTTCTATGACATGTAGTTTTATTTGAAGCTTTAAGTCCTTCTATCCAAGTTTTATGCAGTCTAAGTTCTTTATGGGCTCTCTTTAAACTACCGGACTGTAGCACATATTTTTCAATGGTCTTCTTACGATGAATGTTGTAGTCATGCCGGATGTATTTACTTATCAGTTTGTAGAGAGCTTTAAGCTCGTTTTTCATACTTCTAGTTTTTGGTTTTGTTTTTTGAAGAGCTTGCCATCTTGACATTAATTTTTTTGTTTTGTCCGAGAGAATTGAAGGCATGTTTGTATGCTTTGAAGAGTTATGTGCCCTTTTGAGACCATTTTCTATAGCAGCAACGATTTGATCGTGAAGTTCTTGCGCTGTATGGCTTTGTTGCCAGGTAAAACTGTTTTTAAATTTATTCTGAACTGATTCTATATAGGTTTTTACCTCTGCTTCGTTTTTTAAGGTACTATTGGGGTTAATTACGTAAGATTTTCTACTCTTCTTCAAATTTTCTAGTCTAAAAGTTGCTCTTACTAGTCTGTGGTCGCTGGGGTATTGTACATTGATCACTTCTATGTTGTGAGCATATTTTGGGACGTTTGTTAGTATATAATCCACTTCATTTTTTACCTTGCCATCCGGTGATTTCCAAGTCCATCTTTTACTGTTTTTCTTTTTAAAAAATGTGTTTAGAATTGAAAACTTGTTTTCACGAGCAAATTGTATAAATCTGTTGCCTCTCTTATTTCTATTTCCATAACCATGACTTTTCATTATCACATTTTCTTCTTGCTTTGGTTGGCCAATTTTAGCATTGAAGTCGCCAATGACTATTATATAACTATGGTAATGTAAATATTGCCAATAAGTAATCACTTAACAAAATAAATTGAGAGTATTATTATTGTGAGAAAGTTATGACTCTCACGTGGGCTCTGTAAAAGTCCAATTTGTATAATATTCTAATAATATCAAACTTATTTTGGAAGTTATCCCTTGAGGACGTCTGCTCTTCTCTTTTGAAAACCCTATCTAATGTTATGGCTCCTTCAAAAATTATCAGCTCGTAGGTACAGCACTAATATGTAAGTACATAATAATTCGGTTGGGTTCGATCCCAGAATACCAATGACTGTTCCATGCTTTTCGAAGTTATGTGTGTATTTATCGCAGGTTTATAAGTGCCCGGTTAATGGTAATAGGCTCGCCACCTATTACATTGGGACCTGAATATAAACTGGCAAAATTCGGGTGCTAGCACCTCTGCCTACCCTTTCGGGGATATAGGAGTGAGTTTATGTTATGTTAAACAGTCATGTACTTAAAAACACCTTAATATACAATCACACAAATGCGTGTTCATCCTAACCAGTGCAAAAAAGGGCCTATTGAACTGCCACATTACCTCTTTGAATGGCGATGGCCTGCACCCGATACGAACCTGACCTCTTGCTCATTCTCAGCTCGATATTCTTTATAAATATTTTTATCTGGACATTCCAACGTCTCTACCGCAAAGGGAATACCTAAACTATTCAAAGAAAATTTACAATGAGAGTCATCAACTGCCAAGTTATTGTATGTTAATACAACAATTTAAACTTAGCGTTGCTGTATTAGTAAAGTGTTGGGACAAGCAATTATGTTGAGGACCTCCGTGGCGTAGCGGTAGACAACGCGACTGCTACGCAGGAGACGTAGGTTCGATTCTCGCTCAGTGCAAATATTTGTGTGCTTGAATATGAATATCTGCATTGGTCTGGGTGTTTCTATGTATAATATATAATATTTATTTACAAAAAAATGTATCTATGTATGTTTATCCGCATTCTAGAATCCGTAACACAAGCTAGTTAAACTATGCTTACCATGGGTCTAGGTGATCTAGAATATTTATTTATTATTATATATTAATTATATTTAACTATGAATAGCCTCAAGGACAAAACTAAACTAACGTATTAACCTCTAATCGATAGCCAAAGTATTTGTCAAATACTATTACGTAAGCGCCCCGGATGTGGCGCAAGTAAAGCAAATATGGCGGGCGGAAGCGGGCCGTAAGTCACGCCACAAATACCCAGCGGCTTCCGGCTACTGATACAGAACAAGACGAGACGTTAGCGTTGTTTGTCACGGTACAGTAAGCCCATTGATTGATGCCTGCTTATTTTATTAGTAGCGATTTGTGGGCTTTTGTTTTATGTAAATGTATCTATTGTTTTGTTTTTGCAATAGTAAATGGAGTTGGTGAAGCATGTTATTTCTACAGGATGACCATTACGTGGTATGGGCACCGATACTTTCGATTGTATATCCTGGAAATCGTAGCAGCATGTATTTACACCTATGTTCTGCAAATCATTTTGTTCTCATATTACCAACAGCCCCGAATTAGCGCCAGATGTATAGCTGTCGTCAACAATAGTGCCTGAAATACGGCAATAAGCTCACCCCCTATTCAGTAACCATCAATTAGCCTATAGCAGTCCACTCTTGGATACAGGCCGCTCTCAATATACGCCATTGCTTCTAAATCTTCTGCGGACGGCACCCAGTTTTAATACTAGTTTTTTAACATATATAAGATCGCCTATAGCCGGTTGCATACTTGCTTACTAGATTCTTCTTTTGGATAAATGAATTTTGTTGTATTGGTTGGATGTTTTACTGTTTGTGACACTGATAAAAAATCCGCTACTTACATTTTAAACCTAAAATTCAATTAGTAACCACTACACACATTTAATTAAAATATAATAAAGAATATCGCACTAATTACAGATAATAAAAATTACTCCCAACTTAATCTGTTAAACCAAAGTTAATGGGGTGACCAATAATCCCTGCCTTAGTCCCTTAAGCTTCTCCCTAAAACCACATCTAACACAAGGAAGTCCCTTTACCACTGATTACACAGAATCCTATCTCCATCTTTACCTCACATTACCAACACTAGCCATTAGCCTAATACCGTATGCACAGACGCATTTACATATAAAATTCATATGATGATTACACTTTGATTAATACGTATTAAGGACTCGCTTTACTGAATATATAGATACCTATATGCTGTCACGACTCTTTCCTTTCTGAAGACGTAGAGATCACAATACTGGCATATGTAAATATATAATAACTAGCTATTGCCCGCGGCTCCGCTCGCGTGGATGTCGAATATCGCGTTGTACAACTCTACTCGATTCTCTACTTGCCTCTTTATACTACTTTGTCTGGCTGTTGATATTAGCGCCAATGTATTAGAAATTTACCGGATCGATAGATATTTATGATTATTACTCCGCTCCCTTGAATGGTAGCGTGATGATATATAGCCTATCTTACTCCTAGATATTGTAGCTTTTTTTGAGGTGAAAGAATTATTGAAATCGGTTCAGTAGTTTCGGAGCATATTCGTTACAAACAAACACATCTTTCCTCTTTGTAATATCAGTATAGATAGTATAGTGCCTCTTTTAAATGTCTCTATTAATTCATATTACACTAGCTGACCCGGCAAGTGTTGTTTTTAGCCTTATAAATTACGTATAGATAGTAGTCGATTCTTAGACCTACTGAATACGCATGTAAAATTTGATGAAAATCGGTAAAGCCATTTCGGAGGAGTACGGTAACTAACATTGTGACTTGGAAATTTTATATATTAGATTTAATGTAACATAAGCACCAGTAAGTACTCTAGAGATTTAAGTGTCAACCAAATTTAATGATTTAATGTCCGTATATTTGGTTCATAAGGGATTATAATGTTTCACACGTCAATATTATAATTACATTTTTAGGCTTTATTATGCTAACTTTTCAAATCAATTTATAATTTTAATGATCTGGAGTTCAGAATACCGTGGTTAATAATAACCTTGTGTTATATTTTCGGTCTTGAATAGGGTAGTCTGAGCTCACTGGTGACGTTATGTGTTATATGTGGGAATACCGAGGTTTCAAATTCTCACTGTTATTTGATTGTATGTAACCCTGTTTTGTCTTCTGTACTAACAACACAGAATCTCTTTTAACCTTCAACTCTCCTCCGTCCCTTTACAGTAACCACTTTCCATCAGGTGGGCCGAGTGTCTATCTGCCACCTACAAGGTATGAAAAGAATTTCTCCCTATAAAAATCACATTTAAATTTTTATCTGTACCATTACACGCGATAATTTGAAAGTTAAGTTAAGTTTTTATAGCGTTTTAATTATAAATAATACAAGCTAACGCTAATAAATTACTATCAAAAGCAATAAATAACATGTCGTTACGACGAAATATATTCATAATCAGCACTTGTAACAAATTTATGGCTCTCACGTGAGCACTATGAAAATCTGCTTTGTATAATATTATAATAATATCAACCCTATTTCGGAAGCTATCCCTTAGGGACGTCTGCCCTTCAAATTTGAAACCACTATCTAATGTATGGCTCCTCAACTAGACCTACGAGGCCAAGCCTAGAAAAAAACATGATTCTCGCTACGATGAAAGCTACGCGAGCGTAGAGTTGACGTAAAGCCTACATCTAAAATTATTTTCTGCTACGGCGTAGACACGATATTGCATGATTGACTACGAAATATATTTTATCTACTCTCATACTGAAATGTCCAAATTAAATTAAAAACTTAAAAAACCTTTAATGACTTTCTTCATCTTTCAGTCTTTACGCACAAGATGAATCTTAAGTAGTCGGTTAAAAAAATATTAGATACAGCAGGCTCCAGAACTGCATCATAATGTATCTAACTCTTTTTACATTACGCGAGATATAGCCTAGTGGTATGGGTAATGAACAGCTGAGACGAGGTCTCGAGTCCGATCCCAGGTTTACCATGGCACACACCAATGACTTTTAGATGCTTTTCGAAGTTATGTGTGTATTTATCGCAGGTTTATAAGTGCCCAGTTAATGGCATTAGGCTCGCCACCTATTACATTGGGACCTATACATAAACTGGCGAAATGTGGGTGCTAGCACCTCTGCCTACCCCTCAGGGGATATAGGCATGAGTGTATGTTATGTTATGTCATATTATATTAACTATTTCATGAGATTAGATAAAGTAATGAATAAAACTGCATTTTGATCTGAAAACACTCGTGTGCAGTCGTGTTATACTATAAAAAAGTTCGCCTGTCAGTGGTTCGTTTAATTTATTCATATTTTAAGGAATCTTATTATGCAACGATGAGACCGTCGAGCTGAGCTCAACCATTGGTGACCCTCTTTCCTGAGACAACTTTACCGTGCGTGTAAAGGGAGCTCATCCTCACACATTACGTCCGGAAACGGTGCGCACTGTGCGGTATGAAAGGAGTTTCATCCCGCGCACGCTTAAGCTGTGGAATGAACTCCCTGCCGTGGTTTTGCCAAGCGACTACAATATCGGGTTCTTCAAGGGTAGGCAGCATTGTGTGACGCCTCTGGTGTTGCAAATGTCCATAGGCCACGGTGACCGCTTCCCATCAGATGAGCCGTGTGCTTGTCTGCCACCTAAGTGGTATAAAAAAAACCATTCATTACCTGACTTTTCCCCTAGTTTACATTGGCCGTGGTTACATTCCGACCTCGAAGTGTAATTTTATTGATCACAGCCAGTAAAGTAATTGTAAAATAAACCAAATCACATGACTCATTGGAATAGAACCGTATACGGTCCTGAAACCGCAAGACACAACTAGACCTTAATACACATATTATATGTAGGTAGATGTAATTTTTTTATCTAATGACGTCACATTACTTACACTCCACTTACAACAGCGACGACATTATTTCTTATTCGACGATCGATTTTGTACGGATCGCATCTCAAAGTGAATTAACGAAGCTGTTTTACATATAAACAATAATGTATTCATATGGAAAATAACGCCGATGATATTAATGTAATCGAAATTTTCGCTTGTAATCGGGAAATAAACACGAGTACACACGACCAAGAAAATAAATATACACTTTCACATGTAGAAGTGAATATTTATTACCTTCGCCGGTGTAGATACAGGATTTAGGACATAAATCAGGTTATTTAAAATGTTTTGCGATTTAAAGTTTTTGTCTAGGGATGTGCTCGGGTCTGCCAGAGAGATATGTCTTGTATAATCTCACCTCCGGCAATCAAGGACCGATGGACGGCGTGCGTTTTGGTGGGTTCGAGTCCGACATAATCACCTGCACTGATTTTGGTAGAGGCACCATGGGGATTTTGCGCACGATAAAAAAAAAGTCTAAAGCTCGGGTTTCGTGGTTCTGGTTTGCCTTTTTTCTAGCAGGAGTACCCAACGTAGGCATATCGTGTTTCATATGTCTTATAGGTAATTTCTTGCTGGAATTTTTTAGAGGAAGGTAATAATTTTGCTCATTTCAGTCACGTTTTAATTATTTTCTAAGTACAACTGTCTATACAGAATAATTGCAATAAGTACATTACCAATCACATGATTGACCTTTAAAATGATTGGTTGTAAATTGAGTACCTAGATGTAGTGAACATTTTTCTTTTTCAAAAAATAAAATCACTTTCATGCGAAGCACCCGGTGACAGATAATGAATTTGAACTGAGGCATATCCTCCACAATTCCGACTGAGTAGAAGTGACCCTTATATCTATACCTAATCTCTTCACATATTTAGCTTTAACAGCCTTCTTAGTAGTATAAAATAAAGGTATAACAAAAGCATAAGAGTTACCAAAGAAGATCAAAACAATTACCAAATGTCTAACCTTGACGGTTGAGCCAAAAACTTCACAAAAGATTAATGTTAGAGACTTGTTGGACAAGAAACTGATTTACAATGTTTTCAAAGAAACTGTTACACCGTGATATTGACGATAAGATCTTTCAAACTAAATTGTTGGAAGATATTGCTTTATATTGAAAACTGCGATGCTTTTAAGCAAGAAAGGTTTGATGAACTTTCGAATAATTACAGACTTTATAAGAATCAACGGGATATTTTACTATGTTTATTTGTGTATGAGTTCAATCAAGATCACTGAGCTAGTATTGGGCTATGGCAGCATGGATACACAGGACGTGACTTCTCTAAGATAATTTTATTATATAAATAAAAACTTCAGAGATAGGAATTCACGTCCTCGGCCATAACAATGAAAAGGCTACTCGGCATATACGAGTTATACGAGTCATCATGAGACGTGACTACGAGATCTAACCCCACTACTCTACTAGCATTAAAACATAGTACATAAGTACAAGTAAATAATGTTAATAATCAATCAATCAATAAATAAATAACGAGTCAATAATAAAACATCTTTTACTACTCCGCAATAGGGCCAACTATATCGGTCTACCCTCTTTTTCTCACTCTCTACCATTGTCCACATTATCACTTTATACTCGATAGTAACACAAAACTCGAATGAATATCAGTTTGGTTATCAAAAGTAATGTACTACTTATTGGTCTTAAAACTTTTCAGTTACCTTTCTTTATTGACTTAAATTTCATTTATAGGTATGTATTTTTGATTACACCTCGCCTGATGAAAGCCAGAGGTGCGGAAAAAGAATGGTAGCCGCTGTTACTGGTGATGTCTTTTTGTGCTAATTTATTTTATTTCACTAAGGTAGACACAGAATCCATTCGTACAATTAACTATCATATACCTATGGTCGCCATACACGTTCAAGTGTTATACTAGCCTAGCCTTGTCAAAATACACATTAATGAAAGTGCTTTCATTATACTATCGTCCAAAACACTAATATATTTACTGTGCAAGCCTCAATTAGCGCAAGTACACTGTAAGGTGTGGGGCTACCATTAATCCTTTCTAGGAGACTATTATCTGCACTTGGAAAATCCTGTATATTACTGTAGATTACCGTAATGATTTAGGAGCTTAGGAAGAATGTTTTTTATAAAGGAAGATTGATGTATTTAGTACCTACTAAACTTATTGTGTATTATTAGCAACACCACATTTCAATCATGAATTTAATGTTTAACTGAAGTGTACCCTAATTTTATCCACAATGTTATTACTTGATATTGACAACCGACCCTCGTAATAAAAAATCTACGCATCACAACACTGTGAACGATCTAGGTACAAATCCTGCAACTTTAATTTCAGCATCCATTTCATACGATAACCACCTATATTCCTTTCGAAATAAAGCACATTGTGACTGAACCTACGTTTGGTAATTTATGATGACATCGAAGTCAATAACGTATAAGGAAATATAAACTCTAGCAACTTCAAAATTAAGTTGAAATTGCTCTGGGTATATAAATAGAAGTTTGACACCCGTACAGGTCCCAACAAGTATGTACATAAAATGTTTGAATGGCGTCAGATATTCGTTTTCGTATTCGCTGAATTCTCAAAAAATCTAATAATATTTCTTTGGGTTTTCCGAATTGGTAGATTTCTATGTAAGTTATCAAGGACCTGAAGATTTGATCAGTAGTAGAGTATTAACTATACCTATAGATCTTTGAGTAATAGTTTTTCTAAATCTGTGTCTTTATTAGCAGACTCGTAGCATAATGCATAATGCATAACTAAGCTTAATTAGTACACAAACCGCCACGCCAGCATTTATTTAAGACGTGTTGAAGCCACGCCACTCCACGCATTAGTTAGGCGCAGAAAATTGTGAATTGTTAATGAAAATGTTAGTACTGAAAATTGGGTTTCTTCTTCAAAAAACGGCAATTTCATATGTAGCGATCTAATAATGCATTTATCATGTAAACACAGTCTAAAATTAAACCATAATTCCGCTATCCAATGTTAGGTCACGAACATGAATTCCATTTCACAATTTTCCCCGACTATTCTTGTGCAACGTTTACAGATCCAGAATGAAAATCTTAAGTCTTATAATTTTTGTCGACAAAAATGTTTGCCTATTCAAAATAAGTTCTGAGTTTTCAAATCGTCTCGGCCGATTTCTTTCATGTTAGTAAGGGTATGCAAAAACGTCGTAATATTTTATTGTTATGGCAAACTGCTATTGCGTTGGCTGATCAATATAAAGGACCTTAAGGGAAAAGTGTTTTTGGTCAATATTTTACGAGTACTTCCGTGCACACAAAGGTTTGTGAGTAGATTTATTCTTGTAGCCTTTTACAGATTTGTTGATTTGTCCGTAGATGGTTCCAACGTCATTTCCCAAGATGTAAAGAAGACCCAATATGTCCAGTAGACCGGTCGCAAGTTCAAGCCCCGCCTTGACATTCACTTTTTTCCGACCAGTCATAACTCAAACCATGAGTGTGGGCTGAACTCTATCTGATTTCAAACCGCCCAATTTATTTGCCTTGTACGACACTACATAGGAAAAGATGGGTGACCAAAATTCTCGTCTGCTGGGTACCACCCATTATAAGATAGTAGTTACGTTTTTATTCTAACGTTCAATATCATGAGCTTTATGTTCAGTTTCCTACAGTCCAAAGACCTTTCAAGCGGGGTTGTGAAAAAGCATCTGATGAGGCAAGAGGCAAGGCAGGCAGAGGCCTTTTGTTTGAGCAACTGAGGGCCACCATTGTACCATTACCATTAGACGTCCTCTGTACTATTTCCTGAGACTTTTCCTTCCGCTTGCCATCAGGCAAGATGAAGTCATATTAACGTATCCTATAAAAAAACAATCTACCTAAAAAATAATGTGTACTGATTCTACCACCCCGGAACTAAATTATAGAATAAAAGTACCATATCATTCGTTAACATGAGAAGTTTAAATGGTTATGCGGTCGTAAATCATTATTAAACGTTTCGAAGCCTCGTATCTCAATTTACCAAACTGCTACTTTTAAAAATGTTATTTGTCAGAAGATTGGCAACAACGACGCCTCGCGCTAGTGCAAGACTGTGATAGTTCAAAAATATTTATACGATGTACTCTTGAGAGAAGCTACTGAAAATAAATTGTTGGGCTGAATGTTTATGTCAAAGTTTTACTTGAATCTAAGGACGCTATGCAGGGTTTCGTAACATTCTGGTATCATTCGTGCTGGTAGAGAACGCGACCTCTTTTTTTTCCAATCCATTTTTTTAAATAAATTATTCAGAGATACGGTAATTTAAAATTTATTTTTGAAAAACGAATTTGCAATCGACAGTCAAGTAAAACTCTTACACAATTTTTTTCTACATTCTGCCCCAAATCACTTTTATAGTCTTCATTAGCGTATCTAAGCCTAAAGCTAATAAAAGTTAATTTGTACATCAAATGTCTAATAAAGGAGAAAGGCGAGGCAATAAACAAATCACCTGCATTCTCCTAATGACTGGCTGGCAGCAGCCACTGGGCAGTAGACCCTACTCAAATGTCTAAGTGTCAATGTATCTGAATAAACGTTTTTGTGCAAACGACGAGGAAGCAGTTCTTTGTTTGTTGTACCTTATTAGAAGATGGAAGAAAAACCTGTATAATAATGGGTCTTTACATATGAAATTGCCGAAATTTTCTTACAGATTCATGAGTTCGTTATTCCTGTAATTTAATAGCTATTTCCATTATTTATTTATTTTTTTGTTTTAAAGTTGATTTCAAGATTTTATAACTCTGTATTAAATTTAGTTTCTATTCGCCGCTTAACAAATTAAATTCGATCCTTAAAAACATAACTTCCTAAATGCTATCGATTTGATGATAAATTTCGTATTACTTTCTTACAGATGTCATATTTAAAAAATGTAATAAAAGTTGCTGTTTGCTTAATGTTGTCTCAATCATACACAAAGAAAATCATAAAATTTGGATTAGTTATTTAAAAAAAATGCAAATAAATAAGTAGGTACGTTAGTAATATATCTATATAATATACATATAATTAAATTTAGATAGGAAAGAATGAATGCGTGAACGCTTCGACGGGATTCGAACCCGCTATCTTTCAATTACAGGGAGGACGCTCTGACCGCGAAATCACGAAACCTCGTCTGAATTATTCGAAATTCTCCTATACAACCTTTTATCTTTGGGACGACGGTGGATATTCGAATCATTAAGACGAGGCTAGAGGCTTAGCGGTCAGAACGTTACCCCTCTACGGGAAAGATCGCGGGTTCGAATCCCGTAGAAGCATTCACTTTTTCCTATCGAAATTTGATTTGAACAGTCAGCATACTAATTGCTTCTCAAAAATTTACTTTAAGTTATATAATTACCTTCAATAGGTACCTACACACACATAAACCTCCAATAATTTATAATAATATTGAACGAACTTACCGTACCTTCATATAAAACATATTAGATGCTCTATTCTTTACCTCATTGCCGTACCTATACCCTATCCGCATACATAACTTAACTTTCAACAAAGCTCCCGAACAATACAAGTCAGGACAAAATAATGTACCCAGTAAATTTTGTTCCATATCTTAGCTGCAGCCGTCACACGTTACCCTCGATGGGACGTCATCCAATTATACGCAATGTGTAGTATATTATATATATGACTATGAGGTGTAATGTTTGTGCAGCTGTGGGAACATGCTAGGATACACAGCAGATTTAAATATTAATTTCTTAGGCAAGTAGGTACTAAGGTTCATTTATTAACAACTAGGCGACGGTTAGTTAGTTAGTTAAGGTTAAATTGATTTTTGTGGCACTCATTGTGCGATATTATTGTGCAGTTGTAGGTTTATATGGTACTAGCTGTTGCCCGCGGCTCCGACCGCGTCGATTATCGCGTTATGTGACTCTACTCAATTATCGCGTTGTACGACTCTACTCGATTCTCTATTTGTCTCTAACCGCTAAGCCTTGAAGTCTCCTCTGAATCATTCGAAATTGTCTTATACAACCAACTTTGGGGCGATATTGGGAGCCAACTACCGACAATCATACGAACTATACGACGTTATAGTCGTTTTTAAACATTGTGTTATGATAACTACGCCCAATCAAATGCACTAAAAATTTAAAAAGCAATGCTGTTGCAAGCAATGTTCAAATCAAATTTAGATAAGAAAAAATAAATGCTTCGACGGGATTCGAACTCGGCAACTTTCCCTTACAGCGAAAAAGAGAAAAGGAGAAAACTAGTCGTGTCAAAACGACCATCACAGCGTGCCGCACCTATAAAGTAACCAATATAGCATACAAGTCAGGCCACAAATGTTGGCGTGGTATCTTAGTGGAGCAGCCATCATACAATACAGGCGGCGGTATACTGACTAAAGTTAAGCCGATTAAATGTCGCTTCAAGCCTAACTTCAGCAGTAGCTATAGGGAAAACAACGTCAGTAGCGCTGTATACCAAAATAATGCACTACCTGTAGTCACACCTTTCAAATAATTAATTAGTCATTCTTATCATGTTACAATACTGAAATTGTACGCTGTTGTGCTAAACTGGGATTGACGTTCGGATGATAATGGTTGTATGTTTGAAAGGAAAACGGTGTAAGTGATATTGGCAGTTCAAATGTAAATAATTAATAAATAAATATTCTAGGACAATTTACACGTCACCTAGACCCGTGGTAAGCTTAGTTTAACTAGCTTGTGGTACGGGTTCTAGAAAGCGGATAAACATACATAAATACATTATTTTTTTGTGAATACGTACATATTATACATAGAAACACCCAATGCAGATATTGTTCATATTCAAGCACACAAATATTTGCACTGAGCGGAAATCGAACCCGCGCCTCCTACGTAGCAGTCGCGTTCACTAGACACGGAGGTCGTCAAATCCCAAATGACATTATAAACATATAAATGAAAAGTGATTTTCTTGAGACCTAAATCAGGCAAAATTCAAAACTTCACAAATGAATGAACGAAACAGGTTAAACAAAAAATAATTTTGAAATTGTATAAATGGGTACAATAAGAACGACACTTTTTTACTTTTCACTGTCGTGATCTGTATCAATCCGGGCTAAGGTTCTCAAAAAAGAATATTCCTTGTCAAAAGATATGAAAGGCTTAATATTTTAAAATGCTATTGAAGTTCTTTCTTTTGAAATCCTTTAAAGTCGCAGAATGAAGATCACACTGAGCAGATAGTATCCACTGAAAGGTAGGAAAAGAAAATATAAAAGTTTTTTATATTTTAAGGGTGAGTTCATTTAACATCAGTTTATATTAATTCAAATTGTCTAAAAGTAAAATATAGTATGTGTAAATAAATAATAAGGTATCTTTTTATGTTATATTAATAAACTTTGTTTTTTCTTTACTATCAATTTTCTAATAATGTGTTGTAATTTAATTTATCATAAGAATGTAGTCTGCTTTAGATGTAAATTAAGAAAATGGGAAATTGTTACTTATGGCTTCTGAAGCTTCATTTCCCAACCAACATTAATATAGTTGACAGAAGAAATTAATTGTAATGTGCATTTATATTTATTTATTTCTTTTACCTGCAACTTTGACTATGTCCTCCAACCGGTTGGATTGGAGATCGATGGGGAGGCCTATGTTTAGCAGTGGACGTCCTATGGCTGAAATGATGATGATGATATTAGGGTTCGTGATTCGAGACAACCTCACCTGTTTGTAAAACTCACTTGTTTCATTAGCGGACGAATCACTGTCGTAGGCTTCCGTCTGGAAGCGAGGAGGTTAGATAGCATAAAAGCTGTACAAGGCAAACAAAAGGCCGAGAAGGACTAATTGGAGCATGGACTCAAAGGTAAAAACTTCGGATATAAATGGTAAAAACCTTAAGATGATGAAGACGTCGATTATCTTAAAAAAGTAAATAAAAATGTATGCAATAAAAAAACATAACATAACATAAACTCTGGCCCTGAAGGGGTAGGCAGAGGTGCTAGCACCCATATTTCGCCATTTTATGTTTAGGTTCCAATGTAATAGGTGGCGAGCCTATTGCCATATGGCATAATCTACATTTAAAATATAATAATTAATTATTAAAATATCTACTAATAACACAGTCGTAAAATTATTTCATCATTATAATTTCTATAATTAAATCTTCATCCAATCATTCATAACTTAATTCAGTATTCATTGTTTTGTTTGTATCATTCTATTACATTATAAATTAATTTTTGAATATGATTATCATACTTGATAATGAAATTAAGTCAATGCCTCGATTAATTATTAAATGTGATTATATACCTGTACAAAATTGAATAATTATGAAATCGAAATGTTTATCTGCCGAACGCTAATTTTATTTGTATCCAAAGCAAAAATTTGGTTAAACTACAGCTATATGAGTCAGCATTAGAGATTCAACTATCTATCAGCAGGTGTACCCCGCTTTTTTTTATCGTGCGCAAAAACCCCACGGATAGCCCCCCTACCGAAGCCGGTTGGGTAGGTTATGTCGGACTCGAACCGACTAAAATGCACGCCGTCTTTGGGTCTTCAGTTGCCGGAGGTGAGATAGTAGCCAACATATCTCTCGCACCCCGGCAGACCCGGGACCTCCTCTTCGAGATGACCCCCGTCGAGGTGTACCCCGCCTACAGATAAGATTAGCTACGGCCCCAAAGAAATTGTAGAGTCCCATAGATACACCCATGCAACTGCTCCAAGTTGTAAAGTCTATCTGTACGCTTTTTCAATCACAATAAAAAGGTTTTTATCCCAATAATTTATCAAAACCTTCGCCAAGTAACAAGACGCCAAATTAAAACAGTCTCCTAAGATTATACAAATGAGATGAGAACTAAGATTAAATAACCTAAGACAAAAGTCTAACACATAATAAGAACATTTCAGTTCATTTAATTGAAAAACTTTATGTTGTTCCAGAAAAAAGGAGCTTAATTTCATTAGCGTGGAATGACTGTGCTTTGTTCGGTGTTGTTATTTTAAATAAAAAAGAAATCTTATAGCCTCTTGATTGTCGAAAGAATTGGGTCTTAGTTATTTTAATTACGAGAACATCCTAGAAAGATAAATAAAATTGACCCGCAGTGCAAAACGTAAAACTCAAAAGGGCCGTTAGTTAAAAATCAATTCAATTAATAGAACGTTTTTGTATTTCGATCTTCGGAGTTACTGAAATCCGTGTTTAATTGAGCGTGCCCAATGCTACTGCAATTTTCTATGAGGAACGAGAACCTATGCTGTTATGTATTCAAATAGCGCAGAATAGACTTTTCTAGAATATTCAATTATATATCTAGACACGCGGGAGCGTGTCAAGCCAATGTTCAAGAAACAGAACTGGCGAGCCGCACCGTGTGTAATATTATATTACACGAACCATTCGGAGCCACTTTTGACCCCCTCATAAATCAAAAACTATTTTACGTAAACGTATCAAATTTGGCTCATATATTGAGACTTGCGAGATACATATGTGTTCTAATTTTCATAAGCTTATCTCAAACGGTTATTTAAATATTAATGTCCAAAATTCCTCATTTTTATCACTGACTGACCTATAGACCAAAACTCTAACCCAGTTCCAGATGACCTAGAGAGTTAAAATTTGGTATGCAGATAGGTAATTAGATGAATACAAAGGAAAAAATTAAAAACTGGCAATTTTTAAATAATTAGATTCTATTATGAACACTTATAACATAAATTCCCTATATTACTTATAGGAGACCAAAACTCTAACCCAGTTCCAGATGACCTAGAGAGTTAAAATTTGGTATGCAGATAGGTAATTAGATGAATACAAAGGAAAAAATAAAAAACCAGCCAAGTCAGCCCTTAAACTACATATTTGGATTTTGCATAGAACTTGGCACTCAATCTCTGATCTCCATTCTTTTTGCGGCGAAGCCCACAGCAGAGAATAGTTTTTGTATTGAACTTGGCTCTCCTTTTTTTACATTTATGTTTTGGTGGGATCTATCTATACTATTTTATAATTGTACATAGCCGCGGTAGCCTAGTGGTATGGGTAATGGACTGCTGAGACGATGTCTCGAGTTCGATCCCAGGTTACCATGGCACACACCAATGACTTTTCGATGCTTTTCGGAGTTATGTGTGTATTTATCGCAGGTTTATAAGTGCCTCGGAGAGCACGTTAAGCCGTCGGTCCCGGTTGCCATACAAACATCTATGGCAGTCGTTACGGGTAGTTGGAGCCCTCAAAAGTCCAACCAGCCTAACTTGGAACTTCGATATCGCCATTGGTCATTAGACCATTGGTTGTGGAGGTCAGATGGCAGTCGCTTCACGGAAAATATCGAAGTTCAGCCGCATCACAGTTAGACTGGAAAGCCGACCCCAACTGAGTTGGGAAAAAGGTTCAGGGAATGATGACTATTTTATAATTGTAGAAAGTTTATGTTTGTTCGCGATGGACTACTGAACGGATTTCGAAGTAGTTTTTTTGTTTGAAGGGGTTTCAACTTAAAATGTTACGTTTGTTAGATTGCAATCGGTTAAGTAGAACCAGAGGTATGATTAGTAAATATAGAATTTAAGTTGCACAGATGGCGCTTAGGTCGCGGTAACCGCAGGTGGAGCCGCAGGTATAGGCTAGTATAAAATTTGATAGCAATAATAATGAAACAAATAATTTAATTTAGGAAGTAACCTTCCATATATCTTAAATCCGTAAGTTCTCATGACAAAAACTGCTAAGAACGAACCTTAACGAATTGAATTAATAGGAACTCGTGCCAAACTGAACGCTTGGCAAATGGTGTGTTTATTTACCACTGGACTGGACTACGAGGGAGGTGAAACACGTATTTTTACATGCCAGTTGACGATTACAGCATGTTAATGGTTTAGAAGTTCAGTAGTGTCTGTTATGCGTGCGGAAATTATCTCAGGGTGTAGCGGTGTATCAGATCAGCTAAATCACAGCTCAGAGCAGCAAAAGAACAGCTAAATTTTGTATCTAGACTAAGTAAACTATTGTAAATGGACCAAAAAAAAAGAAAAGCCCGCTGAATTTTTTGCCGGAGTCTTCTCAGGTCGGGGCCGCGTTTCGGACCGGTCGGTGGTCCATTTGCATTTGATAAAATATTGTTGATATCGACGTTTTGTAAGTGCCGTTTACTGGTCTATGCAGAATAAATGATTTTTGCTTTTGATTTTGATTTTGATCAGTGGTCACTCAAAGACCTTCAATCTCCATGAGTGTAGGCCTGGGGGATGACAGTAGTAGCCCGCTGTCAACGTAACAGAAGGAGGCCGGGCCCGGGGCTACGACATGATGCCGACATGGGGCAAGATTGAGACACATTGGTTTCCACACCCAAGGGGGTCACTATTTTATTTTCTGGAGTAGGCGGGTACTAATTAGCTATTTGTTTCTAACTTTATATTATAGTCATACTTACTACAATATGTGGAACACAATATGGATTCAACGTGGCTGGTATCTGAGGGTATGGCAGGGAGAGAAACTCGTGTAGTGAGATTTGTGACTCGGGGGTGGGCTTTTTATTGATGTTACACATGAACGCAATGTACATATGATTACAATGTACACCATGATTACAATGTACACATGATTACAATGTACACATGAATACATTATAGACTGAGCTATTCTATTTGGCACAATTAACTATATATGATATGGCACGGTATGACGGGTTTGAGCGCTTGTTAAGACATTTGAGCAGCTGTTAGCAACTGTTAAGTGTTGTAAATTAAAAAAAGATATTTACAATACAATATTTTAAAATATCTTTTTTTAATCCTTTTCCTCGTAATTAAGTAAAAATGAAACCCCCGGGTAATCCCTATAAAAGCCGCCTTTAATTTCTGCTAAAGTGTTCTTATGCCCAAGATCCCTGAAGGATAATCTGGCAAGGCTCCCAACCATCATGGTTAAGCTTTCCCTGTCTTAATCCATCCACAAATAAGATAAGACCCATTGAGTTGGAACAAATCAAATACGGGCGGCTATCGAATTACTTGTTAAGACACTGGAAACCTTTAATGTATTTCCTAGGTTTGGACACGATTCGTTAACACAAATTGAAATAGTCTCTATAGTAGGGGAGGCAAGTATGCTAAACTTTTAGGTACTAGAGCGTCGTGGAAACCCATTAGAGTTGATAGATGATATGATAGGTAAAATAATAGTCCAATCATTTTTCCATTTTCAGTTGCAGAGGAAGCGTTTACATAACATTAAAATTTTAAATGTGTAATATGTTTGTACTCATTTTAATAAAAGTTGTTTATTAATTTGCCCTAATTAATATTCATTCACATTTAAAATGTGAGTAAAAAACTGAGAACGCTTTTCGGCAACTTTGCTACCTCCCCACGCTCTTGGATTACGCTCGAATCGAGATATAAGCTAAGTTGACACTTGCGACTTAGTTATCAACTCTGTTATCTGTTTCTCACACGTATGTGCAAATCCGTGTACAATTTTTTTGCTTAAATACGAGTATAAAGGCTGAATTATATATAATTATATATAATTCCCTTCTAGGACTCCCCTACTACAAGGTTTGTATAAACTCTTTTATAGCGTCCATTATTACCCGCGGCATACTAATCCATACTTCATTTTTATAGTAGTTCACAGTCAAAAATCAATGTTATATTTATATACAACTAGATGCTGCTTTCTAGGCAATTCAAATTTCGAAATCTATATATATAAAAGAAAGTCGTGTTAGTTACTTCGCTTATAACTCAAGAACGGCTGAACAGATTTAGCTGAAAATTGGCAGGGAGGTAGTTTAGAGCCAGGAGAAGGACATAGGATACTTTTTATCCCGTTCGACAGCATTCCCGTGGGACTTGACATGTAACGTCAGTAGACTTGGAATAACAAAATTGACGTATAATGACAGCAATGTATTGACGTATAATAACAGCTATGTAATGACGTATGGATGACAATTTCATATTTGTAAATTTCTATTAAATAAATAATTAAATATTTGTAAGAAATCAATAATAAAACTATTTCTATTAAATAAATAATTAATATTATTGCCCAATTGCCAATTCGTATAAACAGTGAAGTGAACTATAAAAATCGGTATGGTTGAAAATTTAGGTTTTTAGGTGAAGTGAAGTATAAATAATAATACCGCGACCAAGACGATTGAATCTTTCCCGACAAAGCCGTGATGCAAGAAGAATACGAAATACTGCAAATGAAAGGACTGAAGAAGAACAAGTAATTGCACGTGAACAGATACGCACATTATTCGCTATCATAATTTCGACATGTTTTCCATCAAACCCGTGTAACCTGTGGCACAAATACAAGGATAATATGTCAGAAGATATTTTACATCAAATTCGTGTCAGTTACAGAAATCATGATATTAAGATGAATGAGGAGATACATAATCGTGCTTTACTCTTGATCGAAGATAATATGTGTTACCTCATGTGCGGTAATTTATTAATCAGGTTAGGAATGACAGCACCATATCGTGAAATGAATGACGCATTTAAATCGAGAATTGGAACGGGAACGTGAATATGATCACCAGGAATTAGATTTAGTAGTTCAAACGAATGTACCCCTGTTAAATTACCAACAAAAGGAAGTTTATGATACTTTAATGAAGGCAATCTATGACGAAAATGGTGGTTTATATTTCCTAGATGCCCCTGGTGGAACTAGCAAAACATTCCTCATGTCATTAGTTTTAGCAACTGTTCGGGCGAGATCTAACATAGCGGTTGCAGTTGCTTCTTCTGGAATAGCAGCCACATTGTTAGAAGGATGCCGTACGGCTCATTCAGCATTCAAATTACCGTTAAATCTTCAAACTATTGAAGAACCAACGTGTAATATTGTAACAACGTGTAACACTCAGCAATGGCCAAAGTTTTAGCGGTATCGAAAATCATCATCTGGGACGAATGCACAATGGCGCATAAACGTGCATTAGAAGCACTTAACTGAACATTAAAAGATTTACGCAATGACTCGAGATGTTTTGGAGGAGCAATGATTTTACTTTGTGGCGATTTCCGCCAAATACTGCCAGTAATTCCAAGATCTACGGCTGCCGACGAAATAAACACTTGCCTCAAATCGTCAAATCTATGGCGCCATGTGAAGAAACTGCAACTGACAACAAACATGAGAGTTCAATTGCTTAATGATACATCTGCTGAAGATTTCTCGGAGCAATTGCTGACTATCGGTAATGGTCAAGTACCTGTCGATGAATCGAGCGGATTAATATCATTTCCAAATAATTTCTGTAATTTTGTCTCATCAAAAGACGAACTTATCAACAATGTATTTCCAGAAATTATTTCTAACTACAAAAATAATGAATGGTTAAGTGAGCGAGCAATTTTAGCGGCTAAGAATAAAGATGTAGATGACCTAAACTACTACTATAATTCAAAATAAGATCATTGGAACAATGCATTCATTCAAATCTATTGACTGCGTCACAAATGAAGATGAAGCCACCAACTATCCAATTGAATTTTTAAACTCTTTGGACGTGTCTGGCTTACCACCGCACAATTTACGCCTAAAGGTTGGCTCCGTAGTAATCATGCTTCGAAACATAAACCAACCAAAACTGTGCAACGGTACGCGTTTGGTGGTTAGAAAATTAATGAACAATGTAATTTACGCTACGATAATTATAGGAAAATTCAAAGGTGAGGAAGTTCTCATTCCGAGGATACCGATGATCCCAACCGATATGCCGTTTGAATTTAAAAGACTTCAATTTCCGATACGTCTTGCATTTGCCATGACCATCAACAAATCACAAAGCCAATCCTTAAAAGTTTGTGGTTTAAATCTAGAACATTCATGTTTTTCACATGGTCAATTATACGTGGCATGTTCACGGGTCGGAAGACCATCTGCGTTGTTTGTTTTTGCGCCTGATAATAAAACAAAAAATGTCGTGTATCACAAGGTACTTAATTAAGAGCAACCTATGTATCTTTTTTGTATGTGTCTTTTTTGTATTTTTTCCAATAAAAAAAATCTGCTTATTTATTGACATTAAGGCGGAACAAAGTTCGCCGGGTCAGCTAGTTTGAAATAAAAATAACTAGAATTATGGTCGAAAAAGCATAAAAGAAAGTACATTCTAGCAGTGTACAGATAAGAATACAGTGTAGTGCAAATAAAATGAGCTGCTACGATATTTTTGGTACATTCTACGCAAAGGAACAGTGAGTGGCCAGAAAAACTGCATATATATCGTATAAATTCACACAAATTCTGACGGCTACGGTTGATTTGTGGTCGCGGGAATCCACTATAAATCTTCACGTTCTTCTTTTCTGGTTTAAGTTATAAGTATAGCGATATTTCCACGGTTATGGTATATAGAAATAGCGTTCAATTGTATAAAAAGTCATATTAAATTTTAGACATCCATTATAAATAATATTACATTAACTCCCTGAAAAGGTTTTCCCAAGCGACATGGGGTTCTCTAAAACGGGCATTACTCGTAGAAGGTTTCTACAGAGTCGGCAGCACGAGCCTTACACCCCTAATCATACGGCCATAGGTTATAGTTACCACTACTCATTTGTTGCCGTGTGCTTGTCTGCCACCTAAGTGATATTTACAAATAACTCCTGTTGTCTACGCAAGGCTTAGCCTACCATTACCTGATCCTTATTCAACAGCAAGTAGCCGCTTGGCAAGTTTTGAATTCTATCATCAAATAGATGGTGTTCATTTGAAAATTGATCTGAAATAGTGTCACGTATTTTTACTTTTGAGGCACGAAATTCTAAAATTATCTAAGGTAAGTAGGGCAAACTTAAATGTGAAATTAGCTTCTTCTGAGCTCAATCATCAATCATCACTATCACTATCACTATCACTACATAGTATAAAATAAAGTCGCGTTCTCTGTCCCTATTTTTCTTGTCCCTTTGTACGCTTAAATCTTCAAAACTATGCAACGGATTTTGATGCGGTTTATTTTAATAGATAAAATGGTTAAAGAGGAAGGTTTATATGCATATAACATCATGCTACAACAAACAGGTGCGGAGCAGGAATGAAAAATGTTACAAAAACGGGGTGACGCAGACGAAGTTGCGCGGGTCAGCTAGTCATAAATAAAAAAACTAAAATCCAGACATGAAGAGGTTATTTACAAATCGCTTTTTTTCTATACTTACACCACGTCCTAGCGAAGGCATTCCTTTTGTTCCGTGCAAGAGTTTATTATTAAAATGTTATTAGGAAGCGAGTGGATACTGCCATAGCTTATGGCTTGGCAGATATTGTGTATTACTTTTTTTAGTCTCCTTCAAAAGGAGTTCTTTTCCATTTGTTCCTCAGTTGACTCGACATTACAAACCAGTGTTTTCGCTTATTAGTTTGTTCTTAAGATAAAGAAACTTATTTTCCCGTTGGTGCCAAGTTTTACATTGTGTGAATTTCTGTATCTAGACTAAGGTAATGATTGTAAATAGACCAAAAAAAAGAAAAGCCCGCATGAGTTTCTTGCCGGAGTCTTCTCAGGCCGGGGCCGCGTTTCGAACCAGTGCAGTGGTCCATTGCTCACTAATTTATAAAATATTGTTGATATTGACGTTTTGTAACTGCCATTTAATGGTATATACAGAATATATGATTTTTGATTTTTATTTTGACATTTCATTATTAATAACTGCAACAGAATATATATTAATATTTTCGTACATAAATAAGATACATTTACGTATATTTACAAGTCATAGAGATGTCATCATGTTTGTTGGTTTCCTCTAGTTGCAGTAGTCCGGCTGCTAGTCCGGTTGACTGGACTACTGCAGCTCAAGAGTCGCAACCGGTTGTCAAATAGCATCGAACTATAGGGTGTTTAAATTTAACCGATATTTACGGTATACCGATAAACACCGAGCTAGTTCCTATAAGACCAAGCGTATCGCGCATAATAAAAGAGTGAGAAAGAGTGTAGACCAGTGGACGGTATAATTTTCGGAGAGCTACAGTAACACAGATACATACGTTAAACTTATAATAACACCCTTTTTTGGGTTTGGGGTTAGAATAGCAGTACAGAGCACGTATATATGTATTCGCGCGTCAAATACACCCATTTACGAGCAAAAATGAGCAATAAAAAGGGTTGTGTTTCGAGCATTTTGTCAGCAAAAAAGAAAGTGCTAATGCCAGCCCGTTAATACTGAACTTGTTTGTGCGTTGAACGTTAGAGCCGGGATCCGTCATTTTAATATTCGGTATACATATTTTTGGTGTAACTATAGGGTTCAGTAGGTTTTTTGGAAGAGAGTATACATTTGGCATATAATATTACTCAATGATAAGAGAGATGATGCAAATTGCAAGTTGTGTACATGGTTTTCATAATAATTACTTATACATTAAACAATGGCTTTGTAATGTAGATGCCATTTTATATTCTGCTCTGCATTTGTTGGTCTTAGCTGTATGTTATATACCCATAATCCTTCCTCTTGAATCACTTTACTTATTAAAAACTGCAACAAAATCCGTTCAGTAGTTTTTAATATTTAGGCATACATAGGGACAGAGAGATAGCGAGAAGCGATATTGTTTTATATTATGTAGTGAAGTTATATAATAATAGAAACCGCTATGATAGAAACTTTACGTTAGCAAATATTTATTTGAACGGAACCATTGCAGTTAATACTAGATTGTGTCCGGTGCGTCGGACATTAAAAATAAAACATGCTTTTATTTTTTATTGCTTTTATTGTCCGTTGGCTGGCATTTTGTACTTACAATTTGTTTTTGTGTTTAAAACCGAGACCATATTGTTGGGGACACTGCAAAACCGGTTAAATAGTATTGGTAGTAGCTACGTATCTGCATGACTTGCTTATTTTAGCAGCTACTTCTTCCATTTTAAAACAAAAATTGAATTATGTATGATTGTCTTATATTGTATGTAATTTTTGGTCATTAGAGACCGCGGTAGTCTAGTGGTATGGGCAATGGACTGCTGAGACGAAATCTCGAGTTCAATCCGAGGTTTACCATGGCACACACCAATGACTTTTCGATGTTTTTTAAAGTTATGTGTGTATTTATCGCAGGTTTATAAAGTGCCCGGTTAATGGCAATAGGCTCGCCACCTATAACATTAGGAACAAACATAAACTGGCGAAATGTGGGTGCTAGCACCTCTGCATACACCTTCGGGGATAAAGGCGTGAGTTTATGTTATGTTATGTTATGTTTGTTTTTGGTCATTTGGCAGTACCTAGGGACAAAAGAAATCTGACATCTCAAATTGGCTACATTTCAGATATGCGCGGACTCTTCGAATGCAAATTAAGCGGGTTTACATAATCTTTGACGATATGGGTTGAAAAAATATCGTCAGGGCCCATTTGATAACAACGAAATGTCGGAACTTAATTCAGTGTAAAAATCGTAGATACTATATTAATTATTATAAAAGTGTTAATTATGTTGTGAATGATTTAACTTTTCTTGTGCCACGATTTTGTTAAAAGTAGCATACTTAAGCTCCTATTGATAGTTTACGATACCCTAGGTAACGTAACCTGCTAGCTGGTATTTTTTTTTATTACACTTAGGTGGCAGACAAGCACATGGCCCACCTGATGAAAAGCAGTCACCGTGGTCTATGGACGTTTGCAACACCAGAGGCGTCACTCTCGTGCGTTGAAGAACCCTATATAAAACCACGTCTGGATTAATGGAAGAACCTCTGGCGCTGGCTTTTGTTGCAGGGTTAAGGGATTAAATTAAAATGATTTTGTATATTTTTCCTTTTAATACATACACACATATTGTTTAATTATACTAAAAAACACCTAAACCAATTCGAACAAACATAATAGACAGTCTTAAATTTTGCCTTGTTCTAAATAAAACACGAAGACACTGAAAACTTCAACTTCTTCGAGAAGTTGTGGTTTCGACCTCTGTAGTTCGCTGTTTGTGAAGTGAATAGACTATTCAGAGCCTGAGCATTTTGTGTCTATCTTTGTATGTTTGACAAGTGACGACGAACAACAACAACGAACTCTGTGTTCTCAGAAACTAATAGAATGAACATAGCAGTTTTTGTTCGCTTTACACAGCCTATATTTTGTCGAACACAGTGGAGAACATATTGGCCCCCCAATGCCCCGCAACACATTTAGAATACTACAACAGGTGTTGGCCAATGCGTTCACTAATACTCGTAATAGGCCTTTACATATGAAATTACCGAAATTTTCTTACAGTTTCATGAGTTTATTATTCCTCTGATTTAATACCTATTTCAATTATTTATATTTTGTTATTTTGTTTGAAAGTTGATTTCAAGATTTTACAACCCTGTATTTAATATTGTTTTTATTGGCCGCTTGATAAATTAAATTCAATAAACAGTACTTCCTAAATGCTATCCATTTAGTTGATTTATTTCGTATTACTTCCTTGCAGCTGTCCTTTTTTAAAAATGTAATAAAAGTTGCGCTTTGCTTAATGTTGTCTCATTTATGCACAAAAAAAAACAAAAATTTGGATTTGTCATTCCTAAAAAAATTTAAAAATGTTAGTAGGTACTGAAAATTGAGTTTCCTCTAATTTCATATTTAACGACCTAATATTTCTTCTTATACCACTTAGGTGGTAGACACGCGGGCTTGTGCCCACATGATGAAAAGTGGTTACCGTGGCTTATGGACGTTTTCAACACCATAGGGTAGTGTCAGTAGTATAAAATTGTAGCCATGCCTAGGTAGAAGCATGACTTTATAGAAGTACCTATGGCTATAATAATAACAGATAGTAGTATTTAACAAGTATTTGCAACAACACTGGCATATAATTTTCGATTTTTAACAATCATTATTGTTTTTATATATGCTGACTACTGGGAGGTACTCTCAACCTAACCTTTCCTTAAACCCTTCTCGATCTTATCGACATAATCGCTCAGGTCAACATTTACCGATCTGCCCATTCACCTTCGCGTCATAAATCTCTTACACCAATAAACGCACTTTTATATAACAAAAAAAAGTTAAATTTTGTTTGTCTGTTTTCCTGTTTATTCCAGGTAACCTGCGGGATGGACCGATTCTGATGGGGTTATTATACCTGATGGAAGTAAAGTACTATGGCTTCGCGCAAGAATATCAAAACCCAAATCTAAATCTTCGCGGACGAAATCGTGGACACAGTTTTAGTCTATTCGAATCAGACACAACCACCCTGCTGTCTTCGGTAGGGGCAGGGGGGAGAGGTATCCGTGAGGATTTCGGATTGTCCGAACATAAACAAGATAATGAATCAACTTCTCGTTTCTTTATTTAATAGCAGCCTCTTAAATTTAGTCGTGCAATATTTGTCACATCATTCTAGAGTCGAAGCCATGTAAAACCTTCCGACTATCACCAATCACGTACTGCATATAAAAATGCGGAACAGAAATCCATTCAGATCTCAACGACCTACGGTCCCTTAATAATCCTCACATAAAATTGGCGAAGAAAAAAGCCTGTAATCGAAGTACCCAGTCGTAACTATGGACCATCACTTACAAGGGTTTTGGAGAACGCCTTCGAAATAGGCAATACATTTTAGTACGTCTGACAGCCTATTAATGTCTTTACGGATGGATAATGCTACACTTTTTTCTTTAAATTCCTTATATTTTTATACTGTGTAGCAAGTATATCGATTATTATTTTCATGTTTGTATTACCATTTCTGCCATAAAATATATGATAAAGAAAGTAATGGAAAAGATGAGAATCAGAGTGAACACTGGGCTTCTAAGTGTAATTGAATATCAGTTGTGAGAATAAAGCTGCAAACCGCTTTCCGAAGTGCCTGCCATTCTGCTTATATATAGTTATAGGCATTATATGACCGGGCGAAAGTCTACGTTTCGAGAAGGTGGCCGACTTTACCTTTGTCCGTAATCTGTGTGTCAGTTCCGGTGTAGAGGGCGCGTTTCTTAACCGATCTTTACCAAACTTGACACACGCACTCCTTTTTAAGGGGCGTCGGTAAAAAACACATTCTCACAGGTTGTTTAAAAAACGTGCTTGCAAAGTCTACTGTTCACTAAACGATTAATTGAATAAAAATTAACTTAATTTTACTGGGTTATTCTAACGTCTAAATTACCAACAAATTTTTAAAAATGAGGTCGTACCTATTTTATTTTTAGTTTTTTAGTAGAGTGGTTCTCAGTGAGGAAGAGATATATATAATTGTACATTGTAGGTGTAAAATCATAATTCTCTGAAACTTTTCCCAACTCAGTTGGGGTCGGCTTACCAGTGCAACTGTGATGCGTCTGAACTTCGATATTTTCCGTGAAGTGACTGCCACCTGACCTCCAATGGTCCAATGACCAATGGCCATATCGAAGTTTCAAGTTAGACTGGTTGGACTCTCAGTTGTAGGTTAGACTTTGGGTGTAATAATATATACGTTCAAATGATTTGATATTTTGTGAGCTTCTACTTTTAAAATATGAGAGTCCATAAATAAAAAGTGGACTTCGATTTTTTTTATTTTATGTTGGACCTTTGTGATAGCATGAACTCAATCCAATACTTTTTCTGTTCTTTTTAATTGTGTGTAAACCACTTGTCTACAGAACAGAGTATGGACATTGGACACATAACAACCCCTCCATATTGGTACTTAAATATTTAAATCGAACCCAGTGAAGTGTCGGTGGAATAACTGAAATTTTATTCATAGCGTTCCGCGGGGTTTTTCGGAAGCAATTTTCGTTGTTATCATAAATTAGTAGTCCATTTGCGTCGCCTTTTCGACTCATGGGCCAATGAGGTTCATGGCATTCCTGGTTCATGCTGTTTCTCTCGTTATTACGTGACATGAAATTGTGTTCTTTTTTCAGAAATGTAATGCCTTTTGAAGGTAAAAGTTAATTTCGGTCTTTGCACATATGTGCGCCTTTGTACACATACTTGGTGTATCATTATTTCATTACTAACTGATTCGTACATTACTCATTCGTTCAGTACTCATTCACATACATTTGTAACTGCACACATTATATTAACTATTCATTCAATACTCATTCGTTCAGTATTCATTCGTTCTATGTGCGCAAATGCGTAAGCTACCTTGTCTTTCTCGGTTCTTTATGTTAAGAATACCTTGACCAGAATTCACTAAGTTTCAAGCTTACCAACCAATTCACAGATAAATAATAATGTGGATAAGCAACAAAATATTATATTTATGCTAAGATTTGTAGGTAGGTATATATCTATGAATGCAATAAAATAGATAGCTGTGGCAGTAGGAAGGCGTGTGCATTAGTGCGTATAGACATGTGTCACTACAAGAGCGGGACATGCAACTGATTCCACGACAGTCATTTGGTATAGAAATATTTATAAGTAAATTGTGGCAAAAAAGGCCCACCATGAAAATATCCGCAGCTGCGAATCGTAATTTCGAGTAGTTGGTTGCATGAAACACATTTATGTCGTAATAGGATCCAAAAACGGTACCCTCTTTCATGAGACTTTGCATTCAGCTTAACATCAGGCGAGGTGAAGTCAAATATACGTGCCATAAATAAAAACAGAAAGCCTACTACTTCGGTCCAACTTAAATCGTACCAGAAAAAAACTCAAGTGAATTGGTAATATCAAACTATATGGTAACATCATAGCGTTTATATATTAAGTATATGGTTAAATGCTTCATCTTTCGTTCAGGTTACATCTATCTGTTCACAAAGGTTTTGATATTTCATCAGTTTTGTTATGTCTGAATAAAACTAGCGGCAATTTATTAATCCGGGTTTTATTGTAATGTAGCTCAACATGTAATTACAGCCGTATTGAAAAGAGAGCGAGGACCTCTCGCTCTTCAGATACGATCGGATACACAATCTGCGTTCGAATACAACACTACAAGTTTCATTGTGGTCAGGGGGCTAGGGTTACGGGTTATACAGTGCTATAAGAGCCTCTGTTAATGCAGTATTTGGCAGAATATACGGCTGCGATTTGGATGGACTCTGTGTCACCACATCTGAAGAAGGTATCCCCTGAGATAAAGTCCTGGCTCTGCTGAGATGCGAGGAATATCTGTTACCAGTAAGTACCAGATCTTTAAAAGATGTGAAAATACCTCCGATTATTTGCATAATAAGTGACCCCATAATTGTTGCAAATGTATTATTCCGTCTTCATTACTATAACTCATTACATCAGTTGCAGCAAACTTCATAAATTTAAAATTCTTTCTACAATCGTGTTAGCGTAATGTTATTAGCCTCGTCTTAGCAGCGGCTTTTTTAAATTTAATTTAGTCGCTAAGCTGTGAGGAAACGAAGTAGATTTACATGAAAAGAAAAACGGAGTACCTACGTAGTGTGATATAATATGCCAAACATTCTTAACTATTTGAATTCTTCTACAATAAAATATGTATTCGAAAAGAATATCATCATTTCAGCCATAGGACGTCCACCGCTGAACATAGGCTTCCCTACTGGTGGGGTTTCGGACTGTGTCCCCGCCACGATGGTCCATTGCGGGTTGGTGAGTAGTCAGAGCCTCGTTCGTTGGTCGGTAGCATCGCGGGCAGGTCAGCGTTACCTGGTACCAATATGATAGAAGGGACCTTTTACCCGCCACTTAGCCGCACAAGCACTACCAATTTACGTCTTGGAGAGTATCAGACGGTACAAATTTTAATAGGATTTTTTTTACAATTTCAATTGAAGAATCAATATAGAAATTATAAATCTATATAGACACATAATATAACATATTATGTTTAAATACGTACTGCTGTTTGTTTAAATAGCTTAATGATAAGTAATAGAGACTAAAGTAAATAAAGAAACAAATTAAAGACTGTTGAGACCTAGTCTGTAAAGAATAAACTGTACTAGGTAAACACAGTGTCCGATTCCATACTACTATCCAAGTAACGTATAACATATGGGAGCTCAGCGAGCAATAGTTATAAACTAGAAACGAGAAATACTTGAAATGCTCGAAGATATTGCTCGTCTCACGGTTGGCCGTACATTTATTTAGAACTGAAAGATGTCTGTGTTCTTTGTCAAATACTTATACAATCTTTCTTTTGTGAGCAAAATAAATGAAAAACCTGTTTTCATTTAGCAAAGAGAACTAAATATCACATCGCTTATGACGTTTTAGACAATCTGTGTGTTGTCCGCTCAATTGAATGGCAGCGTGATGATATATAGCCTATGATACTCCTAGATATTGCAATTTTTATAGGTGAAAGATTTTTTGAAATCGGTTCAGTAGTTTCGGAGCCTATTCTTTAAAAACAAACAACCAAATAAACAAATCTTTCCTCTTTATAATTTAGTGTTAATATCCTGCAATAATAATTAACCCTATGATCTCCTTGTAAATATTCCTAACCGTGTATTAAAGAATAAGAAAGTTTAAGAGTCAGCACAGCTAAAATTGTATAAAGAGGCCGCCACCCTCGCCTCCTCTTTGTAATCTCCAGTCCGCAGCCTCAAGATCACATTCATCGTCATATTTGGCAATACACTTTGATGTCGAAAGGGGCGTATTTCGTTTTCTCGTTATATCATAGGTTTATTCACAATAGAATATACTTGTGATGGGTTTAAAAGGGCCTTTGTGTCTGTAATATATCCAGTAGTGACGTATACGAAACAAGCAATTACTACTGACATAATCTTGAAGGACTTTTTCTTGTGGAATTTATTTATCTTCTGACTCTTCTTATGTTGTTATGTTACATATAAATATAATATTGATATTGAATGTTTCTATTTTAGATTGATACTCGGAAAAACCATAGGTTAGGAAATGTCTTGATCCAGAAATCCCAGATTCAAGTTTTGGATATTACATATATATTACTGATATAAACCTACTCTTAAACCAAGCCAATTTCAGTTAGCAGTAGGGGTAATTTCGTTGTTATTCTTCAAAAAAATACACGTGATAGAAAAAGCATGGGACCTGGGAACGGAATACTTATTTTTCGCAAATTGGAACCGTCATCAAATACCTTCGGCTAGTGGTATGGACGAGGTCTCGAGTTCGATCCCAGGTTTTATCATAGCACTCACCAATGACTTCTCGATGCTTTTCCAAGTTGTGTGTGTATTAATTTATTTCATTTATTTATTTTACAAAAGTATCTGTTGATGTTCTGAATGTTCTGATGAGCTCTTCCAACTAATCCCACCCTCCCCTTTCCTACACAGGACAACGCGTGCAGGGCTTAGGTGTCACTCGCATACGGTACAGAATATTCCATCAAGAACCAAGCGGTTCGGTGAGTCTTTTCTCTGCCGTACCATTAAGTCCTGGAATTCCTTGCCGGCGCACGTGTTTCCTTCTTCCTACAGTCCCGGGTCCTTTAAGCGGGGCGTGAAAAAGCATCTGATGAGGCCGTCAAGCTGAGCGCCACCATTGTAGCACTGAACGTGTTTGCAATGGTGACCCTCTTTCATGGGACTTTGCCTTCAGCTTAACATCAGGCGAGGTGAAGTCAAATTGACGTGCCATAGATAAAAAAAAAAAAAAAAAAAAATCTGTACATCAACCACAATTTATATAAGCCCCTTTTATGTATACTTGTATTGAGATTGTGAAATCCATTTCTGTGAGGGCGTAGTTATTACCACGACGTATATTCGCAGGGAAAACAGCTTTTACCCATTTTACAAATATTTAAAGTCCCAAAGAGAATTCCTTTTACCGTCTACCGTAGTGTGAGCTTCGAAAAATTGGATCAGTAATTTTGGGTAGCAAAAATTTTACATATATTGCTAGTATATATTGATAGTCTATTATGGTCGGGCTACACTACCGGGAAATGCCATTAATAATCGCGATGTAGGACGTTTAACGTAGGTGTAGCCACATACAACGGCATTCACATTGCTGTTTGCTGTAGCCACTCAAATTATCGCCGTAATTAACGCAATATTTATCGCGATGATAGGCATTGACGTTTGCAGTAGTGTGGCCCGAGCATTATACCACTGATTCTAATACAATACAAATTACAGGTATATATTTAGTTACTACACAACTGTATATCTCCAAAGAGTGAGGTATTGAAGATGCGTCGTGTAGATGCGAAACACATGCTGAGGTTTGTCCTTCGCACTTGCGGAATATTGCACATACGACAACATCTCTCCTCGGGTAAGAAGTCTTTTTACTTGCTTTGAGGGGTGCGGTTTATCATTCCTTTCTATGATAAAAAGTAATAATTTGCTATTGTTATGATATTATGACTATGTATTAAGATATATTTATTTAACAATTAGATAGATAATATTTACAAACCTTTTTTATGTAAATTTACACACAAATAAATTATTCTACTTCCGTTCAAGTAATTTATGTTATAAGAATAAATGATCACATAAACAATGTATCGTTTTGGTCATTTTATTGAATCGATACAAATACTTGTCGCTTGCAAGATGAGATCAAATGGAGATAATGTGACCACTAGCCCCCCAACCAACCCCCTGAGGGTTGTTCTAGAATGGGGGCAAACTTGACAGATGTCTTCCGTATTGCCCTTCAGAATAATATTTCCGATAGTTGTTCATCATAACAATTTCGCTCATAATTTTGAAGGCAAAACCTTCCATGAATGAATTACCAAACGACGAACTAGACTCAAACGCTTTGAAGTCGGGCATATTTCAAAATAGATTACATAAAATGCAAATAACACGAAATTTTGTGATTTTTTTTCTTTATTATTGCAATAGCTGAAATAACTAGTAATATTTTTCCCAACACCGAAATCAAATTTACCATCAAAGCCGGTATACCTAATGACAAATTAACTATCTCTTAACACACACATTTCTTTGTTTAACTGAAAAAAAAATTTAAAAATTTTATTCAAAAAAATGTAATTGTAAAAAATGTCGCTCGAAATGATTTAAATCACAAACCTAATTAAGCTGAGTCCGTTTTAAACAAACAGGGGATCCTAAAAAAATATTTCCTACCGTAAATTATTTTGCCGAGAGAAAAAATTTCAACTTGACGCCTTCAGGCGATTTTTTCATCGTTTTCCCCACATTTCCTTACTCTTAGCATCACGATGGTAATACAGATAAAATTTAAAAGTTGACTTGAATATTATAAGCACTGTGTTTTCTTTTCAGGGAACTAGAAAAGGTACGAATTAAAAATTCATTACGGTGAGCACGCGCTTTGCTTAAGTTGCAAATCGACAGCCTCATTTTGGTTTTATTTAATCGAATATTATTATATGAAAAAATCATGTTATGCCTTTGAAAAGGAAATGTGGATCGTTACAAAATACATTAGCAAATACAATATTGTCTTCAACTAAAATAGCCCCTGATCCCTGACCCGTCCCTGATCGATCCTGGTGCAAAAATGGCCATCAATATTCAAAATTCTAAAATAATTTATTATGTATAGACCACTAAACGGCACTTACAAAATATCAATATCAACAATCAACAGTATTTTATAAGTTAGTGCTACGGACCACCGGCACCGACCGGTTTGAACACGGTTCCGGCCTGAGAAGACTGGCAAGAAACTCAGCGGATTTTTCTTTCTTTTTTGGTCTATTAACAACCATTTTTAATGCTTTACACAGAATAAATTATTTCTGAATTTCGAATTATGATTCCTTCATAGATTTCTCATTATTTATTTATACCGTGAATATTGTATAGCCTGAATATTTCGTAAATAATGTGATAACTATAATCTAGTATAGGACTATTTCATATCGCATTTGAAATAATATTTATCGTTTCTAGATTCTAATTATCGTTTATAGTATATTTTAGTTTTCAAGTAATAATTAGCTCGTCTAAAGATTGTTTAATTAATTTAGAATTATAAAATCAGATCAAAGTAAAACTTGCCAGACGTTAAAAGGGCTGATATAGAATTTAGAAAACTTTTTAACTAATGAGTTGTTGAAATTCTGAATTAAGTAGATAATCGGTGTTGATCTTACTTCTAATAAGCTACGAGTTAAGCCTGATGAGAGGCGAATCAGTAAAATGTTTCTTGGCCGAGATAGTGATATCGGTGAGTAGCTGTTCACAAGTATTTGGAAATTAGCACAGACAGTTCAGTTCTATTAACCCTACTTTATGCAACTATGGATCATAAAAGGATTTTAAAGCTAAAATAGCCGTGAGATTAGTAGCGAGTAGCGAGACAGTAGGTACACGTTCAGACATAAAGAGTGAGTCAGTGAGACAGTAAGAGGAAATGTGGGAAAGCGGACACTCGCCGAAACTCCGCTAACTCGGCCGAGTAAACAGATTGGAGGATGAGCTACTGTCTTACCTTTTTACTCGGCCGAGCGCTTCACCTCGCCACTCCACTCGATGCGTAAGATCAAGGCTCTAGATAGTAGGCTTGAAGTAAATGTTGATTGCAGTTTTTAATCATAATTTACTAACATGGATTATATTAGCTTTAAAAATTACGTGTGATTGACACCAGTCCGAGCGAATTTATGCACATTATTTACCTGCAACAAGAATATTATATTCAAATTGTGCTTCATTAGCTTTGATATCTCTGTGCAATAGCTCATTCAGCTAAATCATTGAATAGTCTGTATGCGATACGTTCACAGTGTGTTGCAAGATATCCGCTGGGGGTTTACTACCCTCTAATACAGTTACCAACAGTTATATTAAGATGTTTATAAAGAGAATAAATTAAACAGAGTACAAGCGTATAGGTTACGTTATTATGTAAGCGAGCTTATGATACTAACAATAATTCCCCGGATGCTCAATTCAATATATCGACTCCAAAATTATAAAAACTATAAAATTCTTTGCTGAACTTCTTGATCTAGAAAAAGCTTGTGTTTGTGAAGGTAGTATTGACGAAACGTTCATCTGGAATGGACGCATGAATTTTAATACGTTTGTAAATCCAAAGCTGGAAGACGTCCATTTTATGGCATACATTATCACATTCACGAAACGATTTTGGAAAACGTCCACTCCATTTAGATCGCTGGACGTATCGTCAATAGCTACCTTAAGATAGGTCATTTGGGTTTCTCCACCTTATTTTAAGTAAGTAATACCTACCTAATTACTGAGAAAAATACACTTAAGTCTAATAAAAGAAAAGTGAATACGAATGTCATTCAATCTATTTCCATTATCAAAGCCAATAACCAGTCATGAGCAGTCATTACCACGCCGTTATTAATGAACACCGTGAACCACAAATCAATGTTCAGCACCATATATCACGTTATTGTCTCAGGGGACTGACATGTGCCCGGCTCTATCAATCAAATCACGTTGTAGATAGGAAAAAAATGTTTTTTGTATCAATTCCGAAAACAATAAATCTTGGAAAAATGTCGTTCTCACTGATGAGGTAGGTATATTCTATTAAACTATGTGATATGTTTTTATTGATACAAAATAATAGAAAAAACATATCACATATTTCTATCGTAACTTCTTTAACATAAACATAATATAGCATAAACTCATGCCTGTATCCCCGAAGGGGTAGGCAGAGGTGCTAGCACCCACATTTCGCCAGTTTATGTTTAGGTCCCAATGTAATAGGTGGCGAGCCTATTGCGATTAACCGGGCCCTTATAAACCAGCGATAAATACACACATAACTTCAAAAAGCATTGAAAAGTGATTGGTGTGTGCCATGGTAGAACCTGGGATCAGACCCGAGACCTCGTCTCAGCAGTACCCATACCACTCACAACTCCGGCAATCAAGGACCCATGAACGACGTGCGTTTTAGGCGGTTCCAGTCCGACATACTCACCTTCACCGATTTTGGCAGAGGAGGTACCCGTGGGGACTTTGTACACGATAAAAAAAGAAGGAACGAGTACGACGCTGGAGTAAGAGTCATCAGTTCTCTCTTTTATTCTTTGACCTATATTAGCCATTAGTTTGTTTTGTTTCAATGTGCAAACTGCCCATGGTTTCGACCGCAAGTTAATTTGTTTCCATGTTAGATATAAATTAGCCGATTAAACTAACATTCATTCAGAAAGTTACACATCTCTTGACTTGATTATCCTAAAACAAATTTGTCTCCCGAGCCCGGACTGTGGTATCATATGGACCACATCACAAATTTAATTTTCATAACCTCTTTATAATTCTAAATTCATCCATAAATTAACTGAAAACAAACTCAACCGCAAAACATTGGCGTCTGCCCAAAACTGGCCCTGAAAAAGTCCATCTGAATTTCAAATGCGAGACGTCCACGTAACGAAAATGTTATTTCGCCGCTAACACTTTTAAATTGAACTAACAAAAATCACCTTTATGCTTCTAGTAATACAGTTCAGGTTAAGTGAGTGTTTTTCTTAGTAATTGGCTAAACGCTCGGATGGACTACATTTTCATTTTCTGTGAATAGAATTCTGTAGTGGCGCTATTACGTGATAGGGCGACGCAATGGCCGCTCAACTTGCCTCAAGCAACGATTGTCGCGACGAACAGTTTAATATTCTGTGCATGTTAAATAGTTGTAACCGTTTAACAGTACAAATATACAATTATCAGATAAGAAAACAATAAGTATAGCTTTGAAAAACCCGTTCTTACGACATGTATATGGGTGAATATCCCAACGGCAAATATTATATGTCTTCACTGGGAATCGCGGTGTAAAATGACAGAATTTACCTTTTTATTTTTTTAATGTGAACTGTGTAACTTGATCTACTTGAGGCAACATTTTTTTATTATAAATGTATAATAGTAATTAAGAAATAAAAAAAATCACTTCAAAATTCAAGTTTGGTGGCTTGTCCCATTTCCCTTTTTTTACATAAATGCATTCACTACACCAAAACCATAAAGGATTAATAAAAAAAAATATTTCGTATCTATATGTACAAAACACATTATCTTAAAACAATTTAAACATATCAGAAAATATTATTTAAAAGCGCAGGATACCCGAATCAAAGTTTGTCCAAGCAAAAATCTGAATTTTAGTATCACTTTTTCAATTAACTATAAATCAAAGTTACGTGCGTGTGAGGTCGATGCGACCTATTTACTGCTCATCCCTCAATCGTGCGCCCGCACTTGCGTGTGACAGTTATGTATTTAGTATTGTGATTTCCTGCCAAAAAGGTAAGTTACATTTTACGCGGGAAGAGGGACAAGAATAGTTCAATATTTGGTGGAACGATTTGCTCTTGAATACAAAGTGTTTTACCAGTTAAGTACACATTATAGGTAGTGATTTAGGTTACACATACATCATTGTTATTATTTTAATTGTAACTTAAACCCTCTATTTTTAGAGATTTATTTCACGCCTGGTTTCAATGTTGGTGGCTCAATTTTGGTGGTTTTGGTGGCGTTTTTCGCCACCAAAATTGAAAACTTGCCACCAAAATATTTAAATGTACTGTATTATATACCAGTTAGGATCTGGTTCCAACATAACGACATGACTTCATCATTGTACAACGGTACAACGTCTCGTTCATCGCTGGAAAACATGGGCGTGTTATCCAACAACCACAATCGTGTCGTCCGACGATGAACGACGTCGTATCTTTGCACGATGATGAGATCGTGTCGTTATTTTGGAACCAATGGTTAGTAAATATACTAGAAGGAGAAGACGTGGAAAGTATGGGCCCGAACAAGCTACGGATGAATAGGAAGAAGATGTTGAATATGATAGTGAAGACAAAACCGATACAGAGAGCAACTACAGGACCATGGATATTGATAATACAACAGATTGTCAAGAAAATGAAATAGAAGGAGAAAGAAGTGTCAGAGTACTTTGTGCTGCAACATCTAGCGCTGCCATTGCCCAACTTCTAGCTTCTACATCTCGTATCACCACCGCACCACCTCTTGATTCTACAACTCATGTCACTACCGCACCTCTTAATTCTACATCTCGTGTCACCACCACCAACAAAAGGTAGGGCCTTTTGTTTTTGGAGGAACCCGATTCTGGTGAAGATGAAATAGACTGGAAAAAGAAGAAGGACAAATGATGTAAATGTGCCTTCCTTTGATGAAAACTAACTTCAATCGCAGATTCATTTTCCAAGTAGATCAAGACCAATTGCTTTTTTCGAATCATTTTTTGATAGTGAAGTTATTGAAAACCTGCTAGTTCAAATGAACTTATTTGCAAGACAATCAAATATAAGAAACTATACCGAAATTACTAAAAATGAAAAGGATTAAATTGGAATGCTAATACAAATGGGGATACACAAATTACCATCAATTGAAGACTACTGGTCTAGTAATCCAGCATTATGTGTCCCTGAGATTGCTGAGACTATGACACTTCAGAGATTTCAAAAAAATCCCAGATGTCTTGAGTTGAGTTTGGAACAATGTGGGGTTTGCCATCTGGAAGGACACAAAATTAGTGACCATTTTGAGTACAGCCTTTCACCTAAAAGAGGAGGCTATTTGTCACCGAACATAAAAGGATTGTAGTAAAAGATCCTTTTCCTGTCCACGCTCAGTTTTAGAATACTCAAAGCGAATGGGTGGAGTCGATATATTACACCAGCAAAAAGCTACACGGCTTTTTGCTGGTCAAATCTATCGACTCCACCCATCCATGTCGCTCATCAAAACAGGAAATGGTGGAAATGATTGTTTTATTTCTTGTTTGATGTGGCAATCACAAATTCCAATATATTGTGCTCAAAAAATTCAAGAGTGCTTAATCCTATGAGCCAAAAGATGTTCAGGTTTGCCAGAGAAGTTGTAAATAACTTGACATTTCGAAAACGAAAATATTTATCTGTTCTAAAATTTTTGGCAAAGAAAAAAAATTATAGTGTAGAGGCAGTCAGTCGCAAGAAGAAACTTTTTGGAATTCCTGTAGATATCCGATTTGGTAATGTTAGTGAGCACTTACCAGAAGGTAAAGACACCTATAGGCGCTGCCGACTTTGTAGCAGCGCGACCACAAACAAAAGGTTCAACATACAATGTGGCAAATGCGAAGTGCCCTGGTGTGCTGTTCCTTGTTTTAAAAATTTTCATCATAATTTTTCCAAGTTTTTCTTAATTTTTATTTTTTTATGGCATAATTAATACATAAAAACCTACATCCCATAACTGAGTTTCATCTCAATCGCATGACTAGTTTCCTCTACCAGTTAAAGGGTTAAAATCCAATATTTAAAATACTTTTATATTTAATCATATTGGTTTTCTTAGTTTTTACCTAATTTTGTTTGCAATAAATAGAATTATGGTTTTTGTGATTACATAAAATGAAAAATATTTTTTCACAATGGAGTTTTATTATCCTTTGAATTACATACTGCTAAACTCCTAAGAATCTGTGGGTTTGAGTTGGCTAGATTGAGGTTTGTGAAAGAAATTAAATTTTGCTTCCACTGATTTTCAAGTTTGGTGGGCGAATCTCAATTTTGGTGCCAACCTGAACTTAAAACTGAATTATTTCATAAAGTTATTGATAGATTTGCAGCCCTCTTACAGATTCTTCTAACTTTGACTATCTATTTTTAAACTGCGTCCTTATTTTTTACAAAAGCCAAAGAATAAATTCCGCCACCAAAATTGACAAAAAATACGTATTGTTGATATTGACCCATATGATTCCGCACTTTGGATCTCAAGTTTGAGTTATTGTTTTTTGTAATGGTATGTCCCGCTTTTTCGGGAGTGACTGCCGTATGACCTTGAAAAAATGTCTCCAATTTTTGTCTAATGTCCTAACTGAGCAATCCCCCGGTGAATAGTAGATGTTTTGCATTGTCAGTGGGAAGACCGAAGCCTTAAGTTAATATTACTATGTGATGGTATGAAACCCTGCTTAATCTTTTGCACTGACAGCACAGAACCTCTCTTAACCTTCTCCTCGCTTCTCTTTTCCCTCGACTTGGTTTGCAGTACGAGTGTGACACTTCTGGTGTTACCAACGTCCATTGACCAAGTAACCACTTTCCATCCGGTAGCCCAACTGATGTGTGCTTGTCTACCACCTAAGTTGTATAAAAAACTGTAACTGTCTATTGAGCTGACGTATACAAGACCATTACAAAGTACTACTAAACAAACATACGCTGAACCTGATCGGTTCTCTTATCGGCAGAACCATTCGGAGCATAGATCGTACGATAGTCGCTAAAGCAATTTAGGACGTCCGCGTCGCCGTCGCCGCGTCGGTGCAGTTGGAATCTATTACATAATACTTCGGACACTGAGTGTTTTGTTACATAAATATTTTAATGCAGTACATTATCTAGTTTATATTTGTTACTGTTTAGCTTTTAGACACTTTCTAAAAGAGCATCAAATTGATTCTCAACTCTGCACAGTTTTATTGTTGACTAGTGGTTGTAGACTTAGAAGCAAACTACTAACCGTTTCACCTAACTCAGTGTTCAAATATCCTAATTGAAACGCTACTGTACAAGCTTCTCAGGCAATGCAATCAACAAAAACAGCATTTCATTACTGTGTTTGTTTTGTGAAATAAGCTTCGGCAACTACTGTTATTGAAGCTTTTTATTTAATTTGCTATTCATCAGCGAGGGTCTGTTTAAGTCGTACGTGGAATACATAAAAAGTAAGAAAAACCCAAAATATATTATAAATACTGATAAAGCTTTGCAAGGCTAATGGACGCTTCAGCAAATCACGACTGAGAAGGTTAATAATAAAGTACCTACAAATTTCGATATACAGTTTTGTGGAATGAAAATGAACATCGATTGCTTCTTTGAAACGATTTAAAATAAATTTCTTAGCAAAATTCGCGGAAATATTGGTACATTATACTCCATATATACTATAATATATAGCCTAGTGGTATTTGTAATGGACTGCTAAGACGAGGTCTCGAGTTCGATCCACACACCAATGACTTCTCGATGTTTTCGAAGTTATGTGTGTATTTATCTCAGATTTATAAGTGCACGGTTAATGGCAATAGGCTCGCCACCTATTATATTGGGACCTAAACATAAACTGGCGAAATGTGGGTGCTAGCACCTCTGCCTACCCCTTCGGGGATATAGGCGTGAGTTTATGTTATGTTATTATACTCCAGCTGAAGAAATATTGGTACATTATAGGACAAAATGCGGTGGTGTACCTAGTTATGCTACCTATGTTAAAGAAGCATCTTATAGCCCAGACTCAGCCTCAGATGCGTGGTTCCAGTCAACAATTGGGCCTGGAATACTCTATAGGCTCACACACTGTTACGCGAGACCGATTATAATGATTGGATTGGTGGTGAAGTGTGAGTATTAGTTCACCTCTGTCAATAATTGGTATCATAATTTATATATATGTATGTAATTTAAACTTAAGATTTTTAATTTCAGTAGTGGTTTCAACTTAAGTATGATACTCAATACTGAAAATAGCTTGTTAAACTAATTCGATAAGATGGGAAATGGGAGGTTATAAACTATATGTTATGAAAGAAGTTCAAGCTGGGCGTCTCGACTGTTCAGAGAACCAACACTCTAAGTTTATTCAGTTTTACGGGTAACACTTACATTTCGGCGTTGATGGGCAGTCTGATTCCTTTCATATACTCGTATCAAATGGGTATAGTGTAAAATAGTTATTAGGATGAAATATTGCAAAACAAAATAATCGTTTCTAGTTTTCGCCATACTTTAATTAATTCTAGCTATGTTCGATTCCCGCTCAGAATAGTATATAATATATTTACCTATGCATAAATATGTCAATTTACTGTTTAAACTGTTGATTGATGGCACTTGGAGGAACTTATTGTTATATATATTGATAACACACTTGTATTTCTCCACAATATGTGCAAAGCAGCAAGTAAAATCAAATTTGGAATATGCAGAATACTTAGAGGAGGTACACGACGGTATATCCGTCCCAATCGAGCAGTCCGATTGGGGAAGTACCTCCACCCTACAGAATATCGCCGTTTAATAACCTTGTGTTGTGTTTTCGGTGGTGAGTAGGGTAGCCAGAGCTCACTAGAGAGGTTTTGTGTTGTCCGTGGGAAAACCAAAGGCTTATCCTACATCTTTTGCGCTGACGACACATAATGTCTCTGTTCTTACAGGGGTTGCGGCACGAGTGTTATTTCTCTGGTGTTACACTCGCCCATAGGCCACGGTAACCACTTACCATCAGGTGGGCCGCGTGCTTGTCTGCGACCTATGTTGTATAAAAAAAATGCAGTAGCATTTTCCAATTCATTGAAATTGTTTTAACTTTCGAAGAAAGATGTTTCATCAATCTTAACCGAAATGCTAAGGAATATGTTACTTATATATTTTATAACGTAAAGCTAACAGCAACCGACGAGTTTATAAGTAATCAATTGTATCATATCCACTCATCTGACAAGAACACGTCTCGGCGTAAAATTAGCGCTTAGTGTCTAAACACACTATGCCGACGTTATGCGACCGAAGTTCGGCGGGTGATTTTACGTTCCGACGTATTCGGCTGATATGACACACCATAAGTGCCGAACTTACGCGGCAGATCACAACTTTGTGTGTGTAATTAGTGCGTCGAGCGCTGTCGTGGCGTCGTCGTGTCGTGTTATCTACATAGTTGGACAAACAGATTTCGTCGGCAAACGAACCGAACTTCGGTTGCGTATAATGTGTACTCACAGAATAAGTTGCCGCTGAACTTACGCCCTACCGAAGTTAGGCTGTACTCTATGACGCGACTTAATTTCGGCATAGTGTGTCGTCAGTAATTCAAATAGCATTGCAGGCGTCATCGTGCTGAACTTCGGTCGCGTAACTTCCGTATAGTGTGTTGAGACACTTAGTTCTACGTTCCGTCAATTTTGAAATTTAACAAACGAATTTAAATGCATGAGGAGAAGCGTTCCATGGAATCCGTTCGAAGCCTTATCCTTCATTTATTTTTCTTGAAATTCATGAATGTCACGTTTTATATTATGAGTTATAAATGATTTTATATTTATAGGCATGCAGTGTGCTGATATATTGCGGGAATTGGGTGAAAATTATGCGACATTAACCGGCAATATTGCACCTTCTTTGTAGGCACTTGTGTATATAGTCATAACATAACATAAACTCACGCCTATATCCCCGAAGGGGTAGGCAGAGGTGCAAGCACCCATATTTCGTCAGTTTATGTTTAGGTCCCAATGTAATAGGTGGCGAGCCTATTGCCAATAACCGGGCATAAATACACACATAACTTCGAAAAGCATCGAAAAGTAAAAGGTGTGTGCCATGGTAAAACCTGAAATCGAACCTGAGACCTGAGACTAGGTTACCTCTCTATCCTACTACCTAGATCATATCTCTTATTTCTTATACATTATTATCACGAGCTTCAAATTGATGGAAAGAGGAGAAAAATCTTTATGTATATTATTTATAGGTGTCAACAGTATTATTTTTTATACTAGCGGTTTTTGATGTAACAAAAATCAGTGATTTGAATTATAACTCTGTGATAGCACTTTGAAGTTAAATATAGAATATTTTTATAAGCCGGGCAAATGTAGACTCATCATCTGCTTAGTGCAAATATTTGTGTGCATGAATATGAATATTTGCATTGGTCAGGGTGTTTGTATGTATGTATTTACAAACAAGAAGTATTTAAATATGTTTATCTAGAAAGAACCCATCACACAAGCTAGTTAAACTATGCTTACCATGGGTCTATCTAGGTGGCGTTGTGTAGATTATCCTAGAACCTTTATTATTTATTCATTATTATTATTATCATGACTAGGGTAAAATAAATTATTCGAGTAGGTAAATACGTGGTAGTAATCCATTACAAAAAATATATTAAGAAGTATTTTTACCACTTTGGCATTTATTGCCATAACAATTAGTTTTACGAGTAATTTACTATTTTTATACGTTGAATTCATCAAGCTATACTTATACCACATTGAAAATAATTCAAATGAAATATGAAAGAGTTCGATTATACGAAAAAATATGGAGTTAAAAAGTGCTCATATCATACCAAATTGGCGATAACGTTTTGTAGATAGTCTAGTCCATGGCTAGTCAGACATTTGAGGACTCCAACAACCCGTGACGACGGCCATAGATATTTCTATGACAGCCGGGACCGACGGCTTAACGTGCTCTCCGAGGCACGTCCAAACTTGTGCAAATAGCCATATTCACGCATATAAATATTTACGCCGATCGGGGATCGAACCCACGCCTCAGCTATTCCATTTTATTCAGTAGATTGCTTATCCGAAGCATGACGTAATGTTCATCAATTATATGTAGTTACTTCAAAACGCGTTGCTGTCACTTTGTAGTCACCAACTGAATTAATATTCTCCCCTTATTTCTCACTACCCTCTTAAGATTCGCAGTATCACGATTCTCATTCACGCTGTTAATAATCGTATTATTGGAAGCATAAAATTTCATGATAATTATTATCACTTCAGTCGATCGTTAGATGGTTGTCCTGTCTTTGTCATTATTTTCTAGTATTCGAATACGCATAAAGAGGTGTACTCTAATATTATATTATTCTCGAGAAATGTTTTTGAGAAAATTCTGATAATATATTCATGATTATATAGCTCTTGTTATCGGAATTCCGTATCGTTATTAAAGAGAGATCTTTATTTTCTTAAGTATTAAATGTTATTTGCAAAGGGGCTCGACGTAGCAGAGCGGTAATGAGTACGGTTGTTGTATATGAGGTCTTTCTGAGTATGGCATATTACTTTGTGCGTTAACTATTCAATGAATTTGTAGGCACAGTACATATTTCGGAAAAATTAATTCAGGGTATGCTAATAGGCTTATTTCTTATAATTTATGAAGATAAAAAAGTCATAAAATGCCAGATTTTGTACCTTTTGATTACTTCCACGAATCAAATATAACGAACTCTATGATATCAATATGTACAAATTGTGTTGGCAACCAAGTTGAGAGCCACACTGTGGTGTAGCGATGGTGAACGCGACTGCTACGCAGGAGGCGTGGGTTCGATCCGCGCTCACTGCAAATATTTGTGTATTTGCACTGGTCTGGTCGCTCCTCGGAGAGCATGTTAAGCCGTTGGTCCTGGTTTTCATGCGAACCTTTACGGCAATCGTTACGAGTAGTTATAGTCCTAAATAGTTCAATAACTGGTCTAACTGCAGTTGTGGGGGCCAGATTCACGGAAAATATGGAATTTCTGCCGCAACGCAGCTAAACTGGGAAAAATTGGACCCCAGAATCCGAGGTGACTTCAGATTCAACTATGATGATGACAGCTAAAACCTGACACCAACCACAACCGAGTGGAATTAAATATAAAAATATTCAGGCCAAGTTTAGTGTAATAGCTAGATGTATATTTCGATTTAAGAGCAATTTACCCTAAATGTTGAAAAAAAATCGAATCTGCTATTTTTTTTATATCACTGAGGTGGCAGACAAGCACACGGGCCACCTGATGGAAAGCGGTCACTGTGGGCTATGGACGTTTGCAACACTCGTGCAGCCTACCCTGTAGATTTTTTTTTTTTTATTGATGTATAAAATTGATTAAGATAATGATTAATAAGCCTCGTGTACCCAGTGTATCTATATCAGTGATTGTGTCGTAAATTATAACTGGAACAAATAAACAAAAACATTAACGTCCACGTGTTTATATATTAACTTGTTAAACAAAACAAGAGATGCTGACATATACGTAATATTAGAATAAAGATCATTCAACTAGAATGGATAGCATGCATTGTTTTTGTTTGTTTTTTGGGACATTGTTTATTATATTATTACTTGTGAAAAATTACTTGTGCAATAGCCGCGGTAGGCTAGTGGTATAGGTAATGGACTGCTGAGACGAGGTCTCGGGTTCGATCCCAGGTTTTCCCATGGCACACACCAATGACTTTTCGAAGGTATGTGTGTATTTATCGCAGGCTTATAAGTGCCCGGTTAATGGCAATTGGCTCGCCACCTATTACATTGGGGCCTAAACATAAACTGGCGAAATGTGGGTGCTAGCACCTCTGCCTACCCCTTTGGGGATTTAGGCGTGAGTTTATCTTATGTTATATGTTCTGAAGTAAAGTTAGACGGTCGTCTTCAACATTGTGTAAATGTTCAGCAGTGGAAGTCCCATGGCTGTAATGATGATGATGATGACGAGGAAAAGTTTGATATATATAAATATACAATATGTTCCTCAAGACCAAAAATTTCTACTTCTGGCATGTGTAATTGTGTTTATCACTGTTTAGATATCTTATCTTCTTCTTCTTCTTCTTAAGATGGCTTCTTCTGTAAACTGTTTAGATAAAAAATTGCAATCACGGTACATTAGGATGCTAGCACAGTTACCTATGAATGATACCAGAATGCCCATGTACTCGTATCTATGTAAAAGATGTACAAAAGTTGCCAAAACGCTATACTGTATCGATCCTATAATAACACCATTAAGATGCAGCAATCGAGTGTAGAAAGATGAGGGCGATGCAATGCAATCAAATCACCGGTTGTAGAGACTAAAAGTTTAAATGCTTTGACAAAAAAAGCAATTTATATAAATAATCCCTATATGTAAGCTATTTTGAGAACTCCCTTTACAGGGTGTAAGGGAAACACTCCCGCCGAAGGTCCCTGATAGTACTCCTGGTACAAAATGAAAAAATACGATTTGGGAATGTTTTTCTTGCATTATTTACTCTCCATCGTATCAGTAAAGCTAATTATAACTCTAATTTCATAAAAAACGACACTGCAAATAAAAATAAAACAAATGGCGACATAATGCGAGTTCATGTTTTTTTATAAATTACTACAATTGCCATCGGCAATTCCAAAATGCCATCGATTCGAAAGAAGAAGCAAACAACTATATGACTAATATTAAATATATGCGTGTGAGTAAAAGAGTATGAGTGAAACGCTACTAGCCACATATCAAAATTAACAACCACATCTTTTGAACATGAAGATATCTCGACTTACAGTATCCATAGTAACAATTTGCCTCTTGAAAGTGCCATCAATTTTTGCACGGTTATTACACGTGACACGCTACGTTGAGCGTACATCCCAAGTATTCTATTCCCTAATTTTATTTAGCATATGAAATTTTATCTTCAACACATCAAAGGAATACTTTGAAGTTTTAGGGACTTTGAATTCCGGACTTGTCTCTAGATTCCTAAGTTAGTGTTGAGGATGAAAAGTACTTTTAATAGCCTATGAAAATGACAATAATATTTCTACCTTAACACCCTTTATACGACTGTTAAAAGGGTAGCAAACGTCAAAAGGCCATTGCTCCTCTTTCAATAGTATATATTTTTTTGTTGATATAATGAAATCATGCCACTTAATTTTCTTTTAAAATAAATGGGTAACATCTCAATGCATCCTATTTTATAATAGCTTACTCACTAATTAACAGTGCAGAACTAATTCATGATTTTATGACACGTAAAAATAATAATGTCAAACAGGCCGAACCAGAAGCAAATCAAAAGGTAAATAATAATGTATTTACTATTTAATCGTGTTAATATACTCAGGTATAATTCATACAGGTCGCTAATCATATATCATGTGACGCGAAAGTTTAAAATTATCTTTGTTAATTTTTTTTTGAATAAATATTACGTTGATGCTACCAATTATAAACAGCTTGGTCACTAATTTTTGAAACAGATTAATCTTATGAATTAAATATAAGTTACCTCTTTTGTACGAGTTAGACGCCAAGTAATCATAAGAGCACTCAACTTCAACAGCACAAAATCCCATTCATTTGATGTTTTTCTCCATCTCTCAGTATATTTCCATTAAGAATTTCATTTAAAATATTACAAGAGACTGCCGGGGCTTTTGACCTATGAATAGAGTTAACTTTTTATTTGCATGAAGAATGGTAGTAAAACCTAACCCTGAATCACAATGACAGTACATTCTCTTCAAGAAAATTCATACCATGATGAAGAGAAAAATGTTTTTGAGATTATCCACTCAGCTATTGTACTCTTCACAGTCTCCTCTTATGAGAATGTAGGATGCAGTGCAAAGATTAATTCTGTTGAAACAGAATTGTGCTGATGCACACTATTTGCTTTTACATTATTATATAGCGTTACGTCGCTTTTTGTTCCTACATTTCTATTTATTTGTTTATAGCCAGTGAGTCAAGTATAAACACATCCTAATTTATAGATACATACAGGGTGTACGCAACATTATTGGCATTAAAAAAATTGCGGCCACGCATTTTTTATACTGTTTAACTTGCGTTTTTAACTCTCCATCGTGTAAGTAATGCTAAATCTAACCAATCATGAAAAAATACATTAGATTTGGATATTGAATAATTATAGATCTTAAGTTATCCAGAGACTTCAATATTTAGTAAAAATCCAAAATTCCAGAGGTAATGCATTAAAAGGAGGTAACTAAATTGGCATTCAACTGCATAGCACATTCCCCAAGTGGACAAAGTTATCAGAAATTCCGATGAGTACATCTGTTAGTCAGACGTTCGACTCGCGTTTTGTTATCGCTCCCTAAACGTAAAAGGTTTCAGTGTTCGTTGTCTTTTACGGTTCTTGGTGTGTGGAGGTAACTTTCTAGCAGTTTTATCTTTCTTTTCGGGTGAATTGAAAAGTATTTGTTTGTTTTAATTAGTGGAGGTAGTGTTAGAGAATGTATTATTTCCACCTTGCTTATAATCGCTTACACAGTTTACTACACTCCATTTTTCCAATCTAATACACTAATCCTATAAACAAATTCCAATTCAACAACAGAGATTCTTTCCAATCTTTATCAATTTAAATTATTGGCATTGCTTTAAAATTTTGTTATTGAATCACTAAATGTAGAAAGTGTTAAATCTGTTACATATATTATTAATATCGACTATATACCTCATAATATTCTTAACACTTTAAATTATAAAATAAAAAAGGATAACAAAAATATTTTTAATACCTACTAATAACATGTTAGTAGGCATTAAAAATCTTTTTGTTCTCCTTTTTTATTTTTTACTATAGTATGCTAACTATAGTATGTTAATACTAGCTACTTATGTTCTGATTTCCTTCATTCACATTCCTACGAAGCAAACAAAACAGCTATAAACCTAATTATAACTAGTATCAAACATTAACAGGAAACACTTAAAATTATGGGAGTGCTATAAAGTGCCGCAGGCAGAACAATCAAAGGCGTGAACGGAAGAATTATGGGGAGCCGTATAAACACTGTGGTTTTATATGCGTCAACTAAAATGTATGTGAGACACTATGGCAGGGTTGCATTGTAAGTGTATTCAAAAATAATAACAACACGATTTTCCCAAAAAATATACTTACCAGTGTCTAAAAAAAATATTAGTGGTTTGTTCAAGTATGAAATATTTACTGTGATGTGATAGGTAGAATACCGAGTACTACGGTGTACACTAGGAGAGTCTTATGTTCAGAAATAGACTAAAATAGATTAATTTCAAAGAATCAAAGAATCAATTTCATTTATTCAGTTTAGGCACATAAAGAGCACTTATAAATGTCAAATTTTTACAATAATTATGTACCTACATTTGTTAAAAATATTATAATTTATAATAAATAAAATGCTTAGTAAATAAATCATTAGAAAATGATTATTTCGCTGGTTCGGTAGTTAAATCTCTTGAGAAGAGACCAGCAAGAAACTCAGGTAGATTATCGTTATTCTTCATTTTCTTTTTAATATTTAGTTCTGTTTATTAATTATAATTTGAATAACTGTATGTAATAAAACTAACAATAAAGCGATTTCCTATTAAAACTATTTAACGATACTAGATACAATACTACTCGTAGAACTGTGATCCAGAAATATACGTTTTTTCACACCGGAGCAGAGCGGTGTCTTCTTTACAAGACACAAATTCACTCCTGCTTGGAATACTGCTCGCATCTTTGGAATGGCTCTGCAAAGTTCTTATTAGGTGCTCTCGACAGGTTGCAGCGACATGCGATTCGCATTATTGGGAGTCCTGAGAATGCAGAATTTTCCATCAAGAACCAAGTTGTTCGGTAAGCCTTTCTTCTGCCGCGCCATTAAGTCTTGGAATTCCTTAGCGACACATGTGTTTCCTTCTTCCTACAGTCCTGGGTCTTTTAAGTGGGAAGGGGGGAAGGGCAATGGTGATCCTCTTGCATGAAACTTTGCCTTCAGCTTAACATCAGGCGAGGTGAAGTTAAATTGACGTGCCATAAATTAAATAAATATATATAGGAGAAGGACTTCCAGCGATATTTTCATTATACGAACTTCCAAGGAGTTTACCTTAACTGTCTCTGTGTTTCTGCTATGAGCTGGGAGTACTGTATAATAGTCTTGAAGTCGACAGTAAATATGTTACTTATAGGTAGTTCGAGTGGTAGCTTAGTGGCTAAAGAGTCGGCCTTACAATCGAGAGGTCCCGGGTTCGAATCCTGGCAAATATTTTTTCAAATTTATTCAGCTGCGAAATTTTCGGTTATCAATTTATTTTCGATATACCGATGTTTTACAAAGAGTACTCATTGGTCACATCCTCACTTTCCATCATGTGAGATAGTACTAAAACACGAGCCTAGCAAAAATGAAAAATATACAAATTATCATTATCAGATCACAGCCCTAGCCGTGAACATAACATGTAATTAGAAGTATAGTGCAATTAACGCATGAACCGCATTCAAAATCCAAACGATTGCGGTTGCAAACAAAAACTAGTTGAAATTCATGTGTATTTGTTTTACAGTTTTGTTTACAGTGTATAACAATGTAAGCTAACATTTCATTGACGTCATTATTAACCATGAAGTTTTCAATGTTGGCAATAAATGAAAATGTTATTCAGAAAGTAAGTTCATGGGCAGTATTTTTATTTTACTTTATTAATATATTAGTGTTGGGTAAATTAAGAAAGTCAACTAAACTAAAAATAATCTTTAAATAATAGACATGTATTGTATATACAACAGAATTGACAAAAAACATTATTTAAAAATTATTCAATATAATAATAACTATAAATGTACTACTGGCTTTTTTATACGAATAATGCCCACGAATACCGCCACCGTCAAACCCAGTGGAGGTGGGTTTTTGACTGCCGAAGGTGTACAAGAGTCTCTTGCACCCCTGCAGTCCCGGGGCCCTCTCGGTCCTGTTGTGGAAATCACGGTTTCTCTATCTAACTTAGCCCCTGGCCGCTATGGCCTGCTTCTGCTAGGGACAGACGCCTCGCCACCCCCATGCGTGGGGACTAGACGGGGACATCGTGGTCCGTACACCCGAAGGGGGTCATCTCGAAAGAGAAGGCCACGGGTCTGCCAGGGTGCAAAAGATTTGTTCGTTACTATCTCACATCCGGCAACTAGAGACCCAAAGGCGGCGTGCGTTTTGGTCGCTTCGAGTGCGACGTAGCCTCCCTCACCAGCTCCGGTGGGATTGGTATCCGGGGGGATATCGCGCACGGGATACTAAGACTTAAGACAACTAACTGCTTATTAAATAAACCAAGTTTTTGTATCCTACTTTAAAAAAAAACTGCTACATTGCTGCAAATGCGCGAATGTCCTGTTTTACACAATTAAATTACGCCTCAATTTGTCTTTCCATAAACTTTTTTATCCCATTGTAATACAAAACCACCTGCAAATATTTTTCACACCAATTCAGAACAAACGCGGCTTGGAACAACAACTGGATACTGTAATTTACGTTACTTTAGCAACAAAGTGGCTTTGTGTGCTACTGCAATGTTTTAGCTCGACAGCTTGAGATATTTTAGTCGTTACTATGCGGGTACTTGAAGTAAAAGTATCTTTAAATTAGTAGTTAGAAATTCACCCAAAAATTCAAATTGAAACGGTAATGATAAGTACAAAAGTAGGAGACAAAAATGTGTTACAAACTCAAAAATAAAAATAAATTCAAATATTGAATCGAACTTTGTGAAACCGAATGTGTGGTTACACACGTTTCTATTTTTAAAGTGTCTTTTGGAGTGTGCCACTATATATCTGTAGCAAAATTGTCGCCACGGCCACAGATTAGACAATTGCATCGATTTCAGATGATTAGGTATTCCATAATGGTTGCGATTTTGAACTTCGAAGTTTAGTGGGACAGCCTCTTATCAATATTGACTCCACATAATTTAGACTTTATGCTGATCTACCTAAAAGAAATAAATTTAATTTTTTTAACCCCCGACGGAAAAACGACGGGATGTTATTACTTCAACGATCTTAAATTAATATAGGTAAGTTGTGGTATATAATATATTATGTATTATTATAGTCATACCTAAAACATCATTTTTTTTCTACCATTTCTGTCATCACAGTCTAGTTTATAAATGAAAAATAAAATACCTATCCGACTAGCAATCACTAAATTTCAAACTTCAATACATAGAACAGAATTCTATCTAATTCAGCTGCATAGTAACATTTCACAGTACAAAAACGGATAGAATGGTCTATTCGGAACTTGTCAGCCGGACCGAGTTCCACTATAGTAAAAATTCAGAGCCATTTCCCAATCTCATAAACTCCAGGCATTCACACGAACCATCCATTTTTAAAACAGTTGGAGATCTGTACCTCGGCATGTATTCAACCGTTTTAATTCAAATCAAACGTATCCATTGTCCAAACTGTGCGGAACCACCGAGCTTATTCGCCATCAGAACAAACAAGATATCACATCTGAATTTCAAATGTGACACTTTAAAATACTTGTTTTCATTGATGATAGTATTTTTGTGAGTAAAATGGAGTTGCTAGGTTAAGAATACGAAAGTGCTTTATGTTAAAGTTAGTAAATTGGTGAAAGATTTATTAGACGAGAAGTAACGATTTTGTTGTGTTCTATTAGGTCTTCGAGTGAAGGGAATACCATATTTATTATAAATCAAAATCCGAGAAATAATGTGTGAACTTATATTTATTTACATTACCAATTGGAGTCCTAAAAAGTCGTCAAGATTATGAAGGTCGAGGCACACATTTTATGAAAAATATCGTAGTACAGCCGAATCATAGCTAGCTGGAAAACCGAACAGATACTGATACATACATATGCTTACGCCTTTAATCCCCAAAGGAGTAGGCAGAGGTGTATTGAACACCCACATTTCGTGAAGTTTCGGTCCCACGTAATAGGGGCCAGCCTATTGCCGCCAAGTGGGCACTTTGTAAAAAAATAAAAAATGGATATGCTGAAAATAAATTCCTAACTGAAAATGTTGCAGCTAAATAAATTTGGAAAAAAAAAATTATATTCCTTGCTATGCAGTGTAAATAGCAAGGAAATTAATTACGTGCTTAGCCGCACAAGCGCTACCAGTTAAAGTCTTGGAGAGTCACACACTAATGATTAATTGAAATAAATAATATATTAATTTAGATTGGAAAAAGTGAATGCTCCGATGGGACTGGAACCCGGGATCTCTCCCTTACATGGGAATGATCTAACCGCTGAGCCACGTAGCCACTTGAACTTCAAAAAAGATGTTGTTTAGTGGCTCAGTGGTTAGATCACTCCTGCAATTGAAAGATCTTCGGTTCAAGTCCCGTCAGGGCATTCACTTTTAACGATTTAAATTGATTTGAAATTTTTAGCATACTAATTATTTGAAAATTTCATTACATAACTTTTTTTGTTCAAGCATTATTATATTATATTGTGATAGATAAAAAACACAAATTTTTGATCCGAGGGATTAAGTCAAAGTTAGGTCTCCTTGCCCAAACGTACCCACTAGGCTAGGATCATTTCCCCTTTATATGGCCAGAGAAATATTTTAGAGTAAATATTGACCCGAGCATGCATCAATAAATTTATTAATATGAGCATAATTTCAATCTTAGTCAACATAACATAACATAACATAAACTCACGCCTTTATCCCCGAAGGGGTAGGCAGAGGTGCTGATATGGAGAGAGAGGCAATGATATGCTGTCTGATGACGCCATTCATTGCTATGCGGACGACAGTACCGGGGACGCATATTACACGGGCCGTGCAAACATCCCTCGCTCTAAGGTGGAGGAAAGTCGCGAACAACTTGTGTCTGAAATCGAGACTACTCTCACCAGAGTATCCGATTGGGGACGACTAAACCTGGTCCAATTCAACCCCACCAAGACACAAGTATGTGCATTCACCGCTAAGAAAACCCCATTTATTGTGGCGCCCCAATTCCTGAACACACCGCTCACCATCTCCTCGAGTATCGGGATCCTTGGTGTCGATATCTCCAGCGATGTCCAGTTCCGCAGTCACTTGGAGGACAAGGTTAGGCTGGCATCAAAGAAACTAGGAGTGCTCAACAGGGCGAAGCAGTACTTCACTGCGGAGCAAAGACTCCTTCTTTATAAGGCACAGATTCGGCCCCACATGGAGTACTGCTGTCACCTCTTTGCCGGGGCGCCTGCATGCCAGCTTGACCCCTTTGACTCGGTACAACGGCGGGCGCTGAGGATCGTCGACAATCCCATACTCTCAGGCGGTGTGGAACCGCTGAACATCAGGAGGGATTTCGCCTCACTGTGTGTGTTCTACCGCCTGTATAATGGCCTGTGTTCAGAGGAATTGTTTGACATGATGCCCACATCTACTTTCTATCATCGCACCGCTCGCCATAGGGAGGGAGTTCATCCTCACACACTACGACCGGAATCGGTGCGCACTGTGCGGTATGAAAGGAGTTTCATCCCGCGCACGCTCAAGCTGTGGAATGAGCTCCCTGCCGTGGTTTTCCCAGGCGACTACAATATGGGGTTCTTCAAGAAGGGCATTAGAAGATTTCTACAGGGTAGGCAGCGCGTGTGTGACGCCTCTGGTGTTGCAAACGTCCATAGGCCACGGTGACCGCTTTCCATCAGGTGGGCCGTGTGCTTGTCTGCCACCTAAGTGGTATAAAAAAAAAAAAAAAAAAAAAGGGTGCTAGCACCCACATTTCGCCTGTTTATGTTTAGGTCCCAATGTAACAGGTGGCGAGCTTATTAACCGGGCACTTACGAGTATAAGCCTGCGATAAATACACACATAACTTCGAAAAACATCGAAAAGTCATTGGTGTGTGCCGAACCTGGGATAGAACCCGAGACATCGTCTCAGCAGTCCATTACCCATACCACTAGGCTACCGAGGCTATCTTAGTCTTCACTCATTTATCAACTTTTATAATCTCTTTTACGATTTCCAGTTTAATTTTAAATGAATTCTCTTTCTACACCAGTTGTCTGTGACATTATCGTGAAATATCCTCCCTGAATGTTACATATTGGTTAAGTTACGATACAAGTGCTGAAAGCATTTTACATTTATGTGGAGTAATTATTCAACTGTAATCCTTGGGAAAGTAATTCCGAACCACGTGTGTGGCAACCACACTGCTCATTATTCATTTATTTAATATTTTACAATTCATAATAATATGTCCTTTATCGGGCTCTAAGCGACCCTTTTCATTTTTTTTAAGTAGAATATTATTTTTAAAAATGGTGTGGAAAATATAATATACCAGCCTTTACCCATTCAAGGTTTTCATGCATTATGTTATAGCTGTGTGAGGAAAACAGCCTCTCACTTTCCTGCCCTTTCATACACCACCATTCATACTTTGGGTTTTAGAATCTGTAAACATAAGCACGAGTTTGAAAGCAGAACCCTTATTTTGTGATGAAAATGAAGCCGGTAAGCTAAGGCTGTCTGAACATAAAATAAAAATGAATTGCTTATTGCGTAGCTTGTACCTATACCTTCCACAGTAACCTTTGTATTAAGGTGCTAACAGACCTGAGTATTTTCTTATAATGAGTATTCTTGCGAAAACATATTTAGATCGGAAAAAGTTAGATGCTCGATGCGTGACGGGACTCAAACCCGCGATCTTTCCCTTATAAGTGCTCTAACCGCTGAGCTACGTAACCTTATCTAAATAATTAGAAATATAATCCAATGTCCAAGTCCAAGATTTAATTCAATAACACTCTTATACAAACTTAAAACCTTATTTATAAAATGCTATTATTTGTTTTTGATATAATATATTAATTAACACGTAAATCGAATCATAAATCTTCCAGTTATCGATGTACATACATAAAAAGAAATATCAATCGAATTGAGCATCTCATCCTCTTTGGAAGTCGGTTAAAAATGGATCTCCTTTCAAGATCTGCATTGCTTCACCAATCTCATCAGTTAGCTACTAATAAATGAGCGAAGCTGGACATTGCAGGCTTTCCTATCGATATTGAGGGGTCAGACGTCAGTCGCCATCCCAAGGTTAAGACAGTTTCTGTACCGTCAACGCAGGAGACTTAGTCTTCTCATTAACAGCACAAAAAACAAAAAACTCTCCAGTGAGCCTGCCTAACCTACTCACCGCCAGAAACACAACACAAGAATATTATTAGTATTTTACTATTGTTAGGATGTTATAAGCATGATAATAACTAGTGTTTAAAAGTTACACCGTTTTATAAAACTCTATACTGCACATTCTTACAACACTTAAAGCTTTTACAACCCTTTTAACTTAGTTAGTTTATGCCTTCAATTGTTTCCATTTTGAGTGTACTTTTTCCTCTTTAAGAGGTAAACGCTATAGGAAATTGTATTAACTATAATATAAAGCAGGTTTCCTGAATGTTTGTGTAACCTATTTGTAAGCAATCTTTGCCAAGGAAGTTTTTGGACTATAACAGGAACTTTATTAGACTGTAGATCGAAAAATTTCTTAATGTCACCATTGTAACACTTTACATGTTTGCAATGGTGACCCTCATTCCTGAGACTTTGCCTTGATCCTAAAAAAAATTAAAATCATTCGTGGTAGTGAAAAAAATTTACATGCTGAATTTTTATTATTACTTATTGTTATGTAGAGTTTCTTTAATCTGAACTAGGAAACACGCCTTTGTGGACATATGAACCATTTAAGAATAGAACATTCTAAGGAGCTAAATAATGTTAAGCAATATTTAGATTCAAAATTTATCTACTCGGTGAACGCGTTCAGTTAAATTCTTCTAGCCGCATCAAAGCTAAGGATCAAGGAACATTTGAAATTCTGATGTGGTTTTCTTGTTTACTTTACTAACAGCCACCGTGGTGTGACCAAACCTTGCTTAACGACACGTTTCCGTGTGTACTGACGGCCACAAGCTTAACGCATTACTATTTACAAATCACTTTCAATTTTAAACCTTAGATACTGGTGGATTTTTCTTGCTGTTGACTATAATTTCACGTTGTTTTTTTTTGGGTGGCAGACAAACCCGCGGCCCACCTAATGGAAAGTGGTTAGCGTGGCCCATGGACACTTGTAACACCATTTAGAAAAGAGGGTGTAAGGAGAAGGGGGGAGAGGAGAAGGGTAAGAGAGTCTCTGTGCTGTTAGTGCAGAAGACAAAGAAGGATTTCTCGGTCTGCCCACTGACAACATAAAACCTCTCCAGTGAGATCCGGCTAGCCTACTCACCGCACCCTGTTTACAGGGTCTGCAGCGCGAGTATGACGCCTCAGGTGTTGCAAACGTCCATAGGCCATGGTGACCACTTTCCATCAGATGAGTCGTGTGCTTATCTACCACCTAAGTGATATAACAAAAACAATAGTTAAAAACTAGAAAAGTGTAAATCTCGTTACCGGTTAGGTACAAAAACAAATATCGTGGAGAAGTACAAGTGTGTTATCAATATGTATAATTATCATTACAGTTATTTATAACTTGTAGCAATGAGAAAAACATAGGTATAGACAGATAGGGTGTGACAGTCTCGTATAGATCTTTCATATAGATAGGTTGTGATACAAGCAGCAGTAAATGTGACTTCAAAGCAGGAAGCGTGGGTTCGCTCCCCACTCACTACAAATATTTGTATGCATGAATATAGTTATTTGCATTTGTCTGGTCATTACTCAGAAAGCACGTTAAGCTTTCGGCCCCTTTTGTCAAACAGTCACACAGGCAATTGTTATATTGCCTATACCTATTGGTTGAGGCGGGCAGATGGCAGTCGCTTTACCGAAAATATATAATATGTAAAGTTCAGGCGCAGCGCAGTTAGACTGAATAAGCGTACCCTGGACTATGAAGTGACAGCTTCAAATGCGACCAGGGTTAACGCAAAAATGGTGATGATATAGGTGGGCGTAAGGAGTTTGTTGAAAAGCAAACAACTACACAGTTTATACGATAAAGAGGGTTATTTTAAAAGTTTTCTGTTGACTACTCAGCCTAAATAAACAGTGAAATTTAGAACACACTCAAAAAGTGTCAATCATCTACTCTCTCAAACTACACTCAAAATTTCACTTTATAAACCGACATATTAAAAATGTTCTTCATATTATTTAATATACAATATTCAAAAGAGGATCGGTGTGGTAACTGAAAAATATCACGACCCCATCATGAATTATTGTCGTATTATTTTTTTCTGTAAAAGAATATTAGTAACCGAAATTACTAATATTCCCTCCAGTATAATGTCCAGGATTCGAACGCCACACCTCTCGATAGCAAGGTCTACTCCTTGACCACTAAGCTACCGGCGGAGGGAACGGGATGGAAAACCCAGACGATATCATTGCGATAGTAGGAAAATTCGAAATAAAACCATATATCAACTCGTCTGGTCAGCGTGGAGACAGTAAGTCAAAACCTCCCAATTTTAAGGACATAGTTCATTTAGGGCATCCATCCGAAAAGCACCGGCGCGAATAGCACCAAGCCTAGTCCTCAAAGATCACCCATCAATGTCCAGCAGTCGATTGCGACAGTATAATTTATTGATTGATTCAAGTAAACGATGGGAAGGTTTAAAGTTAAGTGTGTGATTTGATATTTTTTTTTTGAAACATAAATAAGAACTTTCTTTAAAATTCGAATGTTGTTGCAGAACTTCATTATGAAAGAAATGCCACAAGATCACGTACCATAGTTTACCAAACGCTGGCCGCTCTATGTAATCCTCATACAAATATACGGGTTAAAAGTTGGAAAGTAAACGCTGTTTAAATTTCACTTCACTGAATTTGAGGTAGGCGCGTGTTTTGTAATATTTAATGAAGCTGCGTTATTTTATGTGTTGACAAACTTGTTTAAATTTTCTGCCAGTCTTCTTCTTTCGTAATAGAATCTTGCCATGTCGACCGAACCGTCAGTGGCTCCATTCGGGTCATCTTTAGTGCAGCAGGCAGGGCATAAGGGGCACGAAACCAATATTCGCGTAACCAATTAATGCTTTGCATAATTTTTTATTTTCAAATATACACCATTCACGACCCTTTGGTGGGACCTTTTGTGAAGTCGGGATTCAGTTTTCATAAAACACTCAGGTAAACCATTAAATGTCAACGGATACAATGATACCATATTGACTTCTGCAAATGCCCAAAGGGGGGCAGAGGTGCAGGTATTAACATCCACATGTCAACTATGACTTCCGATTCAAAGTTCTATATTTCCGTCAAACAAGCACTTTATCAGGTGCTGTAACTTTACTGTCGGGTAAAGAGTAGCGTATTTCTTGGTCACATTCTACGACACTCACACAAAGAGGACTAAAAATGCTACCGAAAACTAAATCTTTTATCCCTAATATCTATCTTTTTATTCCCAAAAAAGTTAAGACTGTTAAGATGCAAATCAAGCGTAAAAGCAAATTCAGTAACTCAAGTTAGTTCGGCAAATTGTAGCTCAGCAGTGGAAGTTTCTCTTTAGTAGTATTTTATCAACTTAGTTGCGTTTACGCCTTAGATTTCTGTGCCTCCTGTGATAAGTGATACAAGTTAAAAATCAACATTTTACAGGAAGTGAAAAAGAAGGTTTAAAAAAATCTAGTTTCGGAACTAAGTAAGCTAGCATAAAATGTAGTACCTTATTTTGTTGGTAAAAACACTTACTTTTATCGTGCATATTTTTTTCTAAGGTAAATATTATATTTTTTAAAGAATTCATTAAAAACCTGCGAATTGTACCTTTTTTATTTTTAAAACGTTCAAAAATTACGTAATAAGAAATACAACTACAGTTAAATTATGTTGCACCTGTAAATTCGTCTTGGTGAAAACTGATATACATCAAGTAAAACAATCGAATAACTAATCAGAATATGTCCCTAGCCCAATGTTGCTTAAACAAATCTTATTGATATTAACCTAAAGATTATATTTTTTTATTTTTCGTTCCCCTGAGTTCAAAATAAAACTGAATTGTATTAGTTTTCTAAAATATAGCTTTATAAAAATATGTGATAAACGATACTTATCAAGTTATACCCCTCACTAAATACATATTATTTGTGAAAATAAATACAATATTCACAGCTCATGCGTCACCTAGAGGATCACTCCCTAATTAATGACCGACAATATGGTTTCAGGCCGAAACGGTCAACGGGTGATCTTCTGGCGTATGTAACCCATCTTTGGGGTGAGGCTATGGACAAGCATGGTGAGTCACTGGCTATTAGCCTAGACATCGCCAAAGCGTTCGATAGAGTCTGGCACAAATCGCTTCTTTCCAAACTACCAGCCTTCGGTCTGCCTCTTAGACTGTGCAATTGGGTTGCTAGCTTCCTGCAGGGGCGCCGTATTCGCGTTCTCTGTGATGGCCGAGCATCGGAGTTCCTACAGGTAAATGCTGGTGTGCCGCAAGGGTCCGTCTTATCACCCACTCTCGTTCTTCTGCATATCATTGACATGCTGTCCACCGGCAGCATCCACTGCTATGCAGACGATAGCACTGTACACGGGAGTAACCACGGACATTCTGCGGCCAAGCAGTCCGATATAGCGGAAAAGAGGCGACTTCTTGTCACTGGGCTTGACCGGCTCCTCAATCACGTTTCCCAATGGGGATCTGAAAACCTGGTCGAGTTCAATGCCAAGAAGACGCAGGCATGCGCGTTTTCAGCAAAGACATCTCCTTTCCTTCCTCATCCCACTCTTCAGAGCACACCACTGCCATTACAGGATAACCTCAATATACTCGGTATGGACGTGCGCTGCAAACTGAACAACAAGAACTATATCGAGAGCATCATCAAAACAGCTTCGCGTAAACTCGGAGTCCTGAACACAGTGAGACGTTTTTTCACTCCGGAGCAGCGGTGTCTTCTTTATAATCTTATAAACACAAATTCGCTCCTGCGTGGAATACTGCTCGCATCTCTGGAATGGCTCCTCAAAGTACTTATTAGATGCTCTCGACAGGTTGCAGCGACGTGTGGTCCGCATTATTGGGAGTCCTGAGGTCACAAATTCCCTCGAGCCTTTGCAGATGCGTAGAGCTGTTGCGTCCCTGGCAGTATTTTACCGTCTCTACCATGGTGAATGTTCTGATGAGCTCTTCCAATTAATCCCACCCTCCCCTTTCCTACACAGGACAACGCGTGCAGGGCTTAGGTGTCACTCGCATACGGTCAGAGTATTCCATCAAGAACCAAGCGTTTCGGTGAGTCTTTTCTCTGCCGTACCATTAAGTCTTGGAATTCCTTGCCGGCGCACGTGTTTCCTTCTTCCTACAGTCCCGGGTCCTTTAAGCGGGGCGTGAAAAAGCATCTGATGAGGCCGTCAAGCTGAGCGCCACCATTGTAGCTCTGAACGGGTTTGCAATAGTGACCCTCTTTCATGAGACTTTGCCTTCAACTTAGCATCAGCCAAGGTAAAGTCAAATTGCCGTGCCATAGATAAAAAAAATAAAAAAAATAAAATCAAATAATAAAACTTTACTTTGTATTTTAACCCTATACCCAATGAAATATATATTATAAATTATAAACCCTCGCAATAAACAAAGTTTGCCGGATGCACCAGTTTATATTTATATTTATTTAGTTAAAACTTAAAAGAAAACGGAGATAAAATTTCGATGCAGTGACCAACCGTTATATCATTTTCATTTAATTGTGCTATTGTGCGATTTATTTCATCGTCGATTTCTTCATAATTTTTGGACTTTTTGGTTTTCTTTTTAAAGATATCAATGACTTTTGTTTCTTTGCACAATAATACATCAAGTAAATGAGCTATAGTCGGCTTCTTTCGCCCAATGTGCCGATTTAGTCTACTATGCCATCCTTCGACATTGTTAGTAGTACGGATTTTTTCCTTTGAGCAACAGCAAACCTTTTCGAAATTTGTCTTCTTCAACCATTGGTTTTCGAAATAACTGTTGAATTTTTTTATATCATCACCAGGCGGACTCTTTTGCATTACGTACTGTAACCCGCTTTGAAAATATTGTTATTTAAAATATTGTTGTTATTGGTAAGCGAGCTAGTCCTGCGCATCTCGCTACGTGTGTCCTTTTTACGGTTGTATTAATACTTAAAGTTTTTGCTTTCCTGTATAAGCATCTATTTAGGTGATAAAAACATCCTTTCACGGTTATTTCTGGATAGACTTTTTGAACGGCTTTCATTGCTGCCGATTCGAAATCCATAGTAATTTTTTTTGGCCGCCATGTAGGAAATTTTACTTTTAATAGTCTGTATTATTATTATCAAAAGTAAAATAAGTTGTTTTTTCTCCTTTCAACCCAAAAAACCCCAATTCATCCTTAAAAATAATATTTTAAATTTGAATGAATTTTCAACAAAAAAACGGCAATTACAACCGTAATATATTGTACACCAAAAAATCATGAATAATTAGCCCTAAAACCGTCTATGAGGATATTACGATTTTCTTTGCCGTTTCAGAGAAAATTGAATTTTTCATACTTTCTCCATACAAAGTTTTCGTAAAAAAAAATCTAATTAATTGGTTTATGGACTGATTTGACCCAGAAGTCATTTTTGTATACAGTAATAACTAATGAAACCAATATCCGCCCAAAAAACGACACTTAAATTTTTTTATCCCTAAGTCTATGAGAGCCGATTTTCGGTCCACCGTGCGCCACTCTCCTCATGTTCGCACTTGTATCAATTATTACATTTTGTGCTTCATATTTTTTTAAAGATTTGGTTCGATGTTTTGATATAAGTCAAATTGTATTCATTTACACATACAAATTGATTTGTGTAGATTAATTTAAGTCGATATGTATCAGTTATCACAAATAAGCCATATATTTAGAATCGGATTATTTGGTACTTGTCGAATTGTACCCAATGAATATTGAGAAAAAATTGTTCAAAATGATACTACTCTAAACATATCAATATTCACGTGATCAATCAAAAAAAAAATTAATGTGAATATTAATATAATCGCACTTACACTACAAAGCACGAAAATAAATATGTGAAGTGATTACATAAAGGGGTTACAACTTTAAATATATCTATATTCACAATTTATTTGTCAAAGTTCAAGTAGTTATATTCATTTGCACAAAATTATCTCCGAAACTAAAGCAGATACAAGAACGTGAGTTAGACCCAAAAAACCGTATTTTTTTTCTGATAAATAGTATGTAAAAATCACAAAAAGGGTACAACTAAATTTAAATCACTTATTACAGGAGGCACAGATTTAATCCCGTATATTCAGTATAACTATATTAACGCCGCCTGGTTCGTTCGTTACGCAGTCAGGTGCCACGATAATACAGTTATCTGGCCCCGGTTGGTACACCAGTATAATACATGATAGAGACATTTAATTGTTCAGCTCCACAAGACTTTTGTGGTTGATTTTCTTGTTTTAAAGGGCAACACAATAGAATTATATAGCTGATAATTTACAGACGTGATCATTACAAGATACAAAAAGGACTTAAGTAACATGTGATTAAATTTGTTTGCAGAGAAAAACTTTCTTTTTAGTACGGTACGAAACGTTTCGTCCAGAACTTTGGGAAAGAAATAGACGAAAATACAAATCAATGAATTGAATACAGTACAATACAGTAGCATTAGTAAGCACGTCACCGCTCTTAAAAGAAGTTTTCAGTAAACAGGTAGCACTTTTTTAAATAATGCAATAAATTTATATCTTATCAAGCAACGTAAGTAACACATGTGACCATTTAGTGATAAAGTCATTGAATGCTGAAACGATAAATATAAAAGAAACGAAATTTTTTGGCGGTTTTGCATACCTAAGCAATACCACTAAATGCAAAAAATATCGTCTCTAAAACCAAATTCACCTGTAAATGTTACTTTACTCTTTATATACAGAATATTGAAGCAGCTTGCAGTCACGTGACTTCTTTGCAAACGCAATTTTCTCAAATAAAGATTTGCTTATTTCTCCAGCTACTGCACAATATTTAAAACTTAATAAACAAAGAAGAAATATTTCTTTTTCACAGCGTGAGTAACACTAGAAAATATACTCATAACAGAGAAAATTTACTTTAAAACTTCAATCTCACAGATTAACACTCATGAAGTTAAAGAGGAGAATTTCCATAAAGAAAATTAACTAGGAACAACAAAGTACTAGGAAAAACAAAGTTGGAGACGCTGCCACGCTAAATGTATGTATCGTGTAGAACAACTGCAGGTGTTCGTTAGGGCTGACACCTGTAAAGCCTTGAGCACTTTCTTTTTAATCGTGCTAAAAATCTCCACGGATACTCCCCACCAGAGCCGTTTAGGTAGGTTATGTCAGACTCGAACTGACTAAAACGCACGCCGTCTTTGGGTCTTTGGTTGCCGTAGGTGAGATAGTAGCCAACATATCCCTCGCGCCCCGGCAGACTCGGGGCCTACTCTTCGAGATGACCCCCATTGGCAAGACAGGCATAAAGTTGTACCTATGAAATAAATTAATGTTTCATATTTAGCCCATCGTTGGCCATTTCTGGGCCAATGTTGGGCCTATTGATTCCACGCTGGTGTTGTACTGATAGATTTTTTATACCACTTCGGTGGTAGACAAGCACGCGACCCAGTGGTTACCGTGGCGTATGTACGTTAGCAACACCAGGGGCGTCACACTCGTGCCGCCAACTATGAAGAGGGGAGGGGCGGGGAGGGCCGAAGGTTAAGAGAGTTTCTGTGTCAGTGCAGAAGAAAAAGCAATTCACGGTCTTCCCACTGACAACACAAAACCTCTCCAGTGAGTTTCGCAAATACAAGAAAATGATAACGATGAGTCATGAAAATGTTAGTCTGACTGCATTAGTTGGATATTAAGATAATAAAAAAAAACTAATTCGACTATGCTAATTATAAATTAAGTTGGTTCCAGCATCATACCAGCAAGCATCCCTTGTATGTATAACTAACGGAACGGAACCGGTTGAAACTAGTTTAAACTAGTATTATATAGCGATAAGACGCGGACGAGCCTTTGTTCTATGCAGAGTACGAAAGCACTCCGCGTGAACGTTACTTGGTGGCTTGCTCACACATAGGTACAGTCAGCAACATGCAACTGTGATTCTACGTGAACTTAATTTGAATGCTGGAGACACGGGTACAAATTAGTTATTTAAGCTGTTACGTTGCATATACTTTCAGTGGTTTTGTTTTCGGTGTTGCAAAGTTCCACCCTCTCATAAACGCTCGTTGCAATACAATTTTGTATTTACCTGACTGTGCAAACAAGGGTAATTAATTTATGTATATGTATGCACAAGCAACCGAAAAGGATTTCGGTAGACGTGAAGTAGTTACAAATGAAAAGCATTCATCACCTGAGAGACATCATAAAATGTGAACAAAATTTACATAGAATCCATACCCATATCCCATAACAATATTATAAATGGATAACTCTGTCTATCTGTCTATATGTTACGCGTTCACGCCTAAACCACTGAACCGATCATGTTGAAAACATAACCTGGCATCGGACATACCTTTTACTGCGAAAAGAAAGGTTAAAGAGGGGAGGGTTTAGTTTGTATGAAAGTTAGTCATCGTCAAAAATGGGTTAGGGTTCGGGAACTGCCTTTTGTCACAAAAAAGAGCTTAAAAAAGGGAAGAAAGTGGTTGTGGTGAAACGTGGAAAGGGGAATTTGGTCGAAGGGAAGAAAAGACCAAGAAAATAGGGAAAATGGAACAGTGAGTGGATTAAGAGATAAGGAAATACAAAAAAAATGGAAAGCAGAGAAGGAGACGACGACAAGGAGAGAACGGAGTAGAGTTGATTGCTAAAATTTACAACACTGTCAACATGGATGCGGATGGAACCGCATGCAACTGGTAGTGTTTTCTTTATTACGTAGATGCAATGTCAAATAGTATCTTTATATCATACTTATACCTTTCTCGATATATACATTAACAGTGTTTGACTTTTGTCACAGCTTTATTACAAAGTTTTAGGCGCTGACTGTACATACTCTACTTAGTCGTCGACATAGTTTGTAAGCTAACTGTGGTATCATTAATTAAGTTATTGTACGCATGAAGCTAATATTTGATACGAACTATATCACTAAACACATTGTTTACTAAGGTTTCATAATTTTATTGTTTAATTAGTGAAGATAAAGGCCTCCTTGAACTAAAATGTAATAAAGCAAATGAAATTTGCTACAGACTGTACAGTGTACACTGTACAGTACATACACACTATGTGTACACAAATACGCTTGTATCCCCGGAGGGTTAAGCAAAGGTGAATTAATACCGATAATTCCGTTATCTTCAGAGAGTATAATAAAAATAGTGTTTTCATAATACTCTCTGAAGATATCGGAATTAAAGGCCGTAGTCAATGGCACCTTTTTTCGTTGCGAAAAATACTCTCAGGTTTAGTGCTTCAAATGGGTTATGGGACATCTTGCCCACGCAAAAACTCCGGGCCAAATGTCAACTTTTAAATATGTGTATGAGTAGGTATAATTGACCGCGTATTAGTTGACGGTAGTCACATCGAAGTAATGAGTTGGGATGAATGTAAGAAAAAATTATGACGTATGAGTTATGACTTACAGTATGCTGTAGTTGAACTTTTTTTTTATCCAAGACACGTCAATTTGACTTCACCCCGCCTGATGGTAAGCTCAAGGCGAAGTCTCAGGAGAAGGTCACCATTACAAACACGTAAAATGCTACAATGGTGGCATTCATCTTGACGGCCTCATCAGATGCTTTTTCACGCCCCGCTTAAAGGACACAGGACTGTAGGGAGAAGGAAACACGTGAGCTGGCAAGGAATGACAACGAAATCTAAAGAATGAAGACCATCATAATAGGATACCAATAATGTTCAGTGCTTGCACATTACACTGCAGTTGATTTAGTTCAGTCTCTTCTACATACTGCAGCGTGTCGTTTCTGGCCACTAACTTAATATACTAATAGATAATATACTATTTCCTAATACATTATTTTCTACCAAAATCATTACTGCGGTATGGGTAATGGACTGCTGAGACGAGGTCCAGAGGTCGATTCCAGGTTTCACCATGGCACACACTAATGACTTTTCGATGCTTTTTGAAGTTATGTGTGTATTTATCGCAGGTTTATAAGTGCCCGGGTAATGGCAATAGGCTCGTCACCTATTACATTGGGACCTAAACATAAACTGGCGAATTATGGGTGCTAGCACCTCTGTCTACCCCTTCGAGGATATAGGCGTTATGTCATTAAAATTATTCTGCGGTTCAATTCGGGCTTAACGTCATTTAACTGTAGGATTCATCATGCTTATTTATATTTCACCCATAGCACACAAACCGCAAAACGTCCGCAATATATACTCTGGCATACATAATGATACATACAATATGATACAAACATGGACATTTGTATTTTTCATTACTTATGATAAATCCAAACGTCCTTGTTTTAATTTTGCAGGAGCCAATTTTAATCTTTCAATTGTTAAACATTTTTCATTTGAGTAAAAGCGAGAAGAGAGAGAGAGAGTAGAAGTAAAAGCGATTCAAGTATTATTATTCAGTTTTCTAGTTCATTTCGCAAACTTTCTTTATGCCATTTAGGTGGCAGACAAGCATACGGCACACCTGAAGGAAATTGGTTACCGTGGCCTATAGACGTTGGCAACACCAGAGGCGTCACACTCGTGCTGCCAATTCTCTGGAAATCTTCTAATTTATTGAAGGAGAGAGGGAGAACGTTAAGCGAACTTCTGTACCGCCAGTGCAGAAGATAAATTGGTCTAACCATTGACAGCACAAACGAAAAACAAATCTTGATTTATTTCGATTTTATAAGAGTGACTGCGAACCGGCTCCCCATTTAGTAAACAGCAAAACTTCATGTTCATACAACCTGTATATACATTCATTAGCAAATAGTACCTACACTAAATGCTCCTAAAACAGTTCCATTAACAAACGAAAACATCCACAAAAACTTAAACAAGATTTAAAACAAGCGCCGTGTTAGCAAATTCAAGGCACCAATTCTCTAAAAAAAACTGAATTGGACTTGTGATGCAAATTCGTAAATCTACTTTGGCGCTCAGCGAAGCCTGGGACTGAATTAAACTCCATTTATATATCCGCGATTTGCTGAGTGATCTAACTGGTCCATGAAGTGGTTTTAACTTATTTGCCACGAAATTGGTTTTCGAACACGACCTCAATATTAATTATTTTGCTTGCGATTATAAATTTATTTTTTGTTTACATTTATTAATTTATATTCAATTTAAAGCACTTAATACCATAATTAACTCGGATTTTATAGGTCATCATATTTTATTGCGACAAACATATAGTTGGCATTTGTATTATATAATGTCGTACCTATACGTTATGATTTTCTTCTGTTGCTTTCGTTGTGTAGTAATTTGTTTCATGGCAGCGCCGCTACCTACGGACAGTGCCCGTGCATAGTTTTTGCTCTTCGGGAAGGTTTACTTAATTAACTTGTCATTATTTAGAATCAAAAATAGCAAAGCTAAAACACCAATAATGCAACTTATTGCACTGTACCACAGTATTTTTTGTTGATTGGGTTTTATACACGATGTTAGTCGAATATTTGCTTTTACTTGAAACTTGCCTGTAAATCAGTGACTTCGTTATTCACTAGTTACTACGTACGAAATTATGATATATATTTCGAATCAACGAAGTCGAATTAGTAAACATTAGTGATGAAAATAAATCATTAAACTAAAGTTGTGCAGCGCAATGTGTATAATATAATTATTCCATTGTCATTTATATTATCTAAATTAAAACGGATAAAAGTAATTTTATTTTAATGTGTATTATTTGGGTGTACTTACGTGTTCAAACACATACGCCTGAAGTCAAACAGTGACTTATTTGTACAAAAGTAAACTCTTCGTAATAGAACCAAATTAAAGAAAGAACCTCAATAACATTCATCATTTCGGGTGTCCTGTGTCAATTTAAGCTTTTGGTCTTTCCACTGACAACACAAAAACTCTCCATCAAGTCACTCTACTCACCATCAGGAACACAAGATAATTATTATTTGCCCAAGAATTTGTGGGTTGAAAAAGGAAATTGCCCGATTTTTAAGTTTGCTTGATTCCAAACTGTTTTCAGTATAGTAAAGTAGATACCTTCAACAATAATGTTAAATACACAGCAAAGTAAATCAAAGGGAAGTCTATTCACAAAAGCATTTCACTACATAAACACAATATAGAAGACGTAAATGTTTCTCAAGTTTAATTGTTCCACGATCCAAACTTTAAATGTCGCCGGAAGCGGCACGTGCTACGTGCGTCTGTTCGACAACTTTCTTAAATCTGACACACTAATTTGAATGTTTTGAAACCCATTTCGCGATTACCATAAAAATACTTATTTTAATCTTATTAATCCTTTGAGAAAAAATTTCATCTTTCTTAAACGTTTCTTATTTTTATCTTTAATCTTAAAAAAACATAATACTAACTCACGCCTGTATCCTCGAAGCGGTAGGCTGAGGTGCTAGCACCCACATTTCGCCAGATTATGTTTAGGTTTTTAATTTTAGCAGAAGAAATTCCAGAACTTATTATCTTCCAATCTTCTAATTTATATTTTAGCCTATCAAGTTTACAATGACAAATTTTGGATTAAGTGCATAAAATCCGTTGAAATGGCTATATCAATAGAAATAAATGACTTTTGAATTAATCTATGTATTTATTGGCGAGGTGACTGTTGAACTATGATGCGGTATATATTTAATCCAAAGCTTTTCAATAGCAATTATATTTTATCTCACAAATTATCACAGTAACAATAAGTACTTAATCATTATTTTACATAACCAAAACAGGATGGTGAGGGCACTGATATATGGGACCGGTATCACAAAACTAACACGACGGAACTCAGCTGATGGAAATATAATTCGGTATCAAAAGTAGGGTGCTCATGAATTTTAATAAAACACGGACGTTAATCCTTTTCCTGAAGTATCTAGACTTCAAACCAGACTTATTATGTAACAAAAGTATGTAAGTATATGGATTGTGGACAATCCTTCAATGCTGAAATGTAAAAAAAAATGAATTTGGTTATCCTACTGTACACACTACACTAACACAAACCCTGTCTAGAGGTTAAATTCAACTCAAATATAAATATGTATGAAATAATGTAATAATTGATTAATATATAAATAAATAAATAAAATAATAAAGTGGAAGAGCGTTTACCAACTTGAATTAGTCGGTTTGTATATCACACTTATAGTATTGAGGTAGAGGGAGATTTGTATCAATTTTATAACTATACTAGCTGACCCGCGCGACTTCGTCTGCGTCACCCCGTTTTTGCAACATTTTTCATTCCTGCTCCGCACTTGTTAGTCGTAGCATGATGTTATATACATATAAACCTTCCTCTTTAACCATTCTATCTATTGAAACAAACCGCATCAAAATCCGTTGCGTAGTTCTAAAGATTTAAGCATACAAAGGGACAAGGAAAATAGGGACAGAAAACGCGACTTTATTTTATACTATGTAGTGATAGTGATAGTGATGATAACTACCTTAAAAGATTTCTGACCTTATATATTATATCGCTTTTAACCTTGAACATTGATATAATTTATTTGTCATTGTAATACTATTAATTGACATCTAAATATAATGACATTTAATTTTAATGTGTCTTCCCAAATTTGAGCAAACCTTTCTAATGTCAATTTGAAATTATAAATTAAATTTTCTTAACTACCTTACGACATGATTGTATTTTAATTTCCTTCATTTAGATGGTAGTTGATCGTTATACATGGTACCTAATGGAGAATTTGTACAAACATAATAATATATGCATGTTATTTTGTATGCCTATCGGCGGAACATGGTATGTAACATAAGCACCCAGTAAACATCTGATATCAACCTATTCATAAAATAATAAAATGATTTATTTTGATTGGACTGCTGTGAAGCATTTCATATGATATTGTGAAAATATCAGGTGAAACATTTTGGATAATGCAAGCGTTTATCATGTAGTAGTAATTGTTTTGTAGTATATGAGATGAACAAATTACAATTGAAAGATGTATAAGTTACATTATATTTATTCTGTAATACTGGTAGATATTTGGCTTATATGCCAAGAGCCTAGCTGCCACTATCATAGCATAATTATGAGCAATCATTTAGAACCAAAGCAAAAGATAGCGCCAAGCAAATTACGAAACACACGTGACTTGCATATTCATTGACTACATTGATTGCAAATGGAATTTGGGCTGAACTATATAATGTAGGTACTAAATATTTAGGTATTAAGTACATAATAATGTTGGAGGTTTTCATGAATATCACCCATTATTCTTTGTAAGAGTATTCATATATTTATTTAACTTTTAAAACATTGTATATACAACAGCACTTGCTAGTTCCTATTCATTCCGTTTTCCTTAACATAAAACTTCTTACTCCAATACAGCTTTACATAACAAAAGTTTCGAATTTAAATTTTCTAAATCACATTTCGCTACGGACAATTCCGTGCATGTCTCATTAAAAGTCGGACGTGCGGTCTTCTTACTCACCAAGCCGTATCGCCGCTGTATGAAATTCAAATACTGACCTGCAAGTAACCTCAAAATAGGAATCGTTGACTTAAGATGGATAAAGATAGATTCCTATGCTTTACTCCCCGCTTGGGTGTTTTTGTTGATAAAAGGGATTGGATTGAATGAGCTTTGAATGTGCAAACTAGGTACTCCACAGTTAAGCTTGTTACATTAAAGTTTTAGGACTAACGAAACTAAAAAAAAAACACTATATTACACTAACTTTTTTTTATTGTGCGTAAAATCCCCGCGAGTACCACCTTTGTCAAAATCGGTGGTGGTGATTATGTCGGACTCGAACTGACTAAAACGCACGCCATCTATGGGTCCTTGACTGCCGGAGGTGGGATTATACATGACATATCTATCGCACCCTGGCAGACCCGAGTACATCTCTTTCGAGATGATCCCCTTCCCCTAATGTGAGGACCATGGCTTCCTCATCTAGCCCCTGGGACTATTTTACACTTATGTAGTGACTCACTTACAGTCAGTCAGTGTCATAATAGCTAAGTACTTAAAATTATATTAAGAAGAAGATTCAAGTACTTTGCTAGGCAAGATCAATTAGATGCTGATGTTACCTACAGTTTCAATTAGTAAACCTAAAAAAATGAGACAGTTTACTGAAACACCTATCAGGAAAGATTATTTAAATCAACATCTAAGTGAAATAAGGCATGAATTAGGTGTTGAATTATAGCACGTAAATATTTTTGATCACGAGTAAACTCAACCATTAAATGGTGATTACAAAAAAAACGGTCACTATACCGCGCCTTTACTAATTGAAGGAATTATAAGTCGGTTATAAATCTATCTGTCTCACTAAGCATACCGTTCTATTTCTAGAAGATGCATGCACAGGCCTGAACTAACTCATGACGAACCGTTTCGTCACGAGCTTTAAATTAAGCTACTAAAAGGTTCACAATAAGGGCAAAACACAGATTTTCATGAAGATTTAAGAAGACATTTATTTACATAATAAAAAGCTTTGCGGAGGTAAAGTTCCAAGAACACATTTTTAACAATTGAAGTTAAAAAGGTTATCTTCTCAGCTACATACACGTTAATTAAAAAGTTACACACAAAATAAAGGTTGCTAAGCATTACCTACAGAACGAAATAATCATATTTTATGTCTGGTTGCAAATAAATAACACAGGAAGCCATTATCAAGCTAACAGATGACAAGCGAGGCATTAAAGTCTAAAATTGTACAAACTAATTACCGTAGAGACCATTTATAAAGGTGCTTGTGGTAATATGAGTCGACCTACGGTTAGGTCCGCGAATAACTTTACGATTTGTCGTCGAAGTCTGAGAAATATTTAACAAAATATACATACTTTTGGCTTTTTACAGATGATCAATAAAATTTAAGGTTTGATTTTCCCTTTCACGCAGTAAATAGTACGTCAAAAGTATTTTATTTATAAAATCAAAGAGTTACGAGAGGCATTTATTTTGTTATAGCAGTTGAGTTTTACGGAGTCACAAAAATTTCAAAGCGTAAACTCCAATCACACAGGTTTGTGATTGGAGTTGGGCAGTGTAAAATATTGTGTATATTGTATACACAATATTTTATAAGTATATAGGTATGCTATGAGTACCTATACTCATATCATACTTAGTGGGTACGTGGCTACGTGGGTAGCAAAATGTCCGGCCATACCATCAAGAAAATAACTATCGAGAAGTGCATAAGTTGAGAGGGAAAACGTAGAGGTTGCAAAGGTTGAAAGTTCTGAGTGGGAAGCTAAATACCATTTCGTGGTTGTATAGTTAGGCATGATAATAGTTAGCCGAATTATTAGTAGTTAATGCTCTAATAATTTGGCAAACTACTCTGATGAAACAAAAGCAGTTTATAATTGAACGATGTGAAATTTACTCTGGTAAATATCTCAACTGCACGTTTGTAGACAGCCTAAGCCTTTAGCTATACTACATTATACCGTATCAACTGATGTACTAGTCTTTGAAGTGGTTGACGGAAGCGTCGTGGGCAATAATATCTGCCTAATGGTGAACTGTGACTAATCAGGTGACTATGTGTTTTACGGTTAATTTTCCTATACTGTTTTGAAATGCTGCGATGTTTCAAACCACGTTTGGTGAGTTAAAAACTGATTATTTTAAATTTGGAATATTTAAAAAAAATGTTTACACCCAATAGTACCATTGCTCGTGATCCTCAACCTTTCACAATAAAATTCACCCCAGTCGTTTTCTTCAGGTCTTTTTTTTTATTTATTTATGGCACGTCAAATTGACTTCACCTCGCCTGATGTTAAGCTGAAGGCAAAGTCTCATGAAAGAGGGTCACCATTGCAAACACGTTCAGTGCTACAATGGTGGCGCTCAGCTCGACGGCCTCATCAGATGCTTTTTCACGCCCCGCTTCAAGGACCCGGGACTGTAGGAAGAAGGAAACACGTGTGCCGGCAAGGAATTCCAGGACTTAATGGTGCGGCAGAGAAAAGACTCACCGAACCGCTTGGTTCTTGATGGAATATTCTGTACCGTATGCGAGTGACATCTAAGCCCTGCATGTTTGTGTTGTCCTGTGTAAGAAAAGGGAGGTTGCGATTAATTTTTTTTTTTTTTAATAAAGAATATTAGCAACCAAAGTTACTAATATACCGTCTAACCCTCTAATTGGAAGAGCTCATCAATTGTTTCTTCTTCTAGCTGTCTCCACTCGAGGACTCGCTTGCTCTAACGACCATCGGTCCTTTTTTTATTGCACGTCAATTTGACTTCACCTCGCCTGACGTTAAGCTGAAGGCGCTTAGCTTGACTTATAATACTTTAGCCAATTCAACATAATAGAACCACTTCAACATAATAATTATTTTATTTCAATACGTAATATTTGCGTAAAGTCACGACACGTGTTTTATAATGGTGACTTTGATGACCATATGGTGAGGTAATCATATAGAGTATAGAATCTACTACAATCAATGGCAACACATAGTAAGAAACAATTTTATAGCACAAATCTTTTCATAGCTAATGATAATATCAAGTGAACCCCGAGTTAATTCCCACAAAGGAATTGTTAAAAATCAGTAAATCAAAATCGTTGACCACAGTTAACCTGCAAACTACAACAAACAGCAAAAATATTCATCATGACAAAACTGTTTTCTCACTTTTAGGTTTCATTCAATTTTCCATTGGTCAAAGTAAGTGGTTCTCGCTGTCCTGGTGCTTAGTTCGCTTTATCAATTTCTCATTTATTGCGAAGCGGCATGTGTTGCATATTGCAATTTTATACTCTGCACTATCGAATTTTTGATTGGTGCTAACTTAGTGATGTTTTTATAATTACTGTAAAATAAATAATCATTTGCTTAAAAGTCAAACATAAGTATATAATTCGATGAAAGAGAGTGAAGTCATAGTGCCTAGGTGTTTCACTTGAAAAAATGTTTCGTATATTTTATTTTACCCAAAAGATTTCAGCAACTGAGTAATGTGCTTGTTTTTCCTTATTCATACTTAAGATTGTCTTGATTATAATAATGGAGTCAATTTTTAAAAAGAAAATATCGCCCATGCTAATCTTGAAATGAAAGGAATTATTTTCCTCCTCAATTTTGGAAGACTTCATCGAGATAAGGGATTTCTTTATCTAGATCTTATCTTTCTGTTGCAATTTTATACTACCTTCTATTTTGTTTTTTCTCTTTTGCTTTTATAAAGAATTTGTGAGAGTATTTGTTGTGCACTATGACGAGCTTGAGTAAACTGTAATACAGTTTAGTAGTACTATTAAGTACCTACATTCTTTTATTCATAGTATTTACTGCAATTAATAATAGCTATGGTCAGCAGTTTTGTTCTAATGATTTTGAATTTAGAACCATACTTCCTTGGAAATTTTCTTCATGCTAAGATACCTATTATAATTGTGTCAAGGATTTTATTAAAAGTGTTGTCATGTTAATTTGTAAGGACTCTTTACCACTTCTCTTCTTTTGTCTTTAATGCTATTGTCTCAGTGAATCGCGCAATTTAAAATAAATGCCGGACACTGATTCTTTACAACGTTATTTCTTTGGTATAATAATTCAACATAAAGTTTTGAAAATGAAGATATTAGAGTTGATAATCTTGAAGTCAATGAAGTATTCATATGCTGAATTGCAAACGGTTTTTGACACTAAATACGATATTATTATATTATTAGGGATAATAATTCTTTTTTTTAATAAACTAGACTTCGTCTAAATTAAAAAAAAAAACACTCTCAAAATGTTAGTAGTTCAACAACGGGTATAAGGTTATAAACTCTCACTTAATAATTGGAAGGAATAAAAAATTGTATCTAATATATTTTAAGTAAGTATGTTTATTCGAATTCTCGAATCCATAACACAAGTTAGTCAGACTATGCTCACTTTGAGTCTGTATTAGTATTAGAGTACGAAAATTAGCTTCTAAAATAGTGGCAGGGGCCACTGGCATAGCACAAAAAAAATGATATATTATGTAGAAATCAAATTCGAAAATAAAAAAAAAACATAAAAGAATGGGCTTTCAGCATTTAATAAATTCATATTCTATTACAAATAGAAATAAAGTGTTATTCAAATGGCATTTAGAGTGCTTTCCAGCTTGGACACAAATATTGTTTGTTTATTCTATACTACTACAATATATTGCCCATATAATCAAGTTAAAGTGGCTGTGGGCTGGCCACATCTGCCGATGGACCAATGGCGTAAACAAGTCCTAGAGTGGAGACTGCGAGAAGGCAAACGAAAGGTAAGACGCTCCCTAGCCAGATGGACTGATGACCTGAAAAGGCGGCTTAGATAGACTGGATGCGGAGGGTGGAGGATAGGGAGCAATGGCGCATGTTGGGAGAAGCCTATGTCCAGCAGTGGACTGTGATTGATCGATATTCAATAGTGGCTAATGTCACGACTCACTTGTAATGATCACGTCAATATAATGTTACATAACATAAAACTGAGCAACAGTGTTCTCAGATCAAAAGTATGCGACAATTAGCCTGACATCTTTGTTATAGTTGGAAATTTATCGATTTAAAATGATCATGATCATACTTGCGTTGATACTGATAGCATCCGAAGCTTTAATTTCGAAGTCTGGGGTTCATTTCTTAAAGATTAACTATATACCGTAAAATGGGGTGAATAGAGATCCAGGGGTGAATAGAAATAAAAATGGTCAATGAAATATTTTCACAAAATTTTAATTAAGCTCATTATCAGATATTTGATGATCCTATTTTTACAATGAACTTGTCCAAATTTTTGCTTAAAAGAAAATTACTACAGGATTTAGCTGCCATTTTATTTCTATTCACCCTTCGATTTCAAATCACCCCGTTTTACCCGGTATATATTTTCCGTGAAGCTACTGCCATCTGGCCTTCATCACAGTCTATAAGTGTAAACGAAGTTGAATGCATGCATTCAACAAAGGATAATTACACATGAAAAACAAAGTAAAAGAAAGAAACTCTTAACAACACTCGTCATTTATTTTTTAAGCTTATAATAAGCGAAAAGTACACCATAATTTAAAATTAGCCCTAACAAATACAACGGAATATAGCATTATCTTGGTAATATTTTAAACATTCATTACCTTTATACATGGTGTTAGGGAAACGTTCTCGAAGCCGAAAGCACGGTAATATTCAGTACACAACATATTGACATAAAAAATACGATTTGGTGTTTTTCATACCGTTTAACTACAATTTATTCACGCAATCTTAGTAAAATTAACTAAAACAATAATTTCATGAAAAATTCATCAACTAGCAACAGCTGGTTATTTAGTTAATTTTTGTATAGCTTTTTTGTAAAATTGTTGTTTTATTCAGCTTGACGCGACGAATTTTTTCTATAACGTATAATTAAGAAGCAAAAAAAAAGACCAAATCGTAATTTTTTACGTCGCGTGTCGTAATTGGTTAAGGGGCGTGAAAAAGTATTTGAAGAGGCCGACAAGGTGAGCGCCACCATTGTAACACTGTACGTGTTTATAATGGTGACCCTCTTTCCCAAGAATCGCCACCAGCTAACCATTAGGCGAGATAGATTAAATTATTCTAAAAAAAAATATACTTTGAATGTCTATATGTAGAATACCCAAAGTAATACCTTCGGGAGCGTCTACCGAACATCCTGTACCTTGTATTATTAGCATTGCGTGGGTATAGAAATACGGTACAGAAATAAAATAATGCTTTACCATCATATATAATGGTAGCTACATAACTGGTCGTGTGACGTTATCCTTTCGAGTCACTTGGGAAAATGTATTAAATATCACCTTTGTTTGACAAACAGAAAACGTGATAATTAGCAGTACGTTAATTAAAATAAACGAGTAACAGAATATGTTTTATTTAAAAAATTATCAATTTTTTTAGGTCACATTAATTTGACTGGATCTCGCCTGATGGTATGCTGAAGGCAATGTTTCAGGAAAGAGGGTCCCCACTACAAACACGAAATCCCGGAGTGAGGAAACGACTGCTATCTGGACTCTATATATAGTCAATTGTAAGTAATAAAAACATCATATTCTGATGACGTTGGAAAGTATTCTAAATTCAAACAACAACCTCAGCTTATATTAAAATCTGATATAATCTTTCATCACCAGAAACAAAAGAAATGCTTATTAACTGGTAATCGAGGCACATAATACGTAATCTAACCGTAGATTCATGCGTAAGAAAGCTGAGATAAAAACAAGCAGTATTGTTTAGAGAGAAAAATACGCGTGGAACCACTACTAACGTTTATCGCACTCAAACACGATGCCAATTAACATATTTTTACTTAAATTTCTCACTTTGATTGAATAATATTGACTTTAATATAATGGACAAAATGGAAATTTGGGCAACATCATCACTTCCCATTCAATGTATTCACAAATTTCGTACATAGGTATATTTAAACGCATTTAAAACCCGCATTCTTAAAAAGTAAGTTTCGTATTCTAGAACACGACTCAGTTAAATCTCGATCTATTTGAGGACAGATAATATATATAGGCAAACTGTAAGACTATCTGTCAAATTCATCAATCAGTCTGTACAATCCGTCCTCAAATAAATGTAGATTTAGCTGAATGGCATTCTAGAATAGAAGCCTTAGAGAAGGTAATGCATGGTAATGATAATGGTTGCCAATGTCTAGTATAAGTCTGTTTATAATTTTTGTCTGTAGCTGAAGAATAAAATAACTAATCATGGGCCCACCGCTTTATTTATGACAAACCTGAATTATTTCCGAAATCGTAGTAACCGTTTTGTGATAAATTATGCTAACGAATTTTACGTTGTACCTTTATATAATTCAGTCAAAATTTTACTTCGAGGAACTTGCGAATGTTAAATCGGCAGCATTAACTTATTTGAACGACTGAAGTTGATTTACTTTATTAGTCCTCGAATTTGTTATTTCTAAAAGCAGTTTTCAATACTTCTGGGTCATATTTTACAGATTGAATGGAAAACCTTGCTCCAAAAATAAATTTTTATTCCCAATTATTTATAATTTGAGATATTATATTTGAGAGATAGGCTTCGCGATAAAAAATAGAGAGTAAAAGATATATTACCATACAGCTCTTCTCTGCCCAACGGTACTGTAACAAATTTACACTAATTTTACGCTACCCAATTATAATAACTTTCTCATGTAATTCGGTAAGATAGTGTATAACTGCACATAATTTTGTCTTAAAACACTAGTGTGATTATATAAAAATAACAAACATTGGATATTTTAAGAACCCTTATTAATATACAACAACTTCTTCATAAACTACCATATTCAATGTTCATAAAAATTAGCTGCTATATTATTTATTAAATTTAGTGCTAAGTTTATAAGATGTAGATAGAGGCAGTATTGGTCCTAAGCTCTAAATAATCTTCTTCTTTATAAATTTCTTTCAGGACCCTTACCTTCACTTTCATTCAAAGTCTAAAAATAAATTAATTGGGGCACCCAATACATAAAATAGGCATCTTGTCAATGTTGAGAGCATTTGAAATGTCCTGACGTAGAATTTTCAAGCGTTCAACACTTCCCCAGTTTGTTAGCTGACGTCAGATACTTGAGCTAGGCCTCGTTCATATTGAGGAGAGATGTTACAAAAAATTGATAAAGATGTTGATAGGCAGCATACTTTGCAAGATAATATACTAATTTGATGTACAGTCAACAATAAAGATACGGGACCACATTTACTTACAACATTATATGAAAGAGTGGTACCGTATCTCTTTTGTCGCCTGTACATGATAAAACTACTTGTACAATGCAACTTTTATTGAACGGTATGCTAGTACCAGACCTCAAAAGGTAAAGCAAAACATATTTTATACTAATATTTGTGATCACGTATGAAAAATAAAATAAAATAAATAGTCACAAAACATGAGTTCATGATTAAATGATCTTGGAAACTATTTATGAAAGCGAGATCTCACTTTACTCAAAATGAGTCAGACAGACGTGAAAGATCTAAATTAGAAAGAGATGTCGTAATAGATCACAGTTTTCTCTCTTAATAGTCCTTATGTGGTAAAATTTGTACGAAATAATCTGGACTGGCCAGGCGAAATGACGGGCTCTTAAGGGATTTCTGCGGATAGTCATTGGAGTGAAAAGGATAAGAAAGTGTCACCATAATAGGATATTTGTGGGACGCTGGTTATAACACGTGGTTATTTTATTCAATAATGATCTTTATTGTAATACTAAGTTTTCGTTACCCAAATTTTGAATTTTACTGTGAATTTTACATTATGTTATGTTTTGACAAAACTGACAGAAGAAGACGAACAAATCATCCAAATCGGTCGGTTTATGTTCTTAAGGTAGTACGATTTGTAATAAGGTTTGTGATTCATTTTTATTACATAGATTATAAAATTCGATTACGATCAACGCAATGGAGAAATATCATTTACGGGCAGACTTGAATGTCATAACTGATGACTTCATTACTCATAAATAATTTAGCTCTCTTGATATCTCTTGCCATGCTCTTCATAATTTTGATAAAAATGTGTTATATTTAAAAAAATTAAAGGTATTGCTGCTGTCTACAATTTAAATGAGTAGTAATACACTTTACTGCATACGCTCTCACATTAATGTATAAGTATTTCTATATAGGTATAACATAAAAAACGGATTCCAACTTTTTCAATGTAATAGGGTTATATGGAATGGCAATTGCTTGGAGGATCGCAAAATTAATAATTATTGGCATTCTGAAATTCTCCTTCACATCTTAGGGTATGACAACGGAGTCATCCACTGACAATCCTACGAAACAATAAAAAAATTTGCAGCTTTGATACTAGTTATGTCCTGTGCCTTCATAATTTCAAATTGCTTTGTAAAGTTAGCAACTTATATTCTTTATCACCTAATCCAATCCAAGATTAGGTGAACATCGTCGCGACAAATAAATTGATACAGTTCTATTGACAGTCAACTGCCTGCAAATATTAGGACGGGTACGCTTTGTGAAAAGGATTAATATTTGCGTAGTGAGAGAGGATTTATAAGGGTTTGATAAATCTTACTGACATTCAGTTTAGTTCAGTACCGAATGAGCAATCGATGGGTTGATTTGTAGTAAGTGTAGTTTAGTAAAGGTTACTTGAAAATAAATCAATTGTTTACAATTTATTTGATAGATTTTGATATTGTAATATTTCTAATACCACAGATTTATAGACCTTTTTTTTTGGTGCGCAAGATCCCCACCCCCCACCCCCCAAGAGAGGTTATGTCGGACTGGAACCTAACTAAAACGCACGCCATCTTTGAGTCTTTAGTTGCCGGAGGTGAGATAGTAGTCAACATATCCCTTGCACCCCGGCAGACCCGGGGCCGTCTCTTTCAAGATTACCCCCGTCGGACAGATTTATAGACCTGGAGTGATGATTAGACGTTGATACAAATAAATAAGTAATTTTCGGGGGATCACTCCATAATATTTTTATTTCTTTATTTTTATGTATTATTTTTATGTCTTGCTATTACTGTATATTGTGAAATTTGAAGCAATTAGTACGTTGTGTCAAATCAATTTCGATCAAAAAAGTGAATGCTGCGACGGACCTCGAACTCGTAGTCTTTTCCTTACAGGGGCAATACTCTAACCACTGAACCACAGAGCCACGTCTTAAGTATAAGAAATTCTCCTTTACAACCATCTTAAGGCAATGGTGTGAGCCATCTTTTCCGATGTGATTCAAATTAATTTGCAACCGCATATCGTACTGAATAGTGTTTACGTATTTTTAAATTTGAGTTACATGCTTACTTTTAGTAAGTTTGAGTGAAACAGTAGAAAATTTAGCCATTACTAATGTTTTCCTCGGGTTCTTATTCGACCAGTTTCGTTGTGCGACTTGAAATATGGTTTTCATAATGTATGAAAATGACGCTCAAAGTTCTAGGGAACCAATTAAATTCGCCAATACTACATCATCTACGAAATGAAATGGGTCTCTCGCAAAAGTTTTCGTCGCGGTATAATATTAAATTTCTTCCGTTGAACATTTATTGCCACCAAAATCGTTATAATTCATCGACATATTTTTGTCTTACCTGTAACAAAAGAAAATTAATATTAGTTACATTATTTTAGGTCAAACACAGCATAATTTCTTATAATAGTAAATCTTTAGAACATAATATTCGAAATTATTAATATTTTTGGCAATATTATACTCGTAACATTATCTCCCTTGTGTTGATAAATGTTAGTATATTTATAACAATTGTGTCACCAATTGCACCGAGAGTGTACGATTCTCCATGAAATTATTCTGATGATTTTTTAATTATATCAAATGTACATAGTTTTAAGAATATAAATTTTATGAATATGGTTTAGTTGGCCTTGGATAATTTAATTCAACACATTTTTTAATATAAATAAAAATTGATACTTAAAAAATAAATCAATAAATAAATAAACCACAATGTATTCTTGCATGCCAAGAAAGTAGGCCAAAGAGCATTCTTTAATGTACTAAATATCAACCTTTGGTCTGCAATAAAAAAATAAAAAATTTAAATGATTCAGATTGACTATATTTCAAACCAAAATAGTATCCTAATTTTTATTACTACATAGTAGATAATAATATATGTGAAATCAGCACTCCTGTAAACCCAAGATCAATTTGAAATATAGTGAATGACTGAAGTAATATGATTTGTTTGTCTCTATTTACACCCGCTAATCTTCACTAGAGTCAATTCAGTGCCTCTTCGCGTTTGCCTGCATTGCCAAAAACTAATTGTGTCCTAGGTAGAATGTCCCAGTACCTGGGAACACAACCGATTTTGACCACCAATCGAATGAACCGGACTCACTTTGTTTACGCCCACACTGTACCAAATCAAATGTCGGATATTGTACTTCATTACGTTTTGGCACGCAATGAAGTAGTACTTAATTATTTTTTTTAATAAAAGTAAAATCTATGGGAATTGAAGGAATCAATTCAGTAGTATTTAAGGATAATAATCGGGAAGAACAATGAAACCTCGATGGCCGGTAAGACAGACTGATTTATTTCCGAATACCTACATTTAGTACAATACAAGATATATCACGATACCCCACACCTCCCCCTTTAAGTTTTCATATAATAATAAAAAATATGAAAACAAACATAGGTAAATAACAAGTATGTAAGTATCTAGGTACTACATAGGCATATGGAATATTATAAACACTTTTTTTTATACTAAGTAGGTATACCACATTAATTTAACAATACACTACAAACTAAATAAAGATTATTTAACACTTAGGATATTTGCCCTGAAAAGTACATTTACGTTTAGGACGTTCTTTGTAAATTAAGAATGGTTCCGGTTTCGTATTTTGTTCATTACTAATCACTAATTCAGACTCACTTGTGCTATTTTCTAGTGTGTCAACAACGTTAGATTCGGCACAAGTATCACTGGCAGAGGGCACATCATTAGAGGTTTCTGGTAACTCCGTATTACTGATTGCTGTATTCGCTATCGAATATCGCGAAACCCGTTTCTTAAGTGGCAGCAGCTGGTCAATATGGCGCTTCCACTCACAACCGTTGGACAGTCGTACTTTATAGGAAAGGGGTGCATCTCTTGCGACCACGGTGGCCGGTGACCACTTGTCAGTGCGTTTACTATAATCCCGAGCCAAGACTTGGTCGCCGAGATCTACATGCCGCTCAGCGCCTGGTCGGGAGCGTCCTGCGCGCTCTGCCGACACTTCTACCGCACGCTCGGAGGATGGCTTGAGGATATCTAGGCGACCACGAAGTCGCCTTCCAAACATAGCTACTGCAGGGGCTATGCCTGTAGTGGCATGCTCGCAATTTCTATACTGAAATAGAAATTTGGAGACAGCCGCCTGGACGTCAACACCCTCATGTAATGCTTTTTTCATGGCTCGTTTGACTAATTTAACAGCATTTTCCGCGGCGCCATTACCCGCTGCCCTATAGGGGCTGGTTATTGTATGGTTTACCAAATTTTTATTCAAATAACCAGCAAATTCAGATGAGTTGAATGGGGGGCCACCATCACTTATAATGTGTGATGGAATGCCAAAACGAGCAAAAAGTTCACGAAGTTTTAGTATAGTTGAGCCAGCGTTAGTATTAGTCATACGCTGTACCTCGATCCATTTGCTATGCGCATCAACAGTAATTAGATAATAAATATTTTGAAACACTGCAAAATCGATATTCAATCGTTGCCACGGTCTACTCGGGAAGGCCCACGGGTGCAGCTGAGCGCGCGGCGGCGCGTCACGCTGCTGTAAGCAAGCGCTGCACTCTCGACACAGCGCTTCAATCGCGGCGTCTAGTTGAGGCCAATATACGTAGCTACGGGACAGGTTCTTCATTTTTACAATACCTAAATGGCCCTCATGTAGCTCATTAAGGACACGTTGTCTTAACAACGTCGGTATAACAACCCTATGGTTATACAATATACATCCTCTATCTATCGAAAGGCATTCCTTCCGATAAAAATATGGTTTTTCATCAATATTAGTTACTGATTTGGGCCAACCGTTAATAACGTAGTCATAAATATTCTTTAAAATAACATCTTTTTGTGTAATTTCCGCTACATCTTTAGCGCTAATTGGAAAAGATTCCTCAACATAATTAATGTACGAAACCGCATCCATTCCCGTTTGTTTGCGTTCGTACGGCAGTGGTAGACGTGATAGAGCGTCTACATTCCCATTATCTCTCGATTTAACGAATTCGATAGTGAAGTCATATGCAGCAAGTTTGGTTGCATATCTCTGCAACCGACTTGCGGCCGTTTGTGGCAATCCTAATTTAGGCCCGAATATAAAGGTTAAGGGTTTATGGTCTGTTTTAATTATAAAGTGACGACCATAAAGATATTGATGGTGTTTCATTACACCACTGATTATGGCGAGCGCTTCTTTATCTAGCTGACTGTACAAGCGCTCAGCTGAATTCAAGGTACGCGATGCAAAACAAATGGGCCGTTCGTCACCATTAGGGTAACGGTGAGAGAGCACACTACCAATGCCGTACGAGCTGCTATCCACTGCCAGCACCAAAGGCAACTCAGGGTTATAATGTACTAATACCTTGCTATCTAAAATAGCCGCCTTAACTTGTTGAAAACTTGTATCACAATCATCAGACCACTGCCAAATAGAATTTTTACGCAGTAATTTATGCAACGGATACAACATGGTACTCAAATTAGAAATAAACTTAGCATAATAATTTATCATTCCCAGAAAAGATTTAAGTTGCGTGACATCACTAGGCCGCGGTGCATCAACTATAGCCTTAACTTTATTATGGTCTGGATGTAACCCATGCTTATCGATAACAAAACCAACATAAGTAATACTGTCTTGCAAAAATGCACATTTATTCAATTTAATTCTAAGACCAACCTCACGCAACCGACATAACAGGGCTTTTAGATTAGCTATATGTTCAACCCGCGTGGGCCCCGTGCATGCGATGTCATCGAAGAAGACAGCCACTCCCTTGAGCCCTTTGACGGTTTCTTCCATGAATTTTTGAAATTGTTCTGGGACGCAGCAGAGCCCAAATGGCGTCCTAGTATATAGATAGGTACCTACATGTGTCGTAATAGCAGTACAAGCCTGAGAGTCCTCTTCCAGCATCAGTTGTTGGTACGCGTTGGTGAGGTCGATTTTAGAGAACTGTTCTCCACCACTTAATGCTGCGAACAGCTCCTCTATTCGCGGCAGAGGGTACGGTTCGCGCATGAGCTTCGGATTGACCGTAACTTTGTAGTCACCGCAAATTCGTATGTCACCATTCTTCTTGATGACAGGCACAATGGGCGTCCCATAATCCGAATAGTCAACCTTACGAATGGTACCCTCGGCCTCGAGCCGCTGCAGCTCGCGCTCCACCGGTTTACGTAACGCCAGTGGTAACGATCGCGCTTTAATAAACACTGGATTTTTATCCATTAATTTCAGAGACAATTTTTTGATGCATGTTCCTAATCCCGGGGCGAACACAGTCGGAAATTCACGTTGTAAAACATCCACTAAATTGTTGTGACCAATGTTAAATAAAAAATCATTAATGTTTATTTTGCTAATACGTAACTTAGTAAGCCAAGATCTACCCAACAATGGTGGCCCACCGTTTTTAATTATAAATAATTTCAGCTTTTCCGCCGTGTTCCCCCCCAGAGCAACATTTACATAGATATATCCTACCGGTTGTATCACAGTGCCGACATAGGAATACAACGTAACATTATTGCTAATAATGGACAAATCTGAAAAGTACTTGTTAAAATCATTTAAACTAATAGTAGACAACTTACTGCCAGTATCCAGTTCAAAGTTTATCTCTCGACCGTTCACCAGGGCCGTAACCATATACGGTTTATCATTTTTCCCGCACACGCTCAGGTTGTAGAAGTCGCACTCCGATTCATCGCTATCGCTATTGTCTAGAAAGTTATTCACACGTTTTTGTTTCGAAACCGCCTTGTTATTGTCGCGCGTAGTACTTTTACACATCACCTTAATATGGCCCTTTTGACCACACGCATCACACGAATAGTTTTTAAAACGGCACATCTCCTGGCGATGTCCTCTGCCACACCTCCAACAGCTCCGCGCGTCCTCGCCGACCGATGACGTTTCGTTAGACGAGCGACCGTCGCCTGCCGGGCGGCCGGGCGCGCGCTGGCGGGCCGACCGCGCCGCCGCCGCCGTCCCCACTCGATGCAATGCCTCGGACGTGCGGTGCGCGCCGCCCGACGCCGACGACGGTTCGCCCGCCGCGTTCGCAACGCTGGTCTGTGCATGTCGTTCGGCCGCTTCCAGCGCTAAGGCCAATTCTACCGCCTTTTTGTATGTAACCGTAGGTTCCGCGAAAATACGCGATCTCATGTCATCATTCGCCAGGCCCGACACGAACTGATCGCGGAGGTTTTCTTCCAGCGTGGCACTGAAGTTACACGTTGATGCCAAATGCTTAAGTGCTTGTAAATATTCACTCAGAGGTTCTCCAACATTTTGCCGCCTCTGACGGAATACGTGGCGCTCTGCGATTTCCGAGCGCTTGGGTTCAAGATGGTCGCCGACAATTTTCACTAGGTCACTAAATGTTTTGGTTTCCGGGTGGTTAGGGGCACACAAATCACACATCAAATCATATGTCGCTGGCCCCACCAGAGTCACTAAAGTGGCTACACGCAGTTCCGCCTTGATATCATTCAAAGACATAAACTGTTCCACGCGTCTAATGTACGCCAACCACTTCTTACTCGCTAGGTCAAACTGTTCGATCTTCCCGATAGGCATTTTAAATATATATATATATAGTTAATTACACTGTTTACTAAATTAAACTGCACAAATGCACAAATTTCCTCGTCGCCAGTAGTATTTAAGGATAATAATCGGGAAGAACAATGAAACCTCGATGGCCGGTAAGACAGACTGATTTATTTCCGAATACCTACATTTAGTACAATACAAGATATATCACGATACCCCACAAATTCCATATTCGTCCTCTTTTGACCTAAAAATAATCAGTGATCTATATCTGCTCCACTTGTCATACCGGAAAGCCTTGTTCAGAAAATTCGTGACAAAAATCAGAGCATGAAAGTCACTCGTGCCAGCGACGTGACAACAGGGCGTTTTGACTTGGATGACGCGAATCGAGGGGCCTCAAGCACTGGACCACAAACGCTGACGCATTCACTTTGAAGCCAAACGAGTTGGCTCTTAAAAGATCCGCAAGTTTGACGTCAATATCCAAGTGTCCTTAAGTCTTAAGAAAGAACGTGTCTCGTCAATTTTTTTGATATAACCTCTTACATCAAAGAGTGGTTATTGATCAAAGTGTATGTACGAGAAAGATCACACGGTAATCGGAAAGGTAGAGGTAGTGGTCCCAAAATATATACGGTATGACATTAGTGGGTACATTGTTTACATTTGGTAGAATAAATTGCTAAGCCTTTGCCCTATTCTCTTAGTAAAAAATAGAAATGATAATTTTACGATATCTTTTTGTAAGGTATTGTTCCAACCCGTTTTTCAACACAACAGGATTTACTTATGCGTTAAAAAAGAAAAAGAAAGAAGAGAAAATTTACATCGAGAAGAGAGAAAATCACATACCTACTACCCGACTTCGACAATAGAGATACCAGCACCACGTCTCTAGGGAGAGGGGGGTGCTAAAATGATGCAGTATTTCAATGAAATATTAATTCTTCAAGATTGAACATTAAAATAATAAATAATTAAAATTATGCACTTCATACTATATAAATTAGGTCGAAATTCGCTGTGATAAAACGCATATCAACTACTTACTAACTACTAACAGTGATGTTACAAAAGAATTGAGGCCGGCTCTCTTGTCAAGATCACGTATCTTTTCTGAAATTCAAAAGTCTGACACTTTAAGTACTTTCTAGAAGACAAGATAACAATGATTGACATAAATAATTCCATAGTTGTCCAAGTTAAATTTCAAGCTTTCATTACGAGTGCTAAGTGAAAAGTTTCTTTGTCTCCATAATGATGTTCTGAAGATTAGAATTGGAAATTGGGAAGAGGGTGAAGTAATTTGTTTTGTTTTATTACTCAGTTATATTTGTTACCATTTGCCTGTCATTTTAGTAACAGCTTTCCCGGTTCAAAGTTTGTTCCTCCTTATAATTCAAATTTGGTTTGCAAAGAAATAATTAATGTGGTTCGGATTTGTTGTCCGGTTTTAAGAATGATGGTAAGATATTTATTGTTTATTAGAATGAACAAAATCTGGTTTTGTAATATTGTACACTTTGTAACATAATAACTTTTATGAGATTTAGATGCGCTGAGTAGGTAGCCAGAGCTAACTGGAGAGGTTTTGTGTTATCAGTGGGAAGGCTGGAAAACTTAACTTTGTCTTCTGCACTGACAGCACAGAATCTCTCTTAACCTAAAAGCTAAACGGAGAGCCCCGAAATTTGGTACATGGAAAAACCCAAAACCATTAGAAATTACCAAACCTTGGAAATCTTTGTGCTATGTCTGGCAACGTCAGAACCAAAGAAGTTTTTGTAATAAATAGAACTAAGCCTCTTGCATCCTCATTAAAATTGTATTGCATTAAGTGAGGGATAGTGACAGACGGATGATAGAGATACGTTTACATGTATGTATAAAATATCAATCTGAAGCTTCACGCATAAAATATAAAGTTCATTTTCGAGGGAATGATGAAAAGGATTACTTAAGTGAGGCAACAAAGTTAAAAGATCTCAAACAAAAGACATGAAAGCAAGGAGAGACGAAGTTACATCAAAGCATGCTCTTGTCTCTGTATGCTTATGAGTCATGTATAAGAATGTTGAACATTATTTTGTGAAACGGTTCATGATATTGTTACACATATCAGAATCAATCACCACGACAATGGAATGACTGATATGATTTTAGGGTATTTTCAATGAATGAAGTAGCTCATTGCATCGGAGATATAAATGGATATAAAATGTATGATTAGGATATTAGGTGTGGACCCAAAATGTGCTCACAATACGCTTTATACGCGCAGTACTTGTTCATGGTTGAAAGATAGCACGGGGAGCAAGTTGTACTGTGTAATTCTTCAGTAGTGGATGCACTTTGCCTCCCATCGAACCTCCATAACTAAATTTGAGACATCGAAATTCTATAGTTATGCTAGTTGAACTTTTGAGGGCTTCAACTATCTGTAACGACTGCCATAGATGTTCGTATGACAATCGAGATCGATGGCTTAACGTGCTTTCCGAGGTACGACCAGATCAGTGCAAATAGCCATATTCATGCACATATTTGCACTGAGCGAGCAGTGCGCCAGTGATTCGTTTCTCTCGCACTAAGGTCCTAGATCCTTGCAAATAGGTTTATGCCTGGTATAAAAATCAATATAATTAGTTATAGGTACTGTCTTCATTGATCGTACGCCGATATATAACTACGCACCGGTCACAATGTACTGTATATAATAAAAGATAATTACAAATAATAACTTAACAAAGTTTCAAACCAAACACAAGCCCTCTAGTTCCTGACTATACTATATCTGTATGGAAAGGTTAGGTCTGACATAAACGAAAAACCATACACATTGCATTCAAAAACATTCAAACTGTTTCCATACAAAATAAACTCTATTTCCTAGGGCATAAAGTCTAAGTTAGATTGTACACATTGATACAGTTAATTTAAACTTTTTCATAGATATAGTGGAATGCAATTTTCTTTTAGACAATAGACAGAATCAACCGTTTTGCGGTATCAGCGTTTTAAGCCGTACAAAGGCTTTATTTTGTGCAAATTGTATGGTTTGTGAGGTACAATGTTGAAGTGGCTATATAGGACTCTAGCTGTTGCCCACGGTTTCACCCAGATAGCCTTCTGATGTTGTAATGATATTCCTCTTATGACACTCAAAGATAATGTAACTTTCTTTTGGTGGAAGAATACACAAAAAGGGGTTCAGTAGTTCCAGAAATTACCCCCTATAACCTCACATACTCACAAACTCATAAACTTAACCCTGTTTATAATGAAAGTATAGATGGAGACAACTAGCTTTGAATAGCTTTGGGTAATCGTAATGACAACCAAGCCCAAAATAAGGTAAGAGATGATGTACCTAAAAGAAGCTTTTGATGTTTAATTTACTGAATAGCCTTACGAGAATAAACTTAATGGTGATGTTGATATAAAATGATAAGTTAGCTTCTGTTTAAATCTTTGAATAATTTGTTCGAAATGTTGTTTTACGATATAACGATTTAATTTAACAATTTGGAAGGGAATTTACAGATAAAATCCGATTATCTATATATTGTAATATTTTGATTGAAAATTCAGTTGAAATTGTATGTACCTACGTGCCGCTGAAATATTTTGAACCATAATGTTGCAAATTATTTTATTAAATCAAGAATAATGTAATGGCAGTCGTTATGGGTAAGAGGCTAGGAAGGGGAGGGGAAGGAGGGGTATAGTGAGTTCTGGCTACCCTACTTACCGGCGGGATCACAACACGATAGTTATTATGACCGCGGTCTTCGGTAGGGCGGAGGTACTTCCCCAGTTGGACAGCTCATTTCGGACGGGAGATACCGTCGTGTCCTACCTCCGTTACGTGTCCTACCTCCGTTAGATGATGATAAAGTCGAACCCTTCAACTATGACTTGAACTCGCCTTTGTAGGTACATCTCAGTAAGTTGTATAATTATCAGTTATGTTTACAATTAAGAATACACATTATAAAAAATAATGTATTCAAAATGAACTATAGGTAATTTATAAAGAAATAAAATTGAAAATAGAATACCGTTAACGTTTAATTTTATTTTTTAGTCGTCTAAAAATAAATTCCCTACCAAGTGCCCTCACATCTGTCAAGTTATTATGAATCCTCGTGAGTTTTTGAACGATATTCTTCACCTAGCGCTCTCTTGTAGGCCATTACCTGTAAAGGTGAATGACCGAATGATTACGAGTATATCTGAAATTGAAATATTATTATTGAATAGCAATAACCACATGATTTCTATACTTAAGTTTATTTTTAAATATTAGCAACAGAAATTTATTAATATTAACTCAAACCCCTTCAAGAAATTACATTTTGAGGGAGGAATTCACCCACAAATAGCAAATAATTACTAATTGGCATAGAAAGGTACTTGAGGAATATTGCACATACGACACAATTTCTTGTAATGGATTTCCGCCTACGCCAACATCTATATCGTTATCAGACCCCTTCAACTAAACTAAATCAGTTGTGTTAGGAGTGGGTTTACACCAAGATCTAAAAAAGTGGATGCTTCGACGGGATTGGGACCCGTGATTTTTCCCTTATAGGAGGAACGCTTTGACCGTTAGTCCACGAAGCCATTTGAAAAGCACTCGAAATTCTCCTATACAAATATCTTTGAGACGACACGATGTTTTCAGTACAGAGTCCTCCTATTTTCATACCACAAACACAGTGACACGTGATTTTTATAACACATAGGTACCTATTAGATTGTTTAGTGTCAATATTGTTCTTGACAAATAATCTGTATCTGTCAACACTTTCGATCTTAGATTCGAATTTTCGAGGTAAAAGCCCATAAAATTGTAACTATCTCCGAAGACAGGTGAAATGACAGGGGAAAAAAGAAACATATCACCGATGTTATCAACGTAACGTGTCTCCATTTATCACCAGTGTGAGGTATTGCGTATTATTCCTACAATATCATGTAGTTGTAAGTTAAAGGAGGTAGCGGAAGCGATTAATCTTTCGGATTAAGTTTATTCTAAAATCGCGATGAGATAATAAAATTTAAATAGGAAAAAGTGAATGCTTTGACGAAGTTCCTATTTAAATTTGATACCGTCTTATACGGCATACTAATTGCTTTTCAAAAAAAAAACAGTGCCTACACGCGAAGTGATAACTTTTAGAAATCTTTTACTAAATGAGTACGGATGTAGTTCACAGAATGATGAGTAAACTTGAAATTTTGCTAACACTAATTAAGAAGTAGATTTCAAATGTTATGTTTAAAGTTTAAAGGCTAAAATAGTAAATCAATAATCATAATTAGTACACTACATAATTATACTAATGTCTAGTACACTATAATATATCACACACAAGGAACATTCTTAGCAAATAATATCTAAACACGATTTAAATAATAGCATTTTGTCAGTTCTTTAGAACGTCATAGTTTAATGGCCAGATAACAGCGTATTTTTTATGAACATGAACACAATTTAAAAAGGGCTTAGGTGGTTACTCACCCTATCGCTTGGCATCATGATCTTTTCTTATAACTTGTACCAAACTTCTGCGTGCTTCTCGGTCGCAGAACGCGTATGTAATGTATCTTAGCCGTACATAATATTGAGCGCAATATATCAAGCTTTGAGTGAGTGCCTTCTTCGACCTTGTATTAGTATTCCTAATGCTTTTTTACTTAAAACGCTTTTTGAATCTTGTCAAGTCACGAATGCTCTTCTCGGTTTTATATTATTTTGTGCTTTGATGTTCAAAGTATCGAACATATCTGTAATTGGAATTGTAATTGTATTATGATTTGTGTTAGGTATATTATTTTTTTTCTTTTTGGGAGAGGCCTATGTTCAGCAGTGGACTGCGATAGGCTGAATGATTGATTGATAGTTGTTTGGGTATAGTACTCTTTTGAGTATTTGTATATCAACTCAAAGTTTCAGGGCCAAGTCCTCCTCAGTTGCAAGCTGGTGGGTGCACCTGCTGATGAAAGACGAGATTCTGGTGCAAGCTTACCTCTGTGTGTTAGTGAGGTTTCCGGCTCCAATTCTAGAATTCGGCTTTATGAAACTCTTTCGTAAAGCCAAATCCTTGAATTGGACCCGCAAACTACTTCTCAAACAATGATTTTGAGTATAAAAAAATTTTTTACTCATTCAACCTAATATCTTTTTGTTTCCGGAAAATGTAATGTGCGTTTTGGAAAAATTGCATTATTTGCACAAAAAAATTATATTTTGAGTAAAACAATTTTTTTTTACATGACCAATATTTTTTTTTGTTCACCTGTACATTATTCCCATACATAAACTTTAAAATAAATATTTCTTTACGCGAATTCAATACTCCCAGACGATTCTACTATCGAAACTGTACCCAAATCCTTTTTCTCGTAGTTATTTGCAACTTCAAACTTCGTTTTCATTTATTTGTATATTTATAAATTGTTCAATCACATTATATTGACGATCCCAAAACATTTCCGCCTTACTTATGTTTACAAATCAAGCAACAAAAGCATTAATCGGTACTCAAATATTAACTTACAAAGTGCTTTGCGTGGTACTTATCAAGATTATATTTTGTGAACGTTAATGATAATTTGATGCTGTCAAAAGGAATCCATTTTTTTAGAAGAGGGCTTTGTAATTTTGGACTCGCTAATCTCACGCTAAGTTCGATTGCGGAAATGCTTTTATTTCATTATATAGCGCATTATTCTATCAAAGATATAGCTGGAAGTTTACTGATATTGCTGGTAATTGACAGTCTCTGTTGCTGTATTGAACGTGAGAAACGTGACCACTAAGCAGAAGGCGCGGTCTGGAACCACGCTTAGTGCAAATATATGTATGCATGAATATGGCTATTTGCATTGGTCTGGTCAAGCCTAGCAAATCACGTTAAGCCGTCGGTTAAGATGGATGGTTGGTTGATGATTGATATAATGATTAGTGTGGTTGCTTTTCAGTAGCCCTGGTTCTTGCGACTGATATATAGCCTCAGAATAACTAACAGAATTATAATCCCGTTCCCACAGCCCATTACAATCAATTCTAAACATAAAAGTATTTTAGCCGCAATTTTTTGGCGCTAGGAATATGCTAGAGGCTATTTCACCCTCGGCAGCCTATGGCCCGAGACGGCCATGTAGTTTTATTCGGTTTGAGTCCGATATAACTTCCCCCAACATTTTCTTTTTTTTATATCACTTCGCAGACACGCACGCGACCTGATGAACAGTGGTTACCGTGGACTATGGACGTTTGCAACACCCGGGGCGGACATTAGTGCTGCCGAACATATAGAGAATAGGGGGAAAGGAGAATGGGGGAGAAGGTTAAGAGAGTCTATGTACTGTTAGTGCAGAAGACCAAGAATGGTTTCTCGGTCTGCCCACTGACAACACAAAACCTCTCCAGTTAGTTGTGGCTACCGTACTCACCACCGGAAACACAACACAAGGTTATTATTAGTCGCGGTATTATGTAGGGCGGAAGTACTTCTCTAGTCAAATTGCTCAATTAGGACGGGAGATAGCATCATGTCCTACCTTCGTTGTCCCCCTACTATCTTCGGCGGGGGATATCAGAGAGAATCTCCGCACGGGAAAAAACATCTGTACAGGTAATTCAGTGTGGTGGAGTAGCCAATAATAATAATAATAATAAAATAAAAATCATTACAATAATTTTTGTCTCGTTTCTCAGGGGTAATACAAAATAATTGCCATTTCTTAATAACTTTGCGGGCTAACAGCATAGTAATGTCAATTACGCTAACTCACTAATTATTTACCTAAATCATTAGAACGGGCACAATATTAAGTCCTAAATGACCACAGAATAGCGAACTGAGTATATTAATTTTAATCTTCGCAAACTTTACTACGCAAACTGTACTAATGTTTGTGTGCTTTGACTTTCTCTTAATTCTCTGCTTGTTCTTTGATTTTGTTTATTACCAGGGTATTTTTTTCTGGAAGGATATACAAATGTGCTGATAGAGCCAAGGAAGTGCCTACCAGTTAATTATTATTGACAGTATGCTAGGATGCCTTTGCCTTTGTAAGAAGTTGATAAATTCCAAAACTACATAAACCCGAAATACCGAAAGTCATTCAAACGAACAAAATATGTACCTACTTATGAAGAAAAATCCTTATGAACTAGTACCTACATTCTTTGCAGTAGGTTCAAATTGGAAATGAAATGATTTTTACACTCTAATATAAGGCAAACAAGTAACACGCCAGTAGGACAGCGGTAGTTTGAGGTTCAAATTGTTTTTATAATATTGATCAGCTTAATTATGAACATTTATATTTTACGATTTTCTGATGAATAAATATCTTGTTTATGAATATTCGGAGTAATTTTTCAGGAATTATAATATTCGGAATTTTGAAAATCAGCGTATTGAAATTCTGAACTAAATATTTTCGCATTTTTGAGTATTCACATATTTGAAATGTTCACATATTATAAAATGAAAAAACATTTATACAATCACTGTTACATCACATTCTGAAAATCAGCGTTCCGCGTTCGTCCCAAAGCCCCAACACATTCATATCAATTATATGCAACACCCGGGTTACCTAATGTTTTCCGTGCTTAGTTAATTTTGGTTAACAAAGTTTAAGTAATTTATTTCAACTATGTAGCGAAAGGGCGTTTTTTATGAGCAAAAACTACGAGTAGTAGCCAATTGCCTCTTGCTGTGAGCGTTAGTAAAAGGACTCGATTTTTTAATATTAAGTTTTGAAATTATTATATAGAGGATTCGCGATGGTTCGTTTCGAAACTCATTTTACTTTATTTTTCATGTTTTATGAGAACTGTTTTAAATTATAAATAAATAAATGTTCTAATATATTAACTTTTCCAATCTCAGACGATATAAATAGTTAGTTTACTGTCGTCATACTTTCTGAGCCGTTTTCCAATTCAGTTGGCTTTTGAGTCTAAGATGCGGCTGAACTTCGCTATTTTCCATGAAACGACTGCCATCTGACCACAGCAGCCAATTGGCGATATCGAAGTTTTGCAGTTCGAATAGTCAGATGTTTGAGAGCTCCAACTACCCTTAACGACATTTTTTTTTTTTTTTTTTTTATCTATGGCCCGTCAATTTGACTTCACCTCGCCTGATGTTAAGCTGAAGGCAAAGTCCCATGAAAGAGGGTCACCATTGCAAACACGTTCAGTGCTGCAATGGTGGCGCTCAGCTTGACGGCCTCATCAGATGCTTTTTCACGCCCCGCTTAAAGGACCCGGGACTGTAGGAAGAAGGAAACACGTGCGCCGGCAAGGAATTCCAGGACTTAATGGTACGGCAGAGAAAAGACTCACCGAACCGCTTGGTTCTTGATGGAATATTCTGTACCGTATGCGAGTGACACCTAAGCCCTGCACGCGTTGTCCTGTGTAGGAAAGGGGAGGGTGGGATTAGTTGGAAGAGCTCATCAGAACATTCACCATGGTAGAGACGGTAAAATACTGCCAAGGACGCAACATCTCTACGCATCTGCAAAGGCTCGAGGGACTCTGTGACCTCAGGACTCCCAATAATGCGGACCGCACGTCGCTGCAACCTGTCGAGAGCATCTAATAAGTACTTTGCGGAGCCATCCCAGAGATGCGAGCAGTATTCCACGCAGGAGCGAATTTGTGTCTTATAAAGAAGACACCGCTGCTCCGGCGTGAAAAAACGTCTCACTCTGTTCAGGACTCCGAGTTTACGCGAAGCTGTTTTGATGATGCTCTCGATATAGTTCTTGTTGTTCAGTTTGCAGCGCACGTCCATACCGAGTATATTGAGGTTATCCTGTAATGGCAGTGGTGTGCTCTGAAGAGTGGGAGGAGGAAGGAAAGGAGATGTCTTTGCTGAAAACGCGCATGCCTGCGTCTTCTTGGCATTGAACTCGAGCAGGTTCTCAGATCCCCATTGGGAAACGTGATTGAGGATCCGGTCAAGCCCAGTGACAAGAAGTCGCCTCTTTTCCGCTATATCGGACTGCTTGGCCGCAGAATGTCCGTGGTAGCTCCCGTGTACAGTGCTATCGTCTGCATAGCAGTGGATGCTGCCGGTGGACAGCATGTCATTGATATGCAGAAGACTGCCTGCGACTGCCATAGATGTTCATAATGACAACCGGGACCGACAAATTAACGGGACCACCAAGATACGATCTGACCAGTGCAAATTCTTGCATACAAATATTTTCACTGGGCCGGTATTGAATACGCACTCCCGTTGCGCCGCAACCGCTACGCCACAGAAACTGTCAGTCATTATCATGCTAATTGCAAAAAAAAAAATTACACCCTTTTGTCGTTGGTTCACATGAGCTTTTTTTAATTTCGTGATTTAAATCGCGAATTAACAAAGTACTACATAATATTGACTATTAAGTATAAATAGTGATCAAAAAGTGCGAAATTTTGCTAATTCGTGATTTAAAGTTAGCACGTACACAATCAAATGATTTTGCTCATCTGCTGAACAAGTAACAAAATCATTTTATGGGTAGATAGAGCATACCTACGTATATAAATAAATGGAGTACGTTTTATAGTCTTGCAAAGCGTGGCATTTAAATAACAAATACGGTTATTAAAATTTATGAGCTGTATTGTAGTAGCAACAAAACAATAATGAACGTAAAAATTAGTGTGAAATTATATCAAGCTTTGTTCTTGCTGTGGGAAATGTGGGGTTTTGTTCGAAAGACACACGGTTCATAAGAATGATGAACACAAAGTAGTATTTCAAGACAACTTGTAACAATATTCAATAAAAGTTTTGTGATATTATTTTGATTACAATAGTTACTCGGTTAGACAATTTTTAATATATATGTGTAATATTCGTATATGATCAGATTGATGTATTGCTTATGAACTGATAAGCACAATTTTATCACTTAGAACAGATTTTATAGGCAATATATAAAACGTGCCTCGGTCCCGGTTCCATACGAACATCTGTAGCAGACGTCACGGGTAGTTGGAGCCTCCAAAACTCCGACTAGCCTAACTATAGAACTTTGATATCGTCAATTTTGGTTGTGGAGGTCCGATGGCAGTCGCTTTACGGAAAATATTGAAGTATAGCCGCATCTTAGTTAGACTAGAAAGTCGACCTCAACTGAGTTGGGAAGAGGCTCAAAGAATGATGAATAAGATAAATTGTAAATCAAATTATATTATAATAATATTTAATGCTAGTGGGACCACACCTAATTCTATATCCATAAACGTCAGATATCAGAGGTACCGTATCACTAATCGCCAAAAAGATAATTTACCTAACCGTGAAAAAGAACTACTAAACGTTAATTGTAACCACTGATGTAAAACCCTTAAGCACTTCTGTACAGCCCGTAGGGGGTAACGCGTACGTGAAGTCTAAGCCAGGGAACATAAACTCAATTACTTCGAGAATATTCAACGTTCAACTTACTGCACTTACAATGCTGGATAGTTTGCTACCTCGTTTGTTACAGACTGTAATATCAAAAGTTAAGAAGACTTTATTAAATCAAAGTTCAGCAGAAAGGGCCAAGATAATAAATGTAAAGTGTTGATATCACGCTCAAAAAGTTGGTGCATTTGTAGGATGCAGCAGCATCTTTATTGATATAACTCGAAAATAAAAATGTTTGGAATTTTACTTCTAATATTATAACTGTTATTGTGAGATTATTCTTAAATAAGTTTAACAATAATTCAGTCTTTCTAATTTTCCTTATGTTACACATATTGAGAACTCACTTCTTTATGTTATTGTGAGATTACTTAATAAGTTCTACATTATATTATTATTAGTCACTTACTAATCTGCTGTTATATTGATTTTTAATAAAATAATAAATTAACGTGCAATGCTGCCAGTCTTCTGGGAACTTCACCACAAGAGGCATGCGATGCGGACGAATTCCACGACGTTTTTTATTTTAAGTGATTTTTGTTGTTTTAAGTATCGTTTTAGTTTAATTAAATAGTTAGTTTATATTACGATTATGATAAGTTAAATAACGAAATAAATCCTATTATAAAAATCCCAAAAAAGAATAATTTTGAAACAAACTAAAATTTCACATAAAATCACCTTAAATCCAATAAAGGTCCTCATACTTAGCTACATAATGTCAATCTGTATTGTGTTGATTCTGTACCTCCATAACATGTTTAGCACTTAAACGTTTTATCATTGTCATCGTCGCTTTATATTTCTAATCTTATTTGACCACCTCTTCCGTTTTGACCTTGGTCCACCAACAATTTATCATCTACAGCCTTGAAATTTGCTGGCAGTTCTCCTGGTCGTTATGTAGGCCATAATAATGAAACTCTCGCATAATAAATGGCGACACGTTCTTAAGGTAACATCGCTCTTTCATTTTTCTCACGGTCGATTAATCTTCTTGCGTGGGGATGCTTCTGGTTATTCGACGAATATATCGACAAATGGCTGGGAATTTATTGTACGCGGTTGAATGAGTTTCCGAGTATGGTAAATGTGAGTCAAGGACAGTTATATTTCTTGTATGCTGTTTGTTTTGAACCTTGCAGTATTGTGGGTAAATGCGATGTGGTGATATAAAAACAAACAGTGACAAACATACTGAATAGATGTTTGTACACAGGGAATACATTTTCATTAACAAAAATGAGGGTAATAATAGAATTTTCTGTTGGAATGTGGAGCTACCTAATTAATTTATTAATACTGCTTGAGGGTCGGCAGATATTTCAATATTTTAAGAATTTTAGTGAACATACGTATAATGTACGAGTAATTGTTAAAATATAGTGTGTCTGGTTGGTTAAACGTAGCATGATGACCTCTAGTTTTATTGCAGTAAAAGTACCCATTAAACCAAAATGACGGTTAACATAAGGAAAGTTTCAGATAAGCACACGGCTCACCTGACAGAAAGTGATAATCGTGGTCTATTGAGGATTGCAACCCCAAATCATGTAGTGAAGAGGAAGAATGGGGAGGGTGAAGGTTGAAAGAATTTCAGAACTGTCAGTGGAGAAGACATAGCAAGGTTTCTCGGTCTTCCCACTGACAACATAAAGCCTTTCTAGTGAGCTTTGGCTACCTTACTTACCTACGGAGACGCAACACAAGCTTATTAATAGCAAGAAAATGTATCGCTTATGGATATCAAAGATGAGATTCTTTGAAAAAGAGAATGACTGGTTAGGCACAAGACGATAGCGGTGATTCTCTGCACCACCGATAAGGTTGACTGGTAGAGAATGTCTGAGGCATTAAGTCTGTTTGTGTGCATCAGTGGATGAAGCTTTAATAAATAAATAAATTAATTAATGAAAGATTCTAGCACTTTTGTAATTTATCTTACTAATATTATAAACGCGAAAATTTGGAAGTATGGATGGATGGATGGATATTTGTTACTCTTTCACGTATAAACTACCGAATGGATTTTATTGAAACTTTACAATAATATAGCTCAATATCAGAATAACACAAGTTATAAATATATTGTGTGAATGGTCCAAAATATGACATCCACGGGGGAGCCGCGGGCAACAGCTAATCAAATATAATATTGTCGGTCTGAGTAGATATTATGCTTTCAGGTAGTTTCTGTTTCTCATGTTTTAACGCAATTATATTTTACCTGTATTTTGTTGCCTCTCAGTATCTTCATCATTATTAAAAGTGTCCATCAGTTGTTTTATTAAACCGACATCAATATTCTACCTGCTTAATTTAAGGCGAGGTTGCAGTGAGACAAGTAGGTATTTTACGTCGCCTCAGTACCTCAGTCCCCGCAGCCGAATCGAGTGTATAGACGCTACGAGCGGGCAGCGCGGGCGGCGCGCAGGCGCGCGCGATCCCATAGTAAGTATAACCCGGTACGCGAAAACTTGAGACTCGCGTTTGTTACAAAAACTAAGTATAGCCGTATCGTAATCGTTTAGTATCGTAATCGTATAGACAAGTGTATATGGTATATATATGTGTATATAGACAATAGGTACCTAAGACCTGAACATATAGGTGATAGGCCACCGTGACCCGATTCGCATCAGTAGGGCCGTGTGCTTGCCTGCCACATAAGTGATATAAAAAAACATGTTGTTCTGGATAAAGGGAGGGTAGGATTGATTGTAAGAGTACATCGGAATACTCACCATAGGCTATGTGTGCCTTTTTAACTTATATGTGTATATACTGTGTAGCAACACTGTTTTAAATTCTAAAAAAAACATACATGAAATCGCGTGCGGGAGATTGTAGTGCTATTTTAGAGTAGGTACTCGTCATAGAAACATGTCTGTGATGTCACCAAGCTAGGGTGTTACTACGCCACGGTACCTATATCGTAAAAGCAGTAGGTTAGATTCGGGCACATAATATTATAGTTTTTCATTGTATAGGTAGAGAAAAAAAAATCACTTAAATTTAACAAACATATTTTTGTATTTTCATTTCATTGGACCATATGAACATACAGAAAAAATATAAGCGTCTTCAAAAAACAAAACCTATTGAAAAGTGAAACATAAATATACACATTACCACTTCTTTGCGTCGCGCAGTCGAGTAAAAAAGACATTTATTATTTTGGACAGTTGGATTCTATTATTTTCTAATGATTTTTCTAAATCATTTTTTGACGCAATCAAAGAGCACTTGACTTCGACAACTTTGTCATTTCCAACAAGACCATCTGGAGTGGCTCCAATAAAAGGGTATTTGCGGTCAATAAAAAGTCCACACTGATCTATTTTTATGTTTTCATGTTGTTCCATTTGCTGTATGGTTTGTTTCTCGTTTTCGATGCCGTGAGCTACTGAAACCACTTGGTTTAGATTTTTTTATACAGGATTATTTTTTACTAATGGTGTTATATCTGTTTTTTTCTTAGTTCGAGCCATTCATTTCAATCTCTTTGTAAAATCGTTGATCGTTCAATACGATTCCTGTCTGCTGTAAGTTTCATCAGGTTTATGAGATAATTTTCTTGTGCAAGTTTTATAACATTCAAATATGTCACAGATTTTAGTAAAAGTACTTATAGTTACGTGGCAATTTGCAAACTAGAATTAGAAACGTCTTCGGGGTCTGTAACATAAACTATGTATAATTATACTCAGCTGCGGTAGCCTAGTGACTAAGGCAATCTATTCTTCTTCTTCTTTTCCTAAGCCTTCTTCCCATTATTTGGGGTCGGCTCTCCTTGTCTGCCTTCTCCATCTCTCCCTATCCTTCGCTGCTTCAGCGTGCATGTCGGATTCCTCCAGGTCCCCCTGCACTGTCGTCAACCAAGTGGCGGGAGGCCTTCCACGGCGTCGCTTCGTCGTCGGTAGGTTTAGGGCTACTCGTACCATATGGTCCTACGTACGGCGGAGCACATGTCCATACCATCGTAGGCGTCGTTCTTTGACCTTGTCTGTAATCGGGGCAATTTTATAGCTTCCTCTGATGTGGACATTGCGTACTTTGTCCAACAGTGTGACACCCGTTGACCAGCGTAACATGCGCATTTCTGTAGTGTGAAGCTTTGACAGGTGTTGTTTGGTAGATGCCCAACATTCTGTACCGTAGAGTATGGCAGTGCGTATGGCCGTTTTGTACAGTTTGCCTTTAAGCTTAAGGGGCATCTTCTTGTCACACATTACGCCTGTGAGTTGTCTCCACTTCATCCATCCCGTTGCTGTTCTGTGGATAATATTTTGCCGTCGTTGCTGATTATTGATCCCAAATATTTGAAATGGTCAACTGTTGGTATAGGTGCTCCGTCTCCGTCAACGTCGAGAAAGGAGGCAATAAGGCAATCTATTCAATAAAAAATAATAACTCAGACCAACTACTGACGTGAACCCCCTTGTAATTTAGCTAAGAGTTATGGGCTAAGAAGACTAGAGCAGTGATCAATAAAAGCCTACCAAAAATTTTAGAGCCATAGATATAGACTAGTTATTGTACACCAAATTCAAATTTTTATATACCTACTGTACATTTTTTGTACAGTGGCTCAAAAGAAACAAAATTGACATAAATAAAAAATAAATTAAATTAAATTGACAGCACAATTGTGCGAGCGAGAGAAAATGATAATCAAATCAAATCAAATCAAATCAAATTTATTTCATAATAATCATTGTACAATATTTTACATAGTTCTTAATCTATCGTGCGTTGTTACATTGTGCATGAGTAGTTCTCTTATATAAAGTAATATATATTAGGTGCGTATATAATAATGTTTGTGCAGTTAAGTGTCTTACATAGGTCTTTGCTTAGGACTAATTTATTAGTAGTAATTAATAAGGTCCGTCATTTTAGAATTCTTCCTTTAATGAACCGAGTTATACCCATTTTTTCAGCGAAACCGATTGTACGTAATGACGTGCGGGGGTGAAGCTCGCAGAAACAAACAGCACACGTCCTACCTTGAACACGCCTCGGCGGGTACTGACTCAACTGACTGACCGCTGCGAGCGCTCAAATGCAAAGATTTTGAGGATTTATAAGTTTTTGAAAAAAATAATAATGGCTTGATAAAATATAATTTTACCAGTCGCTAGATATTTTTATGCTCTTTATAATGATATTAATCTCGGCATTATTTGATGATGGCGTCTTAGTGTAAAACGTGTTTGAAATATCGATTTGGAGCATTTTAGACCCATGTTTGACGCCGATTTCTATCGAGGCAATTATCATGAATCGTGTTTCTGTTTTCACAGGACCCTAGAAGGTATAGTCTATTTTATGAATATGATTTTTATTTAGCGCTATTTGCTATATTACTTGTTATCCAGACGTTTAAAAATTGTAAAAACTACTGCAACCTGGCCTTAAGGACCGCACCACTCATACGTTTTATGAGTACATACGTTTCAACGCGTAGCATAATGACCATTTTTTTATTCAATATCATCTTTATTATCATTTGAGCTATACATTTTCCAATATACGGCACGTATTTCATCCAAGTATTCTCTTCTGTCTCTGCTATTGAGCTAAATTACTTGTGTTTCTTGTACATTCGTTGCGGTAGTGACAGGCCTGTCTCACTTGTTCCAACTTAAGGCGAGGTTGCAGTGAGACAAGTAGGTATTTTACGTCGCCTCAGTACCTCAGTCCCCGCAGCCGAATCGAGTGTATAGACGCTACGAGCGGGCAGCGCGGGTGGCGCGCAGGCGCGCGCGATTCCATAGTGAGTATAACTCGGTACGCGAAAACTTGAGACTCGCGTTTGTAACAAAAACTAAGTATAGCCGTATCGTAATCGTTTAGTATCGTAATCGTATAGACAAGTGTATATGGTATATATATGTGTATATAGACAATACCTAAGACCTGAACATATAGGTCATAGGACACCGTGACCCGATTCGCATCAGTAGGGCCGTGTGCTTGTCTGCCACATAAGTGATATAACAAAACATGTTGTTCTGGATAAAGGGAGGGTAGGATTGATTGTAAGAGTTCATCGGAATACTCACCATAGGCTATGTGTGCCTTTTTCACTTATATGTGTATATACTGTGTAGCAACACACTGTTTTAAATTATAAAAAAAAACATACATTAAATCGCGTGCGGGAGATTGTAGTGCTATTTTAGAGTAGGTACTCGTCATAGAAACATGTCTGTGATGTCACCAAGCTAGGGTGTACCTACGCCACGGTACCTATATCGTAAAAACAGTAGGTTAGATTCGGGCACATAATGTTATAGTTTTTCATTGTATAGGTAGAGAAAAAAAAATCACTTAAATTTAACATACATATTTTTGTATTTTCATTTCATTGGACCATATCAACATACAGAAAAAATATAAGCGTCTTCAAAAAACAAAACCTATTGAAAAGTGAAACATAAATATACACATTACCACTTCTTTGCGTCGCGCAGTCGGGTAAAAAAGACATTTATTATTTTGGACAGTTGGATTCTATTATTTTCTAATGATTTTTCTAAATCATTTTTTGACGCAATCAAAGAGCACTTGACTTCGACAACTTTGTCATTTCCAACAAGACCATCTGGAGTGGCTCCAATAAAAGGGTATTCGCGGTCAATAAAAAGTCCACACTGATCTATTTTTATGTTTTCATGTTGGTCCATTTGCTGTATGGCTTGTTTCTCGTTTTCGATGCCGTGAGCTACTGAAACCACTTGGTTTAGATTTTTTTATACAGGATTATTTTTTACTAATGGTGTTATAATTGTTTTTTTTTCTTAGTTCGAGCCATTCATTTCAATCTCTTTGTAAAATCGTTGATCGTTCAATACGATTCCTGTCTGCTGTAAGTTTCATCAGGTTTATGAGATAATTTTCTTGTGCAAGTTTTATAACATTCAAATATGTCACAGATTTCAGTAAAAGTACTTATAGTTACGTGGCAATTTGCAAACTAGAATTAGAAACGTCTTCGGGGTCTGTAACATAAACTATGTATAATTATACTCAGCTGCGGTAGCCTAGTGACTAATGCAATCTATTCTTCTTCTTCTTTTCCTTAGCCTTCTTCCCATTATCTGGGGTCGGCTCTCCTTGTCTGCCTTCTCCATCTCTCCCTATCCTTCGCTGTTTCAGCGTGCATGTCGAATTCCTCCAGGTCCCCCTGCACTGTCGTCAACCAAGTGGCGGGAGGCCTTCCACGGCGTCGCTTCGTCGTCGGTAGGTTTAGGGCTACTCGTACCATATGGTCCTACGTACGGCGGAGCACATGTCCATACCATCGTAGGCGTCGTTCTTTGACCTTGTCTGTAATCGGGGCAATTTTATAGCTTCCTCTGATGTGGACATTGCGTACTTTGTCCAGCAGTGTGACACCCGCTGACCAGCGTAACATGCGCATTTCTGTAGTGTGAAGCTTTGACAGGTGTTGTTTGGTAGATGCCCAACATTCTGTACCGTAGAGTATGGCAGGTCGTATGGCCGTTTTGTACAGTTTGCCTTTAAGCTTAAGGGGCATCTTCTTGTCACACATTACGCCTGTGAGTTGTCTCCACTTCATCCATCCCGTTGCTGTTCTGTGGATTACATTTTGCCGTCGTTGCTGATTATTGATCCCAAATATTTGAAATGGTCAACTGTTGGTATAGGTGCCCCGTCTTCGTCAACGTCGAGAAAGGAGGCAATAAGGCAATCTATTCAATAAAAAATAATAACTCAGACCAACTACTGACGTGAACCCCCTTGTAATTTGAGTTATGGGCTAAGAAGACTAGAGCAGTGATCAATAAAAGCCTACCAAAAATTTTAGAGCCATAGATATAGATTAGTTATTGTACACCAAATTCAAATTTTTATATACCTACTGTACATTTTTTGTACAGTGGCACAAAAGAAAAATAAATTGACATAAATAAAAAATAAATTAAATTAAATTGACAGCACAATTGTGCGAGCGAGAGAAAATGATAAGGTCCGCCATTTTAGAATTCTTCCTTTAATGAACCGAGTTATACCCATTTTTTCAGCGAAACCGATTGTACGTAATGACGTGCGGGGGTGAAGCTCGCAGAAACAAACAGCACACGTCCTACCTTGAACACGCCTCGGCGGGTACTGACTCAACTGACTGACAGCTGCGAGCGCTCAAATGCAAAGATTTTGAGGATTTATTAGTTTTTGAAAAAAATGATAATTGCTTGATAAAATATAATTTTACCAGTCGCTAGATATTTTTATGCTCTTTATAATGATATTAATCTCGGCATTATTTGATGATGGCGTCTTAGTGTAAAACGTGTTTGAAATATCGATTTGGAGCGTTTTAGACCCATGTTTGACGCCAATTTCTATCGAGGCAATTATCATGAATCGTGTTTCTGTTTTCACAGGACCCTAGAAGGTATAGTCTATTTTATGAATATGCTTTTTATTTAGCGCTATTTGCTATATTACTTGTTATCCAGACGTTTAAAAATTGTAAAAACTACTGCAACCTGGCCTTAATTGCACTGCACACTTCCTTCCACAGCTCTAGTTTAAGAGTTATTGTTTACAAACATTCATTTAAAATGTCATACTGTATATCATAGTATGTTATAATTAAACATGGAATATAATTTTTACAACCTTTTAAGTAGCTGAATGAAAATCACTAAATTTGTTACGGACGAGTATTAATAAAATAATGAATATTGCAATAATATATCTAAATATGTTTACAGTAATATGCTTACCATTTGATTAGATAAATTTTACTTTCACATTTTATAAAGAATATTAACAATTGAAATTACTATTATTCCATTTAACCCGTCCTGCTCTATGGCTTGTGTTAGGAATTTGCTCACGTCGGTAGTGTAATGGCCAGGAATCGAACCCAGGACCTCGGGATCGCAAGGTCATCCCTTAACCACTAAATGATTTTCATTAGCTACAAAATTTGATTCGATACAATTATTTATTCATTAATATTTTGTTACACCACTCACGTTTTTTCAATATTTTCGGTGCCTGTATTCTCTATTTGTAACATATTTTTGTTTTAATTTAACTAAGTACTACGCATATTACTTCGTGCATATTGACGACCGAGATAGAGCTGTCTTTCGTCTCGTATATTTGCTACCTGATCATGGGAAACATAAACATGGTGTATAGCTGTGTCTAGTTTTAGTCAGTTCGACTCCCTTATGCCTTACCTTATATTGTGTACCTTATATTGTCTTCTCTTCTTCTTCTTTTCTTGGCTATCTAGAAATTATCATTGCTCTCAAACACATAATTTAGTAATTCAAAAGTAAAAGTGAACGAATTTTTGTTCGTATATTTTCTTAATCCCTATAAATCACACCATAAATATTCTGTGCGTAGTAAGTAAATTTCTACCGAACAAAAGCCCACAAAATATTATACAAGAGATTACCATTCTTTTGAATAGTTTATGAAGAAGAAAACAAAGGCTTAGTGTACAGAGGCCTTTGCATCTTCAGATGGAAAAGCGATAATAAAGAAACCTTTTATGTTTGACCTGAAATACGTTATGAAAGAAGTATTAGGTAAGTTTGGCTGACTTGTGTTTGCCATTAATACTCTTGTCAAATAAATAAATATTCTAGAACAAACAGGGGATGTAGTAAGCCTTTCCATAGAATGATATATAAGGGGTAAAGGTACAATACTTTTAACTCTACTGAAATTTGGTAGGATAGTTGAAACACGATCATGAATGCGCTTTATAAAAAAGCTTACTCCATTTATGTAAAATAAAATGAGTAAAGAAAAACTCACGTACGCACATTGATTATCGCCAAGTATTTCTACCCAAAATATCCGTATCGCAAACAAGAAATACCAAGGCACACTAAATAATTCCCCAACGTATACCGTCCATAAATTCCACACATGACTCTAAAACACTTATACATTATTCTCGGCCCTAAATACGAATTTTCATCTATCTAAAGCAAACATACTCCTTACTTAACCCGAGACAAAAATGTATGTAAAGGCCTACATAGAGGCCTACTAAGATATTTGTGAAACGAATCTTCGTACGCATCATTAGGAAAGGTTTGAGTTTCGTATTGAATTTGCTTAATTATAAATTGGCACAGAAATTCTGGAACAAATATGTCACAGTTTGAATAATTGAGAATTATGTTTGAAGAGAGGGGTGATTGACTCTTTGTCGTCGTTTGTTAGGAAGGTTCGAAGGGGTGAGTGACTTAAATATGAATTATTACTACACCCTGCGGTGTCACTCGTAACAGATATTTTAAATATGAGTCATGTTCATTATCTACCATAACTGAGGATTATTTTGATTATATCACTACGGAGCTGATATTTGATATGAAACAACTACTACATAATGGGCTACAACTAATAAGTATATACTAGTAGATAACTAATTTCAGTGACAACGTCTAGTTTATGGTGAGGTCGCTCCCGCCACAGGGGAAAGCCAAAGATAAAAAAAGTTTATCGAATGATCTATTGCCCATGTGTCACTTGATATATAAAGACAGCAAAATATAGTCATAAACAGACAGTCAGTATACAGTACGCTATCTAATGGGCTTAAGGGAATAGATAGGTCTTATGATTGTAGGTAGATGGCTTCCGCCATCGTCCCATAGATATTTTTTTATTTTTTATTTATTAGGTCTACCAACAATGTTTTACATCAAAACATACAAGAACAGTAATTAAAACTAACTTATTACAATGCAAACATCACTTAGATGATTGTATAGGAGAATTTCGAATGCTTCAGATGTGGCTTGGTGGCTCAGTGGTCCTTTTTTTATTTACGCCTGATGGTAAACTGAAGGCAAAGTCAGGAAAGAGGGAAAAAGGGTTCGAGTTTTGTTGAAACATTCACTTTTCCAATCCTCTATTTATATTTATTCTCCTCCAATCTAAATTTGATTTGAAACAGTTAGCACACTAATTGCTTTAGTATTTCAGTCATATACATCAATATCTGATCACCACGGGACTGGCTTGAGGACAAAGTATTAAAAGTGTTTAGGCTACTTATTTTCCAAGTATGAGAAAGGGAATGATTTACTCCACGTGCGCCCTTATAAAACTAACGGAGACAAAAGCCCATCCCTCCCCTTAACCCCATATCAAGGCGACGGCAACCAAGTTATCTCAGAATTTCTGTGAATTTCCTTCCTGAGATATACTTGAATTCGGATAGACCAATATTACATAATAACGATTAGTTCGATGTCAGCTCATCCTATAACCGCAATCTAATGAACACTTTCCAATAGAATTCGTTTCACTATGTAACGTAATTACGCAATTTAATTTAATATTTAACTTTATCAAATTTGGTAAATTCTGACCGAATGTTAACTGAAAGTCTCACCACAATCTTAGCAATTTAAGGGTCACAATTTAATCGTATTGAATGCAGTAAGCGTATTTTTTTAATTAAATAAATGCTTCGGTTAACTAGTTTGTTTGGAGGGATATGTGGGCGGCGGTTAAGAGATTAGTGATGGGGCATTCAATGTAGTAAAACCGAAAAAAGCTGAAAATGAAGTTTCCCTTTTCGCATTACTAAAAATATTTTTGTTTTATTCACTAACCCTTCATTACCTATGGTTTCGTCTGCGTATTTTTTATTATTTGGATCCCGTAGCCAATGGGAGCTTATTCTCCGATTAAAAAGTATTTTTTTTCTACTGTAATCTCCATTTTCGCCAAATCTCAGCCAATTCCGCTCAGCAGTTAGAGTGCGATTGATAAGAAACATCCAAATTTATTCACTCTTATAATACCATAGTAGGGTGAAAAAGTAAACGTACAATTTGTTAACAATACTTGAAAATTCCTCATGAAACTTTATGCAACCCAATGAAGCTGTAGGTTATTTTTCATTTCATTATGTCATTAAATGGAACGTTTACAAACAACTTGCAATGATAATAAAAAGCGTGAGTAAATATAAAATGCTCATTTCAAGCAATAAACTAAAGAAAATAGTAATTGCTAAGGTGAGCAAAAGATAAAAAATAAAAATAAATAAATTGTAACAAACAGACTGTCTCAGAATAATCGCGAAAGCACGGTGAACGTTTTGGAACGAAGTAATTAACAGCGATAAATGACGGTACCTACAAAGTGACAGACGATTTTGAACATAAGTGCATGCAGACTATTAGGTTAAAAATCACTCGTTCGTTATATTTCTCCAAGTTGTTTATTTGATTTAATTTTAAACAGGACATTTAAGACAGCACTTTTGTCTTCATGTTACACGATCTTCTTGAAAAATTACGTAAAAGCATCCTACAAATGAATTCTATGCTATAAAATTTTAATAAAAAAATTAAATTATCCGTAATATAAAGCATCTGCTATATTTTATCACCCTGTGAATAAATGGATCTGCAAAATCAATTATGCGAAAAGAATATAAAAACTATGTCTGCATGACAGGTCTTTACTTTGAAATGATGCCTACATGTCACCAATTTTAAAGAATATTATGAAGAAGTTCCAAATAGGTATGTCAATTTCTTCACTATATAGTTCATCAATCAAAGCAAATAATAAATATATAGATAAATGAAAGAACACACTCGTCTTTAATGCATAAGTGTAACCAATTTTTTTTAACTCGGTTTACCGAAAATGTAATGCTCGGCATTGCCGAATGTGCTCTACTCTAAAAACCGAAGCTTCTCACACGAATTGTGTAATTTAGGACAATTTGGGGTTTAATCAAGATGTTTTAAACACTTGATGTATAAAGATGCTTAGTTACTTTCAAAGTAAATGTTCCTGTTGTTTGTAGTCACTAATTAATCTTTGAATGTTATTCGCTATTAAGTTACGGTTGTCTTGTGTGATAAATTAAATTGTAATGAAATTTGGAATAATTCTTCAGAATAAAATTTTAATTTAACTGTTGCTATTGATATTGTTGCCATTCATTGTTTAAAAGAAACTAAAAAAATAGATATTGAAACTGACTGCATTAAGCAATCTAAATTTTGTAGATAGTGTAGATTTAGATCAAGATTTAAGACTTATTTATTGTTCTTGGTAGGAGGAGGAAGGAGTTGGTATCTTGAAACCGGAATGATATTAATGAGAATTCTTCTCTCTATTTTTTACTACAACTACTACCACATAATTTGAGTTGGGCTGATTTTTTTGCAGAAAAGCAATGCACTAGAAGGTAGTATATAATGTTAGGTGAAACCAAGAAGAGGTTAGTTTGCACAAGAAATCATTGCAAGCAACTTCTGCATGGTGTATCTAAGGTTTAACGAAACACAAATGGATGTAATGCAAAAAGCACTAAGATAAGATTACTGCCACAAATTGCTACAAAATTACTGGCAAATACAGTGATACCTGATCAATGTTAATTTTTCGACAGATTGTTGATGTGTAAATATGGAAAATACCTATAAGTAACTTCATATCTAGCTTAAGCAAGCTAAGGTATAATAAATAAACCTTCCTCAATTACAAAATGGATTATTTCTGAGTTTACCAAAATTAATAATGTTTTATTGATATTCTCGTTTATCAGCAGGCAGTAAATCACATTCAATGGAAATTTTAAGCAGATCAAAGCATAGCGAAGTAACTCCCATTTAAATTACTGTGTAAAATGTTAGACGATTGGTAGTGATTGCGCCGAATAGATACGGAAAGCTTTTCACCGCATTGGAAACTAACTAAACTGGTACGTGATTTGTACGTTCAGCTTTTTTAATAAGCTCCCCTATGAAATTAGAGATTTGCCTATCAATAAGTTTAAAAATTTAGTAAAAAATAAGCTATGTCAAAAAGCTTACTATAAAATCCAGGATTATTTGGATGATAAACAAGCCTGGAAATGAACTGTTCACTCCACTTGCTACTCAGCTAAATTTTGTATCTAGACTAAGTAAACTATTGTAAATAGACCAAAAAAAAAAGAAAAGCCCGCTGAGTTTCTTGCCGGAGTCTTCTCAGGTCGGGGCCGCGTTTCGAACCGGTGGTCCATTTGCATTTGATAAAATATTGTTTGTATTGACGTTTTGTAAGTGCCGTTTACTGGTCTATGCAGAATAAATGATTTTTGATTTTGATTTTGATTTTGATTTTGATTTTGATTTTGATTTTGTTTGTAGATATCCGCTTCACAAGCGAAACAAGTTCACAATATGAATATGAAACTTTTTTATGATTTGATTTTTGGAACCAGATAGGTATATTGAATTGCGTAGCGACCAGATAGGTACAGCTAAGGAGTGTAATTCCCTGCCCGAATCTGTGTTTCCGGAAAGCTATAACCTGAGAATACTCAAGTCACGAGTGAATAGAATCCTTCTAGGCAATCGATTCATCGTAGACCACATCGTCACTTACCATCAGGTGAGATAGTGGTCAAACGTAAGCCTATTCTAAATTTAAAAAAAATGTAGGTAGAAAGCAAAGTATTGACAGGTAGTTTTTACATGTTGTATCACTGAACTAAGTATGTTTTGTACTTTCATATACCAAATTTCTACTATCAAACAATCTTGATGTAGACAGGGATTAGAAATTTGAGATAAGAAGATATTTATAGCAATTTGAAACATTAAATTCGAAATTCTTGTCAAGGTGGTAAATAATGTCAGCCATATTTTAATATAGAGACACTAATAAATGAGAAGCGCCTACTACTCCTAATTACGAATACTTGAGGAATTCGAGTTTGCCAATTATGTCTGTTTCAATTCATTGAGGTTATCTAAATAGGGTTCTATAAAGAGATATGAGAAGAGGAAAGGAGAGGTAAAGGAGGGCGAATGTGGTAACGAAAAGACTGCCATATTACAGACGACAAATAGATTAAAAATATATCAAATACAGCTCCTTACATAAAATTTAAGTGAGCGGGTTGTGCTTTTCGTCTCAAATCAGTTCATGTTGGCAAAAGTATGGCACATAATGGTATCCAGCTCCATAGATGAACGACGCAACAAGGAATAGTTCATCATTGTCTTGAAATAAGGACAATGCATAATTTAAAATTCTCAGTAGCGCTCGTAAATCAAGGTAAGCATCATCCCTTCTCAACCATACCGAAATCATACATCCTGAAATGAAAATTAAAACGACCTAATCCTACTCAATGTTAATCCCATTGCCATACAAATTACTTCGCACCCAACATTATTTGAAGGTCCGAAGTACCCCAATCACGCGTTATAGGGGTCCAGAAGATATAGGGCTCGACTAATTCCGAATTTAATCATTATAATCGGTTGCGGTCACGCGAACATTTGAATACTGAAGTAATTCAAAGTTAGATAAAGCATTGGTAGATAGAACTCAGTTAGAACTAAGGAGTGATTGGATAAGGGTATAGATAGCTTCACTATGAATAAGGAATTATTCCTAAATAATATTATAAATATCAAAGTTTGTGAAGATAATGTGGATGTTTATTTTTTAATTACATTCTAATGTTTGTAAGCTAAATCCGGCGGAAAAAGTGCAGTTGTGAAAAGAAGATCAAAATTCCACGCAGACAAATTCCGGGCAGCAACGAAAATAGTCACAGAACCCAAAATATGCTATACTCGCAATAAATGAAATAACGATACATTTTTAAATAATTTTTTTCCAGCTATAAGGACTTCTTGAGTATTAAGTAATTAAAGGTGGTTGGTATTAATAACACATCAAGTATATATAGTACGACATAATTTAAATAAGTAAAACTCATGAATTTGGTGGAAAGCTTGCATACTAAAGAGTGCTTTCGCGATAGCTCTATGAAATGGTTGCAAGTAAATTGACCAGCAACAACACAATAATCTTGAAACAAAGGGGAAAATCTAGTATCTGACGACTGAAACAAGTGAATTCGCAAGATCGAATTTAAAGTGACTTAATTGGCATGAAGAAATGAAATAAATCGATGATAGAAACATACACATCCGATTTTATTTACACTTTATTAATTTAAAACCCACTTAAAGCTTTTTGTGATCCTTTTTTCCCAGAAATAATAAGTCGATTTATGATTTAGGTACTTAGTAAGGCTTACAAATCTCATTGTCTAGTACACTAGGCAGTTGAAACTTTTAAGGCTTCACTTAGATAAAATGAACTTTGAAAGTAATCTCAACTTTATCAAAAGACTATTTTTGTGTATAGTTCACAAAAATAATCTTTTGTCAGATATTGTCCTTATTGTTAACTAAGTAAAGTTTATTCCTATCCTATTTTATAAAATCCAAGTAATTCACTACGAGTTCGGAGGCCTCAAAAGTTGTGAACGATGAGGATAGTGGAGTGTCGGGCATGCGGCTTACTTTAAATTACTTTGGTTTGTGTTTCTAGCATTTCTGATATTATGTGACGAAATATTTTTATTTCATCATTATTGTATGTACCTATTGATGTTTTTTATTTTGTAATTCAACAGATAAATTGGTATTTAGTCATCAGTGTCAATCATGACTAGTGACAGTATCGCGTCGCTCGGCCACAGTAAGGTTTAATTCAATCGCATAACCTTAGTCCACTGCTGAACATAAGCTTTTCCAAACGTTGAGAGGCTGGCTAGACGGGCGTACAGGGTTTCATATAGTGTTTTCCTTCTGTCGCAGTGAAATCGTCTGCGTATTTTTCTTTTTGTCTGTCTCCTCTCAGACCAATAGGTAAAAAATGGTATAAAAACATATTATTAAAAAATTAAGATGTGTTAAAAGTTACATTTATAATCGTGGCTTACGTGGTGATATGATGGCTGGTTTGACAATTCGTTGTAAAACAAACTGACCGAATGACAACGAGTTTACGAATATTATAATTATTGCATTTATCGTCTCGTCCCATTTGGAGAGTATGTCCTATTTGCCAACGACATTCGTACACAGCATTTCAAATCTAGAGCAATCTGACCTCGACTTAAGTGCTGATGTCAATATCTGAAATGTATATATAAAATATTATTACAAATAATAATAATCGATCACGTTTCTAAACGTGGTCATTCAGAGGGGGTTTGTAAAAAAATAAAATAGATTCTGATTGAAGCAATTTCATACAAGAGTAGTTGTTGTCCGCGGCTCTGCCCGCAGTGCGATATGGACTAAGGGTCGGACTCTCTCGTAGGAAAAAGTAGGTGAGAATTGAATGTGATATGAAATGATGGGCTAACAATATACTATGTAATATATCTTTCATCTTTATATTAATATTATGAAACTTAGATTATAAATAGATATATATGTAATATATCTTTCATCTTTATATTAATATTATGAAACTTAGATTATAAATAGATGTCAAGGATTTTAATAATTTAATATTTTCAAAGCAATTCTCAATTTTTTCAATTTCATACAATAATACTGTGATTCAGTCATGACCTATAAAGGTTTTACTTACAGCTAGTTGACCGCCCGAACGCTGTCTATTTTATGTCAGATTATTTTGGTTTTATTTAAGTTTTGAACAATGTGGGAAAATTTAGGCTTAGTTTGCTTTTCAAGTGCGATATGGTTATAAATATTCATCATCACGAGCACATATCACGTGAATGTCAGCCTAGAGACACAGTTGCGCTTGGGTCATCAAATGATTGAATATTCATATCCAATGTTTCACAAAACCCTACCTTGAAATAGTCCCTTGCAATTAATTCAGCCGCTTCACGATTGCATGCTATTGTGACTGTAAAATACCAACATACATTATTAAAAGAAACTAATTGAATATTATTGATAATCATTCGAATTAATGCGTAAATTCAAAAATCTGTTTAAGAATAAAATAGAGTTGTTTTAGAAGAAGGAGATCGTGGAAGTACTAATTTACTTCATAAGGGATGCGTACCAATGTTCTTACTAGATGAGAAGAAAAAGCAAAAAAAATGTATCTCGACCTTCGAAGACTCGACCACACGTCCTTGTGGTGACGAAGAAAGAATATCACCACATCTCATTCGAAAAAAGTCGTGAGTGTCAACATACGCAAACTATATCATTGCGAGAGAAGATAAATTCAAAATAAAATCCTTTACCAACTTATCTGGCCAGCGTGTAAACAGTAAGCCAAAGATCCCTAATATTGGAAGAGGTTTATGTCCAGCAGTGAACTGCGATGGGCTGATTGATTACGATAAAGGTAACCCTGATAACGAAATCTCATGAAAACTTTTTTTTAAATGTGAACCGCAATATCACTTATTATTAGAACACTACACTTCGAGTACATGCAATGGCTGATTGAACGTGGTCAGTGCAGTTCTTCCAGTTCACCAAACAGTAACAGTGCCTTTAATATCAAGAAACTTTTCGTGGCAATAAAATTATTTTCTATTTCACTCTAGTTTCTAGTTTCATTACAACCTCAATCTAGGGACCTGTATGTAAGTTCCGTTTCCTAGCAGTACAAGAAAACTACACTTTAAAATTTATCGTCAGCTTTTATTACAAACTAACAGAAACTACGACCATCATCGTAAAAGTTCTCAAATATTTTTAACCAACTTACATACCCGGAGTTTACAGTTTAGTATTCATCTAACCACAAGTTTAAACCAACAATAAACATTGGTGTAACAACGCCCGCATTCGGCTAAATACCGCACATCTCATAGGTCATAAACCGGTTTAAATGTAGATCCCCGTTTTACGACTGACTTTGTCCATACTGTACCTATTTCTTCCTTTTCCTCTCTAAATAAACGGCAAGAGACAGATAAACGCATAATGATATGGCTTCATCAGACGGCTCACTTGTACCTCTATTATCTTTAAAGATAACATTTGCCTGGATAGGTAAATGGGTATAGCAAAGAAAACGATTCTATTAAGGCCAGGTTGCAGTAGTTTTTACAATTTTTAAACGTCTGGATAACAAGTAATATAGCAAATAGCGCCAAATAAAAATCATATTCATAAAATAGACTATACCTTCTAGGGTCCTGTGAAAACAGAAACACGATTCATGATAATTGCCTCGATAGAAATCGGCGTCAAACATGGGTCTAAAATGCTCCAAATCGATATTTCAAACACGTTTTACACTAAGACGCCATCATCAAATAATGCCGAGATTAATATCATTATAAAGAGCATAAAAATATCTAGCGACTGGTAAAATTATATTTTATCAAGCCATTATTATTTTTTTCAAAAACTTATAAATCCTCAAAATCTTTGTATTTGAGCGCTCGCAGCGGTCAGTCAGTTGAGTCAGTACCCGCCGAGGCGTGTTCAAGGTAGGACGTGTGCTGTTTGTTTCTGCGAGCTTCACCCCCGCACGTCATTACGTACAATCGGTTTCGCTGAAAAAATGGGTATAACTCGGTTCATTAAAGGAAGAATTCTAAAATGGCGGACCTTATCATTTTCTCTCCCTCGCACAATTGTGCTGTCAATTTAATTCAATTTATTTTTTATTTATGTCAATTTTTTTTCTTTTGAGCCACTGTACAAAAAATGTACAGTAGGTATATAAAAATTTGAATTTGGTGTACAATAACTAGTCTATATCTATGGCTCTAAAATTTTTGGTAGGCTTTTATTGATCACTGCTCTAGTCTTCTTAGCCCATAACTCTTAGCTAAATTACAAGGGGGTTCACGTCAGTAGTTGGTCTGAGTTATTATTTTTTATTGAATAGATTGCCTTATTGCCTCCTTTCTCGACGTTGACGGAGACGGAGCACCTATACCAACAGTTGACCATTTCAAATATTTGGGATCAATAATCAGCAACGACGGCAAAATATTATCCACAGAACAGCAACGGGATGGATGAAGTGGAGACAACTCACAGGCGTAATGTGTGACAAGAAGATGCCCCTTAAGCTTAAAGGCAAACTGTACAAAACGGCCATACGCACTGCCATACTCTACGGTACAGAATGTTGGGCATCTACCAAACAACACCTGTCAAAGCTTCACACTACAGAAATGCGCATGTTACGCTGATCAACGGGTGTCACACTGCTGGACAAAGTACGCAATGTCCACATCAGAGGAAGCTATAAAATTGCCCCGATTACAGACAAGGTCAAAGAACGACGCCTACGATGGTATGGACATGTGCTCCGCCGTACGTAGGACCATATGGTACGAGTAGCCCTAAACCTACCGACGACGAAGCGACGCCGTGGAAGGCCTCCCGCCACTTGGTTGACGACAGTGCAGGGGGACCTGGAGGAATCCGACATGCACGCTGAAGCAGCGAAGGATAGGGAGAGATAAAGAAGGCAGACAAGGAGAGCTGACCCCAGATAATGGGAAGAAGGCTTAGGAAAAGAAGAAGAAGAATAGATTGCCTTAGTCACTAGGCTACCGCAGCTGAGTATAATTATACATAGTTTATGTTACAGACCCCGAAGACGTTTCTAATTCTAGTTTGCAAATTGCCACGTAACTATAAGTACTTTTACTAAAATCTGTGACATATTTGAATGTTATAAAACTTGCACAAGAAAATTATCTCATAAACCTGATGAAACTTACAGCAGACAGGAATCGTATTGAACGATCAACGATTTTACAAAGAGATTGAAATGAATGGCTCGAACTAAGAAAAAAAAACAGATATAACACCATTAGTAAAAAATAATCCTGTATAAAAAAATCTAAACCAAGTGGTTTCAGTAGCTCACGGCATCGAAAACGAGAAACAAACCATACAGCAAATGGAACAACATGAAAACATAAAAATAGATCAGTGTGGACTTTTTATTGACCGCAAATACCCTTTTATTGGAGCCACTCCAGATGGTCTTGTTGGAAATGACAAAGTTGTCGAAGTCAAGTGCTCTTGGATTGCGTCAAAAAATGATTTAGAAAAATCATTAGAAAATAATAGAATCCAACTGTCCAAAATAATAAATGTCTTTTTTACCCGACTGCGCGACGCAAAGAAGTGGTAATGTGTATATTTATGTTTCACTTTTCAATAGGTTTTGTTTTTTGAAGACGCTTATATTTTTTCTGTATGTTCATATGGTCCAATGAAATGAAAATACAAAAATATGTATGTTAAATTTAAGTGGTTTTTTTTTCTCTACCTATACAATGAAAAACTATAATATTATGTGCCCGAATCTAACCTACTGCTTTTACGATATAGGTACCGTGGCGTAGTGACACCCTAGCTTGGTGACATCACAGACATGTTTCTATGACGAGTACCTACTCTAAAATAGCACTACAATCTCCCGCACGCGATTTCATGTATGTTTTTTTTTTAATTTAAAACAGTGTTGCTACACAGTATATACACATATAAGTGAAAAAGGCACACATAGCCTATGGTGAGTATTCCGATGAACTCTTACAATCAATCCTACCCTCCCTTTATCCAGAACAACATGTTTTTTTATATCACTTATGTGGCAGACAAGCACACGGCCCTACTGATGCGAATCGGGTCACGGTGGCCTATCACCTATATGTTCAGGTCTTAGGTACCTATTGTCTATATACACATATATATACCATATACACTTGTCTATACGATTACGATACTAAACGATTACGATACGGCTATACTTAGTTTTTGTAACAAACGCGAGTCTCAAGTTTTCGCGTACCGGGTTATACTTACTATGGGATCGCGCGCGCCTGCGCGCCGCCCGCGCTGCCCGCTCGTAGCGTCTATACACTCGATTCGACTGCGGGGACTGAGGTACTGAGGCGACGTAAAATACCTACTTGTCTCACTGCAACCTCGCCTTAAAATTGTAGGAAGGGGTCTTCGCTTGGTTAAATATTTTATGACAACGTAGTCTGCGTATGGTATTGTTACGAATGTCACCACTCATGACGTAAGCCGTCAATGATTGAAGCGTTTGACAATTTCAACTAGAATAATTGTAAATAAAGAGAATCGAAATTACGATCGTAATGACGAACGAAAAGACTAGCGAAATTAGGATTTCCAGAAGATTCTGCATGGTATATAAACAGCACCAGGAGCGCCAAAAGGGCAGTTCAGTCTCAGTGGTTGAAGTGGAAACAAGAAGAAGAAGTAAAGTGAAAAGTACAAGTGAAAGTGCTAGTGGTGCATGTGCAATACTGCATGTGCTGTGAACTAAAAACGCTCAGTGAACGTGGACGTTCTAGAGACTGTGTGTAAAGACAGTGCGTTGCAGTACAGTCCTCTAAGTGTGTACGAGTGCCTCGGACAATAGACTGTGTATACGCTAAAGACTGTTGTGAGTTGGTGGCTTGAATAAAGTGTAAAAATCGCTCGAGGTTGTTTACTTCCAATCCCGAAACCCGCTTCCCGTTACATTGGTGTCAGAAGTGGGATTGGAAGAAACGATGCCGTTCACACCAAGAGACCATCCAGAGCGACCCAACACACGGTCCAGAACTACGGGACGGGAACAAGGTGAACCCGACCCAGCGGTCTCACATGTCGAAGGCCCTAGTGATCGGCGTGATGCTGGCGAAGGACCCTCTGCTGTCCCCGCACATGGTTCAGCTACTCAGGAACCTCTAAGTGCACCTTCGCCGATGGACATAAGTGCACTCTTCCAACAACTGCGCGCAATGCAAGAGGAACAAGCGCGCCGCCAGGAGGAACAACTGCGCGCCATACAGGAGGAGCAAGCACGCCGCCAGGAGGAACAAGCGCGCCGCCAGGAGGAGCAACTACAAGCGATGGGAGACCGAGTACTCTCAGTAGTCACGGAGACTATTAAGAAAGTGGAGGAGGTGCAGAAAATGGTAGAAAGTCATGAAAGCATGCTGGTGGACCTTCAAGCGCGCATCTTAACAGTAGAGGGCGAACTACGAAAAATCAAGGCTTCAGGTACAACAGCGCCGGTTGCCGTAGTCTCTTCAAGAGAAGGCTTCAAGGTGCCTCCATACGACGGAACATCGTCCTGGAATGCATATAAGAGACAGTTTCAAGCTATAGTGCAACTAAACGGCTGGAGTGAAGAACAAGCGAGGACTGGCCTCACCTTAGCCCTAAGAAATCAAGCAGCAACGGTGTTAGAGGCCATAGAGATTGAGGCTTCTTATCAAGAGCTCCTTGATGCTTTAGAGTCAAGGTTCGGAGATGCACATCTGGAGCATGTATTCCGAGCCCAGCTTCGGGACAGGGTTCAAAAGTCTACAGAGACATTGCAACAATGGGCTTTAGAAGTAGAGAAGCTTGTGAGGAAAGCATATCAGTCCTCTCCTGCGACGTTCATTGATAAGATGCTGCTGCAAACCTTTATCGATGGAATACGTGATAAGGAAGTAAGAACCGCTGTACGTTTGGCCCATCATCCGGAAGTCAAAGAAGCTATGGCACACGCACTTGAAGTGGAGGCCGTCCGTGGTGAATATGGGAGTGGGCGCTTGCGAAGGTTAATGACATCCGAGCAAGAAAATGGACGGAGGAACTTTGCTCCTCGCTGTTATCAATGTAGGAAAAGAGGTCATCTCAGGAATACTTGTCCGAACCGCATGAATACAAACGTCGGAGACGGCGGAAAACTAATTCCGGTCAAGTTTAAGGGGTGGACATTGGCCGGTAGTCGTGAAGCGTCAAAAGTTAAGATCTATCAAAGCACAAATGGAAATAGTCTAACTGTCAGTGGAAGAGTAAACGGAAATGAATGTCAATTAACTTTGGATACTGGAGCATCGCGTACGGTAGTTGGGCTACGGATTTTGAAGGACTGTGGAAAGATAAAGGACCAGACAGAAGCTATACATTTAACTACAGCTACCGGTCAACGTATACCTGTTAAAGGAGAACGGGTAGTGGCAATTAAGATGGGCGATAAACTCTTTTGGCAGAAAGTGGTAGTAGCTGATATAGTAGATGACTGCATAATCGGTTTGGACTTTATGAAAAATCATCAGTGCGAAATTGATATCGTAAACGGAGTCATTAAATGTGGAACAACAGAGGTGCCAATGAAGGGAAAAGAAGACACATTTATACGAGTCATAAGAACAGATTACGCTGATGGTTTAAGGAGAAAAATGCATGAACTTCACAAAAATATGAGAGAAGTAAATTTACAAGCCAGTGAACGAATGAAAACACGATATTACAGAAGTGCTAATTTAAGGTGTTTTGAGGAAGGGTCGTCAGTATGGCTTCATAACCCGGTACGGAAGCAAGGATTATCACCGAAACTTCAGCCAAGTTGGGAAGGACCTTACAAAGTGATAACAAGAATTAATGATGTCACTTATAGAATCCAAAAGTCGCCAAGAAGCTCCGCTAAAGTGGTTCACGTCGACAGACTGGCTCGTTACTACGGTTCTAACGATGCTCGGGACGAGCATGTCTTAGGAGGGGGCAGTGTTACGAATGTCACCACTCATGACGTAAGCCGTCAATGATTGAAGCGTTTGACAATTTCAACTAGAATAATTGTAAATAAAGAGAATCGAAATTACGATCGTAATGACGAACGAAAAGACTAGCGAAATTAGGATTTCCAGAAGATTCTGCATGGTATATAAACAGCACCAGGAGCGCCAAAAGGGCAGTTCAGTCTCAGTGGTTGAAGTGGAAACAAGAAGAAGAAGTAAAGTGAAAAGTACAAGTGAAAGTGCTAGTGGTGCATGTGCAATACTGCATGTGCTGTGAACTAAAAACGCTCAGTGAACGTGGACGTTCTAGAGACTGTGTGTAAAGACAGTGCGTTGCAGTACAGTCCTCTAAGTGTGTACGAGTGCCTCGGACAATAGACTGTGTATACGCTAAAGACTGTTGTGAGTTGGTGGCTTGAATAAAGTGTAAAAATCGCTCGAGGTTGTTTACTTCCAATCCCGAAACCCGCTTCCCGTTACAGTATTAATCGATCAAAAGGTTTGTAAAGTGTCTATAGAAATATCTCTAGTACATTGTTTTACATAAAAAAATGAAGTTAGTTTGTAATTTTCAGCCCTGACATGTGCTTATTTCGTTATTGCAATACCCTGGGGAGGAAGGACAGATGGAGAAAAATATGTTACCTTCTATTCCATGTTCTTACGTTTGAAGAAATAATAACAAGAGCCAGAACCGAACTGTATTACTTCTGTTGAATATATTTTGAAATCAAAAAGTAATCTTGGGTATTTATCATTCGAAATTACGAATACACACACTGTATCATAGGTTACAACATTACTACTACTCGATACTGTGGTGGTACGGTTTAGGTTTAGGCCGGTGGTATGGTGGGTCCGCAGGGCTTAATCACTATTACTATAACGACAAAAGGCATTCGTCAATGTAATTGGCAAATTATAATCAAATAAAAGGGTGGAAAATATAAAGACATAATATCTATTTTTGACTTTACTGCAGTTTGTTTAAGATGGAATCAATCATATGACATTAAACTTCTTATTATACCTACCTACGAATAATTTATCTAGTAAAACTATCTGAAGTAAAATCCTAACAAAGATACTCTTGAAAGATTAGAAGTTCATAGATATTGTCTTCAAAATGAGGACTAAGATAATACAGGTAGATTCTACACATACAAATATATACCTACTGACTTGATACGCTGTTACAACTTTAGTGATTACAGGACTCACTGAATCACAAATTAAGCAAAAATAGTTTCTTGAAGATAACTTTAGTGAAAACAAAATTTCTCCTCCTAATCCTCAGAAAGATAGAGAGAGAGTAAGAGAGAGAGAGGGAGACAGAGAGAAAGAAAGAGAGAGAGAACACAGTCTTTTATACAACTTACATGATACGATGAGCGTGAAAATAGCGTCCCTATAACAACAGTAACGTACTTAACATTTGGCAAAATAACAGAAGTTACATCGTAAATGTACGAGTACAAGATCTTCAAGTTTACGACCTAGTGTTTGCTCGTATTTTTATGTCGGGTAAACTGAAAATTTTAAAAGCAGTGAAAATGTCTCGACAGCTGCATGGTGCTAAATGTAACAAGGATTTAGTTTTGGAATAGAAGTGGCAGAAATTATAATACAGATTTATAATAATATCAAATTCTAATATTTGTGTTCGTTCCTGCTCAACAAATTACATTTGTATTCGTTTGCTTCATTAGAAATTCGGAAAAATGGTCACTTGTTAACCAAATTTAATACAACTTTTAGTTCTATACGAATGTGTGTACCACTTTATGCTATTCGCTTACTAAAATATTGACCTTAAGAAGCAGTGTACTCCATAATGTTTTACTTAAAAGAACAGTTTACGCGGACCTTACCTTCCTTTCCTCTGCTATTTCCTAATTCCCTTCTCCGTTCAGTCGGTAGTCGAGTTCTGAGTTCAAAAGTGATTAATATGATAGGGAAAGTGCTATTTAAATCTCGTTTATCATTTGAGATTATGTGGGCAGTTTAAATATTATATGTATTATCTTCTTCGTATAAAATTAGGAGATCAGGAGAAATGACGCACAATGAGAGAGTTCACGTCCAGTAGTGGATGCAATATTGAGTATTTTTGTTCTGTCAAATCGACGGCATTTTTGAGTTGCCACTATTGTGTAGTGATTTGTTTCACGGCTGCGCCGCTACTCACGGAGAGTGCCCGAGCATAGGTTTCGCTCTTTGGGAAGACGTATTAAAATAACTATACATTCATTATGATACATTAACCTCAAAATGGTTTTACACATTCATTTGAACAAATCTTGCTACGCTTGCAGCCGAATCTAGCATTTAACTAATTCCACAAAACATATGGAGCTATTTATGTTCCCCCACACGAACAAATTTAGTCCCTCTTAGAGAAGCTGTGGGGACTAATTGACGCTTTAAATCTGTCTACGCCCCTCAGTACTTTCATAAGTTTATGATTTTATATGAAGCTGATTTATACCTTGACTTCGTTGGGATCAATGACTTCGTTTGTTTTTTTTTTCTTTGTGAGTTTTCCTGCTTTATTCCAATTTCGGTTTTGTTTGTGACAGGCTATCAAAAGTTGTAAAGTATTCATTATTTATATTTTAACAGAATTGTATGTTTTTAGATTTTTTGTAACAGAAATTTTTTGAAAACTTTGGTGAAGTAGATACTTCTTATACAGGCTGTTTTCACTGCAGGTTCACACTACCATAGTGCCGCGATATTTTTTAATATTCTGAACCATAGTAAAAAGCCTGAACAGAACTAGAACATAGTATTTGGGCAGGCTAGCTGTTTTCCGCTACACCACCGATGCGGTATTATGATCCCGTTCCCGTAACTAATGGAAACGTATTCTAGGTATAACCCCGATGTGTTATTCTAACCATAAATCTATACTCTTACTAAATTGCAGCCAGATCCATTCGGATATCTGTGTACGATTGAGTAATAAACATTGAAACATCGTCACAAACACTTGTAATATAACTTCTTTAAGAAACACTGACGTAATTTATTTCATTTCTTGTATTGTAATAAAGAAGTTATACAATGTCTTATTACTGTTATATTAGCAGTGAAATAACGAACATAAAACAGTAATGATAAAAACATAAACCAAACTAGTTCTGTTAACGCAAATAAACCGACACTCCATCGTATTAATATGAGCATGAAACGAGTGCAGTTAATTATGTTTTGCAGCAGTCTAGCTATTTGGTTTAAGTTATCTTTGATGATATAAAATGTTCACTGAAACAATCTTAGCGTCATAATGTTTCAAATTTTATTATGATGTTTATTTGTGGTTTTAATAAAGTATCATACTTTTTTTACGATAGTAAATGTGAAACTTTGTAAAACATGTTCGGTATTGCCCGCCTAAACGGCTGAACGAATCTGATGTTGAAATTTGGTACAGGGAGAGATTAGTATCTGAAATAACATTTATATAGCTTTCTATCCCGACGGCAGCGTGGCGGTAGTGCGTTTAATTCCCGCTTAGCGCAAATATTTGTATACATCAATGACTAGTTCCATTAGTCTGGTCGTGCCTCAGAGAGCACGTAATCCACCCAGTCTAACTACAGAACTCAGGTCAGGTGGCAGTTACTTCACTGGAACTATAGGAGTTTTATCTCATCACAGTTAGACTGCATTGTAAACTCCATCTGAGGTGGTAAAAGATGAGTCTTGAGGAGGAGGGAAGACAAAGAATAATGGCATTATTTTTTGAGGAATATATTACGTGGGTTATTGAAATGGAAATAGAATTCCTCGCAGGTAGAACTCAAACTATAGCTAGCTTATAATTAGCAAATAATACAGGTCATTGTTTATAACAAAGTATTCCAACCATAAAGAACACACACGTTTTCTCTTGAAGAACATGAAATAAAATTTACCGTGCCAAATAAAAAACTAAATGTTAACGTTAAAATACTTTTGAACGAAGCATGAAAGAATCCACATTACGTGCATGCAAGATGTCCAACGGAAACCGCTGCGGTTGGGAAGTGGGTAATAAGTGTAAACTTGTTTCTAATTTGAGACAAATTTTGCTTGCCCGACATACGTCTCAAAGTGGTATACAGTAAGTAAACAATGGGTAGTTATGGTTTAAGATGGTGGAAGTATGAAGGTTTATTGTAAGAGAATTGAGAAAGAGAGATGAGAAAGAATCTGAAGAATTGAGCGGCACACACCTAGCATTATTAATAAATCGCTTGAGTTCTCTCTGATCTCAAATTACTAACAAATCAAATCAAATTTTATTTCCTAAGAACATGGTTACATTAAGGATGCTGTAATATTGTTTTGGTACAGCAAATTCTGCCGCCAGGCGCGGACCTTGTCAAGACATGTCAACAAAACAAAATATAACATACATACAGACAAACACACATTCTTGCCTTCTAAATGTGTCACAAAATTAATAAATTGGATAGATATAATATAGTGAATTATAATATAAAATATCCGTGTGTAATTATTTAAAGATAAATTATTGGACAAGATAAACCAATTAAATTAAATATTAACATAACTTTGAATAACTTTAAATTAAATAAAGTACTAAGGTGCCACATGTATTACGAACTTTGAATCGATTCGACCGACCGAAGCGAAATCGATTGGAAAAGATAGTAGGGAACAACGGCTAACAACAGGACAGTAAATGACAGCTTTGTCAATCATGTTAAATCATTCATTCGGTTTAATGTTCACCTTCGGCTAGCAATCTTTACAACGGAATTGTATAGCGGTGCGTACAGATTTAGCATCGGTATCGTTTGACGCGGTAATTACCCCGTAAATCCTAAGCGGACGGAATTAACTGCCGACGACTGTTATGAACATGCACTGCATTGTATATTCAAAATAATCGTAATGGGTGAAGTTTTTTTAGAGGGGTTAGTTTTTTAGGTCGACAGTGTACAGGTGTTTGTAACAAACTCTGTGTTAGATAGAGTATTTACGTATTTATTATATGAATATAGTTATGTCTATTATTTCAAAAAGGTTAGGTTTACAATTTGGTAACTGGGGTAAGCCCCATGAACTGTATTTGTTGGTACTGCAAGACGAGAAAAAACCCTTTACCCTAAGTCACCTTATACGACATAGAAATTTATTTCATAGTATGTGACTCCATAATATAAGTAATTCATATTAGTAAGCTCCATAATATTAGTAATTCTTTCTAGGGCAATCGTATACAATTTTCTAACTAGTTCCCTAATGTGATTCAGGACTTTCTATTTAGTGAATTTAAATGTAAAAAAGAAGCTCAGTAAGGCGATAAACAAAACTTTAAATAAGCTGTTACTCAAGCTCACTCTGCTACTCAAGCAAATTATTGTATCTAGACTAATTAAATGTTTCTAAATAGACACAAAAGCTCACTGAGTTTCGGCAGCGCCGCTACTCGCGGAAAGGGCCAGAGCGTAGGTTTCGATTCTCGAAAAAGCTTACTACGTCCTCTTCCCCACCACTTGTGTGTACAATCCAAAATGCACGTAAAATACACTTACATATTAAATACATTATGTTCGACATATAAACATGTTGGATAGTTATCACAGGAGTCCGATACATGAAAGATATAAATGAAGCTAAATTACTGAACCCTTCAACACAGTAGATTAACAAAACACAACACCCTTCCCAAATCATCGACATCCATGAATGTAGATCGCCAGATAACCAACAATATTAATACACCGATCATCGCGGCCCGCTTCAGATTACCATTTTAAATACATTTACAACGCTCTCCAGGGACATGCCCAATCACAATCACACCCAAAACTTGGTCCTTATCGATTAGACACCGCATCTGTCCGGAGAGCACCCAATAAATATGTAAATTTGCTTTGGATTAACCCCGATTGGAGAAAGAAGCTCGTGGAAATACCGATGGACTTTGCGCAAGTAATCATATTTTTAAGGTTATTAAATTTGATTTTTTTATATCTTTATTTATTGCTTTTTTGAAAGGTTGTAAAAATGTTAATGAGAAATTTAAATTTGTTTCTACGTCAGTTGGTTCGGAAGGTAGTTTGCAAGAAGTAATTAAGGCTGAATGTGGCAAGAAAGTCTTGTGATTTGTAACACTGTAGCTTCAAATAATGGTAAAGCACTAAGTTACTATTCATATTTTTTAAGAAATAAAATAAGTAAAGGTAAAATATTTCTTTTAAAGAGATATGGGTTTTAGAATACTTAATATACTAAACAGTTAAATTTTTATATATTTTTTTAATCCATCCACGAGAATCCATCCATGGATTTAAGGGTAAAGGGTGAATCGTTACGCTTCAACCTTTTAATGACATCCGATCAGTTACCGCCGTAGGTTAGCCTTCAGATTAGATAAATATTAAATAATATATAATAGCTATTTCATATAGGCAGTTAAATTGACTTCTAAATTCAGTTCACCATTTTTATACAAAATAAATCCTCACTCAATACCAGTTCTCGAATCGTTTTTTCCCCCGTAAATTGAATCCTACAGCCGAGGAAAATTGACCACGGAAACATGGTTTTAATTCGAAATGTAGCAAAAGAATTCAGCGGCCAGAAGATTTATCGTTGCCCAACAATTTATGTGCGGCAGCACACGGCCTATGGGAACCCAACCATGATATTATGGTAGGCATTTACTCCGGAAGAGTCCATTGTTTTTATGATAGTGTTTCATATGTTACAAGAGTAATGGTTGGGGTAAGGAAGTCACATGAGTTAAGCAGAGCTTTGATAGAAAATAACGATTGTGGTTCTTTGGTCGATTCAGTTCAGTTCAGTTCAGTGACGACCTCCGTAGCGTGGCGGTAGTGCACGCGACTGGAACGTGGGAGGCGTGAGTTTGATTCCCGCTCAGTGCAAATATTTGTATGCATTAATGTGAATATCTGCATTGGTCTAGGTGTTTCTATGTATGATGTGTATGTATTTACAAAAAAAAAATCTAAGAATGTTTTATCCGCATTCTAGAACCCATAACACAAGCTAGTTAAGCTATGCTTGCCATGGGTCTAGGTGGCGTTGTGTAGATTGTCCTAGAATATTTATTTAGTTATGTACTCTGAAATTTATGTCTAAGTGCTCGTTGCTTGCTTCTCCTCGTGTGTAGCAACTGTTCACAAATATTCACAGCTAAAATTGGGTATATCAGCCATGTGTTGACCAGCCCAGCAACTGAAGTCAGTTGCCGTAACCGAAATCGGCATGGAAAGCAACATCACCATAACAAGAGTTAGTTTTGTAACATATACGGACGGAACCATACTAGATTATGTTATTTAATGTCGGTCAGTACGCACTTAAGAAATTTTAGAGACCATTGAACACAACATATCTAATGCAAGTTGTGCTATTTAAGCAAAGTTATCTGCAGGATATTCCCCTATTCAAGCGGTTCTAAATTTTAATGTGAACTCCCTTTATATCGTAATAATAATAAATACTCTTTATTGTACGCCCTAAGTACAGATAAGTAAAGATATTTCTTTCTTGAGGATTTGAGGATTCCCGTTGTGGATCTTTGAGATCCACAACGGGAGGCCTTATCGCTGAGAATTTCTTCAAGACATCTCTTACTGTTTTAATAATTATTATTTTACAATGTTATGTATTATATCAGATGGTAAGCGGTTACCGTTATCTATGAACGTTTGCAACACTAGAAGTATTAACTACGATTTTCAAGAGCATCACGTTTTAATAAACACAAGAGATGAAGTCTTTGGCCCAAATGTAATGCAATATAGACTACTTATGGTTTTGTGCTGAAGGCTCAGTCGCGTAGGAATAGAGATACGACTGTTATATTGGAGGTTGGGGCGGTTCGATTCTCGTTCAGTGTCTATATTTATTTGCATAAAATACGTACCTACGCATTAGTATGGGTTCTCTCTTAATATATGTTTTTTTTTTATACAACTTAGGTTGCAGACAAGCACGCGGCCCACCTGATGGTAAGTGGTTACCGTGACCTATGGGCGAGTGTAACACCAGAGGAATAACACTCGTGCCGCAACCCCTGTAAGAACAGAGACATTCTGTGTCGTCAGCGCAAAATTTCTGCTTCTGCTTTCTAGAACTAACAGTCATGTATAGTTTGGGGCTAGATAGTACTATATAGTAATAAATACCCGTAAAATATAACTAATTTTAACTCAGACTATATACATAATATTAACATAGGTATAACATTAGACCTCAAGTAGCACGAACAGCTAAAAAAACCTATTTATTTTGTATAAATTATTTATCCTCGGTAGCCTAGTGCAGTAGTGTAGCCCATACGGGTAATGGACTGCTGAGATGAGGTGTCAAGTTCGATTCCACGTTTACCATGGCACACACCAATGACTTTTCGATGCTTTTCAAAGTTATGTGTGTATTTATCGCAGGTTTATAAGTGCCCGGTTAGTGGCAATAGGCTCGCCACCTATTACATTGGGATCAAAACATAACCTGGCGAAATGTGGGTGCTAGCACCTCTGCCTACCCCTTCGGGGATAAAGGCGTGAGTTTATGTTATGTTATGTTATTTATCCCGAAATATAAATAATATTTTATTGTACGAAATCATACACATAATATATTGTGAACAGAATCATTAATCGAGTGACACGGCACATTAAGGCAATATGTGTGTCGTGACGTTACACGTGAAAAACAGCAACATACCTTATTTATGCGCATGGGAAACAATTTATTTGTTTGAATAAATTTTGTAGCGTAAATTTTTGGAATGGTTGAACATTACGTGCAGTGATTTAAAATGATATTTTTAAATGACGCTTGTTTGCGATGCTTTGGGTATATCTTAGTGGCAAGTGATTCTATAGAAGAAATAAAAATCACTCGAGTATTTTTCCACCTGACTCTCAATCTACTAATACCACCACTGCTAGGGTAACAGGCGGCTCCAGCTATAACCCATTAGCCTGCGATCATGGAGGATGGAGGTCTTTCTGCTACCTCCAATGCTGAAATCGTTTCCTTTCAACGCAGACTGTGCAGGTCAAGAGTTTCCTCCGGACCCAGTCCGCCGTCTCCTTCTCGAGCATTACTTGCTCGCAGAATGAATTACTTACCTAAATTATCTACAGTGTCCGATCACAGATTTTTATCAAAATGCATTACACTGTTTTCATTGTAGGTTTTATACTAGCTACATAATCTGTTGAATTTCGTTTGACAGTTGTAAACAGACTGCTGATTCATCTGTCAGCACAATGTGTACACATCTGCACCTCCAAAGTTCGAAAATAAATGTCAAACTGAATAGCGTCATTTAAGATACAGGCTTTTTCGTAGTTCAAGAGAATTTCTTCTTTCGATGTTTCCTGAAGTCCTAAACCCGTTGCTAATAATATGTATTGTATAGCTGTGTATTCTTTTTAATATAAATATTATAACTATTAAATGAACAATATTATAATGGTAGATAAATCAATCGTATGCTGAAATAGGTACTCTGAATGAATGTGATAATCGATCTAAATCACAATGAAAATTATTCGTGATGTACGAAAGCAATCACAATTCATTATTGATGGCAAATTGGGTAACTAAATACAGAATTGTTAATTCTATTGACGAGTATGGCTCTGATGCATGTCAATTGAAAGCAGCCAGTTCATTTAAATGAACACGGAGTCGAACAAATAATGCTAATAATAGGAGAGATAGTAATTCATTCGAAAATCAGTCAATACCGTGATCATTTTGATTAAATTTATTAAATAGTTTTAATAAATTTAATCAAAATGGCTGCTGTACCTGCGACTCCGTCCGCGTGGAATTTTCACCTGGGACAGCACTTTTAGTTTTTTAGGTTTGCATTTTTATTGAATTAACGCTCGAGTGATATCTTTTTTTTTATATTTAATTATTCTTTTTTACATATTTATATTCTATATAATGAGACCTACTTACCTTAACGTTATGTTATATAGCCTGTAAGCAGCTCTGAGAGAGAACGCCTCATTCAAAAAAAATTGAGATAGACTCAATAGATGTAAAAAGCAAATCATAGTGTTTTGACAAGTCTTCTTCAAAATTTGTATCAAACACAAGTTTATAACTCGTTTCTTGGCACAACGACGGGTTTCAAGTATTATGGAATCATTCTTACCTGCCAGTTTCAGTCCGATGCGTTTCCCAGGAGGCTTGGTTAATTCTATGTGAGTCCGTCGAAGACCTCTCTCCGTGCACAGCCCTGAGTCCGTCGACAAAGACGTTTGAGATTTGAAAACTGCAACAAAAATATTTCCGTTATATACTGAACATGGCGTGGCGGTAGTGATTGCGACTGGTACACAGGAGGCGCTGGTTCGATCTCCGCTCACTGTAAATATTTGTATTTCTTTTTTTATACTACTTAGGTGGCAGACAAGCCCTCAAAAGTCCAACCAGCTAACTTGGAACTTCGATATCGCCATTGGTCATTAGACCATTGGTTGTGGAGGTCAGATGGCAGTCGCTTCACGGAAAATATCGAAGTTCAGCCGCATCACAGTTAGACTGGAAAGCTGACCCCAACTGAGTTGGGAAAAAGGTTCAGGGAATGATGAGGTGGCAGACAAGCACGCGGCCCACCTGATGGAAAGTGATTACCGTGGCCTATGAACGTTTACGTGCTGCCGACCAATGAGAGGAAAGGGCGAAATGTGTGCATGAATATGGTTATTTAAACTGGTCGTGCCTCGGAGAGCCCGATTGCCAAACGAACATCTATGGCAGTTGTTACACATGGTTGCTGTAGCCCTCAAAGGTCCGACTAGCCTAACTATAGAACTTCTATATCGCCAATTTGGTTGTGAAGGTCCGATGACAGTTACTTCACGAAAAATATAGAAGTTCAGTTAGTTCGTATCTTAGTTAGACTAGAAAACCGACCCCAACTGATTTAGTAATAGGCTCAGAGAATGATGATGAATCTGAACATATTTACTATGAAGATCTAAAATGTTAAGTCGTGTGTTAGTTAAAAGGGTAGTATCAAATTTTCAGCTTGAATAATACAACACTTCCTATACCAGCATTTATTAACCTGATTTTGAGGGTAGAGTAATATTTTAGACTTGAAAAAAGCCAGACATCCGTCCAAATTTTCATAGTAGGAAAATTCTCTAAATTTCGTGCATAATTTGACGAAACATAAAAAAATAAGTACTTAAGTAAATATTCTAGGACAATTTACACAGCGCCATCTAGACCCATGGTAAGCATAGTTTGACTAGCTTGTATTATGGGATCTAGGATGCGAATAAATCTACTTAGATACTTTTTTTTGTAGATACATACATATTATACATAGAAACAAACACATCAATGCATATATTCATATTCATGCGCACAAAAATTCGCACTGAGCTGAATCAAACCCACGGCACCTGCATAGCAGTCGTCTTCACTGCTGCCATACCACGGAAGTTTCATTATTATTACTGTATAGTTTTTTTTTGTCTGTTGTTTTTAAATTAAACAGAAACCAACAAAACAGTTACCCACAGCTTCGAAATAACCCTGTACCGCAGGTCCAAACATTTAACTAGGGGACGCACAAATCTCAGCCGCTCGTTAGCAGAAACTTTTACTGTAACTGCACTTGTGAACTGCCATCTCTTAAAATAATACCCGTGCTGGCACCTACCATGAAATGCGATACAAAACGTTAACGAGTGTAGTTAATATAGTTCTGTTAGTTGGCCACAGACAAATTTATTATTGGCCAGAGTCGTTAACGTTTTAATTAAAATATCTTTATACATTTAGGTCACAAAGTAACTACGACCTCCTTGGCGTGGTGGAAGTAAACGGTACTGCTACGTAGGAGGCGCAGGTTCGATTCGAAGGCCTTGTCTGAATTACTCGAAATTTCCCTATTCCAGACGAGGTTTTGTGGTTTAGTGGTCAGAGCGTTCCTCTTGATTCCAAAACGCGATCTTTCCCTTGAAAGATCGCGTTTTTGAATCCCATTGAAGCATTCACTTTTTATATCTTTGCCTTCAGCTTAATTATTATCAGCATCAGGCGAGGTGAAGTCAAATTGACGAACTATAAAAAAAAAATTGAACAGTCAGCGTAAGGAAAAGATTGCGGGTTCGATTCCTGTTGAAGCGTTCACCTTTTCCAGCAAAATTTTACATTATGTTGAAAATGATAAAAAAAACCTACACGGAAACTTTCATAAATTTAAGTTATCCTTTTCTGTACCTTTGAAAGTTACTACAGTAGAAAACTGGTGGTAACCGTATCGTGCCATTTTGACGTCAATAGTGACTTGTGGCTCTTTTCAAACTAATAAACGGCGACGAGGAACTTAAGTATTATGATGACGACCTATTACAGGTTGCTGGTACGAGTAGAACTTGTTTACACGGTTCAAAATTACTTTGCTATTTGACGATGTTATTATTTGGGTGGAGAATCTGGAATGACATTTTCAGATTTTCTATCCAGACATTGGATAGAAGAGTGGAGATTTTTAACAATGATGTTGTGATAATAGTTAACGATAATGAATTGCAAATGAGTCTAGCACATTTTGGACATTTCCCAACTTCTTTCAGAAATATAAAATGCATCATTAAGTAGAAAGTTTATTAAAAAGGAAGTAGGCAGTTCTTATAGATACAAGTCACACAACATTTTTTTAAACAAAGTAGGTACTTTATTTCAATCAATCATTCAGCTTATTGCTGTCCCTGCTGGACATAGGCCTCTCCTAATGTAGACCAAAGTCTTCTAGCTTTGGTCTACTGTCTCCATGCTGGCCAGACGGGTTAGTACGGGTTTTATTTCAAGTTTTACTTCTCACGCAGTGATATCCTCTGCATTATCTGTTAGTTGCCTCTTACGTTTACCCTACGGATGACATGGGGAGCGAAGTATTCGTTCTCCATTACCGCACGGAATTTATTTTGTAGGCAGTAATTTCAATGGTTATAATATCAGATTAATAGATATAATATCACTTTTCTGATAGGTAAATAGTGTGAGATTAATGACATATTTATGAGTATTAAATTCCAAAACTTTTTTCAAAACTGTCTTTATATAGCTCAAAAGACGGTATAAACATGCAAGTTACTACAACGGAATACAGCATCATAAAGTAACGTTACTCACGACTCCTCCCACAACCCTGGGAACTATTTTCAAGCATAAAAAGTTCAATTTCAGTCAACAAACATCCAGACATAGTCACAATCTGTTACATTCTGAATACTAGAATAAAATAAGAAAAATAAAATAAAAAAACCATAATAAAGATACAACATTTGTGCCTATCGTTAAATTTTCCAAAGATCAGTAAGATTTACATGAGTTTTGGCTTAGGTTGTTTATATTAGCGCAAAAAGGCGGCTAATCTTTTGTATATACAAACTTGGAAAAGGTTAAAATAAAACGCGGGTACTGCGTATTTTTAAAGGCTTTCCTGCATTAATGTTTGGTGTTAATTCGTTGAAACATCAATCAAGCATAATGCGGCTTTGGCAAACATTTTTTGGAAGCGAAAATAATTTGCACTAGCCATGGTTTAGTCATGGTACACGTAACAAGCTGATAGCGATTGGGCTATTGGGCGAATGCAGAGGGAGAGGCGGGATTCGAGTTCGGGTCAATATTTCAAAACAAAGTTTTTGAACGTTTTTGGAAAGTTAAAAACTGAACAAAAATATAATTTTTCATTTTCATTAAATATTTTCTAAATGGTGTCCATTTGCATCAATATATGTCGTTATATCCAATGAAACCACTGAGAAAAGTACTAAAACCAGTTTTTTTTCGGGTCGCAGTCCTCTGTTGGACAGGCCTTTCCCATGCTGGGAGGCTTTGACCTACTGTTTCCACACTGGTCCGGCCAGTTGGTTAGTTGGAACATCGACGAGTTATCCTTTGCTATGATATCGTCTGCGTATTTTTCCATCAGCCCCCTCTTAGGACACCTTTCGTATTAGATGGGATGGTGACATTCTTTCTCCGTCGCCACGCCGATTATATCATCAGGCAACATATACATTGGTTTTATTACATACAACATACAGTAAACCTCATCTTTATTCTCTAGCCCTTTCCCTGTGTACTAGCACAATACTCGTAATATAAACTACATGAAGCATCTGAGAGTCATTGGATTTTTTCCCTTTTGTAACTTACTAACTGACCCGGCAAACTTCGTTTCACCTTAGAATGAATGATATTTTGTTCCCCTTAATTAGCTGTATCATTTATCTACATAATAAAACTACCTGTTGACCTACGAGCCTATTATACCCACGGACTCCTCAACACCCACTAATGAAGATTTTCAAGCCCACGCAAGACTGCTAGGTAGATAATGTTCTCTCTTCGATCGTTGTGTATCACACATTGACTTTTCCGGGAAAATTCGTAAATTTTTATTTCACATAAATTGTTATTTTTTGGGTGTCCTGTTAACCCGAAAAATAAAAGAAATGATCAAAATCGATCCAACAGTTCTCTAATTATTGTAATTATCTTTTTTATACCACTTATGTGGTAGACAAGCATGCGGCCCATCTGGTGGAAAGTGGCTACCGTGTCCTATGGACGTTTGCAACATCAGGGGTGAGAGGCGAGGCGCGAGAGTCTCTGTACTGTCAGAGCAGAAGACAAAGAAGGGTTTCTTGGTCTTCCCACTGACAAACCAAAACCTCTCCAGTGAGCTCTGACTTCCCTACTCATTTTCAGATTTGTTCGGTCATATTATGTTTATAATTTAATCAGTTTATCTTCATTAAATCTAGGTTCTTTGTATATAGCCAAGGGCAATGTTGCTGACAAACATAGTCCCTATAGTATAAAATAAGCCTATACGCCACCTGTTTGAGTTTAAGCCATCTTAAATTATTGTTTGCAAGCGGTGCCTTGCGGGTCGTTAGCAAAACTTGACATTTCATTTTTAAAAAGAAGGATTGCTTTTTATCCGTCTCTAATTTGCTGCGGAAGAGTCTCGCCTAACTTTTTCTTTCACAAATTCAAGGCTTGTCCTCCCCTTTATGTAATTATTCTTATAACGAATGTCATTAATATTCTGAAAGTAAAGGCCTTTGTTGGTGTCGTTCATGTTTTATCCCTTTAAGATTAAGATGAATTAAATTTACGCTTGTTTTGGGGTTATTGAGTGATCTTTAAATTATATTGTTTATTTTATTAATATTGTGGTTAAATTGGTATCTACTTGCTCGTTTTAATGATTTCATCGTTGATATCAATTGTTACTAAAATTCTCAATGGATTAAATTAACTTAAAATATGGGCACATGGTTGATGGTTAACTATTAATACATTTGAACCATTTTTTAAATCTTTCTTCGTAAACCGTTTATTTTAGTATTAATAATGGTTGCATTTAAGACGTTAATATCGAAGCTAAGGAGCTTCTTTGAATACCCATTTTTGCCTTTTTGGGCTGACTTCCATCAGCTGCGCTCTTAAAAACAACCTGTACGCAGCGGGTACACCTCATATAGTAGAACTTTTTAAGTAATAATTTTATATTGCATAACAACTAATAGCATAAACCTCTTTTCGTAGAATACCGTTTGGCATAAACTCATTTTGCATACATTGAAACCCATAATTTTGTAAGTCAGAATCATCTGTACACATAATTTTTGTATCCATAACAATCACAATGTATAACCATCACATCGCAGAAAGTTCAAAACCAGATTCATCTTTTGGTATATATTTCTTATCCATAACTATTTAAAAGTAGAACCATCATTTCGCATAATGTTTACAGCAAGAATCATCTTTTATGATTATTGCAACACTGTATTCAAAATATTATAAATAATCAGTCTGATTACACAGAAGTTGGGTATCTGAAAGCAATAGGAGCTAGTATAAGATTAGTTTAATTTTGTTTTCTGATTAATTTAATTGTTTTTTTTAGTAATATGTAATAAATAAAAGTTGATTTAGTGATAATTATTTGGTTTTTATATCTTTGCCTATGAGAGCATGCTCGTTTCTGGTCACATTTCTAACCTAACCTAACCTATCCGAGTCGGGGTACTCTGTGTCGGGGTGTTAATAACTATCTATTCTGGCGCTTCGCCGGCCACTGCCGCGGCACGCTCGCTTCGCTCGCTCGGCTCGCGCTGTTGGGGTCACAGTTCTAACCTAACCTAACCTATCCAAGTCGGGGTACTCTGTGTCGGGGTGTAAGCAACTATCTATTCTGGCGCTTCGCCGGCCGCTACCGCGACACGTTCGCTTCGCTCGCTCGGCTCGCGCTGTTGGGGTCACAGTTCTAACCTAACCTACCCTACCCATTTTCAAAGAAGAAAATAACCCAATCTATATTATTATAATTGAAATTCTATGCTCTTTATAGTATGCCTAGTCAAATTGTGCCAAATAATCTGTACTCTAAATGAACGTTATGCTAAATGAAGGTATACAAAATTTTAACTATGCTAAAGGTAATTATGTCAAATAAAATTCTACTATCTTAAATGTATGCCATTCTAAATTCGGTCGTAATGTATGTCGGTCGTATGTCAAATATTTTTAATGCCTAATAAATGATCGATTAAAGAAGTTTCTGCGAAGTGAGTTATCCCAAATAGGTTTCGGAGTATCAAGTTTCTACCAAATAGATGGCACCCGTACGCAGCATTTAGAATACAATAATTCATCCAAATTTATCTGACATCAAACCTACAATCCGTCAAACTTACAACATATACCTTCTTAATACTTTTGATAATTATTTATCTGTGGCTCTCTCCACTTCTGTGACAAAGCACAGATTAATTACAGAAAGTCATTTGTAAATAAAGTATTTCACGTTGTTAAAACAATGTCGGAAAGGCCGCAACTCTGCAGTGGGGAATTAGCCGACATTCCTTGACGTGTCATTTATCATGGGGTCCAAATAAGAAATATAAACTTGAGTGAATTGCAAGCTCTCGTTAAAACCGCGCTAAGGTTCGAGTTTCAGTGGTAGCGTTATCGAACAACGAATAATAGCGACAATCAGAAGTTATTTTTTAAAGGATATATCTTTAAAATAGCTTTTGATAGCTAAGGTTTATTAAATCTGTCTGATACTCTCCAAGACGTTAATCGGTAGTGCTTGTGCTGCTAAGCACGTAATTAATTTTCAAAATTCAGGTCAAGATTGTTTTTTTCAAATTTGTTTAGCTTATTTAGCTGCAACATTTCCGGTTAGGAATTTAATTTCGGCATACCCATTTTTTTTTGCGAAGTGTCCGATTGGCGGCTATAGTCTCGCCCCCTCGTACGTGGGACCGAAAATCATAGTTGGCAAAATGTGGGTGTTTAATACACCTCTGCCTACGTATGTATGTATAATTAGGCGGCGAGTTTGTTGGCGTCAAGCGGGCAGTCTGTCATGGGTTGTATGTCTGTCGAATGTATAACAGTACCCTTAGTTACCTTCTACGACACCCATGGGAACGATGAGGTGATTCTATTACACTCTACTGGAAACAAACACGGCAACGTAGTATATTTTCAGATATTACAGTTAATATCCAAATTTCCATACGCTTAGATAATTTAGCTATACATATCCAATCATTGTAGCACTGAACGTGTTTGCAATGGTGACCCTCTTTCATGGGACTTTACCTTCAGCTTAACATCAGGCGAGGTGAAGTCAAATTGAAGTGCCATAGATAAAAAAAAAAAAAATCAAGTATGAACCATTTCTCTTAACAGTTATATGCAGATTTCTTATTCTTTCATCCTTGGTCTTTCTTTTTACTAAGGAGGAAAGTGTTCACTTATTATATTTCCAAGTCCAATTTGATTCTGATTAAATTCATTGTGAGTTTTGGGAACATTTCCCTTAAAATTCGCTGAGTGTTATACTTGTCATTTTCCTGGGTCACTTCTATAGATTTTCTTCTACAAGACGCAAAAACTCTAGATAACGTGTAAATGAGATTAGTCTCTTACGAATTGAAACTTTCTGTAGCTTATTGGTTAAGAAGTGACTCTAACAATTTCGAGGTTTTGTGTTCGAACAGACGTGAATCCACTCCTATCGTACTTAAGTAATTTAACTCTGAAGAAAACGTTAGTTAATAGTAGTTATTATGATACGAGTAACTAATCTTCGCAGGTTTATAAGTGCCCGGTTAATGGCAATAGGCTCGCCACCTATTACATTGGGACCTAAAAACATTAACTGGCGAAATGTGGGCGCTAGCATCTCTGTGTACCCCTTCGGGGATATAGGCATGAGTTTATGTTATGTTATGTTAACTAGTCTTATTCATTAAAAATACTTTCCGCCACTCTAAAAACCTGTAATAGTTAAAAGCGTTATTAAGATAAACAATATGGGTACTGGAAAGGAGTAATTCAGCGAAATATAACGCCCTTTGAGTTCAATAATTAATTCAGATATATAGTTTTATTTGCGTAAACCAGAATAAATTTAATATGAATCGTATACAGAGGTTTTGGAAGCGCTCAAGGCAATTGAGTTGTGACTTGTTATTTGCCTTGATTGAAATAAATCATAGGAATATTAGATAAACAATATTTCTGGAATGTAATAAAGCATATTTTTATGGAGATCACTTTAGATATATAATAAAGAGTTGATAAAACGTCTGAATCAATAAACATGGAAAATATTCCGAAATATTTAACAGTGCATATGTAAAGCACCATGTCAATCTAAAATCATACAAAGCCTCTGGTGTTCTTTAGCAAGTATGTAGACATGATATAACTAACCGTAAAACGTGATTGACTATTGCAATCAACATCGCATCAAATTCAAAAAATTAGCATCAATTTAAAAAAGTTAGCATACCTACATGCCTCAAAAAGTCACTAAGTCGATGAGCAGTTTTTCAGTAGGTATACCGGTTGATTTTATAGTGGTTTCTGAAAAATAGATTTTGGCCACAATTTCGATAGTAAAATCGTAAGGAAGTCCTAATTTGGCGTCATTGGTGTATGCCATGGTAAAACCTAGAATCGAACCCAGGACCTCGTCTCAGCAGTCCATTACCCATACCACTATAAATAATTTATTCAAAGTTATAATAAATCGCTCCGCTTATGAAACCGCTTCAGTTGAACCCCTCAATAAAACCCGTCCACTACATTTGGCACGCCACATATCCACAATGTGCCGTTACGATATTCGACTGACACTCACGCACACTGCAAATATTCACGATTATTTTTAGCCACCTTTAGACATTAATTAAAATAGTTGCCCCTTTACAGTATAAATTGGGCCATGCACTGAATTAACAAACGAGACTTTGAAGTTGGAATTGAAATTAATTTAAAAGATATATTATATTAGTTGAAAATTTGAAGGAAACGGTCAAGTACGAGTAGGGGCTTTTGGAAAGCAAGAGTTTGATACTCCTGGAAGAGGTAAGCAGAGGTGTATTAAACACCTACATTTTGCCAACTATGATTTTCGGTTCCACGTAATAGGGGGTGAGCATATTGCCGCCAATGCCAATGAAAAAAAGGGATATTCTCAAAATAAATTCCTAACCGAAAATGTTGCAGCTAAATAGGTAAATTTGAAAAAAAATATTGACCTGATTCCTTGCTATGCGGTGTAAGTCGCAAGGAAATAAATTAAGTGCTTAGCCGCACAAGCGCTACCAATTAATGTTTTGGTCCTATTCAACTTACCGAAATCAAAGACTAAATTAAAATACAACACTTAATGAATGAACTCCCTGTTGCGGTTTTTCCAAGCGATAAAAATATGGGATTCGTTGAAAGGACATTAGAAGGTTTCTACTTTTTTTTTTAATCGTCCGGATCTTCCCACCGAAGCCGGTTGGAGAGGACATTTCCAACTCGAACCGACTAAAACGCACGCCCTCTTTGGGTTTTTAGTTGTCGCATGTGAGATAGTAGCCAATATATCCCTCGCACCCCAGCAACCAAGGAGAAGGTTTCTACTGAGTCAGCAGTACAAGTTTGACACCACTGTTTTTTTTTTTATCGTGCGCTAAATCCCCACGGATACCACCAAAACCGATGGAGGTGATTATGTCGGACTCGAACCGACCAAAACGCACGCCGTCCATAGGTCCTTGACTGCCGGCGGTGAGATAATACAAGACATATCTCTCGCACCCCGGCAGACCCCAGGAAATCTCTGTTGAAAGTTTGACACCTCTGTAGTTGCTAACATCCATAGGCCACAGTAACCACTTTCCACCAGGTGGGCCGTTTGCTTGTCTTCCACGTAAGTGATATAAAAAACAATAACTTATACAATCTTGTTTTTGGCCCTAAAATCCTTTTGTAACCTTATTTATATATTTTACTTAATATCAAAGTTTTTTATCGACCATAAATCCTTTGGGCTAATATAACCTCTGTCTTTAGCCTTCGGGCAAATTTAAGGCAAAACTCACACAGTTTATTAACAAGCTGCGTGCATAAATCCGTGGTTATAACTTTCGGTAATGAGTTGGGGTTGCACTTGTTAGCTCGAGTTGAACTCGAGGAAAGTTTGTAAGAAAATCAATGAAATCCTTTTGTACGAAGGCATTGTGTCCAGGCCTTTTTCCTTAAGTGGTAAATAAGAGTGAACGACTTAGAAGATTGGAATCAAGTAATGCCTGTTAAGAAATAAATATCCGGTTGTTCTACATTAACCTTTTTGCTTCGGTAAACGCCATGTGGAATTCCAGTTGGATTTAGGGAAGTCATGTTATTTAACGAACCATTCGGTTATAAGGGGAGGTTATAGATGTATAAAATGAAGGAACGGGTGTTGGATATTTCATGGTTTCAAAGAAAGTAATGTAGTAAAAAAATAATATATTGATATTACTACGGCAAATGGTTTGCGACTGTATTTTCCGTCCCAATTGAGCAGCCCGTCTGGTGGAAGTACCTTGGCTAAAAATAACCGTGTGTTGTGTTCCCGGTGGTGAGTAGTGTCGCCATAATTAGTTCACTGGAGATTTTTTACTGTGAATGGAAAGACAAAATTTATCTCTTACGCTGGGGTCACAGAAGCTTGACTCGAGTCATGCACTTGTGGCTGAGTCTGAGCTGTATATCTGTCTGATGCTCCGGTCATTTGCTCAATTCGCACTTGCGGAATATTGCACATACGACAACATCTCTTCTCCGGTAAGAAGTTTTGTAGCTTGCTTTAGCTACAAAACTACTACTTAGCATACCCTTCGTATGGTTTAGCATTCCTTTCTAAGACAATTAGTAATATTTTGTTATTGCTATATTTAGTATTGTTAAACCGTGAGTAGCTGGTGGGTTCCCCTCCCTAATGTATTTTCCTGTAATAGATTTCAACCATTTAACACCTACTTTCATAATAGAATTCACCATACGTATGATATCCCCGGGCCTATAGAAACTTTTTTCTATTCAAGTGAAAATGAAAAATAAAAGTTCATTTAAATACGCACATACGATATTCAAACAGCTGAATGTAATCAAAAGTTAAAAAATATTATCTGAAAATTTTAACTGGCTCGAGCTGGGGCATCGAGCAAAAATATTAAAACCAATTTCAGCGGCGCGGCAGAGCGGTGGGTTTGAAAATCTCATCAAAATATCTCTTGCTGCTTTGTTAACCTTAAAATTGTGTATAATAATATCTGGTTTTATAAATATCCTCACAATATTCCAGCACGCCAGTAGGAATAGTAAACATAAATTATATTTCAAAAAGAAGAAAGTATAACACATATAAATTTTATAAAGTATATATTTGATCCTACGGGATAAAATGGGTGAAAAGTCTATTTTACAAGATCAAATTACTTTTTTTAAGCCATTTACCTGACAGTGGTAAGTGGTTACCGTGGCCTATGGACTTTTGTAACACCAGAGGCGTCACACTCATATGATACTGCCCTGGTAATGCCCTTCTTGAAAAGTGTGTGGGATGACATATTTGTCTTCCCGCTGATAGCACAAAAACATTGCTATATGGTCTGGCTACCGTACTCACCGTCGAAAACACAACACAAGATTATTATTTGCCGCGGTTTTTTTTTGGGCGGAGATACTTCCCCAGTTGGACTGCTCATTTGGACAGGAGATACCCTCGGGTCCTACTTCCATCATGTACATAACATAATATATGTAACGTATACATTTAAATTGATAGTGTAATTTAGTAATATAAATTGTATTTTAGTAATTGTTTTATTTAATATTATTATTAAACAAAATTATATTTTATTATTATTTACGAGGGTTATTAGTTTTACTATGTATTTTAGTATTATATTATGTAGAATGTAGTACCCGTAGTTTTAGTCTTGAACATACAACACAGGTACAAGAAAATAGTTGAAGCGCGAAACTATAAACTGTTCTAAACTAATACAGTCTCTTCAGCTGCCTTTTTTTTTTTTTTTTTTTTTGTTTCGTCAGGGGAAATGTCCTACGGCATACCGCGCGACCGGGGAAACCGCGCGGTTATGTGTGGCTCTCACACACTAAAACCCCTGCGGTGTACCATGCTCAACGCCTTGCCGGAGGGGCCTGAAACTATACAGGAATACTTCTATGACGACCCCTCCTAGCGTGTGCCCACAGTGTGTCACGGGCACCAGCTCCAATTAAACCCTCAATTAGGCTTCGTCCAGGTACACATGGACGTTGCCTCTTCGCGGGTGGCTGGATCAGCGGGTGGAGGGAAAACCCCGTCCCTCACACCCGCAGCCACACTCAAGGCGGCATGAGGCGCAAATACTCGCGCCTCCGCCGCCCGGTTCGCCGGCGGCGGATCGGATCACTGAGGGGATTTGCCTCTCTGATCCTCTCCGCACTTTCCTTCTGCGACATGACCTCCTCGCAAAAGGATGTGACCGCGGTAAAATTTAAATCACTAGCGGCCATAGACCGTATGACGGCCGACAGCGAGAGGTCACTCCCAATGACTGCAGCGAGGGCCCGGCGCTGAGTCGCCCAAGCCGGGCAAACTGTGAGCGTGTGTTGCGCCGAGTCCTCGCTGCAGTCGCAGTGGTGGCAGGCGGGACTCGGTTCCTTCCTAACGACCTTAAACAGGTACTTGCCGAAGCAGCCGTGCCCAGAAAGCACCTGTGTCAGTCGGAAGGAAAGGGTCCCGTGCTGACGCCCTGCCCACTCGACAATGACCGGCTGAAGCGCCTCCACCGTGGCAAAGCCAGCGCGTGGAACCTCCAGCCGGGATGACCACTTCGCCAAAATCTCAATGCGGGCGGCCTCACGCCACCCGCGTATCTCTTCAGGTGAAGGCCTGCTGCCACCATCCGTCCGGTACAGCACCGTTCGTCGGTACACTTCGGCGAGCACTTCTGCCTCTAAGTCCCATGGAGGAGTCCCGGCCAATGCGCATGCTACCTCAGTCGATACAGTGCGATAGCCACGTATGACCTTAATCGCCATAACCCTCTGAGGGCGCCACAGACGAGCCCTATTCTCAGCGGTTAAGGCTTCCGCCCACACCGGCGCACCGTATAGCGCCATTGACCGGACAACCCCTGTGTACAGCCGTCTACAAGCTATACTGGGTCCCCCTACATTAGGCAATAGCCGACCAAGGGCAGACGCAACGCAGACAGTCTCTTCAGCTGCCTGTCCCAACTTCAATTTTCCAACTAATTTATTCTCATATAGACAGACAAACGGGTTGCTTTGTTGTATATTATGGAGGCAAAATTTAATAAACACTTTATGGAACTGCAGAGAGCTTCCGTTCAGCAACTGTGTGAATCCCCTAACATAGTTACTTATCATCCCAGTCTCTGCGGGAAGTGGACATCACAGTATTGGGCGCTGCACAGATTACGACAACATAGGGTGGCCACATTATCCTTGATGAACTCGTATTTGTACTACAATAAGGTTGCATTTTGAATAGCATATGTCACTTGACGAGCATACGCTGGTAAAATACAACCTAATGAGTGTAATATTATTGGAACAACGTGAGCATTTTGCGCAGCCTGTGAATTCATCTAAGATGTTAGCTCAGAGTGTGTGTGTATGGTTACGCACTTAGAGAGTGTGAGTCTCTCTTTCTCTCTCTCCGTCTCTCTTTCTGTCCATATCTCTTTTTATCACATGAGTATGACCTCAACACATGCTAAAAAACATCCAAATATTTTATGTAGATGATTAAATATGAGGAAATGGAAGTGGTGGGAGATAGTGCAAAATAGTGAATAATGACGAGAGATGGTGGTTAATACTAGAATGCTAATTATAGTGGAAGATGGACAAAATTTGTCCAATCGTGTTGTAGAAATAGTGCAAAATAGTGAATAATGACGAGAGATGGTGGTTAATACTAGAATGCTAATTATAGTGGAAGATGGACAAAATTTGTCCAATCGTGTTGTAGAAAATTGTTTTTTTTTACGTTAGAAATCCTATTCCCGAAAAGGGGGACCCTCGACCGCACATATTTATTTACACATTACACTCGTACATATTCAAACACACTGAGCTATACAGTATACACTGATTTCAGTGGTACTTTTTCTTTCACCAACAACCATCAACCTACATTTTCATATAAATAAATTAGATGCATTTTTATATTTGCAATAATATTTTAGCGAAAGCTTTGGCAAAAGCCTCCTATACTATAAATCACACTTAACACCTCCAAACCATACATAACAAAAAAAACAAAGACTAACAAAGGGAATCACCCTTGATCCGTTTTTCATTAGACAGTTTATTAATCCTCAGAACAATGCGTACGCAGTTTAAAAGTAGGACATGTTCTATAATTCTCTTTAAGTTGAGTCTATAGAAGTCACGCTATGAGAGGAGATCACGTAATCCATTACCATGGAGGGACGTGACTCTTTCACTCTGAACAGTCTGAAGGTAATTTTATTTACCTTCTTGGTGTTGTCGTGGAGCAAGTTAAAAGAGGAATGGTTACATTTTAAAATTAAAAAATATAAAAAAGGTCGCGTTGTTCTCGGCATAGTAGAATTTAGGCCACCCTATCTCTTAACATCCAGTGTTGTATATAGTGACTAAGGAAAAGGGCTGTTTAACATCAGACAGTTTGTACAGCCTAGACTCAGCTTCAGATGCGTGGTTTGAGTCAACAATAGTGCTTGGAATACGGCATTAGGATCACCCCTATTACGTGGAACTGAATACAATGGTTCGTGGAATGTATGAGTTAATTTATCTCTGCCTACCCCGAAATGAGCATATGTATGTATGTAATGCTTGAAGGTTACCATTAATGTCATAACTATCACTGGAACTTTTCTCATAGTTTACAAAATTTGTACGACTACTTCTTTTGAAAGATTCAGCATAGATTTTAAGGGCCCTATCCCATCAAAATCTAGTAATAAATATCTACTGATGATTATTTATTGATGAATATTATATTTTCCTTTTACTACTTCTATTCATCGTCGGCTTCTGTAATAAAATGCCTAAACGAATATTTTTTCGTATTTGGAACACCTTTGTACTCGTATATACCTATACACAGGTCAGGAAATGAAAAACTGTTATATTTCTTCTTATCTGAAGAAATATAACAGTTTTTAAACTCTTTGAATATAGCATGCAGAAGAACTACGTCTTACAATCCATAAGGAAACGGTCAAGTAGAACGGCTTAAAGGGATTTTGTGGAGAACAATGAAACTATTTATTAAATATAATGACAGTTAGATGAATGGGAAAATATATTATCAGTAAGCCTACACTCAATAAGATCGATCTTGTGCACAGTTAACAATTGTACATTTTACGTGACGATGTTAACACATCAAAGAAGATCTGATACACGGACTTCGGTCCCAACATTTCTATTAATTTCAAGCAAAGCGTTATTGAAGAAGAATGTGCGCAATTTAAAGTATGATTCGTTTGTAGAAGAAGTAGATTTATTAGAGGCTAATCCAAACTCCTACCTTATTATATTTATTAACGGAAAAGAATCAACTGTATCAAATAGATAGTTAGCTTCACTGACGGTATTAGATATTTTATTTCAAACACTTTCTTTGAAGAAAGATGAAAATGATGAAAGTTCTGTTCAATAAAGCGAAGAATTTCATTCTGTTGACGAATGTAATCAACAAAAACAATATGTTGAGTTTGAACCAAATACTTTAGATGTATTTAAAAAAAGGTGAATGTCGTGTATTAAGACTCTTCTAAGATTTTGTAGACTTTTTGTTCTGATGATGTTCTCTTGTCATGTCCTTAGTTAAATAAAATTTTAAATTTGGTAAACAGTCATTGAATTATACGATAATTTATTCAAGATGTTTATTTATTAGATGAACGGTATACCATAAAATACGCATATTATTATAGCATTTTATTGATTTGCTCCAATAGAGGAGACGGAAGTTAGATATACGAATTAAATCTTTGATAGTGTGTAATTCCGTAATTTAAAATCAGAGAGTACAGTTTATGAATTTTGTACTAGGTACAATTTTTTTGCAATTTAGGCCAAACACTAACAGAAGCTTGTTTTATTTTGTTTGTCACGCCGAAGTTTCCGAAGTTTACGCGATGCGATGTAGAAGTCTTGTTGATTTTTTTCTGCCCCCGTTACGTGGATTAAGAAAAAAAAGTGGCATTTCATTTGTTCTTTCTACCTTTGTATAACAATGAGAAAATAAGGTTTCTGCTACTGTCAAAGTGCTGTTAGATTATTCTTTTAAACTTGTAAGTTTAGATGGCACCCGGTTCCCGTAAAGGTCATAAAAAATACTAGAAGTACAAAACATGGTGGTCTGTACACTCAGCATCAGAACTCATTCAAAACCATTTTTAGGATCTCTAAAAAAATGAGGTATTCTTTTTTTCAGTACTACCCGAGATCGATGTGTTGCTGACAGTACATGCCACACTGTTTCGCATCCGGGCCAGGTAATCATTTATGCTACACCGAGCTCTTTCAGCATATTTTGTGTGTTATGTTTCGTGTCATGATGCTATACTGCTCGACTCATGCTCGTGAACTAACCCTTAGGGACCACGATATTTAGGTATTCTGACATGACGGAACCTAATATCATAAATTCTAGGTTTAATGTTATAAGTAGGAAGGTTCGTGAATATGCTTGAATGTTTGTATATGTTAACGGTTATATTTTGGTACAGGGGTATGATAAAGTCTGGAATAACAAATAGGCTTGGGAAACGGTTGCAATGGATCAAAATTCCACGGGGGCGAAGCCGCGGGTAGTAGTTAAAAAGCAGATAATTAAATGACCATCATCATACTCCAGCCTTAGAATTACGTTCATTGCGGAACATAAGATAAAGGCATATAAATTGCATGCTTTTGCCATTCATTTTAAATTTCACTCTCCTCCTAGTCATATCATCTCTCACACAATCCATCTATCTTCTTTTTGGCCTTACTCTCACCTTGTAGCCATCCACTTCTATAGTTACTTTGCCTTCGCCTTCCTTACAAAATGACTGTCATCCCTACGTATTACATGTCCAAACATGTACAAGACAAACAGACCATAACTACAGAATAGATAAAACACTGACGCAACATGTATTATTTACAGAGTAAATGAAATAAAATGACTTGCATATATCTGTTATGGGTTATTGTGAATACACTGGTCACTTGCCTACGTTTAAGATAAAAGGGTTACCAAGCATGATCTGAAGCTCACGCACCGTGAAACATTAGGCAATAGAGCGTAAACGACTTGGCCGTATCATGACGCAGCGGTCATTGCAAAGTGAATAGCTCGTAACATATTTAACTTAAGGGTGCTCTTAAACCAATTGGAGTTACGATCTGAAAATGATGGGTAGGATACACCATTGGGATATGCCTATGACCAGCAGTGGCTACTATTAGTGAGTACAAGTAATAGCCCTGCAGTTTTATTCATGGAAATTATTTTCGCAGAAGAATATCGATATAAAAGAAACTTCTTATGCCACACATTGAAATTTCAGTTTCCTATAGGAAACATAATTTTGAACTTATAACAGTCTATCCAACAATATAAATAAATACCCACAGTCGTAACACATTTCAAGTTACAGAACACCTTGATTCTAAAACTTTTCTAATAAAAAACTTAAATTAAAAAATGTAATTTTTTTTTGCTCTTTGAAGATTACATAATAATATCGAATATTCTAAGACATATTATCGCGTTATATGTATAGAGACTCTTGATTTATTTTAATGTAAAAACACAGGTAAATTTGTCAATATTTAGTAAATTCTGAGAGCGACTGTACTTTACTGAAGCAAGTAGAACTTTCATTAACGAACGAATACGAACTTCATGTTCCAAATTAGTCAATTATGATCAGATATCGCTGGCAAACTATTAATTTATCACGTTACACTATTATTTAACCCTTGGGGTACGTGTACGTGACTCTGAGCGTCGTCAATAAACCATGTGTCGTTAGGGAAACAGAGCGTGTAAGCGATTTACTGCAATAATGGTCAATCTTGTCCGGGAAGGTCAATGACCCTGCTAATTTATTACTGTAGGTAAAACCATAATTTCGGAGGGTTATAACCTACTATTGTCACCCATTTTTCGGCATGAGGGAATCGCCACGGGTACCCCACCGCCAAGGTCAGCGAGGGTGGTTATGTCCAACACAAACCGACCAAAACCGCACGGTCGTCCCGGGTCATCAGTTGCTGAAAGTGAGGTAGTTTCTGTCATATTCGTCACGCCCCATCTTTACTATTTATATATATTATTTGTCATACTGGCCATAAATAATGTTAAAAAGTTTAGTTTTGAATTTTGCTTTTCTAAGATCATTTCGGTCACTACAGCAGCAGCATCGTTTTCCACTACCGCTTGGAAAGAAAGTAATTAGCGGTTCCTTTGGTCTGGATGCAACACAAAAAGATTGTCTAATACACATCCCATATGAATATATATATACTGATGTAGGGATGAGAAACAAGTTTAGAATGCACCAGAAAAAAAAAATACTAATTTTCAATGTTACTCAGTCGTGGCATCAAAAAAATGGCATTAAAATCTACATCCAATACATAGGTAGTATAATATAGATGTCTATAAACCACCAAAACGGTACACGGAAAATACTAGTAATATTTTCCTTTCCTTCCCGGAAGGATGCTCTGTTCACCACATTTTGTCTTAAATAAATCTTTGTAAAGTACTCGTCTTAGATTTGCTCTTATAAAAGATATCTTTGTTTCGAGAAAAGGTATATCAATTATGCTAATTCTAAATGAGAGGTTACTACCTTTTGACCGTTTATATTGCCGTTCAAGGGAACCTGGTCTTCCTTTTTTGTAATTTTCAGTTTATTATTACTTCATTAATTTCGACATAATCGACGCGAATAGAATTTTTATTGTAACACTCGCCGCTATTTACCATGTTTTTGACCCCCGACGGAAAAACGATGGGGTGTCATAACTTGTGTGTGTGTGTGTGTGTGTGTGTGTCTGTACCTATGTGTGTCTGCCACTAGCATCGTAGTCAAATATAAAAAATAAGTAAATAATAATACTATATAAGCTATAAATGTCGGGGCACCTCTCTGTTAAATCACTCCCACATGATTTCCGGACGATCCAAGGTCCCCTGACGCGACAACGCTTGAATGAGATTTATTTTTTACTTTTGCAAGTCTTGTTTGTGTCGGAGTTTTTAAAATTTTTTATGTAATTTTCATTTCGCGGTTTAATATGATAATTTTTAATTCTTCTATATTGTATATTTTTCAACTTCTTATCCAAATATTGGTTGGTTAAGTCATAGTAGACATAACCTAGCACACTGCACACAAGCATACGACCAGTCAGAGATGCGTAAAGTTTCGAAGTTCGATATGTTACCTTCATGACATTAAATTCAGAATAGAAATATTGTAGATTCACACGTAGGCGTAAACGTAGATAGACCCAATCCAATCGTACGTTGTCAGAAATGGAAATATCTTTTTACATAATCTCATGTTGGCATACATAGTAAGCTAAGAGATATTACACCCACGTTTCCTCTTTTAGGATTATTAAGATTACTTATATACTTGTCGCCATATATTTTGTACCCAAAATATGATTTAGTTATATGTGCAGTATACGATTTGGGTGTCGTTTGACGAGGACGATCTCAAATCCATCAATCATGGATTATAATATAATAATCCGCGCATGCCAGGGCCACGATTCTATCGTGTTTTAGGTCCAAGATATATGACGTGAGCTATACGATATGTGTACAATGGAGATTCTATACTGCTACTATAAATTTTCTTGGAAAATAAATCCAATAATACTTTGCCTAAGCAGCATTCAAATCCTCTCACGGTCTTATGCTAACACAAACCTAAACGGGCCCAATGATGCGGTACTATATATAGACCTTTTATTTTTGCTGTTTCGATTGAGTGGTCATGGGTGGGTGGCCGCCAGACGTAGGGTAAATAAAAGGTATATAAATTCTAGAACGATTGAGTACGTATTCACATTTTAATACTTGCTATTGCTAATGGATCCATCGAAGTTAGAATGAATTTTGGTGTGGATAAATTTAATCGCTATAAAATTGTTTAAATGATTCTTGTCGTAGTGACAGTTTGCGTCACTGGTACCCTACACACATTTTTATGCAATATAATTGATGACGGGAACCCTTACGCAGTCAATGATGCAACAATCACAGTGACAAAAACATTAGAGCGCAATACGAAAATATGTGTATATATTATGCTCTTCCCCGAGAGAGGTCGCGTTTTACGTCAATTATCAGGCTACATCGAAATAAGTGTTTGAACTTCTTGTCTATCTCTTCTATCGTGGCCCGATCCACGGTAAGGTAGACTTAAGAATTCTTGACAGGGTGACGTAAAAATGAGTTGCTAGTCATGGTGTCATTGTCATGGATACTCGAGTAGAAAGTGAAGAAGAAAAAGTTGAAAAGCAAATCATAATCTTTAGCCAAAAAATAATTACCTGTCCTTATGCCAATATTTGGGGTCGGCTCCTTCGTATTTTCCTGTCAGATAGCATTTCCTCAATCACTCCCTCCTTTGATAAATCCTCTTTCACACAAATCATGAATCTGCGCTACATTTATACTTTGAGTCTTCTTAACAACATTACTATTATCTCTTTCCCCTAATATGTTTATACTACGACATTCATTTACGTCACAAATTTTTCTTTCACTGGTGCCACGTTTAACGTTCAATATTTTCATTTCTGCTACACGCAGTTGCCTTTCATCTGCCGCTTTTAGTTCCAAAAACGAAGTCCCTTATAATAAGGTAGGTCTGGTCATGGAATTATAAATTGTCTCTTAGAATTTGAGAGGAAATTATGGATCAAATTAACCCACAAATTATAATGTTAAATTATGTTAGTATGCAAGAATAAAAAAACAGTGTAACTCAAAAGTGAAAGGTTCTTAGAGCGTACCTTAATGCACGTACTTCAAGTCGAGGGTTCCCTAACGTTTTTCCGTTCGGCCACACACTTTTCAATCACAATCCCGAGAGCTATCTCAAGCCTGCGATAAAACCGTGGAGCTATAAAGTGTATCACAAAAGTGTCTATTACACCGCATCTACTACGTGACTTGCGCCACCTTTACCACTTCGAATTAAATTCTTTTGCAAGAACATGTCCGTTTATACCAAGGGTTTCTTTTCTTTAGCTATATTACTTACATTGTGGGTATTTAAATAATAATGATCAAAAGTTTCTTCGACATTGTTATATATGTATATATTTAAACAATATTGGTCAAGAGTTTCTTCGAACTCAGTTGCTTGCAACAGTGCCAAAATATCAGATACTCAAAACAACACATTGTAAATATCCGGTTTACTGAATTCTAGAATATTAAATTAGTTAGGTTAATTAAAATACGCTGAAGTTATAAACCACTCAGTTGTCATGAAAGACATTTCATGACAACTGAGTGGTTTACTTTTGGTGAGAATGTGTGTATATTCTGTGTATGGACAGTGCCGATGGTAGACTTGGGGGGTGTGTGTGTGTGTATATGTGTGAGTGTGTCATCGTAACTCCCAAGGGGATGAACCGATTTCGATGTGGTTTAAGTGTAAACAAACGCTTGGACAGGACTCGAACCTGCGATAAGGCTCTAACCGCTGAGCCAAGGACAGAATCACTTTTTCCGATCCGAATTAATTTAAAAACAAATGATGTCTACTCTCATTTTAATCCCAGCAGTCATAAAAGTATCTACTCTACTAATCCTTATCATTATTATCATCATCACCCTTGTCTTAGTCTTGGTCGTATCCAAAGCTCGAAATTCTCAATCACCTCAGAGTCCATGGCTTGCAACTAACTACTCTACTAATTTCCTCTCTACTGTAAATACACCAATCATCATTATTAAAACACTCGAGATATATACGTTAAATATTAAACTCAAAGCACGAAGATATTAACTCAACCGTCTACTGGCGAGCATAAATTATTCAAAACTTACTTATACTCCGAGAACACCAATTTCAAGTCAAGATCCACTTTAAAATCTTGATGTTATTATAAGCGCCGATGTATGAATAGAACTCTTTAGTAGTAAAATTTTAAATTACTTGGCGTATATTTTCATATTTGCTGGAGCTAAGCTGCAGGCAGATTAAGGGTATTGAGAAAATGCAATGAGTGAACTATTTTATGACTTGATTAAGACGCAAGGCGAAACCGGTTAGGTAAAATAATAAATATCGTGGAGAAGTATAAGTGTATAATCAATAATATATAACAATATGATCCACCAACTTTATTAAGCCGTTACGTTTACTTGTTGAACTAAAATCAAATCGAAAAATGTGATTTGTGAAACTTTATAAATATTATCAAGACTTTACTTGTTCATTAGAAATAAGTGGTTCTGCGTGGTTTTTGGCAGACATGTTCGTATGATAACAGTGCAAATAGTCATATTCATGCATACAAATATTTGCAATGAGCGGGGATAGAATCTGCGTGGCTGTCGTGTTCACTACTGCCACGTCACAGAAGCTGTCATGTAATTTTATCTTACTGCAATATTTTACGTTCAAGTCGAAATTTCGCTTTTCAGCTTGCAAACAGAGCTGATGTGATATAAAACCAGCTCGTTCACTCATCAGACGTGAAGTCTCGTTAGGGTAACAGCATTCCCTGCTCTCTTTATCAGTTTAGTTGAAAAATTCAAAAAATATTTCATGAAAGTTACGTGTGATGTATTTTTACGGTTTGTATAACTCGAAAATACATCTAGGCAACTTTAAAGAGTGATGTTTTTGTGATCAGAGAATAGGTACTCTACCAGTTTTGTTCATGTATCATTAGGCAGTGGTTAATGATTGTTTTCTATCTCGTTTGGCGTAGGGTCTTTCTTCCTACCGTCTTGGGTCCTTAAAGTCCTTAAAGTGGGGCGTGAAAAGGTATCTGATGAGGCCGTTCAGCTAAACGCCACCAATGTAACATTGTAAATGTTTGTAATGGTGACCCTCTTTCCTGAGACTTTGCCCTCAGCTTACCATCAGGCTAGGTGAAGTCAAATTGGCGTTTCTGTATAAAAAAACCAGACATACCACGAAATCAATATTTTATTAGAAAATGAAAGTTGGTTCATTCTAAAATGTTCAAAAGACCAATAGACTTTTAATATTATATTGCAAAATATAAAGAAACATCCAATTTGCACTCAATCGATCTTTTATTTAATTTACCAAAATTACATTATACAAAATCGTCCATGTTTAAAATACCTCCCAATCAATTTACCTTAAACTATGCGAGCTTGGGACAAAGCGAAGATTCTCAAATGTTTATTTTCTTTCTATTGTAATGCCTCATTTCATTTCGTTATGAGAGGTCAGCCCACTGAACCGGCAAATGACACAAAGGGAATAATGTTTTGTTAGTCTGATAATCTTTTATTGGATCAGTGCGTGTCACCTTGATAGAACTTGAATTTAATGAAATTGAATGAAAAGTGATTTGTAAAGAAACAACTCAGAAAATCAAAGATTAAGAATGTCTTTCTGTTAAAACTCAAATTTAAATAAGAATAGTAAAAAGCCGCGGTAGCCTAGTGGTATAGGTAATGGACTACTGAGACGAGGTCTCGGGTTTGATCCCAGGTTTTACCATGGCACACACCAATGACTTTTTGATGCTTCTCGAAGTTGTGTGTATTTATCGCAGGTTTATAAATGGTTGTGCCCGGTTAATGGCAATAGGTTCGCTACCTATTACATTGGGACCTAAACATAAACTCGTGAAATGTGGGTGCTAGCACCTCGGCCCTTCGGGGATATAGCGTGAGTTATAACATAAACTACCTATTTATGTTATGTTAATAAATATTCAGACACTGGAAGAGTCGCCTTTGAATCACCCAATTGTTTTTAGTGTTTTTAGTAGGTACAGTCAAACATGAAACTTATACCATTTTCTTTTCAAGTATTATTTTAGTCAGGCAACTATTGTAAGTCAAATCTACAGAGGCTCAGTTAATTCATTAGAGATAACACGATAGTAATCCAAAGTTGTTATCATCTATCTTCATTGTATAATTATTCCCTAGAACATTCCAATTTGCTTTTATTCTCACTAAATTTCGGTTTTATTGGCATTTTTATGTAGTAGCAAATAAATTTCTCGTTATTACTATATTGTCCTGAGATTGCTTGTTGCGGAGGCGACTCTAGCATCGGAATCTGGACTTGGAAGTAACAGGTGCTGCCTGTCAATATTAGCAGAAGCAGGACGCAGCGCGAAACGTGCTTCTTCCTATGCAATGAACTATGGGGACATGGTATCCTCATATTTCAGTGCATAGAATTAATACACACGAGAGGGCCTCCAACAGGTTGGTCAGTTGGGGCGTGAGGGATATGCCAAAAGCTACCTCACCCTCAGCCCGAGACACAACCACCCCACTGGATTTCGTAAGTTAAAAAATAAAAAAGAGGATTGCTAGTTTCTAATACGTATTTAGGATTATATTTCTATTTTTGTTGATGAAACTGAATTAGACTGTGATTGAGTAACAAACATTTGAACAGCTGCAGAAATTTTCACGTACGTATGGGGTCACCATTATCCCTACATTGGGGGTAAGGGTCATCTTAAAAGAGATGTCCCCGGGTCTGCCGGGGTGCGAGAGATATGTCTTGTATAATCTCACCTCCGGCAATCAAGGACCCATGGACGGCGTGCGTTTTAGTCGGTTCAAGTCCGACGTAATCACCTCCACCAGTTTTGGCGGAGGTGGTATCGGTGGGGATTTTGCGACGATAAAAAAAGCAGCAGATACAACGTACAGGCAGACAGGACCAAAATACTTGGTAAAAGATGTGAATCCATCTTATTTCACCTCCGTCTAACAGTTAGAGAATATAATGCCTTACAATTAAAAGTTGGACGAGTTAAGATGTACGACCGACTAGTAAAGTATTTTAACTTCGTGCCTGTAACGTGGTCTCGAATTCTACAGAAATTTCACTTGAGTTTTACAAGACACAAAGCTAACCCCGCTTTATAATTAGTCGCCAAAGCTCGTGAATCATTCAGACATCCTGCCCCGCTAAGAGGAATTCATAATGGCTGGAAGACGAGGCGACTTAAGCACCTTGAATGCTAAAAATATAACACACTCGGTCATTAAATATGACAGGCACATAAACTTCTCAAATGAATATTATAGATAGATAATACTATACTGTTTACCTACAGATAAAGAATGGGTGTACGTACAATAGCGATTTCTACCAAGCAAACTTAGAATGGACAGTAAAGTTCTGAAAAATTGGAAATATTACCTACCTACAGAATACCGCGGCTAATAATAACCTTGTGTTGTGTCTGCGGTGGTGCATTAGGTAACCAGATCTCATTGGACAGTTTTTGTGTTGTCAGTGGGAAGACCGAGAAACCCTTCTTTGTCTTCTGCACTGACAGGTCTGAGACTCTCTTAACCCTCTTCTCTATATAGTCGACAGAACGAATGTAACACCCCTGGTGTTGCAAACGTCCATAGGCCTCGGTAACCACTTTCCATCAGGTGGGCCGCATGATTGTCTGCCACTTAAGTGGTATAAAAAAAAATTGTAACATTACAAAATTTAATTTCTGCATAGATTACCTACATACATACGTAGATACATAGAGAAAAAAAATCTACATAGTTTGCATGTCACTTACTGAATACCTACTTAACTTTTCATCATCATTATGATATAAGAAAAAAAATGTCCCTTGCAACCTTTTGCTCACAAACATTATGCAATGCATATACGGCGACAGTCGGGCAGGAGGATTTTTGTTTCAACTTGTTCCAACAATGCTTGTTTAATTCATTTCTAATTAGCACCGTGACGATCCCGGAAAGAAATGTCTGTTTAATTTCGTGAAATAACCTGATTCAGCTTTTAATGGGAGCGAATAAATTTAAATGCTTAGTGTATTTTTTAATGTGTAGTACTTTTATTGTCATGTTAAGTGTACATAATTATTATTTGAATGCACACGGAGACACATGGGAAATCACCATACACACGGCGATTGTCAAACATTTGCATGTGATATTAAATGTGAAATATTTGAAATTGTTCTAAAATACCTCAAGAAAGTATTCCTTTAATTTTTTCGTATTGTATTTATATACGTTAAAAACAAGAATTCGGTATTTTTATTAATACATTTAATTAGTAATTTAGCTTTGAACTCAGACTCTAGTCAGCCTACCCTAGTCACGCATCTTTAACAATATTTTGGCACACTTTGCATTTTTGCTATCCTTATAAAGCTAGGCAGATAACAGAGGCAGAAAAGGATATCAGAGTAATACACTTACTTTTCTTCGAAATAATTTTTATATTAAGTATTAGAAATTCATTTATACGTTTATAAAATATGTGCGGTTTTAGTCGGCTCGGTTTCAAAAAGAGTAGCGGGGGTATATAAATATTCGAGGGAATTTTCACTAGAAAATGTGTGCGTGAGTGCATGTATGCGTGTATGTTGTAAAACTTGGCCCAAAGCATCATTTGCATCGGATTGCTTTACTGAAGGGGTTTACTGGGCCACTAGACACCCTGTTCCACCAAGTAAAAGCTTAAAAGCAACTGGGACTAACGTTATGACGAAGAAGACACCATTGACCCAACTAAAACAGTAATGTAAAACAACACCAAAATTTTTATTTAAAACAACTATTACATAATATATGTTAAACTTGTAGATATTACAAAATACCTTGGCTGTCCTAAAGTCAAACATTTACTTTAAAAGTAATCCCACGATTCATAGCACAAGTTGAAATATCGGGTCACCAACGATTGGTCGACAATCAATTGGTCGACATATCAATTGGTCGACAAACAATTGGTCGACAGTATCAATTGGTCGACAAGTTAATTGGTCGACAATTAATTAGTCGACATTAAATTGGTCGACATATCAATTGGTCGACAAAACTAGTTTCCAGTTAATGTAACAATATTATTCATTTATACTAAATTTTAAAATGCATCATATCGCTAAAAATTAAACCCATTATATATCTGTTCGGCTAAGCTTTCTTATATAGGTCCACGAGTTCACAGTCCATAGTTTTTTTACACTAAGCTATTATCTAAGACAAATGTTATGTATCTGTGTGTATAATTAATATGTCAGATCCTGGATTGGTCAATCGCCAACTAGTAAATAACATACTGAAATTGCATTGCTTAGATAATATATGGTTATTAGTTTCGTAGACATGTATTATCAATTTGATGATATCAAATGCAAGTACACAGTATAGCTACCTAAATGAAAGCATTTGAATTTTGAACGAAATAAGTATAAAAGAAAATATGAGGTTGGTTATTTTTTGTGAAAATTACCTACAACTAGCTAACACCCGCATGGAAATCTGGTCTAGAGATAGAAAGTGTTTATTTCCGACTAGGTATAAATTCATGCGTGAACCAAATTTCAAACAAATTCGTTCAGGCGTTTGCGTATTATTGAGTAACAAGTATTCAAAACTGAAGAAGTTTATGAAGATCACAAACTTTTATAAAATAATAGTAGGAAGTAAAGTTAAAGATTTATAAAAACAAGAATGTAATAAGGAATGAAATTCTTATCACTGTTTTCTGTATCTTTTTGGTAAGGTCTATAATAACGTCAAAAATGTTACAGTATACCGTTTGTGTAAGAACAATTGTTATAGTCGAGGAGGCCAATCTACATCAAACTTCATCATGTCAAATGGAGAACTTTTGGTTATGACGTTTTCAAAGAATTTCTTTATTATCCGATGCTACACAATGAAGTGTTGTTTTGTTTACTCATTTAGTATTGTTTATTCAAAAGTATAATTCATTCATAGGCTCAGAGAGTGATGATTTGTATTCATCATAACATAACTCGACGTCCCCGAGGAATAAACCGGTAATCGCAAAAATCAAATTTTACAGGAGAAAAGATTTAGTGTTTTTCGGCTCTAACTTTTCTATAAAAGACAATTAGGATAACATTTTAATACGCCGGGAAAGCTAATTTTTACCCAAATAGATCACAGTTAGCCTTGTAACTATCGATTAAACACAGAATTAGATATTCACCAAAGTTCAAATTACCGAAAATAATTTCTAACAGTTTTTAGGGTATTGATATATTACCACCATGAACTAACAATAATATTCCAGCAACGTCTACTTACCGAATTATTCTTGTAATATAAAAATATTTTCTTAAAAATCATAGACATAACACTTCTTTACGGAGTTCTCCAACGATGTATATGTTCATTAGTAAATAAATGTAATGTTCAGGTACCGACTTATTACGGTAAACTTTTTAATAACCTTATAATGGTAAATTATAGAAACAGGAATATTATAGATCGTTCGGGTAGTTATATTTTAATGTAATCGTTGTAAACAGATTTCGTAAATAAATTTGTTATCGGTATCTCTAAGGGAAAATTAAAGAAAATTCATAAAATTTAAAAAATATTGTTTAAAATGGGTAAAATGTCTATAATGAGATCACAATTGTAATATAAAAAATATAAAAAAATAAAAACATCAAACGCAGTACTCAATCACTAAGTTCATTGTTATCATCATTATTATCTTGTTCTCTCTACGCTCCGACCTAAAGCTTCCCATATACAGTACCCCGAGAGCTTTCAACTCGAACTTTCGAATCGCTTCTCTTGCCTAGAAGAATGCAGTAAAGTGGACGAGATAAATAACAGGTTGGTTGAAGCATTCAGTGCGCCCCAAATTCTTCAGGCCCCGTCGAAGAGATAGACCACAGAAGCTCACCGATCACACCCTTAAACTCATGGCCAAACGACGCTCTATGAGGCTGCAGTCTACCAATGACGCTGAAGCACATCGGCAGCTCAATAAACGTATCCAGCAGTCTTTGCGACACGACATCCGTGCCTTTAATACTCAGTGTATTAAGGAAACGATTGAGCGAAATAAAGGCTCCAAAGTGTTCGCAAGAGACTTGTCTATTGGGCAGAGCTAGTTGACAAAGCTGAAGAGGAAGGACGGCAGTGTCGCGTCGACTAAGGCAGATGTTTTGAGGGAAATAATAATAATAATAATAATAATAATAATAATAATAATTTACTTGCAACACTGAGCTCGACAAGTCACGTTTTTTTTCGATTTATATTGTTATTTAAAGCAGTGAAAAATACAAACATAAAGTACATACATTGAAAAATACATTAAAATTATAATACAATACCATAAAATAAAGATACACAATGAATTTTATAAAATACTTACCTAATAAGAAAAAACCAATAACAGGACATGACATGACATAGCAAATGTCAAGCAATATGCAAAAAATTTACTAAGATAATGTTGACTCGAGCACGAAAGCAAGCGCAAGAAGCACACACAACCACCACGGACTCGTCGTGCAGCTCCGCCTCGCAGCACCTGGAGAACGTCACTACGAGACCATCTTCTGCTGAGGCGTCGAGCTCCGACGAGTATTTCTCCCCACCGACGTCGCCAACACCTGTACGCCGGCCGGGGAGAGGCCGACCACCGACTGGCTTGGGGCCACGACGCCAACCGGCTTCGAACAGGGTCCCCGCTACCGGTGGTGATGTGCACCGCATGAAATGGACTAGTGCTATAAATGAAAATGTCATGCGGGCATATTATGCGGCTACAGAGGGAGGAACCAACCTCAGTGCGTACCGTACTAGAATGCTTCCTCTGTTTCAGGCGCTTGAACCTTCTGTCAACGTATCGTCACAACGACTGTCGGACCAAGTGCGGGTCATTCAACGCAATCGTATGTTGAATGAAACCGTACTTGAGACTCTACGGCTAGAATGCTTGCGAAATATTTGTGTCACCCCCGCCCCAGTACCAGCTTCCACGCCTGCAAACCCAGTGGTTCCAATAAATGAAGACACATATGTTGAGCGGGATGACACACCTATTCCAGTAAGTATTCAGTACAATGAAGGGATAAAGGAGGCTTTGGAATGTGCTTTGCGTGAGTATCGGTCGATGCCCCCACATATTAGGCCACGTCTACCCCGGTTGCCAGTGCATAGACGAAATATGGCTCTGGTGAGGGCCCTTGATTCACTATTACCTAGATACCTAGAAAATAGTGAAAATCTCGGTGACACTCATTCAATATTGTATTGCACAGCTGTGACAGCATGTCGTATGGCAGGTATTAAATTTCCTATTAAAGATTCTGCCATACGACCTGCGTCTGTCGCACCAGCATGGCAATGCAGGATTGAGCGACGTGTTGCCGAGACAAGGGTGCTCATCGGTAAGCTAATCTGCTTCAGGTCGGGCAATACTCGCCCAAGAGTGATGCGCTATGTGACCCGAGCGTTTGCGGGAACTAATATTAGTTCTCAAGAATATGCGTCTCGGGTCACAGAGCGCATTGACTTCCTGAAGCAGAAAGTCTATGCATGGGCAAACCGAATACGTAGATATAAAAAACGCGTCGATCGATATACCGTTAATCGCATATTCCAAAAAGATCAAAGGTGGGTGTATAGAAGCTGGGAGCAAACAGATAAAAGTGTGGATGACGTGCGGCGGCCGGATGCTGATGCCACCAATGCGTTTTGGCGCAGCATCTGGTCGGTGCCCGTTAGCCACACTGAAGGCGATTGGATGCGTGAGGTTAAAATGGCATGTGAAACAATACCAGATATGGAAGATATTTTCATTGATACCATTGATGTAGATTGTGCGGTCCGTCCGCTGTCTAACTGGAAGTCTCCAGGATCGGACGGACTGCACAATTTCTGGTTAAAATGGCTCCGGAGTTCACATGCTATTTTGGCTTCACAATTTCAATCCGCTGTAGAATCTGGAATGCTGCCAGCTTTTATGACGACCGGAATCACCCACTTGCTCCATAAAACAGGTAGTACCCTAGAACCCAATAACTATAGACCGATCACGTGTCTACCGACGGTCTATAAACTTCTTACATCCATTCTGAGAGCCAAAATTAACAACCATATTAATAATAACTCTATTATGTGCGCCTCTCAGAATGGATGTAGGAATGGGGCTCGGGGTACTAAGGAGCTCCTCCTTGTTGATATGACTATTAGCCAACAAGCTCGTCGCAACCGTAAAGATTTGGCGGCATGCTGGATAGATTATAAGAAGGCTTTCGATTCCGTGCCACATACGTGGCTTTTGAGGGTGCTGGAGTTGTATAAAGTTAATGCAACTCTATGCGCCTTCTTAAGGTCATGTATGAGGCAATGGAGGACAGTTCTTTTCTATCCAGGATGTCGTCGGGCTTTGGGGAGTGGCGAGCCGATAACAATAGAGCGGGGCATTTTTCAGGGGGACAGTTTGAGTCCACTTTGGTTCTGCTTAGCGCTGAACCCACTTAGTACTCTACTAGTGAGTTCAGGGTTAGGTTATAGGTTACGAAGAGAGGGTCAGATGGTATCCCACCTGCTTTACATGGATGATTTAAAATTATTCGCCCACACTGGTCCTCAACTAATGGCTTTACTAAAGGTAACGGAAACCTTTAGTAATTCTATTAAGATGGGGTTTGGCGTGGACAAATGTGCAGTCATTCATGTAAAGCGAGGACGGGTGGTGGAGTCAGAAGATATACTACTTTCTGAGTCCACTTACCTGAGATCACTCCTCGTAACTGAGACCTATAAGTACTTGGGTATGTCACAGGCGTTATGCATCAATGAGGCTGGTATGAAACAAATGTTGCAGGAGCGTTTCTTTGGCCGCCTGAAAAAAGTACTTAACAGTCTTTTATCAGGTGGTAACAAGGTGCGTGCCTGTAACAGTTGGGTCATGCCCCTCTTGGTGTACTCCTTTGGCATACTCAAATGGACTCAAACTGAACTCGATGCCATCGACAGAAAAGTCCGGACTCAGTTGACTGCATTTCGAATGCATCATCCACGTTCATCTGTCATGAGATTGTACATCCCGCGAAAATGTGGGGGTCGAGGATTTTTAAATGCTAAGACCCTTCATAATCGCGAGGTGTGCAATCTCAGAGACTATTTTCTTAGATCCAACGTGGATATGCATCGAGATGTAGTCAACGTAGATACTGGGCTCACCCCGCTCGGCTTGGCTAAGCTGAACTGGCGCAGGCCTATAGTAGTTGGTGCTGACGACCGCAGGGAGATATGGCAGAGCAAGGAGTTACATGGTAGGTTTTATCGGGCCCTCCACAGGCCCGAAGTAGACCTACTGGCATCCGTATCCTGGCTACGTTTCAGTGACCTTTTTGGGGAAACTGAAGGTTTTGTCTGTGCAATTGCAGACGAAGTTATCAAGACGAATAATTACCGGAAGTATATCATGAGGGATGGCACAGTCGACATATGTCGAGCGTGCCACCAACCTGGTGAATCCCTCAGGCATATTACTTCCGGTTGTTCTCGTCTTGCTAACGGTGAGTACTTGCACAGACATAATCAAGTAGCCAGGATAATCCACCAACGGCTTGCTCTGAAATATAACCTTGTGGAAGTTGAGGTACCGTATTATAGATATGTTCCTGAGCCAGTTCTGGAAAATAGTCATATCACATTGTACTGGGATCGATCTATCATCACTGATAGGACTGTTGTAGCCAACAAGCCTGACATTGTGGTGATAGACCGATCCGAGCGCCGAGCATTGATTGTTGATGTTACCATTCCTCATGACGAGAATCTCGTGAAAGCTGAGAAAGATAAACAGGTTAAGTATTTGGACTTAGCTCGCGAGATTGTCGACATGTGGAGTGTTGACTCAGCAATCATTGTGCCGATAGTCGTGTCAGTCAATGGACTGATAGCGAAGAGCCTCGATCAACACCTAAAGAGGCTCGGGTTAGACGGTTGGGTCAAGGGCCAGATGCAGAAGGCTGTGCTACTAGATACGGCGCGCATCGTGAGGAGGTTCCTTTCTCTGGAGCCCTAACCACCGGTAGCTTGATCCCTGTATCCGATACCGGTGGCACTCTGTTTTTTTATATTTTTAAATGTATATATTGTTTTTTATTGTTGTATATTTATATTTAAAAATGTAAAAAAATATGAAAAGTGTGAATAAAGTGAAATAATAATAAATGATTTATTTCTCACCAGCAACCAAATAATTACAATATTTAGACATTCACAGTTTAGGGTACACATAATTCGGTTGTGGATCGCTGGTGCCTGTCGTAGGTAATAGATTACCTGTATTACTGGTCACCAGGATTCCACGATAACACAATGACTATACAAATCAATTGCAAAATCTAAATACAGACTATAAACTATAATTATAAATAGTATGTGTATGTTTGTGTGTTTGTGTGTGTGTGTGTGTGCGTGCGTGTGTGTGTGTGTGTGTGTGTGTGTGTGTGTGTGTGTGTGTGTGTGCGTGTGTGTTTTGTGTGTGCGCATGTAGGCGTGTGTTTGTGTGTGTTAATCGAGAGTCATTTTAAAACTTTCAACAGATTTTCTGTATCGGAATATGTTTGGCAGAGAAGCCATTCAAGGAGAGCGGCTTTGCACTTATACCCATTTAGACCATAGAGACACAACTGTTTGTGGAGCTTATTGTAAAGGTAGGGTCCCAGGAAATTGAAAAATCTTTGGCTAAAAGATGTCCTGACCCTCGTGGTTACCGCTACAAGATGATTGCGCCGTGTAGAATTGGCAATAAACTCTGTCAAAGAGTGCTGCTTCATAGCAGTAGCCAGTACAAAGAGTTGTCTGACGGTCAAAACCTGGCAGTAGTCATAAAGCTCAGTTGTAGGAAACCGGCGAGGTTTAAAGCAGCTAACCTTTAGTACAGCCCTCTGAGCTCGCTCCAGGGTAATAAGATGGGATGCATCAGCGCCACCCCACGTCGTAATGCAGTAACTTATGATAGATTGGCAAATCGCAATATAGACCAACTTCATTACATTGGGGTCAGCTGAGTAGCGTAGTTGCCGAAAAACGTAAATGAGTTTACGGACTCGGCTCGCCAAGCAGTCAACATGGGGTTTAAAGGTTAAGTTTTGATCCAGAGTAATCCCCAAGTATTTAATGGATGAGACCCTTTCAATGCAGCAGCGGGCATCAGCTGAGGACCGACTGTCTGTCGGTAAGACAGTGATATGTAGAAGACTATCCAAGGGTACATCAATGTTGCGGATTGAGAAGTTAATAACCTTAGTTTTGCTCGTATTTAAGGTCAGAAGGTTCCCCCTCAGCCACCGGTTTACGGAATCAAATCCATTCTGAGCGAAACCATAGGCATTAGTCCAGGTGTCAGAAGAGAAAACCAAAGCCGTATCATCTGCATAAGAAAATATTTGGCCACCATCTAGTTTCAGATTGCATAGATCATTTACGTACACCAAAAATAAGCTAGGGCCAAGAATACTCCCCTGGGGAACACCATACTCGACGGGAGCATCAGAACTGGTGTAGGCGCCAATCTTTACTAATTGAGATCTACCAGTCAGATAGCTCCGGAACAAAGACAGTTGCCTTCCTCTCACACCCATACACTCTAGTTTCGATAGCAATAAGGGAATTGACACCGTATCGAACGCTTTGGCAAGGTCCAGGAAGAGTGCCACAGATTTCAGCTTATTGTCTAGTTTCCCAACTATATGGCTTACTAAGTTGTGAACAGCATCGGCGGTGGAGCAGTTCTTCCTAAATCCATATTGATTCGCAGATAGCAAATTACACGACTCCAAGTACTTGGTAAGCCTGTAATTAATAATTTTTTCAAGTACCTTAGACATAGCAGGTAAAACAGAAATGGGTCTGTAATTTTCAACAGAGTTCCGATCACCTGTTTTGAAGACAGGATGTATTATGGCTCTCTTAAAAGCAGCGGGAAATATGCCTGTGTTGAAGCACAAATTACAAATGTATGTAAGAGGTGGTACAATGATACTCCTGTGCCTCCTCAAAAACTCTGAAGAAATACCATCCCAACCCAATGCACTGCTGGTTTTCAATGACATAATCGTGCTTTCAACTTCAGATGCATCAGTACTGAGCAGAACGAAAGAGTTAGTAGTAGGGCAGAATTTACTGGACGCATTGCAGTAAAAAGGAGAATTACTATGGACAATTTTGTCTACCAATTGCCCGCCAATGTTGGCAAAATAGGTATTCACCCCCTCGACACACAACTGTCTGTCCCGCTGCAGGCCCAAAAGAGCATCAGCCGAGGACCTAACTTTGGTGGTATTGGTAACCGATTGGACAACCCGCCAAACCCGTCTCGAATTACTACCAGCCCTCTGAAACTCGAGCTTCTCAAATGCAGTTCGGGCTCTGCGCAATAAGTTACCACAAAAGTTACGATATCGCCTATAGGAGAGTTTCACTATATCGTTTGATGGTTCTCTCTTCATTTGTTTATATAGCTTGTCTCTGTGACGCATACACCTCAGTAAACCTGGGGTAATCCAGGGCTTTATGGGTCTTTTCCTTCGCGAAAATTTTATTGTTTTGCTGTTTGCAGAGACAGCACGAAGAATAGGCTCGTATAGGAGTTTTAAGGCGATATTAGGATCAGTGGCTGAGTAGACAGATTCAAAACTAATGCCGAGCAAGTCGTCTGTCAGTTTGTCCTCATCAATTTTTGTAACTGAGATTCGAGAAACAGATTTCTTTACTTTCATAGACAACACACCCACAACCGTGAAGTGATCGGTGATTGTCGATTCAACCACCAATACTCGGACAGGGAGTTTGGACTTCAAGTTAAAGTGATCGAGGCACGTCAGGCAATCATGGGTAAGAAAGGTATGTCCCAGGAAAAAACCATGGTGGGCCAATACATCCATGTAGTCATGCGAGTACACGTTCAATTGGCCATCAGCAATGTCAATGTTTATGTCACCCGCAAAAACTACATTACTAAAAGCCCCAAAGCCGTGCAGAAGGTCATCCAGTGACTGTATGAATCTAGAGGGGTCTCTGAATGCGAAAGGTCTATAAACACCAAGAATAGCCAAGTCAGCCCCAACTGTAACCAACAGACAGCTCGAGTCCAGTAAAACTGGTTCCGTGACCGTCACGTGAGATAAAGTTGTCTTAATATAAATCACTACACCATCATTCTGATTATGTGTGATTAGTGTTAAATAAGAATTGTAACCATCTAGCATCGGAATGATAGGGTTTTGTGACAAGCGGCATTCAGTTAAGATGATAATGTCGGGATAATTGACAAGTCTATGTAATAAGGACAGAAGACTAGAAAAGTTCGCATTAATGCTACGTATATTTTGCGACAGTATAGTAATAGAGGAGCCCGACACCGACAGCAACTCAGAACATTCCTCGGCACTACACTGGGTAGCCTCACAGAAATTGGTGTTAGCAATGTCCGACAATAAGACATTAGCCGCCGCGAATTTTTGTTTTAATAATCCTAGACGAGTGAACACCATGTGTGAGGCAGAACAATAGGCTTCTTGTTTTGAGTCGGAAAGTTGGGATAAAGTTGTATTTGATGATTGTGGCCAATGAGACGTCACTAGTTTTCCTAGACGGCCTACAGAACCGTGTTCTCACAAGGTAAATTAGAATTAAACTCATGGTATTGCTAAGACGATAAATAGTTGTATGTAGATAAAGTAAGATGTAAGGATGAGTACTATGAGAGGGGGCGCTACCAGAATGGTGCGAATAGTGTGATGTGACGATGTTAAACTGCTCATATGGGTTAGTAGGTGTGGGAGTGTTGTAGTGAGATGTGTGGTAATGCAACACCATGGAATGATTTATAATTAAGTGAGTGATAATTAAATATGTTAAGAAATATTGAGGTTGATTCAAGATAATAGTAATTTGACCTAAAATAGTAAAATAGATACAATACAGATAAAATATAACAGCCAATAAATCCCAATAGATTGAACAATACATCAAACTAGTCACTCTTCGATATATTTTTGAGACACGACAAAGAATTGACAGCGATAGGATCCATTCCGTCACGCTCCCTGAGAAAAATCTTACCACCTTGATGCCAACAGAACTTAAACTTATTTTGCTTACAAAAATTGCGCGCCTGATAAAATAATTGGCGCAAGCTGCCTGGTAGGTGTTCGGTGACATAAATAGGGGTAAGGGGACCGCTGAGTCCAATGTGACCTGAGTTGAGTTTTTCTGATAGGGGCAGACCTTTATTAAACGTTCTAATGGTTGAGAGCACCTGATTTTTCAGAGGAACGCTCAGGAATTCAGCAATTATCGGTCGATTTGAGCCTTTTTTGCCCGGCAGTCGGAAGACGTCACGTAGGTCGCTTTGTTTTATGGAAGCTTCAACGACGTCACATGTTTTGATGACAACGGAGGTCAGATCACTCACAGTCTCATTGTCACTTTGGGGCACGTTTCTTATTTCGATGGTAGATGAACGAGAGCTTCGCTGTAGGTCATTCACTTTTCTTTCCAATTCGAGTATATAATTACGTTGCTCCAGTTTCTCCCTTTCCAGATTAACTATTGTTTTCCTCATGTCCTCGTATCCCGCATTCATAAATTCCATCGCCTTTTCAATTTCGGTATTTGAATTTTGAATATTTGATGTTTGTTTTTTTATCTCCGCCATATCCGCTGTGATTTTATTTAACATCTGATCCTGATCAGCCTTCCAGGAGTTGAGCAATTCCTTCATTGAGAGTTCAAGGGACTTTAGTTCATTTACGGGAGAAAAATCTGGGCGAAATCGCTTGTTATTCCCTTGTTCAAGTTTTGACCGAGTATGCGTATCAGGAGTAGAAAACACGTCCGGATTTCCAGGTTCTCTTGAAATAGGAGGGGTTCGTACTGTTTTCGACATTTTTTTTTTTTTTGGTCAGTTGTAAAATGTGTAAACAAATTTTATAATTCAACCAGTTAGGTCACTCCTTCTGATATTTTCCCCACAGCAGCAATTTTATTTTGCCACTGGTATCAATTAATTGAAGTGGTATTGCTACTTCCTGCTAGATGGCGCTAGTGGACAGCTGAAGAAACCTGACTGTTACCACCTTAATGACACAAAAATATATTTTATCTGTGGAACTACTAGTTGTTATTAGTTTCGCCACTTGACACCGTGGGACGCTAGTAGTATATTTTTAAAAATATTTTTTTCTCAACCGCTTTGTTTACATTCAAGACAGGTTTTGCATAACAAAAACTAATTGAAGGTTTTCACTTTATGCGAATTCTTCTTCCAGTTTACCTTGCCAAATGTATCCACAGCCATAGAATAGCGAATGGGACTTAAAATTGGAATATTACTCCTTAACAGTCCCGGTCTGTCCAGCTTCCGTTTTTACGTAATCACTATTGTTTAGAGTTGCACTAATAATATCACTTTGCGAGGGTGGTATTTCAACTTGATAGCACAGGTTTCCCCACAGATTTTAGGAGTATTTATATTTTTACGGATTTAAGATGCGCGGACTAGGTATAGCCTTCAGTGTTGCCAGATACCGGAATCAAAAAATCGAGGGGTTTTATGGACAGCTTTATACCTCAGTCACCAAGTCTGCTACTGATACGGTTAAAGATCTAAGAGCCAAGCTAACCCGACACTACACCGAGGATATCCCGCACATCAGCCTGTACGAGATTAGGGTGGCCCTCAAGCAGCTTAAAAATAACAAGACACCAGGAGAAGACGGAATCACTTCGGGACTTCTGAAAGTGGGTGGAACACCGATACTCAAAGTCCTTCAGAAGCTCTTCAATTCCGTCTTATTCGAAGGTACTACGCCGGAAGCATGGAACAGAAGCGTGGTGATCTTGTTCCTCAAGAAAGGTGACAAAGCCTCTCTTAAGAACTACAGACCCATCTCGCTTCTGAGCCATGTTTATAAGCTGTTTTCGAGGGTTGTCACGAATCGTCTCGAACACAGGTTTGATGAGTTTCAGTCGCCCGAACAAGCCGGTTTTCGAAAAGGTTATAGTACCGCAGACCACATTCATACGCTACGGCAAGTCGTACAGAAGACTTAGGAGTATAACTTGCCACTATGTTTAGCGTTTGTAGACTACGAGAAAGCCTTTGATTCGGTCGAGACATGGACAGTGCTACAATCTCTCCAGCGGTGTCATATAGACTACCGGTTCATCAAAGTGCTGAAGTGTTTGTATAAAAACGCCACCATGTCAGTCCAAGTACAAGATCAGAGCACAGCGGCGATACTGTTGCAGAGGGGAATGAGACAAGGAGATGTAATATCCCCGAAGCTCTTCACCAATGCAATGGAGGATGCCTTTAAGCTACTGGAATGGAAAGGTCTTGGCATTAATATTAATGGCGAATACAATATCACTTACCTTCGTTTTGCCGACGATATCGTGCTCATGGCAGGATCGCTAGAGGATCTTAACACAATGCTCGACGACTTCAACCGAGTCTCTCAACAGGTGGGCCTCAAGATGAATATGGACAAGACCCAGGTTATGGCGAATGCTCAAATTCTAAGGCCCTCCCCAGTGTCAGTTGGAGGCTCGACCTTCGAAGTTGTAGACAAGTACGTCTACCTTGGACAGATGGTCCGATTAGACGGATCAAACTTCGAGGTGGAGGTCAATCGTCGAATCCAAATCAACAGGTCTATTATTGTGCTTACCTCTTAAGTCTGTAACGCGGTCATCTGTTTTAAATTTTACTATTGCTGTGTATGTTACCATTTGTTCATTAATTTGTAAAGTATTTAGAAAAAACTTCTTACACACCAAAACATCCACATCTCTTGAAGAAAATAAATATTTAATAGTCTGTGTGTGATTATTTTTTCGTTGTAGAGTCATTCGTTTGATGTTTTCTGTTTTAGTATGTTTAGCAAAGTATATCTATTGCAGTTTTCGATCAGCTAGTTTATAAAATTTATCAAATATAATTATCTTGCCTATCTGAAGAGGTAAATTGGCTACCACAGTTCAATTTACAATTCCCAACAGGTCCTATAGACTTTTGTGGATATTTCAGTAATTTATTTCTCTTGCCAGACGATAGACCTTCATTAGTTTTTCGTTTTCTGGTGTATTCATTTTCATTTAGGGAAGTGGAAGGTACCTCCAAATTATTTGGTTCAACTCTATTGAATGTTGGATTAATTCAGTTCTAACACCAGGTTGCTCATTTTAACAACAATTTAATTCAGTTCCAATATCAGGTTGCTTATTTTGACAACTATTGCCAGTGTGGTACCTATAATAAGTGTTATTAATTACGGGGGAGCTTTCAGGTTGCAATGTTTCCTCGAAATGCGAAGCAGTTAACGCCAATACCTATATCACGATCCCAAATGATTACTGTAACTGAGCATTACCGAAAATGTCAATCTCATAAATCACGAGAATAAACCTGTAATCGGTTTAACCAGTAATTAATAGAAAATATTTTGCAGTAATATTACTTTACCGAAATGTAGCCACACAAATGAATTTGTAATAATGTATTATGATATTCTTCTCGTACATAAAAATTAACACTTTTTCCGAAGAACAAAGGTGTCATAGGGTAAATAGATGGATATTATCGCTAGAAAAATTTGAAAAAAATTACATAGGTGCATGCCGACCCATAGATACCGAAAATGCAATAACTGTAATAACCCAGTAATAGTACAATACAGGTTTATTCCTCGGGGGCGTCGATTACTGAATAAAATAAAATCTAATACAGCGTGCATAAAAGTGAAACTAAGAGAAGGTGAATATTCATGGAGCTCGATTCAGTGTGTAATTGTTGTATTTTTTACATAGTTACGCTATATTACTTGTCTAAAGAGTGACTGCCACATGAATTATGATTATATTGGATAGGTTTAACAAAAATAGCTGACATGTTATACGTACCTGTAATGGTCAAACGCGAGCCTATTGAACATAAAAATATAACATAATAATAATAAAAAACTTCACAAAGTTTCACATTTCAATATTAGTATAACTTTTAGATTAAGTTATAATATAAAATATTCAAATCTCTCTCCAATAAACTACAGCAGTAAACGAGAAATGGACGCGTCGTATTGAAGTTCATATCGAAAGGAGACGTAAAAATATATATTTTGCAGAATCCAATAGTGTCAGCGCTAAGCTCCCGGGCTACAAAACTCGAATATGCACTGATTTGGCAATTTCGCTCAAGCCTCGTCTTTGAACATCCTCCATATTATGAACCGACTTAGCAAATTTAAAATAACAAATGCAATTTGTACTGAATTCTGTTGTTGCTAGGTTAAAGTTTTTTTTGTATAAATATAATAAGTTTTTATGAAGTTCTCCAGACCTAATGGAAGTTTTTGGACGAATGGACATAATGTAAATTTACACCCTGTTTCTAGGCTCAGATTAAATATAGCTTGTACGTATTCTAGAATGCGGATAAAGACATTCAAATAAATTGTATATTTAAACATATTATTTTATACTATTAATACTGTTGATGTTGATAGCTGTGTAACATATTCTTATACATTATTGATAACACACTTGTACTTCTCCATGATATTCTCCACAGTGTGGCGGAGAAGTACAAGTGTGTTATCAATAATGTATATATTTTATATGTCAAACCTTTTTTTATATAACCTCTGAAGTAGTAGAGTCGAAATAAAAGAATCACATACTATTGATAATAATTCGATTTTTTTTAGAAAGAATATTAGCAACTGAAGTTACTAATATTCAAGCTCAATGACTAGTTTATAATGCTTTTGTATTAGGAGTGGGTTCACGTCGGTAGTGTAATGGCCAGGATTCGAACCCGGGACCTCTCGAGCGTAAGGCCGACACCTTAACCACTAAGCTACCGCCGATTGATTCGATCTATTGATAATTTCCATGTAACATCGCTATACCCTAATCTCTCCACAAAAAAACACGATCTTTTTTCTCTGTACACCGCAAAATAGATAATAATACACAAATGGGAATGTATGTATGTACAGTTATTGAATAATTAATCACAATGACTCATATAAAATATTACCTGTAACTCAACCCACGCAGGTAAAATAGGCGATGAAGTGCCTTTATAGCTTCGAAACTACCGTAACAGCTGCACCTATATAACGCACTTATAATGGCAAGCTCCACAATTAGCAAATCCATTACACACTACATTATGTTACACTAAACCAGAAGGAAATTCTGTTCTACTACAATATTATAGACGTGAAAGTTTGTTTAGATGTTGGGATGTTTGCTACTCAATTACGCCTAAATAGCTGTACATATGTCTCGAATCAAAATGGTTCTAGACTATGGTTCCAAGTGGAATGATTCTCTATTCTACAGAGATAGACTATAATCTGAAATAACATTTTTTATACCACTTAGGCGGCAGACAAGTACACGGCCCACCTGATGGAAAGTGGTTACCGTGACCTTTAGACGTATGTAACACCAGAGGCGATACACTGTCTGCTGCCGGCTATATAGAGGGGAGGAGAGGTAAGGGAAGGGTGGAGGATAAAGGTTAAGAGAGTGTCTTCGCTGTCAGGGCAGAAAACAAGGCAAAATTACCTCCAGAAACACAACACATGGTTTATTATTAGCTACGGTATTCTGTAGGGCGGAGGTACTTCCCTAGTCAGACTGCTCAATTAGGCATAACTTAACTATAACCATGTATAAGTATCCATGCCTCGCGGAAATGATACAGAAATCCTCTGCAAAGTCGCCCCTGGTATTACAAACACCCATAAGCCACGGTAACTACTTTCCTTCAGGTAGGCCTTGTGTTTGTCTGCCACCTAAGTGATATATTGTATATATTATATTGACGTTTTTTAAGTTCCGTTTACTGGTCTATGCAGAATAATTGATTTTGATAAAAGATGTTATTTCAGGCTAGCAGAGGCTTCATCTCTAATATAATATAAAATAATGTTCAGCCATTAGTCGCATTTTTCTTGTGCCATCTAAGTGGTACAAGAAAAATGCGACAGGAGCTCCTGGTAACAGCTAGTATCTCATATTCAACTATATATGTGCGAAAGTACCTCATCTCCCAACTCCACTTCCGAACGTCCAGACGACGACCCGCCATTGCTACATGGTGGACATTCCACTCATACGTATCAAACGTTTCGGTGATACATTTTTTTATATTACGTAGGTGGCAGACAAGCACACGGCCCACCTGATGGAAAGCGGCCACCGTGGCCTATGAACGTGTGCAACACTAAGGGTGTCACACACGCGCTGCCCACCCTGAAGGGAAAGGGGGAGAGCTGGGAAGGGGTGGGGAGGCTAGGAAGGGGAGGGGAAGTAGGGGTATAGTGAGCTCTGGCTACCCTACTTACCGGCGGGAACACAACACGATGGTTATTATGACCGCGGTCTTCTGTAGGGCGGAGGTACTTCCCCAGTTGGACAGCTCATTTCGGACGGGAGATACCGTCGTGTCCTACCTCCGTTAAGTACATTCATTATGCTTACAGCCAAAGAGTGGAACGCCCTGCCCAAATCTGTGTTTCCGGATAGCTACAACTTGGAAGTCTTCAAGACTAGCGTGAATAGGCTACTCTAGACAAACCCTCAACCACATCATGACTTACCAACAAGTGAGACTGTACTCAAACGCGTATTGAATATAAAAAAAGAAAGTAACCTTTTACTTCATCATGTATTGCAAGTATTGTACATTTTACTGTAACATCTTGTTAATAAAAACAAGACATAGTGTGTAATCTTATAGGTCAGTGACATCTGCTCGTCCTTATTTCTCATATGTACTAGATATAAAGATGTCTAACCTACTTAGAACGACTGGACGGTAACTAGACGTGACCTATTTTGACATAAGGTTCGAAGTACGACAAATATCGTGCAGAATAAATGGACATGTTTCTTTTGCTTGGTGAAGCACAAATATTTCTTGATGGTTGTTAAGGGAATAAATCTTGGTATTGTTGATAGTGTTAACGTTATTTGTTGTACTGTCTTCTATACTGTTATAGAAATTCGTGAAAATACGAGTATATCTGATTTTCGAAATTCTTTATCAAAATTTATGAAAGAAATAGCTACTAACAATAACATTAAAAATAGTTCAATATACATTTTAATTGCGTTGAAATCCTAGGATCTATGAAACTGCAAATGTTGTTAAATGTCCTAAAATAAGAGCACAAAATTATTTTTTTAGTTAGGTATTCATCATTTTTGAAAGAGTAAACTATTAATAATAAAGAATATACAATTAACCTTACTATAATAATAAAAAACAGAGTAAATACGAGTGAAATTTACGCAATGACAGTTCTGTATGCAACCGTTTTGAGGAACAAACTCAACGCTACCTTCAGAAAATTGGAGTTACCAATATAGTACCAGCAAATTGAAATATATATTTGCTGCTTTCAGCAGTTTTCGATGACATCGATATATTTCACCGATAGCTGCAAATAAGTCTTAAAGTGGAGACCGCGAATCGGTAACCGGATGAGGAGACGTCACCTAACCTAGTTTATAATAATGGAAGGAAGAGGAAGGAATAACGTTTGGAATACTATAGCACGTTAGGTAGTAGATAGATTTTTTATTTAGGGCACGTCAATTTGATTTCGCCTGATGGTAAGCACACAAAAAAGAGGGTCACCATTACAAACACGAAGCGTGTTACAATTTTGGCACTCAGCTTGACGGCCTCATCAAATGCTTTTCCATGCCCTGCTTAAAAGACTCGGAACTGTAGGAAGAAAGAAACACGTGAGCTGGCAGGGACTCCGAGAATTATGTTATGTTGCGGTAAAGGATAGACTCACCGAACTACTTGGTTTTTGATTGAATATTCTGTACCGTATGCGGGTGACATTTAAACCCTGCACCGTGTTGTCCTGTGTAAGAATACAATCCACTAATACACACATGATTAGGTACCTAAAGTAGTGTTCTGTACTACTACTAAAGCTGGTTCTAAGTAACCCAACATAATTCAGAATAGATTGAGTTTCAAGAGACATAACTCAATCTATTCTGATTGTGATTGAATTGAGATTCTGATTGAATTTTCTTTTTTAAATATCGTGGTAATATTATCACCACAATATTTGAAAAAGAAAATTCAAGAAATTACCTTAAATTCAATTATTCTCATTTCCTCGCCAAAACAACAAACATTAGCATAGTAAAATAGGTACGTTTTATGAAAATCTTCCAGCACCTTAATTAAGATCATCCTCGCAACAATTTTGAGACAGCGTACAAAAGGAGGGGCCACAAAGGATGATTTGTTTTTGTCTGAAGCCTATTTTTGCGGGCAACACGTAAAAAATTGTACGAAACCCCGAATATAATGAACTGCTGTAGCGTTGAGTGAATTTAATTGTCCGAGCAAAGATTTTTGACGGAGTATTCGCACGTGTAATTTAAGTAACTCTGGGGCTAATTTTATTCACACAATTTAAAAAAATATTATTTTTTGATTACATTATAATAATAAAATTAACATCGTAGTAGAGATCATATTTTAGAAATTGGTTAAATAAACTTTTGTTGTTATGATCTCGGTTTTGTTTTCCCAAAGGGGCAAAGCAGAAGTATTTAGTTATTTTCATAAAGATATAATTAACTAACATTATAATTAATGTTTTTATATTAGAGGAGGGGAGTGACTTTGTTGCTGAAGAGTGTATTCCGAGCGTTCAAGATTTGAACTTGCCTGAAGTCGGCTCTTGTGATCCTGCTTGAGGTTTGATTTTTACGGGCGTGATTTTCATCTGAAATCTCCATTTCTATAATTCCAACACCAGCACCTCATTAGTCGATCAGTAGAGATGCTGGTTCGCAGTTAAATTATGCTTGGGTGCTGAAGATCTAAGTGAGCCTTATACATCCAAAAGTAATATATGTATAAATTCATACCAATAAAAAATTACTTTCAATGGGAATTGAACCCTCACTTTGCAGTCAAATATTCTACCGCCATTACACACAGGCATCAAGTTGGAAGCTAACAAGAAATTAATAATGAATATTGGTCCAGCCTTGAGTAGTTTTTAACAATATTATGCTGAGTAAGATGAACACAGAGTATCTGCAACATTTTGGCCGTATGCCAAATGATGCTGAAATGAAAAATATTTGTAATGAAAGGACGCATATGAAGTACCTACATTAAGTAATGTCAGTGACCCAGTAACTCATTTCATGACATAGTAGAGAAAATGCAAGAAGTCGAGTTCGCTGGTACAGTCACGTTTTACTGAAACAGCCAGTTTACGTGGGTAACAAATGTCTAGTAATAGTGTCCACGCCGGGTCCCGGCAGAAAGATGTCATGGAAGGCAACATGCGTGCCATTGGTCTCTACATCATGGTCCTCCAAAACTGTGCCAAGTGGAGCAGGTAAAACACAAAGGCGAACTCTGAACTCCGAGATGATCCCTCGCAATAAGGAAAATACATCTACTTGATAAAGATGGTAACCCAGTAAGTCAGCGTAATTTTATAGAAGTACGATCTTCTCTTTTTAAGATGTAAGGTCTCATGAATAGAAGATAGTTTTAGTAAGCCAAAAAACTTTGCTCTGATTTCCACGGCCATACCGTAACCACACAGTTCGCATAAGTTGCAACTGGAAACGGCAAACCATGTGGTGTGAATGGCAATCCATCTCGCAAACGTACGTAGCTGGTTCTTTCAATTGAATACTGGAATTCTTCGAGGAGGGATTTAGCATGTGTCTACACGTTACTACACGTACACGACCATAGACCACGCTGCACACTTCTCTTTTCCAAGGCTTCACACTCGCCGCTGGTTTTCCAAGTGAATACGGGAGTTCAAGAACGGCATTAGCAGGTTTCTACACGTTACTACACGCACAGGTTCATAGGCTACGCTGAACATTTCTCCTTTCTAAGACACAGTATTTTAGCAACCATTTATACACTGAATACAAGGGCACGGAATTCAATCGCCGAGCATGTTTGATCATGCGCGTGCTTTCGCGAGGAAGATGTTCGATATTATAGTACTCAAATTTGATACTTTGTTAATTAATAGTCTTAAATACTATTTTAGTTGTATTTTAGGTTACTTCAATTTAATTCGACTCAAATTCTATTTTGTAAAACTTTTGAATATGTACCTCGACATGTTTACTTATTTAGCCCTTTCAGCTGTGTCGGCATAGGTACAATATTTTACATTAGGTAGGTAAATATATAAATGTGCCTGGTAAGCCATGGCTCCTATTTGTTTTATTTTATTAATTACATACTTACATTAATTTCGTGATTTCGTAACAGTGATCAATTAAATTATATACCTTAAAAAAATGGCATGACTTATAAATTATTCGATCAGTAATCAATAAAATTATAATTATCATTAACGGAGTATTTTTTACAGTAATTTAAAAACTACTCGATAATATTAAGTCATTCTATGTCACGGGAAAAAGGCATTCTATTGTTCTACATTGTGATGGAACTCGGAGAAAATTAAACTCTGTTGACTCTCACCTTAATACGAATTAACCCGCGGGCACAAAACTGAGAAACTCTAAATCCCAGTACAAACGTTTACGCGAATACAATTATCGGCTTCTCTGGATTTTGCACTAAACCATTCTTCATTCTGACACCAGTCGTTAGCATAAATTTAAAAAGATAAAATGACATTTCCACAATAAAGGTTGCGAGGTTCCGGTATGGGACTGAGTAAATAAAACTTCTTGCCCGTTTGACGCAGAGATTTTTGTTATGGCTGTCAGTTTAACTGAGTTGAAGGCTTAACTTTAGAAGCAATTAGAAGCAATTAGTATGTTAACTTCTCTTATAAATTCATATTGGTAAGTACACATTTAGGGAGATTTAATCTGTGAAGGTTATCGCGCTATGATGTATGTCGAATTGTCGATGAGAATTTGGATTGCTATCCTGGATTAACTTTTCCGAATTTACTAGAAAAACAAAAAAAATATTTTTTTTAAATTGTGCATACATAGTGTGACATAAATACCATATTTATTGGTATAACGTACGCATACGCAACGGTGGCATACCGTAGAATGAAAATTGTATCACGAATAAAATATTTGACTTTTTTTGTAAACTCGTAAAACTTGCAAATTCTATTTCATTTTTAGGATCACTTCAGTCGCCGAAACACACATTTGTTATATTTGCCAGAACTGCAAAAAAATTGAATTTTCAGTTTATTTTGCATAAAGTATTAGTGAGGAAATATTCCATTTAAAACAAATATCCAATTAAGACTTTAATATTACAAATATATTAAAGTCTTAATTGGATATTTGTTTATACAAAAACAAATATATTAAAATCTTAATAAAAATTCTAGACCAAACCTTATTTTTTATAAGTCATGCAGAATTTCTTTAATATGACTGTACTAAAAACTTGCAGCGACTGGCGTTCCCCCATTCTTAGACATGGCCGTGCTAACTAATTAGTGAAGACTTTAATTAAACATGAAAACCTAGACGTTAGTGCCCTCCAGGACACTCTGGATTAGAGTTAAAAGCTTTTAAATGAAGGTACGAACAGATTCTAACTTTAGTAAAATAATATTTTTTTATTTCATGAAGCAAGTTTACCGCATAACACTCCTTATTAATATTAACTTAGGCAACTATTTGTACCGTTGGTATCTCAGTGGTTAAATAGTCGGCCTTACGACCGACAAGTCCCGGGTTAGAATCTTGGCCATTCAGGAGGAGTCAGAAGTGGATTAACGTTGGTACCCTAACACTAGCTTAGTTGGAAGGGTTAGAGTGAATAGTAGTAATTTCAATTGTTAATATTCCTTTGAAAAAAATAATTAGAAATTCAAAAAACCCCCGACACATAAATACCTTCAAAAAGAAAAACTCATTTTTTACTACTAAAGTACCAGACAAGTGAACGGCCTACCTGAACCCTGATTCTCTTAATTATCCACCATAGACAAAAAAAATTCCAAATCCAAAATTGAATTAATTACAGTTGAATTACATTCTTTCATTCAATTTACAAGATGCTATTAGACATTTAGACTTGAGCGGAGTAGCAATAAAAACTAAAGCTAAATGGCATTTTTTTGCAAATGATTGCTAGAATACCCAATAGGTTTGTACCTACTAAATAGGATATTGTGTTAGTTTGTATAAACCAAGGATAGATTAACTATCCCATTCTTCATTCTTATCGGTTACCGAAGACGTATCTGAGAGAGGCTTGAATAGGCTCGGTCATCAAAGATTATTTGAACGGACGTTTTCTTATCACTGCTAGGTAAACCAATATTTTCGTGTATTTTTTGTGAGGCTGAAGTTATATCAAACAACGTATTTAAGGCTTATTTTGGACCAAATAAAAAAAAAATATATAAACATATATAAACGTTTCATTATGGCGGCCTCCGTTCTGCAGCAGTAAAGTGTTATCGACTATTACGTCGGATGTCACGGATTCGATTTCCGATTTTAATTTTTTTTTCAATATATTGATCTATACCTTGTGATTTTATAGTTGTATCGGAAAAATAGATTTATGTACAATTTTGATAGTGAAGTCTGGAAGTAATAATTTGGCACAATGAGTAATAATTTTACACTTTCCATACATTCTTGTATTCATTATCCCCACACATTAAGGACTTTTTTCGCCTAATTGAAGCTTTAAGACGATTTCGCTATCGAAACTGTGCTCAAAATATTTCTCGAAACAATTAGAAAATTAACATGCATAAAGATTAGATTTTTGCTTCGGGAGGTAACACAAATAATCAGAAAAGGGAAATAGGCGTGGGTTTTGTATGTATGTGTATATATTATTTATTTATATATGTACGTGTGTATAATTTATTCATGCTGTTCATCTAATTGCGATGAAACTTTGTGAAAAATTGCGGCACCAAACAAAAACTTTCAAATCTGATAACTTAAAGTTAACATCTTGGCTACATAATTTATGAACCTAATTTTTTACGACCACCAACACAGTCAATGGCATTTTTTCATTGAACTTTTGATTAATTTTCTTTTCACGTTGACTTTAAAATTTTATGGGCTTTATTTTTTTCAAATTTCATGGTTAAGAGGACTGTGTCTGTGGAGTGAAGTACATTAAAACTTTTTTAAGAGTCTCGCAAAAATTATCTCGTATTTTCAACCCGAATGAAGTTTGAAAAACGAAGTTCCTTAAAAAGTTGAACTATAAATTAACTGACTAAATTAAAACGCTCACGTAAATCTCATTAAATGTTCCATTTGCTCCTTATTTTTTGTTCGATAGTTGTGCGATAGTCAAATATATCTTTGTTATAAGTGTGGTGAAGAAATAACAATACTCTATTTCATCCACAGGTTGTCGTAAGAGGTTGGTGACAAACGGAAAAAATATGCAGACGAAGCCACGATGAGAGAAGGAAAAGTAGAAAATAAAACCCTGTACCAACCCGGCAGGGAAAAAGTAGGACTATAGCCAGCAGTCGACTGCGATAAGCTAATTGGATGATTGATATTGTTCGGTTGAAAAGCTTTAATAATATTTTTGAGCATGACTTTAAGTTATTTAGGAAACATAAGTTCTCATAGACTTAGCAACAATAATATACATAAATGGACTTATGTATATTATTGTTGCTAAGTTGTTAACAAATAACTCCAACAAATTGAATCAATCAATCAAATCAAATTGTAAGATTGTTTTACAATAAATTTAATTTCCTTGAACCTAACATCTTAACAATAAAATTACAGGGGTTATAAATGCTAAGTTAAAACGGCTGTCACATATTTACGATAATAAACCCTAACAGGGTTCTCGCAGTAAAATTACTTTAAACGACAACATACATTTCCATAATGAGACGCAACAGATGATATTGTTACGTGTCAAAAACAGGTGCCCTTTCACATTTTGTGCCCGAAACGATAATTTACAACTGTTAGCAGTGATTTCTGAAATTTGAGATTTAATAGGGAATCAGACAGTAATAAGATTGAAATCTAAAATGCACTTCTATACTCAATACTATTATATAATTGTAAAAAGTTTATGTTTGTCCGCGATGGACGCAAAAACTACTAAACGGATTTCGATGCGGTTTTTTCTGTTTGAAAGGGTTTGCTCCAACTTTAGATAGAATAAAATAAAAAAAATAAGATATTAGTCATATAGAATTTAAGTTGCACAGATGGTGCTTAGGTCGCGATAACTGACAGCCACGCGGGCGGAGCCACAAGCATAAGCTAGTTGTTGAAATAAATATCCTCATAAAATGATTATTTATCTAATAATGATTTAATGCAATTCATTGAATGGTTTTTAAATGAAGAAAATAGAATATTTATAAGGTTTTTAATCTGTACTAAATCACGAATTACAATACTTGAAGTGATACGTGAGCCATCATTAACTCCGCCACTACGGTTTCAATTATTGATATTAATTAATATTACTATTCTTCAAAAAACAAACACGGTTGAACACAGATGACATAGGGTGGCGTTTTGAAAAGAGATTTTTAAACAAACAATATTAAAGCATGTTTTTGAATACCTAAAAGGCTATAACACACTCTTAATATTGAAAGAAGCCTATACCAGCAGTGTACTGTGATAGGCTGATTGATTGACTTTATTCCGATAAGACGAGAACTGTAACTCCTAAACACAGGCTACCTAGGAGTGCAGTACAAATTACCTTTTATAATATTATAATTTAATGAAATAAAGTAAAAATGTATGAAAATGTAATGTAAGAATGTAAACAATGCCAGATATAAGAGGCCATGTAAGTATTCTTAATGAATAAAGATTATATTATTATTTGAGAATAAGACTTTTTTTTTAACGGAGGTAGGACACGACGGTATCTCCCGTCCGAAATGAGCTGTCCAACTGTGGAAGTACCTCCGCCCTACAGAAGACCGCGGTCATAATAACCATCGTGTTGTGTTCCCGCCGGTAAGTAGGGTAGCCAGAGCTCACTATACCCCTTCTTCCCCTCCCCTTCCTAGCCTCCCCAACCCTTCCCAGCTCTCCCCCTTTCCCTTCAGGGTGGGCAGCGCGTGTGTGACACCCTTAGTGTTGCTCACGTTCATAGGCCACGGTGGTCGCTTTCCATCACTTGGGCCGTGTGCTTGTCTGCCACCTACGTAGAATAAAAAAAAAACTTACCATCCAATTCATATCCTTGTCCACCCCACTGCGGCAACTCCTGCGAGTAAGACTTGGGGTCGTTGCGGCTGCCTATAGATATCTTCAGGCTCTTCCACAGCTTCATCTTGACAACATATTTATGCACAACACTATCACTGTTAACACGTCACAATCATTTATTTCAACACACTCACTGGACTTCTAGATCTGAAAAGACAGAAAAGATAGTGTTAATTTTGTAATGAATATAAAAATAAAATTTTGAAATGTATGTACAGTGGGCCTCAAAAGTTTACAAATACTTTAAAACACACACATACACATACATTCTCACATGCCATGCATTCTTACAATAAAATAGTTTCCCAGAACAGTAAGGTGACTGACTTTACATTAAAACTGTTATCCTGGGGGATCCTAACACAAGTGTTGTGAATACTTGAAAGGTCATTATTACTACCTTATACAACTTAAAATAAAAAATACCCAGAAGTTTTTCAAAATATATTTTGTAAAATACATTTATGTATTCGCATTTTAGAGCCCATACGAGTAGGTATACCAAGCTATGTAAAGTTAAATCTAAATGGCAATGTGTATATATCACAGAAGATTATTATTATTGCGTTATATGGTACGAAGATAAAAATTACGCGAGTGGAATATATTAGTGTAGTTAACCCTATATTGTAATGCATATATACGATATGGTCTCTAGTAATATCTCCAGAGTAACTTGCCAAGTATTCCAATAACTTTTTAAATTTATAAGTATATACATATCTGATGGAACACTGTAGCATTTTCATTATTCATATCTGGAATAAGATCAGAAAGCTTTTATTTTATAAACCCAATCTTATTTTGATAAATATTAATGGTGAGTTTAAACGGACAACAGTCCGAATCATCATTCCCTGAACCTTTTCCCAACTCAGTTGGGGTCGGTTTTCCAGTCTATCTGTGATGCGGCTGAACTTCGATATTTTCCGTGAAGCGACTGCCATATGACCTCCACAACCAATGGTCTAATGACCAATGGGAGTATCGAAGTTCCAAGTTAGACTGGTTGGACTTTTGAGGGCTCCAACTAACCAGTAACGACTGCCATAGATGTTTGTATGGCAACCGAGACCGACGGCTTAACGTGCTCTCCGAGGCACGACCAGAGCAGTGCAAACAGCCATATTCATGCATACAACTTTTTGCACTGAGCAGGGATCGAACCCGCGCCCCGTGCGTAGCAGTTGCGTGCACTACCGCCACGCTACGGAGGCAGACAACAGTCCGAATAATTTTGTCTAAAGCGTCGTCTAATCAAATGAATAATCAAGACTAAATTAATGTTGTGATTACAAATCAATACCTAATTGCGTCACCAATTACGTCACCAATATCTCAAAGTCAACTACAAATTGCATTTCGGCCCACGACGCTAATAGCAATTGTTTGTGCGACGTCCGTCCGTCATGGCTCACTAAAGGCCATCAATCAGACGACATGGTTCCTTGCATACAATGGTACTGAAACATCTACTTTTTAATGGCTTCTAAATACACTTCCACGAATATGAAATTACTTGTCAATAATAAAGTCCATAAATCAAAGTATGAAAACGAGGCTTTTTGAATAAATTTGTGTTTCTAAGGAGAGTGGAATGTACAGTGAGCTGTAAAAGTTCCTGGATAATTTGAAAATAAAAAATTGTATGAAGTTATGCCACTACACAATTACTAGTTTTAAAAGCTACTGGCTCGTGGATTTAATTATTAATGTAATTAAGTTTAGGATACTACTTGCAGAAGTTTACTTATTTTCTTATAAAGCAACAAAACATCGATGGTTTATTTTATTAACGCTATTTATGTTACTTCGGTAAAATTACACTTAGGCTGTCAAAGAATTTATAGATCTTAGGACGTCCAGGATTTTCTGGAGCCAATTGCACAAATAAAATTTATGATTATGTTAATGTTATTAAACATTGAAAATAACCAACGAAAATTATAAAAGGCGTGGTAGGTTATGGTTTATGAAATGTACGTCACCACGACATCAATTATTTGGACATACAAGAAATACTCCGATTTGATATCGGCATTGGTCTTTGAACTATTGGTTGCGGAGTTCAGATGGCAGTCGCTTCACGAAAAATATGGAAGCTCAGCCACATCACAGTTAGATTGGAAAGCCGACCTCAACTGAGTTGGGAAAAGGTTCAGAGAATGATGATGACAAGAAATACATGTATTTAACAATACTAACATAAAAATCTATTTTCGAAATATTATAATTCAATACATAAATTGAAATTGTATTTATCAAAATAGATATCCAAAACTTGAATACATACATTTTTGGTCACAGAAACGTATGCAAAAAATTGCCTGTTCATAACCCAGGAAGAGCCGCCTTCATTTTTTATGTATTTATGGGTAATCATATCCAATACGGTTTACCATGAAAAGCTGAATTTTTCTTTATGTTTACCCCAGTTTGAATGACTTGCGAAATGAACCGTTTCCCGAAAATATTTTTAGTGTTTTGGTGCAGCCATCGAAATAAAATGTTTAGCCATATTTTTTTGAGTATAGTTATTGAGTTAATTGCAGTTTAAAGTGTTACTACGACGTCAATAATGATGACGAACGAATTCGTGTGTTTTATTAAACCATTTAGGTGGCAAAAAAGCACACGGAGCACCTGAAGGAAAGTGGTTACTCTAACATGATATGGACGTTTACAAAATAAGTGGAGTCACACTCGTACTGCCGTCCTTCTACTGAAGCTTGGAAAAACCACAACAGGGAATGCATTACACAGTGTATGGTATTTGAGTGTGGATTTAGCAGAATCTTCGGAACCAAGGTTCAAATTGATTAACCGAGAAAAAAATCATGAAAATAACTAGTCATAGGTAATAATGTTTTCTTCTACAGTGCGCAAAATAATTATGATGCTGGTCATTGCAACTTACACAAATAATATTATTAATGTTACTAATGTACTATGTGGGTATAGGCTCATTTCATAAATATCTTTAGCACATCAATGATTAGCATGGAAATCTCCTGTGCAAAGTTCACTCTGATAAATATAAAATGTATCTAAATTCACTTTGCAGATAGTACCTACTAGTGATGGAAGTCTAACTTCTACCTTCTAAAACAATGATCCTTTTGTGACCTGATTTAACGCGTCAACATTCCAAAAACGCGTTAGAAACGATCATATATCTCAATTCAATAGAGAACCGGGCTCCATATTGGCTTTCCCCATGTTTACTTTACAAAAGTCGAATTAAGTAAAGCCAGAGATCAGTCGACTGTAAGAATGCAAAATCATAGTGATGTACGAAAATACAACTCTTCTTGATATACCTCGATAAAAACACATACACATTCTATGCATATTATTATAATCACTTAAAATACAATCATTCATCTGAGTAATAGAATTATGTTGATGCAAAAGTAATAAATTAAGTTTTATAATCAAGCGATCAAGAAATTCTAATGATAGATAAACGATAAAATAAAGCAAACTATTCTATTTATAATAATAATAATGTTTTTTTATATTTTTAAATGTGTATATTGTTTTTTATTGTTGTCTAATATTTATATTTAAAAATGTAAAAAAATATGAAAAGAAATGGAATAAAGTGAAATAATAATAATACGGTTATTTCGGAACATGTCTATATAAATTGTTAGTACAGTACATTTTTCACTTAAATACTAGTGTTAGTAAGTTACATAGTTCTTATTTTTATTTTATTCTTTATGTCGGTGTGGAGCACCATCCATCTTTTAAATAAAGGGGAGTCCTGAATAATGCCGCCAGAATGCTGTTGGTGCTACTCCTCGTGCTATTTAATAAGGAGGTACAACGCTTTATCATTGTAGTTGCAAAGTCGTTGACTTATTATGAATTAGCGATTAATACACACGATATAATGGCAAAGCGTGAACATCTATTCATTATGATTAATTGGCCATAAAACAAACATAAATAAATTAGAAGTGATATTGAATTACTGACGAAGCGTGACGAAAAGCACGGCATGGATTAGTTTCTAAAAGTCATAAGATTTTATAGAAACTAATCTTGCCTTAACCTTGGTACATTGGTTCATTGGTGCAATTATTATCAATGAAATTGGCAATAATTCATATTAAATCAACTGACTCGCCTGATTGCCAAAAACATATTGCTCCGCTTCACCTTAGAAGCGGAGAAATACGTTTTCGGCAATTACACAAGCTGTTGTGTCATTGGTCGTACTATCGGATCGGCTCGACTCGGATTTAAACTATTGGTTTTACCTTAAACATACAATATTGCATGATGGAGCATTTTTCATTATTTTAGGAGAATAATGATCAAGATTTACAAAAATAAACTTATTAATATTGTTACCTGCAACGTTGAAAATATCTATGGTTGCAGACAGGGTTGCCTGTCTGTATTCTTGAGATAATCCAAGCGTAACAACGTTTTGGTATATCTTCCACGTTTGTTCTCCAATATAAAACATCAAACAGTCAGGTTTGCTTTTAGCATAACACGATAGTGTCATTGTTATACAATTTTACAGCAGGTATCTATATCTCTATAAAGGACTTCTACTAAGTTCTCCTGAACATAAAAAATGTATTTCAATACATCATTCAAAATGTATATCATTTTCATAATAGTTCAACAATTCATCTTTAAAATTACAATTCTGATGAATTAAATTATACAATTTACATTTTAATCCTGTCTGACTTCGACATTGAAATCAATTTAAATAATAGCTCTCGTTGTACTCTTTGTCCTAATAAGTTTGGAGAGACCCTTATAGAAATAAATGGTTCGTTATTAAATTAATCAACATCATCCTTTGTTTTATTATATAAAATATTTTATACCTAATTCGTAACAATGTATTTCATTTGAAGAAAATATATAAGGGGCGGGGAGGAGAGGGGGGGGGGGGGTTTCCACGAGTCACCTTTTACAATTTCAACGATAGATTCCTTTCTATGACAATTAGTAATCGTTGGAATCATTAAAGCTTGGGTGATTCTTGGGTCCTCTCTCTCCGAATATATCTTCTTGTTATGAATTTACGTCATGTAAAGCCTACTTCAATATCTGACGTATTTCATTTATTTGTTTCGCATTATGAAGTGATTAATTTTCGTCGTCCCTTGCAAATCTCATGCGTGGTACTATTTTATCATCATCCTCTGAGTCTTGTGAGTCGTCCAAAGCAATTAAACTTTGATATTTCCCGTGAGACGACTGCCATTTGACCACAACTTTTTATTGACTTAAAAGATTGATGGAAATAAGTCCTTTTTATTGATTAAAAAAGGGAGACGGACGGAGGTAGGACACGACGGTAACTCCCGTCCGAAATGAGCTGTCCAACTGGGGAAGTACCTCCGCCCTACAGAAGACCGCGGTCATAATAACCATCGTGTTGTGTTCCCGCCGGTAAGTAGGGTAGCCAGAGCTCACTTTACCCCTCCTTCCCCTCCCCTTCCTAGCCTCCCCACCCCTTCCCAGCTCTCCCCCTTTCCCTTCAGGGTGGGCAGCGCGTGTGTGACACCCTTAGTGTTGCCCACGTATATAGGCCACGGTGACCGCTTTCCATCAGGTGGGCTGTGTGCTTGTCTGCCACCTACGTGGTATAAAAAAAAAAGAATTCTTCTTCTCGAACTGTCGAAAAAATTTCATCGAAATTTACGGTTATTCTTTTAGGAAGTTCTCTCGTAAGTATGTTTATCAACAAAACTCAACACAAAGCACATTAGAATTAGCAGATATTTAGTTTTAACATCAAAGAGTATTATATAATTATATAAACGTAAGTATATAACAGATAAATTCATCAGTTATATAAAATTGACACAAAGTAAATACATAGGTACTGTACAGTCTAACGAGTGTTCTAACTACGTAACTCCACTCGAGTTACGGGAGGGAGGTAATCAGTTAACTACCCTCCTCTCGTTAGGGGAAGTCCCGCGGTCAACCGGATTAACGTAGCTAGGTAACTAGATTTAATGTGAGACTTGACGATGAGACTTTTTTCTACTATAATTTTAATTATGAAACAAGAAGAGCTTGCGCAGATAAATTGAACAAAAGCGCTATCGTAGCTATTAGTGTTGAAAAGATGGATAAAATCACGCAGAAGTTGCTAGGAAGCAAAGTTTATTAGGAAATTTTCTGACTCGATTAAATACTAGTGAAGATAGAACTTTTTTTGTCCATCTTAGGTGGTAGATAAGTCACCCTGTCCACCTGGTATACCTGATGGAAAGTGGCTACCGTGGCCTATAGACATTTGCAACACCAGGAGCGTCACACTCACTACTGACCATGTAGAGTATGAAGGAGGGGAGGAGGGATATGGTGAGGTCGAGGGAGGAATGGGGGTGGCGGTTAAGAGATTTTTTTTATTTCTGTGCTATATTACTGTTATGGTAAGAAACTTATTTTAGTGGTAACAACTCATGCCCTATGTGTTCCCATTGATAATGCAAAACTACTTCATTACTAACCGCCGAAAAAACAACAAAAAGTTATTATTAGCAGTGGTATTCTGTAGGGTGGAGTTACTTCCCCAGTCGGACTGCTCAATTAGAACGGAAGGTACCGCCATGTCCTACCTCCGTCAAGCAACCGCTATTTGAAATTATATAAAAATTCGTTTCTCAATAAGTAAGTAGGTACTTAGTTAATTACTCAGAAATTTTATTCTGAATTTGTAAGTAACTATAAATACAACAAAACTAGTAATACTTTGTTATTTTGATGAACCCATACAACTGCTTATAATATCATTGTTATTCATATAACATTTATTAAAATACAAAAAGCAATTGGGTTAACTAGACTGTTCCTTTAATGTTTTTCAAGAGCAAGGCCCACTGGAGTCATAAATTGTAGCTCGCCCTACCTATTTAACGGTACAAAACATTAAGAGTAATATTTAGAAGTCCAGTGGGTCTTAGATCGTAACAAACTGTCAAATAGACGCAAAAGGAAAAGTTTAAATGTGCAAATTATTTTCTTTCTAATTTTAATTTCATTGATAAAAAGCCACGGTAGTCTAGTGGTATGGGTAATGGACTGCTGAGACGAGGTCTCAGGTCCGATTCCAGGTTTTGCCATGGCAAACACCAATGACTTTTCGATGCTTTTCGAAGTTATGTGTATATTTATCGCAGGTTTATAAGTGTCCGGTTATTGGCAATAGGCTCGCCTATTACATTGGGATCTAAACATAAACTGGCGAAATCTGAGTGATAACACCTCTGCCTACCCCTATAGGCGTGAGTTTATGCTATGTTATGGTGTGTGATAAAACTTACGTCAGTACTTCGTGATGATAGCAAAACTTTTTCAAATCGAATTTCCATCGGAAAAATTTAATGATATTTCCCTTACCTATGGGAGGAAATCTATAACCACTGAACCATGGAATTCCACGTGAAATTGGAAGTAGAAGACGTTTTAAGCAATCGAAATTTCAAACTAATTAAGTACTTTAAAAAATTACATTCCGTACCTAAAACTTTTTACAAAGTTTGTTTCGGCTGTTCTACTTGTATAAATACATTTCTCCTTATTTTCCTTTTATGTAAAAGTGTAATTATGTCCATTTCATTTAAATTTACTTCTGTCCGTTTTAGGTAATAAATCATGGTTTTTCAATTGTGTCTATGGTAAAAGTTATAACAAATGTAAAACTTTCAATAATGTAAAACAAATTCAACATATTGCAATTTTCACATTCGAGTATTTATCTGTAAATTAACAAAATATAAATTACGTAAGGGCGAAACCTAAAATTGCTCGTTGAGATAGATTTGAAAAGTGGACTAAACTTATTGGACACATCTATTAACTTAAAACATTGAACGCAGATGATGAAATAATTATATTGAAATTGTAAATAACTTCATAAATCTGAGAGAAGTATATTGACAGTACAAACTTTAGTGATAGAAATACATTTAATAACTGAAGTACAGTACAGATAAAATACTTAAGTATAGAAGAAGTAATATTTGATGGATTTGTATCTAAAGCAGCATAGCAATAACAAATGTAACTAGCATTAAACGCAATAAAGACACTAATTTTGCAGCTAATTAGACGTACGAACATAGTGACAAGAATAGTAACATACCTACTATAGTAACAAGAATAAAATAAATTCAAATGAGTAAGAAGACAAATGCTTCTACAATTCAAAATTTCAAATCCCAGCAATTTACCGTATGTGACTTCAAGTAATGTTCTGAGAATGTTCATCTAAATTTAACTGCTAAGTTCAATAACAAGAGCTTAATTGAGAATATAGTTTTGGTCTATTTGTAGCGTAAAATAACTTTGCAATGAGTCAAACCGATCGCTCTATCATGATCATTGTAGATTTTACGATTATCTCATCTTTAGTACCGTCAGTTCTGTTGCAGATTTATTGCAGATTTAGTTGCTGTGCATTAATTTTACTAGCACTAATACAGTTTTTACTGATCCCCAGATGTTCTTGGTAATGTTTATACGCATAGCAATATAGTCATTTTATTTATATTTTGCTTCTAGCTAATATTATAAATGTTAATGAAGATGAGGTTAATTCTTTCTTGCTTTATCGCGTTCATACATTGGAATAATTCCTCACGCAGGCGGAATTTAATCAGTTTTGCCCGCGAGTTCTTTCACGTAGAATATCTACCGTGTAATTATTATTATACCAAAACTACTAAATCTTTTGGTTGTTCTTCTACTTACAACCAGAGTTACATATGTTAGGAGATCCTAGTATCCTATGTAGATATATAGGTTATTCTCTATGTCATACTATGCAGCCGGTACCCATACATTTGTCTATCTTTTTAAAACACATTCTCAATACAAAATTTTTCACAAGCAATGTAATAAAAGTATGAAGATTACCAAGCTGCTTGTGGAACTCACTATGAAAGAGGTTATATAGTATTGTTTGTGTGAAAGACCTCTCTTATGGTTAGCAAAACCCGGGTATAAGCGCGATCATACAGTAAATACAATAATTTACCTAAGTAAGCTGAATCAGCTTGTATACTTAGCACGGCTAGTGCAATCTGGCCGAAACGTCAAGCAAATCAAAAACATACTATATAATCACGTTCATAATATATCTGGGTTTCGCTACCCACATGATTGTCATGAAACGCGAAAGTCTTTTCTTAAGGTCCGGTAACATTCAATTACTATTCTTATAAATTATTTTCATAGTCATTGCGCAGCTCTGAAAACCGATTCATCGGAAGTCAATTGGTACTCTAAGGATTAATAATTAAATGCTATTTGAGATTGAATAAATTAAGTTATTAGTGAGAATAAAGTGTGACAAGTTTCTGTAAAAAGCCAAGCCAAACCAAGAAGCCGCGGTAGCCTAGTGGTATGGGTAATGGACTGCTGAGACGAGGTCTCGAGTTCGATCCCAGGTTTACCATGGCACACACCAATGACTTTTCGATGCTTTTCGAAGTTATGTGTGTATTTATCGCAGGTTTATAAGTGCCTCGGAGAGCACGTTAAGCCGTCGGTCCCGGTTGCCATACAAACATCTATGGCAGTCGTTACGGGTAGTTGGAGCCCTCAAAAGTCCAACCAGCCTAACTTGGAACTTCGATATCGCCATTGGTGATTAGACCATTGGTTGTGGAGGTCAGATGGCAGTCGCTTCACGGAAAATATCGGTGTTCAGCCGCATCACAGTTAGACTGGAAAGCCGACCCCAACTGAGTTGGGAAAAAGGTTCAGGGAATGATGACGAAGTTTCTGTAAAAAGCTTTATCTGCAGCACACTGATCTGAATTTCGATTTCCATTGCCAGATTTTATATATTTATCAATGATAACCTATCCTAAGTATTAATTATAAATTGATATTTGGGACTGAGTAAAATTTGTAATATGGACCCTATTAAAAATTCAGTGTCATAATAAAATATATATCTCTGTTGTATTTATACTAGTGTCATGAGATTTAGAAAACTAAATTTAAATATTGTAAAAGTTATGAACGTAATGCAGAAAAAGAAAGTTATAAAGAAAATGTTTATAAAATTTGATAGGTAAAATGATAGTAATGTTCATAAACAATTAGGATCCTCATAGAGAACGTAATAGAGCAATTAACGTTACCTTTCATGACAAATAAAACAGCATTAGTAATGCGGAGGAGCTCAGAGAAAATTAAATAATTTCACGGGAATCATCAACGGTTGTTGTTGTTCAACAATAAAAACGTGATGACTTAATTTAAAGCTAAAAGACAGGAAGGATTTAGCCATTTCATCCATCCATCTATATCGCATTTCATGTTATTGCATCTAACTACAGAAATAGACATCAAATCTAGTCTTAGACCCGTGACCTGTCCCTCAAAGAGGAATGCTCTGACCAATTGAATTTCTGTTTTCCGCTAATCCGTAAGAGTAAAGATGGATTGCTCCAAAGACGTCCCTTGAATTGTTGGGAAATTTCGAAAGCTCTAGATGTATCCATGTATGTCAGTTGGTCAGTGCATTCCCCTGTAAGGGACTAGTTGCGAGTTCAAGTCCCGTCTTAGGCATTCAGTTTTTCTAATCTAAATTAATTTTTAAATTGCCAGTTTGATAAAAAAGCAACGTCAGAAATGTGAAGGAAAACTTTGTGTTTGTGTGACCTTATACGTCAATATTAACTGCAAGGTTTATGATCTCGCCCACAGTACGAGTGCACCTGCTAATGGATGGTAGACGCTTTTACACAGTTTTACTTCTCAGGGTAACTCCACCAGTTACTGGTTAAGGAAAAAGATCAAGTGAACCCTGGGCTCCGTGGTGTAGGCCTAAAATGCAACCGTGAACAATGTTTTGATGATGATGAATAGTTAAATTTAGAGGATGATACTTCCCTAGATGAATCGGCCAATTACCACCGAGAAAATAAAGGCGTTCTTAAACGTTCTGAGTATATAACATTTTTATATATTTTTTATTAACATTAAAATATTAATCGCACATAAAGTGAGTTTTGAACTCAAGGTGATTAAACATTATAACACCTACAAATTCTTGGGATAATTTAAAATGATTATAACGTGTCATTTATCTTGAAAGGAAGGACCCTCATATATTAGAAGGATTAACGTTTACAAAATAATGAGGTAGACGCATACTCCGGTGTTTTGTTACGTAATAATTTTGGGTTTTGTGTTGATGTAGAGAAATATTTTACGTTTCCATCTTTTGTAAAGGTTCGTACACAGCAGCAAAGTTATATATTATATAATCCTTTTTTCTCTACATAATTAGGTCCCTGGGATTAAAATTTAAATATTAAGTCAGATACTTGACTACTAAAATTTAAACTGGCACACTTCTGCTGTCTATCAAAGTAAAGGCTCGGCTATAATGAAATGCTATGATGCCCATCCGTGCAGGAATGAAGAAAGAATACTCACCACACCATCTCATTTGAAAGGTTGTCGAAGGAGGCAAAGAACACTGCGAGAGAAGCATAACTCGAAATATAACCCTGTACCATTCTGTCCTCTTAGCGTCGAAATAATACGCCAAAGCCTCTCGATATTACGAGAGGCCTGTCTCTAGCAGTGAACTGACATAGACCAATTGATTGATTGACATATGAAATGGGAATTCATCTATTAAACATATCCGATATTAGCTGGTGATCTTCAAACACCTAAACACATTTTAATAGTTCAAGTTTAGCTCTCTAATAAAAAAATAGCTTTATTCATTTTTGAGCTACAATACCACAGAGCACACGAATACACATTGTCATATTAAACTGAAAAGAAAATCGTACTGAAATAAATAATTAAAGTTTGAGTTCGAACGGATGAGTTATTCTTTTATTTTGGAATTATTATACTGCTATACAAATCTAAGTAAAGAATAATTGATTAAGTTCAAATTCATCAATCATTAATCTCCTTCTGTTAATTAAACTTCTGTACATAAATGTAAAAGCTGTCTAGATTCAGTAAAGAGCTGAACAGTAAAATTTAATCAATTAACGGGATAGTATCCTCGAAATTAGTTTTATTTGAAACCACCGTAATGTAACAGTGCAGACTTTGGAATGTTGCCAAAAATGTGTATTACATTGCAAATTTTTGATTCAGTACAAGAAGGAGCTTCCACTGTTACTGACGTTATATTGATTAATTAGTGTAAAACCGAGAGCAGTGTAATAATGCTACTAGAAAATAGTTTGTTGAGTTGCCTGACTATAGTTATTGTAAGCTTTTAATTTGTGTTTTACTCGTTCTGCAATTTAATCTATTTACTAATCCGAAGCTCATCAACAATATTATTTACTTTTTAGTATGGTTTTCATACATTATGTCCATGGCTTCACTAGTGTGACAATATGATTCCGTTCTCGAAATTTTGAGACCGTAATCTATTCATGATAATATACTAAATTTTGAACCTGTGTGATGCCTTTATATTCGTCTTCGTAATATAAAGGCATCGAAAGCGCAGAGTATTGCGATTGGCGGTCTTCACGCACACACAGGCTCACAGTAGGCAGGCTGCATTATCGTAATACTCCGCTCTCTTGATACGCTTACTTTATGAATTCTAGTTTTTGGTACTAAGGGCACTGATCCGCTGAGTCAATTATTATATCACTATCACTACATAGTATAAAATAAAGTCGCGTTTTCTGTCCCTATTTTTCTTGTCCCTTTGTATGCTTAAATCTTCAAAACTATGCAACGGATTTTGATACGTTTTAATAAATAGAATGGTTAAAGAGGAAGGTTTATATGTATATAACATCATGCTACAACAAACACGTGCGGAGCAGGAATGAAAAATGTTGCAAAAACGGGGTGACGCAGACGAAGTTGCGCGGGTCAGCTAGTTATAGATAAGGCTAAAAAAACTTAGAAGGATATAACTGTCACAATGGTACTAAAGCTAATTGTTCTTTCTCTCTCTACATTGCTTAGTTTCTGTCCATTAAATTCCGAACACTTAACAAATACCATCATTAAACATTAATCTTGAAATGTTCATCACCTTTAAATAATGGTTTAACGTAGAAATATGAAGGCAGATGATTAACGGTCGTACTTTGTCACCTCATTTTAACTTGCGGAAAGGATAAAAGCTATACAATGAATCAAGAGAAACGGTTTTTTACGTGATCTCCAAATTACCGTCAATAGTCCTTAAGTGGATTAATTCACGATTCTCAGAAAATTATATCGACATCCTGAGTTAATAGACTGTTAAAGGTAGAAGTCAGTACACAGCAAGTGTGTCGAAGGATGTGTACTGTATGATGAATTGACCTGATTAAGTGTAGTATAAACTGTTATTTATACAATCTATCCATGGTAAGAACAGGTTAACTAGCTGTTTTATGAGTTTTAGAATGCGGATAAACTTATTTATTTACTTTTTTTTGTAAATACATTTCATACAAGGACACACGCAGTCCAATAATTCAAATATTTATAATTATTCTTGTACACTGAACGGGAATCGAATGCGCGCCTCCTGCGTAACAGTCGCGTTCACTGCCGTCACGACACAGTAGTCGTCAAAATATTCTAAAGCGAACAAGATATAATAAGAGGACATCGCGAATCCCGTAAAATGGAGAGAAATTTCCAATTAAATAGACATTAACTGAAGATATGACAAGTTCACGTAGCAAAGTCTACCTAAAGCATCAAGATATAAAGTTGAAAGTCAACTGATGTCTTAAAGATTCTTGATACGTTAATTGTAACAAATCGTTTCGAGATCCAAGTTAGTGATTCATGTATTGGAATAGAGCCAGAGCAAAATGCGTTTTAAAATTAACTAAGGTTTAAGCTTCGTAATGTTTTACTTGAAGTTTTTGTGCCACTAAAACATTTTCAAGGATTTATGTTTTAATAATCTTGGTTTATGAATTCAGGAGCAGGTTTCTGAACGTATTTTTAACATTGTATCATTTATATTGAAGTATATATTTAATGAAATATTTATGATTAATATTTTCAGTTTAGATACTTTAAAAAATGGTCTAAGTGTTACAATTTGCTGAGCAACAGTTATAAATCTGATTCATATAAATCTTTAAAGCAAACATTAGGTATGTAGAAGACATAAAATATTTAATATCACCATCATCCTTGCGGTAATTCCCGAAGCTGTCACTTCGGAGTCCGGGATTCGCTTTTTTCCAGTCTAGATGCGATGCGGCTGACCTTCGAAATTTTCCGTGAAGTAACTGCCATTTGATCACCACAACCTATAGATATAGGCGACATCGAAGTCCTGCTATAATTATTGACATTTTTATGGCTCCAAATACCCCTAACGAGCAGTCGTTATAGTTCGTCTACTTTGAGATAACTTGCACTTCAAACTATGTGAGAACTACCATCCTTAGTCTCTCCGCGATCATGACTACTGAAAAGTAAATAAATATTCTAGGACAATCCACTCAACGCCACCCAGACACATCGTAAGCTATGGCCGCAGATCGTAAGCTATGGACGCCGCGGTTTTCATACCAACATCTATGGCTATGGCAGCATAGATGTTGGCATGACAACGGCTTAACGTGCTTTCCGAGACGGGGCACCACCAGACTACACCACGCCACCTAGACCCATGATAAATATAGCTTAACAAGCTTGTGTTTTGGGTCCTAGAGTTCAGATAGTCACACCTAAATACATGTTTTTGCAAATATTCAAATTTATGCACACAAATTTTGCTCCTGCATAGCAGTTGCATTCATTACAGCCACACCACTGAGACTGTTTAATATTTAATCATTTTTTTATAGCTTCATTATTTTGGATTATGATTGTAAGTTCTTAGAAATTGTTGTCCCAAAGGACTCTTGATGAGACTAAAATATTGGTCCCTTTGGATGTTACATATAACAGAGGTCTTAGTCTAGGTTATGTAAAGTACCGTCTTATTACAGAAATAAATTGAGCTTGAGATTTAATAATATCTACTATAACATGAAACGGTAAAGTAATATTCCGTTGCTAAGAAAATTAGAAGCACAAATTGTTAAATAAGAGGCGGACTTACGTTATGATGTCAAAGTGTGAGAAGCAAGTGTTCAATAAAGACAACAATGTTGGTACAAAAAGTAACTTACTTTTGTTTCTTGTCATCTCCATTATGAAGGTTCTGTCATCTTGCTTTGTCACTTCGAAAGAATTACTTTATTATATTAGAAGTATCGGGACGTTTACCATGTATTGTTTGGAGGTTACGATATTTCAGTATTGTTGCAGTAACTGAGGTGCTGGCAGTAAACGACGAAAAAGTCGTTAAGAGTCAAGAAACAAGGGCAACGATGACGGAATAAAACATTATTGATAGCACACTTGTACTTCTAAATAATAACAACTAGTTTAGTTTACAACTGTTTCTTCGCTCAGATAAAAATTAAATAAAAAATATCGATCTACCCTCTTTCGAGTTCTTTGTAACGCGTTCATGTTCCGCATGTGCTACTCGAAAAGAAAGGAGACCAAGCCTACCTACAAAAGGCTGGATCATCATTAAAAATGGCTAAGACCTGACGGAGGTTAATGGAGATTTACCATTAGTTATTTAACGTTAGTTGTTATTTTGACAGCTTCAGCTTAACATCAGGCGAGGTGAAGTCAAATTGACGTGCCATAGATGAAAAAAAATATATACCTACTATTATAGTTTTTACATATGAAATTGCCGAAATTTTCTTACAGATTCATGAGTTCATTATTTCTGTAATTTAATAATTATTTCCATTGTTTATATTTGGTTGAAAGTTGATTTCAAGATTTTACAACTCTATTAAATTTTGTTTTTTATTGGCCGCTTGATAAATTAAATTCAATCTTCAAAAACAGTACTTTCTAATTTTTTTTTTCAAACGGGCAGTTTTTAAAAAATGTAATAAAAGTTGCTGTTGGATTTGTCCTTCCTAAAAAAATGCGAAAATGTTGTGGGCTACCTATAGCATTTATACAAATATTTATACATATTTACATATTTACACATTATCTCATTAATGTTATATGTATGTACATTTATTCATAATAATTATATATTAAATATTTATTTACATCCATTGTACACGTAACTTTCTTATAAATTATATATATACAAAGTACTAACACTTTACAGAACACTACATCGACTACCATACACATCTACACAAAACATGGTGAGACGGTTGGCGATGTAGTTTTTTTTTTTTTTATAATATCACGCCTATATCCCCGAAGGGGTAGGCAGAGGTGCTAGCACCCACATTTCGCCAGTTTATATTTAGGTCCCAATGTAATAGGTGGCGAGCCTATTGCCATTAACCGGGCACTTATAAACCTGCGATAAATACACACATAACTTCGAAAAGCATCGCAGTCATTGGTGTGTGCCATGGTAAACCTGGGATCGAAGCCGAGACCTCGTCTCAGCAGTCCATCACCCATACCACTAGGATACCGCGGATAGGCGATGTGGTTGTAGATTGGAAATACGCCGCATGTTCGTTCAGTGGCGGTAGACGGGGAATCTTTACGAATGATATATGAATTCATACGGACACTCTTAGTTCGGCGTTCGTTGTGATTGACCCGCAATTATAAGCAAAGAATTAGTACTTTTGTGAAACATTGTAAATTCCATAGTTTACGATTTAATGTTATCTTTCTGTCTTCCTATTTCTGTGCTACCTAAGTGCTACGTATAAACTCTTCTGTGCTGTGCTGTATAAACTTTCTCCTTCCGAACTTTATTCTTTTCTGTGTATGTACTTACTGTGTGTGTGACCTCAATATATGGACCGATTGTAATCGTGAGTAGGCTTTTATTTTTGGTCACCGTACTACATTCCACGGAACATTACAACAATGTTAATACTGAAAATTTATTCAACCAAAACGGCAATTTCATATGTATAAACAACCTAATATAACAGGAAGTTTCCACAATTGTATAAAAGAGAACAGTTTTCTAACGATTTTCCAAAAATTCAAACATGTCACGATACTGCCAGCTAAACTAAAACTAGATACTTTTATATATATGTATGATTTTAAAGAAGTAGCTAGCAGAATATTCTTGTTGTGAACAATCATAGTGCTGTAATTAAACACAACATGAACTAAAACACATGCAACATTTCAAAATACGTCAATCGAATAGCGTATAATGTAACGAGTCACTTAACGTAATGATCAGATTATGTTTCATTGACACTACGCATGATTCATGCTCTGCTGGCGAAGAGCCAAGCGGTGCTTAAATAGATGTTCTCTGCGCTAGATTAGATTCTGTTGGGAAACTTTGTGGTACTTTGAAAGAGTGGTTGAAATTGAGCTGGAAAGTTAGTCACACTCATATCCGCGAAGGAGTAAGCTGAAGGGTATTAATAACTATGTTTTGCTAACGCCTCACTGTCAAAACTGACAGCATAAAATACAACATTTCAATTATATTTCTTAGTGTACTTAGTGGCGGGCATACTTTTGAACCAAGCTATTTTTAGTTTGAACATGATGGATAGAATGTAATGTGAAATTAGTATAAATATAAGATAAAGAAAGGCACATCAGCCATGTGTGCTCTTATCATTTTGTTCATTCAACAGAACTCGAATGTCAACTTGTTATTAGGCTTTATTTTTTTTATTTTGACGACGTTTTCTTCGCCCACCATGTACTTTTCAGCAATACTTAGAGGGAAATACGTATCTTTTTATAAAACCTAAGTGTGAAATAGTGACAGAGTAACGTAAATGAACCGTGAAGCGTTTTTTTATAAACCTTATTACTTGTGAGAAACAGGCGGTGGTCATAAATAAATATGCCCATATTTAAATTTGTTTTACGTTATAAATTCGGTAATGCGGTAATGGGGAGACTGTTGCTGCTGTATTTAAGCTTAGGTTTCACCCACATACTGCACCTACAAGCAATTCCATCAAGAACTAAGCGGTTCACCGACTCTTTTCTATGTCGCACAATGACACCCTTTTTTTATCGTGCGCAAATCCCCACGGATACCACCTCCACCAAAACCGATAGAGGTGATTATGTCGGATTTGAACCGACCAAAACGCACGCCGTCCATGGGTCCTTGATTGCCGGAGGTGAGATTATTACAATGACACCCTGGAATGCTCTGCCAGCATACGTTATGTTTCCTTCATCCTACAGTCTCGGGTCTGCACCTCTTGCCCGCGATGAGCGGAGGCGACTTGGACGTCGGAGGTCGCAAAATGACCTCCGTCCCCCATGAGCGCGGGCCTGGGGGTGACGGGTGGAGCCGCCGGTCACCCTAGCAGAAGCAGGCCACGGCGATGGCGCAAAATGCCACCCTATACCCAGGGGCTGGATGGGGACACCATGGTCCCCGCATTGGGGGAGAAGGGTCATCTCAACAGAGATATCCCCGGGTCTGCCAGGGTGCGAGAGATATGTCTTGTATAATCTCACCTCCGGCAATTAAGGACCCATGGACGGCGTGCGTTTTGGTCGGTTCGAGTCCGACATAATCACCTCCATCGGTTTTGGTGGAGGTGGTATCCGTGGGGATTTTGCGCACGATAAAAAAAAAAAAAGGGTCTGCACCTCTGCTTGATTGAATTTGACGACCTAGCCTTAAAAAAGCCTAGTTAGTAGTAACTGCATAAATAACTTTATAACACGTATATATATACGTATGCAGTCATTTAAATGTTATATATGCAGTCGTTCAATTATGACTTGTTTTCAAAGTTCATGGTACGGGCCCGTCTTTATCTATCTTACTTTTATATATTGAATATATTTGTTATTTTTATATCATGGTGACCTTTCAATAGACTGAAATATCAATCAAAAGATTTCACTAAGAATATAATACGCTGTATTTCATAAAGTTTGCAAGAGTGCCGGAGGCATTACACCTATTTCACCGTTCTCTCTGTTCCCCTCTTCGCTCAAGATATAAGCGATGAGTTAGTTTTACGAGCTTTCATGACCTCCGGTAATCTCTACGATAGATTATGTGTTGTTGGTAAAATAAATGTATGTAAAAATTTCAGTGTAAAAATGTTTGCAATATTTGTTGTAAAAGATTGACTCGATATTGCTAATAATTATACATACAAAAAATACAGAACGCGAGAAATAGAGATACATGACGTATCTCTATTTGTCGCGTTCTGTATTTTTTGTGAAATATTTTCGTAAACAAACACGCCACACTGTTACACAGACATACAGAGTGTACATGTAATTAAACCATTATTCCTTAACTAGGCAGAGGTGAATTAATATCCACATTTCACCAATCATTGCATTCGGTCCCACGTACTAGAGAGCCTATTGCCGTATTCCGGGCATTATTGGTGACTCAAACCATGTATTAGGTCTGGGCTATACAGCCCAGACTCAGATACATGGTTTCTAGACCTAGACCCATGGTAAGCATAGTTTAACTAGCTAGTGTTATGGGTTCTAGAATGCGGATAAACATACTTAGATATTTTTTTTGTAAATACATACATATATTATTATGCGTAGAAACACCCAGACCAATGTAAATGTTTATATTCATGCACACAAATATTTGCACTGAGTGGTAATCGAACCCACGCCTCCTGCGTAGCAGTCGTGTTCACTACCACTACGCCACGGAGATCGACAATATCTGTGTGACGTTAAACAATCCTATTCCTTAAGCGCCTCGTACGACACCGCATGGGAAGAGATGAGTTTGCCCAAATTAAACGCTGTTTTGTTTATTCCCCTTAAAAATTTCAATTAATCAGCCTATCGCAGTCCACTGCTAGTCAAAGCGTCTCCCAATGTGCACCACTGCTCCCTATTCTTCGCCCTCCGCATCCAGTCTGTCCCAGCCACCTTTTTCAGGTCATCAGTCCATTTGGCTAGGGGGCGTCCTACCTTCCGTTTGCCTTCTCGCGGTCTCCATTCAAGGACTCATTTGCACTAGCGGCCATCGGTTCTTCGGCAGATGTGGGCAGCCCACTGCCACTTCAGCTTGGTTATTCTGTGAGCCATGTCTATAACTTTAGTTCTTCAATGACCTCATTGCGAATTTTATCCTTCATACTTTGCTGTTTTCTAATCTAATTTTAATTTGAAATTAATAGTATGATGTTTATAAACGTGTAACCCTCAATACTGCAATGTCTGAAAATGGTTATCTAGAGCACTAATATACATCTGCAACACTAATGAACATGAAGTAGTAGTAGTCGACCCGCATAATTAGGTAAGAAATTAAAAACGTACGTAAAACTTTATGACTATATAAGACTCTTTGTAAGTGCTAAACATAGAGTAATAGATTTTATTGAGTAATAAAAGGTACCGCGGTAGCTTAGTGGTATGGGTAATGGACTGCTGAGACGAGGTATCGGGTTCGATCCCAGGTTTTACCATAGCACACACCAATGACTTTTCGATGCTTTTCAAAGTTATGTGTGTATTTATCGCACGTTTATAAGTGCCCGGTAAATGGCAATAGGCTCGCCACCTATTACATTAGGACCTAAACATAAACTGGCGAAATGTGGGTGCAAGCACCTCTGCCTACCCCTTCGGGGATACAGGCGTGAGTTTATGTTGTGTTAAAAGTTATATAACTCAAAAAACATTTGCTATCACAATAATTCAACTGTTATCAATTTTATTATATCGCGTAAAACGATTTGCCGAACAGATTTTGCAGTAAACAATCGATTAAAATAAATCATTCCTGTCTGCCGCGGTATTCTTGTGGCGAACTGGCGATTTTCAGGCACGGAGAAATACATTTTCATTGTGGAAATTCTACGGCGATTTATAGAGTCAAGGAATTTCTTCATTTAACAGACCACTTCTAGACGTCTTTTAGGTGGTTTTTCTTTAAAACTTCTTGTTGTAGTCGTCCACATTGTAATGTAACCTAGGTCAATATGATATTTGTATTTTAACTTTTAACTTTAATAATTGCCTTTAAGGGACCATGCCTTTGACTTTTTCATTTATTTATTTATCAATCTTGACAATAGATACAATTAAAATACAGTAGCATTCATAAACCATATATATATATATAGTATAATACAACCTATAGATATAAGTACATAACCATTTTATTTTGTAAGTCATTGTTGAAAAATTATTCCTTTAATAAACTAAATTTAAATTGTGATTCAATAGGCTATACAATGTTTAAATGATTCAAGTTGGTCATTTTTGGTATTTTTTTTAACTTGCCAAGCTCAGGCACATACTTTCCTCTTGAGGTTGGAAGGACACACAACCGTTGCTTCTATGTCAATCACCATCGTTAAGACTAGTGGATAAAGCGGTCAAATGCACACCTATTCATCTTAAAAAAAGGAAGGCAGACAGCGCAATTACCCTTAATAGTTATTTAGAATATTTGTAGTAAGTTCCATCAAATGGCATCAGTCTAAAATAAATATAAAAAGTATATATTAATATTTCCATGTTTCTGATGGAACACCATAAAAAGACTACAACAATATATGTGCATATGCAGAAAATTCGTTCGTACATACTCGTATGTACAACACCTCGGTACGTGTTGCTAATAAGCTCTCTGCTCTCTGCTAGCGCAGCTTGCTAAGAAAACTCACAAACATCCGTTATTTAATGAAATCTCTTTGAACTTGTAGCTTAGTAAGGCTTTTCTCATACGGGATCTTTGAAAAGTTCAAAAGGTAAACTGTTATATTCGTAACAACGATCGTTCGATGGGGTATAACCCTTTCGAACCATTTTCTTTTAGGAATATTTTATTTTTACGAAAATATTGTTCCTTTATTGAGTGAGTTTCTTGTATTATAGCTATTTTTATATGATTTTTTACCCATATATTAATATTACTTGAACAGTTGTTAGCTATTTTGCTGAAACCCCTACCAGTTTAGTACATCTAAATACATAAATACACAAATATACCTGTATAGAAATCGAACAGTAGATTGTGTATTTTAACTACCTCGGACGTAAGTTTTATTACTCTCCGTTTCATTTCTAACAAGTGATTGGAAACTACAATCACTATTACCTGTTTGTAGTCCATTCAGGTTCACTTTTACGACATATAACAATATACATATAGACATATAACATATAGAATACAATACTTTAACTATTTTGATGTTTTCTTTTTTTAATATATAGGACACATCAGACATTAATATGACTTCGCCTGATTGTAATCTGAAGGTAAAATCTTAGGAAAGTAGCTCACCATTACAGTCTTCAGATTAACAACCTCTTCTGATGCTTTCTCTGGGTCTGGTCAAAGGCACGGCGCTAAAGAAAAACAAGGTGGTATTTATCCATTTCAAATAAACATCCAAGGAATATTATGGGATTTTTTTATCATTGTTTCAAAATAAATGAAATGTCGTTGTTTTTTGTTTCCATTAGCTCGTAGGATTGTCGGTAAATAGCTCCAAGGATCTCTAAGATGTAAAAGAAAATTTTAAAAGCTTTAGAAGTAGTCTAGTAGCTCAAGTGATTAGATCATTCTCCCTGTAAGAGTTGCGGGTTCAAGTTTAGTACCATATAAAGAGATGTCCAACGGTGCTGTATTTTTGTCCCGAAAGTAACTTATCCTAGCTAGAATAATATTACTAACATTGAACTAACTCTACCCTCCAAAAAGGTAAATAAGTTATCTTCAAATTCATACATGCGTGTTGGTTTCGTATTTGCGTGTAACCATGACATTTTAGAACTTATTGTCTTTTTCTGGTAAGAACTTCTCAGTACCTTTATGTAAAGGGGAAATGTGCTCGGTGGACGGTAATAAATTTAGTTTGTAGGGACCAAAAATAATACTAGTAAAATTTATTCTGTGCAATAAAACTATAAACGTTATCCCTTTAAGGATAAAACGAGTGCACGCCAATATAGGTATGAGATCATACTAAGATATGACATGATCAAACGTAATATGTTATAGTATTATTGCCAGTACTATTACCAAAATGATTTTGACTATGCTAATAGATTGGGTGAATGTTTAAAATGTCAAATTTCCAAAAGAAATAATATTCTATAGTATGTCTTATATACGTCTTGTATACGAACATTACGAGTAGTTAGAGTCCTAAAAATGTCCAAAACTGATCTAACTCCAGTACTTCGATATCGCTTAAACACCTATACGTTGTGAAGGCCAAATGGCAGTCGTTTCACGGAAAATCGTTTCAGTAAAATCCGAAAAAACCGGACCCCGAATTTTTGGGTGAGAGCTTCAGATGCAACCGGAATTAAATCAAGGATGATGATAATGATTATCAGTGTGTCTCGTGAAAGTAATACCTATATAAATGATGATTTGCTTTCTAATAGTGAACTAATTTTTCGAATTGCAATGGAACAGGAAATAATGAATCTAAATAAGACTAATCATAAAAAAGAACAAATCAATATTATCAGTATGTTATTCAAACCGTCTCATATTTTTTCACATTCTTATTAAAGTACTTCAATTAAGATTCTCACGCCTTAATTCTCACGGTACTTTTATTAAATTACCCCATATTAATAACGATTGAATATGAATTCGCCCTATTGTCATAATCAGACCTATGGCCTCAGCCACCCCGACTAGAAATAATAGATGAGGGTACTGCTAGATAATATCGGAATGTAATTTCCATTACAGATAGGATTATTTGTATGTGCTAATAACGTTATTATTTATTGTATTGTTATTTTCATTATTATATTATCAATAGTAAATTACATCCTTTTGATTGTTGATTTCGTGACAAATAATGAGTTTATTATACAATCTTGCAATTATGGGTTAAATTTCCTAGTCAGGCGAAGTATATTTTATAGAAAATGATTAAAAAGGGAAAATGGATTCAGAGGCACATAACTCAGTGCTAATCAGCCAGGTTAGCCTAGGCTATAGGCTAGCATAGGTTAACATAGGTTAAGAAAAAAGACCATTCTTATAACAGTGATACCCCGGAGAACATGTTAAGTTAAAGATCAGGCCCGGAATAATGCAATACGCGTATAATTTTGTATTCAGTAAGGTATTCAGAGTGTCATGGTATGTTTTTCAATTAAACTTCTGATGAACTTTTTAATTATGATGCTAATAAAGAAGAAACAAATAAATTATTAGGCATAAAATTTGTCCATAAAAGTTAATAAATATTAATATAATGTCTGTTCGTTTATTATGTAATAGATTTTTCACAATTTGGTTGTCCTTTACTATTTTGCTATGGCAAACTATATTTTTATTCTTCTTGACCTCTTCAACTTGTCTAAAATATTTTTGACAGATAATTTCATTTCAGCTTCTTAGTAATAAAATGTTTCCTACAAAATTTTGAAATAGTTCACACATTTTTTTCAGTGTTAATGCGATCTTCAAGTTCAAATGAAAATATTTTATTTATTAATGGTTTGAGATATCACAACGTACCTTGGCACATCATTACTTCAAGAAGAGGACAGTAAAAACTAACAAATCATTTAAGTCACGTATAAACACAAACAATTAGTCAATTTGCATTCAATTAGTAGAAACCAGTAAACCAATAATATATAATATTATTGTTGGACAATATAATAGTTAACTGATATAATAAGGTAACTAATAGGTCGGAGCATTATAGATTAGCATATAAATACTATCAATAGTGTCGATAATTACAATCAACTATGTTAGCATAGAGGCCTCACAAACAGCAATTAGCTCATATAAACATGTTTCTACCAATTCAAGTACATATAATACAATCTTGTTGAAGCACTTCGGCTTTGGATCAAAGAGACATCATCAATTAGAGGTCTGCTGTAATTAATGTACCATTACGATATACCCCAAAAGCAAGTTTCAATTGACGTGCTATATAGGGGTCAATTGTCTGATGCGCCTGTGATGACGCCTTTTTGGCGTAAGCTGAATTAACTTTAGTTCCAAATGTCGTAAGAGCTATAATCCTTTGACTTTTTTCATTATCATCTGATGTAATTGTTCGATTCACCTCACTTGTTTAACCATTAATGTTATTAAATAAAGTTGTAACTTTATCGAGATATTTTTGACAAGTATTAAAGGGATGACTTTTATTGATGGGATACTTAGTGGTTTTAATGGGGGTTTTATTGATTGATGAGTACCATATTGAATTATGTCATGTTGAACTGTCACAGTTTTCATCTTATCCATTATATTGACCTTGATAACCTCGTTACCAAACATGTAGAGAAAAAGATATTCTATACTTTTGTAGAAAAAATATCTATAAACACGTGACTAATAGATCATTTTTCTTGTAGCTTTTATCCCTAGCTAAAGTGTTTTTAGGTGAAGTAATAAATGGGTGTTTGATTGAATTAGTTCGTGAACAATTTAAACGGTAAAACAAATATTATGAAGTTTCACAAACCATTTGCTAGGATGCTTTTCAGACACACTAGTTTTCAATTAATAACAAAGTATGAATCCAATGCACAATTTCTTTGAAAACTGCTGTTCACATCTAGAAATGTTCAGTCTGCTGAGCACGACTTCAAAGAGCGATGAACTTATCAATTTTCTTTCATGTTTTCCATCATTCCATTCATTTATCTCTTTCACAGCTTTAGATTGGAGATAAATATTCAGTTGCATTTAAGTGTACATATTTCTAAGAAACTTTCTTACTGACAAAATTTATTCAGTCACTTTATTATTTAAAATTCAATATAATTCTTCATTGGATTGAAGCACTAAGTTTTAGGAAGATTTTATTTCATATAATATTTTATATAGCTTTCGAATAATCTTATTACTTTTGTATAGGTGAGATATTCAAGAGTATTCTTCATGCTAGATCAAATCTAAAGCCGAGTACCACTTAAGTTTTGAATCTGTTTTAGGTATCGCACTCAGTCAATGTAATATAAACCTTCTTTTACATTTTGTTGAACAATTTCTTTTATCATCCCACTTAGGTAGCAGACAAACACGCGGCCTACCTAATGGAAAGTGGCTACCGTTGCCTATAAACGTTTGCAACAACAGGGGCGTCACATTCGTGCTGCTGACCAATGGGAGAAGAGGGGAGGAGGAGAGGAGAAGAGAAAAGGGGAGGAGTAAGAGGTAGGGAGAAGGTTAAGAAAATCTCTGTGCTGAAAGTGCAGAAGACTAAGAAGGGTTTCTAAGTCTTCCCACTGAAAACAAAAACCTCTCCAGTGAGCTCCGGCTACCCAGCTTACCGCCAGAAACTGCCGTCATTTCCTACCTCCGTCAAATCATCAAACCTAATTAATTAAGTTAAACGCATTACAGTTCAAATCTTTTTATTTATCTGAAGTTAACTTGAAAATTCTACGAAATTCGTAAAAAAGGGGTATCGTTCAATAACCAAATACCATTGCCGTTTCCGAAAACATTTCCTATCGAAGTAAAAAAGTAAAAGCAAGCTGTGGATGATTGCAGAGTTTTACCTCAACCCAACAATTCAACAATCCGTTGTTTTATGCGATCAAACACTCGGGACTCAACTTTTAGCAAAGAGGCTACGATTCACTCCGCATTTGAGCTCCGTCATGTTTTATGCATCGTATGTTAGTTCGATCAGGCGCTTAGTATTTCAGACGTTTTTATTCGCGTACAATGTTGACTGAAAGAAGTGAATTGATAGTGGCTATATGATAAAATCAACCACGAGATGAATTAGATCACACTACGATATACAATAATTACTACGAAAGATTTAGTGAAAGTATTGCTAACAATTAGTTGTTGAACACGGGTCAATGCATATTTTTTTTTTTTTTTTTTTATTTTTTTTATTCCAAGGTTACAATCTAATGAACACATTACAATACAATTTCTTGATAGTTTAACAACATAGTTTAATGAAGTCCGGTACCCAAATTAAGATTAAACTTGTGTTTAGGGTACCAGGGTTCATGAAGACTATCATAATCAAAAACAGTATATTATTAATTAGGACACATTTGCACATTAGTTCGGTATTCATAAGTCTTTGTACATGCCAACAAATACCCGATCAAAATAAACAATTCAATTAAGGAAACAAATTATTATCAATGAAACAATAGTGTATACAATAGAGAAAAAATTATAATCAATCAATTACATGCTTCCTGTAATATTGACGGTTTTAGTGCGCGCGCGCGTGTGTGTGTGTGTGTGTGTGTGTGTGTGTGTGTGTGTGTGTGTGTGTGTGTGTGTGTGTGTGTGTGTGTGTGTGTGTGTGTGTGTGTGTGTGTGTCTGTTTGTGTGTATGGGTGTGTGTACGCGTGTGCATAAGTAGATCATAAATATTATAGTACTGACAGTTTTAAAATGTCTTCAGTTTCCGAATAGGATTTGCTTAAGAGCCATTCTGTGACGACTCTTCTACAGTGTGACCTGAGAAGTGGATGAATGTTGCAATTTTTATTTGCAACATTATAGAGGTGACCACCCAGAATATTAAAATGCCTTTCAGCTTGTGTAGTTCTAAATTTCTGTCTTGGGCATATCCTATAGGAGCGACGCTTTCCCTCATTTTGGGGGTTGTAACATATAGACCTATGTTTCCTAATGATGGTCTCGAGGACAAAGAGCTGTCTCACAGTAACAATCTGACATTCTTTATACAGCTTGTCTGTGGGATGCGTAGAAGACTTGGAAGTCATTACCTTAAGCACAGCTCTCTGTGCCCGTTCCAGGGGTAGTAAGTGTGTTTTACCTGCTCCACCCCAGATCGAGATACAATAGGTTAAAATAGACTGACAAAGCGCAGTGTAAATCATTTTTTTAGTGCTATCGTCTGCAGCGTGGCGTATCTTTTTAAATATATACATCATTTTACGAACTCGACCTTTAAGACATTGCAAGTGGTATTTCCAAGTGATATGGTTGTCAATATATACACCTAGGTACTTGATGTGAGTAGATCTGGCCACTTCAGGACAGTGACATGGTGTAGATGGATGATTTAGCGAGCAGGAATGTGCTCTTAGTTTGAATGTGTCTGATGTTGGCTGTGTAGAATTTGAGAGAGAAAACGTCATGTAGGTAGTTTTACTAAGGTTCAGTGTTAGGAGGTTAGCTGATAGCCATTGCATAACAAGCCGTAAAGCCTCCTCAGCCCTATCAAAAACCTCAAGCCAGTTCTTACCACGGATTAGCAATGCGGTATCATCCGCATACGCTAAAATTGAACATTCGGGAAGTGAGAGTTTGCATAGGGAGTTTATATAGAGGAAGAAGAGGGTTGGGCCCAGCACCGAACCCTGAGGAACACCAAAGTACAGGGGGACGCTATTACTCACATAGGAGTCCACCTTCACACATTGCACTCTATCCAAGAGATAATCCTCAAATATTCGATGCGCATATCCACGTATACCCAGCCTTTCCATCTTCTGTAATAAATGTGGGACAGAGACGGTATCAAAGGCTTTTTTGAGGTCTAAGAAAATACCTAAGCATTTTTCTTTACCATCTAGGCACTCCACTATCTCGTCAACAAGAGAGGCTACCGCATCACATGTTGACATTCCCGATCTAAAACCAAATTGGTTTGCGGCTAGGACATTATTTTTAGTCAGAAAGTTTCTAAGGCGGTTATTCAGCAGCCTCTCCAGTATTTTCGACAGAGCGGGTAGTACGGATATTGGCCTATAGTTACTGATATTGTCTCTGTCCCCGCACTTATAGACCGGATGGACAATGGCCTTTTTTAAGCACTTAGGGAAGACACCACTGGACATTGAGATATTACAGATATGCGTGATAATCGGAGTGAGTGTGTATGAGCACTTCTGCAATAGAAGAGCTGATATACTGTCCCAGCCAACAGCAGCGTATTTATTCAATTCCGTGACTGATAGACACTTTATTTTTTGGAAGTTGATGATATGAATAAGTTCACAGATATTATATCTTCTGTTAATAAACTGTAAATTCGCTTTCTTCCAAAACAAGCTTCAATAATCTTCTAAATAAATTGAGGAAATTCTGCTTGGAGTTTCACATACATCCATACGTAAGGAAAGCCCTACAATTTATACTATCGTACTCTGCGCTCAGTTTGAGCGGCAATCGCCTCGGTATACTCCAATGTTCACTAAGCTTTAGCTTGCTGACTCATACGGACTTGTTTTTAAACTGTTATGTTGACGAATACTTGTTACGTTGAAAAATCACAATGAACTTCAGAAAATATAGTATTTTCATACATTTTTGTCTTCTTCTTCAGTGGAATTGACTCCATTTCTATTACTGAATTCTGTATTTCCAGTGCGCTGTCATCTAGATGGCGTTTTCGGTCTATATTTTATTATATCAAAATCTATATTCATTAAACGTGGTACCAGAATGTCGCCAAGTATAATTATGATTATTGAGCGCAATATGTTAGATCTGTCAGACAGATTTTTCGGACAAACCCTATTATTTTAGCAAAAGCTTAAATACCTTATACCGCTTTGAAACTTTTTCATATGGAAATCTGTTGAAACGTTTATGATTTTTTTACTATACTTTTTCCACGAAATTGTTCTTTGGTATATCACAAACAAAAGGCATAGATTTATTACATTTTATTCATTTACAAGCAATTTCTCTCTACCTTTTGTATTTTATTTCTGTATTTATATTATAATTGGTATAGACGTATAAATATTTTGTGTATAGTTATTAATATTTTGTATATAAATTATGTCTTATTTGCCAATAAATAAATATCATTCCTTTACAAGCAACAATACAATTATAAATCGCTATATTTTCAAAGCGTGTCATGTGAGACGGCACCTTATATTTGGTGGACTTATCTTAACGTTGCATAATTTTATACAAACGTCTACGAATTTCTTCAGTCTCCATTTGAATAATGCTAAGTCTACCTCTTATTAAATTCAAGTTTGTACGTTTGTAGCTGTGCGCTGTATATAGGGATATCGATACGAATTGTTTTACGAATCAGTACGAATACTTGTTTATGAATTGCAAGGTTTACGTAGCACTTTCGTTTTCGTTTCGTTTCGTTTTGTTTTTTGTTTTTTGTTTACTTGTCTTTTTTCCCAAGTTATTTTTTTTTCTTTTTTTTTTTTTTTATCTATGGCACGTCAATTTGACTTCACCTCGCCTGATGTTAAGCTGAAGGCAAAGTCCCATGAAAGAGGGTCACCATTGCAAACACGTTCAGTGCTACAATGGTGGCGCTCAGCTTGACGGCCTCATCAGATGCTTTTTCACGCCCCGCTTAAAGGACCCGGGACTGTAGGAAGAAGGAAACACGTGCGCCGGCAAGGAATTCCAGGACTTAATGGTACGGCAGAGAAAAGACTCACCGAACCGCTTGGTTCTTGATGGAATATTCTGTACCGTATGCGAGTGACACCTAAGCCCTGCACGCGTTGTCCTGTGTAGGAAGGGGAGGGTGGGATTAGTTGGAAGAGCTCATCAGAACATTCACCATGGTAGAGACGGTAAAATACTGCCAAGGACGCAACATCTCTACGCATCTGCAAAGGCTCGAGGGACTCTGTGACCTCAGGACTCCCAATAATGCGGACCGCACGTCGCTGCAACCTGTCGAGAGCATCTAATAAGTACTTTGCGGAGCCATCCCAGAGATGCGAGCAGTATTCCACGCAGGAGCGAATTTGTGTCTTATAAATTCCATGAACTCTATTACTGTATACTAACTAATGGAGTTGCCTAAAAATATGATTCAAATTTTAATAAATTAATTGAAAGTAATTTGGAAAATATTTTGTTTCCTATGGGTTTTTCATGTTTCCAACAACTTTCGAGTTGAATGATCTTTATGTTAAATCCTTTTGCAGATAGAGTTAATTTTTGGATTAAATTTTAGTTACTCAAAATCAGGACTATCTTTTTAGGCAAATCCATTGGTAGAAGTTCAGGAACACATTTCTTTCGCTAAAATATAATTTTTATTTAGTAAACAGACGAGTGCGGGTCGTTATTCTGGATAAAAAGTTAATCTAACTAAAGATCGATAGTACCGGAATATAGCTAGTGAAATTCAGTCTACGCATAGAATTCTAATCTCCAAGCGCCCAGCTCTACGCTCAAATAAATAGCCGACTTATAGTCAATGGTGGATTCACGTAGTTTTTCCGAACCCCGTCCGGTTTGGTCCGATACATCGTAAATCTGTAATCCGGAAAAATTGGCCGCGGCCGCACCGGTAGTATCCAGTTTGGGTTTTACACTTCGTTTACTTGACGAATCACTTCAGATCCCTGAATGCTACTTTTCAAAAGTTTTTGTGTAATGGTGGTATGTATATAAGATACGAAATTGTAGCAATATTAAGAAACTTCTGTAATTTAAGCAGCATTATTTTTTGCTTGTAATGATGACCTCCGATGACCTTTAGGTATTACAAAATACTTTTACAATATAGATGTAGGCGTTGCCTGGTGGAAGTCCATTACAAGAAAATATATATTGGGGGAGGGAGCGGGACCTCTACTTACCCGCGGTTTAACCATTCGAACGATAATAATAGCAAATTATTACTAATTGTCTTATAAAAGAATGTCAAACCGCACCCTGCTAGTAAAAAGACCAAACTTTTTACCCGATGAGAGCTGATGTCGTATATGCAATATTCCGCAAGTACGAAGGACATACTTCAGGAGCTACACGAGGCATCTTCATGAGCGTTCTCAAGCGAATGACTGGAGCTGTGTGAGACTGCTGCTTTTGTACCTCTCTGCTACCCCCACCTTTCGATAAAACATCTTATGTTGTGTGTTGACGATATGAAAATAAATTGAGTAGCGGAGATGAATGTAATTGTGTTCATTCATTCAGTTAGTATATTCGTTTTATTATTTTGTTTCTCTAATTTTTCTAACACTCCTAATGCTTTTACAATAAAAATGTAGAGTCTCGAACGTATAATATTTTTTTCAACGAGATGATACTCGCATGCTGAGTATAAGTCGTCTGACTTGGAATTGATAATTAAATGCAATCATTCAATATCGCATAATTCCATTATGTTATATCATCTTGCATTCATATTATCAATATTATAATATGATTTCAAATATTTTCTAAAAGTACCTAACTTCGTCTTTGTACTATCACCCTGTCAATAACTTAATAATTTCCTAGACTGCTATGTATAAGCACTATACTGACCAAGAGAATAATTAATGCCCTTTCGTACAAAAGCTTCTTAGAAAGCCTTTGGTTACGTTAACGTGGTTTTGTACTACACCCATAAGGGACTATGTCCCTATATTATATTATAATGTTATGCTTTTTTCTCTTACGTTAAGTTCCCTGATTTGGTGCAACACTATAAAATAAAATAAATAAAAATATTTTTATGCTCTCAAACAATTAATACTTAATACTTATTAAATAAAACAATAATATTATTATTTTCTAGGTGTATCATAACTGTAACTGTTGTTGTTGCCTACTGAATATTTCAATACATAATTGTACTGTTAATTAATACTGGCCGAGAATTAAAAGGCGATATTTCAAGCTAGTTTATATTAAGTTTACATGCCAAATAATAAAAAAAAATAATCTTTCAAATACTTCTCAGGCAAAATTCATAATTATTCAAAAATAATGTGCAGTATGCTCTGAAACTTGCCGGACAATTTTAACTAACATTGTATGATGTAATACCACTACGCAATTACTAGTCTTAGAAGTTACTGAATAATAGTTCAATATATTAGTGTAATTAAGTTTAGAATACTACTTGTGTGAGTTTATTTATTTTTTATTATGAAACAGGATATCGATCTAGTTAATTTTATTAACGCTATCTTATGTTATTTATTCTGTCAAAGTATTAAAATCTTTGAACTTTTGGAACCCACTGTACAATATATATTTATTTTTAATTCAACAGAAGGTAAACAAAAGGTAAATTTAAATAAACGGAGGGCATTTTGTTAATCATAACAAAATAAAACACAAAAAAGAAATATGTAAACTGGACAAAATGTGGGCCAACATAAAATATGAAGAGTACACAATATCCCTAGAGATTTATGTAAGGATAATAAAATTAACAATTTGTTCTTTAGAGCTGATTTAATGTTTCAATTCAAAATGTTACTCTGTTGATTAGCTCAGTAAATTCTTGCACACTTTTATGGATGACAAGGGAATTAATGACAACAATTTCTTGTTTAAAGCTGAAATTGTTCTTGACGCAGATTGAAAATAATGGCAGCTGAAGTGACATTTTGATTGATTAGAAAGACACACACGACGCATTCGTACATTTATTGATCAAGGTTTATTTTTTTAAGTTATCTATATCTAAGCTATATGTGTCGAAAGACCGTTGGCCGTTTGAGCAGACAAGTTCCACTATAAAAAAAGTGAGAAGGCAAACTGGAGACATTCAAGTTGAAATGATGTTACTGGCTGGGATAGACTAAATGTGCAAGATGAAAGATCGGCAGGATGATGCACATTCGTAAAGACCTATGACTAGCAGTGGACTGCAGTAGGCAAAATGATGAACTGTGAACAACGTTTTAGATATCACCTAGCAACTTGTTGTTTATAAAGAAGAAAAACATCATTATTTTAGTAATAAAGTGAGGAAATATTTTTTATACGCTACAGAAAGTTCTGTCTAATCTGATCTTTGTATTTATATCAGTGTATAAATTCAAAGATTAGCTTGACATATAAATGTCAGAACAATGTAAAAACAAAATAATTAAAAAATGCACAAAGGAATTTGTGCCAAAGGCAACAGACAATCTTTAAAGTAAAGAAACAAGACCGCCTGCTTTCAAAAGACAAACAAAGTCAATCCCAGCAAAAATCTAATACGGAAGATAAAAAGAATATTGATCACAAATTGGTAAAGAAGTTGCTGGCTCGTCCGTTTCGTCCTGAATTTTCTACAAAAAGCAAACTAAAAACTGTTTTAAAACATTTTCTACTCTGTCAAACAAACAGAGCAGATTTACAAATGTGATCAATAAAATTATATCTCATATTGATACAATATTTGTGATATGTTTTTCAACAATTTTCATGATCACCGAGATATTGATTTTCACGTTTCAGTTTTTGAGTAGCAGGTACGATTGAAATATTAAGAGCTGATGGAATTTTCCAATATAGTCATCGAATACAAAAGCTTTTATGAATTAAACCGTGATTCATTGTAGTTATAATCCAAGCTCACCGTTTTTATTTGATTTTATCGCCAGATGAACGCAATATGGAAACTAAAGTAGTCTTAATATATTGTATTATTATTTATTGATACATAGGTACAATAATTATGTTTAAACATGCAAATACTTATGTTTTAGTTTTGATCTTACGCAAGTAATTAAATAAAAGTAGAAACAGTGCATCCTAATTTACGGGACATTACCAAATTTAGCGCTCCATGTCTTATACTAATAATTACCGGAAAAGATAAAAATCTATTAAGTTCTGATTTTAATATACCTAGATAAAATATACGTTGAATTACCACAAGCATAACATGAAAACCTTTATGGTCTCTTATTACATCTGCTGAAATTTTATATCACAACATTATGGTAAAATTTATTATGAACATCTCAATATATATAAGCAATTTCAAAGAAACTCGCATTGTACTTCCTCATATAACAAAACCAAGTTAATAAAACCAATATTTCCAACCTACAGAGATTACACCCTCCAAAATATAATATGTTCTCTGGAAAGCCAAAAGATGTTGTGCGCGTAATATTTTCGTCGTTACCTACCTATATATCAAAGAGACTTACTTCTACACAATATCAGAGTATCATTTGGGCTCAATCTTTTTTTTTTCATTACCCGCTCTGTAATTTGGGCGTCTGTTTTTCCTCCAAGATCCATGGGTCAACAGTTTAACCACCATTTTCTGTCTCTAACTACTCGTCGAATACCCTTAGCTACTTGCTAAGGTATTATTCATGTTTGTAACTTGTAATTTTACCTTTGTGAACATGGTATATTCTGAATCTTTATTATTTTAATGAATTTATAATTTTAATTAAAATCATCAGAGCTCCCCGATAATGTTCGCAAATAAATAAATAAATATTCTCTACACAACGCCACCTAAACCCATGGTAAGGAAAATTTAAATAACTTGTGTTATGGGTTCTAGAATTCGGATAAACATACTTAGATACTTTTTTTGTAAATATATACATATTAGAACTAAAGTAATAATAATATTTGCACGAAGCGGGAATCGAACCCACGAGTCCTGCGTAGCAGTCACGTTCACCACCGTCACGTCTCGGAGGCAACAGAGACTAAATAAATATTACAAAATAAGAAATTAAAAATTAAATAACTTAAATACATAAAGCAGAAATATAATAATTAAACGCTGCTATAACTACAAAATGATAATTGACACAACACAAAACAGCAAGTAATTAACACAACTACAGTCTCTGTGCAATTTGTGTCTCAGTCTTGAAGCGAACAAAATGGTTTTCTAACTCAGTTGTCTGAATGGTATATCGTAGAATCTTGTATACAGCGGTTGTTATAGAAAGTCCGCTATGTGTGTGTAGAAATGAGGAATTGCTTTTGCAAACTAAATTGCACATTTTTGCTAATTCCTTTATTCCCATCATAAAGCTACCTACAGAAAATGAAGAATAACTTATTTTATTAACAGTTGTCTAGACTCATACTATTAGTAGTTGCTATGTATGGTTTAGTTCAATTTTAAATTGGACCAAACCCTTTCAACCTAAAAAAACCGAGGAAATAGGACTTACATACGTGGGTGAAAACGATGTTTGTATTTTAATATTTTCCTTTACTTTCATTAAACCTTAGTTACCAGACTGCTCTTTATGAGGCCACGGCGGCGGCGCCACGGGCTACGGCGGCGTCGCAAAGTGCCACCCCATGGGCTAGATGTGGACACCATGGTCTCTACATTAGGGGAAGAGGATCATCTCAAAAGAGATGTCCTTAGGTCTGCCGGGGTGCGAGAGATAATTATGTCTTGTATAATCTCACCTCCGGTAATCAAGAACCCATGAACGGCGTGCGTTTTAGTCGGATCGAGTCCGACATAATCACCTCCACCCGGTTTTGGCGGAGGTGGTATCCGTGGAGAATTTACGCACGATAAAAAAAAGACTGCTCTTTATCAGATTCAATATCAAAATAACCAGTATTACTTCTAAAAATAATGTTGTCATTTTTGACAAAGTATAAAAATACAGTAACATTATACTACGTAAATTTACCTTGAACAGGAGATGACAAATGTAAATAAGTACGAAGTTACGTAAATGAGTTCCTTTAAATTTCAGCTATTCTACCCTACATATTGAAAATAAAGAGTTTATTACTTCCCTTTGTTGCGAGCGAACAAAAAGCGGTCTTCCACTGTTTACAATGTGTTGGGGGAAAATATCTTATTGTGTCTGTCGAATCAATTTATGACTTGAACTAAGCGATGTTGGTGAACTGCAAAAATTAATTTATGGCTTTTAGAATAAAAATGGATGGAAATTTTGGATAGAAGTAACGTTACAAATAATGATTCAAAAGTTACTGCATATTATTTTATGAACATTTTTTTAATTGGTTTAAGTAACAGCAATAAAATATTCTTTTGATAGTAACAGGGATGTGGGTAAAATTAATAGTCAGTTTATGCCCTCATACCTGATCTTTAATGTCATAAAAATAATTATCAAGGAATAAATAAACATTGTTCTATATAATTATACACTCAAAGTACGTACTTCATTGTTCTGTGATAATTATACACAGAAAGAGTTTCAATAAGATTAGACAATGGATTCTAAAGACTCAACTAAAACAAAGTGAGTAGTACTGTGTGGCATTCCTTTATGTGACAATTAATAATAGTTTGCTATTGCTACCATTCTAGATTACTTGTGATGCTAGGTTTAAATTTGACAAATAAAACCACCTCGAGAAAATTTGATAAAGGCTGAAGTGATGCTAAATTTATATTGTGGTAAGTCTAAAATGTCAGCGTTATGTAATGGTATGGCGATGACACTTTGACGGACGTTATATTAGAACTGACAGGGACGTCTGGACAAGCTGTCAGTATGTCAGTAACGTGTTAGCATCAGATAGGCAACAAACACTGTTTAAAATGCGTTGTGTTGTGGTGATATCAGTATGAACGTTGCAATTTTCTCTACATTTTTTAAATAATATATGAACTGCTAGCAATACCCTGAGGTTTTATCCATGGTTTAGTTCGTTCATATGTTGCAGCGTAAACAGATGACAAACCATTGTACACAAAATCACTTATACAATTTAATCTGCATAACACTATAACCATAATATACTTGTACATATTTTAAGATTGTGGATTCAAGCGGAAGGAGGGTTTTTACCTCTGTGTTTTTGAGTTCCATGTAAATCTATTGCCGTAATTCGGGTATTTTCTCATGGACTATTCTTATTTACTGTCTCATAGGGAACATCCCTTTTCACCTCATATTAGGCCCACGAGACTAGAGATGCGGTCCTAGTATTATATTCTACCATAACAAAAATTACGTATATGAGCTTCAGAAAGCAGATGGATATAACTTTGGTACTATTATTTTCAGCTTTTATTTTACTTTCGTTCTGTTCGTTGAAGCGTGCATTTCAGATCAGTGGTCTTTCCATTTAACCTTACAATATCTACCTTGTACATTTTCGGCCACAAATTTGCTTTACAAAAGTAATCAGGAAGAAAACCAAGAAAAAGGGCATTAAATCTGATATCTTTCCCAAACGAGATTTGTCTAAAAGGTTTCTTAATTCAATTTGTCAAGTCCTAAGTCTACACTTTGACCAGATGAGAGAATCCAGCAACAAATAGTGGCTCGTTGACCTCGACTTATCTCCCTTCCTTTTTCTACGACGCCCTTAAGCTTGCAACTAAGCCCGGTCGTTGTTTTATAAGATAAGGCAATCGTTTGATTTGAATTAGGATATTGACTATGACCATCTATTTGTTAAGAATTCCTGAATTCACTCGAAATTAACCAAATGACTGCGTAATTTTATAATGAATAATTGGATGAAAAGAAATAAGAGAGACCGAAGACAATGTTAAACGAAAACTAACTGATTGAAACACATAAATTGGACGTTTTCAAAAGTGTGTGAGAAGTGAAAGGACTTAAATAGCGATATCTAGAATTAATAATAGATACAAGAATTCAAATTGAGTGGCGATTTTTAACTTTAACACTAGAATACTTTCCAAACTTAAAACTGGTTTTAAATAGAGTTTCATGTACTGAGTATATGAGATTTTTTGCAGCTTACACTTGTGATTACACATTTAGTTTCATCTTGTATCTTGTATCTTGTCTTCACCAGTAATACGTATGCACTCTACGTATTTATGGATTGGATTAAACGTCATATCTATCGGCGCATGCTATTTAGTCGAGGTGATTGACCGGTCTTTTTGATTTATTAATGGCAATAGCTGCGGTCAGTGACGAGTGATGCTTATTTTTCAGTTAATTACGACAGTTAAAATAGCACTCTTCGTACTAATGTTATTCATCGATTATTTTATTTGATTATGAAGATAATTGTATTTTGAAGGGAGGCCATCTGGAATTCGCTTCTTTCAACACTGAAGAGAAATTTGATACTGTGACGCCTGGTTCCTTCTTGATTATATTTATATAGCGTTGAATATTTAATTTACATTTTCATTTCAATGAATAGCAAGTGATAAGGGGTGATCTTTTGTCGTCTACGGAAACACAGAGTAGGTCTGTTATACTTTTGTCTGACCTAAAAATGTAATTCAAATGTAATTCAGTCAACGACACTCAGTGCAAATATCATATGAATGGATATGGCCATTTGTTTTAGTCAGGACTTGCCTCGTAGATTACTTTAACTTTCGTTGGTCCCGGTTATCATAAGAAACTACTAGTCCTCTCCTTAAATCCTACAGTTAAGCTAAATCGTTTGTGTTAAAAGAGGATTCCTGTCAAAAGATTCGATCCCAACTTGTTTTTCAAGAAAGAAGAAAACAAATTTGAATTAATTTACCGATGCTTCCAAATATTATATTTTTAAACATTATTTTAGTCCTACTCATCTTATCCATATTTCTAAGCCAGCTCATGTAATACGCCACAACTGTCGCCTAGTATATATCTCTGCGGTGGAGAATTGAGGTTCAAATCAGAGGACCGCACTGAACCCATTTATTTGCAAACAATGCGGGCCTGAATTAAATTTATTCATGTTTTTAAAGCAATTTATTTTGGGAGTATCCAATTATATTTGTGTGTTGTGACATTAGGTTAAATAAAAGTCGTTATGAGACCGTTCACGTTGGGCGTTATTTTAATATTTTTTTATTGGTTACATTAAAATAAGGATGATTACGTTTGGATGACTGTTTTTGTGCAAAACATCTAAATTGGATTTTCATGAATTTGAATAAAATAATAATATATTTACTGGCACTCAGGTTTGATGTTTTTTATACCGCTTATGTGGCAGACGGCCCACGTGATGGCGTAGTTACTGTGACCTATTGACGTTCGCAACATCAAGAACTTAATACTCCTACTACCGACTCTATAGTAACCTTTTAATGCTCTCTTAAATAGGTGATGGTGGAGTGAAGGTTAAAAGAGCATACATAGAGCAAATAAATAATTTATTTCGCTCTTTTAACAAAAATAGTAATAACAGATTTTCGAATAGTAACTTTTTTTTCGCCACTGTAAAGCTAACAAGTTTAACGGTCGCGATTGGTGAAACAAACTACATCCCAGCTTTACCCAAAGGAATCATTGTTATTGTGGGCACTAAAATTGTTGGAGCGTAACATTTGTCCACGCGTGACATGTCTTTACAAATACCATTTAAAACATGGTATTTAGCAAACAATGTTCACTCTTAAATCTTTTGAAATAGAGTTTTATATGAGTGCAGTAATTTAATGTCTATATGCTCTTGTGACGTTTATTATAGTGTTTGCTCAAAAGAATATAACAACCTTAGCGATGTTGAGACTGAATTTGGATATTTTGCTCTCATTTTTTGAACTAACTGTTGCGAATGGGATTTTACGATATTTTGGGTAGCGTTTGTTTTTCCACTAACATTTTATGATTCTTTCTATCCTAAGGGTTATGAGTTTATTGTGTGGAATACATTGGTTTGAATTTTACGTTAGGGAGTTTTATTTTCACTATTGGGGGATGTAAGTCTGTAGTATCAGATCGTGTCTTTTTAAACTATTGTGTACTCCTTGCAACATCTCTTACTCTTACTCTTTCTCTCACTCTACTCTCTTATTTTCCCAATTAGGGCTAATATAATCAAGTAGATAAAAAGAAGTCTTTAATTAGACCATAGACAATTTAGATTGGCAATAGTGAAGGTTCAGACAGGAGAGTTCATTAGTATAAAGTTAAATAACTCCAACGTCACCCTCTAAGACGTACAAGAGAATTTCGAATCCTCATGACGTATCTCAGCGGTCAGAGCATTCCCCTGTAAGAGAAAAAAAATGCTTAGACGGGACTAAACCTCAATGGTTTGGTCCCGTCCGAGCAATTTTTTCTCAATCTATGTCGATTTGAATAGGTTGCTGCGAAGAAACGTCATGTAAATAGCGTTCTAATCCACTATATTAGTAGAGATGAAGAAAGAAGGATAAAAATGTGTCCTGTTCTAATTTTATCCAACTGCAAAATTGGAAGATCTAATAACTTCTTTCTTTTTTGCAATCAAATATTTCGTGAACTTCACAAAATGTAACTAGCATATACATATCAACCCAGATCTTGATAATTAATTATCTCTAACTCTCATAAACTTAACCCCTTGATTAATTTAACACATGGGTCTAACGATCATGTCTATGACATACGTTAATCGATTTTACAGTCAACGACCTACTTGCTTACTCCCGAAAATATTTCAAGACAGAACTAATTTACAATGCCATCTAACTGTAAACTACGCAGACATTTAGTTTTTGGAAATAACACGTTCTTAAATCCAGATTACTATTGGACTTATTAACTCATACTTATATTTGTAACGAGCAGGAATCGACTAAGTGATCTCGAACCGATTTGGCTAATTTTGGTCTTGAATTATTTGTGGGAGTCCAGATAAGATTTAAAAGGTGAATAAATATGAAAATGCTCGAAATGGAGGAACGGGAACGGGGTAAGAATCCTACGCTGGTGGAGCCGCGGGCAACAGCAAGTAGTCTATAAAATTAAGAAAGTTTATCTGCTGTCACCGCAGCAGACAAATGAACGACATTTATCAAACTCTTCCTACTGACAACTCAAAACCTCTCCAGTGAGCTCTGGCTACCCTACTCACCGAGAAAACATCACACAAAGTTATTATTAGCCACGGTATTCTGTAGGGCGGAGGTACTTTCCCAGTCGGACAATTAGGAAGGGGAATACCGCCATATCCTCTATCGATATTATCTTAAATATCACCTGTACAATATGCCAGTAATTTATTTTTTATAGAACGCATTGTATTATTCATATAACGCAAAAATATTTTATCCAAATTGGATGAGCAGTTGTTGAAATTAAAGGGTTCGATCAAACAAACAAACTCTTTAGATTTATAACATTCGTGTTAATATATACATCGTTCAATAAACCAATTCAACAATGAACAAATTGTAACGTTCCAAATTACATAAGACCTTCATCTAACCGTTTAGGAAGCCCCTTTCATAAACAAACAAATCTCTTTTATCAAACAACGTAAACGCGTATACGCGTATAAATATCTTTAATGAAACACAATACGAACACCGTAGTAATTTACTTATAAAATGAATTGTGTGAAACAATACCGGGAAACCATTTTCATAGAAGCAGAACCACTGACATAAATTATCATATCATCTTCAACACAACAATAATTAAGGTCAAAGAGGTGGTATTACAATCTGAAGGACTCCGAGTCAAATCCTGGCCGTAACACTAACGACGTTAACCCACATGTAAGTCCTAACACAAGCAATTAGGTTTATGCCGTTTGCAGTTTACTTTATATTCACTAGAATTAGCCTATTATAGTCGTCTGCAGGCAGTCCATTCCAATCACATTGTTCAGGTCGTCTATTCATCTTGCTGGGAAGGATTCCGACCTTTTGCGAAAATACACTCTAGGACTATGACAAAATTCCACTAAATAAATCACCATACAATCTGATAAAAATAGTTTAGGGTTAAAAATAATTACGTCAAGTACAGTGAGTTGCAGAAGTACGGTATGAAACTAAAATTGTATGAAGTGACGGCACACGCCATCTAATAATTAACTGAGGCACTGATAACCATCAACGTATTAACTAACTATTGAAATGTGTTTCTTTTCTTATCTCTTCTTTCAACTGTAATTAAATTAAATCAGGCTGAATGATAATAGAATTTAAGCTTCATACGGACTTTTTCAGTACACTGCCCCATTACAGTGGGCTCCAAAAGTTCTTGAACTTTAACATCTTTATTCTTTTGATAGCCTAAGTCTAATTTAACCAACAGTAACACAGATAGCGTTAGATCTCTTGTTTCTTTATAAGAAAATGAGTAAACTCATTCAAGTAGTAGCTTATACTTAATTACATTAATAAGTAGATCTATTATCTAGCAGCTTCTTAGACTAGCAGTTGTGTATTGGCATCACTTTCTACAATTCTAGGTTCATATTGTTTAGGAACTTTTGAAGACCACTGTATATAACCCATAATCTCGAAAGTCATTCATAAAACAAATAGAAATCATAAAATCCATCACCACAAGTCATTTCACACCACTACAAAGCTACCCTATCATAAAACAAGAGATAATGCGCGTATCTATAATTTATTTTACGCACCATAAAATAAAACACTTTGAGATAAACGATACGTATAATATAGAAAGTGATATGTTTATTTCTATGTGTTGCCGATGTTGTAAATCACTCATTGAGTTCGCGCCCTTGGACTTCTGTTCTAGGTTCGAAGTTTATTTATTTCTTATTTTTTTCTTCGCCAAGATCAATATGAGCTATATGACGTAATGGTGATGTCAATTGAATCTTTAACTTTTATAGTAGCAGTCATTACTTACTGTAGATTCGTTTCCGCTAAGTACAATGTACATTTTCATAATCCAAAAAAGTATTCTACCGGTACATAGAAGGTGCAGCGGGCATTTGATAAAATACACCAGAAAATATAGGATATTAATAAAAGCTACAGCATGAATAGAGTAAAAATACATATAAATTTGAATAGAAGGTGCAGCGGGCACGGGATGTGAATTCCAAGAATGAGGAAACAATGTAGCGGTACGGCTTTTGCAGAGGTAGCTAGTAGCCTAGAGGTAGGTAGTTATATATATATCAATAGTTTTATTTTTGTATCTTTAGTTATTTTCGGGTTTTGATCCAGTAAAGATATTATGTCAACTCCATCGTATGTACCATAATTCATAGTGAACACAGTCTTATAAGAAGTAATACTGTCTAGGTAAACATATTAACTACAGCTGTTACCCGCGGCTTCGCCCGCGTGGGTGTTGGTTATCGCGACCAAACATACCATATTTATGTTCTTTCCCAAGGTCTAGTCTACCCTTTCATCAACAGTCATCATTCTCTGAACCTTTTCCCAACTCTGTTGTGGTCGGTTTTCCAGTCTAACTGTGATGCAGCTGAACTTCGATATTTTCCGTGAAGCGACTGCCATATGACCTCCACAACCAATGGTCCAATGACCATGTCGATGGCGATATCGAAGTTCCAAGTTAAAGTGTTAAAGTGGTTGGACTTTTGAGGGCTCCAACTACCAGTAACGACTGCCATAGATGTTTATTATTTTTTTTATTTATGGCACATTTTGACTTCACCTTGACTAATGTTAAACTGAAGGCAAAGTCTCATGAAAGAGGGTCACCATTGCAAACACGTACATACAGTGCTACAATAGTGGCGCTCAGCTTGACGGCCTCATCAGATGCTTTTTTACGCCCCGCTTAAAAGACCCGGGACTGTAGGATGAAGGAAACACGTGCGCCGGTAAGGAATTCCAAGACTTAATGGTGCGGCAGAGGAGAGACTCATTGAACCGCTTAGTTCCTGATGGAGTATTCTGCACCATATGCGGGTGACATCTAAGCCCTGCACGTGTTGTCCTGTGTAGGAAAGGAGAGGGCGGGAATAATTGAAAGAGCTCATCAGAACATTAACCATGGTAGAGACGGTAAAATACTGCCAGAGACTAACACATCTCTAGGCATCTGCAAAGGTTCGGACTGGACTCCCAATAATGCGGATCGCGCGCCGCCGCTGCAACCTGTCGAGGGCATCTAATAAGTACTTTGCGCAGCCATCCCAGATATGCGAGCAGTATTCCACGCAGGAGCGATTTTGTGTCTTTTCAAGAAGACACCGCTGTTCCGGCGTGACAAAACGTTTGTATGGCAACCGGGATAGACCAGACCAGTGCAAACAGCCATATTCATGAATACAACTCGTGACCCGTGCGTAGCAGTCGCGTGCACTACCACCACACCACGGAGGTCCTTTCATCAACAGTGTACACTATTATAGTATAGGTGTTGCCCGCGGCTTCACCAGCGTGGATGTAGGTGACCGCGACCAAAAATAAACATGTTGTCTGTGTTATGACGAAGAAGTGTGCAGGTTGCCAGTAGACTTGGGTAAGTACTGTGAGTACCTAATGTGTAACGCGTAATATAACACGACTGCGTACTTGGTTGCACTGTTGCATACAGTACCTACTCGCGATGTACTTCTTGGCGAGTGTTGTCCCTTTTGATATGGTAGTTTTAGCATTGTAATGAACGCAAAGGCGTTTTGTCGTCGTTTGAGATGACAATCTTCTGGTGTAGAGTTTGCGGTGTCTTCGTCTAGCCTCCGGGTATGGGATGGCGCACTTTACGCCACCACCGCAGCTTGCTTCTGCTAGAGTGACAGGTGGCTCTACCCGTCCCTCCGGGCTCATAGGGGACGGAGGTCATTCGCAGACTGTGCGTGTCCGGAGTCTACTCCGAAGCCGACCCCCTATCTCCTTCTCAAGCATTATTTGCTCGTAAAAGGAGACGGCGCATAGTACCATAGCCGTGAGTAATGCAGCGAGTGAAAGAACTATGTGGAGCCCTAAGTCCTCGCTCGCATCACCCTCGTATTACACCTGAACATTTTCTTGTGGTATAAAGGTATTACAATCTTCTTCTGTCGAATCAACGGCATTTTTGCCATTATAAGAAATACAATGATAATGCACTGCACTGACAGAACAGAAACTCTCTTAACCTTCACCCTCCTTTCCTTTCCACATGGTCGGCAGCACGTGTGTGATACCTCTGGTGTTTCAAACGTTTTACCGTCTCTACCACGGTTAATGTTGTGATGAGATCGCCTAGTTGATCCTATCTTCATCTTTCCTACACAGAACAACACGTGCAGGGCTTAGATGTCACCCGCATACGGTGCGGTGAACCGAGAACCAAGCGGTTCGGTGAGTGTTCCCTCTGCCGCACCATTAAGTCTTGGAATTCCTTACCACCGCACGTGTTTCCTTCTTTCTACAGTCCCGGGTCCTTTAAGCGGGGCCTAAAAAAGCATCCGATGAGGCCGTCAAGGTGAGCGCCACTATTGTAATACTCTACGTATTTGTAATGGTGACCCTCTTTCCGGAGACTTTGCCTTCAACTTACCATCAGGCGAATTGAAGTCAAATCACATCCATAGAATAGGCCGCGGTAACCATTTTCTATCAGGTGGGCCATGTGCTTTATTCCACCTAAGTGGTATATAAAAAGTTAAACGAAATCAAGTAGGTCATGTTTAGAGTACTAAAAGTACTGGACTGGTATGATAAATAATTACGTGTGCCTTTTTTTAACGCCTGAACGTTTTCCTTCTGTAAACAATGTAGGCAGTTCAGTTGAACAATGATATCAAAGACAGTACCGACATCTATTTCACATTTTACAAATTATAAGTTGTTTAAAAAAAAATTGACAGGTCTTATATAGTCCCGTATGTAACGAAACCATACCTTGAATTTAAATCGATTTACGCCATCTATTGTTGCGCCATGTACTAAATAATTGAATAACAAATTTTAATTTCATGATTAATTACGTATATTTTTTTACAAATATGTACGTAAAAATGAAGTTTTTCTATTCACATACTTGACTGGACGTAATAAGACATAAATATCATCTATAAGAATAAAACAGCGCCCCCTATATTTTTACTCATATTTCCTTTAACATCATTAATGCTCACAACTCCGGTTCTATTGAACCGATTGCGATGAAACAAACGTAAGATTTTAAGTCTGACCAAGCCCTTTCTAACAAAAAAAACCGCATCAAAATCCGTTCAGTAGTTTTTGCGTCCATAGCGGACAAACAGACAAACAGACAAACAGACAAACAGACAGGAAATGAAAAAAAAATATTTTCGTGTTCAGTATCGTTCACTTAACATATCCCAAGTATTTTTTTTTAAATATCTGCAATGTACAGACACGACCGCTTTACAATTATATAATAGTATAGATAACAAATCATTGCTGAACCATTGTTACTCAATAGCTCATTTCCACATAGATCATGGGCAAGTTGAAACTTCGTTGACATTCAACTTTATCATTATGTTGCAGTTGCTAGTTGTTCGAATGTTGATGAATACCCAAGTTAGGAACTCAATGACGTCACAACTTTTGACTAGATAATTAGACTTTTAGTGAAAACTATTATGAGGTGAAAATCATAGAGAAAAATAATAGATGATCGCGACTGCGAGAACCTTAGTAGAAAATAACTTATATGCTGATACAGGGCTATTTTTGAAAAACAATTCTCATTAATTTACTCATAAAGATCAGGTAATAGTAATCAAATAGCGCCATATTAACTTTTTTGTAAATAGAAAATTTATATAATTAACACGAAATCCTGATTAAGAGTTTTTGTAAATGATACATTCAAATGATTCTGTCGAGTGGACACCAAACCCGCGACCAGACGTAGGAGTGACATAGCAGACGTAGTACTCCAATTATCACCACACGTCTAAATATATTTAAGTAATAGCTGTACATACATCACAATAACATTATTGTGACCAAATTTCCATTGCCATTTCACAATTCAATTCCCCATGGAATTTCATCCAAATCCGTTCAGAGGTTTTGACGTGAAAGTGTAACAAACAGACACAGAGTAACTTTCGCATTTACAAAATTGGTATGAATAGTACAATATACGAGTATATGTATGAATGTACATAACGTACTAGCAATACCCTCCATGTTCAATCCAACAACGCTTTCAGGATGCTGATTGGGTGGCTGTATTACCTCGGGACCGTTTACCGAGGTTAACATTGAAAAGTGCCTCTCTATTTTCGCAAATAAAAATTTGCAATTTAGAATTGTTTCAAAGCGAAAAACTGCATCAAACTAAAGGTGAATCCTGATGATACGATGAATAAAATTCACAATGGGTTGGGTAGACTGGAAGCGGTTGTAACGATGTTAAGTTGTTTTCGCAACCTCAAATAATATTTTGCAATTTAAAATACTCCTAAAAATCATTTACATTTATTTGGCTCATTAATTAGATTTTAAAGCACCGAAAATAAAAAAATCTTTAGCTTGAGGCGCCCTCTTAAGGAAATCAAATAAAAGTACAAATGAATTCAGCGCCATTATCCTCGTTTGAAATGTAATTCCTTCCAATAAATGAAAATAATATACCACATTTTTTTATCTAAAATGCTGTAAAAACACATCTGACCTGAATGGTGGTTTCACGACGGTATTCCTGATCAAAACCACGATGTCTCAAGAGAGAGACCAACCAAAGTTTCTTACATTATCCTATCTTATCTTTAATCAAACTAGTTAATTCAGATAAAATATCATTGTTTAGCAAATACCTAAGAAAATTTGTTGTTCTTCAAGAAATATTTATGACGTAATCGCAAAGAAAAATAAACCAAAGTGTTTGCTCTCGCAGGGCACAGAAAAATTTTACGTCCGGGGATATTTTTATGGATCTCAATTCGGTTGAACACATATACGTAAGTTTGTGCAACACGCATGATCAAAGTGTTGTCATAAAATAAATACATACAGAAAAACGGCTTCATAGAACGAGCGCAAATGCAAGCAAACATTCACACATTTCTGTTTATTACGTTCTCAATATAGTTCAATCGATAATTTCATTATGTTCAGTATATTAACCTTGAACAGCCGGACTGTGGCTAGGTGTCATTAGGACGGGCAGGCCCTTTACCAATAAACATTGATTTTTATTATAATTATGTATCGGAAAATAACATAAGTTATACATATTGAGAACGGTTATCTGGGTTCCTGGTCTATTGGTTGCGCACAGTAGCATAATAAAATTCTTCAATATACCATTGCATCTAACATGGTTACTTACTATAAATGTCAATGAAGTGGCGGACACTAGTTATATGTAGCCTTAGCATGAACTCTTATCGAATTCGTAATGTAAAGGTACATATCAGAACAGAGCATTGCGATTGGCGGGCTACACACGAACACAAGTTCACAAGAGGCAGACTGCCAATCACAATGCTCCGTTCTCTCGAAACCTTTACATTACGAATTTGATAGTTCACATTGAATTAAAAACCTTAAAAGAAAGAAATACCAACTAATAATATTCAACCATAATGAGGTCTCTACCAACTGAATATTTTTCGCACTCACTGTTCTTGTATCATGAGCACATTTTTATCGTATTTAAAAAAAAAAAAGAAATAACAGGATAATTTATCTCTGCGTAGTTGGACTGTACAAACAAAAAGTTTAATTAGAACTCAATCCCTAGGGCTAATCAATCAAAGTTAGAAACAGTGGTATTTTTGCGACTAAAAATAGAAGATACCGACTGGTATTTTGGAGATCAGAGTGTTATGTTATCACTGAAACGGCCATAGTCTAATCATCATATTATGCCATAGTGATTTGGACTCGCATTGTTTATCGTCCATCATTGTGTGTGAAGACAAGTGTAAATTCTAACAAATTAAATAAATATGTGTATCCACTACAGCAACAGGTACAGTTTGATCTATTTTAACCACATGGCACTAGTGTCCTGATTTTCCTGATGGTCCAAATCACACTATGAAAGTAAAGTAAGATTGAAGTAATATTACTTCAAATAGATGGTAAGGCGGAAATGCCTCAGATTAAATTCAATTCAGACAAAGAGAATGGAAAGTGGTACGCCGATAGATAAAATCTCTAAATTTGATGTGAACTGAACCCATAACCGTTTTTGAAGTAAGTATATTAGGAATAATACCTGATCTGAAATAATATCACGTTAATGAAATCTTAACCTTATTTTGTTATCAGTACAACCAGCAATGAAAATGTTCTCTAGAATTATCATCATCATTTTACTGCCTTTGTCCTAATTATTTGGGGTCGGTGCAAAAGACCTGTCTCTTCCATACATTTCTATCAGATGTCATTTCCTCTGTCACTACCTTCTTTACAATATATTCTTTTATACAATCCATCCAATTTTTGAGAATTATATATTATAGTTATTCATATGAAGCATGAAGTAATGGTTTTAAACCTTAAGATTCTGTAACAAAGGACTTGTATTTATAACATAACATTATATTGTTAACCATGAAGAAATGATAGCATCAAGTACTGACATAGGGGATTAAATTGTACCATTATTTTGGTCCCCCTATTACTATGTAATAGGAGCATCTATTTCATGGAGAAAAAAGGGCGAGGGTAATACGTGGTCAAATTGTATACCAAATAAAAATTCAAGTATTAAATTTTTATAATAATTCCATAAAAATAAGTTAGCTAAAATATAAATATGTTGTCCTTAACTTAAATGATCAAAAACTAACATAGGAAACAACATAATATAATATTGCAGAAGTAGAACCTGTTGTCAAAAAACGAAATTCAAAAAGTCAAACGATATTTAATATTCTACTTGTACTTTTTTATGAAATACAGCTTCTCGGAAAGAATAATTTTATCATTAAATCCATCAAATCTAATAATAAGCATAAGATATTCCAAAACATAGGGCACCTATAAAGGTTTCATCAAGATTCAAATAATGATTGGTTATTGATTTAGTAATATTTAAGAGCAGGGATCTTTCTTAATGAGTCAATAAAGACAATAACAAACTTTTCTGTATTCCTAAATTATGCTTTTGTAGATTTAGACAATAATATTTATTTCTAAGGGTGCGTTCTATGAGTAATAATTATGGTGACTTGCTAGATAGGTATATTGTTCAAATTTATATTACTCACACGTTACTTTACCGAATAAGGTTCATACATCCATACTTCTTGATTTTCTTCTTAGCATAAACAAACAAATGCAACGAAAAACTATATTACTGAGATCAATAAAATTGATAAAAATATCAACTGTAATTTTGTTTGCGCTTTTGAGAAACGTTCTGATTGTTTTGAAGCGTTTTCTTCTACAATATCTATAACTCAAAATAGCCCCTCCTATCGATTCTATTTTAGTAATTCCCCTAACTCAAGAAAGCGTAAGTGATACATTTCCTTTACATTGAGATTTTTATCACTAGATTACTTTGATAATTTAACAGCGGACATTCAAAATCAGTATTGATGAATGCGTGCAAATCTAAACTTAGATCTATATAGTTTAAGGTATATTTTTGATTCTTATAAAATTCGCTTAGACAATTCCCCTTCAATAATTTGAGTCGAGAAATCGACAAAATGTGCCCTAAACACGTCCCTCATGTTTTTATATGGGACTCTCATAAAATTAAATATCAACCTACCCCAAGTTCTTGGCCCTAAAACAATAATATCACTGCGGAAAAATAAAACGAGACTTATATTGTTTTTTTTATTCTTCAAATGTGATTTATTATATTGGCTTGTTTTTGGTGTAAATCAGTTTTATTGTTTGTGGTATAAAGCTGAAGTTATTGTAATTAATTTGTTTTATTAATGCAAAAAGTTGTTGTGTGTCGTTATTTTATTTCATCATCATATTTTTGGGTAAAGCTAAACTTATTTATATAGTCTTTTACTTACTTATTTATAAAGGTTACGTATCAGGACGATATTTTAGAAACAATGTTTATAAAACTTCTTTTTTCGTTTTTGTAGCAAATAAATAAAATGATACATATTTATCATGTTAAGTATATAGTGCGTGTGTTAATAAATATTAAGTAGTATGAAATTTCAGCGCTGTCTACGGAATATAGCCTATAATAGTTTAGTGAACTTTTAAACTACTAAGTACTAACTATACATAAACATACAACATACAAACATAACTAACATGACTGAAGCGAATGGGTTACGAGTTTGATAGATCTTTAGAACAACGTATGTTAGTATGACATGGAAATTTTTATTGAGTCACATTAATAAAATATTCTTAAAAACAAATCAGTGTTGCTAAAGTTACTGGTAATAATTGCAAGGTTACAAATGTTGAAATAGAAAATTCTAGACATAATTTAAAAACACAGACCTGTAAATACTATACAAGACATTATATAGATGATTATATAAGCATATATTATAAATGAATAAAACTAGTATGGATAAACTTAACCTATAAAACAATAATATAAAAAAAAATGTTAAAACAAGTAACATGTTGTCAAAAATTACTTTAGCCATAGAAATAGTTATATGAATTTCAAAAGCAAACCAAATTTCGTTATTATATATTTTGGTTTTCTTGCTTTGATAACCATCAGTTACGAAAAATTTCTTCAGCCATCATTGAAAAATATTGAAAACGAGTCTATTTGTCAATGTTTATATGCTTAACAACAAATTTGAAAGTTATATAATATATTATGAATGTAACAATTGTGCCACAAGCTGTCCAAAACTTTCTACTTCTCTGTATCATAATGGACCACTTTCAGTCGAGCAAATCGGAATTTACTTACAATATTCCACATAACACATTCATCGGCTAAACGACTACAATATTCCAGGTATAACTCGTAGCTCACTAAGCGGATATAGGAGTAGAAAACTAGACAAAGGAAACTTTGTATAACCGGTAGTGTAACTGGTTAGGACCGGTTTTGTTCCGAGGGTAGTTCAGAATACTGTTCCACGAAGGTTTTGTAAATTTATTTATTTATAGTACAACAAGTAAAAATTCATTATTAAAGTCTATAGGACAACCAGAAGCAGTACAGTGGGCGGTCTTATCGGCGGATCTCTGGCAGGCAACCTTTGGATGAAAATTATGGCCGTAGTATTGAGTGGAGTACCAGAAATATTGAGTAATATGTTGAAACTAGAAATAAAAGGTTCTTCAAGAAGGACATTAGAAGGTTTCTACAGAGTCAGCAGTGCGAGTGAGATTTGCATGTGCCTTTGTGCCTTTAATGTTGCAAAACTTCCATAGGCCACGATGACCACTTTTCATCACGTTTGCCGTTTGTTTCTCTACCTTCCAAGTGGTATAAAAATAAGACTAGGATGATAATCTTACATTAGCTTTAAAACGAATTGTTTACACGCAACAAACATATTAAACATATATTTTGTGTTCACAAACAGGAGTTAAGACTAAGTATAAAATACTATTAAAGAAGTTACAAGTCTGACAGCTTGATGCTGCAGCAAAAGTTTCCATTAAAAGCAAAGCCTGGCATTCGCAATAAAAAATATTATTCTTGGTGGAATCGTGTAAAATTTATTATAATAGTTCCTTTTGTAGTATAAGGTAGATTTATATCGAAGAATCCTAAATGTACACAATATGGTGCTGATTCGTTTACTAGATTACTTTTATATTCAATTTTAATATTTTCTACTCGGATCTGAGGAACGGAAATTAGTGTAATAAAGCTATTGACACGCTCACTATAACGATCAAAGTAGAAAGGACGGTTGCCGACGATATTGTAATACAATTGTCTTAAAGTGTGCTCGGAATAACATTAGAACATTTAAAAGTAGCCAGAGAAGTTAGCTGCAAAATAACGCGTAAAATTATAAGAGAATTAGCGTAAAGTGAAAAGAAATAAGCTCAGTACAAGTAGTATGCGCCGGCTGTATACGAGATTATGGATTCGATCCCCACGCAGGACAAAAAATTGTGTGATCCACAAATAGTTGTTTTGAGTCTGGGTGTACTTTATGTCCGTTAGTTGTATGTTTGTAAAGTCCCCCGCGATACAGGGCTTGTTCCCAAGAGCGGGAGCTGTCTGTTTAAAGACGGAAATAACGGAAAATATTGAAGTTCAGCCGCATCTTAGTTAGACTAGAAAGCCGACTCCAACTGAATAGGCTCAGAAAATGATGATTACGAGTATATGGGATGCACGTACTCCTAGCCAAAGTTACAATTCATATTATTGAACAGAAAATGCCCTAAACACTCTACGCTTTTCCTATCTAATAATTAAATTATTACTTCAACTGTGTAGGTAATATGCACATTATAGAATTTCTATGTTATTCATTTTCATTCCGAATATTGAACATAATGAAGAAAATTCAGACCTAAAAACATACACGCAGGATTAACCACGTGTACAAATTGTTTATTACCGTTGGTTGACCGAATTTTACTGACGGCTTTGGGATTGGATATCTGAAATTCTAATGCGTCAATGTCTACGTAAGCATGGCGGTGCAATGGTGTGAACACACATTGATTATGACTGCTACAAATAAGATCCTAATTGCTTAGCAACGTTTTTCTTTTTTATATAGCAAAGTTCAATATTTGATTTGAAAAAGTTAGTATAGCATTCTGGATGATGATCTATAGAGGTCACTTACATGATGTCTTGTGGTCTTGTTTCAAATATGATGAACGATCTGAAAAAGAAACAGAAACTGTTAAAATAATACTAGTAATAAATAATAGATTGAATACACAAACCTGTTTCCAGTAAAATTTTAATGAATAAATCTAAACTAATTAAAACAAATATAAATAGGTATAAGTGTAGTACCCCGGAGCCGGAGCCGGTTAGTGAGGTTACATTTCACTCGATCCGACTAAAACGCTCGCCGTCTTTGGGTCCTTAATTGCCGAAGGTGAGATAGTAGCCAATATATCCCTCGCACACTGGCAGACCCACCGTTATCTGTATCGAGATGACCCCCTTCGGCGAGGACCACGGTGTCCCCGTCTAGACCCCGAGTATGAGGAGAGGAATTTTGCGCTACCACAGCGGCCTGCTTCTGCTAGGGTGACGGGCGGTTCCACATGTCACCCATAAGCCCGCGGTCATGGAAACAAATAATGTAGCTCGTTGGAAATGTACTCCGCAGTAAATTAGTGACAGTTTTGTGAAGATAATATATGAAACGAGATGACCGTAAACGTCAATAAATATTTAATCTGAAGAAAATCCGCATAGCTTCATTTTTGTTCGTACCTTCCGATAGATCTTTATTTATCCACACTTTGGCATTCAGTACGTGGGCTTAGGATCTCCCCTCGCTAGTCCGGAAAGGAATTTTTATTATCAATATCATGGTGTTGAACCATGGCGATGTTTATGTGCTCGTATTATTTATAGTTTTCGCTATTTGTGGGGTCCTTCGTGTTTATTTATAATGTTTGTTGTTCGCAGTAAATTGGATTACGGCTTTACGTTTCTTCTGTGTGTTTTATGGTGTGATCAACAGCGTTTCCAGATTTGTGAGATAAAAATAAAGTGGGGTTAATGTTTCATTTTATTTTAGATTGAAGCGATTTGTAAGGTGAGAGGGGATAACATTCTGTTGTTGATGGTATAGTTACATAAAGCTGCTTGTACAATAAGTCGTACAGAATTTAAATTATTTTGCTTTCCGATTTTACTACGCGACCATCTTCTTGTTCATTCTAGCGTTAATCTTAGTCACATCTGATGCTTTCACCTCGTAGTCGTGGGTCTGCTTATTCCATGGGGGTGATGGGTAGCCCCGGATCTGCCAGGGTGCGAGTGATATGTTGGTAACTATCTTACCCCCGGCAAATAGGGAATCAAAGACGGCGTGCGTTTTAGTCGGTTTGAGTTCGAGATAACCTCCCTAACCGGCTCTGGCACGGGGGGGGGGGGGACCTAACTTTTTAAGGCTCCAACTACCCGTGACGACTGCCGTAAATAATCGTATAACAACTTGAGCTGATGACTAAACGAGCTCTCCGAGGCACGATGAGACCAATACTAACAAATATTTATGCATACAAATTTGAGGTTGATCCCACGCTACAAAAAAGCTACCGCCACCCTACAAAAAAGCGACAAAATGTTTATTAAATCGATTTTACCTCTTGTTATCTATTGCATTGCAATTGAACCATATTTCAACAATTAAAGCATAAGGTAACATAATGGCATCAATAGTATGCATAAAATTCTTCAAACTTTTTTCCTATATAATAATATTCTTTAACTTTTCAGTATCAGGGAATAATTGGATTTTATAACGCGCGCTAATGTCCTGGATCTTTTATTTTTCAAAACTACTTTCCTCTATAAATTCTAGCCATGCATTTTTCTTGACCCAGATTACCCGAGCATATTAAATTCCGTAGTACAGACAATTGAAAATACTTGTGAAGATCTATGTGAGTACACTGCACTATTTTTCAATTATAAATTTAATCATCTTTATAATTTGTATGAACATATATATTAATATATTAATATTTATAGAGGACTGCTGGAAGGGCTAGGTTATGTTAATTTTTTGTTTAAAGAACACCCGGCCAAATTTTCATAGGCGCTGGACTTGACCTTCATTTTCCATGTACAGGAACAAACTATAGTTAGATTAGTTTATTTTCATGTAGTAAACGCCATCGCAAGTGAAAAAAATGTCTAAGAAGCCAAGAGACTTTTATTTTATTACTAAAAATAGTTTGATGATACAGTAAAAATAAGACGATATAAAGATAGATTAACTTCAGTTTTTTAGAGATCTTCTAGTTTATATTTACGTTATAAACAAAACAACGTGGTGAGGTAAAATAATAGATAGTATTATGAGAAAAACATTTTATTCGTACATACAGGTACAATAAAGAAGTACATAATTGGTATTACGTAAATATATACTTGCTATTATTGATGAATTCCACTCGCAGATCATTGAAATCACCCTTGTTCCCAACTCAAAGACTTGATGGTGCCAAATTGAGTTAATGCGAATATTGCAATTAACACAAAGCAATCGTAGGGCTGCCCGGCTGCTTGTGTCATCGGCATTGTGATTCCTCACAAATCACAATAGAACGATAAGAAAAATACAAGTCCAAATCACAATCAAAATCGGTGTCCAAAAAACAAAAGCATAGAATAATCGTAATAAGCGGTAGGAGGTATCGTCAATCCATATAATAAAGCAAGCTAAAATCGAAAATAAATATTTGAAGTAAACTGGAATTAGCTGAACAGTGCCTGTCAACTGGCTGTCAACATAGCCAAAGTGTCAATAGTAGCACCACTCCGTAAATGACGCTCCATTTTACGAATTAGTATTGAACTCTTATAACTACATAATTATTATTTTATGAAAATAAGAATTTGATATAACTAGCTACGATTCATTTATTGTTTGTTTCACATAATTCATAAATCAAATAACAACAAATAACGAAAAAAACTTACGAGTAATAATCATAAATAACAAATTGATTTTTCATTCATTTTATCAGTGACTTGAAACGTCACTAGGTGCGTTCTGAAGCTATATCAACTTGATAATTTGCAAATAAATGTAATAAAAGTAACACAATTTTTTAACTATTATATTTTTTCCTGGCTTTTTAATGAGATATTAATTGCTGTTTTTATAACACGGAAAAATGACGGATTTTCTTATAAATATGGTATATCTGTACCTACTCAGGTCCATTTTATGATCCGATGTTCTTTAGTAAATATAAATTAATTACACTTGTATTATAATACTTTACGGCTTCCTATTTCTTCACAAATTTGTGTTGGTTTCTTTCTATTATACTTACTGTCAGAATTGCCCAGAGAGGTTAACGGAAAGTACCTACAGCTAAGCTTTTGGACAATCCGCTAGTTCAGAGTGCTTCTGACTTACCTTTGATTCAATACGAGGTACATTGCCAAATTTATCATTTTAATTTCAAGTAATATTACTTATTCGTTCTAAGAACGGAATACTATAAACCCTTCATCAGGAAATATTAATAAAATATTATTATTTCCTGATGAAGGGTCCATAATTAATAGAATTAATATAATTATGATACATTGCGACAGTCGTATCTGTACACATCAGCAATTATTTAAAGCCTTGAAACTGTAGCATTGCCAACAAGTAACGAAACTATCATAAAACTATGAACACCATCAAACATTTTACAAGTGCCAATAAAAACAATGATGCGGAACAATGAGAACTGTTAGTTTTATCGCCAAACGTACTCGTATATTATGCAATAATTCAAGCGAGGAATGCAAGTGTTGAGAAAGTTCTGTAAACTCCTACTACAGTTGCACTAGTTCCAAACTTGGTCGTTCTGCTGACTTGCAAGTGCTGCCGGACGAAAATTTCAGAAAATGAAGTAATTTGAAATATTAGCAGTAGTTTAAGAGGTATGGCCATATATTTTTAAGCACCAATGGATTTATTCGGCCGGGGAAGTAGCACTAGTAGTAGTAGCTGTAGTGAATCAGTCCATTGATGTCAAAGAAGATTGTAAAAAATACGTAAAAATAAATCTAAAGTCAATATAGTAACTTGCAAAAAATTATTATTCGTTTTCAACAGTATTTTTGTCTTCGAGGATAGGATACGGCGCATGTCAACCTATACGAGATTTTATCCCTTATAATATAAGAATGGTAGCATATTTTCCTCGAAGGTAAATTTATGTTTCTATCCCTAAGAAAGAATAATACATTGCTTGTTCAGTATGAGTTATGATTATGTTACTTTTTGGAGTTAAGTATATGAAGTTCAACCATATTTCAGGTAGGGAAGACAGTAGATCGAAAGCAAAAGCACACATTGAAAGAAGTCTACGTTCTATGATGTAGCAGTGGACTGCAATAGATTGAATGGTTAGTTGCTGTAAAAAACAAAATGAGGGTTCTTATGAATTTCAAGTCAGTCAACTAACCCAGCAGACCTAGAACCAAATGTAAAGCACAGTAAGAAAAGACTTGCCTGTGTGTCAATTATTCGAAGAAGAGTTAAATAGAGAGAATAATTATAGGACAAGGATACAACTATTACTCGTACGATACAGAGACACTAAACTAACTAAAGGAAAACACTTTTGTATATAGATAATCTCAATAACTTTGCAGCTTTTTGTTGAAACCTAAATCTCATTTTTCAACAATTCGAGAGATAAATCCTCTGACAATAAATGTAGGTACCATCAGCTATGAAGCTATTCCAGGCAATTTAATTGAGTTATTAAGAGGAACACTTCAGTGTCCGCTTGAAATTAGTCGCATGGGAAATTCGTAAAATCGTTGTTGGAGAAATTCCATCAATAAACAAAAAAATACTGGACATTCACTGTAGATATAAACGATAATGGTGACATGGTGTACTCAGTCTCCGTGCCCATCAAAATTTTACTGGGAAAAAATGTTTTTACTAAATTCAATAACATTTTGAAACCTAAGTAATAAAAAATAAATATAGTATAGTTTCGGTGTAATATCGGTGTGGTAGTGGAGAATATCACCGCCCCATTGCATCTCAAGTGTGTCGTAAAACTAACGGAAAAATACGCAAATGATATCACTGCAAAAGAAGGGAAACTCGAAATAAATACCTGTGCCAACTCGTCTGGCCAGGGTGATAACAATAGGCCAAAGTCTATCGTTCGATTATATTGCGAATTATGATTAGTTGTGAGCAGCAGTAAACGCCTGTACAAAATTTTGCTACAGTTTAATCAATACAGCAATACCATAAACAGTGAACCTGTAACTAAAATGAAATGAAGTAAATGAGACGTATAGATAAATGATTACCAGGACAAAAGGCGGCGGGATTCCAGTGTCTATAGAACCCTACGACCACCAATCAGCCAGTCAACCGAAGTAATTAGGACAGGACCATTTCACACACATTGAGAGAAGCACGTACACAGTTACGAGCTGACATTAACCTGAAAAGGAATACTCACAAAATCTAATTGTACTATTCCACGTCCACGGCAACCAGACCAAATTCGTAAAAAATACTCATCTAGTGTCCATTTTTTCTGCTTTCCAACATAATATATTACCCAATCTCAATTTTAGTGAGACTTTTATTCGTAGTGTGTTTGTTCCATGTTAAACGCGAGAAAGAATGTTTTCAAGTTAGCAACATTTTTCCTTTAGAGTCTGGCGATGTGCCAAGTTGTACCTTTCGACGAGTACCTACTCATACTTTGCTAGATTTGTGGAAGATGATAATCTCTATTTTCGATAGAGTTTTGCCGATGACAGGATTGTAAACAACAGCAGTTTAAATACCCATGTAACATATTATTATCATACCTGCACACCAATAGAAATACAATAAATAAGAAAGGTGGCAAGAACAACGGGATACAGTACCGGGGTACAGTAATATTATAATGGTTAAGACAGTTATTTAAAAGTACTACAAGTATTTTGACAATTTATTGAATGACTAATAGGACCTCCTTCCTGCAACCTCTGATAAAATAATACTCTGTGGAAACGAACACTGAAATAAGACGTTGCGTGGCTACGCTTAATTTTGCTTAAGTTTAAGATATTATCAATTCTATGGTTTAGGCTTTTAAGTTGAAATTTCACGAAATAAACTTTAAGTGGAAACCCAAAGACTGATAATTTTTAATACTTAGAAATCATGAAATATGATTAAATCTGTGTTTTCTATCCAAACACAAAATGTATAAACCTTGATGCGAGTACTAGTTATACTATATCCTAAAACTATGACACATACGCAAATATTAAATGTTAACTTCTTTTACCCTTACAAAATGTTAGCGGTTAAATTACTCTTTATACTTGATCTGATGAATTTCAGTAAACGATTCAGTTTTCCTAGCATACTAAAATAAAAACGTTTGGGGCATAAGTTATTCCAAGTTGCGTTTCACGTAGGCACCCCACGGAGGCCTTTGATATACGGTTCTACTCTTTTGGATATTTGATTATCGCTACCTGTCGAGGTCAACAATTTTTTCACAGTTATGAAGAAAATTTTACCGGTGATTTTTTTTACATTTTGATTAGAACGATATTAAATTTTTCGATTTATTTCAGTTAAGTACTTTTTTCTTCTGGCAAAGTAAAGAGGCTTATTTTTATTTTTTTATTATATTCTTTTGGTGATCATAATTTTATATCCTTCGCCGTACCTATTTAGAAATATTAAAGAACGTGTACCTATTTATACACGTTTTTTAATAAATTTTTGTTGGTTTAGGAATTCTGACATACAGTATAAATACCATAGACAATAATATTACTAGTGTATGTAGACCCACAGCTTCCTTTATTACTGCTTTACTGAATTTAAAATGTGAGTTGCAGTGACTTGTGACTTTTAATGCAGAAACTTTGATGTCACTTTTAACTGAACGTAAGTATAAACAGAGCTGAGTTTTGACTTTTATGACAACCGATTACTAATAACCTTGTGGTTCTTACCTTGATAAAAAAAATATATTGGTAACTAATCATATCCATTTATTAAAGAGTATTAAAGAATATGATTATATATTCCATCAAAAACAAAGCGGATTGGTGAGACTTTCCTTTGCCACACCATTAAGTCCTGGAAGTCCTTACCACCCCAAGTGTTTTCTCCTTCCTGCATTCCCTAGCCCTTTAAGCGTAGCGGGAAAAGGCATGTCAAGCTGAGCGTCACATTGATATGCCCTAAAATGATAATAAGAAGCTGCCTCTATATAATATTATTCACTTTCTAAGAAAATTCTACTCTTGTACAGAGCTTAATAAAACAAGAATTCGTTTAGATAGGTCATAGATAAATAAGGCTAAGAATGTAATACCCAAGAGTTTACGTGAAGGTCAGCCTTTGAACTTGCCAGTAACAGTAAAATAAGGGTCCACTCTATTGCCCTTCATAGAAGTCTGAAATGACCTTGGATGTTCTCAATCTAAATTAGATACCTAATCTTGAGTACAATTGAAGATCTCAAAGTTGTTTGACGAAAGTATGTTTTTTTACTGAATACTACTTAATGTAACACATGTTATTTTATTCAGTTGCATTTTATAATGAAAATTATGTGTTCTACTAATTAAAAGAAAATAAAACAGTAACATGAAATATACAGGGGGAAGGGAGACTCATCCTCGGTCTTATAATCTAAACGAAAGCAATTGTAAAATATACTAATTGTCATTAAAATAATAAAATAATGCCAAACCGCACTCCTTAAATTAAGAACAAAAGACTTCTTGACTTGCTTTGAGAGGTGCGGTATGTATGACATTCCTTTCAATGACAATTTGTAATATTTTACTATTGCTATCGATGGGATTGTCAAACTGTGGATGAGTGATGGGTATCCATCCCCCCTTAATATATTTTCTTATAATGGATTTCCGCGTCTACTTTAATGTTATCTTAAAGTCATTTAGTGATTGGTGTTCCAAACTAATTCAATAGCTGAGAGGCCGCGGCGGGACGGGAACACCGTGATCCTTGCAACCGAAGTGGGTCATCTGGGAAGAGAGAGCGAAGGATGTGCCGGCGTGCGAGGAATATGTTGGCTACTATTTCACCTTCAGCATCTAAATACCAAAAGACGGCGTGCGTTTTAGTTGGTTCCAGGTTCGAGTCCGGTCCGAGTATTACCCTCTAAGGGCCAGTCAAATAGCGGATAATGCTCAGACCAACTCCGCTTACGGTATCAATTCACGTCTTGGGCATCCATCTTTTTCAATCTACATCGATTCTACTAATTACTTTGGCTATTGTCTCATTGTAACCAATTGAAAATAAAAACAGTTGAACCATTTTAGCCTATTACAGTTCACATATTTTCAACATAGATTATCAACAAACTAACATTTCGCAGTATATTTGATTAAAATTGTGAAAAGTCAACACTTAAAATGAGACCCACGACAGTCTCACGTGCCCGTGAGAATACATACTCTACCTTACTACGTTACCTGCTGTTACGTATTCCTTATATAAATTCTCATCTACAAAGGTTTAAATAGGGCTGCAACATATTATGAAATTTCTAGAAAATGAACCAGACAATTAGGAATATTTGCTTGTTTAAAGTTTTAAATACTTTTGTATGTCTTCTATTTGAGTTATCTCGTATTTTTTTTGACTTCCCCGTGACAATACCCAATTACTCTACTGGTAGGTAGTGTCAAAGGGTTAGAATCCATGACACTACCGATGGTGTCATGGGGAATAAAAAAATCCCTAGGTACCTGGTCACGATACTTTTTAATGGCGTCGGTTTATCTATTACCTAAATATTGCTTCGTCGCTTGATTAAAAAATTGAAACTATTATAACCAAGCCTAAAATTCACACCTACACTTCAACATAGCAGATTTATTATCATATTCGTATTGGTACAGAAAGATAAAACAAATGGCACCAATAAATAATTCCGATCTCATAAACCATTAAGATCTCAGCCTGTAATTTTGAATCGGGTATACTCGATAAAAAGTTTAAGAACCATTGAACGCTTCGCTGTAGCTATCAACCTTAATGCTTGTTGTACGTGACCTATTAAGGTGGGTAGTAAGCGAGGATATAGCACTAATTTAATACTAGACACGGTTTTATCAGTGTCCAAATGAAAAAAGTTCAGTAAGAAGTGAGAAATTTAACCACTAAAGATTAGACGAGTAATCGGGAAAGCATGTGATTAAACTCATTCATGAGACTTTGCCTTCAGCTTAACATCAGGTGAGGTGAAGTCAAATTGACGTGCCATAAATAAAAAAAAAACTAAATGTGAGAAACATATGTATTAAGCTATTGCAACTGATCTATTATTATGGCCACCAAAATGATAAAGTTTTGGGCGTTCCAGTACATTCTTTTCGTTACTTTTATGTCCTATTAAACCAAATTGTCATAGCATTGTTGAGGTGAACTTCAATTCAGAATTCTCAAAGTGAGAGGATGCTTTGTTCTGCAGCAACTCAAGTGGATTACTGCCACTGCATGCTGTGATATAAAACGTATGAAGCAAATATAAGCCATGCTCAAAAATTACTCCTTATCAGTCGTAAGCTCTTCGAAGAGTAATACGTAGATGACAGGCCGCAACATTTACAAAGTAAATAACCAAACAAGGTGCTTTTCACGCTTGCAGTAAGTTTACAAAGCAAAAGTAGTTTCAGTTACTATAGTAATTATGATCAGTAACGTTAGTACTTCAATGTTTTATTTATACATAAGTAATGAAAGCTACACTTACATATAAACAGTGTAGAGTTACTACACAATAAAAATAAAATAGCTTTCCATAACAATAAAAAAAACCAATAAAATGAAGCCACAGATTTTCTTGTAGCCCAACTGTGCTATATTTATAAAAATGAATACTTCAATCCTCAGCGGAATTGAATTTGGTAAAACGAGTAATTTCAACTATATTGCTTCGTAGAAGATGAAGTAAATGTGTTCTAATTTATTTAGGCTTGAAAAGAATTAAGGTTAATTGGAAAATTAACTAAATACTATCTTATAAATACGAAAGATTATTTTAGTGAATAAGATAAATTTAACTTTATATATTAGATGTTAAATGAAGTCGATGTGACTAAAGCGGCACATATTGAAAATAAAAACGAATTAAAAATTATTTTCCACAATATTGTTTAGAAAATGGACATGTGATGTTTAAGAATGAAATTAATACAAATGAATATTGCCACAAGGGAAAATGAACACATAAGATAAGATGTTTAGTATTTAGATGGTCAGTGACTCAATTGCTCACTAATTTATAAAATATTGTTGATATTGACGTTTTGTAAGTGCCGTTTAATGGTCTATGCAGAATAAATGATTTTTGATTTTGATTTTGATTTGATTTTGAGTCAAAATGTGATTTTGAAGATATTTTTTATACCATCCAGGTTGCAGACAGTACACGGCCTGTTGGAAACTGGTTACCGTGGCCTATGGGCCACCAGAGGCGTCAAACTTGCAGAAACCAACTTATTGTTCTTCTTGAAGAACCCCATACTGTTGTGATCGTATTTACTGTTAAAAAATAAATAACAAATAAGTACACTACCAAAATACTACATAAATTTATAACAATAAAGCAATTTCTCGTGAAACAAGTCTTCGAAACTGAGTTAGTGAAAGCATTTAACGGAAGTCAAGCGATGCTCTTGACAACACTTCGCAGTAAATCATAGACTCAACCGAAACTCAAAACAATCTGTTATTGAATAATTGAGAAGGTCAGGCCAAGATTATAAATTTCAATATGCGCCGTTCAACTGTTTGCGCCTATAAGTTTAGTTCCTTTTCCTTGGTAAGTTAATTACGTAATATCATTCTTAGATAACTTATAACAGAATCCTTGGTGTTGTAAGAAGTAACTAACGGAAAACGCAGACGATATCACTGCATACGAAGGAAAACTCGAATTAAAACCTAGGCAAGGGTCCTCCCTTGCCTAGGTTTTAATTTTAATTTGGTTTACTGTTTCCTAACAGTAAACCAAAACGTCTCAACATTGAGAGTGGTCCATATTCAGCATTGGACTGCGATAGCCTAATGGATTATCTCAGAAATATTAGAGCAAACTTTATAAAATGCGCCCGTTTCAATAAACTTAAACGAATAAATAAAAGAACAAACCGCAATTTATAGATAACAATTCAATTGCTATTTATGCTACGTAATTACCTAATTAAAGTGCATGTGCTATTTAATTTTATTGGTGAACAATAAAGTATTTCTATTATATTTTATTGCTCAAATATAAACATTATTTTAAACGCACTAAGATTTGAAAAAGTCTTAAAAAATATTATTCATCTTTATACTTTATAAAGATGAATAATATTTTTTATGATGAATAATAGGTATAAGGTATATCATAAACAAACCAACATATCCTTCCAAAATATTTAAAAACTCTACAACCGAAAGTGATAAGAAAATACTATCGACAGAAATGAAATTCACAACGGTAGCATTATTATATTTTTCTATTTTCTACCTGATAAATATGTATAGGGGTAAAAAGTGGAACGGTGACAACGGCATCGGTAGTACAAACACATTATCGTTTGATTTCAGCGCAGGGCTAGGCACGGAAGTCAGCGGAGAGGATATCGTAAAATATAATGTACGGGGATTTTTTTTAGAAAATTCACATGCACATTAGCAATCTTAGTGTACAGTCGCAGCGCAAAATTCATTTTATATTAAATTTTACTATGTGCTATCCAACTAAGGTTTTAGCATTTTTTTTACCTTGTGTTATTTATATGCTGGTGCTTTTGCAGATATTTCTATTGGATACCTATGTGTCGATCCCACCCTGGCCCAGTTTGAGGTAGATAGTTTTCTCTATCAAGGTGGCTTTTATATAAATATTTATATTCCTCTTAATTGTAGGTGCCTGTAATTATCTGGTTTAGGGTAGCTCTTCCCGAGTAGATCCATTCAATATTTTCCTAAGTTATCTGTCGGATTTTAGCATACAAAAATATTTAAATAGACTTTATTCGGCCAGAGAAATTTTAACTTATTTTTGAACCTACCTTTTATTCATCTAATAACACTGAACCAAATATCTTTTTAACTTCATTTATTTTGATAACCTTTTACGATTTCTATTAAAAATATTTTTATTTCATATGGTATAATTCGTGTGGTGATAAAGAAAGAATATCAGTACACCATTTCAACCAATTGAAAAAAGGAAAACTCGAAATAAAGCCCTGTACATACCTACCAACCCGTTTGGCTTGCGTGTAAACAGTAGACCAAAGCCTACTAACAATGGGAGAGACCTATTTTCAGCAATGAACTGCGACAGGTTCATGGATTGATTGTTGGTATAACTACTACATGATTATAAATACCAATGTTGCTCAAATCTGGTTGACAATCAAGACCTTATCTACCTATACATACTTGTGTTTTGAAAATCGCTGTTATAGGAGCCTGTCTTATCTTCCCCCATAGTTGAGTCGCTGTTTCAATACTTAGCTTCTTTTTAGCTAACCGTGATCGTTTGAAGTGTAATGGCCTTCGAGTATTAGATATGTATTGTGGGGTAAAAAGGGGTAGTGTGACTACTACCGTGATACAACGTGGGTATATTTAGTTTATGTATAGAGATTGTTTTTTTTTTCAGAATAGTTTTAGAGTAGTATCATCGACAGCCAACAAAACGAACACCACATGAAGACTGCACCGAAATTCTATGATTCGTCTTCAACAGTCTTCATTCTCTGAGCCTTTTCCCTGTTTAGTAGGGCGTAGAATCTCTATTTAATGCGATTTTTATACCACTTAGGTGACAGACAAGCACTCGGCTGAACTGATGGGAAGTGGTACAGATTTGGGGAAATAGTGTCAATCATCAATCAAGAATCAATTTCGTTTATTCAGTTTAGGCACATAAAGAGCACTTATGAATATCAAAGTTTTACAATAATTATGTACCTACATTTGTCAAAAATATTATAAATGTAGGTACATTTTGTGTCTTTTAAATATCAGTGTCTAGTGATATTTAACAACTAAATTTAGGCTATACGTAAAATACGGTACCTTTTGTAAATCATATTTGCTATATTAAGTCTGTTAGAAATAGAATAACTCTGTACAAATTAACCAATGCAATATAACGTAATATAACATAATGATTCAATTTCGCGAATCCCTGTTCAGATTTATATTTGCAAAGTTAATTCGTACCCTTCAGTTTATTTGGACTTTGTAATTGAATTTTAATTACTTAGCTTTATAATAGTAGCCATAATAAAGGGAGTTAGTTAGCGGAGCGGACTTCGTGGGACTAACGCTAAGATGATGATGATGAATAAAGGGAGTTTTATTCCACAATGAAATATTGATATCTATAATACCTATAAGTATCACGGTATAGAGGATGAGCCTATTATTGATACTGATATTGGTACCGCACGGTATGTGCGATTATTTTAGTGACAGTAGGTTGGGTGACTAGAGCGACATCAGCAGAAGCTGCGTGTCACGTACAGACCACAAGAGGAACTCTCTCATCTGTGATCTCTTCAAAAGAGTCACCTTGATTGGTGTGTTCACATTTTGCCCAGTCAGCCAGACTTCGTAGGTCACAAATACCTGGCAATGGCGTCAACACCGGGTTCAAGAAATGTAGAGCTAAAAACTCCTTGTTTGGTTTGACGTTGTGGAAAGTGATATGCGTGCCAATAGTCTCACTGCCATAACACCCAAGAAAGTGCGAAGTGAAGGAGAAAATGCCGAAAAGTAAATCCTGAGCTCCTTTGAGTCCACCCTGGCCTCGAATGCAATCAGGAAAACACGTCTCCATGATGATAATCACTTTGTTACCAATTGCGCATGTCTATTTGGCAAACAAATTGAGGCAATTTCGTTCATTATTAAATTTTTAGTGCAGCTGAGAGTCGAAAGGTATGGAAGTGATGCCTCCACACAGAATTGCACGTACTCAATGTTGGGAATCTCAAGATTTACGATACATTTTTCCTTTAAACTAGATTTGTAGACTGCTGTGCAATGAACACTAAGTATGTGAATTATTGCTTTTAAGATAAAACTGGTCAGTAAATTAACTTGTATTGAATGGAAAACAAGGCGCACAGTAGGGGTATGAACCAATTATTATATTACCATCCTTACAAAATTGACCAATAAAATATTTCAAGTGTTGTAAAAAAAGTTTATTGTGATTTGAATTACTTATTTTCATCAGCAACTCCCTGCCCTTATTTCAATTATTTGAAGTTGTTTGTCGCAACATTTCATTCTCCTCCACACATTGCTGTCAGATGTCATTTCCTCTGACACTGGCCGACTTCTATTCCTAAAGCCCTCTTCTATATTCCTACTGAATCTTTTTCCAAGATTACTATCATTTCTTCTCATAGTACGTCTAAACCATGATAGTTGTTCCCTAGTCAATTTTTCAATTACTGGTGCCACTTTCAAACTTTCTCCAATATACTCATTCCTTATTCTATCCATTCTCGTCACAACGCACATTCATCTTAACATTTGCATCTCCGCTATATGCAGTTTTTTACTTCTTATTTTAATTCAAAACTTAGCATTATAGATGTTCATAAAAAAATATTGTCAGATCAAGATAAGATGGCTCGGATTTAAGTAGAAAACTCGTAAGATTGCCAGATGTTACCAAGTTGTTGTGTACGTGTTGCTGTATCATCGATAGGCGACGCCCAACGAGTTCGCAAACTGCATTTTACGTACAGGAGAGTAGCAGAATCGACTTGCACATATGTACAATACAAAAGTTGGTGAACTTTTGTCGCCGCCTCTGTTGATAATTTTATAAGTGTATGAAACTTGTCACGGTCGCTTATTTTGAAGTTTCATTTTTGTATTATATTTGGTATAAATAGTCTTCACAATGAAAGAATAATTTAGAATATTCGTCAAGAACCGTGATGGTCAAATTTCACTACCACGGTAGCGCATAAAATACAAATAAAATAGTTAGATAATGGTTTCCATGTTTAAGAATATATTATTATACAATTCTAATAACGCACCACTAGCAGAAAAGGCATTCACTACTTTAAAAGCACATTGATCGTGTACGCCATGCTTTGAATAGAACTTACTTTTGCGGACGTTTTAAATTGTGGAATGATCTTGTGCTCTCAAGTGATTCTTTAAGAGTTCGGTATTTATACTACCACAAAAACGAAATTCAATGTAAAAATTATAATATTTTATGATAAACACAAACTAGTGCGCTATCGTTAAAAGCGCACTGCTAATCCTAAAATGTATTTATTTTCCCATTTTTATAATTATATAAACTGATCATAACGTGCCCATAAACCTACATAATCACCAACAATTTTTTGGTCCTCTTTATAAGCTATATAAAGCGCAACCACGAAAACTGAGAATAGGTTACACCACGTTCCATCAGACGGAAGTACGGACATGACGGAATCGCCCGTCCTAATTGAGCAGTCCGACTGGGGAAGTAATTCCGCCCTACAGTACTGCAGCTAATAATAATCTTATGTTGTGTTTTTAGTGGTGGGTAGGCAGGTCAGAGCTCACTGGAGAGGTTTTGTGTTGTCAGTAGGAAGACCGAGATTGCCTGCCTTATCTTTTGCACTGACGGTACATAATTTAACTAACTTAACATTCACACTTCTTTTGCTCCCCTCTAAATATTTGAGAGCACAAGTGTAATGCTCCCAGTGTTGCAAATGTGTCAGACACACCTCGGTAACCACTTGTCTTCAGGTTGGCTGCGTGCTGCGGGCCTGGGTTAGACGGGTGGAACCGCCTGTCACCCTAGCAGAAGCAGGCCACGGCCGCGCAAAGTGTCATCCGATAACCAGGGTCTCAGATGGGGACACCATGGTCCCCATATTAGGGCAAGAAGGTCATCTCAAAGAAAGAAAAAATATTCAAATATCAGTATCGTTTCTTAACCTTCCAAAAACATTTCTATGTTTAGCAATACTTTATTAACATCGAAGTCAAAAAGTAATATTCTTTGCCGACCAAACAAAATTTCATTTCATCTGATATCAGTCAGTGCTTTAAATATAATTTATTTTTTGAGCAACATTTTTAGTGTACAACTTTGATACACAAAAGTTATTACGGGTTCTCTCAACTTAAATTAAATAAATGCTCAAGTTCAAACCATGTTTTCCTGTTCCCAAATGTTATACTTTTATATACCGCATTTTTGCCGTATCTTCGATTCAAACTGGAGTTGGTTGGAACATTTTAAATGAAATTGACCTAGATTACTTTTGTATCATTAGAAAATAATGTCTAAACAGTACATAACAGAGCCGAGTTGCAATTAAAGTGCAACACTAAATTGTGAACAGTCTAACATTTTTTGAATTCATTAATTGAATCGAAATCAAAAAAGTTAATACTTTGAAGATATTTAAAGCAAATCAATGCCAACGTGTGCCATAGCATCTGACCTTCTGCTGTACGCATTAAATACATCCCAGCCACCTTTTGAAATGAATTTATAATGAGTGAAATTCCACCATAAGTACTTAAATTAATATCAATGATATTATATTTTACTGTAGCACTAATTTTAATTTGTTGCTGATTCCATTATCTTTTAGGGTCGCTGAACTTTTGGAAAACCAATAAGAATAAAGTCAACTTATTTTTATGTTTGAAGTCTTTTAATATAATTCCCAATCCAATATTCCAGTGAAAGTAATATTCTCCAACACTTCCAGGGATTCCATTGTAGACAACTTTATTTCATCTAATATGAGTTCGATATAAAATCCTTCCAAGCGGACAGTTTACCACCGGAGTTAGATAGCATTCTATACAAGGTTTTAAAATACGTGCTTGTCAATGGGATGATAGCTATTAATGTATGAATTGGTTATGCTATACATTCTTCAGATTTATTAGATATGATCCACACTAGTTTTCTTGAATTGTCTATGAATTTGGAAATAGTAACAATTCAATCATATTTTTGGGTTAGCTGCAATGAAGTGAAATATATGAAATCTCTATTTAAGAACGTACCTTCGAATAATTGTACTTCGTCTTAAATTCTTCACAAAGTTTTTTTAATCAAAAACTTGTGTACTATGCCGAAACTGACAAATAGACAGTCAGACTAAGGCAAAGCAAAATCGGTCACCTTGTCGAAACGGAGACGGCTGACTTAACTCGCTCAGTCAATATTAATAGTAGAAATTCTACTGAAATCTGTTCCGCTCGATAAAGGAATTGCCTCTGCATCACAGAAAATATAGCATACGACCTGTTCTTAAAAGTTTCTTTAGAGGGAAAAGTCAGCCTCTACAAAATCGCTGCAGCTAACTTTAAGTGACGTTGTATTACAGAATTTGTTTTTCAAGGGTGCAATATGTAAGAGAGTATACTTGTTTAGAAAAAATGTATTTTTTTTTTCATTTAATGTTCTATTATATTTTATTCGTTTCATATATTTTTGCAAAAATCCCTCTAGATAGTGCTTACCTAGAGATAGATCATAATTTGTAATTGTATCAATGAAATAAGGATTCCTTTCTGACTCGGTTTATATGCCATGCTTTTTGTAAGATGTCAAAGAAGAATCAAATAATCAATTTAGTTTATTCAGTTTATGCTCATAAAGAGCGCATATGACCTCCGTAGCGTGGCGGTAGTGCACACGACTGCTACGCAGGAGGCGCGGGTTCGATGCCCGCTCAGTGCGAATATTTGTGTGCATGAATATAAATATCTGCATTGGTCTGGGTATTTCTATGTGTAATATGTATGTACAGAAAAAATATATCTAACACAAGCTAATTAAGCTATGCTTACTATGGGTCTAGGTGGCGTTGTGTAGATTGTCCTCGAATATTTATTTATTTATTTATTATTATGAAGGTCAAAGTTTACAAGATGAATGTCAAAGTTAACGAATTAATTTGTCAAAAATATTGTAACATGTAATAAATAAAAAATCATGTGGTAAATAAATCATTTGAAAATGATTATTTCGCTGGCTCGGTAGTTAGATCTACTGAGAAGAACCCCTTTGCCTCCTGACATAGTACCTAATAAATCCATTCAATCAAATGGGGTGAGTGCGTTCTGAAATATTCTACTTCTAGGTGTAATAAAAATTCAGAACTGCTGAGTATGAGAAATATAAATGAGAAAAATTGAATAATTCATTTCAAAACAGTTTGGCGATATTTGCCAACGCTGGCGAGTGCATTCCAATCAATTGCAGCGATGCGACACTGAACGTTTTCGGACTGAAACAGTTTATTTGTCACTGAAACTTTTTCGCTAGCTCGCTCGATGTTCGATTTAATAAATCGCTCCATTTTGATTTATGTGGTTGCACGATTTTTTGAATGTTTCCATTTAATTATTATAGTGGCATTTATGCTGGGAGGATCAATAAATCTTTTGACAACATGATATTTAAATTAAGGATAGAACCTAAACCATTCATAGGCAACAAAAATCCATCATAAATGAAAAAAACTACGTATGATTTTAGATTGACATGGTCATTTACATATTCACTGTTAAATCGATCAGGATATTTCTTCGCGTAACCGATATTTCGGCGTTGTTACAAGCGCCATGATCACGGTCGAAATCAACAAACATGGTAAATATCCCGATCGATTTAACAGTGAATAAGAAAAAAAATTACATTTAAAAAACCGACTTCAAAAACTAAAATAGGTAATTAATATTGCATTCAATAACACTCTTATATATAATAACACACCTAAAACCTTGTTTATAAAAAACTATTGTTTGTTTTTGATACCTATTAGTAGGTTTGAAGTCAGTGATGATAACATTCATATTGAAATAGGCGTTCCATGTTACATGGTAACTGACGGCAGTCGCTCTGTAGCTGTCCTGATGATGACTCGTGTAGTGTCGAGGTTTGTTGTTGAAAATATTTTATTGTTGATATGGCTGGGCTGGGATCGTTAAACAGTGAATGGAGGTGCCTCCCCTAATAACACATTGTACTTAACACTTGGGGCCATTTTTCATAATACTTATAATTCTTTAACAACAGTGAACAAAAAGACGATATATAAATGTTTTATTATTAAGTCTTGAACTCCACGTTCAGCAGTATAAATAAACCAACAAAAGCGACGCCTGGCGTAATAAGTACACACTCGACGAGACAAGAATGCATCGCAAATCTAATACCCGCTGACTCCGCGTACAATCCTCGTATAAAAGGAAATGTTACGTCACGTAAGTATAAAGGCAAGAGAGAAAAATGGTCCCAAGTTCCATTCAACTTTACAATACACATATAAACAAAAGGATTAGGAAACCAAATTCCTATTCATTTATCTAATACAGAACTTTCATTTTTGATTTTGAATAATTAATATCGTCGGAAATAAGATAATATTTGCACTGGCCAAAGATTGAACCCACGGGTGATGAAACCCACCAATCCACATGAGATTGAACCCACCCCTAAATGTATTAATGCTATATCACAAAGGTGTCCATTCGAAATTCAATCGAAAAACTATTATTCTGCCATTCTTCTCATTAACTTATTGTTGTACAAAGATTGTATGGAACAAAAGATCGACCGTAATATTCATTATGGTTCATTTAATATAAAACAAATCTAATATACGCGTCATATACAATCTATATACATTTAAATTTGTTCAACTAATAAATATATTTCTGGCCAACGAACTGTCTAGACATAATACCGTATCATAACATTTACAGGCGTCACGTTTAGATACGAGTGACGTAATTTTTTTTGGAATAGTATTAATTATAAACAATAAAATTAATATATGGTACCCCGGCTTTGGCACCAGCCGCGTCCTGAGTAGCCCCGCAAGGTGTCACGACGCGAAGATACACACACACGTAGCGTTCCTTTTTCGCACGATAAAAAAAAGAAGCTAAGAAAGCGACCTCTCCTCCACGGTACAAGTGTGAGCCCGTCTGGCCGCTTCTCGTCGGTATGTAACAGGTCAAGGGGCTCCAGAACGCAGGGAATACCCGCGAAAATAAGATCTCATTTACGGTGTAGTTTCGGGACTATCATCCAGCACTTCGAGTGCAACTAAGCCGGTATGGGTTCGTACACGGCGCAGCCAATTTGGAGTCCAACAACCACATTTGTTTATCGCTCGTAAAATCCTCTCGTATACCACCTCCACCAAGGTGATTATGTTGTACACGAACCGACTAAAACGTACTCCGTTTATGGGTCTTTGATTACCGGAGGTGAGGTAATACAAGACATTATGTCTCGCACCCCGGTAGACCCGAGAACATCTTTTTAAGATGACCCCTTTCTCCTAATGTGAGAACCATGGTGTTCCTATCTAGCCCCCGGATATGGGGAAACGCACTTTGCGTCGTAATTCTTAGTTGATCAAAGTAATCTTACTTTGAATTATGTGGTTCGTTGTTCCTAAATCATTTGAGAATGTTCCATTTTGATTAAGTAAAAGTGTGGCTAAAAGCAAAGTTGAAATGTGTCTTAGTTGTCAAGATGTATTGACAGCCTCGTAAAGATAGGCGCAAAGTGGCTGGTGACTGTAAAGTCGACGGTGACTCAAATTGTATGACTAAATAAGTTTTAGAAGCTACTAATCTTTACGAAGGTACAACAATGTCTATAAAAGCCAGTAAAATTATACTAAAACTTTCAGAATCACAAAACAATGTACAGTCTAAGAAGTATCGTAAAACAACATTGTTAAATTAATAAAACTTTAAACACAGTCTGTATTCACTTGAGGCCATTGTGAGATGGCAACAAAAGAGTTTAATATTACCTACTGGGTATGCAATAATATTGAGCTGAAGCGCAATATTCGATGTGCCTGGACTATAACAAGAGCGCGGGCAACTGACTTTTATTTACAGTATACAGCGGCATTCTATAATGGATATGCATTGCCAGTTGTACAATCAAGTTTAACTTCACTAGCAACTTTATTAGGTACCTGTTTGTTTTTTTTTTCGGTCGGAAATCTCCACGGATGTATCCTCCCGCGAGGGTGGTAATGTCGGACTCGAATTGACCAAAACCGCTCGGACATCTTGGGATATCAGTTCCCAAAGGTCTGGAAACACATGGGCTCGAACCTCACAAGAAAAAGCAGATGCATACGCCTCACACCTGGCGAAAGTATTTCAGTGCAATGAACCCATATTCCATATAGACACATCTGACATTGACGAAAAACTCGCCCAGGATTTGCAATTAGATCTGCCAATAAAAGCCACGTCCCCTAGAGAAGTCTGGGAGACTATTGCCTCTTTAGAAAATAACAAGGCACCTGGATTTGATCTGATTGGTGACAAGGTGCTCAAGGAACTACCAAAGAAAGCAGTAGTGTATCTCACTGTTCTCTTTAACAGCATCATGAGAATTGGCCATTTCCCTGCTATATGGAAGGTCTCAGAAATAATAATGGTGCCCAAGATTGGTAAACCAGTGCATGCGATAACATCATATAGACCGATCAGCCTACTACCAATTGTGTCCAAATTGTTTGAAAAAATCTTGATGAAAAGAATCCTGAAAGCACTAACTGAAACATCAGTAATACCTGCTCACCAATTTGGTTTCAGAAAAGAACATGCCACAATTGAGCAAATCCATAGAGTCTGCAACACCATAAGGTCAGCTTTTGAAAAAAGAGAATACTGCTCCGCGGCATTCCTGGATATCCAGCAGGCCTTTGATAAGGTCTGGCATAGGGGTCTACTGTTTAAAATAAAAACATATTTACCTCATCCATACTACAGTCTCCTGCAGTCATATTTATCAGACAGACTCTTCCAAGTTAAGGAACAAGACAGCACTTCCTCCCTCCTAGAAATACAAGCTGGTGTACCACAGGGCTCAGTGCTTGGCCCTGTCCTCTACACTCTGTTTACAGCAGATATTCCACAGAGTCCAGGAGTAACTATCGCCACATTTGCTGACGATACAGCAATCCTTGCATCCAGTACATGCCCTGCTGAAGCGTCTCAAACTCTCCAAAACACCCTGTTGGATATTGACACGTGGCTCAACAAATGGAGAATTATAGCGAGTGCAGCAAAGTCTGTCCATGCCACCTTTGCTCTCAGGAGAGGCGACTGCCCGCCGGTTACTCTAGGCGATCGTCCACTTCAACATCAGGAACATGTTAAATACCTTGGTATGTACTTAGATCGCAAATTAACATGGAGGAAACATATCCAAGCAAAGCGAGACGAGCTTAACCTCAAACAACGCAGATTCTACTGGTTACTCGGCAGGAACTCAAAACTGTCAGTTGACAATAAACTGTTGATATACAAGTCTGTTTTGAAACCGGTGTGGACCTACGGTATACAATTGTGGGGATCTGCCAGTGATTCAAACATCAAAATCATCCAAAGAGCGGAAGACTCCATTCTAAAACAAATAGCTAATGCCCCATGGTTCATCAAAAACACAGAGGTTCACGACCATCTCAAGATCAAAACTGTAAGGGACGAAATTCATTCGTACTCAAACAAATATAAGGCACGACTGACGCGTCATCCAAACGAACTGGCGGTCCAACTCACTGTCCCGAGTTCTGTGAGACGTCTGAAAAGGCGCAACATCATGGATGTCTGGAATACTCCAAGTAATTAATAAGGAGAGTGTCCTGATGGGGACTACCTCTACACGACAATATTCTGCCCAAAACGCATCTGCTCATAGTCTAGAGTGACTGATTGCAAGATTGGCTATTAGAAAAAAAAAAAAAAAAAAAAAAAAAAAAAAAAAAAAAAAAAAAAAAAAAAGTTCCCAAAGGTGAGGCACATCTCTCACGAACAGGCTAACTCAGGACCTCTAGGGTGTGGGACTACGCTGTCCACATCTTTCCCCTGATAGGGAGGAGCGCGCATCACGCAGTCACCGCGTGCTCTCGCTAAGGTGACAGGCAACTTTATTAGATATCTGACAGTACAAAATATTATATGACAGATTTTCGCACGGAAATAGTGTAAGAATTACAAAGAAACAGCAAACTTTTTAACAAATGTGAATAATTTCGTAAACTATCTAAGTTGCCCCGTTGAGACAAAATTATGAAAAACTAGCTATTGTGCGCCATTCTGTTTCCTAGGTCCACAGGGGTTTCTTCAGTGAATATAAACTACTTAAACTAGACTGTAATTAACTTCTGTATCAAGTTTCGTCCGTTCAATTAATTTTGAAAGAGAAAAAAATATATGCTTGTTAAAAATTTTGAACTTTGTGTCCACTTAAACTATTAGGCATAATCTTCTACGGAGTAAGAATTTATTAACCTCTAAAAGCATTCAGTCATCAATGGTAACTTATTTCATAAATAATATACCTATTATTGTTCGATTATCTGTTTTAATAAGTTACCTTAACTAATAATGAATCTCAAAATTTGGAAACAAAACAATAGAATTCCTTTTGTTACAATATACATTATACTCAAGACAATGCAACCGAGAAACATTTCAAGATACGCGACTAGAGCTGAACATACACTCCAGGCAGATTTTTCTAAGCCCTGTTTAACTGTTTAACCCGGAAAACAAAATACAAAAATACCTTGGACAATAACAAGCACGCTTTCCGAATACATAAAAGGTAAAAGCTTACAAAGTAGGTAGGTTGGACGCTCAATACGATGAACCGATGTCCATTCTTGAAATAAGTCGCACACCGCTTTTCAGTTATAAGAGAGACTTTTGTGCTTTTAGAAAGGAGAAATGTATGGTAAGGAACTTGAATTTTACATTTCATTTCTCGAATTTATTTATATATTTTCAAGCGTGGCGATTATTATGCTTATCAAATCGATTGAAATTGGAAAAAAGTGAATCCCCGGACGGGACCAATTAGGGACTTACAGGGGAATGCTTTGCTTACTCAGCTACCGGGTCACGTCTAGTATTCGAGATTTTCCTTTTAGTTTTAGGGGTGACGTTTAAATGCTGTGTGGACATTCACATTTTCCAAACTAAATCCCTATGTTCTAAGAATTTCAGTAACTAGCTGTTCAGTTATTTTCTTATGAATAAAAAGATATCGATCTAGTTTATTTTATCAACGCTAATAATGACTTTTGATTAAAGTAGACTTAGGCTGCCAAAGGATTATTGATCTTGAGGTATCCAGGAACTTTTGGAGCACAATTTGATAAAATAATATCATAATAACCGTAATAACTACCATTTTCCAAACTGGTACACCTAACCCGATTGTTGATAATGTTTTGAAACTAAATATGGGTATATAGCGATATACCACATTAAAGTGAGATAAAAAACACACACATAAACTCACACCTATATCCCCGAAGGGGTAGACAGAGGTGCTAGCACCCACATTTCGCCAATTTATATTTAGGTTCCAATGTAATAGGTGGCGAGCCAATTGCCGTTACCCGGACACTTATAAACCGGCGATAAATACACACATAACTTCGAAAAACATCGAAAAGTTGTATGTGCTATGGTAAAACCTGGAATCGAACCCGAGACCTCATCTCAACAGTCCATTGCCCATACCACTAGGCTACCGCGGTTTACGGTTAAAAAAACAAATATAGTCGATTCTACCTTTTAGAACTATTAGGATTAACACTGGCTCAAATAGGCCTTGAAGAAAAATTTCTGACAAAACCCAACACGGGTAAACCAAAATCTTACAGTGACTTTGTTATTTTTATGTCATTTCAACATTAGGACTGAACTACGTTGTGATTTTTATTAGCTATAGTTTTTAATGTCCTCTTTGACGCTTATGGCAGTATCTAGTTATAGATATTGTTCAACCTTTGTGCGAGTAAAACGGACGTTAACATGTACGTTAAAAATCTTATCACAAACGTTTATTTTGACAATTTAATCTATATCCTATCCGCTTTCAATTTTACCAGCAGAAAATTGCAAAATATCTATCAGTTCTTCATTACGTTCTATCTCAAAGACGCTTCTACCTGGTTTTTAGAAAATATATCTCAATGCTCTTATATTAATATTAATACTTTAACACTAAATTCCATTACTTAGCAAAATTATTTTTCCTCCTTTTTTATATTTAAGCTATTGAAAATTTTATAAATGGTTATTTATTTATTTCAATCTTACTTAGTGTTTTTGTACCTATATACAATTTACTTTAAAATTATCTACTGAATTTCAAATTGTTGTCCAATATTGTAAGCTAATATCTTTAATAAAGTTGTCGTCAATGGTGACTCAAATCACCTATCGCAGTCCACTGCTGGATATTCATCTTTTGACTAGGGGGCCTCCTACCTTCGGTTTTCCTTCTTGCGGTGTCTACTTAAGAACTCCTTTGATCCAGCGGCTATCGGTCCTCTACGAATGTGGTCAGCCCACTACCACTTCAGATTACTTATTTTGCGAGTTATGACGTAACTTTAGTTATTTGTTGTTGACCTCATTGCAAATTTTGTCCTTCAAAGAGATTAAAAGCTAAGCTTGTTCCACAGCTCGCTGTACGATTTTCAATTGATGAAATACTACTTCAATATTGACCGAGATATAAGATTGTTAGGCATTTAGTGGTAATTGTTCGGCTTATGAAATGTGCTTGTTTAACGGCTATAAGGTTTGCCCCTGTTTAGTGAGATTTTAAAACACGTCGATGTTATTGCATTAAAGAAAAATAAAGTTTGGTATTTGCCGTTTCTCTCTAAACTACTGTAGACCGACCAGAATTCTAAAAATAGCAATTAAATGTATATAATTTTGATAATGTAAGCATATAAATATACGTATGTATCTCCAGACAAAACAAGAATTCAATATCCGGGCGATATTGGCAACAAGAATGATGTAACTTCGTTATTACGGTAGGCTCACCAATCCGTAATATCATATGATGCGGAAATAAAATCATATAGCATAAATTTGATACGTAACCAAAAATGGATACACCTTTGTCACATTTTTTTCAAAACTTTGCGAGCATTGGATTGTAGATATAACGATGAGCCGGTTGTAACGAGTGACCGATTTTGTTTTGAAGTCCTTTTTGGGATAGGAATTATATTATAAGTATTATTAAATACAATTATAATTATATTATGTATATGGAGACATTGGATGTATGACCAAGAAACGATACATTGCGATTTTTACACCCCATTTATTACAGAAGATAAGTACGTCAAAGCGAATACTAATTTTGATATTGTGTATAGCCTGCACCCCCGTGGTCCAGAATCTCTTCACATCTACATAAATATTACGGAAGTGTATATTATTTTTAAATTAACTTTCAACTATTTCATTAGAGACGTTTATGAATTTTAGTTGGAACGCTTGAGTCAATAATTAAAGTACTCATCCCTATTCCCTTAGGTATTAGAATTCATAGCTTGTATAGTCAGTTAGCTATTGCTTAATTCACGACTATTTGCAGGAATTTCAGTCGATGAATGCAAAGGAACATGCATCTAAATATCAGTTGGAAACAGGAACGTAAATTCTATTCGACAAATAGAATCTGTATTGAAACGACATTGACAATGAAGTCAAATCGACATGTAACAAACACAGTCAATAAAATATTTAGTACTGAAGTCAATTTTCTCTGATTAGACAATATTTCACATTTCCATGTTCTGATTTAATGAATGAAATGATCATGATCATGATCTTTTCATCTGAGTATAATTTTAATAATTTAAAATCCATTCATAGAAAATCTTTTCACGGGACGCTAGGTTAAGCTGATCTCGTTTGCATTGCATTTCTTTTTCATAGTGTTCACTTAAAGACCTTGCTAATTGATAGCAAGAGATCAGAGTTATAAAGTGTCTTACAAAATAACTGTTGGTTTAATAAACAGCAGACAATAAATTTATGGAATCATAATAAATTCTTAAAGATATATTATAATGTTTTACTTCCTTCATCACCAAAAGCTTCACAGTCAATGTTGCGTGTATCTTCATCTTTATTACAACACTGAATAATGTTGCCGAAAAATGTATTTGCCCATTTATTTTATTCAATCTTTGCGCCTCAAATTTTCATAAAATATGTTAGCATGATAATACGGATGAATTCATATAAATTTCCTATGTACCTAAGCTTAGTTTATTGCAAGTAATATTATACCTTTTTATTTTGTGGTTCGTATAAAGCGGTATTACTTATAGTCAATATTATAATATTACATCATTTTTATTAGATGTTATTAAAGAAAGAAGTAAGTATTTACGCGGGTTCTTCAAAAATATACAAATCAACAAAAATGAAATAATACGAACCAACCGTCAGTCCATCGATCACTTTACATTAGCAGACCTCCGGCCATTTAATTAAAGGGAACTGACAGGCAGTTGACACATTTTATTTTTCTTAAAAAAATGTTTTAGAAAATTACAAAGTAATTTAAATTTTCGTTACAAAGTTGTAAATGACATTTTAATAAACGTACACTTCAAAAGGGAAGAGAAAGCCATGTTGCGATTTCTTTTCCAAATTGATCACCGGTGGAAGTGTTTCCACCCTTCAAAGTTAAATATAAATAGGTTGGCTTCATACAAGGGGTCATGAAGGGTGATAATGCATGTTGGCTCACACTTTAGCGTATATCGTCAAAACTTAAGAATGTGTAACTGACTCGTTGGTTGGGAAGTTAATATTTCAGGGGTATGTGTGAAAGTTAGTGCGTGTGTGTGTGTGTGTGTGTGTGTGTGTGTGTGTGTGTGTGTGTGCGTTTGTGTGTGAGTGTGTGTGTGTATGCGCGCGTGTGCGTGTATGTGTGAGTGTGTGTGTGTGTTTTCCTCCGTATTCATTTGTTCTATGATTACCAAACATGTTAACTCAAATATTGTATACGTGTCAAGTTAACCTCAACGTATATACTGAACTAAACGTTGTATTCCAAGTTATTAATACCGCAATCCCGCTTTTTGAAAACGAATACTTGAGTTACGAACAAAGGTTTTATGTTCATTGTTCCTTAAAAATGGCTACAGTCCTGTTGTGTTCAGTTTATGTTGCTACAATTTGAGTATTTGTGACATTTTTTTTTCATCACACATTTTATATGGCAGAAACAAGAAAATGCATAGGTACACTAATAAATTAAGGACGCCTAAATGTAAAACATACGTCATAGTGTGGAGAAGTAAGTATTTTTGGGACTATGTGTTTTTGTAAACTTTTTTCCAAATTCATTTAACCGCAACGATTTCGGTTAGGAATTTCTTTTTTTTTCAGCATAGCCTTTTTTTGACAAAGTGCCCGATTGGCGGCACTAGGCTCGCCCCCTATTACGTGGGACTGAAAATCGTAGTTGGTGGGTTACAGGCGTGAGCATATGTATGTATGTACTCAGAAATCTAACATTTTTTTCTGAAAATTCCTCTACGCACTTATCATTTCAATATTTTATCTTATAAGTTGGCAAACAACATAATTTTGGTACTTCAGGTTCACAAATAAATTTAAGTTTTCATCGCCTACATTTTTTGTAGAAGAAGAATCTCCAAATAAAATCTAGTCCTTATATTTTTTCCAATATCCAATATTTATAAGGTAACGCAAGCAGCTCACTGGTAAATTGTGTGCAATTCCATCAGAACGTCAGCTTATCAGAAAGGTATCGTACCTTATAAATATTTTATTATAATATTACATTAGATGAGTGGATATGAAAATTATATATGACGTAGGTATATTAGAAATATACAATGTTTGTTTATGGAACACTACCGCGGTAACCTAGTGGTATAGGTAAGTGACTATTAAGACGAGGTCTCGAGTTCAATCCGAGGTTTTACCATGGCACACACTAATGACTTTTCGATGCTTTTCGAAGTTATGTGTGTATTTATTGCAGGTTTATAAGTGCACGGTTAATGGCAATAGGCTCGCCACCTATTAAATTGGGACCTAAACATAAACTGGCGAAATGTGGGTGCTAGCACCTCTGTCTACCTTTCGGGGATATAAGCGTGAATTTATGTTATGTTATAATATTATGTTATGTTTATGGAATGCAACTAAGATTGACAAACTAAGTTAGGTTAACTTAGTTATAATATTTTATAAAATGCACGTTTCAGTCTGTATGTGGAAGAAATTAACTATCATTAACCGTATGGTTAACCACGAGTCCACGAAAATTTATTCCAGTATGGGGAACGAAGTGAAGAAATTCCTTTGACCACGAACTGTTTTTTCCACTAACTTGGGCGACTCCAATATATTGTTAGGGATCAAACCCCCACACCTCTAACAAAGAGGCTCGCGTAGAAACCCTATAATAACAATAACTGTTTTGTCAGGTTCATTTTCAGTTTAGGGTGGCTACCATAACTTCATTAGTGTTGTGTATACACAACAGTTGACAGAAAAGCTTTTTTTGTGTCTATTTATAAGAAACACTAGCTTTTGCCCGCGGCTCCGCCCGCGTGGACTTCTGATCCCATTCCCGCTGCTCCATGAGCATTTAGGGGTATGAAAAATAGATGTTGGCCGATTCTTAGACCTACTCAATATGCTCACAAAATTTCATAAGAATCGGTCAAGCCGTTTCGGAGGAGTATGGCAACGAAAACTGTGACACGAGAATTTTACATATTAGATCAATAACGTTATTACTTTTGAATATCTTTTAAATAACAATAATAACCAAAATCTATAAAGTAGCATTCAATTTACATTTAAAACTAAATACTGCTATATAGATTAACACCAGGAAACCAGCTTTGAGAAGGAAATTCGTGGCACGTATCATCATGTGTGCAAATTTAAGCTGATTCCTGAAATTTGAATTTGAAACTGCGGTCCACAAAGATCTTAATAATAAGTTTTGTTTATTGAATGTACGAAAAATGTATGTTATGAATTTTGGTAACTGTTTGTAAGTTTTGATTTTAAAAGAGTTTTGAAAAAAATTTATTACTCAAATAAATGAAAGGTTTAATAATGTTCAGGTTACATTTTTCACAACTTTATGGATGAGAATTTCATAGTTATTGCGAGGGCCCCCAAATTATTGGGATCGAGGTAGACAAATATCGATAATGATGGTAATGATAATTCTGTTTGTGTGGTGATGGCGATATCGTTAAACTTAATGAGAATCACCAATGCTTACGATACTAAACTGAAATAAAATAAAATATATTATTATTAGTATATGATACAAAACTATGAAGAAATGGTTAGGTAAATTAAATTTTCTGTGATACAAACCAAGAAACAAACGAATAAAGATAGTACCAATTTATTTTTTATGCCTGTGTCAGTTCCAGCATAAAACAATAAAATATTACGATGAAAACAATTTATGGAAGTAACAACTGGGGCAATATTGTAGCAAGTAGACCAATATAACTTTTATATAACATATAAGGCAAGAAGCGTTACTGCATTTTACACACTGATGTCTAAAGGTGGAATCTATAATACCTTGACCTTGACTTAGCTCAAGATTAACTGAGGTAAATTTTGGCGAAATATTAGCTGAGCTATTCTTCACTTTGAAATTGGTTATCTATATATTTTATATATTATAAACATACTTTCTGGTGACGGAGAAATAATATAACCACTCTATCTCGACCTAAAGAACAGAAGCGACCAGTGCAAAACACAGACGACATTACTGCGAGAGAAGGAAAACCTCGAAATGAAAACCTGTAGCAAGTATCAACCCATAATATGGTCAACGTAAAAACAGTAGGCCATAGCCTCCAAACATTGTAAAACCTATGTCCAGCAGTCGATTACGATAAGCTAATTGATTGATAAACAATTAAATGTTGCTATTAAGCACGAACGCGTAGAATTCAAAACTACCAAAGCCACTGTATCTTGTCAACTGGTGGCATAAGATGGTCGTGCGGTTTTGGTCGGTTCGAATCCGACAAAACCACTGTCACTGACTTCGGCGGGTGTTATCCATGGGGATTTCCACACGAGACAAAAAACTGTATTCGAAAGAATAAGCATTTGTTAGACACCGACCTTCCAACAATTTTCATTAGTTTTCAGTCCCTACGTAATAAGCCGAAAGCTTACTGTCGTTACTTCCAGCTGTTACTAAGTACCTAATTCTTAACAGAAAAACAATAACCCTGTAACTTAAATATGCCTGTACAGAGTATTTAGAAGTATTTTAAATATGTTATAACGAGCAAACAAAAAGGAAATTTCATAATAAAATATTTTTATCTCAATTATAAAACCCAATCTAACTATTTAGAATATTATTGTTCTAATATTATTGAATCATCAAACTACTGTAACAAAACCATGTTAATAATAGAACATTATTTATTATTAATAATAAATAATAGTAATACAGTAATAAAAATATTTAATCACGATAATTGTTATTGTAAAATTTAAAACAGAATACCTATGTATCATTGACCTGTTATCAAAGATTTGTTAAAAGAGTCTTCAAATCAACTATGTAATGATGGTATACGACATTATTATAGCTATTCATCTTCCTAAAATCGATCAGTTAACAATTATAGACTGATAATACGATTCTAAATCCAAACTACCAACACAAAAAATATACTATCCAAACCTCTCAAGATCCAATCAAAATAGGTAAATAAACACTTCAGACTCATAATTGTAAAGGTGTCATCGCTTATTAAGGTGTCAAATCAATTTTCCTGGATACGGATTGTCAGCCAATCTTCAAAGTTTGGCTGACTCGAATTTGAACTCCTGGCATTCGATCTGTGACCCCTGGATACGGATTCTTTGATCGGCAAATTTTCATGAATATTTTCATATATTTGCATCCTATAAACCGTGTTTACTTTGTGATGCTTATTTGAGAGTTACTTCTTTGAAGTATGTTTTTTATTATTGTGTCATAAATTTATTATTTGTTATATTATTAGAGAAGTAAATTTACAATTGGATAATAAAGTTTTATGTCATTTTTATATAACCTGCTTATATTTTTATTGTTTTAATTGTAATATTGTAATTTAAACATAAAATAAACAATGATGATTATAATTGTACTACACATTAATAAACAACTTATTTTGTTTAGAATCGGCAGTTGCTTACATAATGTTTATTGTTTGTTGCTTGTAGCAAATTAATATTAATGATAGTCCTCACCACCCAAAATGAGTTATTCAATTAATATCCAGCAAAATAAAATGATGGAGCATTACTCACTTTTATCCAGAAAATCCACTGCATTTAAAATTCGGACTCAATATACTTTCATACACTTCATCAAAGTTACACTTAACAATGTACCAGTCACTTTCACTTGACAGACAAATATAGATAAACGAAAAATAGACGTTACTATTTTCGTAACACAATTTACGAACGGGACGCACGTCGTACCCCGACCGCGGTCAGGATCAAACTGAGTTGTTTCGTCATACAGTGCACCGAAAACGGGCAAAGATTCAAGTCAGTTCAGCCAAGCAGCAAACTTATTGATGCATAAACAGGATAATGCTATAAATCTGAGGTTAGTCATATGGCTGTACTCTTGTGTGTTAAAACAATCTTTGATCTAGTATAGTGATGTGTGCGATAAATATTTTTCAAACGACTGACTTCTCTGAGTTGATGTGGTATTTTTGATTCAGTGATCTTTAGTAATTATTTGAATCTTTAGTGATAATAAAGAAATGTGGTTATTGCTGTTACGCTCCCGAAGCTGAAAGCCCTGGTGGTCCTCCTCGTACACTACATATCAAATTGGCATAAAAAAGTGTTCCTCCCCATGATGATAGGAAGTTTTTTACTTAACTTTACTTATACGATGAAGATTAAAAATGATGTAATGAAATGTAAAAAATGTATTTTGTATTTATATACAAATGTAGCGTACCCGAAGTAGGTACCTACTACCTACCATGTGTCTTGCTAACATCCTGTATATTGATAGAATTAAAATTGTAAACTTACAGTAGTATCGTCTGCATAAATGAATGCCATTAAAACTTCACACAAATACTTACAAACCCTTTCTAGAAAAAACTTAAACTCTTCATTCAGAGATGAAATATTTTCAAGAAACGTGCATTAAAATTAAAACTTTTACTTACAGCTTTTCTTATTAAAATTAGCATTAAAACAGGTCACTAAGCCAGATATTGAATTTCACATCCATTTCACAATCTTTTAGCTAAAGTTTAATGCGAACAAATCAATCTGAATGCTACGATATCTTAAATTGAAATGGCCGCGATCAATTACTTTTAAAGGACTTCTACGTTACCCTTACAACTTTCTCATTCTCAAAGGCTTAAAACTTCGCGAAAGTTATCTCGTAGTGATTTTATTAGAATATTTAGAAGTCCATCTGACGTAGACCCCTGAGAACATCCATTTAATTGGTAATTTTAAATCAAAAGTGACAAGAACATCGTTCAAACAAGATTGGGCGGGTAATCTGCTTCGTCACCGGCATTTGCCAACCTGATGTTTACAAAACTAAATTGCGGAAATCTTATTACTTTCAAAACGAAACATCTGTTGTCCACAAGAATCAATTCGATATACACCAATCTCATCGTATCTCAGCAGAAAATTAGTAATTTTAATGTTGAGATTCGATTTATTTCAGTACTACCTAAGTAGGTACTACTTTAACTTACGACTTCCTGAAAGACAACCTCCTTGGAAATATGTGGGATATAATAAACAATGTAATAAAGAAACGGTTATCAATACTGCAATCAACTCAAATAAAGAATACATAAAATAAATATACATACAGCTCAATAAATTACTTTAACATGCGTGCAATCTCATTATCTCAAGAATTACTGACCACTTGACACACTCACGCCAGCTCCCATAACTTGCACTGCACTGACACTTAAGGAGTTCTGCTTATTTTCATCGGTCTGAGCGGCATTGATCGCAAGTCACACAGAAGCTTAATTGCGTGAAATTGTCATCACAAAGATGCGGAAATAAGGATGGAAGGATTTTTTATTAGCGAATCAGCAATGTTTGATGAACAGTAGGTACAGTTCATAATATTTTAATGCAGGTTTGTAGTTTGATTTTGGATTGATTAATTATAATGAATGTTTTTCATTAATTAAATTATTTGTTTCATGAATATCACGTATTTTTTATATCTCAAAAATTAAGCCGATACAAAAAATCCAACTTCAGATCTTAAATCAGCACCCCTAAAATATACCGATTATGATCCCCAAAAATTATGTTCTCTTGACTTATCAAACAAGGCAACTCCATAATCACCAAATAAAATCAACCTGTGCCCTATTTTGTAGGATTATACACATAATATGTAGTTTAAAAAGCTTAAAATAATATTTTATACAATTTAATTGAAGTTACGATTGGCCCAAGTATCGCTATCTTCCGAATTAGGATAATAATAATAATCAATAGTCGATTCTTTCATAAAAAAATCTAAATCAAAAATGAATTTATTATCCTTTTCTCACAAGTTTCACATTAGCACTTCTATTATGTAAAATATCTACATTAAGGATGCCTCGCTCTTTACATTATATAAGAAGAAACTAATCAATTTAGATAAAAGCATAGTTGCATATAATGCAGTCAATAAATAGACGTAAAACATAAGCCACAATGGGTTAAAAGAATATAAAACTTATCATAATTATATTATTTAGCATTGACTTTTTGTCCAAGTTATCATATACAAAATACTTTTATTCAGCATATGACTTCTTCACACTCAATATTTTTTTAGTTGCAACTATATCTATAAAAGGACAACGCGCTACATTCTAACAGCTTCAAATAAATAAATAAATGATGTAACAAAAGCATTCTATGGACTACATAACACAAACAGTACTCCTTGAAACAGAAGCCAAACTTGATACTAAAATGACTGACAAACGTGTTTTAAATATAGAAAACTATTTTTATACGGCGAGTCTTTTGCCCCTCAGTAATACACTACGTGTTCACGGTGATATCGTTGAGAATGTTAACGAAAAGCAACTTGAAACATAACTTTCATAACTTAGAGCCAAAGATCTCCCTAATAGGCCATTTTCTTCAACTTTGATTTTAAAGGAGATATGAGTAAATTATATAATTATAATTTGGTTTTACCTAAAGTAGTTAAGTTTATAATTAATGAGTGAAAATAAATTAACGTGTATCGTGTATATTTTTGTATTATAAAATGTAGTATTTGAAAATTATATTATTTAGTTTAAAATTATTATATACTTTCTTGTAATTGAATTATGAATAGATATACTATACCTCTCTTTAATTTGATTATAATAAAGTGTAGGTAAATGTATTAATTTAAGCTGAAAATCAATACCTTTGTTAATAATATTTAGATAATTGTTATAAGAAAATAAACTTTCGTAAGGCTTACACTACGTGCCTATTTTATGTATTGTTTTCTATTCCTATTAAAAAGTAAACTAATTTTTTTAACCAATTTTTTAATTATTTTGATGACACTTTAAAACGTTTGGAAAATACAAACTTAAGTCCACTCAAGTCGAAGTCAGTAAGTAATATTGGTTACCACGTCAAATGTTTGGCCCAAACATTTGATGGGGAGTGTCTGGCAAGCCGCCAATATACATGAATCATCGCGCGCGGCAGAAACCACCGGCGATTTGTCAGCATTACAGTAGGGACGCGACACGTGTGTATGAAGTGGGGTATTTTTTGTAGGGGATCATTTCAATGTAGTTGTGGTATTGATTGAAGTAAACTGTATTTTATTGTTGCCTCTTATGGGGTGGTAACTCTATTTATTTTTAGACAATTTGTAACTACTACTGTAGTTTGAGATCATCTTCTGATTTCGGATTTCTAGTGTTTTATTGTGTTTTTAGGAACTACTTCTAGAAACTTTGGTTATAAATTACAAGATTTTTTCTTGGAAACCCCCCAGCTCATTGAAATAACTCGTGTTCAAACTAAGTTTACAATGTCAGAGTTCACTGGGTAGTTTTTGAATCTATAATTTTGGAATTATAAGAGTTATGTGGAAAATATCAAAAGTGAGAATATCAAAAATTAATCCTTGTAACATCAAAGATTTCTCTTATGAAATGCCAACAACCGATTAAACGAAAAAGTTAATTAAAACTAAGAAATAGCAATATAGAGACCGAATTAAAAAGCCTACACCTTAAAAAACCAAATTGAACTCTATATTTTGCTGCTTAAAGTCGATTTTAGGTGAGATGGTGGTGCATTGTTTCTTAGTTACTTAAACTTCAGCGAATTATCAATAACTTCAATTGTTTCTCCGCAGAATACCTACATTGAGAGTTCATAGGTATTAGAAATACTAAATAACATTGACCTATGTATGTTTTTAGATTGACATGGTCATTTACATATTCAACAGTGCCAAAATAGCGTACACCGTGCATACCGTGATCATGGCGCTTGCAAGAGCGCCCAAATATCAGTTGCTCAATAAAATCAACAAACATGGTAAATATCCCGATTTATTTAATAGAAAATATTGACCTAAGTTCATTTAATCCCATCACTAAACTTCATCCCGAGACTAGTTCCGACTACGCATGTGTGTGATATGACAAGAGTCGATGTCATTTTTTGCACCATCAGAATATGAACATTCTTTGAGTTTACTTGCTGTCGCTCTTTTTACTCACCCCTAACGAATTCTGTTCTAATAGCTAATCGTTTTGAATGAAAATTTCAATATCGTGATTTAGGTTTCAGTTCTTGAATTCATTTCAAATGTTTTGATTAGACTTAGTTCATTATTAGTTTGTACAAAGTTTACGAATGGATTATTAAATTAATTGAAAGCCTTGAAACTGATATTGAAGTTTTAGTTAAATTAAAGTTTATACAATAATAAACTAGTGATTTAGGTTTTCTTAAAGTTTACAGATTCACATTCAATATTTGAAATTGACATAACACAGACTTTAACATCATCTGTGATAAAGCAGTAGAAACTTTAAATGTTTCATGAATTTCTTCGGCAATATGTGCGTGAAAGAGCTGTGAGCTTAGACCATAAAGTAATTAATGCTAGCGTAAATAGAGCAACAGGCTTTACACCATCGCGTTACCGTATTTAAAATGTCAAATGTGCTTTTTGTGACAGCCGGCTATTATACCTGAGAAGTTGATAAGTTTATAAAAAACCGAACCGAGGTAAAGTGGGTAAAGATATATGTATGTCACTCACATTCTTTATCCCTCTAAATATTACTAATAACTTTACGTCATTGGCTTAGGCAACATAAAATGTTATTGCTGGGCAGAAAACAAAAGTACCTATGTCGTTATTAACTTATAGAAAAATAAAATTAGTTACTTTTTTACTTTGCATTTTTGAAATTCTTATCAATTTATTTTACGGCCATGGATACAATTCCTTCAAAGCCTAACTTTTTAATTAGTTACTTGATTACAATGTTCAAGCTCCGCTATTGGCTAATAAATTATCCTTAGATTCACGCTATTACGATTAGTTCTATCATCTCTTGTTCCATTAACAGAACTGATAATGTTTATTTTCGTATGATTTCAATACCTATAAGTAGTCTAACTATAACAGTCACTTAGTAAAAGTTGAAATTAAAAAGAACACATAATTTTATTATAATATTTTCCAACTTCAAACTTTCTCCATACAGTATTGTAACTGCATTTGGCCAAGAGTTTCACAGTAAAGTTGTTCAAATTCAGTTACAATACTATTCCTACACGTTTCAATACACGTAGTGCTCTTTTAAAGAAAATAGAAAGAAAATATACTTAATATCATTATATATTACTCGCAAGTTGAGTTTTTATATTGCCGCACCATTATGTCTAGAAATTCCTTACCAGCTCACGCGTTTCGTGCTGCCTACAGTACCGGGTAAGCGGGACGTATAAAAGCATCTGATGAGGCCGTCAAGTTAAGCACCACCATTGTAACACCGTACGTGTTTGTAGTCTTTGCCTCCAGGTTACCAACAAGCGAGGTGAAGTTAAATTAACGAGCCCTAAATAAAAAATAAAAAAGATAATAGGAAACGGCGTAAAATATTGAAATGCATTCTTCAAATATTTGTCGATGAAGTATTTTCATTATTCTTTTTTATCCAGTACCTACCTCATTCACATCTCTGTGCGTTTGAAGTTTTATTGCAGTAATATGATTAATAGGAATGCACTATATTGTACTATTAAATTGAATTTATTTACTAATCTCGTCAATAGTCTATTGTTATGGTGTATAAAATAAATGCCATGGTGACCTATTAAAACTTGCTCTGTAGCCTATAAGCGATAAGCCCTCATTGTATAGTCAACAAAAGAGATACGGTATCATTTGCAACTCCTACTATTTATCTCTGATGTAAATTTCTTGGTGTACAGTACAGAGTTATCTATCATTATGTTTTATTAGTGTTATTCATTCATATTTCCTGTGAAATCCACAAATACCTACAATAAAAGAAGAAATAGTAATAGTAGAAATAGTAGTGCCAAAATCACACTGTTTTGAAAATTGTGTTGAAGTTTGAAAACGAATATTTTATTTGATTATATATTTTGGAACAATGAATACTACACGGAGGTAGGACATGACGGTATTCTCCGTCCGAATTTAACCCACATTCCATCAAGTAGACCGTGTGCTTGTCTGCCACCTAAGTGGTAAATGTCACCATTTTGTATTTGGATAGATAGTATCGTTTTTTCTTTGCTCTAAAAACATCGATTCACAACTGAATTTGAAAATCTTTCAAATTTTATGAAGATTTGTTAGAAAATGTAGTAAAATATCTTCGATACCATAACTGCTCTACCACATGCAATCAGTCCTACACGCTCTAACACAAAAGATCATTAACCCACACAAGTACACACAGCCACTTACAAGAACACAGACAAGAACTAGAATGGCTTGAAACGGCGGATGTGCAAATAGCCGCAATTAGAATTCACTTGCAACCATGAAATATCTTTGAAGTTATGTCTGGTCTAAGGCATGGGAGATTTACGATGACCTCTGTAGCGTGGCGGTAGTGAATGCGACTGCTACACAGGAGACGCGCGGGTTCCATCCCCGCTCAGTGCAAATATTTGTGTGCATGAATATTAATAATTGCATTGGTGGGTATTCCGTCGAATGTCAAAGTCGAATGCTCTACCGAACGATACGTTATCAAATAATAAATTAATATTCTAGAACAATCTACATAACACTATCTTCACCCATGGAAAGCATAGTTAACTAAACTTATTAATATGTTAATATTCTTTGTCCGTCAGCATAAAACTTTGAGAATGCCGCAAGGCGAAACCGGTTAGGTACAGTAATAAAAATGCAGTGAAGAAGTTCAAATGTAGTATCAATTATGTATAAAAATAAGTTCCATCAAGTGCCATCAATCAACAGTATAAATAATATAGACATATTTAGCTCTTTCTATTAGTAAGATACTTTCAGTTACAACCGTCGGTCGTTAGCTTAGAGGTTAAGGAGTCGGCCTCAGGATCAAATGGTTCCGGGTTCGAATCCTAGCCATTACGCTACCAACGTAAACCCACTCCTAACACAGAGGACTGGAGAGATTAGCGGGAATATTAGTAATTCCGGTTACTAATGTTCTTTAAAAAAAATAAAGAGAAAAAGTTATCTCTTCTATCCATCTCTTGGCATGTTGGGGTTGGTATTTAGCGATATAAAATAAGTAATTAACACGCAGAACGTAGAAAAAACCTAATATCGGTAATCTTGGTACATAAAAGTGATTTAGTAGATGTAATATTCATTTCATAATACAATAGTAGATGTAAGATTAATATACATTCCAGATTAAATTATAAATGTTACGGTTAAAACTAATAATTAGTCAACTTAAAAACTTGCAGACAATCTTTAGGGACTGCTGACAGAAGTTAAAACTAAGTAAACTTTAGAAAAAGTATGAAATAATCGTATGGAGAAGGATAATGAATATTGCCACCCCATCTTAACCAGAGAGCTTCGTAAGAGTCAACAAACGGAAAATTATGCAGACGTTATCTCTACGACAAGGAAAAACTCAAAATGAAACCCTGTACCAACCGCTTTGCCCATTGACCAAATCTTCCCACCATTGAAAGAGGCCTATGTCCAGTGGTCTACGGACTGTGATAGGCTAATTGATAGATTGATTGAAATAACTTCATAAAAAAGTACATAATATATACATAGAGTATAATATAACCAGAAGGTTTAACTTCAAAAAAAAGTTGAATCGTTTTTACTGAACAAGTTGGTCAAAGGTTGTTGTTTTTTTTAAAACCTAGGTTAAATTTAAAACAAATTTTAAAATAATTACCATCTATTAATATAACCCTACACAGCACAACCTCTGATTATCATCATCGTACAACATCTGTACCTTCAAATATTCATATTCATCACATTTAAGATAGGTCTAAAAAGATTGCTAATTTGAATGGTTGTTGAGATTTCTTCACAGCCCTATTCATGCCTTGGTTTATTACCGGAGTAGTATAATTTGGTTAGCCAGTAGTTATTCAATTTCAGTACATTTATATAACATCGCACATCAGGATGAGATGAAACTTTACCTGTGAAACTTTTCCAAGAGGCTGTTTCACGTACTTCACAGTAATTCAGTATGTTTTAGTTTATGTGCCAGCATGTGGGTGAAGTTCCATAGTTTTCTTATTAGCTACCGTCGTGCTGAAACTTACTGAGGATATTTCGCTAGTTTTAAATTTAGAACAGTTTTTTTACTAATTGGAGCTTCCTTTTTCCTATTGTCGTCTTTTTTTTTCTTTATACGAGTATAAACTTTGATCGAAGTCCAAATCGTAATCTATTTCTAAGAAAAAATGAGAATATTTTTTAATAATGTTTTACCTAGGTACATGATTGTATTGACTAGTATATATTTTTTCTAACACTTAGGTGGGAGAAACACATGGCCCATCTGATGGAAAGTAGTCACCGTGTATGTGTGCATAACAAAACGTATGGTGAGTATGAATATACGAGTAGAAAGACTGTTTTGTAAATTGTTTAACTTGAAGCCCTTATTCATTTTTGAGACTGGCTTCCATCTGACATCCTTACCCTGAGAGGTAAGTCTGCGTTAGAGCCTCCCCTGTTCATCAGCAGAGTGCCAGTTAGCACTAGACCTGCAACTCGGGTCCCTAAACCTTTGTTCAATAAATTAGTAAGTTAAATCAGATTCCCTCAAATAAATGTTAAATTTATGGATTACGAATCTTAATTAAGTGGTTGTAATTGTGTTTTAAGGGTACATCATAATATTTGAAGTATTAGGTACATTATTAATTCTGTTACCGGAATTATTTAAATTGAAACTTAGTTGATAGTAGTGTTAGTGATGTAGGTAATATCAATTATACTGTACTTGCTGGCACTTATCGTTACCAAATTTAGATAGGAAAAAATGAACGGGATTAGTACCCGCGATCTTTCCCTTACATGAGGAGTGTTCTGACCGCTAAGCTTTCGTGGCTTTAATTTTAACAGTCAGCATACTAATTGGTTTACAAAATTTTCTGCTCTTATTGTTATACCTACATTATTAATAACATTAATTATGGATACCCGTACCATATATTTAAATTAAAAACTTCAGGGAAATCTGAACATTATGCCCCAAATTTTAAATGTGAAAACAACCTATTTAATATGATATAAATATGGTATAATACCGTAGTACCGTGCCTAGGAGAGCACGTAAAGCCATCGGTCCCGGTTGCCATACAAACATCTATGGCAGTCGTAACGGGTACCCACTGTTAACCAGTTTATGTTTTAGGTCCCAATGTATTAGGTGGCGAGCCTAATGCCATTTACTTATAAACCTGCGATAAATACACACATAATTTCGAAAAGCATCGAGAAGTCATTGGTGTGTGCCATGATAAAACCTGGGATCGAACCTTGTCTCAGCAGTCCATTATCCATACCACTAGGTTACCGCGGCTGGTTTTTATCATACTGGATTACTAGCTGTAAGACTATCAGATTTCCTGAATTGTAAAAAAAAAATATGAAGCTATAGTCACTCTTAAGAGAAAATAAATTCCGATTACATCCAAAGATTGCACACAGAGCCAAAGAACCGATCTGATCTCCTACCCCAGCGCTGAAAACCTGCACCAGATTGTCATTCATTTAGTCATCCATCAATCAGGAGGCCTACCGCTAGCCCCAGGTCTGCCGGGGTGCGAGAGATATGTCTTGTACTATTTCACCTCTGACAATCAAAGACCCAAAGATTTTCATTTTTCCATTCGAGTCCGACATAACCGCCCCCACCGATGTGATATCCGTAGGGCTTTTGTACATGATTAAAAAACTGCTAGTATTTTTCAAGCCGATATAATACCGGCTTGCTAGTAACAGTCAAGTCTCGGAGATCCTATTAGGTTCCCATACATAAGATTAAGACCTGCCCTCTAAGATTAAGACCTCTAAGAATTTAATATAAAAATGTGAAAGAAATATTTATACGTTTAAGTGGAGTATACAAGCCACTTAACAATGGAGGCTTTGGCCTTTTACCCTAATGGCTAAGCTTTTATCCTCAATACTTTTATAACTTAAGAATGTAGATCTGTTTATATGATCTAACAAAACCTGACTCAAGCTTTTACGCACTTCCGAACAATTTGGTTTTAATACCAACGGTTGATGATCATACCGTCTGATACTCTCCAAGACGATAATTGGTGATGCTTGTGCGGCTAAGCATGTAATTAATTTCCTTGCGATTGACACCGCATAGCAAGGAATCGGGTCTAAAACTTTTTTCCAAATTTATTTAGCTGAAACATTTTCGGTTCCAAATTTATTTTTGGAATACCCATTTGTCACAAAGAGCCCGATTAGCGGCAATAGGCTCACCCCTTATCATGGAATCATGGTTGGCGAACTGTGCGTGTTTAATACACCTCTGCCTACCCCTCCGGGATGAAAGGCGTGAGTGTATGTATGTATGAGCTTGATGATCAGTTATAATGTTGGTATACTAGTAAATATTTTTCTTCTCTCGCAGTGATATCGTGTGCATATTTTTATATTGTAAAAATTTAACACAAAATGTCTTAAAAACTTTTCCTAGTAACTTAATAAATGGTGTCTGTAGGATATCACTTAACGCCTGCCCATATCACAACTTTCAATAATTTGAAATTTGATAATTATTTCCATGGTAATTAATTACCTCAGCGCCCGATAATTAATTATATTCAGTTAAAAACATTAATTTCGTACCCAATTTGCGTCAGGCACATCACGTATAGATCACCGTACATATTAATATACCTTTTCAACGTTCTAGAAAATTTATTATTACGATTTTGAAACACACTGTGTCTTCCTTACATCACTTTTGTGAGACGCGTTCAATATTTTTGAGCTCAATTTAGATATACAGCGTGGACTAATAAGCTTTAAAGATTGCTACCCTTGTTTACCGTGGTACCATTGAACTGTACCATTGATGATACTATGGCAATTTTTGTTTTCCGTGATACCATTACCGCAATGGTACCACGGTAAATATTATTGACTGTTAACTGTCGTGGTACCCTTACATCGATGGTACCATGGCATATGTCATTTATTGTTAACCGTGGTACCATTATGTTGACGGCACCAAGGCAAATATTATGTATTGTTAGCACATACACAAGATAAATAATCATACATGTACAGTGGGCTACAATCCTGGAGAATTGAAAATAAATTTATGAAGTGTTGCCACTACACAACTACTACTTAGTCATAGAAGCCTACTTATTAATGTAAGTTTAGGCTACTACTTGCTGGAGTTTACTCTTTTTTTTTAAAGAAACAAAACATCGATAGTTTATTTTATTAAAGCTATCTATGTTACTTTGGTTAAATTACACTCAGGCTGTCAAAGGATTATAGATCTTAAGGTGTCCAGGAACTTTTGAGGCCCACTGTAAAGTCTATAAGGTACCTATGTATTTAATTCGGAACAAATCACCATATTCGAACTCGCGACTAGTCTCTGTCTAGAGGATTATCCTGAACAATTGAGCAACCTAGACTCCGATTCTACCACTAAGATTACAAAAAGTGCGATTGATTTTTATTAATCATAATCATAAATGTTATTTTGTTGATCATGCATGCATGTTGGTTAGGCATAAAGGTCTTATAAGTTATTACGTACGCTATACCCTACCACATGTGATTTATAGATTGTTATACTTCGTCAAAATTGTTATAGTACATTTTTTTCGAGACAGAGAGATTTGTAGGACTCAAACCGACTAAAACGCACACCTTTGGTTCGTTCGTTGCCGAAAGTGAGATAGTACCGAATATATCCCTCGCACCCCGACAGACCCGGTTCCCTCTCCTTCGAGATGGTCTCCTTCGTGTTTAGCGACCACCACGGTGTCCCCGGCCATCTAACCCTGTATGGAGTGGTGAACTTTGCGCTGCCGTCAAGATCTGCTTCTGCTAGTAAATAAAAACTAAATCTAAATTCAAATTACTATTTGAATTCAAATTACTATTTGAATTTAGATTCTATTTCTGATTCCGTTTCCACTGCACCTTTTATTTAATGAGGGCCTCATAAGTATCTTATGTCCGTCTCCAAAGTTCTAAGCAACCTCCCGATTAACTTTCAATCAAATCGGTACAGAGCTAAATCGATACAGCAGTACCTACTTGAGTTATAAATAGTGTAACTTTCTTTTATACATATAGATGTAAAGTCGTTTACTTCCTAACTAACTTTTCCCAATATTTCCTAGAACCTCGAGATGAAAGCCTGGTGTCTGATTATGGGGAGGCATTTTTCAATTCCATACATACATTTTTATCAATCACTTTTGGTCCAACTGTACAATAACTTCAAAATAGAAACATCATCAAATCGTTTTAAAAATATTCCAATGTAAACTATACAATGTAAATTTAATTAAAAACCAATCAACCCTCCAATTTAATATCCACAAGAAAAACTCACTCTTATGTTACACAAGTATAGACCAATCAACACATTATACCGTATAACTGAGTGGCCAATTCCGTACATACAGCATACATTTTTAACAATCACTTTTAGTCCTACTGTACAATAACTTCAAAATAAAAACATCGTCAAATATATTAAAAAAATCCAATGTAATAATCCAGTGTAATTAAAAACCAATAAACTCTCCAATTTATTATACACCACAAGAAAAACTCACTCTTATGTTACACAAGTAGTATAGACCAATCCACATATTATACCGTATTACTGAGTGGCCACTCTGCTCCGCTGGTAACGACACTTATTGATTAAAAGTACTCCGTGTCCAACTCTAATTATAAAATACCACATATAGAAAATGCATCAGGGAATTAATACACTTTTTCCACTTTAATATGTTGCAGTAGATTGAACTAATGGATGAGAATAGCCTTTTTCTTCACCTACTGTTTCGATAAAGAGTACTGTACGGATGGTTTTCTTTGTTTTCTTAAGAATGAAAAAGTTAATTGTGTTTAAATGTATTGATTGTAGGTGGGGAGATCTAGAAGAGGTATTTTGAAGTTACTATAATGCTTTAAATTAGTATTTGAGAGAATACTTTAATATTGATGAGTACCTCCAGACTGTATACGAACGTTTTTTTATTTATCTAACGATTTGGGCATAACCCAAGGGAGTGGGAACGTAGCAAAGATGCAAATAACACGATGTCTGAATTTATTTTGGACCACGGTCAATTTTTTTTTTTTTTGAGAATTTAGAGGTGCCCTTTGACAATATTTTGCAAATTATGATACTCTCTCCCTCTCGGGGTAAGGAGTCGGATAGCAGTTGCTTCCGTAGAAGCAAAATCAATCAAATCAAACAGACAGCAATTGCATGCAAAACAAAATAAACTTTTTATTTTTATATTTTTTTGTTTAAGTGCGTAAAATCCCCCTGGATACCAACGTTATATCGGACTCGAACCGACTTAAACGCACGCCTTCTTTGGATCTTAAATTGCCTGAGGTGTGATAGTAACAACCATATCTCTCGCACCCGGCAGATCCCTCGCTTTCGAGTTAACCCCCTTCGGGTATAAGGACCCTGGTGTCCCCATCTAGCCCCCGGACACAAACAATAGACGCTGAGCTCAAATAAAATAAATTGTAATGAAATTATATCAAAGTGTGTAATACTATACTCAGAAGCAGGTATTCTATCATAAGTACAGTGACGCTGCAAATGTTATCAGTGCACTAACACTCAAATACACTGGCTGACTTGAAGGCAATCAGGATTAATGGAATTCCCCGGAGTGACAGTACAAAGGATCTTACTTACTCACTTAGCTTTATATAATATGTGGTGCGCGGCGCAATTGGCATCCGCAATTCAAAACCGTTTTCTTCAAAGAATGCAATTAAGTCTAGAATTGTATCAGTATCAATTAGAGTTGTTTTGGTGACACTATTTTAAAATAATCGTTGTCATTCTTTCAGCCATAGGACGCCCACTAAGGTACATATGCCTCCCTATAATCTTAATAATAATAAGATAAGTAATGTCTTTATTGTCCACCAAGGCGATAACAGATTATACTATGGAAATATAGTTTATGAGGTATATACGATAGGCGGTGTTATCGCTCTGTAGCAATCTCTAACAAATACAATCAAAGCTCATTGGAGAGGTTTTGTGTTGTCACTGGAAAGACCGAGAAACCCTTCTTTGTCTTCTGCACTGACAGCACTGAGACTCTTGTAACCTACCTCCACTTCCTTCTGCTTTCCCCCTCTTCTCTATATGGTCGGCAGCACGAATGTGACGCCCCTGGGATTGCAAACGTCCATAGTCCACGGTAGCCACTTTCCATCAGGTGGACCGCGTGCTTGTTTGCCACCTTAGAGGTATAAAAAATGACAAACAGAAAAGTAATCTTTACGTACTTACTTTTGACATGGTTTTTTCATTTAGTTTTTAAGGTCACAAAATTTTGCAGTGGGCTACTAAAGTTCCTGGACACCTTAAGATCTATAATCTTTTGACAGCCTAAGTGTAGTTAAACCAAAGTGGCATAGACAGCGTTATAAAAATAAACTATTGATGTCTTGTTTCTTTATAAGAAAATAAATAAACCCATGCAAGTAGTAACCTAAACATTAATAAGTAGATATATTATGCAGTAGCTTCTTAAACTAGAAATTGTGTAGTGACATCACGTCATAAAATTTTATTTTCAAATTGTCCAGGAACTTTTGTAGTCCACTGTACATTTTAACATTTAATGAATAATAAATATCTGTATATTATTGCAGACAATAATCTATCCATGTACCAAATTTCAGTCAGATCCATTCACTTGGTACAGCGTGTTTGAATAATTCACTTAAATCTTCGCAAACTTTCACATTCATATATTGAGTATCGATATTTCCAACATTCCATTATATAGTACGTTTATTGTTATCTCATAGAGGAAGGAGTAGAGGAAGTAGCATTATGCTCATTCACTCCATTGGAAACTTTTCGTAATACATTATAGTGTATTCCATTGATATAAATCCTTGGCAGGCTGTGAAAATATAATAAGGATATTGAAACCACTTTTGCTAGTGTACTATCGAAAAGTTCAAAGTCTTAAAAGAATTTATTGTAATGATTACATGCACACAATCATCACTACATAGTATAAAATAATGTCGCTTTCCCTATCTCTATATCCCCATGTATGCTTAAATCTTTATAAAACCACGCAACTGATTTTGATGCGGTTTTTTTACTAGATTATCATCACATCTTACTACAATCAACTAGTGCGGAGCAGAAGTGTACTGGACATGGTAGCTGAGTGGGAGCGACGACTTGGGCGACCAAGCGCAGGGCACGCCGTAGTAACGGCGGTAAGACCCATCATAGGGGACTGGCTAGAGAGGCCACACGGTAGCCTTTCGTACCGGCTGACGCAGGTGATCACCGGGCATGGATGCTTTGGGGATTACCTGCATCGAATCCGGAAGGAGCCAACGTCCGAGTGCCATCACTGTGATGCGAGCGAGGACTCGGGGCTGCACACGCTGACCGGGTGCCCGGCGTGGGAGACGCCAAGGCGGGTCCTAGTGGCGGCCCTAGGAGTGCGAGTTCTCTCGCTCGCCGCATTGCTCACGGCGATGGTACGGTGCGCGAACGCTTGGGCTGCCGGCGCCTCCTTCTGTGAGCAAGTAATGCTCGAGAAGGAGACGGCGGAACGAGTTCGGAGAAGACTCCGGACCCGCACTGCCCGCGACGAGCGGAGGCGACTCGGACGTCGGAGGTCGCAGAATGACCTCCGTCCTCCATGAGCGCGGGCCTGGGGGTGACGGGTGGAGCCGCCTGTCACTCTAGCAGAAGCAGGCTGCGGCGGCGGCGCAAAATGCACCTCCCCATACCCGGGGGCTAGTTGGGGACACCGTGGTCACTACACCCGACGGGGGTCATCTCGAAGAGAAGGCCCCGGGTCTGCCGGAGTGCGAGGGATATGTTGGCTACAACCTCACCTCCGGCAAATGAAGATCCAAAGACGGCGTGCGTTTTAGTCGGTTCGAGTCCGACATAACCTTCCCAACCGGCTCCGGTGGGGGGGTATCCGTGGGGATTTTTCGCACGATAAAAAAAAAAAAAGAGTGCTGAGCAGAAGTGAAAAGTGTTGCTAAAACGGGGTGATACAGACGAAGTTACGCGGGTCAGCTAGTACAGCATAAATGAATGATAAAGGAAAAAGGGTGTGTGTGAGTGACATCTTCACACAAACCCTAGATGTGAGAAAGTGACAGAGTATATGAACCGTCAACGTTTTTTTTTTATTCACCATTATCAACTTTGACAGAAATATTTATTTGCAGTAATGTCAATGTTTCTACATTAAAAGTCACAAGTCACTGCCACTGACATTTTAAATTTGGTGACCCGGTAATGAAAAATTCTGTTGGTCTGATGATTGATGTCTATGGTATGAATACGGACATTATTATTATGTGCAAATAAACTAATCAACAGTCGTCAATCGTAATTCATGATTAGAAACAGTTTCATTACTCCCTAAAACATGATCACAGCAAATATCTGATTAATTAGCCACTAATTTATATCAGGCCACATCCGTTCACAAACATGTGGAAGAAAAATATTGACGGTTACCAGATTGTAGATATACAACGTTGAAGTAGGAATTTGGACCTTATGCAAGTTTTTATAAGGAATATATACATATGAAGCTCGTGTAAGGATATGACAACGACTAACTTAGGTTTACTTACTACGTCGAATAACGTCGATAGTATCCTTTAGACACAGGTTTGATAATGTTGGAACTTTATTCAAACTTAGCCCGACATATTGGCTACTTTTTTGCAGCGGTCAACATCGTTATGTGTAATAACAATAATATCGCAACAGGGTGTCAAAAAGTGAGTGTTTTAATTACGATATTTTAGTCTAATTCTAATATTCTAGGACAATCAACACAACGTCACCTAGACCCGTGGTAAGTGTAGTTTAACTAGCTTGTGTTACGGATTCTAGAATGCGGATAAACATACTAGATACCTACATTTTTTTTTGTACATACATACATATTATATATACATAGAAACACCAATGCAGATATTCATATTCAAGCACAAAAATATTTGTACTGAGCAAGAATTGAACCCGCGCCTCCAGCGTAGCAGTCGCGTTCACTATCGACCGATTTCAATTCGGATTCGGAACCACTAAGTTCGACCGTCCAATATCAAAGTACCGCTGTTTTGTAATCAGAAAATGCTGAAGAGGATTAGGTTAAATATATAATTTATGCCAAATGTAAACCACCCTATATCTAGAGATAGACGGGGCCATCGTGGTCCCTACACCCGAAGGTGGTCATCTCGAAAGAGAAGGCCCCGTGTCTGCCCGGATGCTAGGGATATATTTTTTGCTACTATGCTATATTGTTATGCTATAGGCATATGATAGGGTCCCATACTGAACGTACGCTATCACCTCATCCTCTATGAAATTTGGGTGTTTTAAGGTTTTTAATTTCAATAGGCTCACAATTGTATGTTTTTTAGCATATCTGTGGGTTTTTACAAATTGGCATTTATATCTCCAGTACGTAGGTATGCTCATGTATCTCTTCTAACACATAACTTCACGCGGCGACAGAAACAAGACAGCCTATAAGTGGGAACGTGTATCTGTGAACGTGATATGCGTTCGCGATAATAATATAATTGAACATTTATTTATTGTTGACTTAGATCTTCGTTTTATTTTTTAGTGCTGAGTCCTTGTTACCAATTCATCAATTGTTTTTTTTCTATTTAGAGCAAGTCAATTTGACTTCACCTCACGTGTAAGTTATAGCAAAGTCTCAGGAAAGAGGATCACCATTACAAACATGGTATGGCGCTGAGATTGATGGCCTCATCAGGAGCTTTTCACGCCCTGCTTAAAGGATCCAGGATTGTAGGAAGACGGAAATACGTGAGCTGATAAGGAACTTCAAGACTCAATGGTGGCAGAAGAAAGACTCACCGGACCGCTTGGTTTTTGATAGAATATTCTGAGCCGTATGTACCCATATGGTATGAAATAACGAAATAATTATAAATATAAGTTGTAGGACAATCTACACAATGTCACCTTGACCAATGTAAGCATAGGTGGGGAGGCTAGGAAGGGGAGGGGAAGGAGGGGTATAGTGAGCTCTGGCTACCCTACTTATCGGCGGGAACACAACACGATGGTTATTATGACCGCGGTCTTCTGTAGGGCGGAGGTACTTTCCCAGTTGGACAGCTCATTTCGGACGGGAGATACCGTCGTGTCCTACCTCCGTTCAAGTACGAATAAAACTGTATCATCAAATTATGACACGGATATTTTATAGTCATTTCGGAAAAAAATATTGTGGACATTGTTACGATAGCAAAAATCATCGGGAAGTTATAATGGGCGAAAAAAATATTTTTATACTTTATGTATGGGAATAATGTACAGGTGAAAAGAAAAAAAACAAGTTCGCCAAATTAGTACTTTCGGATGATTTTACTATCGAAATTGGCTTTTTTTCCGATTCGGCTATAAAGTCACCCGATATACACTTAAGTGTATTTAATTAATAATAAAGTTGATCCACACTGAGTAACAAATGGTTATTACTCATCGTTCGGGTGGATCAAAAGCCCAATCGTATGTCACCGCATATTTTAACGGTACGTTGCGCGTTATACCATATGGTACACTTCTTTGTATAAACCGTCGCAAGTCACGCAAATATACAATGATTCATTGTATAATTCGTCATAAATAAAAATGTAGTAAATATTTTTTAATATAAATATGTGACGCTCGCGGCTTCCCTCGTGTGGTATTGTAACCCCGTTCGATCAACCCATAGGACCCAAAGGAAGGACGCGATTGAGCAGTCCAACTGGGGATGAACCTCCCCCTAGGTATAACGTGGCTAACAATAACCTTGTTTTGTGTTTCCGGCGGTGAGTAGGGTAACTAGAGCTCACTGGAGAGTTTTAGGGCTATCAGTGGGAAGATAAATTTGTCAAGCTAGCTTAACCTTCAGCCCCCACCCCGTTCACCTCTCCACCACTTCTTCAAGAAAGGTATTAGGAGTCTATAGAGTAAGTAGCACGAGTGTGTCATCCTTGGTGTGGTAAACGTCCAAAGGCCACGGTAACCAGGTGTGAGGCGGTCGTAAATATATAGGAAGACTTTCATATGTTTAGTTCAAGACGTGATAAGTAGCTCAAATGGTCAGAGCAATCGGCCTAAAAGAAAGACTGGTAACGTATTCAAGTCTAACCCTAGACTTTTACTTACCTATTTGAAAAAAGAAATGGTTACAATAATTGCTTTAATATTTAATTTAATATAATTCCGTTACATATTATCGATAGTCCAAACCGTTTGATTAAGTTCAACATATTAATCTTTAACTTTCGAATTCATTAAGATCACATAAATAAAATTTGACAATTAGCATACTATACATCGCTTCGTTAAAACTCCAACAAGGTCTCAACTGTACATTTATATTTTAATTACAAATTAAGGCTGATGCACATACTGGGTAATTAAAACATTTTTGACTAACTACATGACACGTGTCGTGTTCAATTATTTATAATATAAGCTTACACGAGACGTAATTATTATGTTGTGTCGGGTGAATAATTTTGTACTAACAAATTTGAACTTTTAGCTACATAATTAAATTAATTAATAATAATTAGCCCCAGTTATAGAGAGCGTTGTTGATCCGTACGATGCACTTGTTATGGCAATTATTGTACAGTTTCAGCGCAATATACCACAATTTCCAATTATTGCTACGGATCGTATTACAGGATTTTACAATATTTTATAAGAAATAATATGATGCTACATACTATAATGATTTACTTACTTAATAGGGTCTATTACCATTGCAAGGCCAGCAGCTGTCGGATTTTTGGCTAGAAATAGTTGTGAGAAGAAGGTTCGTGCAGCCCCGGGAGGACGACTAGATGCTATAAACTTAAAAAATCTGATATTCAGTTCTGTGTCGCGAATAAAATAGAATTTACAAAAATATAAATCAGTCTAGTTTTCGTATTATGTGAACATATTATAGTTATTTGCCTATAAAGGTATTTCTTTTTTCATTTGAGTGCGTTCTGGGGTCAATGTACTTTATTCCCAATCGATTTAGTAGGAACTACAGTTACACTGAGAAAAACCACCGAGTTATCATATAAGTAACCACTTATTACAAATATATAGATAGTAATATTTATCTCATCAATGTTCTATTGTTACAAACAATGACCAAAGGTGACTTGCCTTAAGTCACCGCGCCAAAGCAATTTTGTAATCAATCATATATTGTAATACTAATGAGGCATCTGTTAGGGGACGAATCAAATAATATAGGGGAATGTAATGAGACGGAAAGGAAATTGGCCAATCGGTTTCATTTGTATTCCTTTTCGGTTTAAGTTTAGATTAAGATTGGCAATTCTCGAACTGTTTGTTTAAATCGATAACCTTTATATATAGGTTAGGTACTTCAAGAACATCTTGACTTTTCGAGGATAAGCTCTTTGAATTAAAGTTTTGTCACATTTTCTATGTGAGGGGAATCTCGAAAGAATGTTGATTTTAGAACTGAACATAAAACCTAAATACTTCTCTGTATTTATTATTGAACCTAACCGCCCCGCGGAAATTCTCAAAGGTTTACATTGACGAATAATGACATAAATGAATTAATGAGATTTGACATTTATAGGTAACAAAATATTGTGACAGCGTGCCTTTTTGTAACAATAATATCGTTTGTAAATTAAGTTGAAAACTAAAAAAAAAACGTTGAAGTATGACTCCATAGCCGACCACACACGCAGCAGCGAACGAATGTAATAATATGGTTTACTGTATTAATTTGTTGTTTAATATGAAACTACACACAACAGTAAAAAGACTTACAGAATCCCAAAAGCCATACTTATACAAACATTTCACAATGCATAAAAATAAACGGTCTATTTTTAACTGACTTCAAAGAAGAAGAAGTTTCTATTCCTCGAAATATCATTTCATGTACGTTCTGCGAAGTTTTTACCACAATATTGAACAACTTCTCATTAACACATCCAATGAAAATAAATAGGTAGGTACACTTTTAACTTCGCATATCTTCTTAAAATACTATTTGTAATTTGTTATTTTAATTCATGTACAGTGGATCTCAAAAGTTCCAGGACACATTGTGGAGGAACGGGATGTAATATCCCTCCACCACAAAGGGAGGATCAGGCCTGACGGGCCGCGGCCCAGCGGTTATCCTTGGGTTGTTGTATGTATATTGTACCAGCGTGAGAACTTCACTTTCGCGATGCAGGATCCGGAGTGACGTAGTAGTTAGTCCTGCTGTCGCTAGATGGCGCTGGGTACTTGTGGTATCGCCACAACATTAAGATCTATGATCCTTTGACAGCCTAAGTCTAATCAGAAACTAGATCAGTGTCTTGTTTCTTTTACATACAATTAATAAGCAGATCTATAATCCATTAGCTTCTAAAACTAGTAGTTGTGTAGTGGCATCAATTAATACAATTTTAGTTTCGAATTGTCCAGGACCTTTTGAGGCTCACTGCACTTAATGGTGTCGTTCAAGTGGATCATGATCCAGCTTTTTAGTTTAAGAATTTCTAATAATTTAATTACTAAACTATCAGTTTTGCGTTTAAAAAAGTCAGTTATATAGAGTTATACAGGATCCCAATTCCACTGTCAAACAATGTCAAAGATTTTATTCGTATAGACTTAAAGTTCAAAACTATTAAGACGTTCATTACATTCATTCAGGCATTCTACAAAGTGCTATTTGATTTTAAACTCTAAAATCCTTGCAGTTAAGTCAACAATTAAATTATATTTTGTAAGTGTTTGCGGTTTAACATTGTTTGTAAATCGGGGTACTTTTCTAAAGTAGGTGTTGATTTTCTTTTTTTAGTTTATGATAATTTTATCACCTACCATATCTGATCACAGTATTCCACAGTACCTAGTTACAGGTTATATATATACGAGGAGTAATAGTAGGTACTTCAAACTATTATGATTACACAAATAATAATACAAGTAGTCAACCAAAACTGAGATTCTATCAAGGTCATAAATCTAATTCGAAATACAATAGGAGATATTCATTATTACGGGATGAACCGCTAAAACCCATTTCGAACTAAATCAAAATATCTGAAATGAGGTTTATTTACAACGAACATAGTCATTCCTGCGTACAATAATTTGGTTTGGCTTAAATATTTTAGGGTGGAGAAATACACAGGGTGAAATAACAAAAAAAGGGATGTGATACAGAATGGATCAATCTACACGCCCGTAATTACAGTTTGTTTGGAAGAACACGTGCGTACGAGTTCATTTATGTTAATCATGTTTTGATTACAGGACAAGTAGTACTGAGTAGCGTAATGAGATGGTATCACTAACTTGAAGTATAAATAAATATATACACAGTCAGGTCATAAGTATTGTCACACAGTAAAAATTTTTCTTTTAGAATGCTGGCCACAAAAAAGATTATTGAATTCGAATTCCCAACTGTTCATGAAAATAAAAATGTATACTTGTTAGAATTTTACTCATTATTTTGTGCAGTATGTGTACTTTAAAACTGAGAGTACATTTTTTTACTTCAATTTCTTTCCGCCATCACCACAGGACTTCACACAGGTCCAGAGTCTAGGATTCATTAACATGAACAACAAGTACTCCTTTTTCAACCCGGAGTACCCTAATGGTTTGGGTAATGGAATGCTGAGACGAGGTCTTGGGTTCGATCCCAGGTTTACCATAACACACACCAATGACTTTTCGATGCTTTTCAAAGTTATGTGTGTACTTATCGCAGGTTTATAAGTGCCTCGGAGAGCACGTTAAGCCGTCGGTCCCGGGACGTCGACGGCTTAACGTGCTCTCCGAGGCACGACTGCCATAGATGTTTGTATGGCAACCGGTTGCCATACAAACATCTATGGCAGTCGTTACGGGTAGTTGGACCCCTCAAAAAGCCCAACCAGCCTAACTTGGAACTTCGATATCGCCATTGGTCATTAGACCATTGGTTGTGGAGGTCAGATGGCAGTCGCTTCACGGAAAATATCGAGGTTCAGCCGCATCACAGTTAGACTGGAAAGCCGACCCCAACTGAGTTGGGAAAAAGGTTCAGGGAATGATGATGTGTGTACTTATCGCAGGTTTATAAGTGCCCGGTTAATGGCAATAGGCTCGCCACCTATTACAATTGGGACCTAAACAAAACTTTCGAAATGTGGGTGCTAGCATCTTTACCTACCTCTTCGGGGATACAGGCGTGAGTTCATAGATAAAATAAAAATTACTCTACTCCTTTTTTTCGTACAGAAATCCTCGTGTATCCCTCCTCCCCTCCCACGATGTTAGTGGGGGCAGAAATTTCGGACTCCGAACCGACTAAAAACCATACAACGTCTCTGATCAGAAAATCGTTGTTACATACTTATTCCCTTTTTTATCGTGCGAATAATTCACTTGGAACACCCCTCGCTCAACGGAGCCGGTTAGGGAGGTTATGTCGCACTCGAACCTCATGGGACCATAATAGATATTTAGTTTACTTAGTCCCTGGGAGAGTCAGTTAAGGGATTCAAGTGGAATGCGCTATAAAAACCAAACATGTAAATTTAACTCACATGTTTAATGAACAAATGATAAGGAAGTTGACTTTTTAATCCTCGCAGTTAAATTATGATGGATGATACATAAAAAGTATCATAAAACAAGTTGGTATAGAAACAACATCTGTTTATGTTGCGCTGGGGATATGAAACTGTGTATAATAGTGCTTCGTTAACATTTTACTAGGTACGTTAACAGGCATTACTATCATTGCTTTATATTTTCAAAAGGAGCCATTTCAAACTCAGCTTGGGGTCGGCTTTCTAGTCTAAGATGCGAACTTTGATAGTTTCTGTGAAGCGACTGCCAACGGACCTCCACAACAAAATTGGCGATATCGAAGTAGTTAGGCTATTCGGACTTTTGAGGGTTCAACTACCCGTAACAACTGCCATAGATGTTCATATGGCAACTGGCACCGACGGCTTAACGTGCACTACGAGGTAAGTCCAGACCAGTGCAAATAGCCATATTCATACATATAAAATTTGCACTGAGCGGGAATCCAACCTACGCCACCTGCATTTCAGTCGCGGTCACAACCGCCACGTCACGGTGGCTGTTTAAAACAAATTTGACAAAATTGATCTTCAGTATATTAACATCCTGTATTTCTTTTTTGTATGGGTCGTGGCCACGAACTCAGTGACAAATGGGGCAGCGGTGAAAGCAGTAAAGGGAAACGAATGTGAGTGAAAGAAAGCGTCTGCTTCTCACCTGTCATTATCATCATCATCACCAAGATCCAAGCGGTTTGGCGATTCTTTTCTATGACGCACCATTAAGTCCTGAAATGCTCTGGCAGCACACGTGTTTCCTTCATCCTACAGTCTCGGGTCCTTCAAGCAGGGTGTGAAAAAACAACTGTTGAAGCCGTCAGGGTAGGGATCGTCGTTGCAGGGACAGCACCTGTAACGGCGGCCACCATGGTCTGGACTATGCCACTGCTTACCATCAGGCATGGTGCAGTCAATCTGACGACTTCTGCATAAAAAAACCATCCTTGCGATAATCCCGGTGGCATATGAAGTTGTCACCTCGGAGTCCGGGATCCGTTTCCTCTTCAAGGCCGCCCTTTTCTACATACCTATCCATCATTTGGTAAGAGATCAGTTTATGTCAGTTTCTATCTATCTATCTATTCCACAGCATTACATCCAAAATCACAACATGGTAATATGTAAGTAATTCATTGAAACCTATACATAATTGATCTATTAAAATGGAATAGTTGTTCTATTAAACTGCGCACCGGTACAAATGCTAATGGAATTTACAGTCGTATAATATATTAAAGGGAAGCTTTAATAGTTTTATGATGGGCACCTGTTCGAAATTCTGATCATGCAATTTATATTGTCAGCGATATAACGATTGCCCCAGATAGCAATCCTTACTGTTGACCCAGTATGAGGCGGAGTAAGAATCACCACTTTGCCCCTGAACCTGCGCCTTAATTTGCTCGTGAATATATCGAGCTCTGATAAGACCGCATATTTGCCGAGTTCCGCCGCTAAGCCGTTTAGCCGCGGTAGCCTAGTGGTATGGGTAATGGACTGCTGTGATGAGGTCTCAGGTTCGATCCCAGGTTTTACTAAGGCACACACCAATGACTTTTCGATGCTATTCGAAGTTACGTGTGTATTTATCACAGGTTCATAAATGCCCGGTTTTTTATTGGGACCTAAACATAAACTGGCGAAATGTAGGTGCTAGCACCTCTGCCTACCTTTTCGGGGATACAGGCGTGATTTTATGTTATGTTATGTGTCTAACTATTGGAAATAAAAATTCAATTATACTTATTTCAATTCTATCACATTTTAAGTTCTATCCCCACCTCACATTTTAAACCAATTGACTTAATTCTATAAAATCTAAAGCTGCTGCATTATGTACCTATGTGTGAGTGTGAATATCAAAAAGCTTTTGCATTATGCTGAGCTGAGCAGGATGTTCTGCAAAAGATTCTTGCAATTACTATACGTATCTGAGAGGCAGCTATTGTAGAATGGCTACCTTCAGCGAGCGGCGGCGACGGCACTGGCAGGTGTACTTCCGGTTAGTCTAAAGGTGCAAAGACGTACGGCAATGTACAGTCAACAGCAAAGGTAACTAACAAAATTCTAATATTGTAATTTATAGTTACATAACTTATGGGCATATATTAATAAATAAAATTTGAAAATGGAATATTGACCTAGTTCTTCGGAGACAATCATTATTATTATCGTCATCTTAGCGTTGGATAAGGTTAGAAACGTCAGATTTGGAGGATTTTTTCTGGAGGGTACGAATCTGGCCTAACCACCTAATAAAGTGTTTCCTTCTTCCTACAGGACCGGGTCCTTTAAGCGAGGAGTGAAAACGCAGGCCGTTAAGCTAATTGTAACACCGTACGTGTTTGTAATAGTGACCCTGTTTTCTGAGACTTTGCCTTCAGCTTGCTATCAGGCGAGGTGAAGTCAAATTGACGTGCCATAAATAAAATAAATCCAAGAGGAGAGCTGGTATCAGAACCTCATTTAACAATGAGTAGGTATACTTACAAACGTGGATAATTTATTGCCCCGTGTGTCTTGGCGGAGTCCTCTACATCGTGTTGGGGTCCTAAACACTACTGTGGCTTAGAAAACTTCTATACGTTTAACGAATATTAATACATACATTTGCATTCGCATACAGTTAAAAGTATTTCAATGTTAAACCACTTTTGTAGTTAACTGTAGTATTCAACGCGAAAGTACGGGGTGGGTAGCTTTTTGAATATCGTAGAATGTGGCTATATTATTAAAAGTTACAGCGGTATATTATAATGATCTAGACGATTAACAATACTATACCCCTGATCCACTATTGTTACAACGGACCTGTCACCGAGGTGGAGCCATCTTTACCAGATCTTTTTTGTTAAATGTTTTTTTGTAATTACGTAGCAATGTGCTTATAATTAAATTCCCAAACTTGTGGTGATTGCCCCGGCTTATTACGAACATTGAAACTAGAGATCTGATGACGGTGCCAAGTGGGACAATTTTGGTAAGCAGAACTGGCGCTGTGGGTTACATCAAGTCACCAAACGTAGAGTTAAGGAGCCTAATACCATGGGCATGTTACGATATTTATATTTAAGGTAAGTATCGTAGGCGCAAACATTAAGTAATGATCTATGAAGGTACACTGAAGACAACCCTGGTTCTAACAATATATTCCATAAACTGGTCAATCAATCGTTCAATAAATAAATTAGCCTATCGCATTTCACTGCTGGACACAGGCCTCACGTAAACTGATCATCTGCAAGAAATTGCAGACAGCAATAAAACCAACCATTGTATAACTCATTACCAGATCCTTACCGACCCGTAGTTACACCACATTATCACATCAGTATGACAAACAGTATTTTTTTTCTCGTGGGTCACACTACTTATGTTATACACTAGGTAATGTATTTATCGCCAAACTAGTGCTTATTAGCTGTCCTTGTATGTATCCTCTGTTTGGTGTACAATAAAGATTATTTATCTATCTACGGATAGACTGAACCAACCCACTTTTCGTACGATAATATCCTCGAACCTCGATCCTACTAAAACCGCACGATTATCAGGTGATAACCCGAGACATCATGCGATATAATATAGGGTGACATTAAGGAATTTCTTTAATGATTTCTCTTTCGTGATTAATCTTTTTCTGAATACAGGTGGAACAAACAAAACTGTATAAGCTATAAGGTATACTAATTAATAATATAAACAGATCGCACTGCATCATCAAATCATCAAAATAAAATGAGTTCTGTTTAAAATCTGACGTTGGGGTCTTAACTAAAATGAACTAGCCCTTGGTTTCTACATTTGACAGCTGTCTAACTTTGCTAAGTGCAAAAGCCACAGAGTTGAGCTCCCATGCAAGACAAGATTTGGGCGTTCCATTGTAATTTACTATGTTAAGTTATTCTCAAAAACACAATTTGACTGAAGTAAGGGTTATTTAATTGATCGCGGTAACCTAGTAGTATGGGTAAGGGACTGCTGAGACGAGGTCTCGGGTTCGATCCCAGGTTTACCATGGCACACAATGACTGCGATGTTTTTCGAAGTTATGTGTGTATTTATCGCAGTTTTATAAGTGCCCGGATAATGGCGATAGGCTCGCCACCTATTACATTGGGACCGAAATATAAACTGGCGAAATGTGGGTGCTACCACCTCTGCCTACCCATTCGGGGATATAGGCGTGATATTATAAAAAAAAGAACATACATACACTAACCTTGTGTCGTAATTACGTGTGTAGATATTCTACTTCAGAAATGTGATTGACTTCAAGAACTTTTTTCTTTAATGAACGAAACACAAACCGTAATATAACTCATAATTAACTTATCTTATTGCTATATTGTATAACAAGGACGGCTGCTCATAGAACATACTGCTAATTGATTATACCTAAGGCTACTATAAAATCCAGTGTTGTTACAACGGTAACAATATCGAACCAGATCTTTTTGTTCAAACCTCTGTTAAGGATTACAGCATTAATTCCCGCTAAGTATCTTGCCGGAGTCTTCTCAGGCTGTTTGGTGCTCTTTACAGAATAAATGATTATATAAAATATATTTTGAACATTGTGTATCATAGTAGTAGAACATTGTTAGTCATGCTACAACCGACTGGTGCGGAGAAGTACTATCTATTTTGCTACGATTACTTCTACGTTTTTCGTAGAGCGTTTATTAATCCGTAGCAAAATATTTTAGTATTGCTACTCAATTACGATTAATAATGAGTTTTTTTTTTTATAAACTCACGCCTATATCACTGAACGGGTAGGCAGAGGTGCTAGGACCCACATTTCGCCAGTTTATGCTTAGGTCCCAGTGTGGTGGGTCCCAAGGTGGTGAGCCTATTGCCATTAACCGGGCACCTTATAAACCCGCGATGAATACATAATGAGTTTAATTCGTTTATAATTTTCAACAAATAACATTTATAACTACTAATTAGGTGCGTAACATCCAAATAGCACTGTAACACACAAGATACATGCCTTCAACTGTTTTTTTTCTTCAATAGATAACATTTACAATTGTTGATGTGGAAGACATACCTAATACAGATAGATCCCGTACAGCGAATACATGTATAAAAATCTTCGTAATCAACATTCAGATCTTAATTCAGGCGCTCCCGTCGGAGCTCATCGGGACGTGATTGGGAGGCGTTACGTCATGATTGATGAGAACCGTCACGACGAATCGCATGATCGATAGCGCAGCTGCGTCGGACCTCTTTGTTAGTGTTTATAGTTCATATTTTAAACAGAATTGAATCTTGTGATGAAGCTAAATCTAAAATACGTTATGATTAAATTATATTCGACTAATTAATAATTCTAAATGTGTGGATTATTAATTCTATGAACTCTTTTTTTATATGGTGAGAAACCTCCGTGAAACCTCTGCCAGAGCCGGTTGAGGTTGTTATGTTGTACTTGAACCGACTAAAACGCACTTTCAAGTCCTTATTTTAAACAGAATTGAATCTTGTGATGAAGCTAAGTCTATAAATACGTTAAGATTAGATTCTATTCTACTAAAAAATGATTCTAAATGTGTGGATTCTTAATTCTGTTAATTCTTTTTTAAATGGCGAGTAACCCCCGTGATACCTCCGCCACAGCCGGTTGAGGTGGTTATGTTGTACTTGAACCGACTATAACGCACGTTCAAGTTCATATTTTAAACAGAATTGAATCTTGTGATGAAGCTTAGTCTATAAATACGTTCAAATTAAATTCTATTCTACTAATTAATAATTCTAAATGTGTGGATTCTTAATTCTGTCAATTCTTTTTGTTATATGGTGAGAAACCCCGTGAAACCTCCGCCACAGCCGGTTGAGGTGGTTATGTTGTACTTGAACCGACTAAAACGCATGCATCTTTGGGTCTTATATTGCCAGAGATCTGATCGTACAAGACTTGTCTCTCGCACCCTGACACTGTATCCCCATCTAGCCCCAAAGTATGAGGACGCGCGCTTTGTGCCTCCACCGCGACCTGCTTCTGTTAGGGTGATGGGCGGCCACCCTCAGGCCGGCGTTTATGGAGGGCGGAGGTAGTTCTTTTTTTTATCGTGCGCAAAATCCCCACGGATACCACCTCCACCAAAACCGATGGAGGTGATTATGTCGGACTCGAACCGACCAAAACACACGCCGTCCATGGGTCCTTGATTGCCGGAGGTGAGATTATCAATATTTCATCTTATTCGGCCATATACAACTAAGTGTGGAGAGGAGTGGGTTCGTTGGTCTATTATTTTTCCTCGATTCACACAAGTAACGCATAAATGAGAATGGCAAAAAACAAATACATGGGCGAATAGCGAATGATAGCTCCAATTTCACAATAAAGACATAATCGGTTGATACCATCTTCAAAGACGTATTCAGGAGTGCTCAGGAGTTCTTCAATTGGCAGACTGTATCGGAGCTTTAATGAATATTTTATTCAATATACAATTACAAGTGGAGTAATTGTATTACAAATGAGTCTGCTATTATCGTATTTATCTTCATCTTATTCAGTTCAATTTAAGGACTGCAGTTGCGGTATAAAGCCATTTATATTTTTACTACTATAACTTGATAGTAACAATTCTAAAAAAAAAGAAAAAAAAAGTAATGTCTACAGAAGGTAGATTATTTTATCCCACTGAGGTGGCAGACAAGCACACGCAGACACATGTTAACAAAACGTACGCATGCAGAAAAGCAGTTGAAGGGTTAAGTTGCAAGGATTTCGGCAGGATCCCGTACAAATTCATTATGTAATGTAGAGTGGGCTCGAAAAGTTCCTGGACACCTTACGATCTATAATCCTTTGACAGCCTAAGTCTAATTTAAGCAAAAGTAAAATAGATAGCATCATTAAAATAAAACTAGATTGATGTCTTGATGAAACCGCGGTAGCCTAGTGGTATGGGTAATGGACTGCTGAGACGAGGTCTCGGGTTCGATCCCAGGTTTAATCATGGCACACACCAATTGTTTTTCGATGCTTTTCGTAGTTATGTGTGTATTTATCGCAGGTTTATAAGTGCTCATTTAATGGCAATAGGCTCGCCACCTGTTACATTGGGACCTAAATATAAACTGGCGAAATGTGGGTGCTAGTACCTCTGCCTACCTCTTCGGGGATATAGGCGTGAGTTTATGTTATGTTATGATGTTTTGTTTATTTAAAGAAATACTAAAACTCGTACAAATAGTGTCATAAACTTAATTACATATTGTAACGGGAAGCGGGTTTCGGGATTGGAAGTAAACAACCTCGAGCGATTTTACACTTTATTCAAGCCACCAACACAAAACAGTCTTTAGCGTATACACAGTCTATTGTCCGAGGCACTCGTACACACTTAGAGGACTGTACTGCAACGCACTGTCTTTACACACAGTCTCTAGAACGTCCACGTTCACTGAGCGTTTTTTAGTTCACAGCACATGCAGTATTGCACATGCACCACTAGCACTTTCACTTGTACTTTTCACTTTATTTCTTCTTCTTGTTTCCACTTCAACCACTGAGACTGAACTGCCCTTTTGGCGCTCCTGGTGCTGTTTATATACCATGCAGAATCTTCTGGAAATCCTAATTTCGCTAGTCTTTTCGATCGTCATTACGATCGTAATTTCGATTCTCTTTATTTACAATTATTCTAGTTGAAATTGTCAAACTCTTCAATCATTGACGGCTTACGTCATGAGTGGTGACATTCGTAACACTGCCCCCTCCTAAGACATGCTCGTCCCGAGCATCGTTAGAACCGTAGTAACGAGCCAGTCTGTCGACGTGAACCACTTTAGCGGAGCTTCTTGGCGTCTTTTGGATTCTATAAGTGACATCATTAATTCTTGTTATCACTTTGTAAGGTCCTTCCCAACTTGGCTGAAGTTTCGGTGATAATCCTTGCTTCCGTACCGGGTTATGAAGCCATACTGACGACCCTTCCTCAAAACACCTTAAATTGGCACTTCTGTAATATCGTGTTTTCATTCGTTCACTGGCTTGTAAATTTACTTCTCTCATATTTTTGTGAAGTTTATGCATTTTTCTCCTTAACCCATCAGCGTAATCTGTTCTTATGACTCGTATAAATGTGTCTTCTTTTCCCGTCATTGGCACCTCTGTTGTTCCACATTTAATGACTCCGTTTACGATATCAATTTCGCACTGATGATTTTTCATAAAGTCCAAACCGATTATGCAGTCATCTACTATATCAGCTACTACCACTTTCTGCCAAAAGAGTTTATCGCCCATCTTAATTGCCACTACCCGTTCTCCTTTAACAGGTATACGTTGACCGGTAGCTGTAGTTAAATGTATAGCTTCTGTCTGGTCCTTTATCTTTCCACAGTCCTTCAAAATCCGTAGCCCAACTACCGTACGCGATGCTCCAGTATCCAAAGTTAATTGACATTCATTTCCGTTTACTCTTCCACTGACAGTTAGACTATTTCCATTTGTGCTTTGATAGATCTTAACTTTTGACGCTTCACGACTACCGGCCAATGTCCACCCCTTAAACTTGACCGGAATTAGTTTTCCGCCGTCTCCGACGTTTGTATTCATGCGGTTCGGACAAGTATTCCTGAGATGACCTCTTTTCCTACATTGATAACAGCGAGGAGCAAAGTTCCTCCGTCCATTTTCTTGCTCGGATGTCATTAACCTTCGCAAGCGCCCACTCCCATATTCACCACGGACGGCCTCCACTTCAAGTGCGTGTGCCATAGCTTCTTTGACTTCCGGATGATGGGCCAAACGTACAGCGGTTCTTACTTCCTTATCACGTATTCCATCGATAAAGGTTTGCAGCAGCATCTTATCAATGAACGTCGCAGGAGAGGACTGATATGCTTTCCTCACAAGCTTCTCTACTTCTAAAGCCCATTGTTGCAATGTCTCTGTAGACTTTTGAACCCTGTCCCGAAGCTGGGCTCGGAATACATGCTCCAGATGTGCATCTCCGAACCTTGACTCTAAAGCATCAAGGAGCTCTTGATAAGAAGCCTCAATCTCTATGGCCTCTAACACCGTTGCTGCTTGATTTCTTAGGGCTAAGGTGAGGCCAGTCCTCGCTTGTTCTTCACTCCAGCCGTTTAGTTGCACTATAGCTTGAAACTGTCTCTTATATGCATTCCAGGACGATGTTCCGTCGTATGGAGGCACCTTGAAGCCTTCTCTTGAAGAGACTACGGCAACCGGCGCTGTTGTACCTGAAGCCTTGATTTTTCGTAGTTCGCCCTCTACTGTTAAGATGCGCGCTTGAAGGTCCACCAGCATGCTTTCATGACTTTCTACAATTTTCTGCACCTCCTCCACTTTCTTAATGGTCTCCGTAACTACTGAGAGTACTCGGTCTCCCATCGCTTGTAGTTGCTTCTCGTGGCGGCGCGCTTGTTCCTCCTGGCGGCGCGCCTTTTCCTCCTGCCAGCGCGCTTGTTCCTCTTGCATGGCGCGCAGTTGCTCCTCCTGCCGGCGCGCTTGCTCCTCCTGGCGGCGTGCCTGCTCCTCCTGGCGGCGCGCTTGCTCCTCCTGGCGGCGTGCTTGTTCCTCCTGCATAGCGCGCAGTTGTTGGAATAGTGCGCTTATGTCCATCGGCGAAGGTGCACTTAGAGGTTCTTGAGTAGCTGAACCGTGTGCGAGGACAGCAGAGGGTCCTTCGCCAGCATCACGCCGATCACTAGGGCCTTCGACATGTGAGACCGCTGGGTCGGGCTCACCTTGTTCCCGTCCCGTAGTTCTGGACCGTGTGTTGGGACGCTCTGAATGGTCTCTTGGCGTGAACGGCATCGTTCCTTCCAATCCCACTTCTGACACCAATGTAACGGGAAGCGGGTTTCGGGATTGGAAGTAAACAACCTCGAGCGATTTTACACTTTATTCAAGCCACCAACACAAAACAGTCTTTAGCGTATACACAGTCTATTGTCCGAGGCACTCGTACACACTTAGAGGACTGTACTGCAACGCACTGTCTTTACACACAGTCTCTAGAACGTCCACGTTCACTGAGCGTTTTTTAGTTCACAGCACATGCAGTATTGCACATGCACCACTAGCACTTTCACTTGTACTTTTCACTTTATTTCTTCTTCTTGTTTCCACTTCAACCACTGAGACTGAACTGCCCTTTTGGCGCTCCTGGTGCTGTTTATATACCATGCAGAATCTTCTGGAAATCCTAATTTCGCTAGTCTTTTCGATCGTCATTACGATCGTAATTTCGATTCTCTTTATTTACAATTATTCTAGTTGAAATTGTCAAACTCTTCAATCATTGACGGCTTACGTCATGAGTGGTGACATTCGTAACAATATTAATTAGATCTATTATCCCTGAACGGAAACAGAAATGTTAAGGCCTACTGTATCTCCAAAAATCTTGGCTATTTAGTTTATAGCGTATGTATTTAGTTTCTTTGCTGAACTTCTTATACGGATATACATATAAATGTTGTAAACCATATTATTCCTTTACCTCAATAAATATCCCGGAGGTTTATCTACAAAACTTCCAACATCTCTAGAACTGACTACATCTACGACTACGATCATGGCTTATTGATCAAAGCTATCCGTCTTAAACGTACAATGAAATGAACGATTCTTGTTTGCTTACCATAGAAATTTCATCTCACGTGAGAGATGGTGACCTAGATTTAGATAAATCCTATCCCGCTATCCTGCTAATAGTATAATTGTGAAAGTTTGTGAATATTTTATATATTTTATATTTTATTGGTTTTATGGAATAACTGCTTGTCCCAGCTACTATTTCCCATTGTCCGAAACACCCTGAACACCTAGCAATCGGTAACGCAAAGTAAAGTTGGCTAATCCTTTCACGACAAGAGCGATAAAAAGTCTCACGATATTTTCAGCACAAACAATTATTTTGGGAGCTTTCTCCGGAGATCTCAGCAGTACCTTCTAGGTAACTTTTATAAATGGTTGCCTCTGATACAAAAAGATGTAAGAATATTTAAAAATGCGTTAAATTATATTATGTACTTAGATTTTATAAGTAAACCAGCTAACCCGCGCAACTTCATCTGCGTCACCACGTTTTGCAACATCTTTCACTTCTGCTCTGCACCGGTTTTAGCATGATGTTATATTCAAATAAACCTTCCTCTTCAATCACTCTATCTATTAAAAAACAGCATCAAAATCCGTTGCGTAGTTTTAAAGACTTAAGCATACCTATGAGAGAAAGCGACTTTGTTTTATGCTATGTACAGATAAATATTCGTCGACTGTTGGGCGGAGCTGATAATATTATAAAGTTTAATTTATGAATGTGGACATTGGCAAGGCAACAAATACGTAACACTAAGTTAAAATCATAACCACAGATTTCAGAAAACTGCGTGCGTTTAAAAATATTACCTTAACAACTTTGAAGATTTAACTGACCAATGTAAGTATAATACGTAAACTTCCAGGCGAACGAAGGTAATATCAGTATACATATTATATCTTGATAATACACATTGACATCTTTCTCAAAACTTCTCTTATTAAATATAATATCGTCGGGCTTCCAATAAACGTAATGCACTTTTAGTTCAGTTTTATTGCCAGTCAATAAAATGGTCTCTAACAATGCATTGAACTTTAAACTTTCAAATGTCGTAACTGTAAACTGCAATAATATTAAATTTAACGTCATTTTTGTAATGAGAAATAGAATTTATAGTTGCTTTCTAGCTGAAATTTTTCTTGAAAGCCATGTTAAATTGTTGTGTAAAAAAAGTTGCACTTCGGAAAGAGGAATTGTTTCTATATAGTACTGTCAGTTGGCTTGATATCGACACAAACACGTCTTTATTTCATAATACTTAGAGCCTCTGCCTAACCTGAAAGAGAAAACTAACTAACTTTGACGTTTGTACATTAGCGTGCGGGCGTGTATGTGTGTTAGTTCATGTATGTGTATGTGTGTGTGTTTGTGTGTGTGTGCGCGTGCGTGTGTGTGTGTGTGTGTGTGTGTGTGTGTGTGTGTGGGGGGTTTGTCGCATCGTAGTTCCGGCTGCACTGATTTTGATGTAGTCGGGACTCGGGAGGAATCTTAGTTATGTTTGACGAAAATCGATCCAAGGTGACCGCCTCCATAAATAATAAACCTGTAAAGATAGATATTCTAAGAAATTAAATAAATAAAAAAAAAATTGCAAGTCGCAGTGCTTATAAACCGGTACATTTACGATGTTTGTCCGTTTTGTATGCATTGGCTACTTACCACTATATTTCTTGGCACGTTATCTTCTACGTCATTTAGTTTAATTTAATAAAGTAGCAAATTCACTTCAGTCTGTCAGGCGTGGCGGTAATGACTGCGACTGCTAGTTAGGTAGCGCGAATTCGCTTCCGACTCTGTGCAAATATTTGTATGCATGAATATGGTCACGACGCGTCGTCCACGAAGATCATGTTAAATCGTCGATAATATATTTTCAAATTCAAATTAAAATTAATTTTATTTGCTCAAATGCGGTTATACAGATGTTACAATATTTTTTTTGTGCAGCACATTCACCATTTTTATGGCATGCTAACATTAAATTACACATTGCAATTAATATAATTAGGCATTACACAGCAACATAGTCAATTCGATCTATTTATTCGCAAAATTATAATAAGCTAATAAGAATGTCAGAACAGTTGGATCAAAATGAGCCATTAAATTTTCAGAGTTACCTGCATAGATTTGAAGATCAATGTCAATAGTTTTTAATGTCAATGGGCTTTCCTGTCAATGGACTTCAAAATTATAGTTGCTGTCCCTGTATCGGCTTTTCCCACCTTGACGGCCTCGACAGTTGTGTTTTCACGCCCCGCCTGAAGGACCCCAGACTGTAGGAGAAAGGAAACACATGTGAAAACACAAAAATATAAAAGTCAAGATGAGAAAGAGAGACGTAAAAGATATAAGAGGCTTATATTATACATGAAAGTACAAGGGTAACAAATTGTACAAGTAGGTAGTATTTGATCAATCGCGTGTCAACGTGAGATATGGCGATCTGCACGGACCGAACAAATAGGTTTAACAAATAGGCGAGCCAATGCATACAGATCCCAAGAGTACAATGATGTCGTATCGTGCTAGATGGCGTTACGCGTGAAGCTATTGTAATTATTTAAACACTTAACGTGAAAACTTCAAATTATTAAATGTAATATAATCATCCCTGTAAATCCTTAAAAGGTTGGCAGAGGTGTAATAACACAGTCATAGTTACTATGATTTTTGGATCCACGTAATATGTCTATTGTCCTCAAGTAAGCACTTTTTCATGGGCTATTTCTTTACTATCGGATGGAAAACATCCCTACAGAAGAGTGTACTCCCTTAAACTACCCCATCGGGCACTAACTGGGATCAAACATGTAGAAAATAAGGTATTCAGTTATTTAAAAAATGTCAAAATAGGTTATTTGTGACAACCTAATTGAACCCACAAGTACTCGACACAGTTTGATATTACTATTTTATTTCATATAGGTCACTTAGTCACTCCATAAATTCTTACTAATGAAATCATCGAGTAAAACTCCTCGTTTTTACTTTGTTTGACACAAAATTGGTTGGAGATTTGTCAACAACTTGTAGAAGACCTGTCAGAATGCAATAACTTGTTATATACATGTATTGAGACTATCAAACAAGTTGTGACCAAGCTTAAAACACATTTGCGTTCACGTTGCGAGATATTGCAAGTTTGCGATGTATTGCAACTTTTCAAATAAGTACATTGTTAAAACCTGTAAAAATAATGGGTAAGAAGTTCAAACTGTATTTTATTTAAGTGAGTGTAAAAAACTAGAATATAATTTTTGGAAAATATTTTAAATAATTAGCTCGCCAAGCGTTTGTTATAAACCTTATAGGTATTCAAACACGACAGGGGGCATAGATTAGATTCCCGCTCAGACAAAAATTTAAGTGAATATGTCTATACGCATCGATCTTTTTTATCGTGCGCAGACTCCCCATGGATGAAAAGGTTATGTCGGACTCGAACCGACTAAAACGTACGCTGTCTTTGTGTCTTTAATTTTGTCAAAATTGAGATAGTAACCAACACATCCCTCGCACCGTGGCAGATCCGGAGAAGAGAGTCTAGGATGTGTGTATAATATGTATGTGTTTTTTAAAACAATAACAAAAACTAGTTAAGCTATACTTACCATGAGTCTATGTAGCGTTGCATAGATTGCCCCAGAAGAATTGTTATTTAAACTTCTCTCTTTATAAACTGGAACATTTAAAGTATACAGCAACGTTAACATTATATTAACTTCGCAGTGTTCTTGAAATATCGTAGAACAAAACTAACATGAATTACCAACAATATTCTTTATACACGCCTTTGAACAAAGCCAAACACTATCTAGTAAACAACTCTAAAAGATAATTAACTGGTGAACAAAACAACACAGCGCCAATAAGAGAAGTGAATTTGCATGCCGGGTCTGTTGTATGCACGATGATAAGAAATACCCTACCACGGTCGGTACGTGGTAAGCATACAGGCTTAGAATACGTAATAAGTGTCGAATTCTAATGTCTAAACTAAATAGTCAACGCAACCAAAAGTTATAGTGATTTAAGGTAAGATTCCGTTGCCGACCGCAGATCGCAGCAGTAGATAGAGTGTACCGTGATATAGATATAAATGTGATTAGATTGTTTATTCTTTTAATTCATTGCGGCTTCTCAAGGGTGCTGTTTATCTGTATCGAAGTTTATAGGTAATGTACGACACATAGGAACAGGACACATGAATAGGGATAACCGTCAAATTGAGAAGTAACAAGGAATTAAAACCATATACTATGTTATCACATTCATATCTATATCACGATACGTTTTATTCTCGGCTGCAGTTGTCGAATGCACTTGGGGCTACAGAAGCACACCTTTAAACAATCATATACATCCATATTAACTATTTTAGGGCCCCACGTTATATGAGACGATTCTATGTTGCCATCGAACGGGCAGTTTGTCATGAGCTATAAGTATATATTTATACCACTTAGGTATAAATATATATGATTACAGTGGTCTGTGGACGTTTGCAACACCAGAGGCGACACATTCGTGCTGCCGACCATATGGGGAGGAGGGGAGAAGGTTAAGAGAGTCTCTATGCTGTCAGTGCAGAAGACAAAGAAGGGTTTCTCGGTCTTCCCACTGACAACACAAAACCTCTCCAGTGAGCTCTGGCTACCCTACTCACTGCCGGAACGGAAATACAACACAAGGTTATTATTAGCCGCGGTATACTGTAGGGTGAGGGTACTTCCCTAGTTGGATTGCTCAATTAAGACGGGAGATATCGTCATGTCCTACCTCCTATCATGCCCAACAGTAGGAGAATAACCCAATCCAGTCGTTTGGATGCCCATTGCAAGAGATGGAGTGGCACAATTCTACTCCACCGGGAACTAACTAAAACTTGATCGCAATCGTCATTAAAAAAACTGATTAAATAATGTAATGAACAAGTTCTCTCTTTTCTATTTAACTCAGTCAAAACAAAAACAAAGTGAAGAATTTATTTTTTATTCATGTATACTTTCTTGTACACCCAGTAAAAATGCCACTAAGTATTCTAGAATTGACTAGTTCTAGAAGTTCATAAGTGAGTTTAGTTCGAGTTGCATGTGGTACTTGTAACACCCAAGTTGTTCTCTGTTATGCAGATTCTATTAAGGAGCTCTAGACATGTCCAAATCGAGACAGGGAATGCTTATGCGTTTAGATGATAAAAAAAGAACAGTAAATAAAATAATATGAATATTTTTATTTAAATTAAATTACTATTTAATATTATAAATCTGAATATTTGTTTTGAATAAGCTATGAAATATTGCTGTTTGAAATATAGATCTACCAGGCGTACACTGCAAACTCTATCCAAATCAGATAAATACTTATATTATGTGTTGTTAAATTTATAAAATAAAATTTATTTTAAAGCAGTTAGTATGCTGGCTTGACATGAGACTTAAACCCGCGAGCATGAAAGTTGCATGAAATGAACGAGCTCTTAGAATCAATAAATTGCAAACGTGGTAATGTTATGGCTTAAGGGTATGCTGAAGTATGCTTCAAAGTATACCACTGGTGCAGAGGGATGAACTGGGAGGGCTGGTTAATATTCCAATTAACTTAATTTTGCCTTTAGAATTCTGTGCCTCCTGTGATAAGTGATTTAAATTTAGTTGTACCCTTTTTGTGATTTTTACATACTATTTATCAGAAAAAAAATACGGTTTTTTGGGTCTAACTCACGTTCTTGTATCTGCTTTAGTTTCGGAGATAATTTTGTGCAAATGAATATAACTACTTGAATTTTGACAAATAAATTGTGAATATAGATATATTTAAAGTTGTAACCCCTTTATGTAATCACTTCACATATTTATTTTCGTGCTTTGTAGTGTAAGTGCGATTATATTAATATTCACATTAATTTTTTTTTGATTGATCACGTGAATATTGATATGTTTAGAGTAGTATCATTTTGAACAATTTTTTCTGAATATTCATTGGGTACAATTCGACAAGTACCAAATAATCCGATTCTAAATATATGGCTTATTTGTGATAACTGATACATATCGACTTAAATTGATCTACACAAATCAATTTGTATGTATAAATGAATACAATTTGACTTATATCAAAACATCGAACCAAATCTTTAAAAAAATATGAAGCACAAAATGTAATAATTGATACAAGTGCGAACATGAGGAGAGTGGCGCACGGTGGACCGAAAATCGGCTCTCACTTAGGGGTTAGGGCGACTTAGGGATAAAAAAATTTAAGTGTCGTTTTTTGGGCGGATATTGGTTTCATTAGTTATTACTGTATACAAAAATGACTTCTGGGTCAAATCAGTCCATAAACCAATTAATTAGAATTTTTTTTACGAAAACTTTGTATGGAGAAAGTATGAACAGGACTAGCTCGCTTACCAATAACAACAATATTTTAAATAACAATATTTTCAAAGCGGGTTACAGTACGTAATGCAAAAGAGTCCACCTGGTGATGATATAAAAAAATTCAACACAAATCGCACAATAGCACAATTAAATGAAAATGATATAACGGTTGGTCACAGCATCGAAATTTTATCTCCGTTTTCTTTTAAGTTTTAACTAAATAAATATAAATATAAACTGGTGCATCCGGCAAACTTTGTTTATTGCGAGGGTTTATAATATATCATATATATTTCATTGGATATAGGGTTAAAATATAAAGTAAAGTTTTATTATTTGATATTTTTCTATGGCACGTCAATTTGACTTCACCTCGCCTGATGCTAAGTTGAAGGCAAAGTCTCATGAAAGAGGGTCACCATTGCAAACCCGTTCAGAGCTACAATGGTGGCGTTCAGCTTGACGGCCTCATCAGATGCTTTTTCACGCCCCGCTTAAAGGACCCGGGACTGTAGGAAGAAGGAAACACGTGCGCCGGCAAGGAGTTCCAGGACTGAATAGTACGGCAGAGAAAAGACTCACCGAAATGCTTGGTTCTTGATGGAATACTCTGTACCGTATGCGAGTGACACCTAAGCCCTGCACGCGTTGTCCTGTGTAGGAAAGGGGAGGGTGGGATTAATTGGAAGAGCTCATCAGAACATTCACCATGGTAGAGACGGTAAAATACTGCCAGGGACGCAACATCTCTACGTATCTGCAAAGGCTCGAGGGAATTTGTGACCTCAAGACTCCCAATAATGCGGACCGCACGTCGCTGCAACCTGTCGAGAGCATCTAATAAGTACTTTGCGGAGCCATCCCAGAGATGCGAGCAGTATTCCACGCAGGAGCGAATTTGTGTCTTATAAAGAAGACACCGCTGCTCCGGAGTGAGAAAACATCTCACTCTGTTCAGGACTCCGAGTTTACGCGAAGCTGTTTTGATGATGCTCTCGATATAGTTCTTGTTGTTCAGTTTGCAGCGCACGTCCATACCGAGTATATTGAGGTTATCCTGTAATGGCAGTGGTGTGCTCTGAAGAGTGGGAGGAGGAAGGAAAGGAGATGTCTTTGCTGAAAACGCGCATGCCTGCGTCTTCTTGGCATTGAACTCGACCAGGTTCTCAGATCCCCATTGGGAAACGTGATTGAGGATCCGGTCAAGCCCAGTGACAAGAAGTCGCCTCTTTTCCGCTATATCGGACTGCTTGGCCGCAGAATGTCCGTGCACAGTGCTATCGTCTGCATAGCAGTGATATGCAGAATCATTGATATGCAGAAGAAAGAGAGTGGGTGATAAGACGGACCCCTGCGGCACACCAGCATTTACCTGCAGGAACTCCGATGCTCGTCCATCACAGAGAACGCGAATACGGCGCCCCTGCAGGAAGCTAGCAACCCAATTGCACAGTCTAAGAGGCAGACCGAAGGCTGGTAGTTTGGAAAGAAGCGATTTGTGCCAGACTCTATCGAACGCTTTGGCGATGTCTAGGCTAATAGCCAGTGACTCACCATGCTTGTCCATAGCCTCACCCCAAAGATGGGTTACATACGCCAGATCACCTGAAGACCGTTTCGGCCTGAAACCATATTGTCGGTCATTAATTAGGGAGTGATCCTCTAGGTGACGCATGAGCTGTGAATATTGTATTTGTTTTCACAAATAATATGTATTTATTGAGGGGTATAACTTGATGAGTATCGTTTATCACATATTTTTAAAAAGCTATATTTTAGAAAACTAATACAATTCAGTTTTATTTTGAACTTAGGGGAACGACAAGTAAAAAAATATAATCTTTAGGTTAATATCAATAAGATTTGTTTAAGCAACATTGGGCTAGGGACATATTCTGATTAGTTATTCGATTGTTTTACTTGATGTATATCAGTTTTCACCAAGACGAACTTACAGGTGCAACATAATTTAACTGTAGTTGTATTTGTTATTACGTAATTTTTGAACGTTTTAAAAATAAAAAAGGTACAATTCGCAGGTTTTTAATGAATTCTTTAAAAAATACAATATTTACCTTAGAAAAAAATATGCACGATAAAAGTAAGTGTTTTTACCAACAAAATAAGGTACTACATTTTATGCTAGCTTACTTAGTTCCGAAACTAGATTTTTTTGAACCTTCTTTTTCACTTCCTGTAAAATGTTGATTTTAAACTTGTATCACTTATCACAGGAGGCACAGAATTCATGAAAGAACCAAACTTTTTTTTTTCTTTCTCTTTTTTATACCACTTAGGTGGCAAACTCCAATTGAAAAGTGGGCCCCGTGGCCTATGGACGTTTGCAAATTCAGAGGCGTCACATTCGTGCTGCCGATCCTATACTTCTTGATGGAAAACAACAGCAAGGAATTCATTCTACAGCCTCAGCGCAGGGTGAAGTTCCTTCTAAACCGCACACCATTTTGACTTCAGCAGAGTAGGTTGCAGTATAATTATTATACTATTTCACATATTTGAAACCATTAGATAACAGATGTTGGCCGTGATTAAAAAATATTTAACTTTTTCCAAATACGAATTTGCAAAGCAAAATGCACTTAAATACGTAAAATATTTCTACTTCACTGGATATGAAAATTTCGTGGGCGCCCTTATTTTAGTGTAGGGCCACTAAAACAGAGTAGTTGCGAAATTGTTACATATTGTTTAGAAAAACACGCAGTTTAGCTATAGGTAGTAATTTTACAGAATAACCCAATTGTCCGTGGAATGGAGCTCCTTTTTCTGACCTCACTTGTCACACCGTTGCCAATTGTAACAATTGTATTGTTAGGATGAATTCTCTACCAGTAGCAAAAATATATTTATATAGAAGTAAGTAGTAAGTATAACTAATCACGGAAAAGATGAAATTCCACATGCTTCCTACCATTGAAATTAAAATGTATGTAATTGTAAACTGTCACTAAAATAATAGGGTTTGTTCGCAAAACAGATGTAGCTATTAACAATTGTTAAGAAATAATAATGATATAAACTCGGTAGCGTGGCGGTAGTGAACGTGACTGCTACACCGAAGTCTCGGGTTCGATTTCCGCTCAGTTCAAACATTTGTGTGAACGAATATCAAAATTTCCGTACCATGTAACCATGGGTCTGAGTGGCGTTGTGTAGATTATCCTAGAACATTTATTATATTATTTTTATTAATAATAACTCGATATGTCTAATTTTTCGTGGCCCTGCGTCACGACCAAGAGACAAAATGTAGGCCAAGCAAGCACGTCCAAGTTTGTACCCGGGGAAGTTTGGAACAGTTCGGAGTATGTTTCTGTAACGGATACCCAACGTTATATGCTAATTTACGCCACGTCATCTTTAAAACGTTAGCTTTGCTACTGTAGTACTATACTATACTTGACTACTTGCAATATATAATAATAATTTCACGCAATCATACCCAAGATTCGATTTCAGAACTTTTACCTAGAAGCAACCTATTAGATCTAGTCTTGAAGACATCCAAGTTATAGCTATCTTGAAACAGATTCGGACAGGGCGTTCTAATCTTTGCCTGTACGCATAATGAAAGTATCACCGAATCACTTGGTAAAGTAACTTGGTCTCCAAAAGTTCTTGGACACCTTAAGATCTATAATCCTTTGACAGCCTGATGATTTTAACGAAAGTAACACGAAAATAAACTACTTACATATTGATGTCTTGTAAACTCATGAAAGTAGTCTCTAACCTAAACCTAATTACTTCAATAAGTAGATCTGTATCCAGTAGCTTCTAAGACTAGCAGTTGAGTAATAGCATTACTTTATATTAGTTTCATAATATCTAGAAGTTTTTGAAACGACTTACGTATGAGTGGAATGTCCACCGTGTAACGTAACCTTGCAATGTACTAACCAAAGACCAACAAAAAAATTCAGCACTGTTTACCTACTCTATCACCGCTTAGCCAAGAGTCCTTTTCAAGAATTTTACGAGAAATATCTACAAATTTTACATCATATTGGACAAAAAGACAAAACAACAACAGACGTCGCCGTCGGCCCGTTACTCATACATAAAACATGAAAAGGTGTCCCTACATCGGTAATAAAAAGGACAATTGTAGTCTGCGTTAACTTAGAGAGCGTAGTATACTCTATCGTGTCGAAGCGACAGCGCTAAACGCGTCACCACACCCGGGGATGGTTGGGGACACCATGGTTCTCACAATAGGGGAAGAAGGTCATCTCAAAAGAGATGTCCCGAGGTGCGAGAGATATGTCTTGTTTTATCTCATCTCCGGCAATCAAAGACCCATGGATGTTGTGCGTTTTAGTCGGTTTGAGTGCGACTTAATCACCTTCACCAGTTCTGGCGAAGGTGGTAGCCCTAACTCTGGTATACATATATACACTCATATAAATATAAAAATATATATACATATATTTCTAAGAGTGTCTATATGTATATATATAGTATAGACAACAAATATAGATATGAAAGTATTGTGATAAATCACAATCTTTTCAACTCTTCAATTCTTCAAATCGTTAAACTGGTCAGTAGCAGGTATTCCCTGGTTTCGTTTTCAGGAACGTTCCCCTAACACCCGGTATAATTAAAATAATAAATATATATTTCACATATTTTATTCAAGAATCTACTTAATATCACCTACAAATATGAAATTCAAAGAGATAAGAAAATGTAACCAAGATTTCAGGTGCAAATGAATTCAATAAGCACGAGAACTAAATCATAACGTACCTCCTGCTTTCCTTCTTAGTAAAAATTCCAATAAAGCTCTCTTTGAGCCCATCTGCCGTATAAAGGTAAATTAAACTGTGCCGCTCTGGGTTGCCATCTGACTGAAAATAAAATGTACCTACTTTTGGTAAAAATTGTGAATATTCGTGCGTGGTCTGTAGAAAAAATATTTTATGCTGGTTTTTAAGAAATGGTGAAAATAGTAGTTTCGATTTTCGCGATAATGCATATAATTAATTAATCAATCAGTCAGTCCATCATAGTTCACTGCTGGACAGAGGCATCTTCCTGCTGGGAGGCTTGGCCTACTATTACCACCCTGGATAGACGGGTTGGTACAGGTTTTTTTTTCCAATGAATACAAATAGCAAATCCTGCAATATTTGAGGATTTCCCTAGATTTTCTTGATTATTTAAGCTTGCAACACCTGGAGAATGTTTTGCGCGCTTAAAACTTTTGCTGAGCCACATGTTATATTGGAAAACTAAGGTAGCGAGGTCATTCCTCTAATAGAACGCTGTTTGATATTTGGCTAGAATGATCTAGGAATGTATAAGAATTATGCGTGACTGTACTTGAAAGAAATGAACGCTTTCATTTGAAGTTATTCATATGATTCCTGTATATTTTTGCTGGTTCCCGCATACCAACTTGACCCCTTCAACTCTGTGTGTTGAGGATCGTCGACAATTCCAAACTCCCAGGCAGTGTGGGACCTCTCAGCCTCATCGGAATTTGCCTTGCCTTGTGTTCTTGCAATGGCATCGTTTGTGCTCAAATGGATTGTTTGACATAATTCCCGTACCTACTTTCTATCAATGTACCCGCTATAGGCAGGAACTTGACATCCACGCGTAACAATCTGTGGAATAAGCTCTCTGCTTCTTCTGCGTCTTCCCAAGCGACTATAATAAGGGGTTTTTCAAGAAAGACATTAGTAGGTTTCTGCAGTGTCGACAACGTGAGTGTAACGCGAGTTTAACGTCCATAGGTCACGGCGCCCATGTAATATACACGTGCTGACATTTTACAACTAATTTTTTTAGTTAGAAGCATAAAGGTACCCTTAGATCAAAGTATTCTAGTAAGTGATATACGTATCTTTACACAAAACCTAGGCGTGAGAAAGTGACAGAATTTACAAACCACTAACTGTGGCCCGCGGCTCCATCCGTGTGGAATTATGATCCCGTTCCCGCAGCTCTATAAAAACTTTTGATAGAGTTCAAAGCATAAATAAAAAAAAATACTCGAATTGATCAAACCGTGTTCGAGTTTTGAGCTTAGCAACATATTTTGATACAAGTAGATAGTGCAGTGACGTTAATAATTTCTCTATGCTAAAAGTCACAAGTCACCGCCACTAAAATTTTAAATTCGGTAACGCAGTATGTAAGAGTCTGTGGGTCTACTTGCGCTAGTAATATCTATAGTTAGAAGTAAATATACTCCACTGGTGTTGTGTCATTCATGTATCAATCCGCAAACAACTAAGAGAATGTGATTGACTCATATTTCCTGAACAAAATGCTTTTTATTGAAACCTTAATAAATAAATTGCACATTTAACATAAGAACTGGCCTTACGTTTTCTGTAATTTCTTCTTTCCTTTGCCATTTTTCATTCGTGCAAATTTATTCTTTGCTCTGGCAGCACTATTGACACCCGACTCCTCAATTAAAGTGTCGTTGAATTATTCAGTGCGATAGTGGACGATTTTTGACGCCGATGAAAAATTTGAATTCATCTATGAAAAATTAATTCTGCTTTAAATGCTCTGCTTTAAAAGAGTAACTTTTATTATAATACATGCATTACATAGCGGAAATCCTTTATAAGAAAATGGGCAACTTAATACTCACCCAAGGTTTAACAGTAGGTATTAATGATAGTAGCAGGTAGAAGTACCCGAGTAGGCACGTTGATGTGCTATATTACCTAAGAGCGAAGTGCTAACCTCTCAAAAAAAAAAAAAACAAAAACGTGCATTTTGAGTTACATATTTTGATACAGACACTGTAAATACACTATGACGTAAGTAAAAATAGGTTTTAGTTCATTATTAATGAGATTTCGATGAACAAATCCCTAAAACATAAAAGACCAGAATCAATATAAAACAATAAATCTACTTAACTGAGTAGGTGGACATATTTTCAAACAACAAATTGAGCTTCATTACAAAAACCATGTCAAATATCTAAAACTACTTTAAACTTAAACGAAGACTGTTATAAATCTTCACAGAATTAAGCTCTTGACACGTGTGAGCTCCTTTGAAGTTGATTGCAAAAAATGCTCAGAAAAAGTTGAAAAAACAGTCGGACATGTGGTTACAGTGAACATGTTACTGCTGAGTAGGGTGACCACTTATACGTATGTTTATTAAATGCTTAGGATAATCTCATATTTTTGTATTGTTTAAAAGTAACAGATAAAAGTCTAGTAGTGCTTACAGGCTATTTTGTAGTTCACTCATGCATATCAGGCTATTTATAGGTGCTATAAAATATAGGTACATTGTTTTATTTATTTTATACACTTTATTGTTCACCGAGTAAAAATACAGAATTAAAATCTATATGACAATGGAAGCAGTATAATGGGCATTTTTCGTTGGTTCAAAGCGTATGAAGGAAGTCCAAGTCAATGCAAGGCAATGCATTTGTCTCTAATATTGATAACAAGTTATTCTATACAATGTGTAAGATGATTACTAACGACTAGACGTATCAACTAGGTAAGTTATAATCTTAAAAAAACATATTTAAACTAGGGTCACCCTACATTTAAGTGACATTAGTTTTATATATTTTCAGAGAAAACAGATCGTCAGTGTGAACCGTTAAATATTTAGATTTGGATCACATTTTTTATTATCCTTTTAACGGTTTTCAGAGTACTACACAGGCGTATGTACTCTGGGTGGTAATATGGTCTTGAGGTCGCAGAGAAGCACAGAGAAGAGGATTTTATTAAGTACTTAATATGTCGACCTTCTAATATGTTTCATTCTAAACTGCCTAATAATTTATTGTCATTTGGTTTCTAGATATTATATATACTTTATTTTAAAGTGGTCTATTTGTCAAACAAATGTGTGCCCATTACTACAGTACAATAATTATTGCTTAAACGACACGGTCAGATATCACTGATGACAGTATTTCTAAACCAAAGATTAAATTTTTTGGTCAATATCCCAACCTAAGTTTGAAAATACCAAAGCTTCATCAAATCATCTAACCGTATTCCCTAATCTAATCAACATAATTTAACTTTAAATTATTCTTTGTTTCTAAGATACTTCATGTTTTACTTCAAGGGCCAAATATTTTCAAAAATTAATCAATTATGAAAATTTTCTTACGGAAAAAATACGGAACCTTTTTTATTCAACCAAGAAAACGGTGATATGCAAAATTGGACAAGGGGAAAACAGACGGCAAATTCGGTAAAATTAACATAAATATTATAATCTTTGCTATATATACTCACGAAATATTGGAGAGGTAGAAACATCAACGCCTAAAATGATTTCCAGACGATAAAGTTCTTAATGTATACGTTTGTTTACGAGCCATTTACTGTTATGAACGTGGTTTTCTTCGCAAATACTATTTATTTCATATTGTGGTGCATACATCAGCCAAGTTTGCATTGCGGTTAAGCAAATAGTACCAACTTTATTGTTTAAAACTCCTTATAAAGACTCAAAATTCAAATATTACTGTCAGTATTAGGTAGGTAATTAATTTTGAAATATTTAAACAATAAAATTATTTATGCAACTCGGTTATTATTGTCTACATATTTTTACGAAATTACGTAAAAGATAAAACTATTTTAAACTGGAAATGTTAATTCGAAAAATATCTGAATATTTTAAATATGTGTAGTTTTAATGTAAATATACGAAACTTCCATTCACATACCTCATTTTAATTCGAATTTAATACTGAAACCATTACAGTGCATATTAAACTTTTTGATACTAAGGTGCACTGACCCTCATTCATCATTCTCTGAACCTTTTCCCAACTCTGACCCTAAACAAGCTAATTTACTACTATATAAAATTATCAGAAGTGTGAAACTTCTGATAATTTCGTCGAGATTATTACAAGAAAGCAATAAGAATCACAATGCAAAACAACTACCACCACAAAACCAAACCCCAGTTTGAAATAAACAACATCATGCCAAGTGCAAAGTCAACTTTGCAACCCAACCAAGACATTACACATACTATAATGGAAATGCCCTGTGCAACGGGTCCGTGTATTTTTGGCACAAAAACAAATGAGCTACAGTAAAATTTTAAATGCGTTGTAAATTTTTGTAATACACTGCTGCTTTTGAATTTTCAGATAAATTTTATAGCTACCTATGGTATCTAGAGAATAGCGTTGTTAATAATATTGTATGTAGTGGAATAGTTGAGTTATAACGCAGGATAATGAGAATTTTAACTACGAATTTTTAACAGATAATATGCGGAGTCAATATTGTGGAGGCATGTGCCATGTTTTTGCTACACTGTTTTAGATTAGACAGGGCATCCTAGTGTGGTTCACAGTGTTGCACGTGGTCCAGGGTCCATTTCTTCAAGTTTAGTTTTGGCTTATACGACCATTATGCGAACTGCCGCCTGATCTACCAACAACCAGCTAATTGTGATGGAAAAATTCATTGCGTGTTGTAGTAGTTCTTTAAAAATTCAACTAGTTAGATTCAACTATGAATTTGAATACCTTATTACTTCGATTTAAAAAAATACTTATGAGTACCTCCACATATGGGTCAAGAAATTTGTCCTTCATTGAACATAAACTGATTCACCATATTATATACTGCAAACCGAACCATTTCATCTACGAATTCTAATACATTCGTACCGAATTAAAGAACATTCTGGATTTAACAGTCGTAAAATACGCCGATTTATTCGCACTTTATATCATAGTTTGACAGATAGTGTTCGGTACATTGTGTAAATCCACTTCCATCATTACTACTTGATTCGACTTTCTATCATTCGAAAAGAAACCCTACGTGTACAGTGTAAGGATTTTCAACGTGCGCATTTCCATTTTCAAAAATGCAAATTTAAGTTTGCAAAGCGATAGTTGGTATTCAAACCACGTACGGTGGCATAGTCCCTGAATAGATATCTACTAAAATGATATGGCCCTCCCATTGCCAATAAATCCTGATTTATATAAAATACTTGCAAATCCAGTTGGAAGTTTTCGAAAAATTTCCTTTATCTGCTGTGACGATCGCTTCTGTCTTCGTCTTGTTTGTGACGAAGCAAAATTCAAGTATGAAGACGTAGAGCAATTTTGGGATTTGATAGCAAAATGCACAAACAGATAGAGAATAATACGATGTTATTTACTTTAGTCAAATTATCTTAAGTTACAAACTATATTTCTATTAAAAACTTTTTTTTAAATTGAGTGATTAACTGGCTGGTACCCTCTACCCTCGTATTAAATATTAGGTAATCTTGTAAACTTTGTGTGTGGGGAGAGGGAACTGTTAGTTCCGTCATAAGCTATGCTGTTTCCCTACCATAAAGGACAAATCTCTTAAGGAACTCGGGCAAATTGCCTTCTGCTTGTATATTGGGTCTCCCGACAATAAGCCTGCTTTAACCTTTCTACCTGGTGTATCACTACATAGTATAAAATAAAGTCGCGTTCTCTGTCCCTATGGCTCTTTGTATACTTAAATCATTAAAACTGCGCAACGGATTTTGATGTGGTTTTTAAAATAGAATGGTTAAAGAGGAAGGTTTATATGTATATAACATCATGCTACGACCAACAGGTGCGGAGCACGAATGAAACGAAAACGGGAAAACGGGAGCGAAAACGGGATGACGCAGATGAAGTTGCGCGGGTCAGCTAGTTAATTAAAAATAAATCTGTAGATTTGTGCTGGAAAAGATTTTATATTGGAAAATTTGACTAATGCCTTAAGATGAAGTCACTTGCAAGTCTTTTTCTCTTATACATTCGTACATAAGGTTAAATTTTAACCAAATTTCAAGCACCTCATTACATTTACAGTTACTAACATAATTATTACAGTTTCATTCGCCTATAATATGATAAATATTATGTGTATGTCTGATACAAACTGTATCGATTACAGACACTACTGTTGCACTAGTGCACCGTGACATCTGAGAGATACTGCCACTTCACAATGCAACACAAAGCTAAACACGTTCTGATCTGTCCTCGGGCTTACTACTACGGCTTTCTATATTATGAACTTACTTTAGATACAGTTATGGTAAAATAAATCGTATCTGCAATGCGTAAGGATGGCATTCTGTTGGCAGTGGTTATTCATATGTGTTACAATGCTGTGAGGGTGAGATTTTATTATTTCCGATAGCGGAAAGCGGGTATTGTACGAGTTTATTTATTATTTCGTAAAATAGTTATTATTTCTTATAACAATGTGGAAGTTCTTGAAGAGGTTTCACGTCTGAATGGATCTGCCGAAAATTTGGTACAGGGATATATGGCAGCCTAGAGCAATAAATTGAGTATTTTTCATCTCCCAATGGTTCCTATGGGTTGCGAGCACGGGATTAATTCCAAGCGGGTGAAGTCGTGGGAATTTTGAATTTGTAATTTAAGTTTATGTATATTTGATAATAAACTTTATTTTCAACATCTTTGGAAGTAAGAACAACTAAAATAAATCATCTATACCAATAGCTAAATCTGTATTTATGTATTAACGAGCAACAAATCTTGCGATTCATTTGTTTTTAATTTAACTATTTAAGTATTTAGACAGACATTTTCATCGGTATAAAATGAGTACTTATTCAAATGATTACATATGGAAAAAAAATAATTTCAAAAGTGAATCATTTATTTTAACGCCAAAAAATTGTGTTCTAAGAATATAGGTACAAGTTAATTACATAAAAATATGAACTAAAATAAAAAATATACCCTCGTAAACAAATTATTCAAATAATGGGCAATTTTGGGTATGTATCCTTACCTGAAAATATTTTTATTCTAATAACTAGATCGCTCCGCCCATCTAGCGTCGTAGTCTTATAACTCAGTGACAGTTTGAGATCAAGCATGATAGCAATTTCCTGGACGCATCGAGTTTTAATATAAACGTTGTATCGAAAAGCGGTGTAAAGGTGGGTATTCAGTAACATTGGTGCCATATCCATACTCCGTGTGCTCAAATCTGGGTATATTTGAGTGTAATAGTGTTCGTAGAAAGGTTATAAAAAAGAAAGGTTTTGTTCTGTCTACGATGCCTGCTTTATAGATACTGTGTTAAGATTACGTTTTATTTAGATGGCAGACAAGCAAAATAATCACATTACACGTTTAAAGTGCCATAGGTCTAACTTGCCTTACGTTCAAATGTACAAATCACTTCTTGTTGGGTCAGTGTAGGTCGAATAATGACCTCCGTCCCCCATAAATGGGGGGGGGGGCATCTCGAAAGACGACTTCGAGTCTGCCGGGGTGCTAGGGATATGTTCGCTACTATCTCACCTCCAGCAACTAAAGACCCGAAGACGGCTTGCGTTTTTGTCGGTTCAAGCCCGACATAACCTCTCTCATCGACTCCGGTGGGATTAGTGGCATATAACATATTGTTTTTTTATACATATACATATACATATATCATACAATTGATAACATATTTGCACTTCTCAACAATATTCAATATTGAACGTAACCAGTTTCATAGTGTGGCATTCTCATAGGTTTACATTGATAGTTATAACATTCTAATTCGCACATACTACGTTAATTATGAGAGAAAATGTTCGATTATAATTATTTTAAATATTTTTATCATTTTTACTTTTGTGTCCTCCACGATTCATTTTAGTCATTTATTATTACATTGAAAAAATGTACGTCACCATATTTATTAATTACTAATTCACAGTTACAACATAGTTTAAAAGTAAATAAACTGCTTCCGAAGGTTTTGAAATCCCGTAAATAGGATTACTTGGCTGTAACTAAGTTCGCAATCAGCTTCCAAGTTTCAAATCCAGCGTATTATTGTTTGTTGAGAACAATTTTGAAGAATAATTTAATTAATCTCCTCGTGTCATCTTAATGTATTTCATTAAATAATGCAAAAAATCTAGGTGACTGGCCTGGGCAAATGCCACATTTATTATGAACCTAAGGCAAATGTAACTGTGGGCAGATTACTTCAAGGAATAACATAACTACTACTACAGTTATACTCAAATTTATTTCCACGTGAGATAATATAACAATTTGATACCGCAAAACTCTAGTAAACCCCACGAATGAGGTTTTAGTTGCTTCTCCTAAATCATCTTCCTGCTCTTGTCTTCTCCTAATTAATTAGAGTCGATGAAACACGTCATTGTCCTCCAATCATTCTTGTCAGATGACATTTTCTCAGTCACTCCCTTCTTAACCATTCAAGATATTTTATTTCACACAATCTATCCATCTTTTATTGGACAGACCTTTGCTCATAAAGCCTTTTTGGACCTTCTTTACAACATTACATCTCTTCTTATAGTAGGCATGTCCATACATGTGGAACGGATCCGGCGGCGGTTGGGTCTCGAGGTGGCTCTACATAAAACTGAGGCCATGTTCTTTCATGGGCCTCGGCATGTACCACCAGAGGGATCCAGCCTTTCAGTGGGAGACATCCCCATCGGCGTCAAACCCCAGATGAACCATCTGGGGCTCGTGTTAGACGGCCGGTGGGACTTCGAGGAGTCTTATTAATTTACGTTCTCAGAGAAATTCTGAAACATAAAGTTAAACAACCGATACGTGAACCAAATTATATTTCAAGAAGTTTACATACGAATCTACGTACTCTGTATCTAGTTAGGTAAGAATATAGCTTAGAATCTCCAAGCCCGTGACGTCATTAGACCGCCCTTTAAATGTCAACTCCAAGCTTCGAAGTATACGTTTAACGTAATGAAGCTTTGTAGAGCTAGATCTTTTATTGTTCCCGTATTTTAACTGTAAGTATTCCCTTTGTGTCTATAGATGTCTTACTTATATTGATGAATTTGTTCTACTTGATAATGAGTTGTAATCGCAATCGTTTATTTCCTTTACCTCTGAGATTTTGATCTAGAGAAATATTGTAAGTTATTGATCAGATTTTGAAACTTTTAACGCTTCAACTACACATGACAACTGTAATATCATTTTAATTTTGCCCATGCGCAAATTGAGTATGCGAAATATTGAGGAACATTATCCCTAGCACCGTGACCTGGTGTCCTCATCTAGTCACTGCTGCCTATGCTAAGGTGGGAGGCGGCTTTACGCGTCACCACAAGGCCTATACTCATTGAACACAGAGGTCATTTTGCGATTCCCTCATCGCAGGCCAGGCGGACCAAGACTAGGTATAGGTATATATCCATTATAAGCCATCCTAAACTTTGTAATGGTTTGATCTATTGTCTTGCAAAAAAATCCCCTCAAATACCCCCTATCGGAGCCGGTTGGAGCGGTTAGTCTCATTCGAATCGAATAAAACGCACGCCGTCTATGGGTCTGTAATTGCCGGACGTGAGATAGTAGCCAACATATCCCTCCCACTCCGGTAAACCCGGGGCCATCTCCACCGTGTCGGATTAGAGCTCATGTGCCGGCTCGCCTCGGAAAAGACTCGGTCGCAGCTCTGTATATCATAAAATATATTATTATGTAATAATTAGTTGGCCGTGCGAAGAGTCATCCGCTTCGGACCCGGCGCGGTCTAACAAGAGTCATTCTAAACATTAGGGCAGTAAGTAATGTAAGGCGGGAATGTTTTTTAATGTAATGTTATGTAAGCTTAAGTAGACTTGAGCCACACTATTATTACTATGTATTATGTGACTTATAATATTAGTATTATTTAACGAGAATCAGTCTTTCCCAATCTAAATAAAAGCTGTTTAAAACTCAACACTTTAAGCGTATGCCAGCTAAACAGACCGCCATATGACACAAAGCGCAAAGTGCCTGCGTGTACTGCTTTTTCATTATTTCTCCTTTATGGATAACTAACTAACCTCAACACATAGCTCTCGGTCTACATCATGTTATATTATGCGTTGCTAACAGGACAGTTGGTAATGAAAAGAGGAATTTCTCTTTGACAATCCTTGCGAGCTATGTCCTTAATTTTACGTAAATTCGTACGATCGTGTTTAGAATATGTAGAACTAGGAGTTACAACTATTTTTATTTAATTTCTTTTTTTTTAATAGAAGTTATATATATTTTTTTTTACTTTTAGATGTAGGTACAATTTAAATAATAATGAGCTGGTACCTAAAATAAGAAATCCTGTGCTAGAACTACCAACATCTATTTAATAATGCAATAGATTTGATAATGTTGCTATGGGAAAAAAAATAAAGGGACATATTATAAAGATGAAAGAATATATTAATTAGTATAAATATTAATCGTTTGACCAATTACCGCAATTAAATACATTCTTTTCAATTCAATTTCAATTAGATTCATTTTTATTTATACATCTATGCGGCCTAACCAAGACTTATAGAGCTAATCCAACCTCTCCGGAAGTCGGTATTCGACTTTCCATTGGCATACGTTTCCATCTCATATCATCTATATCAACACAGAGTGGAAACGTAAGTATATATATAAAATGTGCACAAACACACACACACACACACACGCACACGTGCGTGTGTACGTGCATACACACACATGCACATAATACACGTAAAACTTATTATACCATCGCATCGTTTTTACGTCTATAATTAAAAAATCACTGTCTTCATTGCGAATAAAAAATAGGAACACAACATATATTTATATTTATTCTCAGGTTTCTTTGAAGGGTTTAATCGGCTTACATTTAACGACAAGATCCTTTTGTCTTCAAAAAACAAACCTTCCTTACGATTTAAAATCTTTGACGAAGTACAAATTCCATCGTTCATTATACCAACAGAAATGGGAAAATTACTCAGTGAATAATGGTAGGCGATAATAAATGATTGTACGAACAAATGGGCTAACAGTTCAAGGGGCTTTAAGTCTTTATTAATCTGTTATAGAAGCACACAGTTGGTAGGTACAAAGGTGATAGTGGATTAAATTCACTGGACTTAGAAAGAAAAATGGTGTCAAACTTATCAATAATATTGACTTTTTGTTAAGGTGTCTGCGGTTTTATAAATGACAGTAGAAACTTGTTCTTGATAATATTGTAAATCGAGGATTGAAGAGAAATATCTGGTCATTTTATAATGGAAGCTGAGTAACTTAGATAAAATTTATAACGATATTTATTATTTATTGTCCACTTCGGATTTATATCGAGTGGCAGACAAGCTGTACACGGCCCATTTAATAGGAAATGGTTACCGTGACCTATGTTTGGCATCTGTGTGGCGGTGGAGAAAGAATATTGCCAATCCATGTTATTTGAAGTGTATCGTTATACATATCACTGTGAGAGAAGGAAAAACTCTGTACCAACCCGTTGTGGACATACCCTATATAAAAATATATATCTCAAAGTAATTAACCAACAGATTTTGTTTAAAATTAATGTGGCTACTACCTGTTGCCTGCGGCTCTACCTTATAGAATTGTGATCCTCTTCCCGTAATGCTTGGGGACTTCTGAGTTATTTATCTCTATATAATATTCCACACTTCAATCCATATATTGTAACAAATTCTATTTCTAATCTATCTATTCAAATATTATTCCTATTTTCATCCTATCACAAGTTTGGGTGTGAATTTCTAAAAGGATATTAGCAATCAAAATTACAAATATTTCCCCTAATACAATTCCTTGAACCATCGTCTTAAAAATTTTCACATTTATAAAATATTAGCGAGATAGGATAGACAACATGATCCAATCAATTCTCGTAACCCATATCATACTACGTGGAAGTTATACGTCTCCCTAATCACTCTTGTAGCTTAAACCATTCAATATTTGGACCTGTTATTCATAAGGGTGTTCTACACTGTGAATAATCCATCCTAATATTATAAAAGTGAAAGTAATTTATCTGTCTGTCTAAATTTTAGTCATCACGCCTAAACCACAGAACGGGTCTTAAAGATATTTGGAACAGAGATCAATTAGAACGAACATAAGCTATATTTTATCGCGTAAAGTAGGGTTAAAGGGAGAAATAGGGGATGAAACTTCCCCTTTCATTGAAAGGGGCAAGGTATCAGGAGAAAGAGAAGGGGACATGAGCAAAAGGGGGCATGGGGAAAAGGGAACAAGGGAGAAATGGGAATATGATGTGGGTAGAGGTGGAGGCGAGGATAGATTTAAGGAGGAGGAGCTAATTATACATAACTATTTATGTTGCAAAAAGACCTTGCCCATGTTATCCAACTATGCCTATCCTTTCGTATAAAAGACATCACGTACAGGATTTCTTTTTTCATTTAATTTTTGACCCGCATACATTTCAATCAATTACCCTTCCGCCTGAAAAACATTTGTCGAGAATGTCAAAAAAAACATTCATAATTGATCTGTATCATCAGGTAGTGCACTCATTCGATGACTCAAATATTAAAAGTTCTCTTGACGTTATTTCCAGTTGCAAGTTTGCAACCGAGCCTAGGGTCGCTTGCTCCCAATAGTTTAATAATATAATTATATAGGTAAAGACAAATTACTTATAGCTTTAATTGGAAACTAATAACGTCCAAGACGGAACTTCAACCCACGATCTGTCTCTCACAAGGATTTGTATATTATATTTATAGGGCATATAGTATATTATTATAGGGCCATGGCCCGGGTTTGATCCTGGGACTTCTCGATCTTAAAGCCGGTTCTTTATGCACCGACCTACGGAATAAGGGATCAAGCACTGTGCTTTTTTGTTCTAGAATATATTTTATTGCACTGCGTGAAATATTCTAAATTATGATCAGTATGGCTAAATCACGTGCAATTAAACATAGAAATGAATTTGATTCTCCTGTAAATGTTAAGCAATTGTTTGTAAGATAAACAGACTTTCAAAAGATGAGATCAAGTCAACAAATAATTCTTTGAAATAAAATAATTGTTTCGAAGTTTTTAAGAACTCGAATATACCCAAAATTTGTGTTCGGATCTGAACTCCAAGTTAATAAATAGAGTACGTACTTTATTTTGCCTTGTCCAGAAGTTTTTGCTTGGCTTCACGCTTAACCTTATGAAAATTAATTTGGTTCCTCTTATTCTATGTTTGTAACCAAAGATTATGATGTTGATGATGATAATTTTATAAAATAAGTTTGAAATAATTTTATTGTTTCTGTAAACATCAGCTTCCACTGAGATATCTTGGTTACGTCCAACGACGATTAAATTTGGATCTCTTTGTCCGTTTATTATTTCTGATTAGTTTGTTAATTTTTACGAGTGACTGCCATCTGGCCACCTAAACCCAAGAGAAAAACTTATGGCAAAACTTTGACTGTCATTCAGTTTATAATATATCATCAATCACTACATCAGGATCATCAATCACGACTTGTGACCTTCTTCTTCTTATGAAATGAAATGAATTTATTTCAGGTAGACTTGGCCTGATAAATAGGTGAGTACATAATACTCGTGTCAGACGAAGATCCTTAACATTAAATAAATAATTTATGATAAATATCAAAAATTTACTAATACACATTATATGTATAATAAAGTAAGATTTAGCGTTATAACACTACAATAATATTTTGTATTGCGGTGTGTGCTCTGGAGTTATTATCGAGACTGATTCCGTTTGATCCTTTCTATCAACCCTAACCTTGCCTTTGAGGGGGGATATCCTTCTCAATTAGGGTACATAGCTATTTCTCTGAAATTTAGGTGCATATTGACGTCCCCGAAGAATAAAATCGTAATAAACAGAAGTCAATTTTACAGAACGAGCAAATTACTGTTATTTTGTTTTAACTCCTTAAGTAATTGGCCTATCATTTTTTTTCGCTATATTTTCTTAATAAGTGGTTTTTCATTTACCGGGGACGTCAATGTAGTCATCTGGTTTGGAATAGTCTTCCCAAGAAGATCCATTCGTTGTCTTGTCTTGCTAGAAAGGGACACTCACACTGTATACGTTTCATCGTTTCATCGTCTTCTTTGCAGTTTCTATTTGTGCGTCGTTTGTTATACTAATCTTGCTCGAAGTGTATTTTGCGAAGTAGCAGCCAAGGAGGTCTAGCGAGATTACGACATATCGAAGGTAGCTGCATCGACAGGATACCATATTGATAATATTGTATCATTAGGACACCATATTATGGATGTCGATATCAAATGTCTGATTTGGAAAATTAATTAAAGGGCAGTGTTTAGTTACGGCAACGAATACGTGAGCACAGCTGCCAGACATTGTATAAATCAACTCACAGTTTTAAACTATTTGCTAAACGTTTTATTAAAGGCGTTTTAAACTATTATTTACGTTACAAAGCTAATAGCCACATTGTTTACTAAATCGCAAATGTATTAAAACGAATGGCTAAAATTAATTTTTGTGGAGGCATTATAGTCAAAATATAATCCAAAGTTTTTGATAAAGGACCTGATTATGCAAAGCTGGCGTGGCGTGAACTTTATTTGAATGCTGTTTTCGGTTAGTTTGTTTGTTATGAAAACGCACTAAAAGTTGCGAGTTTACAGTATGCGGTTAATCCTAATTTGTTTATAGTCAGTGCATGTTTGTGTAATTAATAAGCTTTTCGAACGTGTGCATATAGGCACATACACGGGAGGAGGGGGCGGGGGGTAGATTAACAGGTACTATGCGGCTCTTCGGGATTTAACATAAGTATAAGTATCTATCGGCACGGATCTTGGAGAGGAGTGATGCCATGGCGCGCGTGGATTGTTTTGATATAATGGATTTGAGTTCGTCCAACACCGATTTAGCCCGTGCTGTCCTTAAAATATGTGCGCATTACGAGCTCTACACGAGCGCATTTTGAGCGTATTTTGTATACACAACTCGTGCCTATACTAACCTACCATACATATATATCTAGGTACCTATAAACAGAATGAAAATTGTGAAGTGTAAAATTAGGTCACTTACATGTTTCAATAAATTGACATCAATTTAGTTATCATTCAATAAAACGCAATAACTTTATTTTATTATTGCTAATTAATTAAACTAACACAAAATTTATCAAACCGCCATCTATGTTTTGTACTGTAAACCACTAGGCAAGACTTGTGGTTATGAATACGACAAGAACAATCTACAGACAAAACTGAACCATGAACATTATGAACAACCATTGTTACTAAATTTTAAAATTGACACTAGATGTCGCTACTTGTACTTATTTAATAAAAATGATAACTTATTCCCAGTGTGCTATGATCGGTTTTGTTAGTTTGCCTATGTTTCTAATTAATGATAAAGGGTTTCTATCTTCATCTATCACTAATTTGGTTAATTACCTTGAAATCTTGACTAGCAGAGTACTCAAAAAGGATAGTACATTATATCAGATAACCAGGAACCTCCCCAAACTACACCCTGATATGTACCGTCATCAAAGGTGCTGACCAATGTACAAATCAAACTGGTTATAATTTTATTTATATCATTTTGTACCACTCTTTTGTAGCCATTCTATATATATCATAATTTAAAATAAATTTTCATTTCATCTGTTCGTGTGTTATGCAATGCATCACCAATCATCTCATTGTGATTATGATGAAACTTGTCAGTTTATTACACTTACTTATAAGCATAGTAGGTACGTAGTAATAATTGTTTTTATTATTATTAATATTTTACTGTCGATAGACTCGCGTTTACCTCTATTTCACCTATTGGTAAGTGATGATGACGTGTTCAACGGTGGAGCACGTTTGCCTAGAAGTAACCTATTCACTCTAGTCTTGCAGACTTTTAATTTATAGCTATCTGGATAAATAGATTCATGCAGGTTCCACTGGTTGTATATAAAGGCATAGTCGTTAACCGATAATTGGAATAGTGGTACTCGGGGCTGATGAGGAGCAAAACCTTCGGGGTTAAGCCAACCTCCCCTGTAAGACGATGCATCTGCTGCTTGAATTGAGCACTAAGTCTGGGGAATTACGGTACTACAGAATGCCGCAGCTAATATTACTCTTGTGTTGTGTTTCCGGCAATGAGTAAGGTAGCCATATCTCAATGGAAAGGTTTTGTGTTGTCAGTGGGAAGACCGAGAAACTCTACTATGTTTTCTGCACTTACAGCACAGAAACTCTTAATTTTCACTTCTCTCCTTCTCCCCCCTCCCCTCTACATAGCCGGCAGCATGAGAATGACGCCCCTTGTGTTGCAAACGTCCATAGTCCACGGTAAACACTTTCCATCAGGTGGGCTGTGCTTGTCTACCATCTAAGCGGTATAAAAATGTCTATAAATGGAAGTATGTTGGCACATAATAGGTCTGTTTGCATGTTTCAAACCCGATACATTTAATCTTCACAAACACCACACAGGTTATCAATGGTAATGTTGTCTGTCTCAACTGCTTTGGAATTCCAACGAGCCCTTCTCATCATAATCTTAATACGTCTAATATTGTTCGAGTGAATAGACAACATTATATCATTACATTTAATAGCTCTCATCACAATTAAAATAAAGTGAGCCTATCCGTAATAGCTGGTTTTGTTAAAAGACTGTAGCAACCAGCTTTTGTGTGTCAAGTATAAGTGACCGCTAGTAATTACTGGTAACCGCATGTTTTAACTGTTTAAGATCATGCTCAAACTAAGACACTACAACAATAAAAGGTTTGAAGTCTCGTGTTTTACGATGCGCAGAGGAACTGCTTTTTGTTTCACCAGATCTCGTAAAGTCGACTATGGCTTGTTAACGATGCACATTTTGAACCTGGCATATGAAAACAAAGCAATTTTCCGGTATAGTCTCGTTAAGTAGCTCATAAATTAGCATAATGTTATTTTGCGAATCTGGTATTGTGCATATCTAGTATATATAGCGAATCTGCATGGGGTTTTGCGAATCTGATATTTTGCGAATTCTGGTGTCATGCGATTGAGGCATCCAATAAACAAAAAAGAAGGAAGAAAAAGGAAGGAAATTAGTTAGAAAAAAGATAAATTTTAAAATGAAAATCAAAATGTTCAGCAGTAATCTCAGTCTGCGTGAAATGAATCGTGAATTTTTATTTATTCTATTATAGATCTCTATAATCTCTGAGAGTTAACTGTGTGTATGTGATCCGTAACAAAACGACAGATGAACACCAAAGAGACAGCAAACTTGATGCTAACGACATATCTACGTCATATTTGCGTTTTTCTTCTCATTGAATTATGTAAAATGGCTATTGGTTTGGTTGAAAGTTTAGGCAATCCAAAAAGTAGCAGAGCACTTGAGGGTAGACATATGACTTGGTGACTAGGTTATTTAAGTTGTTCAAATCCTGGTAGATTATAGTACTATCGTCACGAACCTATCCTAAAACAAACAATTTAGCCTTAGATGAAGGGATTAGCGGTAATATTTCTGCCTTTGTTTGTAACAAATCATTGCAATCAATTAGGTTAATGCAGTCCACCGCTGGACGTAGGACTCTCTCAATGTTAGGAGGCTTTGGCCTTCTATTTTCACGATGACCAGATGGGTTGATACAATTACAGAGTTTATTCGAGTTTTCCTTCTCTCGTAGCGATACCGTCCGTGATTTCCGTAAGTTGCCTCTTACGATACCCTTTAAAAAAGATGGGATGGTGACAATTTTTTCTCCGCCACCACATAAATATCATAATCACTCACATATGTTTAATAATATAGTATACCTCTCAATAGGTTCTATGGCTGTTGGAAAATTTTACCACATGTTTTCCTTCCTCGATTATGTATGCTCTCGTGAAGTACCCAAGTCTCGCGATCGAACAAGTTGTATCTGAGTTTGCACTTAACCTTAAGACTACTTTACAAAGTGAAATGTCTGTCCTTCAATAATGTTTCTGCGGTAGGAGTATTTTTTACATCATAAGTCTTAAGACAGGGTACCGTGGTATTTTCAGGGCTCCCCAGAACTTTTGGCCACACAGGCCAACCGAAGATGTTGTGATGAAACAACATCCAGTTTTGTTCGATTGGAGTACGACAAATCCATCTCATCACCAGCTCACCTAGACTTGCGGGAATTCGTTGGTAATCGTTTCGAATGTTCAGCGTATGGGATTGACAAGTATTTTGCAATATACGACATTTTTGACAGACATTAAAAAATGTCAACCAAATGCATTGAGCAATTTATTCCATTGTACAAAAACGTCAACTACTTGTTCTAGGAGGGTAGAGGGGCCATCAAATAACACGAGTTAGTTTCGAGTTGTCTGATGAGATGGCCCGCCTTCAGTCAGGGTGTGAAGGAAATGCCATAATAGACTTCTTACACTCCGGAATCTGATGAATTCGGGAGGGTGTGTTTCAAGTGTGTCTTACAATCGGTACCTACTATTTTATCATTTAACTGGCACCAAAGTTGACCGAAAACCTTCGGAATAGTTTCTGATTACAGCAATTTGAAATTATAGGCGAGCAACTTTATTAATGGTGTATAATTTTAATTGTTATAACGTAATTGTTTTGTTTGTGCCGACAAACGATCGAGGGAATCACCTTTTGATGGCGTCCACTAGTAACGGTAACTATTTACGTGGGCTCTTAACTATTTAAAATTGAAATAAAACAATAGATTATGATGCGAATCGTTAGCAATCTACATTCCACCATCATAACTTTCATAACCTACCAAAGAATCAACTAACCTTGAGGTAAGGTATCCTTCAGGTTTCTATTCTGGAATCTGTGATTTTATTAATTGAAATGCATGCCTTCATATTTTTGTGAGACATAAACAAACATTTTTTATATCGGAATGTCGAATCGGACTAAAAGTTTCAGTAGTCCGATGATTTAGAATCATCTGCATCATCGGACTACTGAGCCGAAAAAGTCTTAGCAGTTCGATCATCGAACTATTTAATCGGACTACTGATACAACGCCTCAACTAAGCCCTCGATCCCACCAACAAAACAAAACCTCTCCAGTGAGCTCTGTCTTTCCTACTCACCGCTGGAAACACAACATAAGGTTATTATTAGCAGCGGAATTTTGTAGGGTGGTCATACTGATCCAGTTGGACTGCTTAATTAGGACGAGAAATACCGTCAAGTAATAAGCAATAAGTTATTAAAAAAATTTGGCTATTCAAAAAGTAGAGCATTCATAATGGTGTATTGAGCAATCTTCAGTTGCGACTTCCTTTCAAAAGTGGTCGTCTATTCAGAGGTATAGTCTATGCTGCTATAGTTTTTTTATTCTTTAATGTCATTCATACAGAGAAAAAAAGGTAAGCAAAGATCTGTTGCTGTTTTAATAGGTATGTGAACAAACCCTATGAACTCATATGTAATATTCTTTAAGTTGCTTGCTTGCACGTGTATCTACTGTTCACTCAGATATAGTATATAGGTGACGAATTGTTAATTGAAGATGCAATACCTATCCTTCAATAATAATTATGAAGAGACCTACTAGAAAATAGTACACACTGTCGCAATAGATATTTAACTTTTATATTTTGTTTATAATAATGAAAGTAATCGAGATTTAGCTAGATTGTGGGTGTCATCAAGATGAAATAATAGATCTAACCAATGTAGCCACTTGACGACTTAGTGTGGGTGTATCGATTTGCAAACAAGTAATTTCTAAATCATGCAGATCGTTGGATTTATTCTGTATTTACTTATCAACCATATATTTGATGCAATACTCATTGCATCAGATATATGGTTAATGCATAATATGCAAATGCATAGTAGGTATGGGTTAACATAGCAGGTAAAATGCAAGAAAGTCATATAGCGGAGCTAAGTGCGCCTGCCCGTACCCGGGGGCTATATAGGGACATAAAGGGACCACGTTTAGTATGGACCTGGTGTGTGGACACGTGGTGTATGGACACCCGAACGGGGTCATCTGAAAAAAGAAGGGTCTCGGGGTCTGCCATATAATCTGATATGTTGGTACTATCTCACTAAGAACCTTAAATCGATTCAAATCCGTGGGGATTTTGCGCATGATAAAAAAGAGAGTCGTCATCGTAGGTACCATATCATTTTGCGGTACCATATCAAAAACTTGGCAATCCTTGATATTATGACAGGTGATCTTCTTGTTAATGGTCTCATCACCATGGACGTCCGAGACTGTGCGAAGTGAATGAGGAAAAGCTAGAAGTCGACTTTGACCATTAGATATAAGTATAAATAAACATATAACATGATCACGTCAATACCTGTAACATAATTGTACAAATAATAATGATGTACGGAATTTTATTTATTTAAACAATTATGTTTCATAGTTTATGTTAAATTAATTAACACATTGTTGTAAATGTATACATTTTCAATTATCGCTTCTCATCTTTACGTTGAATGATTTCACCGCTAAGTATGGAAAAACATCGAAATCAATTTAATATCCTTTTCTTACAATACCATATAGATGTCGGCGTTACCTGGCGGAAATCCATGACAAAGGGGCACTCTTCTTAGGTTGACCCCTTCAGGTATGGGAAGCACAATTTCTCCATCATAGAGGGACATTCAACACCCTGGTATGGGAGACGAACAACGCAGGTCGCTCGGTTGACAGGCGGCCGATCCCAGCGGCAAAGAGACGCTCCCGTCTTCGTTGCTCAGGGTTTACCGTGTGGAGGATATAGAATCTTTTAAGTTTACCTATTATTAAAGCTTCGAGTATTGAACGTAGATCTTTAATTTTGGTTTATGCTTTGTACTTACGAAGGACTGGCATTGCATTGAATTTAAGTACCCGCGTAAATCCTGATCCCGTAAAAGTAGGCTGTAAGTTAAGAACTCGGCCCAGTAGTTTTTGAGTTTATTTGTTACATAAATAAAAATACAAATCTTTTCTCTTTATAAAATTGGTGTACCTAGATGACTATAGGTATACAAGATATATACAATAGGATATATCAGAGATTTCGAGGATCCGACGAAATGACGAAATACGTTTTTACCTTCCAAATCGTTTACACGTGTATCACGAAATGACGTTTTTGAAAATATTCAAGTCATTATTTGCATTTACAATTAGAGCTTGCTCTATTACGTAATAGAGCCTAAAGGCTAAAACACATTATTCCGTTATTCAATATCCTGTATTCCGTTATTTTTATAGCGCATTCACATTCAACCACTTACGTTGCCGCTTACCTTGCCATATACAATTCTCCAAACAGTGTTGTGGCAAAGTAAAAATGCGAATGGTAACGTTAATTTTAATGGAAATAATGATCACCCTAGACAAGTGGCAATTCATTGATCGTCATTATGAAGGATAGAATGCTCAAGGTTATTTTGCTGCCGTAAACATATGTGAATCCCACCAGAAGTTATTAAATAAATAAATAAGACATATTCAAGGACAATCTACACAACGCCACCTAGACCTATGGTAAGCATAGCTTAACTAGCTTATGTTACTGGTTTTGCGGATAAACATACACTCTCTATATTATTCATAGAAATCCCAGAACAATACAAATATTCATATTCATGCACACAAATATTTGCATTTGGGTTCCAAACTCGCGCCTCCTATGTTGCAGTCGCGTTCTCTACCGCCACGCCACGGATATCCTATGTGCAATATTCCGCAAGTACGAGGAACAAATCTTTACATGCGCTCTGTAGCACTCCTGAAGATGCCTCGTGTAGAGGCGAAACAAGTCTCGAGGTTTGTTCTTCGCACTTGCAGAATATTTCACATAACTAAGCAATGTCTAGACACACTCATATTCTGTCTTCGTGAGAACACTAATAGTTATTCATTAGATTATTTGTCATAGTCAAACTGCTCAATCTGTGGATATTGCCAAACGTATACTGTTATTATAAAATTTAGAAGGCCGCGTCCATTTGACCCTGTTGTTGTCGAGTGCAAAGTAATAAAGTTCAAATGTCACTACAAAAAAATGTAGTGAAGACGATGAACTACATCATATTATTTTGTGTCAAAAAATCAATTATGTACAGTGGGCTCCAAAAATACCATAAAAAATACCACCTAAAGTCTATAATCATTTGACAGTCTAAGGCTAGGTAAACCAATATTATTATAGAATAACGTATTAAAATAAGATCTTTATAAAAAAGTAAGCTCATGCAAGTAATAGCCTAAACTTAATTAAATTACTTTGTAGATTTATTATTCAGTAGCTTCTAAGACTAGTAGTTGTGTAGTGATAATATCACTGCATATAATTTATTGTTTCGAATTCTCAAGGAACTTTTGGAGCCTACTGTACCTACTGTTTTTTTTTTTTTTTTTTTTTTTTTTTTTTTTTTTATCTATGGCACGTCAATTTGACTTCACCTCGCCTGATGTTAAGCTGAAGGCAAAGTCCCATGAAAGAGGGTCACCATTGCAAACACGTTCAGTGCTACAATGGTGGCGCTCAGCTTGACGGCCTCATCAGATGCTTTTTCACGCCCCGCTTAAAGGACCCGGGACTGTAGGAAGAAGGAAACACGTGCGCCGGCAAGGAATTCCAGGACTTAATGGTACGGCAGAGAAAAGACTCACCGAACCGCTTGGTTCTTGATGGAATATTCTGTACCGTATGCGAGTGACACCTAAGCCCTGCACGCGTTGTCCTGTGTAGGAAAGGGGAGGGTGGGATTAGTTGGAAGAGCTCATCAGAACATTCACCATGGTAGAGACGGTAAAATACTGCCAAGGACGCAACCATTACCGTAATTCCGATAGTACAGCAATTTACATGAAAATATCGAGTAATGACACTCAGGTAGTCCAAGATAAAGTTAAACTGTGTTGGAATCCACGTGGAAATTAATCAGATGCTGGTAGCTTAGTGGTTAAGGAGTCCACCTTAAGCAGAAGATGCTGAGTTCCAATCCTGGCCATAATTAATGACGTGAAACCACTCCTAACATAAACCATTGAAGTTAGCTGGAGAAGTTCAATCAAGAATCAAGTCATCACCATCAAATCATTGAAAACGTTAGTGAGAGAACAGAACATACCTACACAGATCAAATTAGCATCATCATCATTATCATCCTTGCGTTCACCCCAGTCGCATGCAAATCTCTAATCTAGGAGTCCGAGGTCCGTTTTTTTTTCGGTCTAACTGTGTTCGATATTTTCCGTGAAGCAATTGCCATCTGACCTCCACAATTTATGGGCATAAGCAATATCGAAGTACTGCAGTTTTATTTTACCAATTGTTGAATCAGTTAGACAAGTTGTTGAACTATTTAGGGCACCAACCACCCGTAACGACCACCTTAGATGTTCGTATGACAATCGGAACCGACTCGAGACAAATAGGTTCGTGCCTTGAAGAGCTTGTTAAGTCGTCGCGATGACTTAACGTGCTCTTCAAGGCACGTTCCTATTCGTCTGGCACACGGAGTTATATTTCTGAAAGTGGTCAAATAACGAGACAATCTAAATATGTAGCGTGTTATTGTGTAATTTGAATAACTCTTTTAAACAATCATATTTTGAAATTGGCTTAGTTAATTATAATATGTGAATTTAATTTAAATAATGATAGTTCATTGTACTGTGCTTCTTCGATATAATAAATGATTTATTCTTTGACCTCCTGACAAGTCTTGATCCGTATCAACATACTTTAATATTCGATCATAGGCATATATTATCATTTCAATATATTGTATAGCGTATCTACTTAACCGTTTTAGTATATTTATGTATGTTATTTGTGAGGTGAAGGAGAAAGAAAACTCACCAGTCAATCTAATCGATATGACCGCAAGAGAAGGAAGAATCAAAATCAAAGGCTTTAATAACCCGTCTGACCAGCATGGAAACTGAAGGTTAAAGCCTCCTTTGGGAGACGTTGGGCTGTGATTGGCTACTTGATTATGGATTCATGCCATCACTCATCAGTTACCTACATAATTTGAGATATTTGTGCATTGGTATAAACGTTATTAGTATTCTATTTTTTTATACAATTTAGGTGACAGACAAGCACACAGCCCACCAGATGGATAGTTGTTACCGTGGCCTATGGACTTTTGCAACGCCAGGGGCCTCACATTCGTGCTGTCGACCATAATAGATAAGAGGGGGAAAGGGGGAGGGGAGAAGGTTAAGAGTCTATTTGTTGTCAGTGCAAAAGACAAAGAAGGATTTCTCAGTCTTCCCACTGGCAATACAAAGCCAACAAGGTCCAGGGTGATTTTTTATATAACCTGTTTTCATACCACATAGGTGGCAGACAAGCAGACAAGCACACGACACACCTGATAGAAAGTGGCTACCATTGCCTATGGACGTTTTTAACAACAGGTACTTCCCCTGTCATACTGACCAATTAGGACGAGGGATACCGATCCTACCTTAGATGAAATATACACTATCCAAGCCGATCTTTACGTATAGTAGTTAAGGCATTATTCGCCTGAGAGGCCACAAAGGTTGATATTGGAATTTGATTATCGTATTAACAGCAATAAGACTACGGAAGCAATTAAACCGTGTTCATTGTTTCAAAAAACACACGATTGAATTATAGTAACCCATTACTTTTTGTAGTCTTTAGGTAAATAAGAACATACCTTAACACCTGTTTTTTATATTTATGGCACGTCAATTTGACTTCACGTCACCTGATGTTAAGGTGAAGGCAAAGTCTCATGAAAGAGGATCACCATTGCAAACACGTTCAGTGCTACAATGGTGGCGCTCAGCTTGACGGCCTCATCAGATGCTTTATCACGCCCCGCTTAAAAGACCCGGGACTTTAGGAAGAAGGAAACACGTGCGCTTTGTGCGTGCGAGTACGTTTTGTGCTGATAATATGGTGCGAAAATATATTTGATTTATACGAAGTGTGACCGCTGGCTTACATGACACGCCTGAGACACCGGCGCGGCGTCTCCTAGGGATCTGTCAAATGCATTTATAGCTCTGTATTAAGAAGAAGAAGAAGAAGAAGATGGCTCTATAGAAGCTTCTTTTTACCTTTACACACGCATTTCGATCCGTATATGCTTTCATGCTATACATAACATACATACACTAAGTACGTACCACAAATCATTTGTAGGCGTGTTACTGTTATACTGTGAGTCAGAATATTTTTTATATTAGTTGGCATTAAAGACGAATTTGCAGCATCAAGCATAATGAGCTATTCGTTAAAAAAATAAACTTATAAAAACCCTCATAATTGATAATATCCGCAGAGATTAAGGATTTTAGGGCAATTTGTGGTAATTCACCGTATGGTACGTAAATATAATAGGTCTATACTATTTTTTTAACTGGTACCATTGATCAATGATTATTTGGATTGGCGGCATTTTTGATGAAGTCAACCGCCAATAATAAATAAAATCAACTTCAAGACACAAAAGACAGCCCTGGGAGTACAATAGAATATATTTAGAGTTACTGAAAACTGGAAGGCCTAAACTCCAATCATTTTGAATAAATGAATGATGTGTCGATTCTATTTCGTATCTAGGAAATAGATTTTTGAAAGAGAAAAAAAATACAAGGTTTTTTATACATTCCTAAATTATTTTTAGAATAGAATAGAACAATTATTTATTCGTTGACCAAAGGTATATAAAATATATAACAAATATACAGTGAGGATAATATATCTCTTCAGCCGACAATGAAATGCAAATACATTTTATTTTATTTTTAAGTCTGACAGAAATTTCTTACAAGAAAAACTTACAATAAAATATATAAAGCATACGAAAAAACTGCTACAACTTTTATGGGCATGATAAACTATTTGAAATAGTTTCTTTAAACGACTTACATAGTAATGAACTGGTACCCACCAGTACATTATATTCCCATTCCGATAACTCCGATAACTTTACGTGGGTTTTTAATACGTACGTTTGGATGTTAAGAATTCATTAAAATGCTAAATAAAAGATTTCAGTACCTCAATTGATTTTAGTTGATAGAGAATAGTATAAATTATCGTACCGTTATTTTTAATCTAAAATACGACAAGAAGAATTTTCTTATGAAGGAATAAATGATAATGATATTACTAACATTTTATTATTTGTCGAATATAATTGTAATACTATGCAGTTTCAATTAATCATTTTATTTGCTGAACATCGTATATTAATATGGTTAGTGAAACCCGGCTATTAACTCATATCATAAGGTGAATACAATAATTGACTTTTTGATTTCCTTGACGTTTTTGACCAGGTTGCACGTTGATTCCCTGGTTTCGCTGACCATATATCATGCAACGCGAAAGTTTTAAAGTGAGTATATTAATACAGGAAGAGAAAATGTTCGATTCCTTAATACAAAAATTGCGGGTAGTAGGGTGAGATTTTGTGAATTGATAGTTTATACGGAAGAAAACTGCATAAGCCTATTTTTTTTTAATTGTGCTATAAAATACAATATTTCATTAAAATAAATGTTGGTACAGGGGCAAACCGGTAAGTTGGGTATATTACAAGTTTTCCTTCTCTTGCAGTGATATCGACTGTGTTTTCCATTTGTCGCACCTTTCGTATGTAATGTCATGGTCAGTATTCTTTCGCGGTTAACACACGGATAAGAATATATAACTTGCGTAAACGCTGATATGAACGCCAGAATACACTTAATTTAATATAGATTTTGTAGAGCGGATCCCGGTCTCTAAAAGTCAAGCTTCGAATGCTACCAGGATTGGCACTCGAAAATGGATTTAAAAGTGATTCAGCTGATATTGAATTTTATGATTTGATTGGGAAATATTTATACTAGAAGTATAATCTCAGTTAATTTAATTATTGTTATTCATGCATTAACAGTAATATGACTGTATTATTGTGTAATAAATTTTACTACTAGAATACGAGAAAGGAATAAACTTTTATGACTAGTGAGATCGAAATTAAAATTTTAACTGAATTTTTATATTGTTTTTAAGCGAGAATTGACAACAGGGCTGTTTTTGTTAAGGTATGATTCCGTACCCGACGACAAAATACGAGAACTGCAGACGATACGACACAAAGACACGTTGTTTTGAGCGACGACGTGCAGGCCGCATTATTGAGAATCCTGAGGTCACGTACAACCTCGAGCCTTTGCAGATGCGTAGAGATGATGCATCCTTGGCAGTATTTTACCATCTACCATCATGGTGAATGCTCTGAGGAGTCTGCTAGTCTCACCCTCTCCCTTCCTACACAGGACAACACGTGCAGGGCTTAAATGTCACCCGCATACGGTGCAGAATATTCCATCAAGGCTAAAGCGGTTCAGTGAGTCTTTCCTCTGCCGAACCATTACATCTTGGACTTCCTTATTGCGCACGTGTCTCCTTCTTCCTACAGAACCTGGTCCTATAAGCGGGATAGGAAAAATCCTTTGATGAGGCTGTCAAGCTGCCATTGTAACTCTGTACATGTTTGTAATGATGACCTTCTTTCGTGAGACTTGGATGATGATGATGTAAAGACAAATTGACGTGTCCTAGATAAAAAAGGAATCTCTCCGCAGTTGCCGTGTGTAGCGATAAGGCCGCCAATTGTATTCACCATAAATGCAAACCTTCTCTATGTTGTATTATTTTATCCTTGGAGTACACTAAGACATATTATTATATTTTTATTATTATAAAGTTTCAAATCATCGCCTGTAGATTGCAAAGTCACAACAAACCTTTACGCGGTCAATGTGTTGCGCGATATTGCGACCTTGACAGTATTAAAAAAAGAATAAAACATAGTAAACACAACAATTATATTGTATTTAAGGTACTTCACTACGCCACATTTGACACAAGTATCTTTTAATAATCGCACAGAATAAATAATTATAGGTACTACACTATTGGTTCAAAAGTTTCCTGAAGCATTAACAATTGTGTCTAATATATAAATTTAAAGTTTGTCTAAGCTTATAAAATTAACATTATTTGAGGACTTTAGTTTTTATTTATAGTAATAATATTTATTCAGTAGGTCATGCCAACAATTCACGAAACAGGTTTATGTGGTTTTTATGAGATTCAATTGTTGATGTAGTTATGCATAACCCAAAAGAAATACTTACAATATCATCAATTCATAATAAAAAGAAAAATCGTTATTAAAAACAGATTCTAAAAATTGTTGGAAAGAAAAAGTTTGATCATCTTCCAAGCGTTTTCAATATTAATACGGACTGACGTACAGAAACGGTTTATCAGTATAACTGCGAGGCGGTCAAAGTTCGATATTTTATGTGTATTAACAGCTATCGTACACAACCCACTGATGAAATCCAACTTAACTAGATAGACCAGAAATAAGGCCCGAAGCTACGGGTGTCAGGGATAGACCGACACCCACTGATCCAGCCACAAACAAAGCCACGTGGCTAACCTGTGCATCTGAACGTCATTTAATTGAGAATTAAGCAGGTGTAAGCGCCCGTGACATACCTACTGTGGACACGGGCGACATGCTGATATAATTTCAGGGCCCAAGCAAGATGCACAGCTAGGAAGCAGAGATTGCAACGTATGCGTTTTAAATAAATACAGTGTAAAGGTAAAGGCGTGAAAGTGTGTGAGAGTTTTAAATAAATAAATAAATATTATACAACAATCTACACAATGCCATTTAGACCCATGGTAAGCATAATTTAACTAGCTTGTGTTATGAGTTCTAGAATGCGGATAAACATACTTAGATATATATATTTTTTATGTAAATACATACATAATATTTTTTATGTAAATACATATATTGTATGAGGCCATACCGCTGCGTTAAGCAACATAAAACAAGTGACTGTTCCAAAAAAGATCGCAGCACCCCAGCGAAATGTGCGCTGTGTTTTGGAGAGCATCCCGCAAATTATAAAGGGTATTAAGTTTACCGCGAAATCTTCAAAAGGCGAAATAGTCAGTTCTCACAAGCTAGAAGACAGAACATGGCTCCGGTCCCCTCGGCTCCAGCTTCATCGGACACTAAGTCATACCCAGAGCTTACTACAGACAAACAGATAGAAAGTCAGAAGACCTACAATAAAAAAGATACACAAAATCAACACATCAGAGAAAAACAAACACCATATTATCGGACCTAGCTGGTTCTCAAAATATCAAGAAACCTGAGCGCCACGAGGCAACCAACCAAAACTCTGAGTCTAGATTACACACACACTCAACATGGAAATCTTCTGAGCGAACACATCACCCTACAAATGATGGATCTCTCAAGCTAACCCGAGTCATCCAAGACCTAATGACCAAGCAAACAGAAAAAATGGACATGCTGTTCACCCTAATGAGCTCACTTATGGGACTCATTACGACACTCGTCGAAAAACTAACATAACGCTCTCATTAAATATTGCGACATGGAACATAGATGGACTTGCACCGAAGATTAATGAAGTGGAAGTCTTTCTGGAAACCTATAAGATTGGCATACTCTTAATATCAGAATCACATTTTACCTCTAGAAGCTCAGTCAAAATAAAAAACTACACAATTTATGACACTAAACATCCGGAGGGAGCAGCACGAGCGAATGGGGGAACAGCTCTAATTATACGATCATCACTGAAGCACCATGAGCTAGCGGAATACCGGACGGAACACATACAGACGACCACAATTGCAGTAGAAGGAAAAGCAGGCAGTTTCAACATCTCCTCAGTGTATTGTCCCCCCAAGCACAAACTTAAAGAAGGGCAATGGACGCACTACCTCCAAACACTTGGCCCTAGATTTATCGCTGGAGGTGACTGGAATGCCAAACATCCCCACTGGGGTTCAAGATTAACAAGTCCACGAGGGCGCCAACTAAAACTATCAATTGAGCGCAATAATCTAACAACACTATCTACGGCTGAACCAACACACTGGCCACCGACGAAAACAGATTGCCCGATGTCATAGACTTCTTCATCTGCAAGGGGATGTCACAATACTTCTGTTCGGTTAGCTCCTGTCTGAATGGATCCACAGTTCACACTCCTGTACTTCTAACAATAAGTACAGTCCTATTAGAGTACGAAAGAACACCAAAACTGTACAACAGGCATACTGATTGGGATTCCTTCCGCGACATCATCGATAAAAAACTTAACCTCAGAATCTCTCTGAAATCACCTGATGACATAGAGACAGCTGCAACCCAGTTCACAAACTTAGTTCAAGTCGCATGCTTGTCTACCACACCCGATAAGTCCTGCAAAAACCCCAGACACAATTCAGTCCCATGGGAAATAAGAAATAAAATCCAAGAAAAAAGACGACTCCGCAGAACGTGGCACAACACTAGACACCGTGAAGACAAACAAGCATATAACAAAGCGATTAAAGAACTGAGGGAACTGCTAAGAAATGCCAAAAACGAAACCCTAGCACAGCGACTAGAATCCTTAACAGCGACCAAGTCTACGAATTATTCATTGTGGAAGGCAACATCAGACTTAGACCAGCCAAAACACACCAGACCACCCCTCAAACTAGAAGGTGGTATGTGGGCTAGAACTCCACAACAAAGAATAGATACCTTTGCAAACCACCTAGCTACGGTATTCCAACCCAATGAAGGCATTGGCAATGACTCTGACATAGATGACATACTGAATCAGGACTTTCAGTTAGACATCCCCATAAAATATACGACCCCACGAGAAATATTTAAACTCCTATCTCGACTTGAAAACAGAAAATCCCCGGGCTTTGACTATATTACCAAAGAGGTTCTTCTTCAACTGCCAAGAAAAGGGATAGTCTTCCTCACGATCCTTTTCAACAGCATTATGAGAGTAGGTTACTATCCAAGCATATGGAAAATCTCCCAAATTATAATGATCCCCAAAGACGGAAAACCAATCCACGAAGTTGGCTCATACCGACCAATTAGCCTCCTACCTGTTACTTCTAAGCTTTTTGAGAGGCTTCTTCTGGTAAGAATCGTTAAAACCATGCAGGAAAAATATGTAATCCCAGATCACCAATTCGGATTCAGACAGAAGCACGGCACTATAGAACAGGTGCATAAAAAAAATACATACATATTATAAATTAAAACACCCAGACCAATGCAAATATTGATATTTATGCACACAAATAATTACACTGAGCGGGAATCGTAAACACGCCTGCCAGTGAGGTCGTTAAAATGAAAATCAAAATGAATTCTCCGCTGAACGGAAACAATCATAAAATTTCAAAAATATTTCATGGAATAGGGAAGATATTTAAGTTAAATATCCTAAAACTAATATTAACATTGTTTGGCAATAAAAAAACATGGTTAAGCTCTACTTATTGCAACCTTCTGCGGTCAAATGAAGGCATTCAAACTAATTGGAATGAAGTTCAAAGTCATCATTAAAATCTATTTTTTTAACTGTTTATGAACTTTGTACCAACTAAAAGTAAAGGTCAGTGCTCTTCCGGATGACCTTATAACCTCTAAAACAGTACCTACTACGTTGAAAGAATCTAAAATACAATTTGAGATAATCATCTGCTGAAGAGTGGAACGCCCTGCCCGAATCTGTGTTGGATAGCTTTAACTTGGAAGTCTTCCAGACTAGTTGATAGGATACTTCTAGGCATGCGTGCTCCACCGTCGACCACATCATCACTTATCACCAGATGTGGTAGTGGTCACAAGCAAGCCTATCAAACATAAAAAAGGTTTCCTAGTCACCAAAGTCATTACACGGCGATTTGCCAACACCAGCAGCACACAACACAGTGCTAGTTCTATTTATATCTGGAGGTAACTCTATCTATTGATTGAGTTTCTTGACGAGGTCCATTTGCTCACTAATTTATAAAATGTTGTCGATATTTACGTGTCATTACCACTGGCATCATTTCCATTGGTTGATTGTATGATACCCATAATCTGTGAGATAATAATCCTCTTACTAAATACATTTTTTTAGAATTTGCTGTCACATAGATTAGTAACCATTTTAAACAGAAACAGAGGTGAGACTGTTTTAGACATCATTGGTAGGTATATCATAATCCACCTATTACATCATTCTTTGATGTAAACTTTTTTAGTAGTGCAAAACACTATGAATTCATTTGCAAAGGAAACACAAATATCGCAATTTAAAATTGAAAATGACTGACCATGAGTTTTTATTGGCAGGATTTTTTTCGTATGTAGTCTACACCAGTGTTACGTTACATGTTAATCTTGACTTAATTACGGTAATACTTTGTAGTTATGATGTAGACACAGTACTGCTAATCAAATGCATAGCAAAAGATCGCTAGAAAAAGTGCGTTATGTGCTAAGAATAATTGCCAAGTAAGTGTATGGCGAGAAGTAAGCGGTTCGGTGAGTCTTTCCTTTGCCGCACCATAAAGTCTTGGAATGCCTCACCAGCTCACGTGTTTCCTTCTTCCTCCAGTCCTGGGTACTTTATGCGGTGCGTGAAAATGCATTTATGTGTCTATAGCATTTGTGTATAGTCTAAGACATAAAGTTAACCATAGAGGAACTAAGTGTACGAGTAATCTTGACAAAAAACCTAGGCGTGCGAAAGTGACAGTGTATAATATATTAACTGTGAAACGTTGTTTTTAAACCATAATCAGTTTCGACTCAAATAGATATGGCAGTGACGTCAATATATCATCTACACTATCCGCCGGTTTCTGAAAGGCCTATCAAATCATTGATCAACTAACACTGCTATTAATTTAAGAAGGATATCAAATCAATTTGGATTTCTGAAACGATGATCAGGCCAAAATTAAGTAATCTTTGATTATTTTGATTTGATGTTTTTAATTGTGGCCACACACATTAGTTCATTCTTATCAGTCAAAAATGCCAATGCGCCCTACGGTTCCATAACGGATGAAAAAATGATTTATTTTATTTTTATTTTTATTTATTTATTAGGCACATCAACAGATTATGTACATTACATTTCAAACTTAAATACTAGGTTTATGGACTTATATCTAGTACATAACCCAATTACTGATATGCGCAGCGTTCGTAAGCCTAAGTACATGTTACGGACTGTCAAGTGTACCTATGTCAATTGAGTTCAAGTTTCACTGAGAACTTAAAATGTCCAATAACGACCAAAAACTGAGTTGATGGCGTAGGCATTGAGATCGGCAGGAAACACAAAAAAAAAAACTTAAAATGTCAAGTTACTTTTTCAAATTTATTTCATGTTTTGATACCTCATAATAATAAAGTCATAAGTCACTACCATTGACAGTTAAAATTCAGTTACGCGCCTACAAGCCTAAGGCTCAGAATAAATAACTATAAAATTATTAAATAATTAAATTATTAATTATTAAATAATTGCGAATTTGACATTAAATATGTAGGTAATTTTTAAATTTGATTTGAATTATTATTTTGACATTGTAAATTGAATTATTTTTTGACATAATTATTTGACAATATTAATTTGATTTTGACCTTATAAATTGAAATATTTTTTGACATGATTAGTTGACAATATTAATTTAATTTTGAGATTATAAATTGAATTAGGTATTTTTTGACATAATTATTTGACAATATTGATTTAATTTTGACATTATGAATGGATTATTACTTTACAATTGAATAATTATTATTTCCTATGATATGTGCATGAATTATTCTGAAATGAAAATTGTATTTAATTTTTAATCATGAATAGTGTGTGAGATTTATTATTTTGATTTTGAAGCATGAGGCATTTTAAGAGAAATTGTTTAGTATAATTATTGCGTTGCTACTCTGTCGCATTGGGTTAACCTGTTAGGACAGAGTATGTATGAAATAAATAAATAAATAAATATACCTAAGTACTACATAAGTAAAGTCTAAGGTTCTGCCCTAATCTAGGTCTATATGACCACGACAAAACAACTAAAACCAGTAAAAAGCGTTGTTATCAGATTAAAAAATGTCTTAAATATTTTTTTGACGATAATCAACAATTGAACGGGACAAAGTCCGTCAAGCCGACTCATATTATTATAAAATAATTACAGATTACAAAAAACCTTAAACTCAGCATTTTTACTCTATTTGAGGTGTTTTAATAAAACCTCAATAGCGGAAATATTAAATTTATTTGTGAGATTGTTTTTGTGTTTCTATAGTAGGCATTAATCATCAGTTTTTGGTTTAACAAAAGATCAATAGAGTTACCTATATGGATTTTTATCAAAATTTATCTTAATTAAAAAGTAATTTTCAATTATATTTAACTATGATTCCATAGCCAATAATACCGACTTATAAAAAGATGTTTACTAAATAAGTCTTTGAAAAGGCACTGGCGGAATTTCCCTTTGTATTTGGAGCCCCTCCACTGTATAAGTACCTCTTTTGTATTAGTCCGATCAATTTAGACATAAAAATAGTGATCAAATAAAGAAAATTCCGACAGAGCCAAATCTTCGTAGAGAATAAAGTGTCAAACAAAGAATAAAGTGTCAAAAGTCCCATGTGTGCTAAGGGACTACTTATTCGGGTCAAAATTTTAGGTTTTTTGGATTTTTCTCGAAAACGGTAAGTTTTATTGAAAAGTACCTCAGAGGAAAGTTATAGATCTTAAAATTCTCTATAAAACGGTCCTTAAGATTTTTTCTCTAAGACCCACTATTTCCCTTGTTAGATACTGCGCTTGTAAGAATCACGTTCTACATTATTACTAATTTCAATTGTCTAAATTGACCGGACTATATAAGAAACGGGGGATTTGGCGGTGTGAATTCGACTGAAATAGAAGTTACATCCTCTTTATCTACTCGATGGCAGTACTGCCATTATAGTTGCGGCATGTTATGTTATGGCCGTTTCGACACGACTGGTTTTGCTCTTTTTCTCTTTTTTGGCGTGTGAAGTTTATTTTCTTCTTACCAGTCTCGCCATATTTTTCTTTGGTAATTCGTCTAACAGTTCGTTATGCAATATTATGCGCACCAAAAAAGAGAAAATGAGCACAGCCTATCGCGTCAAAACGACCATCATAGGTGCCTCAACTGTAGTTATTTAGTTCACAGTTTTATTTTTGTTTTGGTGCTATTTTTATCTTCTTTATACATTGTATCATTATCTCAGATTCTAATCTAATCTCTCACCCTCATCTCAGGTCATAAGATAAGTACTTGTTTAATATAGATGAAGTAGCAGGCAATAACTAGACCTAAAAATATTTATATTATTATTTTTATCGTCTATTTTTAATACGTTAAAAGATTGGATTTTTATTATAGGTTTATTATTAATTTACTAAGACTATTATAGGTGATCAGTATGAATAATGCTGAGAAGTATCCTGTAAATTGGCTACTTAATATTGTCCGAGAAATTATTATATTAACTGTAAGATTATTCTTCTTAATAATGAGTTTAATCACAGCTGTAACGTGAATAGACGATGGGTTTAGAATGTTTTCATGAGCTTTTTTTTCATGCGCATAATCCCCACCGATGCCTACCGAAGCCGGTGAGAGATATTATGTCGGACTCGAACCTTCTTTGCGTCTTTAGTTGCCGGAGGTGAGATAGTTGCTAACATAATATCCCTCGCACCCCGGCAGACCCGGGGATCTCTCTTTCGAGATGACGCCCTTCGGGTGTAGGGACCACGGTGTCCCCGTCTAGCCCCTGGGTGTGGGCCTACCGCGGCTTGCTTCTGCTAAGGTAACAGGCAGCTCTAACTGTCACCCCCACTTGCAACATGACCTGTACCTGTCTAAGTCATAACATTTTCTATAAATATGTCCACATTTTATATTGCCCTCTCTTTCTATGACCCACGATTTTAAAAAAAATCTGTTCGTGCCCGTAATCTCCATGAATACTACCCCTACCAGAGCATAGTTGGTTATGTCGGACTTGATTGTTAGACAATATTGTTCATAGTACATCTTGAAAACAAATCATAGTTATCAATTTGTTCATTTTGTCATTCAATAGATCACAAGAAATAGATTACACAATTAAATCTTTAACATGGCAAGAGCATGTTGGTAAATAAAGTGTTGAATAATAAAATAAACTACTGTCAAACCATTAGCACTTACTGTTTCATTACCACCATGATTTTGATTTTTGATTTTGATAAAAGCTGACAGCTACGGGTCCCGTGGATATACATGTGAGTGCACATTTAAATGAATTCCTACATATTTCGTATCAAAGTTGGAAACCGTTTGGAATAACTAATGCTTGAGCTTAAAATTTAATTTAGTATATTTTCCTACAAATTTGTGCACCTGATAAATTTCTAATTATACTCGTTTTACTAATATTTACTAGAGTACTAACTACAATAAATAGTAAAAATATACTAACAAATCTGTCTTCTAATAAACGGTTTCAATGCATATTGTATACAAAAATACATATATACATCTGTGTATATGGTATGTGTAGGCTCGCGTATGATTTCTATATCACCTGATGGTATTTGATGATGTGGTCGACGGTGGAGCACGCTTCACTTTAGTCTGAATAACTGAGCAGTAAAAAATTGTTCGCATTAACTCTGTTATGATCATAAACTTGCAGTAAAGTAGCATCGAAAAATATGATAAAAACAAAATATTGCTCGGTAGTCAGGTCAAAAATATGTGACCAATCGTTAATTTTGTTATCATCTGATATCAATTTCATTTAAATTATTGATTATTCAATAGTATGTAGCAATATATTGACCTTAGCATAGATACCCCGTCTTAATTCTATCTCCGATTCGTTAATAATATATGACTAGAAGTAAAATAGATAAAAACCTAATAAATAAGTAATACATATAAAATATTTTTATTATTTCAACGTTAAACTTTTACAAATCCAATTATAAAACTTCAACATTGAAATGTGACTAAACTGAATAAAAATAATTGATTCATTGATACTTGACTTTCTCCTAACTTTCATTTATATATTAGTTGCAGTTACTGAAATCAAAGAATACATTTATTTAAATATATTAGCTATTGCCCGCGGCTCAGCGGCTCAACATCAGTGTAGATGTAGATAAAAAACCAAACTCAAGCAAACTTTTAAATAGAAACACAATCTTACTTCATTATGCAGCAGACCCGTGATAAATGCTCGCACCTCAGTGCCACGGGTACACAACGTCGTAACTCAACGGAGTGACACATATACAACGACACCTTTTAAAAGTTGTAACAAATTCATCATAGTCAAACTCATGTTACACAAACGTCACTTCATTCATCTCGTAACAAACTTTTAATAAAAACCGGCAAAGTGCGAGTCAGACTTACGCACAAAGGGTTACGTACCAGCTAATGCCTCCTCCAAGACTAAGTCTTCAAGATCCCCGAGATTTTTGTAATACGACTTAAGTGGCTGACAAACAGATCCACCTGATGAAAAGTGACTATTGTGTCCTATGGACGTTTGTAACAGGAAGTGGGGATGGTGCGGGGTTATGTATGTGAAAGCTTCTGTGCGGACAACACAGGAGACATAATATATTATTTGTACTGGTGGTCGTGCCTCGGAGAGTACGTAAGCCGTCGGCCCCGGTTGCCATACAAACATCTACGGCAGTCGTTACGGGTAGTTGAATCCCTCAAAAGTCTGACTAGCCGAACTACAGAATATCGCCAATTTGGTTGTGGAGGTCCGATGTCAGTCGCCTCACTGAAAATATCAAAGTCAGCCACATCTTAGATAGACTAGAAAGCTGACCCCAACTGAGCTGAGAATAAGCTCAGAGAACGATGATTCTTAATAATGTAATATTATTCTTAATATATATTTATAATATTTATCTTATCCAATTTCTGATAATGTCATTACGGCAACAGAAATATATCTGTAAAAATTTCAACTGTCAAGTTATCACAGTTCAGGATATACAGCAGGCCTGGCGACAAACAGGGAGACAAACTAACAGTGGAATCATAGTTACAGGGTTCCGTTTTTACGATTTGAGTACTGCAGTGCAATTCTCTAAGTATACATCGTTGGGCTCGACGATGAACTCGACGTAGAGTACAACCTATAATTGACGATTAGAGAACTGTACTGCTGTTCTAGGCTGTGCCTACATCGAGTTCAGCGTAGAACTCAACGCAGAATGGTTAGAGAATTGCATTACTGCAGTTCTAGGTTGGTAGCGTCAGTTCTAGGCTGTGCTCGTTGTTGAGTTCGTCGACGAGCTTGACGATGTATGCTTAGAGAATTGCACCGCTGAACCCTAAAAACAAAATGTGATGAAATTTTTACCTTAACCTGAAAAGTTGTATCACAACTAATGCTCTCTAAACAGTCTTTGTGATTTTTGTGTTACATAACAGTTTTACTTGGCGATTACTAAGAATTGAATTTGTAGTTTGTACCTAGTAAGAGATGTTTGTTTAACCTTTGTCATTTTTGTTGTTTTCCCACTTATTCCTTTAACTAAAATGAAGAAATATTCTAGAACACATATTGAGAACTCACTTGTACTTTTCCACAGTATATTATATATATATATATACTGTGGAAAAGTACAAGTGAGTTCTCAATATGTGTAACAACAAATTCCACCAAGTGCCATCAATCAACAGTATAAATAGTCTATTCTAGAACAATTTATACAACGCTACCTAAACCTAGATAGTAAGCATAGTTTAACTAGCTTGTGTTATAATGGTCAATTTACGTTATATACAAATATACAGGGTAGGCAGCGCGTGTGTGACGCCTCTGGTGTTGCAAACGTCCATAGGCCACGGTGACCGCTTTCCATCAGGTGGGCCGTGTGCTTGTCTGCCACCTAAGTGGTATAAAAAAAAAAAAAAAATGCAAAATTGCAAAACTTTTAATAAATCGAATAGAAATTCTTCATTCAGTCAGTAGTACGTACATATTTGACAAAGTCTGAGTACTGTCCTCATTTTATAAAACAGTCCATAGTTTTTGAGTACAGACAAAATACCAATAAAGATATATCTTTATTGGTATTTTTTTTTTCGTAAAACAATGTGCAATAATAATATAAAATGTTACATTTACCTATTTCCTATAAACTTAAACTGCATACTTACATATTTTTGAAAGGGATCAACCTTCAGTAAGGTTACGAAACCCAAGGTAAAGGTATCTGTGACGCAAAATACGTGTTTGTAGTACATTTCTTATTTTTAGTGAAATTAGTGGAACAGCTTCCGTTTTCTTTTCCTGCATTGCTTATAATCAGTTCCGGATGGTAATTAGATTTACGAGTATAATCAGCAATAAATGTCAACACTATTGTGAGTCATTAATTTATTGAAATTATTGTTTCGCAATTTTTTTGTTTTATTTTCAAATTACCGAGCAAGAATCACCTAGGCCCGGTAAAATGAAAAAAAAGTTTCAATAAAATCTATGTTAAATGTGTTAATCTATATAATATATTACATATGAAACAATTAGTGTTAACTGCTTCAAATCAAATTTAGTTCGACGGGATTCGTATCCGCGATTTGTCCCTTAGAAGAGGAATGTTCTACCCGATGAGCCAGGACGCTTCGTCTAAAGCATTCGAAACTCTCCTATATACAACCATCTTGGGGCGAGATGGTGGAAGCAATCTACCAACAGTCATTTCAACAATCGATTACGATGAAACAATATTACAATCATTCTTTAAACATAGTTATTTTGATAACACCTAATCAATTTTTTTTCAACGACTCTAAACGAGTATGGAATTTTTTAAACAACGCCAAGATACATTTTAAGTCTTCATCACTTATTTACTGCTAATATTTGACTAATCAACAAACCTACTTTCTCATAACACAATTTCCCAAATGAGAGAATCACTTCATCCTTAACGAGCATTTTTGTCTTCAGGCACGCAACACCACCGATTATGTTAGCTGCATAATGAAGTATAATAACTTTACCATTATCACCAAGCCTATATGATTTTGCACATTCAAATGAGTAAGCGGGATCTTTAAAATTAAACCATGTATTGTATATTTTATTAGTACCTATATTAGTGATCCGTAGAAAAATAAAGAGTTTTTATCATGCACTTAATCTATTTATTATTTAGGAACCCATTTGATTTCATTGTCTTTTTTAATGGTTGGTTTATTAATTGCAACAAAAATACTTTGCATATATCATTGTAATATTTTTTTATACTACTTAGATGGCAGACTAGCACACGGCCCATCTGATGGAAAATGGTCACCATGGCCTATGAAAGATTGCAACACCAGAGGCGTCACCCTCGTGCTGCCTATCAATAATAAGTAGCAACCTTCCAATTCCCTTCTTGAAGAACCCCATATTGTAGTCGCTTGGGTTTCATAATATTTATAATTGGGTTTTAAATTTATTGCGAGAATACAGAGGCTTGGAGGAATAAATATATTTTGGTACTTACATATTTTATTTGTTTTATGTTCTTTCTACCTTTTTATTTATTGGAGCACGTGAAAGGAATGCCATGGACGTAGGCTTACAACAGTAACAAACTTGCTTATTTGATATTTTACACAATTTCAATATTTTTATTTTTAATGCGCACCCATATAAAGGAGTGCGTAAATAAAACGTTATAGAGAACAACCTTGACCACGTGACGTTGTAACTTGACCGGTTTTTTTGGCCGGAACTGCAGTCAGTGGAATGCACACCTACTTATATTTTGTGATTGATTCTTCTTACAGTTTTTAAAATAATCACTTCTTTAATGTTATACTCGGAGCGGTCTTTGGTAAACACATTTCATGGTATTAAGTAAATCATTATTTGAAGTTGAAATCGGTTATTCTCGTTACCTAATTAGGAAATAACATCATTGTTTTTTTTGCAATTACTCCATCTCAAATTCAAATGTTTTATTCATTCATACAAAGCAGTGCTTGTTAAGTTTATAAAACAAAGTTTAGGCAGATATTGAGATACTAGAAAGAGATAATAATTAGGAAGATATTAAAAACTACGTCCTAATCAATTAAGTTTGATAATTTCAAGCCATGAATTATTAAATTTAACACGTTATGAATGGGAAAGGAATACAATTTGGAATGAATTTGTCAGAGCTATTTTTACTACAACCGAAAGGGGGTCATCTCTAAAAAGAAGGTTCCAGATCTGCCGGGGTCTGAGGGATATGTTCCCTACTATCTCACCTCCGGCTACTATACACTCTAAGATGGCCTTCGTTATAGTCACTTCAAATCCCACATAACCTCTCTCATCGATGACACCGCTGAGATCGGTAATTTAAATATACCATTCTAGTCAAGAAAGTCTTTGGTATGTTCTGAGGTATTTTTATCAATACGATATTGCGGGTTAATCTTTCAACCACGGACAATATTCTACGTAAAAACTCTGTACTTTGTGAATAACTTGTTAAATATTTACGCTGGTTTGGTAGAAAACAGATAAGTAAGTAGGTATAAGCTTATAACATGTTTCAATACCATTAAAATGGGTCTCTTCAGGGACAACGAAATTATTAACGTCATTTTGCAAAAAGTTTAAAAATTACATTGTCATTGTGACTTCATTAAGATAGTTGAAAGACTCAGGCCCCTGACTGTTCAGAGTTCTTATGAGCCATAATTCAGTTTCGTCTGGTATTGTGCGTCACTGGTATTTTGTCATCATCTGATGGAAACCATTATTTTTTGTGACATTTAGTTGATCCGAAATTTCCCATGATTTAAATATATCTAATTATTTTTAACTTACATCGCAACGCTGTTTCAGTAATGTAAGTGAGAATGTCAGGATCAGAAAATAGCCAATGTTATTGGAGGATAATGTAGCATTAGAATGGTTAAAGAATATTTGAAATCACTCCCACAATTTTTGAATTTATGCGTTACTAACTGATCCGCGCAACTTCGTCTACGCCACCCCGTTTTAGCAACATTTATCACTTCTGCTCTGCACTGGTTGTAGCATGATGTAACACAAAACCTCTTCAATCACTCTATCTATTAAAAACTACGGCATCAAAATCCGTTGCATAGTTTTAAATATTTAAGCATACATAGGGACTTTGTTTTATACTATGCAGTGATGATAGTGATATATCAAAACACAAATCTTTCCTCTTCATTATATTAGTAAACCTAGTTTTATGGGACTACGACGTCAATAAGCGTATTTGAAATTCCATATATAAGTTTTCAATGCCATTAAGTAATTATTACAATCATTTATTTTGTTTTGATGTAGGTTATATAAATAGAAATGGCTTTTAGAAACAGTTATAAATTAGAATATAAAAAACACAGTGTCTACAGTTATTTATTACGTTATTTGCCCGTTATAAAATACTAGGTTTGAATCTAAATTCATGTGTACCTGTCATATCAAAATTGTATTGCAAACCTAGGGACAGATTTTTAAACGGCCACTACGGTATCGCTCGCCATAATAAAAGTTCAATTGAAATAAATTCCTAAATATGCGGGCAGAATCATTGCATCGGTATAAAAATATCATTTTATTCAATAAAAACAGAAGAAGACCTTACAAGATAAATATAAGTACATGCTGTATTTTACGACAGGCATAAAATACTAGATTTAAATTGCACCATGCTATAAAAATAGGTCAGATCATCCAGCCTGCAAAGTACATTCAAATAGAATCTTTCTTAGAACTGAGCACGATTGGTGCGATTAAATCATGTTATCATTGTTCACGACGTTTTTTACTGTAGTAAAGCAATAGTCACCGGATATTTATCCAATTTTTGCATTCTTTAAACTATTATACTATTAAAAAGAATAAAGAAAAAAATATGGTTGAATCATTTTTCAAGCCAATAAAAAGGTTTATTGCTAACTGAGACGCAACACCTAAAAAGTGCTAATAATACCTAATTAATAAAAGAAAAATGAAACCGACTATCATCAATCGACTACATACATTTTAGAATAGAAGCACACATAGGTAATTGCAATATGTGTTTTATTACATGTGTGTGTTGTCTAAGTACACACAAAGATTTAGATGCCGAGTGTAGGGAATTCCCCACCAACAATCCACGACGCGGATCTAAATTTCTTTATTAAATTACACAGGAAATATTAAAATTTTAATAACAAAAATACATAGGATCTAAAGATAGGCGTTACGTGGTGGGAATTCATTACCAGAAATATATATTTATATTTATATAGGGAGGGGAACCCACCACTAACCGACGGCTTAACAATCTACACGAGGCATCTTCAGGAGCGCTCCTGAAGATGCCTCGTGTAGAGCCAAAACATGTGCCGTGGTTTGTTTGTCGTATTTGCGGAATATTGCGCATACATCTTTCCTCGGGTAAGCCTCCCCCCTTCCCCCCCCCCCCCCCAATATATATTTATCAATAAAAATATACATATTTACATTCATCATTTCAGCCACAAGACGTCCACTGCTGAACATAGGCCTCCCCCATCGACCTCCAATCCGACCGGTTGGAGGCGGTCTGCATCCAATGGGTATCCACGACTTTGACTATGTCGTCCGTCCATCTCGCAGGAGGCCGTCCCACGGTTCGTCTACCGGTACACGGTCTCCATTCAAGAACCTTTCGGCTCCAACGGCCATCTGTTCTTCTTGCTACGTGCCCCGCCCACTGCCACTTCAGCTTGCTAACCCTGTAGGCTATGTCGACCACTTTCGTTCGTCTGCGGATCTCCTCATTTCTGATTCGATCTACATTGAATTTATACGATTTACATTGAAAAATGATAATTGTTTTAATTTAGATTTCTGGTACCAATCACACAAAAATTTGCATTCAAGCTTAGTTTTCACCCTATCTCTTCCCGTGCAGTGTCGTGCACGGCGACTAAGGGATAGGGCTGTTAATCATCACACAGATAAATATAGCCCAGACTCGGCCTGAAGCATTCGGAATTCTCTTATACAACCATCTTGAGGTCATAGTGGGAGGTATCTACCGACTATCATATACATAAACTATCGGTCACAATGAATGACGTTGCAGTCATTTTTAGGATTACGTACTTCAAGAGGAAAATAAATGGAACCCTTATAGGATCATACACTTTTCTGTCAGTCTGTCTATCCGTCTGTCCGTTTGTCTGTCTATCAAGACCTTTTTTAAGTACCGTAGCAAATAAGACATCATAATAAACGTGACGCCATTTTCCTTCTTATGGCTGCTCTATACATTAGCTAACATGGTGACAAAAAATGTTGTGGCAAAGTTAAAAATTTTGTATTCATTATCAAGTACCAATATTCAATTTTCAGTTTAAAAAGTCAAAATAATATAATATATTTTAATATAGTACAATGTTACGTTATGTTATGGAATCGAAAAAATAGATACACATAAAATACAAAACATCATAGCAAAAAATAATTTTAACAAAATTCGTCGGTACTTTGGTTAGGAAATTGTCGGAAGGTCGTTCAGCTAGCTTTTATTTCCAATGTGTGGACATAATCACAAACCCTAGACCATTATTTTGACCAACACATTCACCACTAGGATAGCTATTGTGTTGAGGAAGCTTGAGATACCCTGTTTTTGTCGGTCAATCTGTCATTGGCTTGTCATTGCATGTTGTTATGAGAAAACATAATTTATGATTCGTAAAAATGTGCTAATTTTAATCGCTAATTGATCAATGATAACTTAGCTAAGTGTTTATTTGATATCTTATAAAATGCTACCAAAAATAAGGTGTAAAATATGTATGAAAATGAAATATGAGGATATTGATCCAGTCAGTTTCAACTCGATGAAAGGTAATCAAATGTAAAGATTTTCCCTAGATGCATGCCGGTTAGCATTAATCCAAAATAATAATAGCCATAGATGTATATAATACTATTAGACAGGGGCCTGCATTTAATGGGGACAAATAGACACTACATACACTACCCAAATAAAAAAAACACTTATATATAAACAATATTTTTGTTTTTTATTATTTTGTTCTTTTTTTTGCATTGTTTACTGTCCATCATATCAGTAAAGCTAAATGAAACGAAAATTTTATTAAAAAAACCTCACTGCAAAAAAAACAAGTAGCCATCGCCATCGCCATCTTGCGAGTTCGTGTTTTTTCATAAAATTTTTGTTTCATATAGCTATACTAACGCGATCGAGAGTGAATAAGGCAAGTTAAACGATTAAAAAAAAAAAACATTGAGTTGCCGTAATTGTTTTTAGTGCCACTAGGTTGTGTAGCATGAGTAGGTACTATCAGGGGCCTTTGGCTTCAGGAGCGTTCCCCTTACACCCTCTATACCGGTTGATTTTATAGTGGTTTTGGAAAGGATTTAGGCCACAATTTCGATAGTAAAATCGTAAGGGAGTCCAAATTTGGCGTAAAAATATTTTTTTTTTTACACGTCCCATACATTTTTCTGTTCACCTGCACATTATTGTCATACATAAAGTATTTTTTTTTCTTTTCTAAATTAAAACTTCCAGTCGATTATGCTACCGAAACTGTGTGTGAAACGAAATATTCTTTTTCCAAAACCACTATAAAATCACCGTGTATTTCTTTTTACTACTTAAATGATCTAGTCTCGATGTTGACGGCGTCATACGTGACTTCAAGACTTGACCTAACAACAAGAGATCTGCGGACGTTTTGAAGGTTGAAAATATAATTACCACCATAAATTAACCGAATAATACGCGTTACCATAAATTAATGGATATGATGGATAATTTTGTACGGATTTATTACACGGTGTATACATATACTAAATGCGATATGGTTTAGAGCGTCTTAATTGTTTTTTATGTTTCGACATATGCAGCGTTAATAGCTTTGTGAAGATTGTAACATTTTTATGGTTATGCTGATGGCAAAGTAAACTCATATGCCAATGATTACTTGAAATGATCAAATTTGGAACTACTATTGTTACTGTCAAATGGATGCTATTAAATTGCCCATAAAAATCTATTTAGCACGACTTAACAATTTTTTTTTCAGAAAATTAGCTACTAATATTCCCTCAAACCATCTCCGGTCGCGCCGCGGTAGCCTAGTGGTATGTTTAATGGACTGCTGAGACGAGGTCTCGGGTTCGATCCCAGGTTTTACCACGGCGCACACCAATGACTTTTCGATGCTTTTCGAAGTTATGTGTGTATTTATCGCAGGTTTATAAGGGCCTGGTTAATGGCAATAGGCACGACACTTATTACATTGGGACGTGAACATAAAGTGGCGAAATGTGGGTTCTAGCACCTCTGCCTACCCCTTCGGGGATATATATACGAGTATATTCGAACCCGGAACCTCTCGTTGACTGCCAGGTTGCCTTGAAGAGATCGGCCAACGGTGACCCACTGTACATTCTGCTATTTTTAAGTCCATAGTATAAATTTTCCATTGACACTGGTCAATGGACAAAAGCCATTGACATTCAAATGAATTTCCTTATAAGCATGGTTTTATTACGCAGATGTTATTTGACAATTAGCCAGAATGATTCTAAACCACAAAATTGTAACTACACATTTTTTGCGTGATTAAAATAATAAAAATAACATCTCGTTATGCCTTCTACATTTTATTGGATGTTTATAAATAACATTATTAGTACGTATCTTCTTAGTAAATACATAATATATTTATAAATAGTATTACTATAAAAAGTCGATTAAGTGTGACTCGGGTTCGCGCTCTGACGGTTCCGTACATAACTAGATAAGAGACGAACTTAATATTATTTTGGCAAACTGGTGTTACCAATATAACAAGCAACAAAAAGTATTTAGGTATGTATAGTTAAAGGCACGAATTGTGGACTCAAAATGTGTTAAAAATGCGCTTTGAACCGATAGTACGAGGTGCCACGTTGGTGGACGAACTCAAATCTACCAATTAAAGATTAAAATATATCAAAACGATGCGCGCGCTGTCTAGCGCTTCACTTTTTCGCCACTTAGGTTTTTTTTATCTACGACACGTCAATTTAACTTCACCCCGCCGGTTGGTAACCTGAAGGCAAAGTCTCAAGAAATAGGGTCACCATTACAAATTCTTAAAGTGAAACAATGGTGGCACTCAGCTTGACGGCCTCTTCAGATGCTTTTTCACGCCCCCCTTAATGGACCCGAACTTTAGGAAGAAGGAAACACGTGAGCTGGTAAGGAATTCTAAATCCTAAAGTGCGGCAGAGGAAAGCCTTATTGAGCCGCTTGGTTCATGATAGAAAAGGTCTAAGATCCAAGTGGATAGGTCTAATAATGACACAGCTTCTGGGTAAATGATGGCACAATAAACTGGTGACTTGAAAAAGTTAGACTTCTCACAATATTCTCACGGATACCCTCACCAGAGACGGTTGAGGAGGTTATGTCGGACTTGAACCGACCAAAACGCACGCCGCTTCTAGGTCCTTAATTGCCGGAGTTAATTATGTTAACATATCCCTCGCACCCCGGCAGATCCGGCCAGCTTCACTCGTCACATTCAGCCCCATGCTCACTGTGGATGGACATCGTTCTGCGACCTCCGACGCCCGAGTCGCTTTCGCTCATCAGGTGAGTCAGATTGGAGGAAGAAAGTGGAGGATCGGATTGCTGACGCAGACATACAGTAGGTACCTGATTTACCGACTAATATAGTCAACTGCGAGCAGTTTCTTTTTTGAGATCCGGAACCATAATTATAAATTATATAATTATGTTTTTATGATGAATTTGTCTGCAATTAAAAATATGATTAGATCAGTACATGTACAGCAAAAAATATTGTGTGTATGGGATATTTTTTGAGTTACTTGTAAGTCAGTGCCCTGCACTAATACTAAAGGATAAGTTATGCCGCGTCTACATTTACGTAACATTTTAACGTGACCGTGTCAGAAGTGCGTGTCCGTTACGTATTCAGCTGCGTGACAGCTGAGTTTAAATAATGCCATCGATCGACTGGTGGCCGTGTAGGCGCAACTCTAGTTCGTGTGCCCATGTGCTACAAGTTGTTACGTCTACACTCAATGTTTTGCTTGATGCCACGCAGTCCGGTCCGCTGTTTATGTCACAAATCTAGACGCACCTTTACACAAAACGAGTTGGCAAGCGAGCTGATCTATTCAGTTACTGAGATGTAGCCACGAGCACCGTGTGACCGCATCCTACGAGTTACAGTCGTGTGCGAACGGATCAGAACTCGACGTCACCACTCCTCAAATATCGATTTGCTCGCCATTCTTTGGTCGTTCGTAACACGCGTATATCAGCAACCTACCAATTATCTTAGTAGGCGCGAAATACGCAGCTTCGATACCACAATATATCGTGATGCTACGAGTAGTTGCGGTCGAGACCATAGGCAGTTGAGGCATAGAAGCAAAGATCCTAGTGGCAGATATAGGCAGGATAGTAAGGCAGGGAGTTATCCTCACACTTACGGAGAACGGTGCGCACATGCACAGTGCGGTATAAAAGGAACTTCAACCAAATCATACCACAGGTGTTCTAACTTACAAATAATTTCTTGAAATGAAAATCAACCCCACGCCTTTGCGACAAACTCAACAGTCAAACAAATATTAACCTATTGTCGTCAACTGCCGGGCATAAAACTCTTTGAATGTATAAATATCACAACAGCAATTGATATACTATCCAATAAATTGATTCAACTGTATGATTTTAATTTGATATGGTAATTTACATATTCACTATTCATTGAATTACAAGAACTATATCGAGAGCATCATCAAAACAGCTTCGCGTAAACTCGGAGTCCTGAATAGAGTGAGACATTTTTAAACGCCGGAGCAGCGGTGTTTTCTTTACAAGACCCAAATTCGCTCCTGCTTGGAATACTGCTCGCATCTCTGGGATGGCCCCGCAAAGTACTTAGGTACTATCTAGTATAGTATAGCATCTGCTCTCGATAGGTTGCAGCGACAAGGAACGCGGGGAGCCTCACGAATACCCTCGAATCTTTGCAGATGCATAGAGATGTTGCGTCCCTGGCCACTGCCAGGGACGCAAGATAACACTTTATACCGTCGGTATAACACTTTATACCGTCTCTACCGTGGTGAATATTCATACGAGCTCTTCCAATTAATCCCACCCCCTCCGTTCCTACACAGGACAACACGTTGAGGAATTAGATTTCATCCGCATACGGTGCAGAGTATTTTATCAAGAACCAAGTGGTTCGGTAAGTCTTTTCTCTGCCGCACCATTAAGTCTTGGAATTCCTTACCAAGCGCACGTGCTTCCTTTTACCAATAGACCCGGGTCCATTAAGCGGGGCGTGAAAAAGGATCTAATGAGACTGTTAAGCTGAGCGCCACCATTGTAATTACTGTACGTTTGTAATGGTGACCATCGTTTCTGAGACTTTGCCTAAAGGCTACCATCAGGCGAGGTGTAGTCAAATTAACTTAAATGAAAAAAATGACTGGATATTTACCATGATTGTTGGCTATCTGGAGTAACCAATATTTCAGCTATCACCGTGTACTGAACCGAACTAGTATTGGGGCCAACCGAAACGGTTACAATTCTGCTAAATATTCCGTCAAATTGAATAGGAAATCATACAACTAGTTTAAGTTTTTAATTTTTCTCGTTCCAATCGCATCATAATTTGGTCTACGAAATATCCAATGTTGCAATCTTGAAGGTTAACTTAAAAATATGTTTCTCTCACTGAGACTATTATGTGGCAATTTAAACTTGACATTGCATTCATGTTATGTAAGGAATTCGGTACATAGTTTGGCATCGTAACGGATTTCGAAACTATAATATGTATAATACTATCCGGCCCTCTCCGGCTCCGCCCGCTCGTGGCATGTTTTAAATGAAACATACTTAAGCACATCGATCAATCAATTGCCCTATCGCAGTCCACTGCTGAACTGCGCCCAATGAAGGGCTTTGCCTCCAGTCTGGCCACTTTCTTGGTACAGGGCTGTATTTCGAATTTTGTCTCACAGTGATATCGTCGCCTCTTACGACTCTTTTCCATTGAGATGGAGTGCTGATATTCTTTCACCGTCATCACACAGGTAAGCAACAATCTACAATTCATTAATTTTCTAATAATATATAGGAATCTGTTGGATTTGTTTGACATTATGCTGCTCTTAAAAAGCCTTCTTCGATAACACAATTGGGTTTTTTGTGATGGACGAGCTTCAAAGTTCCTGCAGGTAAATGCTGGCATGCCGCAGGGGTCCGACTTATCACCCACTCTTTTTCTTCTGCATATCAATGACATGCTGTCCACTGGCAGCATCCACTGCTATGCAGACGATAGCACTGTACACGGGAGTTACCACGGACATCCAATGGCCAAGCAGTCTGATATAGCGGAAAAAAGGCAGCTTCTTGAGCTTCTTGAGCGGATCCTCAATCACATTTCCCTATGGGGATTTGAGAAACTGGTCGAGTTCAATGCCAAGAAGACGCAAGCATACGCGTTTACAGCAAAGACATCTTCTTTCCTTCCCCCTCTCCACTGCCATTACAGAATTACCTCGATATACCTACTCGGTATCGATGTTCGCTGCAAACTGAATAATGAGAATGAATAATGGGGCGTGAAAAAGCATCTGATGAAGCCGTCAAGCCGAGTGCCACCATTGTAGCGTGTTTGCAATGGTGTCCCTTGTATGAGACTTTGCTTTTAGCTTACCATCAGGCGAGGTGAAGTCAAATTGACGTGCCATAAATAAAAAGAAATTGGAACCAATAGTACCTATAGTATAAAGATGGTATCGTAGCTAATGACATTGATTAGAAATCATTTTCACTTGATATAAAAGAGATGTAGCTTAATTGATTTTGTTCTTAAATCGCTCCATTATTAAAGGAATATTCCACAGTTTGGATATGATGGAATTTTCTGTTCAATTTGGAAATGCACAGCCGATCGACCGAGGTCATTTTTAGGGCAAGTATTATTTGGTTTTATTTTGTATAATTTACTCATTAACACGCACATGACGATTTATGATGGTAAGCGGTTATCATAACCTATAAATACTTATAGTTTCATTAATGTCAGGAGTTACATCCTGAATCACCTACTGTTGAGAGAAAGGTAGGGGAACGACTACTATTGCTAGGACTATACGACTATTGACGACCCTGTTATTGCAAACGTCCATAGGCCTCGGTAACCACATTTAATCAGATAGACTGTGTGCTTGTCTGCCCGCTAAATAGGTTGATTTATAAAAAGTAAAGTTTGACTTCTTAACGTTGTTAGATCCAATGGTCCCAATTTACACTCGGTCATAGACCTCCAGTACAAAAGACGGTAAGAATTTTTTCTTCAGTCTGATTTCAAAATGGCCATTTAACTGTAATGCCCGTTGAGCTCGTGGGGGTTACCATAGGTCAAAAGAACGTTACATTACATTGGTATTTTCCACCATTATTCAACTTTATTTCAATTACGTTTTAATATCCTATAATAACTACAGTAGCAACCGTTGTTCACACAGGTTGGAGACCTAATTATTTGATGATAATTTAAACCTAATACGTATAAAAATGGTCTTAACAGACAGACATGAAGACATCCTTAAAAAAATCGGTGTTTTCTTATAAGGCAGGAACCATTAAATAGGGGTTTCAAAGTTTTGAATCTCATGCAAGAATCTGTAATCAACCCGGAAAATAGTATTAATTATTTCAATGTTGCAAGCTGATGAGTTAAAAAAGTAACTGCAATAGACTGGACTCGGAAGAACAACTGCTGTCCCAATTTGCGCCAGATCCTCGGGATCTGGTGCAAAAAAACTCGGGAGAGCAGTTGTTCTATATTTGATTGTAGCTGTGAAAATATACATAATATATAAATATAAAATTTAGTCTACTGGTGGGTAAGGCTCTCCTAATGTCCTTTGGTCTACTGTTTCCACGCTGGGCAGACGGGTTCGTACAGGGTTTCCATCTCTCCCAGTATAATCGTCAGCGTATTTTTCCATTAATCGCCTGTTACACCCTTAGAATGAGAGTGGTTGCTGAATATTCTTTCTCAGTGACGACACAGAGGGTGACGTCCTGATTGAATTTTATTATCAAAGAAATAAATTAGTTGATTGACTGAAGAGTGAAGTGAAATCTGAACCAAGATGATTCACTACATCTCTCATAGCCTTGATAATATCCAAAGTTTTTCTATCTAAGATAATAACTGTCAGACGTCATACTGTAAATTTTACGTATACACGGTATGATTCATTCTCGCTAAATCTAAAGATATTCTTTACTATTGTTTTTTGATATCAATTTTTTGTAATAATTTGTTTGGTTATTGTAAAAAGATAAATTACACGTCATTTCATTGAATCAATAAAATGACGAAATCGTGTTGATCATTTATCTATTAATATATTTATAGGATTTTGGGAGCTTTATGATAAGTAATAGGTTTTAAAGGAAGCAGTAGCCCCAAGAAAAGTTGAAAGCATATATGGAGGTTCTCCTACATATGCGACGAGTACGCAATTCTTGACATGTTGCGCTGACTACAAGTGATTGGAATAAGAGCGGGTAGATGATGAATGTATGTCTTCACACGTTGAGGTAAATTTCGAAGATGAATGGTTCGAGTCTAAGAGGACGTAACAAAGCAGTTAAAGTCTAATAGAAATACATAAAGAAACGACACCAAAGGATAGTCCGAGAATGATACTGAGTGAGCGATATCTTGGGGAATATGATAAGTTTTCTTGGTGCAAAGAAGAGAAAAAGGTTCCAAAAGTTGCCTAGCGTATTAATATTATATTCAGTTTCAAGGATCAATTAAGTGAATAAGTATTTTTTTACAAATTAAGTCAATGAACTCGATTATAAGTCGTTGTAAAAGTTGTTGAACTTGATTCGAATATAAAAATGAATGTTATATATTATTGTGATATGCACGACAAAATAGTATCAAAATTCTTTTATTTTGATACGCTTTATAGCACGTAAGGTAGGTACTGTACCGAGCTGTTTCATCATTGTTTCGATCAAGTTTAGTACATGGATATAATTCACAGCGTAGTATTTTATATAAAAGACTATAATCTTTTTCGAGACCATTCCCGTGGTGAATCGATCAATCAATTGGGCTATTGCATTGCGGGAAATGGGTATCTCTGCATGTGCAATATTCATTTGATTGCTCTTGATTCTTCTGCGTTCAATCTATCCCTTGTTCTGGTAGTCAGTCTATCATTCTTAAAGTCATCACCAATAATTTGTGTGTTTGAAATTTAGAATTGGCATTTTGCTGTTAACCAATTATACCTATTAATCATTATACCAAAAATGTATTTAATATAATAATACTGGTTCTGGCCGACTCAAGCGCGACGAGATTTAGCAGAGTGGCATTCGGTTATCAAAAAGTTATAATTTTAGGTAGTGTAGGAAAAAATGTGACATATTTGATAACTTATTTATCGGTCGTATTTGTATTTTGATTCGTAATTTTATCACCATCCTGTAACAAATGACCTGGTAATTTGTGACATTATTTTACGGTCTAGCAGCTAATTTAGTGTACATGACTCACTATATAAATAAATGATTACTTGTTGCCTTGACATTTAAAAAGGCGCTAGGTGGTTAACGTATAAAAGGTATATTTTTCCCCTTGGAGAAGGGTGAAATAAAAAAAATTAAATTAAATCTAAAGAAATTTAGTGTGTGTGTGTGTGTTTATATTTCGATAGTTGTATTAGACTCTTAACTGAACCTGAGGTACTATATAGGCAGTCGCGCAGTGCTCTAGGTTCAATACCTCAATATGTCAGATTGGTACTTATTAAATTTAGTCTGGTTGTTCGCCTTGTAATGAAAATATGGGTGAAGAAGGCGTTAAGCGTATCTCGATCTTGCAATCACTAGACTTCATTTTATCTTAAGATCGAATTATAGGGGAGGGGCAGTTACGAAACATCAATAAGCAATCATAAAATTATTTGAAACCACCTTTGCTATAAATACTTTGTTTGATAGGTAACTGTTATAATATAATGTTGTACAAAGTTTACGCGAATTTCGTACATTGGAATATCTATATACATTATAATATTTTTGACAAATGTAGGTACTTACATAATTGTAAAACTTTGACATTCATAAGTGCTCTTTATGTACCTAAACTGAATAAACGAAATTGATTCTTTGATTCTTTATGCGTTATCTTTAATCTAACATGTTTTCTTTTCTCAAATCTTTTATCCACGATGAACTTTAGGATCGAAATATCCTGTAGTATTGAGGCCACTGCTGGACATAGGTCTCCCTCCAAATACATCATTACTGCTTCTGCACCCCGTCTACCCCAGCCACATTAAGTCCTGGAATTCCTTGCCGGCGCACGTGTTTCCTTCTTCCTACAGTCCCGGGTCCTTTAAGCGGGGCATGAAACAGCATCTATTGAGGCCGTCAAGCTGAGCGCCACCATTGTAGCACAGAACGTGTTTGCATTGGTGACCCTCTTTCATGAGACTTTGCCTTCAGCTTAAGCTTCAGCTTAAGCGAGGTGAAGTCAAATTGACGTGCCATAAATAAAAAAAAGCCACCTTTTTCAGGTCGTCAATCCATCTGGCTGAGGGGTGACCTGTCTCACCTCCCTTTTACTTTCACCACTCTAAGACTAGTTTACTATAAACGGCCATCGGTCCTTCGACAAATTTAACCAGCCAAATTCTATTTCAGCCTACATATTCTGCGAGCTATGTCTTTGATTTTGGTTCTTGGATGACTTCATTGTGAATTTTATCTTTCAAAGAAACTTCAACCATGACTTACTCCGTAGAACTCCGTAGAACAGTGTGACTTTGAATTAGTGAACCAACCCTTCCATCAGTGTCCATGTTTCGGTACCGTAGACTATAGCTGCCAGGACGCACTTATTCAAGAACTTCGTTTTGAGGCAATGCGGGTGCGGCAGGTGAGATAACCCGACGTAATTTACTAAATGCTACTCAACCTGGTTAAATCCTTCTGACGAGTCATTTTGAAGTGGTCTCTACTAAGTTGAATAACTTGCCTAAAGTAATCATATTCTTGGAAAACTTCCATCGATCTTGGTGTGACATATTTATTTAACATCTCCATGGCATCTTTTAGTCTGTCCAGCATCTCGCCCAATTATTCCGGTGACTCTGCAACTATGACAATGTCGTCAGCGAACCGAAGGTATGAGGCTAGTCGTATAATTGACGTAATGTTAATGGTTTATGCTGCACCTACTCAGACACTACTAGTACATTTGTGTGAAGATAAATCACTGTCTACTTCTACAGCGATGTTGCTACATTTCAAAAACGTTGACAAACTTACTGATTCATGTGATAGCACATAAAAAAATACTATAACACTACTATACGAGTAAGTAGTAACGGTTTGATAGGTAATTGATTTTGATTCAAGTTGAGATTAAATATACAAAACATTAATTTCCACTTGAATGCACGTTAAGGAAAACATTGCTACACGATGTCAATATAGGTACATTACATACACTGATATTATAAACGCTGATGTATTTGTGAATTTCTGATCATAGTTTAAACGTAGATAAAGGATTTTATATCAGGTAGACACTGAGAGTCAGAAGGTGAACAATGAAAAATCAATGCGAATTAGTGCAGAGCTCAGAAGTGGGTAAATTGATATATTTATATTTCCACTGCCATTTTTTTAATTACTTGCAACAGGACCGAAATATTGGAAACTCAAATCAGTACATCTCGATATCTCCAATTATAAGATGAGGAAGTCGAAACAAGAGAGTGAGATTCGTCATAATAACGACGACATAAGCTGTATAGTGTGCTGTACCAACTTGCTGCTAGATGAACGAGGCTCTTGTGCTGACCTCCCTACCAGCATTGTAAGTTCAGATAGTTATCAGTCCTGGAAATAAGATAGGTATCAGATTTAGAGCTCAATTATGCAGTACATATATATTTATTCACATATATTTTTCTTCCTGCAGGTCCGATTTCTTTAGGGCGAAAGGAGGGGGGGGGGGGGTGGAAAAGTATTTTTTTTATTATATTGTTTCTCTTTCTCTAGAATGGCGGTCCCTACTTTGATGGCCACGACAGGTTATTTGCATAGTGTGGTTAAAAAAAGACTAGCCGAATCATTTGGCACTCGAAGAAGATTTTTTGAACCGTATGACAACTAAGCTGTACGTGATTGTATTATATTCTACGTCCGAAATGTGAGGGAGACTACATTGGCTGAGGCCGTCACAATGAGGGTCACCATTGTAAAATTGTTAATGTCGGTAATATCACCTTCTTCCATAAGATTTTGACTTCAGCTTTCCATCAGATGAGGAAAATATATATTGACGTGTCTTATTATAACAAACGAAAATAAAAGAATTTTGTTAATTGATGTATTATAAGCATGGAGAATCATATATATTCGGTCATGATATTTTTCCTTGTCCATAACTATGAATCGTGAAGCGTCGATAAAACGCACAATGTTTACTTGACCTATTGACATATGGTGCATTCAGGGTGTTTATAGCATAAGGTCAAGATAAAAGTCTTTTAAAAAGTGGATAATTATTATGTTACTACGAGACTTAAGGGGATGACGACCTCGGTGGCATGGCGGTAGTGCACGGGGCGCGGGTTCGATCTCTGCCCAGTGCAAAAAGTTGTATGCATGAATATGGCTGTTGGCACTGCTCTGGTCGTGCCTCGGAGATCACGTTAAGCCGTCGGTCCCGGTTGCTATACAAACATCTATGGCAGTCGTTACGGGTAGTTGGAGCCCTAAAAATCCAACCAGTATAACTTGGAACTTCGATATCGCCATTGGTCATTGGACCATTACTTGTGGAAGTCATATGGCAGTCGCTTCATGGAAAATATTGAAGTCAGCCGCATCTCAGTTAGACTGGATAGCCGACCCTAGCTGAGTTGAGAAAAGGTTCAGAGAATGATGATGATTTTCTGGTGATGAATATATTTAGAAAAATCATATCAAATTAAATTTATTTTAATGTTGATTGTTGACGCATGGTCAGGTGCACTACCTAATAAAAATATTGTTCAGCATATTTCAAATCAAAGACCCGTGTATGAGCCAGGTTCGAGTCCGACCTAATCACTTCCTTCGACTTTGGTGTATCCGTGGGGATTTTGCGCTGGATAAAAAAAAGTTCACTGCATGAAAAACACGTGAGCTGGTAAGGAATTGCAAGATTTAATGGCGCGGCATAGGATAGACTCACCGAACCGCTTGGTTCGGGTGGGACTAATTGAAAGAGTTCGTCAGTGCATTTCACCGTGGTAGAGACGATACGTACCTATATACCGTACCATATTATTTTAAGTTATTTTGAGGTTACTCATACTGTAGTTAACCTATTCTAAATTTGCAATCATGGCTCTTATAACTACAGAACAGAAAAAAAGTACTACAACCGAAATATCGGATAACGTGAACAACTAAAAAACATGTTAAATATCCCGATGAGTGTTATAACACTTAATAAAATTACCATGTCAATCTAAAATTTTGAATATAAACTTAAGCTAGGCCGACGTAACAAATAAAGATGCGTAGCTGTATAATGGATTTGTTACATGTCTTAAATATATAGTACACATCGTCACGTAAAGGTGATCTATGGGTTTTTTATCGCAGTCGCACGCACCGTAAGTTTATTATATCACCGCCTGCGCAGCTCCCTTGCATTTTGTTGCGATCTCACTACACGCGCGCTTGCCCGCACGAACTCTCGATCATACTTTGATTTTCGAATTTATATAAAAATAATATTTCAAATTTAACTGAAGGACTAAAATATTATTTAGGAATACAATTTATAATTATTAATGATTTTGAAATTTCAATGTGTTTAGTGTAATAGAATATACAATTAATTATTAATTTAGTAATTGGTGTAATTAGTTATTTTAGTGGTTTGGACAATTTGTGTTGGAATTGACAAACATCAATATGAACGGTAAGTTATTGTTATCTTACAAGACCTTTGAGAATTCTTTGAGCAACTATTACTATGTGTGTAAGTTTAACATGCAATGCATTCTATTGGTTTTCTTCTCAACATTTTCTTCGATAATGATTGATTGAATTAATGATTACGACAATTCTCTTCTTGCTGGTTATGAGTAATTATTTGTAATAATTACTAGAAGGGCAAACGACATTGCCATATAGTGAAATAATAACATAAAACTATTTATATGGAGAAAAATACGTCAAGTTAAATAAACACATAATCTACTTATAATATAAATTCATATTTTGTAGGTATAAATTAAACACATAATATCTATTTTTCTATAAAAATGAACGTTAATTATAATAAAATCAGTTTATTTATGATAGCTTAAACATATAATAATAATATCAAATAATAAAGAAGTATATATATAGTTTAAAAACATTAAGTACCCATACTCTATTTTAAACCTTAGAATTATTTATTTAATTTTATATTATTATTATTATTGTAAATAAATTATATATCTGTTATTGTTAAATAAATAAATAATATATAAATATCATATCACGTATGCAGTAATTAGATAAACCACGCGTATATATTAATTAGCTTGGGTTTTATTGATACAAGTTGTTTATAGTTTACGCAACTCTCACTTAAATGGTAAGGTGGTTACCAAATTTGGCTCCGGTTTTCCGTTTACGCCTTTTAATGTAACTCTGGGGACTTTAAGAGACCTTCAATTGTTACTCAATAATGGATTCATTCCTTTATCATATAAAAAAACTATTAAAAAACTTTATTAAACTTTATTACTATTACTTCATTTATTAATATTTATATATACTTTTCTTTCATTTATTTTAAACAAAATTTAATGTAATTTTCAAGAATTTCAAGATCTTTTTATTTATTTATTTTTTATTTGAAAATTAAAATAAAAAATAATTATACCTTATGTAAAAGAATTTATATGAAAAAAGAACAACTCATCTTAAGTTATTATATAATAACCTATTTAAGTTTAATAATTATTGTACTAATTGTAATGATATAAAACGTCAGAAAGAGTTTATTTTAAAATATCAACCCCCTGTTTCATCAATAATATCGTTTTATAATTATAATGTCGTAATATTGCACTTATTTACATTTTATTCCATTAATTCAGCCGGTTCTACTCACCAGCAACCTTGACTTAGTCTCTTGTCTGATCTTGAAAAAGGTGTCAACGTTAAAAAAATCAAAAGTAGGTATTTGTAGAATATTAAAGTAATAAGAAAGTAACATGAAGCATAATTATTTAAACATATTTTTTTAATGAATTTTACAAACTGGAATGTCTCATATTCCCTCTAGCCCTCCAGCTAAGTTCAATGGCTTGTGTTAGCAGTGGGTTCACGTCGGTGGTGTACCTACTTGCAAGAATTTGAACCGGAAAACTTTCGATCGTAAGTCAAACTCCCTAACCACTACGTTTTATATTTTACAAAATTAACTCACCCGTCTTCGCTTTGCATGGTGTTTTTTTTTAATATTACAAAGCTTATCTACGTAGTCAGCTACCTATTATTATCTATGGTAAGGGTCTAGTATAATATAACTGTACAAAGTATACGAATAGCCTTCACGCAAGTGTAAGCGATAAGTTGAAAAAGTATTGTCGCAATCGGCATTCGGATGAACGGTAGCTAGCAAATAATGAACAATAAAAAAAACATTATTTTATATGTATAATTAAAAATATCTATTTCACAAATTTATTATTTGTGGTTTACTAGTGTATCTAACCGAAATTATAACCTATTTTTATATTAGGAGTGGGTATAGCGGACGATAATCCGACACTTTCTGATAACCCTGCTATGCGTTGACTCATACGAATTATGACCCTCTTCTGATTTATTTAATCTACGAAAAAATAATTACTATTTAGCAATAGGAATAAAGAGATCAATGTACCTAAAAAGTAACACAATAAAATAGACCCGTCGCAACCATAACTGTATTCAAGTTAATAATATTTTAGTTTTATTTCTATAGCAGAGGTGTCGCAACGAATTTGATGATCAGTTACCATATTATTATGTCTAGGCGTAAGTATGTGAATTCATAATGCTGTTTCGAAATTGTACATTTGACTCTGCTTGGGGTTCCGAATTGCATTCGTTGTATAGTAGGTTTTATTGCCCAAGCTCTTTAGTTTTTATGAAAGTTTGTCATAATAAAGATTAAATATCGCGGGTAGCAACATGAAATGTCGTATGTGACATTTTAAGCGTAGTCCCTTATGTCACAATAATTGTAAACAAAAACAATTTCATTTACAGTAAAACCAAGGTATCTGTGAACTGAGTGAGGCCGCCACTATACCTGCAATAATGTCAGATCGTGCTAAATTGTCTTTGAATTGTATGCATTTGACCGAGACAACCGTAGTTCCTATTTTTGCCATTTCACGAAAATGTTGGTTTTACTATAATTTTATTTTTTGCTAAGTTTTTTTAACAGCTCTGTGATCTTTACTTATTTTTTTGGGTCAGGGTTTTCTACAATATTCATTAGACGAAGGAAAATCAAGTCTTAACAAACGTAGAATTACAAAAAATAATAATGCCTTTTTCATTCGCCGACTATTAACTTAATTAACACTCGCACAAGATAATGTATAAGTGGAATCAAAAAATAAATTTAATAATCACTACATAGTATAAAACAAAGTCGCTTTCTCTGTCCCTATGTATAATTAAATCTTTAAAACTACGAAACTGATTTTGATGCGGTTTTTTAATAGATAGAGTGATTGAAGATGAAGGTTTATATGTATTTAACATCATGCTACAACCGGTGCAGAGCAGAAGTTCATGTTCATGCAAACAAATATAATGCCCTGAGTGGGAATCGAATTTGCGCCTTCTGCGCAGCCATCACGTTCACTGTCGCCACGAGAGGTCTTCGAATATATCAAATATAAGCAGATTGCTAGAGCAACAACCATCGTACCTCCCAACCCCGTTAGGAGTGCTGCCGTACAGTGCTATCCCATCAGCAAGTGTAGGCCCCATCTGAACCAAACAGAGACTCCAAATAACTTCATAATGACTTATATACAAGTTAAAAATCTATTATAACAAGACATTAGCCAGCAGGGCAAGGAAAAATATTTTTTATTCTAGCAACATCATCTGAGCAGATTATAGCGAAGAATAGAATAACTACAAAAAATAAACTAAAAAAATTACAATGCAAAGAGGCTTATTAATGACAATGACGAGATATACGGAAGCGGATTCAATGATCGATCTGTGCAAATATTGTGATGTGCTAATTAATATACCTATTTGTGTCGGTTTGGGTATTTCTGTATATTATTTTGTATGTAATCGTAGCGACAGAAAAGATATAAATGACTGAGTAGCGATTATAATACTGACACGAACTCCGTCTTAACAAGAAATTCAGCTTAGATGGATGGGTTTAACGATTATCATTATTATTGACGGCAAAAAGAAACAATCTTGTTGTATAATTCTAAATAAACGCATTGATTTTGACTTTATGATAAAAATAAAATAAATAAAAATAAATGTTGTTTTACGAAAAATTGGTTTACAAGTTGAGACAAAAGATTAACTAATTTTTAAACCCTATTGCAGCTATATGAGATTAATTTTAGAATACATTATTATTTAGTACATGAAAAATATAAAATAATATAAACATATAATATAAACCCTGTTACCTAAACTAGGCTGAGTGTCTGTATTTTAGGAGACAAATATCAGTTACCAGTGCTTTTTATAAAAGGTCATCTAGCAATCTCATAATATACTTCACTAACATGCTAGAAAACAATAAAAGTGAATGAAATAAATATTAACATCAAAAATAATCCGGTAAATCGAATCAAATCTCCGAGTTATCAGTGTACATACATACATAAAAAATACCAATCGAATTGAGAACCTCTTCCTTTTTGGAAGTCGGTTAAAAAGTTTCACCACCAGATGATTACGGGACTACTAAAATATAATCAAACATAACTTGACATACAACATTAGTTTCTGTAGTTAAAATTAACCAAGCACAATGATTTTACGTTCGATAGGCCTTGAAGTGAGTGAGAAAAGTTCAAGTTTAAATATATATTTCTGAATAGTTTACCATTGACTCGTTAATTAACAAACAAAACATTACAAAAGAATTTTTATTAAGTGCTTGCAAAAGCCAAGTGACTCCTATACAAATAAAGTAAGGTCCTTAGATGTTATTTCCTAAATTATGATATCCTTAACCTTTTGACTTGTGTGATGAAGTAACTAGGTGTGCCATTAATCATACCGATGAAAACCGCAACCCTGACTAGATGATCCACCACGTTGAAGAAAGTCAGTCCTTTCATGACTCTGACAAAACTACTAGACAGATAGATAGACAGATAGATAGATATATAACTCTTTATTTTACATACCTATACAAACAGCAGAATGTACAATTGGTGGACTCATCGCCAACGGCAATCTATTCCAGCCAATAACCTTGCCATAGGGTTATACAACTCTGCTATTGGTTTATACAATCGTGCTATTGGATTATACAACCGTGCTATGGGTTTATACAACCGTTCTATTCATTTATACAACCGTGCTATCGGCTTAAACAACTGTGCCATTGGTTTATTCAACCTTACCATTAACAAACATTTCGGTGACCGCTTGCCATCAGGTGGGCCGTGTGCTTGTCTGCCACCTTAGTGGTATAAAAAAATAACCACTAGCAATGTGGTATAAACCAATAGCACAGGTTTTATACACCTGTTGTATTGGTTTATACCACTTTGCTAGTGGTTTATACAAGCGTGCAAGGTTTATATAGAACATTACCTGAGGACTATCGTATCAGTTCTCTTTAAGAAGAGTAAATTCTCCTCTGGAGAACGGTGTCAAATTCGAATTCGTTACGACCGTGTATTCTGTAGGTAAAATGTCCAGGTTTTTTGTATTCGAAGCAATTTTAACCTATTCTCTGTAATTACAAATTTCGGAATGTTATCTAGAATCCACAATTAAAAACTGTAATTTCCTTCAAAACCTACACATTAACGTGGCGATTAAATGTTGATGTTGTTTAATTTTACGATTCGTGCATACAAACCGGAAAATTTATACGTTATTTTTTATAATATGTAGGTGGCAGACAAGGACGCGGCCCGCCTTATGGAAAGTAGTTACCGTGGCCTATGGACGTTTGCAACACCAAGGGAATCACATTCGTGCTGCCGACCATATAGAGAAAAGGAGACAAGTTTAAGAGAGTCATTGTACCGTCAGTGCAGAAGATAAAGAAGGGTTTCTTCGTCTTCCCACACATAAAAGAATGACTATATCAACATTTTCTATTATTGAGCAAACTAGCAGTTGCTTAACCTCAAAAAATGTGTCTGATTTTTATTTAATGGTTTAAGTTTGATCTCCGGTCACACACCTCCGAATTTTCTAGGTAATATATTATTATGTAAATAGTAATGCATAACGCTTGAATTAACAAAACCCATAGTAGTTGTAGTGACTCCCACCATAGCGTCGAATGTGAGAATCCCGCCTATCAGATATTCATCGGAATGCGATTAAGCTTTAGAACATTGCTGTACCTGTAAAGATTTATGACAATATAAAAAATATGTTAAGGGACATTCAAAAGCATGTCGGGTGTTACCTGGTGTAAAATATACTTGTAATTCACACTATACACATATCATTGTACGTACTCTATTACTGTTGAAAGATTGAGTAACATCTTAATTTAAAAATACTTTAATATTTTTACGAAATAAGTAAGTACCTACATCATTTTATTGTGAAGTCAAGCATGAAAAGTAAAGATTACTAAGTTAAGAAAAATACTAGTGGTTTTATAAAAATACAACTTTGTCTAATCTAAGTAATATTTATAGAAATCAATATCTCTTTAAAGCGCTGCGGTAGGTACCGCTGATTTGATTACGATTAAACTTTCTTAAGTTATTGAGCAAAGGTAATATATACTACCTACAATTCATTTCATTTGATAAATTACCTTTTCGTTCGAATACTTCTTTTTTTATATTCTATTATGTTTTTGGATTATGCTTTTATTCTCTGCCAAATGAATTTTATAATTACATAGCATGATTATGATTCTTTGTATATATTCTTACGAATTTTGCTAATAGAATGGGTAAACATTCTTTCTAATATTTGGTAACCATAGACTGAGGTGGTAAACGGGTCTACCTTCTTGAAGCTTAAGTTAAGTACCTACTCAGCACACAGTAACCTTTTGAATTGAGACAAGGCTAAATATATTACACAAAACATACATATTATTGTAAATGATTATTATCAGAATATAATATATCTATGATATTTTAATCATCAAATATGAGCACCATAAGACATTGGTGATAGATTCTGAGTTGTGACAGCACCTGACAAATACTAACTAAAAATATCTCACAAATTTACAGACACCCTCATTCCTAATCCTACCAAGAAGAGACCTAAATATTTCCACATGGTACTCTATTTGCATACACTGCCATACCGGTCTCGGTTGCCATACAAACATCTATGGTGGGTACGGGTAGTTGGAGCCCTCAAAATTCCGACTAGCCTAACTACAAAACTTCGATATCGCCAATTTGCTTGTGGATATTCGATGGCAGTCGCGTTACGGAAAATATCGTTTAGATTAGAAAGCCGACCCCAACGGAGTTGGGAATAGGCACAAATAATGATGACTATATTTGCATACATATTTTGCTTCTTGTAGATACTTCCATTCATTTTCATACATGATCGCAGGGTACTTTGAAGCTAGCGAAACTGAGACGATTCTTTCAACAATAGAAGCCATTAATTTAAACAAGAAGACATTGGGCTTTCTATAAAATTCTTCCGATCTATTCGACATATAGTAGGTGTCTAGGTCAACCCACTCTTTTGGTTGGGTAATTAAATTAATTACACAGAAGGTGTCTTTAGTATGGCCACCTATTAAGAGGAATTCCAGACTCTTAGATAGTTATCTATAAAATGCACCTTAATTAAATAACCGTGGAACTGCGATAGCCTAGGGGTATGGGTAATGGACTGCTGTGACGAGGTATCGGGTTCGATAATAGGTTTTACCATGGCACATACCAATAACTTTTCAATGCTTTTCGAAGTTATGTGTGGATTTATCGCACGTTTATAAGCGCCCGTTTAATGGCAATAGGCTCGCCACCTGTTACATTGGGACTTAAAACATAAACTGGCAAAATGTTGGTGCTAGCACATTCGGGGATATAGGCGTGAATTTGTGTAATGTTAATTAAACAACAGAGCTCTTATGCCTGACCATAGAATAAATAATAGTACTACGTACCAGCCAGAATGACGACCTGAAAAAGGGTCGCTGGGGTAGACTAGATGTGGAAGGTGAAAGATTGGGGGCAATGGCGCATATTGGGAAACACTAAACTTGTACTCAGCAATGAACTGCGACAAACAAAAAGAAAAAAATAACCGCGTAACCTGACTCCAACCGTATAAAATAATGATAATGCGATCCAACTGTAATATCGTTCTCTGTTCGAATTACGTTCTAAAATCCGTTCAGAAATTATTTGTTTGGATGGTTGACAGCCATATGCGCTATTTCATGGGGTTATGCAACTAGACACTTTTTGTAGAGAATCTATCGAGTCCAATAATCTATTCGAATCATGAATCTATTGAGTTGGGAATCAGCCGAACCACGTCACACATACATTCGGAAACTTTGAATGTGACCATTTCTTTATATTATTTAGTCAGACACGCAATTTGGACTTTACACTGGCTTCTGCTATTGATTGGTGATCAATATAAAAAACGACAATCTCTCATTTCCTAGGCCTATATTTATATGCTCACGCCCGTAATCCCCGAAGGCAGTAGGCAGAGGTGTATTAAACACCCACATTTCGCCAACTATGATTTTCGTTCTCACTTAATAGGGGCGAGCCTATTGCCGACAATCGGGCACTTTGTAAAAAAATGGGAGTATGTTGCAGCTACATAAATTTAAATAAAACCTTTTCTGACCAATTCCTTGATATGTGGTGTAAATTACTAGGAAATTAATTACGTGCTTAGCCGCACCAGCACTACCAATCAACGTCTTGGAGAGTATCAGGCTGGGCCTATCCCTATTATATAATATTTACATTCATAATTAATAGCTATTAACATAACGGATGTAATATTTACTTCATAAATAATAAAATCTTTAGCACGTTTAAGTTAACATATTAAATAACACGTTATGTTCACAGATATGATAATATTCATATTCTAGAACCTAAAGGAGTAATGCTATTAACAGTCATCAAACCTGTAGTAGGATGTATAGTAATTATCACATATTATCATTATGTACGTAATACATAGGTAATTAAGATGCCACAACTAATAAATTAATGGGTGTGTTGATAATATTAACTAGCATTCCTTTACAATTTTATACTTATTATTATTTACCTTTTGTATTATTATTTAACTTTTATATTATTATTTCCCTTTTATATTATTACCTGTACTTCTGACAATAATTCATCGGTACTAGGCTTCATAGTTTATTATTTATGTTCTATCTGTTGTATTATTAAATCAGAAAATTTGACTAAAATATTGAATTATTATTCAAAGACTATGAACCATAGGGGAGGTCTTCTTATTTTCGCTAATATCACAAACAAACGATCGAACTAAATTCATAACATACGATAATTCCTTCAATCTCAGTTCAGAAGCAAAAGTGTCACCGAACCGCTGAATTTTTGAAGGAATTTTTTATGCGCGTGACATCTACATAAGCCTTGAAAAGGTGAGGTTGGGACGATAGGTAGAGCTCATCAGAACTCTCCGCGTCTCTATGCAGTTGCAGAGGCTAATTGGGACTGCATACCGCTGGAGTTTATCCTCAATATCGGCCCGCCATGGCCGCAGGTTGTCCGATATAACGCTCATGCACATGCAGGGTTCTGTCATTTGCATAGCATATTACACACACCATATGCAATACAATCGTCATTCTTTAATTTGAAATATTATTTGAGTCACAGAAAATAACTAAGCGCTATCATTTGTTTCATTTAATTTAGCCCCTATCAGAAAAATATAATGCACTTTGACCAGCAATCCACTTTTTTTATACCACTTAGGTGGCAGACAAGCACACGGCCGATGTGGTCACCGGGGCCTATGGACGTTTGCAACACCAGAGCAACACTTTAAGAATGGAACACATTTTTTCTCTTTCCTAAACAGCCTCTGTGGTGTTGTGAGCGCGACTGCCACTCAGGAGGCAACGGTTCGATCCCAGCTCAGTTCAAATATTTATAATCGTGATTATATCTATTTGCATTAGTTTAGGTATTTCAGTGACATATTAAGAAAAAGAAACATTTTTAAATTTACCAATACCTAACCCAATTAACAATACCAATACATACACACATTTTTCAACAGTTAATTAAGCCACTTGGGGAATAATAGCGTTGTGTGAAAATGTTACAAAACAGTAATGTTACAATAAAATAAGAGAGTGTGTGTTGCCAGTGACAACAGTGGCGCGAGACAAGACGTGGACCCTAAGAAAGCTCAAGGTCACACAACGAGTTTTGGAAAGGGCTATGCTGCGAAATCGAATCAGAAATGGAGAAATCCATAGAAGAACAAAAGTTGCCGACGTAGAGGTTAGGAAACTGAAGAGCAGTGGATGTGGCGATTGGAGTCGAAATACTGTCGAATGGAGACCACGTACTTATAGACGAGGCACGAGGCTAGTGACGGCTCCCCGTGACATGTGGCTCTAGCCAAAATGCATTCGTTCCGAATCTACATTCGTCATCGCTCTGAAAATGTATGGTAGTGACATTTGCTGTCGAAATCGGATCACATGACATTCGACAACAAATGTCATTCCCATACTTTTCAGAGCGATGACGAATGTAGATTCGGAACGAATGCTTTTGGCTAAGTCCCATGGACAGACAGAGAGCGAGTCGCGGGTACCCATTGAATGCAGTCTGCCTCAAACCGGTTGAATTGGAGGTCGATGGATGTTCAGCAGTGGACATCCTATACCTAAAATGACGATGATATGATATTGTCTTGTCCTTGGTGTTTTTTTGTATTTATTTTTTGTTTTGTTTTTGGTGTACAATAAAGAGTAATCTATCTATCTATCTATTGTTATGCTAATATTTCAGGGCTCCTAGACTAAGTTTTACAGGAGATTACTATCACTGACAGAGCGAAATTCATTAATAACGAAGTCATCAAATATAATCTAATCTAGGCTTGCATGATGCCATATACCCGTTTGCAGTCTAGTCTTGATTATACAACTTTATAGTTCAATAGCAAAATACGTTCAATGGTAAATGACATTGACGTCATTACATAATACCTCGCGATTAACTTTGATCTACACGAGCGTACGCAATCCGCTGTGTAATTTATGTAATGATACATGCTATACTGCATTTTCAATGTTGAAGTAAAGCATCTCTGTTCGTAATAAAAAATGATTTGATTTTCCAGTCAAAATGATCGTAGCTTTATTTTAGGTATGGCACGCTGATATGGTCAATCAATGTGAAGTTATTGAAATTCAAATTTATTTATTCCGTGAAGCATAGGTTATAGAAAATATGATATGGTAATAATAGAACAAGCTATATTCCACCAAAAGCATACAAAATATTGAAATTAAATCCTAATTTATACAAAATAGATAAATATGTAACCGCGGCAGCCAAGTGGTATGGGTAATGGACTGCTGAGACGAGGTCTTGGGTTCGATCCCAGCCCTCAGAAGCAGTTCACCAGATTCGCAATTTACCAGATTCGTAATTTACCAGGGTTACCATGGCGCACACTAATGACTCTTCGATGCTTTTCGAAGAGTCATAACCCTTAACAACAGAAAATATAAAAACAAGATATCACTGCCACCATTGAAAATAACTGCGGAACTGCCAAAAAAAATACTAAAAGGCATATATGTTTATAGTCTATAACAATTAAGAGATCAAGATAATTGATGACTACATAAAACGTGGTTATTTTTGTAGTTAATTTACATAAAAGTGAATTCCCGGGTCGATGTTTAAAAAAAAAAATTGTATATCCGTGTAACAATATGTATTAACGTTTCTTGATACGTATAATTGGTCTACATAATAACAATTACAATATTTTATCATTGTGTAGAAGTACAAAAGTTTTTATATTTGCTACCAGAAAAGCTTTAAAATATTTGATACTGATAAGCTTTTACGAATTTATATAAATACAATTTATAACAATTCTTCGTCTTTCGTCTGCCGCACCAGTAAGTCTTGGAATTCCTTACTAGCTCACGTGTTTCCTTCTTACTACAGTCCCGGGTCCTTTAAGAGGGGCGTGAAAACGCATCGGATGAGGCCGTTAGACTGAGCGTCACCATTTATAACACTGTACCTACATATATGTAACTCTCTTTCCTGAAACTTTGCCTTCAGCTTACCATCAGACCTTACCATCACCTAGATTTAAAAAAAAAACATTTTTGACAGTGTATTTATATTTCCACCGCAATTCAAGCATCATATAGCAGTTACAAAAATGGATATTATTATGTTTATTATTAGGTATTTTTAGTATATTATTCAAATTTCCTTCTTACACTACTGATTTCCGTGGTTCAAAGAACCAGTAGAGCACGTAAAGTCAACACTACCGTCCCAGTTGCCACCCGCATACAAAAGCTCATATTATCTGAATAGTAACAGACAGTCGTGAAAAATTTAGCGTCAATCACTAAAAAAACATCCTGTATGTATTGAAATTGTTGACACAAAATCTCAATTTGAAATCATCTTGCACACTGTTAACTCATACGTGTAGATTATTTGAGCACATTTTTTGCCTTATTTGATCAAAGATCAAAGTCATTTTTAATTTATGAGCTGCTGGTGGAGAACCGCTATAAGAAGTACAGATTGACTATAATTAAAATACATTGTACTAGCTGTTGCCCGTGGCTCCGCCCGCGTGGATGTCGTTTATCGCGTTTTACGAATCAACTTGATTCTCTAGTACTACCTCTCTTTGCTGTCACGACCACGAAAGTAGTTAGTGATATTAGCGCCAATGCAATGTATAGAAATCTACCGCAGATTTATGATTATTGCTTCGCTCCCTTGGATGGTAGCATGATGGTATAAAGCCTATGTTACTCCTAGATATTGAAGCTTTTTATACATAAAAGAATTATTGAAACCGGTCCAGTAGTTTCGAAGCCTATTCGTACAAACAAACAAACAAAAAAATAAATCTTTCCTCTTTACAATATTAGTGTAGACATTACTAATCTTGTAAGGAAAAGCGTATGCGATTTTTCATTCTGCTATTCGTTTATGTCCATATTGTAAATTTTAGTTCTATTGTTTTATTTGTGCCACTTAGGTGGCAGGCAAGCACACGGCCCACCAGATGGAAAGTGATTAAAGTGGCCTATAGCTTTGCAACACCAAGGATGTCACATTCGTGCTGCCGACCATTTAGAGGATAGAGGAGAAAGGGACGGGAGACGGGTAAGAAGGACGGGTTTAAAATTTTTAAGGAATACAAGGAAGGCTTTTTCGAACTACCTGCAGAAAACACACAACCTATGCAGTGAGCTCTGGCTACTATACTTCCCGCCGAAAACAGCACAAGGTTATGGTGTATATTAAAGAGTTCTTCTTCTTCTGTCAAGACGACGGCATTTGGGAATTTGTCATCGTAGTGTAGTAGTTTGTTTCACGGCAGCTCCTGTACTCACGGAGAGAGCCTGAGCATAGGTTTCGCTCTTCGGGAAGGTTTACTGTGACCACTTCTCTCTATCTGGATAGATAGAGAGATAGATAGGATTATCTATCTATCTAATATTTCATACCTACTTCATTCAACTTTTCATAGAAATTAAATGATATTGTTTATTGACAGCAATGAGCAGTTTTCTAGTAGGTATTTATAGCTATATATTATAGCTAGGCACTTTTGTTAAGAAGAGTGTGGTGTCACATCTAGTGTTCCCTAATTTATGGAAAAAATGTTCCTCGATTTTCGGAGCATATGTATGCATACTTTTTCAGCTGACAACCACCCTTGTCCATATCTAATCTCCAAATTTTTGCTTTTATTGTGATGTATTAGTAACTAAAATTATGTAGGTATCAATTTTCTGAGGATACAATGTTACATACAAACAACTTTTAACGCTTCAGAAACAGCAATCAATGAAATTAAGAGATTCGGTCAGTTCTTTCTTGCCACAGACTAAATTGTCCTCCAGAATGCAAATTAAAAAGTACCTACCAAACGCTATGCTAGCGCCATCTCTTGTAAACCAACTGATTTATACCTACCTACTGAAAAACTGCTCATTATTGTGACAATGACTTGTTGAAAATTAATCAAATATTAGGATAATATGCCCGGTAGTCGTGTTTGTGTACCACTCGGTAGTTGACACACATGTCCTAGCAGCGTGTTGCAATTGAAGTCGAAACTAAAAATGTATTGTAAGGTTCATTGTGTTTATAAGTCACAAGACCTAAATTGTTTATTTTACTAGGAGCGCGCTTATTGTTGTTGAATAGGCCAATGTGGAACAAATCGTTCTATTTTTCAATTAAGTAAGTATCCAAGAACAGCAAACGTGATTTCGAATCGAAATCAGTCTGTAATTTCAGACTGTGTAAAAAATAAATATTATATATATTTTAAATATTAATAACGTATTCAAATCAAATTTAGATAGGAAAACTGAATGCTTCGACAGGGTTCGAACCCGCCATCTTTCTGTAAGGGAATGCTCTGACCTTAGCGGTTTCGAAAATTTTATGTACATTTAACAACAGAAATAACTAATATTCTCTTTAACCCTCCAGCAAAGCTCAATGGCTTGTGTTAGGAGTGAGTTCATGTCAGTAGCGTAATAACAAGGATTCGAACTTGTGACGTCTCGATCATATAGCTGACTCTTTAACCACTAAGCTACTGACGCTTAGCATGTTAGTGGTATAGGTATGTTAAAAAAGTACCACTGTATATAAAGTGTGATTAGTATAAACAGAATTGTTACTATCGTGATCGAGTCTTAACGTGTCTAACTCATAAGTAATTTTTACAATCTAATCATTGACACTTGCACAGGAAATTTCCATGCGTTTTGCACAATATGTTGTTACATAATTGTCCTCTTCCGCCGTTAATAACAACAGTATATTTACTAACAAGCATGAGACGTGTAGTGCGCAATTCTAGGATTTTCCGTAATGATAAATCTTTTCATTACCAACCGTTCTTATCATCACCATTTAATGATAAATGAATGCCTCGGAGAGCAGGTTCAAGCTGTCGTCGTTCGCTCCTATTGTCATAAAAACATTTATGACAGTCGTTACGAGTAGGTAGACCCCTAAAAACTCCGACTACTCCAACTACAGAACTTCGGTATAGTTGTTGTTGTGGAGGTCATATGATAGTTGCTTCAAGGAACGCCCTGATTGCCATACAAATATCTCTTACAGTCGTTACGGGTAATTAGAGCCCTAACGTGTCATCAGTACACCGTGATCATGGCGCTTGCAATTGCGCCGAAATATCAATTACGCAAAGAAATTACCAAACATGGTAAATATCCCGATCGATTTAACAGTGAATATAAATAAACACATTTTAGCGGCATTCTACACAATACGTCTTTCCTCTGCCACACCATAAGTCTTGGAATTCTTTACCAGTTCAGGTGTTTCCTTCTTCCTACAGTCCCAGGTCTTTTAAGCTCCCCTCTTAAAATACCTGGGACTAAAAAAAAACAACCAATAAATACCATCAGATTGAGCGCCACCATTGTTACACTCTACGTGTTTGTAATGGTGACCTTCTTTCCTGATACTTTGCCTTCAACTTTGGCGGAGTGAAGTCAAATTGATGTGCCCTAAATTAAAAAAAACCTCTCTGCACCCAAAGTAAGCATAATTTTACTAGCTAGTTACTAGCTAGTCGTAGGTTTTAGATGCGGATAAATGTAGATTAGTTTATCATCATCATCATCATTATCATTATATAGCTGTGTTTCCCCGATTGCATCAGAGGCCAAGGCCAGAGGTTTGTGAACTCGGTGCTCCAGATCCGCCTTTCTACTTTTCTTTCTCCACTTCGTACGATCCAAAGACGGCGTGCGTTTTAGTCGGTTCGAGTCCCAACATAACCTCCCCAACCGGCTCCGGCGGGGGAGGTACCCGTGGGGATGTTTTCAAACATAAAAAAGGCATTTGTATCTTACGTCGCCTACGCGTCAACTAGTGTATGGTAAAAATGTACAGTTTTTGTTTAAATGGCAATTAAAAAACTAAAAAACAAAACAGACTCGATTACAATCTTTTGCTTATCATAGCGTGTAAAACGATTCGTGCTTTCCGTAGCGTATATAATTTTATAGCGATTAATAGGGTATTCTGTATTCTCAAATGATCAATATTAGTTAGGAAAAAAAATATTCGAGGTCAGCTACCTACCATAACCTATGACTACAATAATTATGCATCAGTCATGATTGTGGCAATTTTAATAGCGTACACAATTGTTTCAATACATTAAACCTATTAATTCTGATTATACACATAAACTCTTCGTCCATGAGTGTATAGGGCTTCACAAAGATATTTCAACCTCACCTTCAAGACTTTACACCTGTTAATTAATATAGGTCCTCTTAGAATTGGCGAGTGAGACGGCAGTCACTCCAGTAGGTAGGCTTGAGGGTGCGGAAATCGGTAAAAGGTTCCACCCTCGGGCCGAACGGGGGTCTCAGCAGTCAATTGCCCATAATGAAGGAAGCTCTGGTATATCACTCACGTTACCACTGATACAGGGCTACGTACCCATTCGACCTCCAAAATTCGACCCCTCTCACAAACGTGCCCGTTCGACCTCATTTTAGGGCCCACTGGACCTTCTTCACAAGATAATAATTAATGTGCCCACTCGACCTCATTTCCAGTGCCCGTTGGACCTTCAAAATTGATACAGGGGCATCGAAGGGCCCTGCCTAAAAAAGTATAAACAATTTAATCAAATGAATAAAATACTTATCGAACATAAGATCTCACAACTAAGAACGGTTGCTTCAACCAAATGCTTATGTCGTAATGTTTATCCAATGTAACCGTTGCAAATTGATTGTTTGTATTTCAATGGTGCGATAAGCCATTATGTGGAGAAAGATTAACACTTGAAACGTAAAGTTCAAGGTCGTTGTTATCACCAGGGATGTGATATACATCATGTTTTCTTAGAAACTTGATATATTTTAACATCTTGCTTTCCGATAAAACATATTGAAATGAGAGGAACGGATTATTCAGTCTAACTAGATATTACTTAGCGATCTGGTATAAATATAGGAGTATTAATACCCGTTTTCAATGCTGTAAAAGACATGAAAATATTTCTGATATAAAGAGTAATATTTATACTATTTCGGACAATCGAACAAAAAAAAATTGTTTGTTAAGTTTTTTTTTCTTTCATTATTTTTGTACGTCCTGATTATAATTTATTTTATCAGAAAATTGTTCAGCCTTTATATAGTAATTGATAAACAAATGTCCACCGTTGGATAGCACCAAATATAGCACATTGTGGGTAGTTACTGGCGGGCTGGTCTTAATAGGTAACTAGGCATATTTGATGATAAAATTAGAACACCCATGTAACCTCACGTTTCCTTACAGCTGGAACCTTCAATGTTTGTATACACATAGCATTTTCTACTGTGAAGCCTATAACATGAGGGTCAAAATTGTAAGTAACATGACATAACATAAACTCACGCCTATATCCCCAAAGGGGTAGAAAGAGGTGCTAGCATCCACATTTCGCCAGTTTATGTTTAGAACTAATGTAATAGGTGGCGAGCCTATTGCCATTGACCGGGCACTTATAAACTTGCGATAAATACACACATAACTTCGAAAAGCATCGAAAAGTCATTGGTGTGTGTCATGGCAAACTTGAGTTCGAACCCGAGCCTTCGTCTCAGCAGTCCATTACCTACCACTAGGCTACCGCGGCTATATTTTAATTGAGGCGGCTAAAATTGTAAGTTTTCATACGTATTCACTAACTGATTTCAGGTGAAGAGTTAGTTAGTAGGTATATAAACAGCAGTAATGGATAAGACAATGGAATTACTATGACTAGGTTATGAGTGTATACTCAGTGAACTGGTAACGCAGCGACTAGTATTATAATTTGCATTGGCCTTGGTCGGTCAGTCTGTGAACAAAGCCAAAGCAACTTGGGCGAATCTTCGGTCTCTTCAAATGTCTGTTTATATGTTTATCATGATCCTCATAACCTTCATTCGTGTGTACATAAAATGATATGCGTGTTTAAGTTCAATTTATTACCATTTTATGACGATTAGGCAACAATATAAAGCACAAATATTGTTATTAATAACTCAAGGTATTATTAATTTCATGTTTCTTTTACTGAACTGTGTTAAAATTTATTGATGATTATCATTTATATTTATAATATTTATACCTAGTAATTGCACGAGTTATGATAAAAAAAATCAATTAGCAATCCCATGTCTTGTTGAGTAGAAGCACGTGAATTAGTATTTTTCAAATTTTTTTATCTTTTTGCATTTTATAAATCACTAGCTGACCCGCGCGACTTTGTCTGCGCCACCCCGTTTTTGCAACATTCTTCATTCCTGCTCCGCACCTGTTAGTCGTAGCATAATGTTAGGTATATACATATAAACCTTCCTCTTTAACCATTCTATTTATTGAAATAAACCGCATCAAAATCCGTTGCGTAGTTCTAAAGATTTAGGCATACAAAGGGACAAGAAAAATAGGGACAGAGAACGCGACTTTATTTTATACTATGTAGTGATGATAGTGATTAAGTAATTAATATTGAATGCTCGACGTACAGACGCAGTGCTTTTTTTTAATATAACACTTTTCTGGCAAAATGTACTCACGAGGTCCACTGTTCACAGAGCTACTCTGGTTACAAGTACAATTATATTTCCAAACGAAGTCTACAACCTCATACATACGGACCAAAAGAGCAACAAAAGTATTGAAATTTCTCATAATAAAATTCTGATTAGGATCTTGTGTAATAAAGATGCAATATTCATCATCATCATCATCGTTTGAGTGCCCTTGTCCCAAATATTTGGGGTTGACGCAAGACGTGATTCTCATTCAAAAGTGCAATATTATTGTGAAATGATAATAATGCATTTCTGGAAATGTGGGTTTACTAATTTCATCATTCTCTGAACCTTTTCCCAACTCAGTTGGCGTCGGCTTTCCAGTCTAACTGTGATGCGGCTGAACTCCGATATTTTCCGTGAAGCGACTGCCATCAGACCTCTACAACCAATGGTCGAATGACCAATGGCGATATCGAAGTTAGACTGGTTGGACTTTAGAGGGCTCCAACTACCCGTAACGGCTGCCATAGATGTTTGCATGGCAACCGGGACCGACGGTTTAACGTGCTCTCCGAGACACGACCAGACCAGTGCAAACAGCCATATTCATGCATACAACTTTTTGCACTGAGTGGGGATCGAAACCGCGCCCCGTGCGTAGCAGTTGCGTGCACTACTATGACGTATGACGTGATATAAACATCGTGCAGCGTAGCCACGATCTAGAAGGGGAGAGTTGGAACAAAACACCCTCTAGAGTCCTATTCCCGTCCTCTGGATTATGGACTAAACACAATCCTAATTGCTTACAACACCTATTTTCCATTATTATTATTAATGTCATATAAAAAGTTACTGCAACGGATATAAAACGTAATTAAAGTGTCAAAAAATGCATGTTACCTTTTAAATTATGAAATTTTAAAGGTTAATTTAATATACATTTTTCATTAAGATATAATCTTTTCATAAATGAATTAAATCATATTTTGAAGGTTAATAATATGTTATTCGACAATAAGTGATTCAGTTTAATATCTCATGCATAAAAATTAATATTAATAACCACATATTATCATGTATTAGTCAATAATAAATTTCAAGCTATTTTTAGAATATTGTATGTAATGTAATAAATTTAATTGAATAATTCGTAGGTATATTTAGAATATGTTGCACAAGTTTTTGAATTAATTGCCTATTTAATGAAATTGTAAAGCAATAAGTATGGTAACTATTCAAATCGGTTCAGATTCAATAAGTAAATGCTTAGACTGGACTGATAGCCACGACCAGTCCCTTACAGCTGCTATGCTCTATCCACTGAGCTACTGAGCCACGTCTAGTGATTGCGAAATTCTCTGATACAACTATATAATTAATTAATTATTCTATACATGATTGATATTGATAACATACTAAACTTGTACTTCTCCAATGCATTTATTATTCTACCTAACCGGTTTCGCCTTGCGGTATTCTTAAAGGCTTACATTAACAGACAAACTTCCATAACTATCAATATAAACCTTTGAGAATGCCGCAAAGTGAAACCGGTTAGGTACAATAATAAATACAGTGGAGAAGTACAAGTGTGTTATCAATATCAATCATGGTATAACAATAAGTTCCACCAAGTGCCATCAAACAACAGTATAAATAATCTGATTAATTAATCTGTTATATATTTAATATATGTATAAGAATTTAATAAATAATCAATTTTTCCGTTAATATTCCGCGCTAATACGGGTTCGTACTACGATGCGCTCAGTGCGGATGCGAGTGTGGGGTTAAGACTGTGTCTATGCTGTCAGTGCAGAAGACAAAGAAGGGTTTCTCGGTTTTTCCACTGACATCACAAAACCTCTCCAGTGAGCACTGGCTATCCTACTCACCGCCGCGCCGGAAACCTAATACCAGGTTAGGACGGAGGTACTTCCCCAGTCGGACAACTCAATTGGAACGGAATAAACCATCATGTTCTATCGATTTAAATCGATGTACATGCCTATTTGTCAAACCTTAACCTTGAATGTATAATGAATGTGATCGATATGAAAACGATAAAAATAAACTAAAACGATTCTATATTATGTTATGGTAACATAGGTAACATAATATGTCATTGCCCTTAAAATTGTATTTTGAATTTCAATGCCAAGAAATATGAATACTTATTCTTATTCAGATCTATTCAGATGACCTCGGTGGTGTGGTAGAGAACGGGACTGCTATGCAGGTGACGCGGGTTCAATTCCCGCTTAGTGCAATTATTCGTAGGTATACATGAATATGAATGTTTTTATGTATACAAAAAAATATATTCAAGTATTTTTATCCACACTCTAGCCTATAACATACCTATAACACAAGCTAGTTAAGCTATACTTACCATACAACTGCCGTTGATTAGATTTTTGTCAAATATTAGAAAGAAAAAAATCTGAACTTCTTAATATTGTTAGAATGTTAGTTCGGTTACACAGTATGTTTATTTGCTAGAATTAAAAAAAATTACTAATTGCACCTCATCAGTACAACTTGGTTCAACCAGCAGAGCATGACTAAGGTGCATTTAGAGACTTCAAGATTCATCGAGGTCAAGATTTTGTTTCGAAAGAAAACACTAACTGGAATGTAAATTTGGTAATTCACAGTATGTTATTAACTTTTAAGAATATATACGTCACACATTAAACGAAGCGTATATAGTGCTTATGTCCAATTGCTATTCAAGAAGATGAAAACGCATTCTTCTTGTAGTCATCATCATTATCTTCATGTTAATTCGGGTCTCATCTGATACTGTCACCTTGGAGTCCGGGGTCCGTTTTTTCTAGTCTTACTGCGTCGCAGCTTAACTTTGATATTTTACAAGAAGCGACTGCTGTCTGGTCTCCACAACCTAAAGGCGATATCTATGTACTACAGTTAGACCAGTTCAAATCAAATTTAGATAGTAAAAACTGAATTCTTCGACGGGATTCGAAACTGTGATCTTTTCCTTATCAGGAAAGATCTAAGGAATTTAAGATGTAAAAAGATGTAAGAGAAAGATAGCGGGTTCCAAGCATTTACTTTTTCCTATCTAAATTTGATTTGAACAGTCAAATCAAATCAAAAATCAAATGCCATGCCAAATGCCAGTCAGTACCTATATTAACTGCTTTTCGAAATTTTCAATACATTAATTGTTGAACTTTTTAGAGCTTCAACTACCCGTAATTACTGTTATAAATACTCATGTGACAACTGGGACCGACAGCTTAATGTGCTCTATGAGGCATTATCCGCACTAACAGATTGCCGGTAAATAACCATATTCATGAACACAAGTTTCGTACTGAGCGGGAATTGTATCTGCATCTTTTGTATAGCAGTCGCGTTCACTACAGCCACGGCCCAAAAGCTATTTTTTGTAGTAAATAAACTTAGATATACAAAATTTACACGATCCTTGCGCGTTATTAGTTAGTCTAATATGAATTAGTCAATATTTGATGCATTAGTTTTAGCAAAGAGTATGATGGGTGGACAAACATCCAGTTCAGACTGATTTCATCAGACTGTGATTAAATTTTGGGCTGGCATAATTTAAAAGTCTAGACAATTTATGAGTTAACCTAATCATTGACACTTAGAAGAAGAAGAAGCATAGATAGCTTCTTAGAATACGTATTTTTAAGGTTGATTGATTTTAATTTAAGAAATGTGAGAAATTTTGTACTTAAAGGCAAAGTAATGGAAACCATTTAGTAATATAGTATTGATGCTATTTTCAGCTGCTACTAGTTTTTGCAGTAAGTTTATAAGTAATGAACTTCCTCTCATTTTATCCAACATGAGTCGTAATGAGAGGAAATAATTAAAAAGTTGAATTACAAGTAGAATAATTTACCTAATTAAGATCATCGTACGAACTTTTTCAATGAATTTGGTTTGAACAAAGGCTTCGCACGAGTCTTTGTCTAACCTTGCTTAGAATTAGGTAAGTAGAAAAGACGCAATTCAAAATAAACGAAAAGGTAGTAAGTAGGCATTATATCACCTTCCTACTCCTCGATGATACTACTGGATACTTCACTATTTTCTCTTTATATATGTAGTAGGAACATCTTGCCATGGGTGTCCCAGTGCGCCTAACAGCAGTACTATTTAGTAGGAGCACGAGGCCAAAGTGGCCTTATCTGGTCCAAATTTGACTACCGTTGCGTTCGGCTTGCAGTACTTATATTGCATATTATAAACGAAGTTCATCTCATTCAAAGTGGTTTTTTCCTGTGCCTACCTGTAAGACTAATTAGTTGGAGCACGAGGCCTTAAAGACCTTATCTAATCCAAGTTTTACTACCGCTGCGTTTGAATTACAAATTATTGAATATTATTAATGAATTTCATCTCATTCAAAAAAAAACAACCGCGGTAGCCTAGTGGTATAGGTAATGGACTGCTGAGACGAGGTCTCGGGCTCGATCCCAGGTAAAACCATGGCACACACCAATGTCTTTTTGATGCTTTTCAAAGTTATGTGTGTAGTTATCGCAGGTTTATAAGTGTCGCGTTAATGGCAATAGGATTGCCACCTATTACATTGGGACCTAAACATAAACTGGCGAAATGTGGGTGCTAGCACCTCTGCCTACCCCTTCGGAGATATAGGCGTGAGTTTATGTTATGTGTTATGGTATGTAAAATAAATTTTCCAGGTGCTCCTACCAGTAGGAGTATTTAATAGAAGCACGAGGTCAGAGTGGCCTCATCTAATCCAAGTTTTACTACTGTTGCGTTTGACTTGTAGTACCTATATTGCAGATTATTAACAATATTTATTTCATTCAAAATACGTTTTATATACTTATGGAATGTGATGCAAGTAATGAAGCTTTGTGCCTATAAATAAAGACACCTGTGACTGCGTGTCTTGAACTGACAGCTCATTCAATTTTATTTAAACGCTTGTTTGTTATGAATAACATTACGTAATGAGTCAAGTTTATTGAAATACTAGCTGATCCGTGCAACTTCGTCTGCGTCACTTTTTTTTCTTTATTTATGGCACGTCAATTTGCCTTCACCTCGCCTGATGTTAAGCTGAAGGCAGTCTCATGAATGAGGGTCACTATTGCAAACACATTCAGTACTTCAATGATGGCGCTCAGCTTGACGGCCTCATCAGATGCTTTTTCACGTCCCGCTTAGTGGACCCGGGACTGTAGGAAGAAGGAAACACGTGCGCCGGCAAGAAATTCCAGAACTTAATGGTGCTGGAGCGAAAAGACCTACCGAACCGCTTGGTTCTTGATGGAATATTCTATACCGTATGCGAGTGACATCTAAGCCCTGCATGTGTTGTCCTGTGTAGGAAAGGGGAGGGTGGGATTAATTGGACCTCGTTTTTGCCACATTTTTCCCTTCTGCCCCGCACTATTTGGTTGTAACATGATGTTATATACATATAAACCTTCCTCTTAAATCACGCTATTTATTAAAACCTAACCGCATCAAAATCCGTTGCGTAGTTTTAAAGATTTAAGCATACAAAGAGACATAAGGATATAGGGACTGAGAACTCGACTTTGTTTTATACTATTAGTAATTGTTAATTTATTGACATGGGATTATGTTTTAATGTAGATAAGTTATTGATAATATTGGATTTTGTCTATTATCTATTTATTTACTTCATCTAAATTTTGATATAGCTAGCTGTTACGCAAGTGTTTGAAATAAAGTTTTGGTGATGGGTTTTAATTCGCGATGAATCCTAACGAACAATTAATGTCGTTGCCGACCGGTTTCTATGTTACCTACCTACATATTCTACTCACCTAGACAAATAATTATTCATTGGTGGATTGGTAATTTCGCTTACATACAATCTTTTTTTTAAATCTTGCGAGATGGACGGCAGACATAGAGTATCCGTTTGGATGCAGAACGCCTGTAACCGATCAAATTGGTGGTCGATGGGGGAGGCCTTAGTTCAGTAATGGGACGTCCTATGGCTGAAATAATAAAAATAATGATTTTTTATTTTTATTTTTTACTATCATACTTTTGAAAAACGTTGTCGTTATTATAACGGTTTGTACTGTAGCAAATATGTAATTTTGTAATGTAAAATTAATAATTATTAATATCTCTGTTATGATTTGGTGTTATAGAAATTGACTTCAAAAATATATTTTTGGAAATAGCAGTATTTTTATTTTTTAGGGCTCAATAGAACAAAAAATACTGTTTTCCAGTCTGCTATTATTAACATATTTAATATTTGCAAATTATAATCGCATACCTACCCATTAAGAAATAAAATGTTGTAACCAATGCACCGTACACCCAAATATGAAATTACATATATCAACCTGCACTGTTAATTGGCCTTGATAAACCTGCTAATGTGAAAAAAATACTTTTAAAATCAATTAAACTGATAAATAACAACTCAGAAATAACCTTGTAAAAATGTTACATTATGGGTTTATTCAATAAATATATCACAGGATCAATTAACTTAAACTGTATAAAATTCTAAAATAAATTCAAGGCTTTTATCTTTCATTAGTACTGGAGATAAGACGCGATACGCATACAAGAGTCTACATACCAAACCCTTCGACATGAGTTGTTAACTTTTTTATTGACAGGTGGATAAGTAGATAAGTGTTAAATAAAAAAAATAAAAAATAAAGGTTACTCAGTGAATTCACTTCCAGTAGAAAAATACGATTCTTTTGAATTGAAGCCGCCACAATCCGATTCTTTTAAAATGTGACCGCCATTGTAAAGCCACCAGGCTGTGTTGACAGGTTTGCTGTAACTCTTAACAACGTCATACGACTATTCAACTGGAGGTACAGTTTTAAGGAGTACCCTAGTACCGGGGTGCGAGGTCGGGTAACCTCCACGCTGGCCTCTTCGTTACTTCCCCCTTTGGACCTCGGTCCTGGGGAGCGGAAGCGAGGGGGCTGGTGCACCCTGGACAACGGTTAACAGATTCCTATCTTTGGGAACCTGTTAGCCGGTGACTAATAACCCGACAGCTGACCCCATTGCACGTGGGGGTCGTGGGTTGGCGGGCCTACAAGGTCCGCGGGAAGGGATACCTTCCACCCCACAGCCCTTTTCAGGGCTAATTGTCTCTCCCGGTACTCTTCTGCTTTAAGAGGGGACAGGGGAGAGACATTGTGATCCATTAGGGATCGAGGGACGGGTCGGCCCACTGCTTGCGCAGGGGCTGACAGGCACTCATTGCCACCGTTGGAGTTGGGAGGGTTGGCTGCTCTTCCGCGTCACGTAATCTCCGGGTGATCAACAACGACCAGAGTGCTAGCCACATTCTGGAAGCTGTGATCTCGGAGGGCGTGGGGCTTGCCTTAAATGGCCGGCCTGTGACAAGGACAAGTCTATAAAACCCGACAGCAAAGTCGTAAAAACCTGTGGATACCTGGGGACCTCCACAGTATGTACCCCGCTTCTCGGAATGAGCGTCACCCGAGAAGTGTTTGTTAATCGTCTCCACTCGTGGGATTAATATGGAAGTAGTCAAATCAAATAAAAAACCAAGTGAAATAGTCTGCGCGGAGGTCGCGCAGCGCCAAGACGCGGAGGTCGCGTCGACCGCGGTGGTGCTGGACAAGTACGGCACCGCCAGCGAAGGAAGTCGGCTAAGCAGCCCCGTCCGTTTGCCTGGTCTACAGACAAAGTCGGCCAAGGCAAAGAAAAGGAGAAGGAAGAAGTCTTGTTCGCCGAAGAGTGAGTCTGAGATAGACATTACTCTCGGCGAAGATACGTGCTGTGGTAGCTCCAGCTTGGAAGAGCTAATGCGCCCCCCGCCATCCAAGGTGGGCAGCATAGTAGTTGGGCGCCAAATAGCACGCGGTGGCAGAAGGTCTGCTGCCCCCCGAGACCGCTCCCCTCGGATTCCGACCTCGGAGGATGCGACGGCGCCGCTGAGACCATCCACCTCGGCGGCGCCCGAAAACAGGACCGAAACCCTTATTCGTGAGCTTCGGCAACGAATACAGGCTTTCAAGCGGAATGATGGACCGGAAGAAAATACGGATCCGGACCAAGAGGCCATCCTCAACATAGCGTTGGGCATCGCCGATGAACATGGGGCCCTACTTAAAAGGCTTAACCGGGAACAAACTGAGTCCCGGCGGCGGGAAATGGCGGTCCGGCGTGAGGCGACACGCCAGGCGACCGAACACCGCCAAGAGATGGCTCGACTAGCCGCTGAAGTAGAGTCCCTCAAGAGATCGGTGGCGGGCTCGGCACAGGCGGAAATACGCGTAACACGCTCGACTGCGCGAAAGGCACTGTCTATGCAAACGGCGCAGCTGGAAAGACAGGCACTTGCGGCACAGCCAATGCAAGCTGCACAGTCGATACAGCCAATACAGCAGGCGCGGTCGTCAGATGATGTGGAGCAGCCAACTCCAACAGCGAAAATGGAGCCCTGGACTGCCTGTATGGCCGCTGTGGCGGCCCTGCAAGAGCGAATGGTGGCACAAGAGGAGCGTATGAGGAGCTGGATTGAGTCCATAATGGGCTCCATCCACCGCCCGCCTCTTGCGCCACCGGCTGGGTACGCCGCTGCAGTTAGAAAGGGCCCTACACGTTCAGCAGCAGTGACGGCCACGATGGAGTCAACTCGTGGCCCGCAGCTCACACCCACTGTGCTAGCTCAGAGCGCCCAGAAAAAAGGGAAGGGGAAGGTAAAAGGAAAGGGGAAGACGACCTCGGCTCCAGCCCCAGTGTTAGTCCAGGCCCTAGCCCCGGCTCAGAAGCTGGCTTCGGCTGCCTCCAATAGCTCCACACCAGAAGGGGGCTGGGAGGTAGTTGGAGAAAAGAAAAAGAGTCGCAACGCCCGCAAGAAGGCAGCCAAAAAGGCCGGAAGGGCCAAAGCTGCTGCGGTGGCATCAGCGCCGAAGAAGCTTCGCGCCCCTCGATCGACGGCCGTCGTCATTGCAATGACGGCAGATGCGTCGGAGAGGGGCCTTAAGTACGTCCAGGTCGTGCAGCAGGCAAGGGCTGCTATAGACCTAAGGGACCTCGGCATTTCGGGACCGCTCGTATGCAGGGAAACACGGACGGGAGCCCGACTGTTTGAGGTCCCCGGCGCTGACAGCGCCCCTAAAGCCGACGCCCTAGCGGCGAGGTTGAGGGAGACGCTAGATGCAGCCGACATCCGCGTGTCCAGGCCCAACAAATGCGCAGAACTGCGCATTTCTGGTATGGACGACTCCGTCACAACCGACGAGATCAGGCTCGCCGTGGCGGAGGCCGGAGGATGTCCTCTGGACACAGTGAAGGTCGGAGCGATACGCTTCGGCCGTCGTGGACAGGGGGCGGCAGTTGTCGGCTGCCCCATCGCAGCAGCCCAAAAGGCGGCCGACCGGCGGAGCCTCGCGATCGGAGGCTGGGTAAAGGTGCAGGTACGGCTTCTGCAGGCCCGACCGGCCAGATGCTTCAGATGCTTGTCGGTGGGGCATGTAGGAGTGCAGTGCACGGCGGAGGTAACGGTTGGTGACCGTTGCTTCCGCTGTGGCCAACCCGGTCACATGGCCGGTAATTGCGATGCTCCGCCGCGCTGCTTCAGATGCGCGGCGGAGGGCAAGCCGGCCGACCATAGGGTTGGCAGCAAGGCCTGCACCGGAGGGGAGCCGAAGCCGCGAGGTCAGTGTTCCACCTCTGGTTCGCAGCGGGTTGCGGAGGTGGGAGTTCCATAATGGATCTTCAACTCCGCATCCTGCAGGCGAACGTGGGTCACGGTGCCGATGCTCAGGCACTTCTGCTCCAGAGTATGGCACAGTGGACCATTAATGTCGCCGCTGTCGCCGACCCATACACCCACCGGTTTCTCGGGGCAGCCTGGGAAACCGACCTGGATGGGTCGGCGGCATTGGTGCACAATGCCGCTGCAGGCAGCCCCCCCCTTGTCGTTGTTGCAAGAGGACATGGCTGCGTGGCGGCACGTGTAGGGGAGATAGCGGTCGTGGCCGCATACTTCTCGCCGAACCGAGACATAGCTGATTACCGGCGTTCGCTGGATCAGCTAGCCGTTGTCGTCAATGCCTGCTATCCTTACCCGGTTCTTGTGCTCGGGGACTTTAACGCCTGGTCTGTGGCCTGGGGTTCCCGACGCACGAACGGGCGAGGCAGGGCGCTCGAGAGCTGGGCCGAAGGACTCGGTCTAGCTCTCTTGAATCGCGGGACCGTCGCCACGTTCGCGACCGCGAGGGGCAGCTCAATTGTGGACGTTTCGTTCGCGAGCGCCTCGTTATCGCGGCGTGTGCAGAACTGGCGTGTCGTTGTGGAGGAGGAGACTGCATCGGATCACCGATACATTCGGTTTGATATCTCCGCCCCCACGGGCGACGCGCTGGTCATACGGACCCCACGCGAACCACGCTGGGTGCTTAAGCGACTGGATAAGGATCGCCTCCTGGAAGCCACCACCGTACAGGCCTGGGCATATGCGCCAGACAGGCCTGTCGATGTAGATGACGAGGCGGTGTGGTTCCGGGAAGCTATGACGCGTGTCTGCGACGCGGCTATGCCCAGGGCCCTGCCCTATAGTCCGAGGCGTCAGGTCTACTGGTGGTCTGCAGAGATCGCGAGGTTGCGGCAGGCCTCCATGATCGCGTTCCGCCAGTGGACCAGATTCCGCAGGAGGCGTAGCCGCCGCGCAGATACGGAGCATCGAGTGGCGGAGCTTCGTGAGCAATACAGGGTGGCCAGAAAGGCCCTCCGAGTGGCAATAAAGCAGGCCAAAGCCGCGGCCTACAAGGAGCTGCTGGAGACGCTGGAGCGGGATCCATGGGGGCGGCCTTACCTTATGGTAAGAAACAAGCTTCGCCCCCAGGCCCCACCGTTGACCCAGTGTCTACAGCCGGAGCTGCTCGGAGGAGTTGTTAGCGCCCTGTTCCCAGCACGAGCGGTGGAACATGTTCCACCGCAGATGACTCCGCCACCTAGGTCGCTTATGACACCCATCGTGGATGACGACGACGTGCCCGAGGTCGCTTGGGTAGAACTAGAGCTGGCGGTGCGTAGGCTTAAGGCCAAGAACACCGCCCCAGGACCCGACGGTATTCCAGGCCGAGCGTGGGTCCTTGCTCTAGGTGACGACGAGGCTCTCGAGCCCCGACTGAGAGGGCTCCTCAGCGCATGTCTGGAGCGGGGCCAGTTTCCAAAATTATGGAAGACGGGGAAACTGGTTCTCATCCGAAAGGCGGGGCGCCCGGCCGACTCACCGTCCGCCTACCGGCCTATAGTGTTGCTCGACGAGGTATGCAAACTCTTTGAAAGAGTTATCGCGAAGCGCCTCGTCGAGCACCTCTCCAGAGTGGGGCCGGACCTGGCGGAGGGCCAATATGGCTTTCGCCAAAGGCGCTCCACGGTGGATGCCATCATGCGCGTGAGGACTCTGGCGGAGGATGCGGTTGCTCGGGGCGAGGTGATGTTGGCGGTGTCCTTGGACATCGCCAATGCGTTTAACACCTTGCCCTGGAGTTGTATTAGGGAGGCGCTCGTGTATCACGAAGTGCCTCTCTACCTTCGCCGCATAGTCGGGGCGTACTTGACAGAGAGAGCTGTCATCTACCCAACTGCGACCGGTCTCGGTCGGCGAGAGATGTCGTGCGGTGTTCCACAGGGATCGGTCTTGGGGCCACTCCTGTGGAACATCGGATACGACTGGGCGCTTCGCGGTGAGCTCGAGGACGGTGCCGCCGTCACGTGTTATGCGGATGACACATTAGTGACGGCGAGCGGTGCTACACATCGCGAAGCTGCCTTAAGGGCCACGACCGCGGTTGCCCAAGTCGTGGAAAGGATCCGGCGGTTGGGTCTCGAGGTGGCTCTACATAAAACCGAGGCCATGTTCTTTCATGGGCCTCGGCGCGCGCCACCAGAGGGATCCAGCCTTACAGTAGGAGACATCCCCATCGGCATCAAGCCCCAGATGAAGTATCTGGGGCTCGTGTTGGACGGCCGGTGGGACTTCGGGGAGCACCTCCGAAGTCTGGCCCCCAAATTGAAGAGCACAGCTAACGCTCTGGCACGGCTGCTGCCCAACATGAGGGGGCCGGATGACTCCTGTAGGAGACTCTACGCGGGAATCGTACGGTCCATGGCCCTATATGGGTGCCCAGTATGGGCGGAGACCCTGAAGGCCAGACACGTGCAGAAACTGCACGCCCCGCAGCGCACGATGGCCATCAGGGTCATCAGGGGGTACCGTACGATATCCTTCGACGCAGCGAGTCTCCTCGCCGGATCGATACCATGGATCCTGGATGCGAGAGCCCTTTCGGTGCTATATCGGTATCGAAAGGAGGCGCGGGAGCGGGGACATGAACCCGAGCCTAGTGAGCTCCGGGCCGTGAAGTCCCAGCTCCACGGGGACATGGTATCCGAGTGGGAACGACGACTTGGGCAATCACGCGCGGGGCACGCTGTATTAGCGGCGGTAAGACCCATCATGGGGGACTGGCTAGAGAGGCCACATGGTAGCCTCTCGTACCGGCTGACTCAGGTAATCACCGGGCACGGGTGCTTCGGGGATTACCTGCGTCGGATTCAGAAGGAGCCAACGTCCGAGTGCCATCACTGTGATGCGAGCGAGGACTCGGGGCTGCACACGTTGACCCAGTGCCCGGCGTGGGAGACGCCAAGGCGGGTCCTAGTGACAGCCCTAGGGGTGGGAGTTGTCTCGCTCGCCACCTTGCTCACGGCGATGGTACGATGCGCGAGTGCTTGGGCAGCCGCCGCCTCCTTCTGCGAGCAAGTTATGCTCGAAAAGGAGGAGGCGGAGCGGGTCCGGAGAAGACTCCGGGCCCGCACTGCCCGTGATGAGCGGAGGCGACTCGGACGTCGGAGGTCGCAGAATGACCTCCGTCCCCCATGAGCGCGGGCCTGGGGGTGACGGGTGGAGCCACCTGTCACCCTAGCAGAAGCAGGCCACGGCGATGGCACACAATGCCACACCATACCCAGGGGCTAGATGGGGACACCATGGTCCCCACATTTGGGTAAGAGGGTCATCTCAACAGAGATGTCCCCGGGTCTGCCGGGGTGCGAGAGATATGTCTTGTATAATCTCACCTCCGGCAATTGAGGACCCATGGACGGCGTGCGTTTTGGTCGGTTCGAGTCCGACATAATCACCTCCAACGGTTTTGGTGGAGGTGGTATCCGTGGGGATTTTGCGCACGATAAAAAAAAAAAAAAAAAAGGAGTACCCTAGTACCCTGTACAACTTAATATAGGTCTTAGGCCCAATTTGGATGATGACTACTGCTTTTTTATAAAGAACTGCTAAAGTGAAATGTTTTAACGGTAAATAGTTTTAATAATATTTGGTTTTGAAAATTCAATTTCTTTAACCGCAGGGAAACGCTCTATACTAAATAGTAAGAATAGCGTGACGTCACGTCTCTCAGACCGTAGTACAAAGACAGAGAGTGCAAGATAATATCGCATTTAACTCGGCCTGTAGCCTTAGCACGAAATACTATAGATATCGAATTCGTAATGTAAAGATATCGACAGAACGGAGCATTGTGATTGGCGGGCTACACACGCACACAGGTTCACAAGAGGCAGACTGCACATCACAATGCTCCGTTCTCTCGAAACCTTCACATTACAAATTCGATAGGAGTTCATGCTAGTTCTACTGTTCATAATATGTTTTGAATCTAAATCACCTAATAAATATCGAATGACTTTGAACTCATGACAATGACTTTGAGTTAAATCCCTTTGAACTCAATTTAATTGTTTATATTTTGATCTGCTTGTGAATTAAAAATAATAAATAGTCATAATTTCAGTATATTATTATGTAGACTGGTAGACAATATTTTATTTTATGTTACAGATAATCTAAGATTTTTTTAACCTTCTCATAATCCTTATTCACCATTCCGTTTCATTCCATTCAATGTTATTCACACGATTTTCAAATGATTTTGCCATTCAAATAGAACAGATGCAGATCCAAGTGCATGTTCATACGTCAACGCCTTTAAAACGTGTTAAGTTCAATCAAGCAGTGTTGCATTTTGATCGCTGCACATTGATCGTAAGACCTAAGTTTCATTGGCGATTTCTTTAACGCGTTGACGTCGTTAACATAGCACTTGAGTGAGTGAGGCCTTAGGGTCGAATAGGCCATTTTTGTGAATACGACATATTCTAACACAAATATTCAGGTGATATTTTTTTATTTAAGTTTTATTATTTGAACAGATTTGTACAATACCGTATTACTGGTCACAATGTCCATGAGAAACATTTAGCATCACACTAAAAATTAATAGTCAATATTGCAAAGCGTAGGATGCAATATTGTTTATTTCACTTAATACTTCTAGCCTGTCATGGTTTGCAATAGCTACTTTTATAATTAAGAATAGCATGGTTTTGACTATTTACATATTTAAATGACTTTTTTTTTTTGACACTGTTTGCTGAACGCGATCGTGGTGATATTAAAAACAACCTGCATTTGTTAAAATTAGTCGTTTCGCTGTTCCGTAATTGTTCAATTTAACTAAACTATTTTATGGTTAGTGATAATATGCAAAATTCAGACAATACAATATTGTGATGTAATCATGTTTTGTTCCCTTATATATGCATAAATGTGCATTGATGTTTTCTCTTTGAAGTCTATGAACACTTTTTCATTATATTTGAAATTAAAATGGTTTTATGGAAGGTGAAAGCACTTATTGTCCTTTGCTAGATTTTTGCTTCACCACCATCTGCTGCTAGTAAGAGTAATTTTAGACAAATTCATATTTAAGGCTTTGGTACATAATCTTTTGTAAACTATTATAAAGACGATTAACCTCACTTATAAATACTGTTTTTACACATTTGTGATGATAATTATATTGCTGATTGCATTACAGAAAGATTACCACGGATGACACCATCATTATTGTAAAACTTACGATTCCATGGAATTGAAGCTATGGTGGCGGCCTCCTTCAATTCACAGAAACATTACCAGTTCAAACTAATATTAGTTTTTCGGACGATAACCAAGCTTAGAAATAAGCTGTTCATTTAACTCGCTGCTCAAGTAAATTATTATATCCAGAATAAGTAAATGTTTGTTAATGGAAAGAAAAGAAAGCCCACTGAGTTTCTTGCCATTGAGTCTCTTAATAAATTTATTTTGACGTTTTGTAAATTCCGTTTCATGGTCTATACAGATTTTTTTTAATTCAATGGATACGAATCTTCCATGTTAAGTTAGGACTGCAAATTACTATAGTGGTGATAACAGGTGGTCTGTACCATATTTTTCGCAAACAATTGTATAGATTAGTTCATGGAACGCGGAAGTTTTAAAATTTAGTTAATCTGCTTATATATGCAAAAAAACTTGTTCTAGGGTAAATACATTTAAAACTCTTACACCATTGAGTAATAATCAAACAGCCGCTATCATATTTGCTGTACCTACAATCTAGATGTATAATCGAATAATTTAAAAAGCACAGTATTTGTATCCTCCTATTATTTATATCCATATATAATAGCTAAATATGCTAAATATTAAATCTTTACAAAGGTATATACACTTTGCTGCGCTTAGTTTGAATCTAGATAGCGTCCTGTATCTCAAAATATGTCAGTATTATTTATTGTTTTACTATAACATTAATACATTATGTAAATGACATTAATACATCATAATAACGATTTTAATCAGTTACAATGCGTTACATTATCAAAATGAATAATTAAAACAAAAATTGACTAAAAGTATTTTCAAAATAAGTTAGGTATGAATAATTTTCTTTATTTAATGGAAAGAAGTGTAATGTACTTTTGACCTTATTATTTATAAAAGTACCAAGTAATATTTTTTTACTAGTAAAAAAAATATTATTTGGTACTTAGTAGGTAGGTAGGTAGGTATTGTTTTTCCTATTTTAATGTCACGCACCGTACACTTTTTATAGCATTATTAATTTTGTGAATGTCATTATATATATTTCAAATTTTCTAGTTATTAGATGTCTAGGTATATAACAAACCTATCATTCTTTAAAACTATATTTACTATGTATTTAAACCAATTAATTTTTTCACGCCCTAAGGCATAATAATTAATAAATTTTCTTCTACACTTCTAAATTTGTAATTACTTTTAGTTAAGGCAACAGAAGCAGTAGTTAGCAGCCGTATAATTTTCCTAACAACATTACCCGTGAATATTACTTATTGTTTGATGGTCTACCCTTTAATTTTCTATTGAGAAATTATTCTTTGTTGCTTGGAAATTGTTGGTTTTCGTAATTATAACCTCCAACTACTGTGCGGGCAGCGTTGCACCGTGTTTTTATCTAACGTAATAATCAGTACGTCACGTCTCCAGGCATTAAAGGTAGTTCAACTACTTATACTAATGTATGTTGATTCAAACCTACACGTTATTACACATAATTATGATTGAACTTGACCTTAAAGCTGTGCAGCATGTGAAATTGCCAAAACTTTCTTACAGATTCATAAGTTCGTTATTCCTGTAATTTAATATTTTTTTGTAAGCAAAGTTTGTGGCAAGTTTTAAGTGTATCTACGTATAGTCTATGCTACGTTTCAATCAAGCCACACACTATGAGTATTCTTTCTCCGTCACCTGTGTTTAATTGGGCAATTAATTCATTGGCAAAAGTAAACGGGCAAGACTGAAAAAATCACTAAGTTACTGTCATAAGGACGTTCCGGCCAACACTGAAGCACGTTTCTGCCCGAACACTGACCTTGACCTCTATTACCCCTAGGAATTAAAGTCAGGGTCAGTCAAAGCCTCCTCTTCCAAAAGTTGTTGAGTCAACCTTAACCTTCATTATTTGAATGGCCTCAGATTTCGTCTACGCGAAACTAATAGCTATGATTGGAGGAATCATAATAATATTTCTTTATCATCATCATCGTCATTTCAGCCATAGGATATTCCCTGCTGATATAATCTAACAGGTGTTCTGTATTAAAATGGGTCCGGCAACTTTGACTATGTGGTTGCATTATTAATAACCCGATTATTATTATAATTATTGACCCGATTCGTTGCTATGCGGTGTAAATCGTAAGGAAATTAATTACATGTTTAGTCGCACAAGCTTTACCAATTAACGTCTTGGAGAGTATCAGACAGACAGACAGACACACACAGAATACGACAATATAATTCCAATAAATCTTCCAAGAGAGTATAATTGTTCAGTCAGCTGATTACAATACTATCTTCGTACGGGGCCATCGATCTTATCGAGGCCAAGCCATCACTGTTCACATTACCAGCCGTTTTTGTAAGGTTTAATTATTTGATTGTCACTGACACGCGCTATGACGTTTTATCGTCTATGTTGCAATATTTTCTATAGATACACATCATTATGAAGGTTGTAAAATGTCAGAACATTTATTCCCAAGTTATTGAACTACTGAACAATGTATAGTGACATATCTTATAGTAGGTAGAAAAGATAAATGCCCTTGGTTACGCAAATTGGCACGGGCAATATTGACAAACTTCTTTGCGTAACTATTTAGGATGAAGCCTTATAAAAATCGTGTTGAGTATATGTGAACATTATGTGATATAGCTAGCCTGGGGTTTGAACTTCACGGACTAAATTCTTATATTTCATAATGTTTGCTTTTTGTGCTAAATAGTTAAACAATAAGACCGCCTGTGGTATGTACTTGTGCATGGTTTAATAAATTATTCAGGTAAATATATCTCCGTTCGATCCGTTTCAATCCTAAAGCTATTCTTAGAAGAACAAAGTATGCGAGAACATACGTATCTTTCCACAAAACGACGAAATGACAGAATATACAAACCGTGAAGCCTTATAAACCATTATCATGGTGAATGTTCTGATGAGCTCTTCCAACTAATCCCACCCTCCCCTTGTCACTCGCATACGGTACAGAATATTCCATCAAGAACCAAGCGGTTCGGTGAGTCTTCTCTCTGCCGTACCATTAAGTCCTGGAATTCCTTGCCGGCGCACGTGTTTCCTTCTTCCTACAGTCCCGGGTCCTTTAAGCGGGGCGTGAAAAAGCATCTGATGAGGCCGTCAAGCTGAGCGCCACCATTGTAGCACTGAACGTGTTTGCAATGGTGACTCTCTTTCATGGGACTTTGCCTTCAGCTTAACATCAGGCGAGGTAAAGTCAAATTGACGTGCCATAGATAAAAAAAAAAAAAAAAAAAAAATGTCAACTTTGACAGGAATAGACATTAAAATTCACACGTCACTGTCGCTGAGATTTTAAATTCGGCGACGTTATGAAGGAGTCTGTGAGTCTATTTACGCTAGTAATATTAATGTCTATAGTTTCAATCTTCATCATCATCATCGTCTTCTTTTAAAGTCAGTCAATAAAAGCATTGTTTGATGGATATTCGATATACGTACGACAGTGTAAGCCAAGAACTGTCTCAACTGTGTATGGACAATCAATTTAATAAATGGAAAACAGTAGTTGGTAAAATCTATTTACAAGAAAAAAAACCTTTTGTACCTTTATTAAAAACTATCGAGATTCGACAGCTTTCGTGGCGTGGTAGTAGTGAACACGGCTGTTACCCAGAAGGTGCGGTTTCAATTCCCGCTCAGTGACAATATTTGTATGCATGAATATGGCTCTTTACATTGGTCTAGTCGAGTCACGATGAGCACAATAAGCTGTCGTTGCCAGCTATAGCAGGTCGTTACGGGTAGTTAGAGTACTTAAAAGTCCAACAACAGGTCTAACTGCAATAACGGAAAATATGGATCCCCTGAAAAATATAGACCCCGGAATCTGAGGGGAAAAGTTTCGGATGCCACCATTATAACGCAAAGTAAAATGATGATGACCTTGAAGAAAACTATTGTTTTTTTTTTTATACAACTTAGGTCGCAGACAAGCACGCGGCCCACCTGATGGTAAGAGGTTACCGTGGCCTATGGGCGAGTGTAACTCCATAGGAATAACACTCGTGCCGCAACGCCTGTAAGAACAGAGACATTCTGTGTCGTCAGCGCAAAAGATGTAGGATAAGCCTTTGGTTTTCCCACGGACAACACAAAACCTCTCCAGTGAGCTCTGGCTACCCTACTCACCACCGAAAACACAACACAAGGTTATTAAACGGCGATATTCTGTAGGGTGGAGGTACTTGTGTGGTCTTCATATTGTATTATAAGGACTATTAATCAAATGAGTTAATATGACACAACTATTTATTTAACCTTTAATCTAAGAAAGTTTTACGATGAAATGAACATCTTAACCTTGTATTTAAGTTCAATGCCAAAGAGAACGGTTTGTTAGGTAACTCATACATATATTATAACGGGCATTATATATATATATAGATAACCTAACCGGAATTAGTAAAATGAGTTTAAATTTAGAAATATTTTTGTTATTGTTATGTAACTATTTTCTTACCTACTTTCTAACCACTGATTTAAAATAGTCTTTGAAAATGCTTTAGTTTTTTAGCCCTAGTTTTTACTGCATATAAGGGCCTAAACTAAGTAAATTATAAACCAAGTAAACCAGCTTTGATTGACTTCATTAAAATATTGCGCTAAATCCCCACGGATACCAAGTCCGCCACAGTTAGCAGAGGTGATTATTTCGGACTCGAACCAACTAAAACGCACACCGTCTACGGGTGTTTTATTGCTGGAGGTGAGATTATACAAGTCATATCTCTTGCACCTTTGGTTGACGGTAGAGAATGTCTATGGCGTAAGTCCACCTACGTGCTTATGCAGTTGAATAAATAAATAAAAAATAAATGCTAAAGGTATGTTATTTGTGTGTTTTCGTATAACTGTATGAACGCCATAATAAGTCTTCATGTATTGTGATCAACATGAGAGAATTAATACAGCGCCTTACCCAAGATTAGCATCTGAACAAAACCATAAACAACAGTAACAAATTACTAAACCACATTAAATTATATCTCCGGTGTCATTTATTAACTATTGACAAATTTTATATTTATGTATTAAATGTAATGAAATAAACGGATTTAAAAAAACAATTAACATTTTTATTGCAGTTGATACATAAAATGTTGTAACACATACACATTTCAATACATATTATGCCTTTACAATCATAATGATAATCGCGATTGATGAATATCTTAAATACTTATTTTATGATTTTGATCTTATCATAATTTAAATATCACAGAAAAGAAAATAGAACGCTATCTTTTTTTTGTATGTATAAAAACAAAAACAGTAACTTCTTTTTGTATTCGTATAGGTATCATTTTTTAACCTACCTACTGTCGGTTATGATTAAAGATTAAATGTGTAATTTTGTGAAGACGAATGAAAAATTTCTTTTTTCATATGGGACGAGTGTAGATAACAACTAGTTCCATATTCTACATACATTGCTCTATTCCGGGTACTATTGTTGACTCGAGCCATGCATCTGAGGCTGAGTCTGGGCTGTATAGTGTATCATCTGTCTGATGTTAAACATCTGTATCTTTTAGTTGCCTTGTACGAGACTGCATGGGAAGAGATTGGGGTGACCAAACTTCTACTCTGCCGAGAACTAACTCTCTAGATAGGTACCTAATCTCCTCCACCGATTTTGACGGAGGTGGTATCCGTAGGGATTTTGCGAACGATAAAAAAGCTAAAGTAATAAAAACTGTTTCACTCAACCGATTGTGATTAAATCAGCGTGCGATTTAGTTTAGTCAAGATTTTTTTCTTAAAAAAAACCACATCAAAATCCACTTAGTACTTTTTGTGTCCATCGTACATTTTTGTGTTCAGTATCGTTAATATTATAACATAACACATTTTTTTCAATATTCCGATGTACAGACACGGCCATTTTATATTTATAAATATTAATATAACAAAAATAATTTTCAAAAATATCACACATTTAGTATACAGTGAAAATCTAAACTACACATTTATTAAGCGACAACTATTTGCCAGAAATTTTAGACCCTGCCCCTTAAACAAGGCGAAACAGTTTTCTTTTTGACATTTATTTTGAAACTTTGAAGGTCACATTGTGCTCACTATGAGAATATCTCTATATCACACAAATAAATGTGTGTCATATATGTGTGTGTGTCCTCACTCAAGGGATAAAAAGAACCGCAGGCGGGTCAATACGAATGATATGAAAAAACAACAGCATCGGCTTATAATCTAATAATTCGAGCCTAACGGAGTACCAGCATAGGGTTATCAAAATTTTGCCACCACTCTTTCGGCTTGGATATAAAAATTAGTATTAGGTTTAGATTGTTATTACGTCACCTTGTATATAACAAAGACTAATTGAAGTTCACACGACTTTAATGTCATTTCCATAGTTTCAATTATTACTGCAAACCCTAAAAAATCATACTCTCACGACAGAGAATGAAACTCACGAAATGACGTCTGTCATATAACACCACTGTCAAGCACAGAAATATAAACTGTAGCTATCACTGCGAAGGTTCATTTTTCAATAAACTAAATATAGTCCGATAATTATGAAGAAAGATTAGCGGAACAGCATTGTCATAAATTTTTTATTACTTGACAATTAATTGTACCTATTGCTGTAAGTCTTATATCGGGTGCATATCTATTAAATGGCTTGATAGGTGCGGTGTAAAGAGCACGTTAAACCGCTAGTCGCGGTTGTCATACGAATGCAATGTCAATGTATTGCAATCGTTACGGGTAGTTGGAACCCTAAAGAGTTCAGCAACTGCAGTACCGTGAGTAGTGCAGTTTAGGCCAGATAGCAGTCTCTTCACGGAAAGTATAGAACGTGACGCAGTTAGACTGGAAAAATTTAGACCCCGGATTCCGACTGAAGGATAAAGAATGATGGATGTACTAAAAAAGCATATATACCTAGGGTGTAAGAGGAATACTACCGAAGCCGAAAGCCCCTGGTAGTACCCATACCTACACAACATATTGGCATGAAAAAAATTAAGTATGGAAAAGTATTTTATCATTGAATATTTTAATTTAATTTTTTTCACATGGTTTACTCTCCGTTGTATCAGTAAAGCTAATTGAAACAAATATTTCATAAAAAACCTCACTGCAAAAAAAAAATCATCGGCGCCATCTTTTTTCATGAAATTTTTGTTTCATTTAGCTTTACTAACACGATGGAGAGTGAATAACGCAAGTTTTAGTGCCAACATATATTATATTTATTGCGCCGACCCCAAATAAATATGGGATATGGGCAGGATAATGATGATGAAATGATAATGACAGAAAAATTACGACTGATCCATTACTCATGATTAGTCATAACTCAAATTTTATAGACCACGAGGTACTCTGCTAATGTGTACTTTCATATACATTTTGAAGGTAACAAATAACGAAGTTTCAAAACAGAAATAAAAAAATAATAAAGCAATAAATTACATACGTATCTTCGTTAGTTACAAACATTAATTACAAAAAGCCGTGCAGAGTTACAAAACTGGCTGTATACTATTGTTTTCTTATTATTAATAATATTTTTATTGTATCATTGACATTTCTGGAATCCGACATATAACGTTTGAATCGATTGGATTTATCTAATAGGTTTGTGATAACTAAAAAGAATAACGATATGATATCAATTAAAAAACTATTATTAATTGTAGATTGTGGGCTAGAACATCATTTATTTGAAATAAAAATAGTTACGAGTTTAATTACACTGCTTGCGGTTAACATTTAGGTAAATATTTATGGCCGAATTGAAATGATAAGTTAATTATTATTTATAAAATGAAGATTATACATAAAGAAGGTTTTGCTAACATCACTAGTGATTATTTAATAAATAAATATTGTAAGACAATCTACACAACGTCACCTAGACTACTAGCTTAACTACCTTGTGTTACGGGCTCTAGAATGTGGACATGCTGTCCACCGGCAGCAGCCACTGCTATGCAGACGATAGTACAGTACACGGGAGTTACCACGGACATTCTGCGGCCAAGCAGTCTGATATAGCGGAAAAAAGGCAACTTCTTGTCACTGGACTTGACCGGATCCTCTATCACATTTCCCAATGGGGATCTGAGAACCTGGTCGAGTTGAATGCCAAGAAGACGCAGGCATGCGCGTTTACAGCAAAGACATCTCCTTTCCTTCCTCCTTCCACTCTTCAGAGCACACCGCTGTCATTACAGGATAACCTCAATATACTCGGTATGGACGTGCGCTGCAAACTAAACAACAAGAACTATATCGAGAGCATCATCAAAACAGCTTCGCGTAAACTCGGAGTCCCGAACAGAGTGAGACGTTTTTTCACGCCGGAGCAGCGGTGTCTTCTTTATAAGACACAAATTCACTCCTGCGTGGAATACTGCTCGCATCTCTGGGATGGCTCCGCAAAGTACTTATTAGATGCTCTCGACAGGTTGCAGCTACGTGCGGTCCGCATTGTTGGGCGTCCTAAGGTCACAAATTCCCTCGAGCCTTTGCAGTTGCGTAGAGATGTTGCGTCCCTGGCAGTATTTTACCGTCTCTACCATGGTGAATGTTCTGATGAGCTCTTCCAATTAATCCCACCATCCCCTTTCCTACACAGGACAACACGTGCAGGGCTTAGATGTCACTCGCAATCAGTGTATGTACACTAGCTTTTTGATGAATTAATAAAAAATGGGACTTTTGCTTGTTTCAAAATATTAGCAGATAATATTCAAGTATCTACTGTACATTCATTACAGCAGATTTGCAAATACAACGTGTACATACAACTTACGAAACATTCACTAAATGAAAAAATAAACAAAAAAGTACACATAATGTCAATGTTAGGACCGATATCCATATATTAGTGTTTGCATACACAGATACGAAATACCAGATGGCATTGCGGATAGTCATACTAATTCTATCCTATAAATAAATATTCTAGGACATATTACTCAATTAAATCTAGACCCAGACTAATTTCACATTATCATAATGAGTTTTATAGATATGTTATTAACTTTAAATTATTACATAACTATAAATCCAAACTAATGCAATACATATTTGCAACGAACAGCTATCAAACCCGAGACTTCTGACGTAACAGTCGAACATAGAGCATTTTCGCTGCTCTACGGAGGAATCTCCTCTACGTTGCTAATGTAATTAATGTAAAAATTTGTAAGAATGCCAGAATAACTGACCGGATCTCTCTAGGAGAATTTGGTGCGAAATTCCACAAAAGTGGCTGGGGAGAAAAGGCATACAATTCTGCAACTCGAGGGAACGGGATCAAACCACTTCATATGGGAGGAATCGCGAACAACAATTATTTTATTATTCTGAGACACGAGAGAGGAGAAAAGTTCAGTGCGCAGTATATGATTGGAAATAATTACGCGCAAATTGATACGTGAAGGTGATCCTCCGTATATACTAAAACCAAAAATGACAATATCATATTGTTAAGTTACTATGTAAGCATAAAAATCACACGTCATTTAGTTACGGAAGCCTTTTGAAAGAGGCCTGCGAATTCAGCAAAAACTAGCTGAATATTGATTGCCTTAACATTGTAAAAATATTGATTCATCGCCTCCTAACAGGGAAGTAAGTCACTCCGATTTAAAAAATATCTGGTCATTTAAACCCTGTAATTATGACGTCAGATTATATTACTATTACAATATAATACACTAGGAAATACAATCAGAATAGTAGTCAGACGTTAGCACATTTAAATCAGCATGTATGCCCACAAAAGCCTTTTTTACAGTACAAGTTTTTATTTGTGGCGTCCAAATTAAAAACTGCTGCTTAGATAAATATGTAACTACCCCATTTACGGGTCCGTCTTATCGGTTTCAAAATATCAAAGTGTGGTACAACACGTCGGCCCTATAAATACGGAGTTCCAATGTGAATGAACGAACAAAACATAATGACGAATATGAAGTGTTAGCACATTAGGCAACTAGAACAAAACTGGAGTTTCGTCAACTTGAATTTCCACCAATCCGAGGGATACGCCATCTTGCTGATACTTTTTGAAAGCTGTTAATTGGTTATTTAAATGTCAAACTCGAGTTACGGGCAACTCAAGTTCGTTAGTAGTTGGTTAATGTGAGACGGTGACGGACTTAATATCCTTTATGTAATAACGTCTGATAGATTGTAATGGATACTGTCACCTTTAAAACCGTTTGCCGCTTTTACTATTTACGTCAATGTTCTCAAAAAGCTCAAATGTTTTAGACGCATGTATCGTAGCAAGTGGGCCAGTGTCATCTCAAGGCTAATTATCACCATTTCGCAATATACTAATTTACTTTTAATGTTAAATTTTGTGTTAATGCCAGTTTCCGATTGTTGTTTGACCGAGTTGTGCGTTGGTTTATTAGATTTCGATTTATAATTGTTTCTAATATTGTGGTTTTTTTGAAAAGTGTTGTTCTTTGTGGATTTTTGTAGGGGATAAGGTGTGTTATAATTTTTTTTTCTATTCAATAGTCATTTAGTGACTTTGGAATGTCTTTCTTAATTTAATTTGAATCATTAAACCAAATATGGTTGATATTAAATTTAATTACAACAATTTAAGTGTGGTTAGAATTCTTATTAAATATTTACATCGAATTGAATAATATTTTATTATGTAGAAATTGAAAGTGTGTATGTTACTCATTTATCTAAGAACAAGAGAACTGTATTAACTGAAATTTGATAGAGACCTATGATATCTATTTCGTACCTATGAGCAAAAGGACATAGAACTGAGGACTTTTTTTCTGTATATAAAGGGTCCTGATGGTTATTGTGGAATATTGTCTCATTAGGAAAATGATTAAAGTATTATAATATTTTGTTACAGGTCAAAACGCAAGCATGTCGATTGTCGACTCATATCGCAAGTTCATGGAACGCAACAGCGGTATGTACATTTTTGAATATCCTTTACTATACTATCTCTATTATAGTATTTATTTAGTAGTGCCATATATAGAAAAGTAATACCATAGGATATATTTAAAATAGAAGAAAAGTAAGATTGTGGAATATATCTATCGATGTCGTATTTTCAGTGGACCCTATTAGGTTAGTATTTTACCGCTATCTAAATAATTATAAGATATACTTACGGAAATATTGTGATTATAAAATGATAAACTCCTTTCTATAAAAATATATTATATTCTTCCATTATCACCTTAGTGATCATAAGGATAATTTACTTCTTTGAAGAAGCTTAATGGAAGTTCATTACAAGTTCCAGTCATTTATTAGCAAATGATTATTAGCAAGTTTCAAAAGTCAGCATGAGTCAACGACGTTGTCAATGCTTTGCGATTTTATAAATGCAATCTAATTACTGATACATTATAAAATTATTAAAATATATTAGGCCTAGCTGCAGTACTCCGATTTTGCCTATACCTATAGGTTGTGGAGGCCAGATGGCAGGCACTTTACTAAAATTATCGAAGCTCAGCCGCAGCGCAGTTAGACTAGAAAATAGCGGACCCCGGACCCCAGGTGACAGCTTTGATTGTGCCTGGGATGAACCCAAGGCTTACATAAAAAATATTTGTAAAATAAAACAGATTAAATCAACGAAACTAAATAATACACGCATCTTTAAATTTCTCCGTATTATTCAAAGCATATGATGACGTTCCCAGAGAGCTCCTTAGCTATATTACGGCTATTACATTTCAAATTTGTTTTCTCTTATAATGTTATTTAACTTGTTTTCTTTTTTATTTTCACTTTCAAGATGCAATGTTTACGTTCGCGCTGGTCAAGGTTATCAATGCCGTTATGTTATGATATCGAGGCCATACGCTTATAAATAACTATTATGTCTTAACTGTTATGAATGAATTTCGTAATATTTATAGTTTTACGAAGGCTGACTCTATTAAATTTGTGCTTAAGGTCGACGTATCTATCAGTGATAGGAGTGATAATATCCATTTTTAAAGGTCATGGATATTTAGTTCGAATAGAAATATATAATAAACATTTTAATTTCTATTTGCGAGTTAACATCATTTGCTATATTTTATCGAGAACATCGATGTTACTCATATCGGTCCATAAGTCGCACTTTTTGTCGTGTTCTTTAAAATGTATGATTTAAAGTCTTACGTCGAAACGTAACCTAAAACTATGAACTTATAGTTTAAGAAAACAGGTATAATATTAATATAAAAATAGTGTTTTTAACAGAAAGAGCGAAAGCCGGTTTATGACAAGTGACTCATGATCACTTTAGATAGATCAGCTGTACTGTAGCAGTACCAATAGTAAAATTTAACCTTAACAGAATTGAATAGGTTTTACAACAAATTAGTTATATACTACTATTCAGGTAGTGAGTATCAAGAACTAGAGGAAATATTAGGATATATAGAGATTACATGTCAAGGAAAATATAATTCACATATTGATAGCACACTTGTACTTACCAGGATATTTATTATTGAACCTAAACAGTTTTACGTTTCGGCATTCTCAAAGGTAGTTTATAAATTCCACACGTGTTCTATCCAGATGGATAGATATACCATCATATCACAATTGTTCTATCCAGATGGATAGAACTGTTGTGGTATGATGGTAGAAGACTTATACAAAGATGATAAAGACTCTGAAGTGAAAGTTTACTTCAAAATCTCTGTCTCCTCGGAGTTCAGGATCCTTTCAGTGTAGCCCTCCGCTATTTTAGTTACTTGACTTCAGTGCCACAAGTATCATTTTGGCTATGCTTCTTCTCATCTTTAATGTTTGTTTACTCTACTGTATTTTAGTATTGCCAGTATTGGTTGCAATTTACATTTAGTAATAAATTAGTTCTAGTTCTCCTATTATTGTTGGAATTCCATTTGTCGTTGGGAGAAAACAAACATATTTCCCTATATAAGGTATTAAGTCGCTATAATTGACATTTAATTGTAGAACTGTTTATCAGTTTCTATTGGTAATGGTATATTAGATCAATTTCATATTATATACGTGCCTATCATTTGAATGATATGAAATACTGATTTGATTTTAATAAGAGTTTTAATAATATTTTATTTCCTTGCCGGCGCACGTGTTTCCTTCTTCCTACAGTCTCGGGTCCTTTAAGCGGGGCGTGAAAAAGCATCTGACGAGGCCGTCAAGCTGAGCGCCACCATTGTAGCACTGAACGTGTTTGCAATGGTGACCCTCTTTCATGGGACTTTGCCTTCAGCTTAACATCAGGCGAGGTGAAGTCAAATTGACGTGCAATAGATAAAAAAAAAAAAAAAGTTTTACTTTGAAAGTTTTGAATGTTCTTAGAAGCATAGAACCAGAGAACCTAAAAAAATATTCCGGTTAACGGGCATAACCTAATTCCTTGACAAAATGAGATTACTAATAAACAACGGCTTATACTTTTGCGTATATTACAGAAAACATTTTCATTTTGAATGAGCATTGGTAGATATTTTTGTAACGTTAATATTATACATTTATTATTTACTAAACATCGTACAAAATTGATTTAATATGACGAATTGATTATAACTACCGTATGGAGGTTTTATATAAATATCTTGAATCTATTGTGTAATCGATTTCAAAATAAGATGTTATTTGAAATTATTAATTTTGAGACCGTGAGTGCTTTATATAAAAATGCATTATAAGTAGGTAAATTATGTGTTGTTGTGACTTGTTTTAATTGGAATTTTAAAACGAATGCGTTATCACATTCACTTTTAAAGGACGCACGCGTTCAACTAGAATTCCACTCGCACAATTTTGTAATCTATATATCCTTTTTTAAGAATTACCACCATTAATTGTGAAATGATGCTATCATATAGCAAACTACTTTCAAATGGTGAAGCAAGGTTGTGGCATTAACCTTAGGTGTTGATAACCTTAAATCGGCGTTAAGTAACACTTTGTTTTCTTTGTATTTGGGTACGGTTTTGTATACTACCGGCAATATCAATCTCTTTACTTTCAATGTTCAGTTTTCTGCTTATTTAGCTCTTTCAACCCCGGTGAAATGAGGTTGGTAAATTGAGTTCGAAACGATTAAAACCGCACAGTCAATTTTACGTTAGTCCTACAGCTTTTAAACGGGTATACCTTGACTAAAAACTCTGTGACCTACATCAATGTCAATAAATGATTTGGAGAAGTGCATGCAGAATACTTTACAACTCATGGTGATATATAATAATCACTACAAAGTATAAAATAAGTCGCGTTCTTTGTCCCTATTTTCCTTTGTATGCTTAAATCTTTTTTTAAATAAATATAATGGTTAAAGAGGAAGGTTTATATGTATATAACATCATGACCGACAGGTGCGGAGCAGGAATGAAAAATGTTGCAAAAATGGGGTGACGCAGACGAAGTTGCGCGGGTCAGCTAGTTATTTTATTAACTGCGCCACGCAATGCAGGTTTTGTAGTACCAGTGAGTACTAGTTTCTGCTGTTCATTTTCGCTGCAGTTTTGGCGCATAGCACGCACTCTCCCTGCAGGTAGAGCTGCGCTCCAACGGCTGTTCAAAATCATAGTGTTGTTTCATTCACACGGGCTCTACCTTTTTATAAGTCATCTCTATTGAAGATGATATGTTTTTATTGTACACAAGAAACACACGTCTGATGTTGCAAGCGTTTATAGGCCAGGGTAACTTGCTGAATAACATCAGGTGGATTAATAACACATAATATGTGTTTACTTGAGGCCTTATATATTTCCATATTTAATTATAATTATTATGATTATACAGTATGGTATTATATATTGACCAATATTTATATATAGGTATATCGTATACTACACCGAAATGAATATATATTAAACATTGTTTCAAATTCAAATTCAAATTCAAATTCAAATTATATTTATTGTAAGTCATAGGTACATAGGATGTTAAAAATTAATAAGGTCAGCTATGATTCGCCATTTGGGCATACAATATTGAAACAATTAGTATTTCGTCAAGAATTAAGTATGAGTTATATAAAACAAGTCAGAACATTCAATGTTGCATAATTCAATTTAAAATCTACATATTTACGAATTTACAAAAATAATAAAATCTAATTTATTTTACAAAAATAATATAATCTAGTTTATCACTACATAGTAGAAAACATAGTCGCGTTCTCTATTTCCTATATTCATATGTCCTTATGTCCTATGTATGCTTAAATCTTTAAAACTACGCAACGGATTTTGATGCGGTTTTTTTATAGATAGAGTGAGTAAAGAGCGGTTTCATTGCAATGTGTGACATCGCGTAAAGGTATCATTAGAAAATAGTGTCACGCCCTAAGAAGATATCGAATAGATATTCTACCCCAAGAAGGAGGGCTACCCCAAACAAGAAGATTACAGGCACCTACAATGAAGGGGAATAACCACCCTAATAGAGAAGGCTATCCTTCCACAAACGTAGGGGCTAGTTTGGGGTAGACAACGGATCCAACAGGGTCGAAGTGCTCGCGATAGCTCCAAAGCACGCACTCCCCGGCGTGGGAGACACCGTGGCGGGTCCAAGTGGCGGCCCTAGGAGTGGGAGTTCTCTCGTTAGACACCTTGCTCACGGTGTTGGTACGATGTGCGAGTGCTTGGGCTGCCACCGACACCTTCTGTAAGCAAGTACTGCTCGAGAAGGAGTCGGCGGAATGGGTTCGGAGAAGACTCAAGCCCTTGCGGCTTGCGATAAGCGAAGGCGACTCGGGTGACGGGTGACGGGTGACTGCCTGCCCCTAGGAGAAGCAGGCCTCGGTGGCGGCGCAAAAATGCGCCTCCCCACATTCGGGGGTTAGACTGGCACACCGTGGTCCTTACACCTGAAGGCGGTTATCTCGAAAGAGATGGCCGGAGTCTGCCGGGGTGCGAGGGATATGTTGAGGCGGTGGGTATCCCAGGGGATGTTTCGCCCTATAAAAAAAGAGCACGCACCCTAATACCAAAAGCTAAGATAAGATAATAAGAAAAAGTCATCAAAATAAATATTTCAATGAGTAAATATTATTTGGACTTAATATAACGCGTAAGTCAATAAATTTGCAGATAAATCTTCAATAAACACTTACATAGTATTCGTTATAAAAAGCCTAATTAATTTATACGCATTCATCTGGCAATCATTATGTTACTTTTGACGGAATGATTGGTAGCTATCTGCCACACTGTCAGGTTTATTAAGTACTATAAACTAAATCATTAAATATGTAACTAAAAAAGCTTTGAAAAGAAACCTCCTAATAGTTAATGAAGTTTTTTAGTACTTCAATAACAAACATAGCTATTTAGTGGCGTCTTTATAATACCTACTTACTAGCTAACCCGCGCGAACTTTGTCTGCGTCTCCCTGTTTTTACAACATTTACTGCTCCGTACTAATTGGTTCTAGCATGATGTTATATACATACAAACCTTCCTCTTCAATTACTTTGTCTATTAAAAAAACTACGCAACAAAATCCGTTGCATAGCTTTAAAGATTTAAGCATACACAGGGACATAGGGACAGAGAAAGCGACATTGCTGTATACTATCTAGTGATAGTGATGATGTGCATCTATTGACTGCACGTTGCCGATGGTAAGAAACTACGCGGGCTTGGGTGGTGACAGGTGGAGCAACCTGTCATCTTAGATCGTGAGAGGTAGATGGGGACATCGTGGTCCACACGCCCAAAGGGGGCCATCCCTAAATCCTGAGTCAGCCGGAGCGCAAGGGATATGATGTTATCAATTATCTCACCTCCGCCAACCGAAGATCCAGGGATGGCGCGCGTTTTAGTCGATAACTACTTTCACAGTCTCTGGTGAGTGTGTGAATTTCGCGTACGAAAACATTAGGTAAGACGCTAGGCTGAAGACATAGTCAAAGTCGCGGGTACCCATTGGATGCAGACCGCCTCCAACCGGTCGGATTGGAGGTTGACGGGGGAGGCCTATGTTCAGCAGTGGACGTCCTGTGGCTGAAATGATGATGATGATGATGCTAGGCTGAAGTCCATAGAAGATAAGCGATCATTCCTGATATTTACGATTCAAAGTTGAAAGATGATGGTCCCTTTTTAACAGTCTTGACAGGTTTTTAAACCAGAATCAAACACGTGTGCGGGTAGAGACATTTATATGTTTACTTTTAAATATTTCGGGATCTTTACCATCTTTCTTGATTTTATGGAGCAACCGATATCCGCGGACCTCCGCAACCAAATTGTCGATATCGAAGTTCTGTAGTTAGGCTAGTCGGACTTTTGAGGGCTCCAACTACCCGTAACACTGCCGAGATGTTCGTATTGCAACCGCGACCGACAGCTTAACGTGCTCTCCGAGGCACGACCAGGCCAGTGCAAATAGCCATATTTGCACTAAGCGTGAATCGAACCCGCGCCTCCCGCATAGCAGTAGCAGTCTGTCCCTCTAAGTATAACTGATAATTTTACGGGTTAAACACTAATGACCTGAGTTAATCTATGCAATTGGTTAATTAGCGTACATTGTTAGTTACAATAGCAACAAATAGCTCGTACTTAGGTACTACTTGATTGAATGATGTGAATAACCTTAAGAAACCGCAACATGGTTTACTAACCTCGCCCATATTGCGAGGAATAATCATTTTTGTAACAATTCATGATTTATAATTTGGGATTTCAAAGATTGGGTCTATCCCAGTCACTTATTTCGGGTCGTAAGTCCACCTGGCTAGCAGACGAACGTCATGTCTCGGGTTTGCCTCCTCGCTGTACTTTGGGAATCGTCTACCCCAATGGCCATCGGTCCTTTAACCGATATGGCCAGCCCACTACCACTTCAGCTTGTTTATTGTGCGAGCTAAGTCTTATGCTTTAAGACATTGCGATACGCGCAAAGAGAAAACCCGAAATAGTTTGCCAAATGTTGCATAACCTAGTTGGATTTTTCTGACAAGATTTTTCTCTACTTTACTATTAAACTGAATAATTACAATGCAACAAGCCTTTTGGCTAGCGTGGAAACAGTAGGATAAAGCCTCCCAAAATTAGGAAAGTTCTATGGCCAGAAGTGGACGATTGACCTGTGATATTCCTATTGATTGATTAATAAAATAATAATAAAAAGATAATACATAAAATAACGACACTACGAATTATTGAGAAAAGGCATATTTACCAAATTTTTGCCCGCGGTGGAAAATATTGTGTTTGCGTAACCCATAGGACACTATTCCAGGGATAAAAAAATCTTATGTATGATTCCAGACTATAAATAATCCTACCAAATTTCAGCCAGATCCTTTCCGCCTAAAAATATATAAAACCTATTTACAAATTCATGTTTAATTTGTGAGATTTTTAATTATATAATAAAGACAAAATAGTGGTATTATTTTTGGGTTTTTCTCTCACGTCACGCATGAATATAACACAATAATTACGCTGTAATGAATGCTGACAATGAACTGATACGCTTATATTTTTGCCATAAGCTTCGGTCAAGCAAAAACTACAATATGTTTTGGTAAACGACTTCCGCGCTCTTTAATTATAGCATTTGTTCATACGGAAATCGTGAATTTTATACTAATTGAAGTATATCTATTGGTATTTGAATGACTGGATCGATCAATAGGTATATTTCTGATTAAAATTTTTTTTATAAAGTCACGCCTATACCAGACCTATCGTCTAAGAGGAAGGCAGAGGTGCTAGCACCCACATTTCGCCAGTTTATCCTTAGATCCCAATGTACCTAATAGGTGGCGAGCCTATTGCCATTAACCGGGCACTTATAAACCTGTGATAAATACGAAAAGCATCGAAAAGTCATTGGTGTGCTATGGTAAAACCTGGGATCGAAACCGAGACCTCCTCTCAGAAGTCTATTACCCATATTCAGGTTCAGAGAATGAATGACTTCGTATTTCTGTAATAACATACAAGAACGGTATTAAATAACCACGCGGTCTTACCTTAGTATTATAAAATATTTAAAATATCAACAGCTATTCTACCTATATATTATTTGTTTATATACAATAAAGTTAACGCCTAAATTACAATAATTATATAATTTTCATGCTGTATGTACTTCTTGTTAGTGATACATAACGTGATTGGAATTAAACATTATCTTTGAGGTGGTCTTGGTCGGGTACTGTGAGAAGGAAAAGTGGTTTGGCAAAAATTTCAAAGCTCCATATAGTGAAGGAGCCATGAAGAAAAATAATAAATAAAGTAACATGTTTATCACTATCTCTTTCAAATTTCAAACACTGTTAATCGGCAGACATATTTATATAGTCGAAACTCTGCCTCAGAAGTATGGCTCGAGTCAACAAAAGTTGGGTAGGGGAAGGTGGGGGGACCCCGGATAGTTAAGGCAAAGAGTTCATAAATAAATCACTATGTTATTTATTAAGATAAGCAATTTTATAAATCTTCAAGTACCTTATAGGCTACACTTTAGAATCAAAATAATCGAGATCAATCGTAGGGAAAGGGCAATAAAACAGTTTTTATGAAAAAAAAAATATACGAATTCACCCCATACCTATGGGTCAAACCGGATAGGTATACGGGGTGAATACGAACACTAATAACAAGGTGTTTGTTCTTAATTACTGGCAATTTTAGCAACAAAAAAATAAAAGGTCTTGTTTCCTACAATATATGCATTCTTCGTTATATCATTTAAAACACGGGGTACATTGGTACCATTCACCTACTTTAATGCTCTCGTGTCAATAGCCTATTCTCTTTTTTTAAATGCGGTATTGGCATTATGTCTCTTGGTGATACAAGACACTCTTCTGTATGTCTTGTATCACCAAATGCGACAGATGTTCCAAGTTGCGGGGATGGAGTTCTTCCTTCAGGTGAAATCGTGTGACCGAAATCACCCCGTCCGCTTGTACCCCACAGGTACATAATTTGAAGTTTTAATATCTGACAGGTTATGTTTACACTCACAGCTACAATAAATAACGTTTTAAAAACTTAAATATATATCACGTCTTATGGCATACTATTATTACTCATAACACACGATTGATGTAAATGATATCACGTCAAAATCTTTGAAATATTAGAAAACTTACCTTTGTTTTCAATTTTCGTTCATAAACGCACGCGTTGAGATGTTACTATCGCTGCCATTTGCAACCGCACCGAGCGAGCATTCGCGAATACTTTTCGACTAGTTAGAACGAGACAACTATATGCAAAGCAGGGAAATAGTAACTATCTGGTTTCACCCGCTATCCGATTTCCCCCTACTTTCCCCTACTTCATCGATTCACACTACAAGTTATTCGTACACCGGTGTGAATCGCACAACGCCCCTTTTTGAATTCGTCAAGGACATGGCAAGGTTAACCCTCTATTACACGGTACCGAATACAATGATTAGTAAAATGTGGGTGTTAAATTCACCTCTGCCTACCCCGGTGAGAAATGCGCGTGAAAATATTATAAATGTATGTACTAAATATGGAAATTTTGTATTTCTTTCCGTGATCTATCTTTCTAGTATCATCATTTTCACAATCTATTGTTTTAAGCATCAGCATACATATTTTCAAGATTAAAAAGTAAATTAGCTACGTTTACTATAGTACACATAAAAACTCCGTTGACTTACTTTATCATACACTTACCATAAATATTTTTTTTAAATATTAGTAAGTAATAGCAATTACTAGTACTTAGTTTTGCTATAATCTTTGCTTGGTATTTTAGAACACGTATATCACCATAGAACCGCGTGTTATCCTCAAAAAAATATAGAATATATAAAAAAAAGAAATAGTAATTTTTTATGGTAATTAGTAGTGTAGGTGCCAGAAGTTCTAACAGGGGCCTTCGGCTTCGGGGGCGTTTCCCTAACACCGTGTTTTTACCCGACTACGGCAAAGCCAAAAGAGGGCTATTAGATATTTATTTATCATTTCACAATACAAATAGAATTATGTTTACTAATTAAATTTAAATTAATATTTACCGTCTCTACCATGGTGAATGTTCTGATGAGCTCTTCCAATTAATCCCACCCTCCCCTTTCCTACACAGGACAACGCGTGCAGGGCTTAGGTGTCACTCGCATACAGTACAGAATATTCCATCAAGAACCAAGCGGTTCGGTGAGTCTTTTCTCTGCCGTACCATTAAGTCCTGGAATTCCTTGCCGGCGCACGTGTTTCCTTCTTCCTACAGTCCCGGGTCCTTTAAGCGGGGCGTGAAAAAGCACCTGATGAGGCCGTCAAGCTGAGCGCCACCATTGTAGCACTGAACGTGTTTGCAATGGTGACCCTCTTTCATGGGACTTTGCCTTCAGCTCAACATCAGGCGAGGTGAAGTCAAATTGACGTGCCATAGATAAAAAAAAAAAAAAAAAAAATGTGCTAACCTTATTTATTACTTTTGTTATACATGTTTATTGCGCACTAAAGACGTGATGCGGTAGGACACTAAGCTCTTAGCGGTAGGTCTGCTGCGTGCAGACTGAGAACAGCATTCGTATCTTAAGTAACCTTATTTATTTAATCCTATCGTATTACTTTTGGCAGCCTACTACGAGTATTATATTAATATTTGAAGTAATTTTCAATAAATAAATAATTTTTTTTTTTAAATAATATTTTTTTAAAGAAATAAATTCATATTGGAATAAATAACTCGCATTCAATATAAACCAAAGATGCATAAGATGGTTGATTGGCCACAGTTGGATTACGCATAACCTATCAGTCATCAAAATTATAAATCCATTTGTTTTTGAGAATAGAGTATCAAAAAATAGATTTTTTTAAACTGTTACATTTTCATGTGCAATAATTTGACAGGATGTTTGGATGTTTGTAATCATATATAGTTATTTTAGAGTAGAATAACGCATATAGTGTCATTGGGAAGACCAAATTATCTTAGAAAAATCATTCCTAACTTCACCTTTTCCCACCACCTTTTCAAGAAGAGTTTTAGAAAGTCAATTAATTACTGGTGTTGCAAAACGTCAATAGACCACGTTAATCACTTTCCATCAGGTGAGGCGTGTACTTTTCTGTCACTAAAATGAAAATATACTACTTTTCATATGGGTTCTACGATGGTGTAGATAGATGGACATATTTATACCCTTAAATTAGCTAAATCACAAACCGTATGTATTATTGATTGCTTGTCTCTTTTGATATTAACAAAGCGTAGTCTGACGTAGTCTGCCTATCAAACGTTACCACCTGAGAGTATAGTATATGCTATAGAGTGTGAGCATTACTCTTCTATTTTGTGCCGATTGTAAATAGATTTTTTTTATATAATATCGATGATAAAGCGAACCTATGATGACGTTTTATACGTTATCGAAAACATTAGGCAGTTGGACTTATGAATTTAGTATTGTATTGAGAATTTTGGACATGAAAACGTCCTTAAAATTACGACCTAAAGGAATTCATAAATAATGCTAACTAAGTCTGGGAAAACAGTTTGGAGTTGCAGCTACACATTAGTTATAGAGAATTGAAAGAAAAGAAAGAAAGAAAAATGCGTTAATTTTTACTTAGCTGCAGCACATAACACAAGAAATTACAAACCAAAAACCTTATGAAAATTAAATACCTTATAAAATTTGCAACGGCAACACTGCCCATCATTCCCTCACTCATCAATATAATTATATATATATATATTGCAATCTGCATAGACTGCATCCATTCATTACACAATTTACGGACATAGGTAATCTATGACGCAACTGTTGCTTCACTACTGATTGAGTTTGTCGAAAATCTTCGGTACAGTTCATACTTGTGCCCACCAGTTCATACTTAGCAAAGAGCGCTATGTAGCTTGCTAATGTATACTCTAAGGTTACCACTGACTCACACAGCGACATCGGTAAAACACTGAATGTTATCACGCAATCAAATACGATTATTATTGAAATGAGACAAGTAAGTTTCCGTGTATTTGTTTCATTATCTGCTTGAGTTAAAGTATGTAGGTACTCTGAAAGTTAAGTTATTTATATTTTGGTGATTACAAATTTGGTTATACCAGTTGATTTTATAGTGGTTTCGGAAAAAAAGATTTTGGCCACAATTTCGATAGTACCTAAAATCGTAAGGAAGTCCTAATTTGGCGAAAAAAAATTTTTTGCTCGTCCCATACATTTTTCTATTCACCTGCACATTATTGCCATACATAAAGTATTTTTTTTTTGCGAAATTAAAACTTCCAGTTGATTTTGCTTCCGAAACTGTGTGTGAAACAAAATATTCTTTTTCCGAAACCACTATAAAATCACCGTGTATAGATTAAGTTAAAAAAACTTACTTGGGGTCAAGATATACTGGTAACGTATACGTCATACGTTACCAGTATATCTTGACCCCAAGTTACGAGAGAAACAAAGCCTTAGCGAGTGCGGGTTGGTTTGTTTTATCTAAAAGTATAACTAGAGTATTTTGATCACTTCCCGCGCTCTAAAGCCCCGTGTTCTCCTCAAATGGCACTTAAAGCTCATACATTACAAAATGTATTCTACATATTATGTAGAATACATTTTGTAATGCGTTTGTAGTCGAGATATATGCCCTAGCAACTCGTAAGATAAAACCTTCCAGTTCTTTTTAGAGGGTTACTTTTTGACGGTGCGTGTTATATCACATGTTGTGCTGTGACTACATTCTATACAAGGAATTGAATCTCAAGCATATTCAAACTGTGAATTGATTTCTACGCTCTGGTTTTCCGAATAAATACATAATTATAATCGCTCCCTTCTCCCAGGCTTATTCCTGGCTAGTTCATTAATATCTGAACCTTTTACCGACTCAGTTGGGGTCGGCTTTCCAGTCTAACTGTGCTGCGGCTGAATTTCGATATTTTCTCTGAAGCGACTGCCATCTGACTTCCACAGCCGATGGTCGAATGACCAATGGCGATATCAAAGTACCAACTTAGACTGATTGGACTTTTTCGGGCTTCCACTACCCGTAACAATTACTATACATGTTTGTTTGTATTCCTGACTGGTTAATATCTGCAATTTTTTTTCTGTTCTATCTGTTTCAAGCACCTACGAGTATGATCTCGTATTACAAACATCCGTGAAATTTCAGATAAACTCGTACAATACGAATGAAAACAAACATTCTCATGAGATTGATTCTTAAAAAAAGTAACACAGGTTCTATCAACAGTGAATTGTATTATGATTTATTTTATTTTATTATTACAGATCCTCGAACAGAAAACTGGTGGCTGATGTCGGGACCAGGACCGTTGCTGACAATCCTAGCCACCTACTTGTACTTCTGTAATTCCGTGGGACCTCGATATATGAGAGATAGGAAACCCTATGATCTAAAGAACGTTATCATAGTGTACAATGTATCGCAGATATTGATGAGCATCTACTTGGTTTATGAGGTAAGATTCAACAAATAAATATCAGTAGCTTAGTGTAACTTTTAAACTATCGCGGCGTTTACTCATAGTGTTTATAATTTTCGGGACTTCACGCGATATATCGTCAAGTCGTGACCACGGGTGCTGCAACGCACCCGAAACGTCAACGAAAGTAAGTGTTCAAAAATATATCACGTGAAGTCCCGAAAATTATAAGCACTATCAGTAGCTTAGTGTTCAAATATTTGGCTTTCAAAGAATGTTTGAAAGGTCCCGAGTTCAAACGCTATTATATTATATTAACACACAATACACACATAAAAATCTCTGCCGCACCATTAAGTCCTGGAATTCCTTGCCGGCGCACGTGTTTCCTTCTTCCTACAGTCCCAGGTCCTTTAAGCGTGAAAAAGTATCTGATGAGGCTGTCAAGCTGAGCGCCACCATTGTAGCACTGAATGGGTTTGCAATGGTGACCCTCTTTCACGATGGTCAAATTGACGTGCCATAAATAAAAAAAAACACAAGTAATTCAGCTAAGCTTGAGAATTAATCAGGAAAACTATTTTTTATGTTTGGGTCGGTACACGTGGTCTGTGTTCAGAAGAATTGTTTGACATCATGACCACACCTACTTTCTATCATCGCACCGCTCGCCATAGACAGGGAGTTCATCCTCACTCATTACGACCGGTGCTTGTTTACCAGCTGCGTAGTATAAAAAATAAAGCAGTTCTTAATAATCACATTTTGTGTATTAATTTTCAGGGTCTAGTCGCCGGATGGTGGAACGACTACAGTTTTTCGTGTCAACCAGTAGATTACTCTGACAGTCCCAAAGCGAAAAGGGTAAGCAAATCATAACATTATAATAACCATCTAAAGGACTTCGTTGATGTAGATGTCGATTATATGACTCTTTTTGGAAAATATGTTGAGGGAGGAAAAGGGAATTTAACAATCCCGACCATAGCAACGATAGGTTCCCCTCCCTCCCTTTATATTTTTTTATCGTGAGCATATTCTCCACGGACACCACCTCCACCAAAATCGGTGGAGGCAATTGAACTTGAACTTGAACCGACTAAAACACACAACGTCTACGGGTCTTTTTATTGCCGGTGGTGAGATAAAACCAGACATATCTCTCGCACCCCGGCAGATCTGGGGACATCTCTTTTTAGATGACCCCATAATATGAGAACCATGGTGTCCCCATTTAGCCCTCAGTTATAGGGAGGCGCGCTTTGCGCCACCGCCGCGGCCGGCATGAATTCCGATGCCCGAGTTGCCTCCGCTCATCGCAGGCAGTGCGGGCCTCTTCGTCGCTCCTTTCCCTAGTATATTTTCTTGTAATAGATTTAAAAAGAAAATCAGACTTATGACCTTTTTTGAATTTGACGCAGACGTGTCATATAATATAATCCAATCTTTAGTTATATCACGAACAAACTACGACTACTTTCAGTCTAATTACGAAATATAGTTTAAACTTGATCTGTTTTATGAAGAAACTACCATTTGACATCCACGATTTACTATTTATACTGTTGATTGAGGGATCTAGCTGGCACTTATCGCTATAGGAGGACTGTATATTGATCACACACTTCTTGTACTTCACGATATTTATTATTGAACCTTTTTACCGGTTAGACAATAATGAATATCGTGGAGTGGTACTAGTATGTTATCAATGTATTATACTCCACAACTTACTTGCGAAATCGAAGTCATGATCACATGGTCAGATACCAAATACCCAGATAGAATAAACTTTTTTTTTTTCAAATAATAATACAAATCGTGATAATAAACTCTATTTTCACAAGTAGTTTCACAAGTACATGACTTCAATTCTTGCTCATGTGTAGAATCCATTATATGTATACAGACGGCATATAATCCCAAATAGCCTCAACAAAACTTCATGCCTAATTCAATTACTTGCCTATTACAGATGGCGGCAGCTGTGTGGTGGTACTTTGCAGCGAAAATCATTGAGCTTCTGGATACCATATTTTTCGTGCTAAGAAAGAAAAACAGACAAATTACGTTCTTGCACTTGTATCACCACTTCATGATGCCCATCTGCGCTTGGATTGGAGTTAAATTTTTACCAGGTATGTTGAATGATTTGTGTCGAAACAGTTCAACGTTTTAGTAAATATCAAAGTACTTAGTAACATTCATACATAGATCATCTAGCTAGACAATGATCTGCAAAAATACCTACAGGTCCAAAACCCTAATAATATGTTAGACTCCCTGAAGTCACACTAAAAGAGGCTTTTCAGAGCATGCCAAGAATTGGCTAGCTTAAGGAATGGAAGACCAAATCAGGCCTAACACATTTCAAGGAATTCATTAGCAATAACTAAAGAGAGCTGAGCAAGAGAATAACTAATCTCAATAGGAATAAAATCTGAAAAATAAAATGGGTGCGTTTACTGGTCACATCTGCACAAACTACACTCTGAGCAAGATTGTTATAATGAACAAGGCAAAATGCAGACACTCCAAGGAGGACTCCAAGTCCCATGAAAATCTTTGTAGCTATGGGCTCAATGTATGTCTCCGTTCGTTGTTCAGTGGCGAATGCTCGATGTTTTGTTGTTAGTAAATGCTCAAGACCATTATCACCATTAGATACAAACACTAGTAAAACAGTAAGGTCTACAGCCGCGTGACGCGATACAAAGCAGTGTTGTATGATGCGGATATGCTCAGATGCCTCAGACGTTTTGCCGGCTGGCAACTTGTCTCACGAGACTTATCTGCTTGGTCAGACACAATGAAGAAGTATAAAAGACACACTTTGTTAGCTTCAAATAATGATCTATCTTAGAAAATTATTTGTTATAAGAATTGAGTTATTAAAATATATTTTCTTGTTTAATTCTAGGAGGCCATGGAACTCTTCTCGGAGTAATCAATTCCTTTATTCATATTATAATGTATACTTACTACCTAATCTCGGGACTCGGGCCTCAGTATCAGAAGTACCTTTGGTGGAAGAAGCACCTCACCACCATGCAATTGGTAAGTTTTAATTTATATGCTGTATTTATATATTTTTAATCTGTGAACCAAACTTAATTCGTATTCACTTCGCTATATGTGCGTAAATTTTGACATTATCATACTATTGTCAATTCATTGAACTGATATTATGTTCAAAATAGTGTACAGAAAATTTTGAAAAGCAATTAGTATGCTGTCTGTGTAAATAAAATTTAAATAGAAAAATGTGAATCCCGTCGAAGCATTCACTTTTCCTATCTAAATTTGATTCAAAATAGTGGTTAAGAAGTCAACCTTCCGATCGAGACGTTCCGAGTTCAAACCTGGGTCATTTACATTACCAACGTGAACCCACTCCTAACTCAAGTAAATTAGCTTATCTGAACAGTCCATCAAACTCATTAACTTAACATTTATTCAGAAAAGTTTCACGAGGTAGCACAAAATACTAATTATTTTCTCTTTTGTATTCCAGATTCAATTCTGCATTATCTTCTATCACAACTTCACTGTAATGTTTTGTGAATGTAACTACCCTAAAGGAATCAATTTCTTGCTCTCTCTCAACGCTGGCCTATTTTTGTACATGTTTGGCATGTTCTACTACAACAGCTACGTCAAAAACCGAAGAGTCCAGACTACTGAAGCTATGAGAGCTAAGATTACTACTAGCAACGGTATTGCTAAAAATGGTACATGCAATGGTACTTCCAATGGTACAGCAAAGGAAGCTGTTGCAAATGGTAAAACGAAAGAGTGCTAGTAAAAAGACTTAACTGTGATTGTAATCGTTAAGTGGTTATGTCTGATATATTGTGTGATAGAATTTGAATTCAGAATTGTTTAGTGTTCATTTTCACTTTCTTTGTTTAAATTTCTTTGTGTTATTATCTCAACGACTATTACGAGACTGCATTTCTTAAAATATAATTGTATCTCTATGGAACAATTATGATATTACTCTATTTTTTTCTTTATTTTTATTTTGAAAATCTACCTCCATTTTATAAAAGTAATATTATGTATTATACGTGTATTGTATGTATATTTTTATAGTGAATACATGCATAAGAATTGTGACTTATGAGGTCTAATTTTTCATTCAAATCTAAGAATCACGAATATATAATTATGCATAAATGACAAAAGTCTTTAAAATATATATAGAGAATATCTATATATTGAAAGTATTTCAATACTTTTGTTGAAATTGATCCTGTTGTTATATATAAGCAATTTATGGAGCATTATGCTTACTAATAGTTTAGTAATTTCTTTAGTTTATTAAAAATGTTGGTACAAAGTTCTCGAGATTTGTAATTATGGTATATTACAAAAACTACCTACCGATACAAACACTTGTACTTAGAATAATGACTGTTTGTACAAATATTTTAGGACTACATTAAGTGCTCCGGAGAAAAATTGTGGTTTGTTCATTAAAATGTATTTTGTTCTGACAAAATCATGATTTCAATGGACAAACTGATATCCTGAGTTCACAAAAATCTTTAGATTTGTATTCTACCAAATTCTTGTTACATCTTCAGTTGAACTTGTATCAGGTATAACTAGACTGTAACGAATCTTTAAGTTATACATATTTTCATTTTTATTTCTCTCATTAAAATATTAGCGACATTACTGTGATACACGTTTTGTAATCCATGATTATAGTATGGTAATAATTAATCTATGATTATATTATGGTAATAATCATGCATTAGAAAACTTACAAGTAATAACTGCATAAATATGTTATAATATATTATATACACCTATCATACATTGATTTCCACATTCCAATATCAATAAAATAACTATTATATAATTTTATATTTTAACAAAGATAACACAATTTTTGGGTAAATATTTTCGGAAAATTATGTTATCTTTTTTGTGAAACTTGTGTATTTTGTTTTAAAAATTAACACGCCGGACAAATTTTAATTTATTAATGTTATAATTTTAAGCTGATACGTTTTGCTAAATATTCTTATGTCACAGAAACAATAACGTTATCAGATTAACAAAACTTATTAGACTGAGTTTTTGTTGAATGTTTTTTTAAACTTGTGTTATTGGTATTTAATATTTTTATTATCATTTCCAATTAAATATCAAATCAGGAGTGTCAAATTATACAACAATAACGGTCAAACTTGTAACAGTGAGGCCAGCCAAACCTTATTGCAGCTATTGAAGCTTTGCGAAAAGTGCGTAGGTGTTTGCAATTAATGAAATTGATGTGCTATCAACGACGAGAATATTCACAAGACTTGTAATTATAAGAGGATCTTAAATATACGGGATAAATTTATACTCTGACTAGTTTTATTTTATACTATTTTACTAAAGTGTGGTAAGTCTTAAGCACCTAGACGTCCATCATGAACTTTCATTATTAAGTTTATGTCCATTAAATATATTGCTAAGGAATTATGATATACTGTACAATAAAAAATTACGCCATTGTCAGTTAATATTACAGACTAATAAGAAATGCTACTCATCCGTCAATCCCGGTCATATTCGAAGCTCACCTCGAAGTCCGGTGTGCGATTTTATCCGATATTTTCCGTGTAGCGATTGCTATTTGGTCTCTACAAACTATAACATAGGCGATATCGAAGAATTGCAGTTAGACCAGATGCTGAATATTTTTTGGCTCTAACTACTTTTGGGACTAACGGTTTAACGTGTTCTTTATCAAGCCATTTACTAGATATGCACTCGGTATAAGACTTACAGCAATAGGCTTACAGCAATAGGTATTTTTTGAATTAAATTTCATTTTATTTATCTTATAGTCATCATTTCTTATGGACCGGACGCATATTAAATACTTTTCTACACAACCCTTGCTCATAAATAGGTTATTATCGTATCACTTGTGCTTTTTTTTGATCACACTAGTGTTTTGTTTTATATTCCATCAAATTAAATTTGTACCTCGCTGAAAGATATTATTTATTCATTCTGTTTGCTCCTAACTTGACTGAGTTACAGTTGTATTTTTAAATCTCGGAAAAAAGTTTTGGCTTAGATACGTTTTGTTTCAACATTAAGAATAAAAATACCTACCACTATATTTGTAAAATAAAAGACCTTGAATATAATGATACATTTTCAACAACTTATTTACTTTAATTAATAATTCAACGTGGAACTAATTTATAAATAATACATAAAATTAGATTATTTACATTTTGCGTTTTGGCTGTTTAGCGTGATTGTTCGTACCAACCACGCTCCAAACTGCGCCATTTTTAACAAACTCATCGCATTTATCAACAAACAATTTATGAGCAACGATGTTGAATATTTTGTTTTTTACTCATTTAATATGTTGAAAAACGTCATATGACACACGTGAGGTTTGGTCATTACACTCTCGGTTTCTTCCTCTTATTCTCCCGGTTGCAAAGCTATAACTTAGGAATATTCAAGTCACGAGTGAATAGGATCCTTCTAGGCAAGCGTGATTCATTGTGGAGCACATCGTCACTTACCATCAGATGAGATAGTGGTCAAACGTAAGCATATCTTCCATTTCAAAAATATATCACCTCGAGTGTATTGACGTAAACGAAAAATATGTCACTGCCTGACCTATAACATTACAATACATTATTTATAGGTGGTGTGGTCTTATTAACATTTCGTAACCTTATTCTCAACTAGTACCTGTAGGATTTACCGACAAAATGAAACTACGTCAATTTTATCTTTTCATTGTTAATTGTGAATTGTGATTACACAACGTAATTTTTTTTTACGAAAACCGAATTCCTTGCAGCACTGATTAATTGGGGATAATTCAATTTACAAATGGAAGAGTTTGATGACGATGATTGTGGATTTCATCATCCCAGTCTCATGCGAAGCTGTCATCATGGCGTCCGGGGCCCACTTTTTCCAGTCTAACTGCATTGCAGCTGAATCTCGAAATTGAAGAATTGCAGCTAGATCAGTTGTTGAATTTTTTAGGGCTGCCATAAATGTTTGTATGACAACCGGGACCATCCTGATTAGTGCAAATAGCCTATTCATGCATACAAATTATTTACACTGAGCGGGAATCTAACTCGCGCCTCCTGTGTGGTAGTCGCGTTCAATATCGCCACGCCACTGAGGCTTTCTTTAAAACCCCTATACCATTGATACCTCAAATATACATCGAATCCAGTAACATTTTACTATTATATACAAACAAACAACTGTAACTTGAAATGCAATACCTTCTTTTTCTTCTTAGAGTCTATGACTCGGGTAAATTCGGTTTATTAAATCTTGTTGGCCCAATAGTCGGCTACTTCAATAGCGTTTTTCGTTGCATTACAGAGATCTTCGGTGGTGCAAGTGTAGGGGCTCAGTGAGCAAGAGAGCACGTGCGACATGGACTGAGCAATCTGACTCTTGTGACCGCTCGATATAGCCCCATTTCGCTATATTTTCCCGGCATCGGCCAACTTCGGTTCGTAGACGATTTAATGACGTCCAAGTTGGCCACAATGACTCAATCATTTATGTGCACTATTTGATGTTAACAGCTAAATGGCTCTATATGGGGTGTTAGAGAACGCTCCTGAAACGAAAACATGGGATACCTAACAGCTTACCATGTGACAAAATTGGACTACTTTTTTGGTAGCTACCATGATTTTTAAACTCTTTAAATACTATTATTGCGTGAATTATGCTAATAAAAGGGTTTAAAAATTATGATACATTCTTATAAAAAAAAGAATTGCGGTAAAAAGAGTAGCCCTCTTTTGTTAAAATAGTCAGTAGTATCTCGAGTTCACGTCTTCGGAGGCATTCCCCTAACACTGTTTACTAAGTGAGTCCAAAAAGTAAAGCGCTGTTATATTAAAAAAAAAAACTTTTATTTCATATTGTTGAAATACTACTTAAGAACGACCTTTTCTGCTAAAAAATGTCGTGCTCAAGGTGATAACTGGTGAATGTGGCTTATTATTTGTTCATCAACAATTTTAAAGTACATCTTCTTAGATAAAATACGCTCTTTGTAATTTTATAAGCCCTTTCTGGTACAGGCTTGTGCTCTCGTAGTAAATTATAATATTTCAGTCTCCTCGGTTTTTAGAAGGTATTGCTTGATTGTGTAATTATTGTTTAGAAAATCACACACGGGCTACGATGAAGTAGGTAAATTGATTTATATATTATCTCGTTCTATCAATAAGCATATCGCAGTCAATTGCTGGACATAGGACTCACCCAATGTCGGGAGGCTTTAGCTTACTGTTTCCACGATGACCAGATGGCTTTTATTTCATTCCTTCTCTCGCAGTGATATCTTCGGCGATTTCTGTTAGTTGTCTCTTACGATATTATAAAGAGGCAAGATTCGTATTTTTGTATGTATTATATTGTATGTAACATATATATATATATATAAATTATACGTAATTTCTAATTTATATATGTATATAAATAATTCTAAATACATAAATTTAATTCAAAAATAATGCACCGATTTTAAAAATTCTTTCTCCATTGGATGGCTAAATGATCTACGAGTAACATATGCTTATTTTGTCTCAATAATAATATATAAAAACCAGAAATTGCCCAATTTAGTATCTTTAAATTGTAATATTATAATTAGTTTGTTATACTTGGAATTTGGGTAAATTAGACAGTATTGTGCCTTTATACGAGTATTTAGCAAGTCACTGTATGTTTATTCATTTCTTCGGAATTTAAATTGTATGTATTTAACTTCAAAATAAAACAACTATTTACTGTGGTTACCATTTACTCAGTTTATTTATTTTTACGGAAGACAAAGGTTCAATTTGAAGAGTGAAACTTTCTTTAGAAGGGAGTATGGCGACTTTGCTGGCTAAAGTGAAGGATTACTATGACTTTGTATTTTATCAGATATCTGGTAATGGTTTCTTATTATAGTTGTAGGAACAATAAAACAATTATTAGAGCTTATATCGAACTAATAATTCATTCAAATATCTTAAGGGAAAATAATAAAAGAAAATTATTAAAATTGTGCATTAGCTAGTTAGTGCATCAAGTTGCGAATAGAAATATTTTTTCTAACATAAATTACATATATTTTATAAATTCAAAATAAACGTTTCTCATATGCTGTGTATGACGCTATTAAACAACGGTAGCTATAGTTGAGGTACTTTATGATGGCCGTTTAGACACGACACGCTATTGATGCCCTTAATATTGAATAATGAACTGTTAGACGAATAACTGGAGAAAAATATGGCAAGACTGGCACAGGAGAAAATAAAATTCACATACCTGAGTGAAAATGAGTTAAACCAGTCGTGTCAAAACGGCCATTATAGCGTGCCGCTACTGTAGTTGCATTTTTACATAATTAGATTTTTGAAAAAATAAACAAAAATTATACAGAGTGACTTTAGTTTTGAACCGTTTATTCAACAATATAACAGATTTGCATCTTCATTTTCTAGATCCTCGAACGGAAAACTGGTGGTTGTTTTCGGGTCCTGGACCACTGTTGTCAATTTTAGCCATCTATTTGTACTTTTGTAACACACTGGGCCCTCGTTATATGAAGCACAGAAAGCCATATGAACTTAAGAATGTAATTATGTTGTATAATGTACTGCAAATATTGTTGAGTATGTACTTGGTTTATGAGGTAAGCTCCAGTATTCAATATTCATGAAATTAAAATCTGCTAATGGGTAATGGACTGCTGAGACGAGGGATCGGGTTCGATCTTAGGTTTTACCATGGCACACACCAATGACTTTTCGATGCTTTGCGAAGCTATGTGTGTATTTATCGCAGGTTTATAAGTGCCCGGTTAATGGCAATAGGCTCGCCACCTACATTGGGACCTAAACATAAACTGGTGAAATGTGGGTGCTAGCAACTCTGCCTACGGGTATATAGGCGTGAGTTTAAGTAATGTTATTTATTTAAATATTATATATTTTAGTCCTCTTTAAGTTATTTTTTCATTAAGAATTATAGCAACCGAGATTACTAACATTCCCTCTAACCCTTCCAGCCAAACTGGCTTGTGTTAGAAGTGGATTCACGTCAGTAGTGTAATGGTCAGTAATCGAACCCGGGACCTCCTAATCGTAAGGCCAACTCCTTAACTACTAAGCTACCGAAATTTGAATAGAAATCACTGGCAATAAAATGAATGTTATTTTTCCAAAAAGAAAATGCTTTTGTCAAGTAACAATTATTTCTTATTTATTTGGCAAAGATAAGTGAAACTCTTTCACTCATAGATATAGAGTAACAAAGAGTGCGAGTGATATACATAAATCTATAGACAAAACCTAGGAGTCAGAAAATAACAGAGTAAATTATGAACCATAAAACCATTTTTTTATAAATCAGTATCAATTTTGATATAATAAAAATAAGTCGGGTTTTCCTTCCTGACCCTATAACTCCAGTACGCACGAACCGATTTCCACGGTTTTGCATTCGTTGGAAAGGTCTCGGGCTCCGTGAGGTTTATAGCAAAGAAAATTCAGGAAAAATTTCAACAGAAAAGCGGGAAAATCATTTTTCACATCTGGTGGCGAAACGGAGTTCGCCGGGTTTGCTAGTTTTGATATAAATACATATTGCAGTGACGTCAAAGTCTGCAAAGTCACATGTCACTGCCACTAACATTTTTAATTCAGTCACGCGGTAATGAAGAGATCGTTCCTCTATTTACGTTAGTATTATAAACTCTACTGTGACTACCGTGAACCCGTGCGTTTTAGTCGGTTCGAGACCGATATACCCAATCTCACTGGCACCTTTAGTGGAGGTGATATCTGTGGGGATTTTGAAATTTTCACGCTCGCCAACGATGAGGGTTACAGGGTTTTAAATCATCTGCTTATTTTCCAGTTTGTCGCCTCTTATGACTTCATATGAGATGTGGTGATGATCACCATACTGGTAGTTAATCAATTTGAATACAATTTTAGGGCTTATCCGCTGGATGGTGGAATGACTACAGCTATACATGTCAGCCAGTGGACTATTCTGAGAAGCCTAAAGCAAAAAGGGTAAGAAATAATATATGAGTACCTTATTTGTTTAAATCTAAAAATGTATAAAGGGCATTGGAATGTTTCGTACAGGTTTAACACTCCTGATGTTGCACACGTCCATAGGCCACGGTAACCACTTTCCATCAGGTGGACCGTGTGTTTATCTGCCACCTAAGTGTTACAATTCTCGTATGTATGCCTTTCTTAGTATATGATGATGATTTATCGCAGGTTTATAAGTGCCCGGTTAATGACAATAGGCTCGCCACCTATTACATTGGGACCTAAACATAAGAAATGTGGGTGCTAGCACCTCTGCCTAACCCTTCGAGGATAAAGGCTTCATGTTTACGTTTATGTTATAACGCTAGAATGAAGAGGATACTCCGATTTCGCCCTGTTGATGTATTTAGTCCGTATCAATCTCTATAACATAATTTTCAATCTCGAAACCCTAAGCAAATAATGATAAATATTGGTGAATGGTATGTTTCAGATGTTAACAGCTGTTTGGTGGTACTTTGCAGCGAAGCTTACTGAGTTACTGGATACTATATTTTTCGTGTTAAGAAAAAAATCCAGGAATGTCACATTCTTACATCTGTACCATCACTCTATAATGCCTGTTTGCGCTTGGATTGCAGTTAAATACGTCCCAGGTATGCCTTTGCCGATGATGAAGATATTACGTCCCTGGCAGTATTTTACCGTCTCTACTATGGTTAATGTTCTGATGAACTCTTTCAATTAGTCCCACCCTCTCCTTTCCTATCCGGGACAACACGTGCAGAGCTTAGATGTCACCCACATACGGTGCAAATTTTTCCATCAAGAACCAAGCGGTTCGGTGAGTCTCTCCTCTGCCGCACCATTAAGTCTTGGAATTTCTTACCGGCGCATGTGTTTCCTTCTTCCTACAGTCCCAGTTCCTTTAAGCGGGGCGTGAAAAAGCATCTGATGAGGCCGTCAAGCTGAGCGCCACAATTGTAGCATTGTATGTGTTTGCAATGGTGAACCTCTTTCTTGAGACTCTGCCTTCAGTTTAACATCAGGCGAGGTGAAGTCAAATTGACGTGCTATAAATAAAAAAGTAATAACTAAAGATGAACAATTCTAAAAACTTTCAATATATTTAATTTTAGAACGGAATTTCTTAATCTTTTTCGTATTAAAACACAGTTCAAAAGAATTAATGAACTAATTGTGATATATTTGTTTGCTTTCTAGGAGGCCACGGAACTCTTCTTGGACTCATCAACTCTTTCATTCATATTGTAATGTATACGTATTACCTGATTGCGGGATTCGGACCTCAGTATCAGAAATACTTATGGTGGAAGAAGCATCTCACTAGTATGCAGCTGGTAAGTTTTGAATGTCTTGAGATTAAGTAGCTGACTATGATTATAATCGCGATTATATTTTTAATAAGACGATTGATTGTAGTCGCAGCTCATGATCAGAACGCATTAAATTTTTTATATTGTTAGAATGCGCTCTGGGGCCTTACCATCATTATGTTAAAGGTAATATTATTTCAATTTTACTTTACTTCCATAGTGTGATTAAGATCAATTAGGACACTCAGGATACTAGTAGGTACTATTATGGTTCTATCTAATAGTATATTTTACTGTACTGGATACATTTATTTGTATATTTGTGAGATTTTAATATTTTTATTTTTTGCTCAATTCGTTAAAGTTCTGTAACTTGTAGGATAAGTGGACAAAGGTCAGAGTCCGAATCACACTACGAATATAAAGTAAGATTGAAATAATATTACTTAACAGAGGTGGTGGTAAGACCCCTGGTCGTATGAACCAGGATACTAAATTCTTAAAGAAGTCTTTTTCCGATGTAGAAAAGCGTCTTTTGTTTTTAAGTGAATGGTCATTCTTCCATTGAGCAATGACAACCATGTGGCATTTGTCAATCATCGTCAAGTCAGAGGTTACAAGAAATGGGTTAGTAGCACTATTGTGATATTCCCCGAAAAATCTAGTTGAGTTTTTACCCGATTGGTCATAGATTTTTAGAATTTATGGTAGGCCTTACATTCAGTTACAACAACAAAGCGTTACAGATATTAACCATTATATGGAACATTAGCTGAACTGCGTCCCTTTAGACACACACGCACACTGACACGTTATAAGAGACATTTCTGTGTTGTGGAATCTTGTCCTTGTTTTGTTTATTATTATTATTCATTATTTTTATCTGGTTATTCTTTTTAGTAATTTATTTTCTTTTACTTGATTTTATTTTATTTTTTTATTGGGTTTAGAGCTACTATTAGTGTAAGTGTGTGTTTAATATTTTTTTTCTTTCTTTCTTGTTTCTTTCTTTCAATAGCATTTATTGCATGTCAGTGACTTGACAGTGGTTGACAATTAGTAGAGTCTGGATCCTTTTGTAATACCATTAGGTGGCAGACTAGCACATGGCCTACTTGATAGAAAATGGTTAACGTGGCTTATGAACGTTTGCTACATTAAGAGCAGAACACTCTTGCTGCCGACCATATAGAGAGGACGGGAAAAGGGAAAGGTTAAAAATTAAGAGAGTTTCTGTGCTGTCAGTGTAAAAGACTAAGCAGGGTTTCATACTTTCACATTGCAATATCAACTTGAGCCCTCGGTCTTCATACTGACAACACCAAGCCTCTCCAGTGAGATCAGGCAACTCCTGGTCCTAATCTTCCTTGGGTTATTGATAGGAACTATTATGAAAATATCTAAAATAAGCTCTAAATTTTCTTTTTACGTTTTCTTCTTTTTCTTTTCTCCTTTTTTTCTCTCTTTTCTTATTTCTTTTCTCTTTTCTTCTTGCTTCAAGGGGGGAATTTGGCATTCCTTTCTATGACAGTTAGTGATTTTCTGCTTTTGCTATCGTTAGAAGTAAAAGTTTAAAAGTTTTAAACCGTGAGTGAGAGGTGGGTTTCCCCTCCTTCCCCCAATACATTATCTTGTGATGGATTTCCGCCACGTAACGTCTTAGGATTGAACTTTGTTATTTTTTATTTCAGATCCAGTTCTGCATCATCTTCATCCATAATTTCTCTGCAATATTGAACAATTGCAATTACCCCAAATTTATCAGCTCCTTACTCTGTCTCAACGCTATCCTCTTTTTGTACTTGTTTGGTGTATTTTATTATAATAACTATATTAACAATAGAAAAGTGATCTCAACCACGTCATCTATGACAGCGAAATCCCCTGTCAGCACCAAGAATAGTGGCACTAACTGTGTGACTAAAAATAGTGTTCAGAATAGTAAGAGGAAAGAGGGCTAGTTGCTGTGATCTAATAAAGTTCCTGTCAAGTAAAAAAGTAGACCAACAAAAATTTGCCAAGCGATTTTCAAATCGTTATAGAAAAAATGTTGGCACTAAGCGCCGAACATTGTAGTTAGTACTTAGTAAATATGAGTTCATGAAATATTATTAAATTTATCTTTAAGGAATTTTAAAACTACTTCAAGATTAATTTATCTAACCAATTGTTTATCACGTACATTTTATGTTTTTAATAATTGCATCTCAGAGAGTTTCTTACGCGTACTAATAATAGTGCATAACTGCACTATGCACATCTTTTTATGAGATTGTATTTCTTCATATTTATGTTTATCTTTTTGTCTTTAAATTGTATTTCAATAAAAATGTTTGGGCCTCATTCCATATTTATTTGTGTTTTTTCCATTCTTCTCTGGTCCCCATCCTAGCCATATCATCTTTCACACAATTCATCGATCTCCTCTTAGGTTTTCAGGGTTTTCCTCTCCCTCTTGTAATCATCCACTTCCATAATTAGTGATTTCCCTACGATATTCCTACACATAATATAATATCTTAACCAAGACATACAATTTCATCATCCGTAATTGATGCTATTTCCAAACTTTCTCTAACACATCCATCTCATCTTTCTTATCTTGGCTACATGCAGTCGTCTTTCATCCGTCACCTTTACCGGCCATTATTTAAAATATTGACTCATTAAATTAAAATTGTCATTGGTGTGGATTCATATAAATAGGTACTCAATACTACTTATAATATAGCGTCTCTGTGACCTAAGAAGAAGAAAACTCGAAGAAACATTTCAATTTCTTCTTCTGTCAAATTGACGGCATTTAGGTCGCAAAACGGCTTAGTCTCTGAGTACCTAAAACGCAGTCTGTCAATTTCGCATTTTGCCTATACATAACAAGACATAGTCATAGACCTATTTGACAGATAACTTAAGTCACCGACATAGCTCGCAGAATAAGTTGGCTGAAGTGGTAGTGGGCTGGTCAGTTCTATCGAAGGACCAATGGCCGTTGGAAAATTCGAGTGCTAGAGCAGAACACGAAAAGGTAAACGGAAGGTGGGTAGATGAAAAATATGGCTGGTGTGAACTGTATGCGGAACGCTTCTGCCTTATCTCCTGATTGTAATCTTTTTTAAATAACATAATATAAGCTAGAAGCTAGAAGCTTATATTATGTTATTTAAAAAATATAAACTTATTATGACGTCATATTGTCTATATGAAAAACCTGTCATGGAATAAATACAAGACCTCACATTTCCCAAGTAGATTTGAAATTAAAAAAATAAAATTGATGTCTATGTGTTTTCATAATCCTTTATCATACTTTATTTACGTTTCAACATATCATTAAGCAATGAGGCTGGGTATACCTGGGGCGACCTCACCCCTAAAAGGTTAAATTAGGTTGATATGGAAACTCGAACTTTCTTTTTGCAAAACGTCAAAACCGGGTAAGAGAGATCATTGCTATCTTTGCGTTGGTCGTATTCGTGACTTTCACTTCGGAGTTCGGGGTTCACCATGAAGTTTATAGCCCGCAAAGAGGTATTAAATAGTTGCTAGCTGAATGTTTACTATATGTATTACACAAGGCGCTATTATACTTAATTTGTTTCAATATAAATCTCACACATTTGAACGCAAACACATATATGAATTTTAGGCGCTATACTGGTTCTATAAGCGTTATTTTTGATTATGAAATATAAAACTTCAAACAAACTAACGCGTTATAATATCGTAATCGCAACAATGTATCGTCGTGGAAACATCTTATTACATATATCACAATATCATTTACTTATTTAAAAGTAAAACAATGGCTACAATCACAATTTGAACCATAAATTTTTAGTAGCTTCGTATACAGCTTAAAATATAAACTTCTTATAAAAAGATATTTGGCTTCAATCACAATCAATATCACAGTGGTTACCCTATAAAAAAACAATGATCAAAAATTATAATAGGTATGTTTACAATATTACCAACAAACTAATTTCATAATTTTTCGATACAAAGCAATATTTTAATTTCACTACGATTAAATGTCCTAATGATATGTCTCGCTACGATGATTGGTTTAAGTTGTATCAATATATCGAAACGCGAGTTCCAAGCGTTATTAGTATTGTGACATACATCAAAAAATGTCCATCTGTTTGAGAAATAAGTTTTAATAAGGTTTTTTTGTTTGAAGGGGTTTGGTCCAACTTAAAATCTTAGGTTTGTTTGATTGCAATCAGTTAAGTAGAACAAGTTACGATTAGTAATATAGAATTTAAATTGCACAGATGGCGCTTAGGTCGCGACAACCGACAGCTACGTGGGCGAAGCCACTGGCATAGGCTAGTATTAAAATAAGTTGAGATAGTAAACCCGGTGAGTCAATGAGATAATGTATAATCTTGTACAAATAAACCAGACCAAAATATGTGCGTCGACGTTTTAATTGCTGTACTTTGAATTTAACTAGTCTCTGCCACTTTTATAATATCATTATAATAGAAGCTAAAATTTACATAATTTTGAAGGTGACGATTCGCACACCAATAAATTAACTTTGTGCGAGTCTCCTACATAATAAAATATGATTATTTAAACATGTCGTCCAATAGTCCGCATATTCATACATTCAAACGAAATTAACCCTTTTAGACGTGGGATTGATCCATTAGACCGACGCGACGATACACATGATTGTCTCTTTTTGCAATGAAAAATGATGGCGTTGTACACTGCTGATCATCATTTTGAGTGATTTATTCATTTATTTTACTCTTTATTGTACACCAGGAAAACTACGGAAGCAGTACAATGGTCGGCCTTATTACTTTGAGCGATCTCTGCCAGGTAATCTTTAAATGGGAATCATGGTTATGTGGTAGTTGTTTGGGATCACTTTCGCAATCTAAGTATATTAGGTAAATACATAGTGCACAGGTATATTCACACCTAATACACAATATGTTGTGACATATCGGCTCTTCCAGCTGAGAGTTCTTCCTCTCGTATTGTTCCAAAAACTACCTACACACGATGTATGATGGCTAGTGAGATACATGACTGTGATTTATTTTATTTTATTTAGGACACGTAAATTTGACTTCGCTACGCCTGATGGTCAGCTCAAGGCGAAGTCTCAGGAACGAGGGTCGCCATTACAAACACGTAAAGTGTTACAATGGTGGCACTCAGCTTAAGAGGAAACACTAAGGGCGAGAGAATTGAAAAATAGGTATTTGTAAAATCTATTGCTGTCGCGCAGTGCCCGAACAACCGAGCTATCAATGTGTGAGTGGGACTGTCAATGTGTGCGTGGTACGCCGCACCCACGTCCCGCGCCCTCCTGTGCCTGTGCGCACTGCGCTCGCCACCAAGTCTTTCTTTCACTGTCCGGACGAATGCTCTAATCACTGAGCCAAGGAATCGTTACAAGAAGCGTCGAATTTATCCAATACCTACCTCTTACGCGCTGTATAGCCAGCCTTTATTTCATCAATGTGAAGACATTACCACCCTCACACGCAATGCAATGTCTTCCCAGATCTTTGATAATCGGCCCTTTCGGTGCTATATCGGTATCGAAAGGAGGCGCGGGAGCGGGGACATGAACCCGAGCCTAGTGAGCTCTGGGCTGTGAAGTCCCAGCTCCACGGGACATGGTAGCCGAGTGGGAACGACGACTTGGGCAATCACGCGCAGGGCACGCTGTAGTAGCGGCGGTAAGACCCATCATGGGGGACTGGCTAGAGAGGCCACACGGTAGCCTCTCGTACCGGCTGACGCAGGTGATCACCGGGCACGGGTGCTTCGGGGATTACCTGCGTCGGATCCAGAAGGAGCCAACGTCCGAGTGCCATCACTGTGATGCGAGCGAGGACTCGGGGCTGCACACGCTGACCGAGTGCCCGGCGTGCCCGGAATGCTCGAAAAGGAGGAGGCGGAGCGGGTCCGGAGAAGACTCCGGGCCCGCACTGCCCGCGATGAGCGGAGGCGACTCGGACGTCGGAGGTCGCAAAATGACCTCCGTCCCCCATGAGCGCGGGCCTGGGGGTGACGGGTGGAGCCATGGTGGCGTGAAGCCTTGCCTTTGTCTCCTGCGCTACCAGCACAGAGGCTCCCTTAAACTTCACCCCTCCCCCACTCCTTCACAAAAATGGTCAAATCAATAAAGAGAAACGTTCCTCCAGCGGTTAACTCCACTATGCAAGTGGACTTTTGCAACGTCAGGGGTCTACACTCTAACCTACACGAGGTCCACCACCATCTAGAAGCCGCGAAACCGACGTTGCTCTTTCTGACGGAGACTCAAATATCATGCCCTACCGATACGGGATATCTAATGTACCCTGGCTACAAACTCGAGCACAATTTCTTGAGTAAAGCCGGGCCGTGCAAACATCCCTCGCTCTGAGGTGGAGGAAAGTCGCGAACAACTTGTGTCTGAAATCGAGACTACTCTCACCAGAGTATCCGACTGGGGACGACTAAACCTGGTCCAATTCAACCCCACTAAGACACAAGTATGTGCATTCACCGCTAAGAAAACCCCATTTATTGTGGCGCCTTAATTCCTGAACACACCGCTCACCATCTCCTCGAGTATAGGGATCCTTGGTGTCGATATCTCCAGCGATGTCCAGTTCCGCAGTCACTTGGAGGACAAGGTTAGGCTGGCATCAAAGAAACTAGGAGTGCTTCACTGCGGAGCAAAGACTCCTTCTTTATAAGGTACAGATTCGGCCCCACATGGAGTACTGCTGTCACCTCTTTGCCGAGGCGCCTGCATGCCAGCTTGACCCATTTGACTCGGTACAACGGCGGGCGCTGAGAATCGTCGACAATCCCATACTCTCAGGTGGTGTGGAACCTTTGAACATCAGAAGGGACTTCGCCTCACTGTGTGTGTTCTGCCGCCTGTATAATGGCCTGTGTTCAGAAGAATTGTTTGACATGATGCCCACACCTACTTTTTATCATCGCACCGCTCGCCATAGAGAGGGAGTTCATCCTCACACACTACAACCGGAAACGGTGCGCACTGTGCGGTATGAAAGGAGTTTCATCCCGCGCACGCTCAAGCTGTGGAATGAGCTCCCTGCCGTGGTTTTCCCAAGCGACTACAATATGGGGTTCTTCAAGAAGGGCATTAGACGCTTTCTTCAGGGTAGGCAGCAAGTGTGTGACGCCTCTGGTGTTGCAAACGTCCATAGGCCACGGTGACCGCTTCCCATCAGGTGGGCCGTGTGCTTGTCTGCCACCTAAGTGGTATAAAAAAAAAAGCTTCCAAGAAAAATCGAGAATCATTTGAAGAAAATGCAAGCACATCTTCAGAGTCTGATTTTGATCTGTTTTTTATTTATTTATTTATTTATTTATTTATACACTATCTAACAATTTGTGATGCTGATGATAACTCAATAGTGGTGCAACTACGTGCATCTAGCAGACTTTTGATTTAACTACAGTTATTATTAGTGTAATTTTAATATATTGATAAAAAATTATCAAGAAAAAGTTCATCAGTTACTTATTACCTTTCAACAATAGAACAGCACAATAATCTGATAAATGCACTTCACGCAAAATATCGATATCGATGAACAACACTAAGATATCGATAAAATTATCGACTAAGCTTCACATCACAAGAGTGTTTGTATATGTATTAGTCCGCGCGTCCCCAACCTCAACCCTTCCTCCGCAGAGTGCGATAGAGACAACTGCAGCTTGGACCGAAAATACCTATTAAAAGTGCGTGAAATCAACGTTTCGTATTCCCCTGATTTCTTCTCCAAAACTTAACCGATTCAGTTACTTCTATCATTAAAAATTAAAGAAAGGCTTTGGGCGTGTTCCTATGTTTTCCTTTTTTTATAAAATCTATTTGAATTTGTTTACTGAATGTTTGAACACAGCGGAAAATCTGGCCAATTTTTTAGGTATTTGAAGGTTCATAACTCTTTTAATAAATCATTTATGAAAAAAATGAAAACATAGGAACATGATAATAGTGGCCATAGATTTTTAGAAAAAAAAATATTGCTCTACTAGTATTATCCAGGGAGAAAACAGGGGACTACGTTTGTATGGGAAATTAGCCCTAGTGTTTCCTCTTAATGGCCGCATCAGATGTTTTTTCACGCCCCGCTTAAAGGACACGGGACTGTAGAAAGAAGGAAACACGTGAGCTGGCAAGGAATTACACACATTGCATGCTTAATGGTGTGGCAGAGGAGAGACTCACCAAACTGCTTGATTCTTAATGGAATATTAAGCGTCGTATGCGGGTGACATCTAAACCCTGCACGTGTTGTCAGTGTAGGATAGGAGAGCCTATACCTGTCTGCATACTTAATGTGTGAGAATGTGAAGTCTCTTTTTAATATTTTGTTTCTATATTTGTTCGTTAATTGACTGAGGTACGGACCACCATTCAAGATGTAGTTCACCTTTAAAATTATGGTTCCTAACTTAACGACCTTGATAGATGAATTTTCACACCCCGCTTGAAGATCATGGGGCAAAGAAACACGTGTGCAGGTAGAGCATTCCATTTTTTTATCGCCGTACGGAACGAATAGGTCTCAAACTCTTTATTTCGAGATAGTATTGCTTCCATCAGATGCGGGTGGCACCGTAGGCCAGTACTAGTCGTTCTATACCGTCGAGCTGAGCGCTACCATTGTGATACTGTACGTGTTTGTAATGGTGCCCCTTTTTACCTGAGACTTTGTCTTCAGCTTACCATGAGGTGAGTTGAAGGCAAATTGACGTGCCATGAATAATAAAACAATACAGGAAGAGGAAAAACAGGGGTCAGCTGAAGCTCTTCAGATCACTCGGTGTGGTAAAGGCCGTGGAATACGGTCAGAGAGGTAACTACTCTACGCAACTGCAATGACAAGGGTACATGAAGGTTAAATACTTTTGTTATAATATATTACGTCTTAATAATAACATTAACATTAATTTATATTATTTGTTATTCAGCAAGTCATGATAATATAATGTTTTCTTTAATGTATTGTATGGAATTCAATTTGAATGTATTTAACTTCGAATAAAAGTAAAATGTTTTAACTATTTAGGTTAGTTCTCGTATAAATTTATATTTAATAGTCGGGTTCTTATAAGCGAAATATAATATATAGTTTAAATAAGGAAGATGGCGGCACTACTGGCAAAAATGAAGAGTTCATATGATTTTATATTTTACGAGTTAGCTGGTAATTGATTTGAGTTTTTTTATTGAAGTTACCCAGTCCTTTAAATTTTTAAATTTTTTACAAACATAGAGAACCAATTAGAGTATGACTGATTTGTTACCTAAAGCACATTAAAAGTGAATCAGTTTTTATTATTATTATTTCAGATATTTTCTAAATGTGTCAAGTTTATTTATACCTAATGAGTTCAATTTCACACTACTAAAAGAAAAATTTGTTCAAATTGATTCATTGTCCTTGGTGCACTTGCGTGTTGTGATTATTATCTTAGTGTAATGTGATTTCACGGACGTGATCGCGGACTAATTTTAAATAATTTTTGTGATAACTAATGATAGAACAAAGAATTAGTGTTATTGGCGAAAAAAAAATTCTTATCGTGAGACAGGTGCAACACTTTTTACTCCTAAATATTGGTGTTACTGCATGGTAATATACATCGTGTTAAAAAAAAGTGTAGTCGTATTTAAGTTACCACCGTATATCTAATAATGAGGGTATATGCGCTGACCAAAGTAAAATGGAAAGAAAATCTATTTGTACTTTAGTCATTGCATAATGCCTTTAACCCCTAATACAAATAACAAAAAGTTAATGATCGAGTCCAATTTTCATAAAATAAAACTTGAACAGGAAATTTCTATATCGGAACTAATACATGAGCGCAGATATATATTTGAAATAAATTGTAGCAAAATATAATATTCGTCAATTCAAAGGGTTTTCATCCTTCATTAGCCTCAGTCCGAGACTTAATGTGAAATAATAATAAAGATAAAATAGCAACTTAGTAAACAAAACCCCTGCAGAAGGAAGCATATCTTTGGATCTTTCATCTGCAAGAGAAGTGCTAATATTATAGAAATTTTACCTGTTTTCATAATAAATATACGAACTATCAAAGTTAATTGTGTGTTATATTATTTTTAATCATCTGTAGCCGCGGTAGCCTAGTGGTATGGGTAATGGACTGCTGAGACGAGGTCTCGAGTTCGATCCCAAGTTTACCATGGCACACACCAATGACTTTTCGATGCTTTTCGAAGTTATGTGTGTATTTATCGCAGGTTTATAAGTGCCTCGGAGAGCACGTTAAGCCGTCGGTCCCGGTTGCCATACAAACATCTATGGCAGTCGTTACGGGTAGTTGGAGCCCTCAAACAAAAGTCCAACCAGCCTAACTTGGAACTTCGATATCGCCATTGGTCATTAGACCATTGGTTGTGGAGGTCAGATGGCAGTCGCTTCACGGAAAATATCGAAGTTCAGCCGCATCACAGTTAGACTGGAAAAGCCGACCCCAACTGAGTTGGGAAAAAGGTTCAGGGAATGACTATGACATCTGTATCTGTGGCAAGGTAACGATATGCCGATAAATGCCTCCGATCCCGAATGGAGTTATGACGTTCCTTACTTTTCCCGCGCGTAGAGTTCCCCCTGCCTTAGTCAGTGGTGTAGATAACCGGTTGGTGGACTCAAAAGGACCAAAATCGCATGCCGTCTCGTGCCATTAATGGCTGAAGAGTAGTCTCCTAACCGAGTACCTTTTGATCAAAGAGTGAGACTAGAGACTTATTGTCAAGGTAGGCGTTAGTTACCACCGAAAACCCATTTACTAGCCCATCCAATACCGAACCTTATAGCCTATACCTAGTACGTATTGGTGCGGCAGTGCCGCACAGCGATAGCTATAGCCATAGCTATAGCCCTGAACGCCCTACTACTACTACGGCGTTCAGGGATGGTATCTGTCACGTGTGTGTATCGCTTGCATATTTTTTTAAGCCTCTACGTCTTGGCTTGACGTACGCCTTCTTATGACCTGGATCTCTATAGTACAGAGAGTTATAAAAAGAGGTTATACTAATTCCTATATCTTCTATTCCTAGTTGTTTCACTTATTCAAAGGTGTTCAATCTGAAGCTGGAGGAGGTTAATTATATTTACATACATTATAAGTACACACAGAACAGAAAAATCTCGCAGAAATGTGTTACGACAGATTCTTAAGGGAACCTTACACTTGCAACAAACATTTGCTTTGATATCTGTTTGTCATAGAGATAACCTTGCTAAAGATAAAAATGTATGGTATATGCGACGTTAACTGCAAGTTTGAATATTTTTGAAAAATTTCAGATGTATGTCAGTGAATTAAATTATGAAAACCATTAAAACTTCATATTTTTACAATAAAGATCATAATGTCAAATGTGGGGTTTGCGTGACATTACTGTGATTTTTATATCACAGTAATATCACGCAAACCCCGCCTACGGCACTCTTCCACTTGTATTTTGCTTTTTGTGGATATTCCTAAGACTATTCATCCTGCCTACATACTTAAGGTGTGAGGGTATTAGGTAAATATCTTTACAATATTTGTTTTTATAATTTAGTAATAAAAAATAAAGTTATTTCTTAGATTGCACTGACATGTTACATATTATGTATTTACAAAAAAAGTTTATATTGCGGAATTTTTGCACTTTTGCTTAAATACGCAAGAGAAGATACGCATACACCGTAATACTTCACACTTCTACTTGTTTTTTGTTTTCCGTGTAAGTACAGTATGAACAAACTCCAATTAATTAGGGAAATATGATTAAGTCAATAGGTAAATATATTAATGTTAATGTTACAAGTATTTACCAAAAGTGTGTATAGTAGGAACATTGTTTCATTTATTTGTTCGTCAATTTGCATAGTTTAAGCTGTGTACGGTGTTAAAATTAATATTTTTGAAAAAAAAAATAACTTATGATTCATAATTAAGTGTTAACATTAGTTAAAATGATAGCTGTTACAAAGTTAAAAGCTATATACGACTTTGTGTTTTACGAATTGGCTGGTATAACTTTTATATTAAAATAGGAGCGCCTTGAATATACAATTATGTACTATAGTTTAAGAAGTTAAGGAAGTATGATAATCTCCCGTTTCCCAAACAGGGAGGCTTAAAATAAGGAACAAAATAACTGCTTACATATCTGTAGTACATTCAGTTCAATGCAATTTCAATTCTATACCGACTACTTCTTTTTTTATATTGGTGCAACAATTTCGTCTATTTTCAGCAAAATATAAACGTTACGTCAATCTTAGAAGTTTTACCAGAGCCACGTTAGCCACGCCAGTAAATTTGCATATTGTACTGAGAATCGAACTGATTAAGGCGAGGTTGCAGTGAGACAAGTAGGAATTTTACGTCGCCTCAGTACCTCAGTCCCCGCAGCCGAATCGAGTGTAATGGACGCAATGAGCGGGCAGCGCGGGGGGCGCGCAGGCGCGCGGCCTCGTATAGTATAACCCGGTACGCGAAAACTTGAGACTCGCGTTTGTTACAAAAACTAAAAAACTGGGATGGAGTCCAAAAGCTGACAAAGGGTGACCTAAGACCTGAACATATAGGTCATAGGCCACCGTGACCCTCTTCGCATCAGGTGGGCCATGTGCTTGTCTGCCAGATAAGTGATATAAAAAACATGTTGTTCTGGATAAAAGGAGGGTGGGATTGATTGTAAGAGTTCATCGGAATACTCACTATAGGCTATGTGTACCTTTTTCACTTATATGTGTATATACTGTGTAGCAACACTGTTTTAAATTATATAAAAAAACATACATGAAGTCGCGTGCGGGATATTGGTTTAGGTTTAGGGAGACGCCCAAGATCGTGTGAAGTGGAAGAGGAAGAGCCGGAAGGCGGACCCTGAGCTCCGAGTTCACCTTGGCCTTGGATGCAGTCAGGAAAATAAGTCTCTATGAGGATGGTGATGATGAAAACGCACAATTCAAAAATTTTCAAATATGATATTATACTCTCTGTTTGTAGCACTAGAGCCAGCCTCAACTAGATTGGATTGATGCTGATGTGAAGTGATCGAAGGAACATGGTTTTCTTTATTTTCTTTCTCTTCGTTCAAGACGATGCTTCTAATAGGCATACCACGGATATGCCTTGGATCAACTAACTCCGGCAGCAGACTCTTCATATAAAACTGAATTATTCGTTGTTCCATTTTATCGGTCCAGAACTGGTCATCTCTCTATACTTTATATTCTATATACACTGGTACTGTTTGAGACACCCATAAACAAAAAATATACATTTTGCGCCCCGTCACATGCAACTGACCTTGAATTTTTGACGCAATCAAAGAGCACTTGACTTCGACAATTTTGTCATTTCCAACAAGACCATCTGGACTGGCTCCAATAAAAGGGTATTTGCGGTCAATAAAAAGTCCACACTGATCTATTTTCATGTTTTTCTGTTGGTCCATTTGCTGTATGGAATGTTTCTCGTTTTCGATGCCGTGAGCTACTGAAACCACTTGGCTTAGATTTTTTTATTAAGGATTATTTTTTACTAATGGTGCACTATCTATTGTAATTTTTCGTTTACAAATGGGATAGAAGTTTGAAGCTGTTGTTATTTTTTTTCTTAGTTCGAGCCATTTACTTGAATATCTTTGTAAAATCGTTGAACGTTCAATGCGATTCCTGTCTGCTGTAAGTTTCATCAGGTTTATGAGATAATTTTTTTTACAAGTTTTATAATATTCAAATATGTCACAGATTTTAGTAAAAGTACTGATAGTTACGTGGCAATTTGCAAACTAGAATTAGAAACGTCTACGGGCTGTTCAACACCAGCGGCTTTTCGTCTTCTCATTGCAGCACTGTGACATAAAATATGTATAATTATACTCAGCTGCGATAGCCTAGTGACTAAGGCAATCTATTCAATAAAAAATAATAACTCCGACCAACTACTGACGTTAACCCATTTGTAATTTAGCTAAGAGTTAGGGGCTAAGAAGACTAGAGCAGTCATCAATAAAAGCCTGCCAAAATTTTTAGAGCCATAGATATAGACTAGTTATTGTACACCTAATTGAAATTTTTATATACCTACTGTAAATTTTTTGTACAGGGGCTCAAAAAAAATGGACATAAATTAAAAAATAAATTAAATTAAATTGACAGCACAATTGTGCGAGCGAGAGAAAGTGATAAGCTCCGCCATTTTAGAATTCTTCCTTTTATGAACCGAGTTATACCCATTTTTTCAGCGAAATCGATTATACGTAATAACGTGCGGGGGTGAAGCTCGCAGAAACAAACAGCACACGTCCTACCTTAAACACGCCTCGGCGGGTACTGACTCAACTGACTGACCGCTGCGAGTGCTCAAATGCAAAGATTTTGAGGTTTTATAAGTTTTTGAAAAAAATTACAATTGCTTGATAAAATATAATTTTACCAGTCGCTAGATATTTTTATGTTCTTTATAATGATATCAATCTCGGCATTATTTGATGATGGCGTCTTAGTGTAAAACGTGTTTGAAATATCGATTTGGAGCGTTTTAGACCCATGTTTGACGCTAATTTCTATCGAGGCAATTATCATGAATCGTGTTTCTGTTTTTACAGGACCCTAGAAGGTATAGTCTATTTTATGAATATGCTTTTTATTTAGCGCAATTTGCTATATTACTTGATATCCAGACGTTTGAAAATTTTAAAAACTACTGCAACCTGGCCTTAATTGCGACATATGGTTGGATTTATAGGGGCCATTTTTAATTAAAATAGTGATTTTTTTCTTACAGATGATAGAACAAAGGACTTGTTCCCTTCAGGATGGTTTCTCCTAACTATTATACCATGTTACTTGTATTTCACGTTAAATCTTGGACCTAGATTGATGCGAGATGTGAAACCTTTTAAGCTGAGATCTATTATGTTTGTGTATAATTTGTTTCAAATAATAATTTGCGCGTATATACTGTTCCTGGTGAGTAATAACATTTTTCTTAAATTTAATTTAACTTATTTTATTCTGAACTAACTATTCTGGTTCAAGTTCAGTGTGCGACTCGTCTATTAAAAGTATATGTGCATGTTAAACTATTCGGTGATATCACGGCAATACTAGTGGGCGAACCTAACAATACTCCTTTATATACCTAATATCTGGATAATATATAAACATCTAATATAACTGAAAATTTCCCAAAGCAGTTAGTATGCTGATTGTTCAAATCAAATTTAGATGGGAAAAAGTTAATGCTTCGACGGGATTCAAACTCGGGATTTTTCTCTTACAAGAGAATGCTCTGATAGGACACGAAACCACGTCTGAAGCATTTGAAATTACTCCTGTACAACACCCCAAAGATGGTTGAATGATGGGAATGTTTTTTTCCGATCACAATATTAAATATTTAATGTAAGCTACCTACATGTAAATATTTTTCTATTAAGTAAATCTTAGTTGTAACCATTATATTTACTTCTATCAGGCAATAAAAGGTGGATGGCGATGGAATGGGTACAATTTTTTATGCCAACCATTGGATCGGACTGAAAATCATCTATCTAGAACTGTAAGTATTCTGGCATTTTCTAAATGCTACACTGTATTTCCAAAATACATCCGTCCTGGATGTGTCTTGACTTTTTTCAGGCCATGTACAGACATAACCTCGAAAATATAAGACACCCGTATAGTGTTACAATGGTGGCGCTCAACTCGACGGTCTCATCAAATATAATACTTTTTCTCACCCCACTTAAAGGACCCGGGACTGTAGGTACTTGTGTATGTGTTATATAAATATTCGCAACCTACACAATGTACCGCATCCGAATGGTTGTTTTGACAATGATCAAAATACTGGTTAAATGCCACGTCGAAAAGACTAGGAAACCGGAAATCTTTGAAAAATGTTGATTTGACCAAATCTATAACAAGAAAACAACATGCATATGCGTATAATAATGTCGTTTAACGACACCTTTGTTCATAATGTCCAGTTCTACTCAACCAATTGCGATGAAAAAGACGTACGATTTACTGTCTGTGAATCTTAAATTCGTCGGTGAATGGTAAGGTGCTGCAGCCACCCGCACACTCTTGATATCTTATAAAATATGTATAAATATATATGTATATATTTATATATGTATGTATATAAAATTCTCGTGTCACAGTTTTCGTTCCCGTACTCCTCCGAAACGGCTTGACCGATTCTCATGAAATTTTTTGAGTAGGTCTGAGAATCGGCCAACATCTATGTTTCATACGCCTAAATGCTCGGAATGGTGCAGCGGGAACGGGATCAGAAGTCCACGCGGGCGGAGCCGCGGGCAACAGCTAGTTTTATATAAATGTGGTGGTCTACGAACGGTGTGTGTGCTTGTCTGCCACCTACGTAGTATGAAAAAAAAAAAACAAAAAAAAAAAGATGTACACTATTTTTACTTTATATTTTACTAGTTATCTCACCTTGACTTCGCCTGTGGCATACTGGAGGCCCCGTGATTCTTGATTTTCGAATAATGTGTATCATAAAAATTACAGTTCCGCTCCCTTAAGTAGTAGAGTGACATTATATAGAATATAGCCTTTCTCAATAAATGACATATCTAAACTGAAAAAAAATTTCAAATTGGTCTATTAGTTCCTGAGATTAACGCGTTCCACCAACTACTGATTGATCTGTACTTTCTTGTCCATCCTAAGCTTGCCTGGAAGAGATTGCTTTGATCGATAAGGTCGCCCATTGTACTTACAACTTTATACTTGTTACTGTACTGTTAACTTTGTTCCAAGGTGTATCGTAAAAAAATATCTAAGTATCTATCTTTTTATCTATCAAACGAAAAAACTCCTCAGCTTAATAATATTATTTATTTATTGCTTCAGGAAACAAACAGTCATGCACTTATGTAACTAAAAGACATGTTTTTCTAAGTGACCTCAAGTTCCATAATATACTAATATTATCATTTTAACAATAATAATACAGCAACACTGCCGCACAAATGTTACAAAGCCAAAGAAGAAAAGAAAGGAAACGACTATTCTATTCGAGCTCTGTTAAGAACATATCTCTTAGTTCTTTTTATGTGAGCACAAACTACTGCTGAAAATGTCCAAGCTACTGCCATTAACGTTATAATATTGACAATTGCGTCTGATAAAGTCATTACTGGTATAGGTACACAGTTTTGTACAAAGGAACACGGAATAACTGGTGTAAGCGGGAGCTGGGCATCGGTATACTGAAAGATATTCTTCCTAATAATATAAGGAGAGTCAACTAGATTATTCACAATTTTAAATAGGTAAATTTGATCAAATATTGTGAGGCGATCCCTAAGCGTGGTCAATGAGCAGCGCTGTACAGAGTTTTCATATAACATCTCATTGTACCAATGAAAATTCATACTCTTCACAAACATCTTCTGAATTCTTTCGATCCTCGTAATGTGGTATACTTTAGACTCCTGGATGTAGTATAAAATAATGAATCAAACTCAATTCTCACTTTCTATTCTTTGTTTCAGATGTTGAACGCCGTTTGGTGGTACACTGTAGTGAAACTCATTGATTTGATGGATACGGTATTTTTCGTTTTAAGAAAAAAAGACAGACAAATCTCGTTTTTACATGTCCTACATCATTTTGGGATGCCAATTGCGTCTTCAATAATGCTAAAATATCATCCAAGTAAGATATTTCAAATAAAATAATAAACATTAGTTGAATACAGTATTGAGGAAAGGGCTTGAGATCTGACAACAATGAGAAATTCCCGACTAGGCTAAGTGATCACACGGTATTCAGTTTCTACCCGACAGCCACATTTCAGGCAAAACCGTATAGCCGTAAGAGTTTTATTACGGAATTAGTTTCCGATAATACAAATGCCCAAATGTCTTCATAAATTTTAATTTTATTATATTAGTTGGAACTAGGATAGCATAACAGGATTCATGCCTGTAAATTCCCGAAGGTGTAGGCAGAGATATACTACAGCCTAGATACTTTGTTAAATGATCGAGGATCACCAGTAAATAAATTTTAATTGAATAAGAAATATTGAAATTGGTGTTTTTAGATGGCCATGGTACATTAGTTGGAGTTCTAAACTGCATCGTCCATATTTTCATGTATACTTATTACCTTATTTCTGGACTCGGGCCTGAATATAAGAAGGTACTTTGGTGGAAGAAGTATCTAACTGTAATGCAAATCGTAAGTAGAATTTATGCTCTAGCCTCCAGCTGTTTTTATTTAATAATGAAATATTTCACTGCCAAATTTTACGCTAATTCACCAAAAACCTGGTTCTTCGATGAACATTTCTGTCTTTCTGTAATGATGGTAAGAGATAGAGTCAATGAAGAGTAACTTTACAAAGGGTATCGATAAAGGTCCAACAAGATTTTTATTCATTTAAAACTTTATACACAAGTCTATACTAAGGCGATTTTTTCCGACGAGTTTATTGTTTACCTTGGGATCAGGCAGAGAAAAATAAAACTCGGAAATGAAGGATACCTTATATTATTCTTGCAAATAATATATTGAAGCGTTTAAGTACATCATTACAACTATGTCTATGACTACTCACCAATAGGACTTCTTTTTTATAATAGTTCCAATATCTTGTATTGTACTTAATTTGTTATATCTTTTCAGGTGCAATTCGCTATTATTTTCATTCACAACTTCATCGCGTTAACAAATAGTTCCTGCAGCTATCCTTCTTGGTTGTCCGCGTTGACTTGTCTCCACTCCGCCCATTTCAGTTTTATGTTCTCACAGTTTTATTACTTTAATTATATTAAAACGTCTAATAAAACTACAGCAAAAAAATCTAATGGCACCGTTAAAGTTTTGAATGGCAAGACACATTGAAGACACAGTGAAGAACATTTATTTTTAAATAGTTATAATAAGGATGTAAATATAACAATATGTATTTATAATGTAATAAGGTAATGTTATCTTATGAAAGATACACGTACATACAAAGACACGGCTATATCAGTACTGATTAGATACTATGTAACTAAGGTAAGCGCCAAATACACTGTAACCAAAAATTAAATTATTTCATATATCTTTAGATGAATCAAAAAATTGTCATATATGATTATGGTTTTTTATTTTTTCTTCTAAGTACCTTTTTATGTGAGTTTCTAACAGCTTATTCCATCTTGCTCTGCTAGTACTCAGATTGTCGAAGTATTCAAACTTTTCTTTTCCATACTGTTAGACTGACTCGGTTGATCGAACTGTTTGGATAATATTTGTCCAAACTGTTAGATTGAGACGAATGGTCAAAGGACTTCTTCAAAGACTAATTTTTTTTGAAGTCACTATTGACTGCTGAACTGTGGTACTTCTAATTCCACGTCCAAACCAGTGTTACATTTTACCGTGACCGTACCGAAACTACTGTCCGTACCTAGAGTGGACCGAGTTTGGGTACTGCTACGCATAAAAGTTACGTGCTATGGGGCGATCTGTTGAAAGTCCGTCTTTTTAAAGGACGTTGGTAATCTTATACTATTGTCCACGTGGCCAAGAAACATCCACACTGCATTTATGATATTTTAAACACAAATACAGACGCAGGATGAGGAGTGGATCACATGAAGAGTTCCAGTACTTCCCCCGCGCATCGAGTGGGTCGCGTCTAGACTTTAGAGACAGGTCGAGTTGCTGTTATTATATCGACGAATGAAACGGATGTCGAGGCGAAGTTCTCTAACCATAATGTAATACGATAGACGAGTATTGGGACTTTTTTGTCCGCACCTAGCCTCTCTTTTTGGGCCAATGTGCGTGCAGAGTCACTGACTAGAGCAGCCAGCCTAGCTCCGCCCAGAAATGCAAAAACTTACTGTGGACTTCACAGGCTTCGCGGAGCTACCTCACTGTGCCGAGGATTTGTAATCGTTGGGGGGCTACTCATGGGTCTCTAAACAAGTTAAAATCTGATATACTTCTTTGCAAAACAGGAGACAATTTCTTTACTTATTCATCATTCCCTGAACCTTTTTCCCAACTCAGTTGGGGTCGGCTTTCCAGTCTAACTGTGATGCGGCTGAACTTCGATATTTTCCGTGAAGCGACTGCCATCTGACCTCCACAACCAATGGTCTAATGACCAATGGCGATATCGAAGTTCCAAGTTAGGCTGGTTGGACTTTTGAGGGCTCCAACTACCCGTAACGACTGCCATAGATGTTTGTAGGGCAACCGGGACCGACGGCTTAACGTGCTCTCCGAGGCACTTATAAACCTGCGATAAATACACACATAACTTCGAAAAGCATCGAAAAGTCATTGGTGTGTGCCATGGTAAACCTGGGATCGAACTCGAGACCTCGTCTCAGCAGTCCATTACCCATACCACTAGGCTACCGCGGCTATATTTTCAATATTATTTATAGCGGCTATAATTTCTTTACTTATTATGCCAGCTATTTTAGAATGTTTTTTTTTTCTTTTTGGTACATCAAATATTCGATAATTCCTTGAGACCACCTACAATAGTCTATTCTTCTAATTCTGCATGACGGTCGACTCACAGCTACATGATTGTCCTATATAAACAAACAACTAATTAAGTATACATGTTGAATAGACGGTGGTCAAAACAATTATCATAAAATATAGTCTTTATGCACATACATAATAAAATACATAATGAATAAATATAATAGTTTTCAAATGCGTAGGTGAAATTCCTTACTACTTTACTTGGTACTAAGCTTTTCACATTTCCGTAATAAGGGTTCCGTAATAAGGGTTCCGTAATAAGGGTTATTAGATGCCATAAGCATGTTTCTATAGATATTTCGCAAGCCTAACGTCTACTCCCACCTGTTCTGTTGAGTAGTTCTGTTGGCAGAACTACTGGTAATTTTTTTACCATTAGTTCTGTCCACAGAACAAATGGGAAAGCAATTCCCACCTGTTCTGTTGAGTAGTTCTGTTGGCAGAACTACTGGATTTTTTTTCTCCATTAGTTCTGTCCACAAAAGTGTTCTTATTTAAATAATTTTAATTACTTACCTAATTTTATTTTTTTATTCCTTCAGTATATCTTTTTCAAAAGAGAACTTGCGTTATTCATATTAAAAAATGATCATAAGTAGTTACATAATAAAAAAAAGAAAAGAAGAAAATAAAAGAAAATTAAATTAAAAATTTAAAACCCTCCCACACAAAATACCTCCAAAAAGTAAAAATAAATAAAACATGCGTTGTCGTGTTGGGGGACCTCTAACTAGTGAAACACTCCCACATGTTTTTGAAACGATTCAAGGTCCCCCGACTCGACAACGCATGTATTATTTATTTTTACTTGTAGACGAATTTTTCAATCACACATGTTAAATGAATCGATCAGCCAATGTTACCAGAAATAATACAACGAGTATTACATTATATCACTTAACTGAAACATTTATTCAATTTATTTACATGTCACTTATACTAAATGCAAATACCATGTCAAATTACAATATGTTTCCGTATTTGGCCGTTCCAGTCCGTTGTTACATTGAGCAAAGACAACCATGTGGCATCTGTCAAACATCGTCAAGCCAGAGGTTACAAAAAATGTCATAGATTTTTAGAATGTATAGCCTTACATTCAATGGCATTTGTTAGTATTTTTTTTATACAACTTAGGTCACAGACAAGCACGCGGCCCACCTCATGGTAAGTGGTTACCGTGGCCTATGGGCGAGTGTAACACCAGAGGAATAATACTTGTGCCGCAACCCCTGTAAGAACAGAAACATTCTGTGTCGTCAGCGCAAAAGATGTAGGATAAGCCTTTGGTTAGTGAGCTCTGGCCACCCTACCCACCACCGAAAACACAACACAAGGTTATTAAACGGCGATATTCTGTAGGGTGGAGGTACTTCCCCAGTCGGACTGCTCAATTGGGACGGATATACCGTCGTGTCCTACCTCCTTTTCCATCTCAGTGACTTGACAATGTACAAGTGAGTCTGGATCCTATTCTAATACCACTTAGGTGGCAGACTACCACACGGTCCACTTGATGGAAAATAATTATCGTGGCATTATGCTACACCAATGTAGTAAAGGCTCATCGTGCCTCGCCTCCAAAGGCGTAACGCTCGTATTGACGACCCTGTATAGAGGACGGGAAAAGGGGAGAGGTTAAAAATTAAGAGAGTTTCTGTGCTGTCAGTGTAGAAGACAAAGCAGGGTTTTGTACTATCACATAGCAATATCAACTTAAGCCTTCGGTCTTCTCACTGACTACACAAAACCTCTCCAGTGAGTAAGTTAGAGCGCGCAAAAAAGTGTTAAATAGTTGCTAGCTGAGTGTTTACTATGTGTATTACACTAGGCGTTATTATACTTAATTAGTTTCAATATTCATCTCACACATGTGGACGCAAACACGTATTATATGAATTTTAGGCGCTATGCTGGTTCTATAACTAATCTATTATTAAGTGGCAGAGATGTGTTAATTTTCAATCAACTTCACGGGTTTGTTCTACGATCTACGAAAGAATTCAGAAGGCCTCTTAGTGGTTTGTACCTGTACTATGCTCTAGTGGGAGATACATTAGAATATGGCAGTCCCAAATGGTCGCCAAACTACAGGATACATATTGACGAAATTGAACATATGCAGAATAAAGCACTTAGGGTCCTGAGTTATCGTCAAGACCCTGGGCGGTCAAGTATTGATTACAATGGTAGACTAGTCAAATTCAAAATAGAGCAATTAGAACCTCGGCGCATATATTTTGATCTGGTTTATTTCTACAACATTATACATTATCTCATTGACTCACCAGATTTACTATCTTGTTGGGCCTAAATGTAAAAAGATGACAGTGGCCCTAATTAAGAGTTTATATATTATTATCTATATAATCTGCTATCTGAGAGCAACGTTATAAGAGATTTAGTAAAAGTGAGGTTTTGCAAGAAAGTAACACTTTTGAACTGTGATGCCTGTGATGTTTTAATAGAAAGTAGTAGTTATGTTTATTATAAACAGATTTTATTCTATTGTACTTAGGGATAATGTAAGAAAACTGACAAATAAGATGGAAGGAATAGCAATGAAAGACGTTAAGTAATCTGCAGTGAGACACACTGTATTTACAGGTTCTGGTGAAAACTATTGAGATATTCAGATATATTATTCAAACGGAGGTAGGACACGACGGTATCTCCCGTCCGAAATGAGCTGTCCAACTGGGAAAGTACCTCCGCCCTACCGAAGACCGCGGTCATAATAACCATCGTGTTGTGTTCCCGCCGGCAAGTAGGGTAGCCAGAGCTCACTATACCCCTCCTTCCCCTCCCCTTCCTAGCCTCCCCACCCCTTCCCAGCTCTCCCTCTTTCCCTTCAGGATGGGCAGCGCGTGGCGTTCATAGGCCACGGTGGCCGCTTTCCATCAGGTGGGCCGTGTGCTTGACTGCCACCTACGTAGTATAAAAAAAAAAATATGCTAGTGTAGCTTCATCACGTAAAGCTCTTCAGCCTAGTGTATTACAGTTACAAGTCCGTTATGAGAAGGCACTGTTATGGCAATATATTCAAAATATCAACTAAAACACTCAAACCGCAGAAGCCAAGTAATTTGATTTAAACTAAACCAATAAACTGACTAATGGAAAGTCAGGGAGTTGTCATCCACCACAGCACAGATTAAAAATACAGTTGATAAACACGAGAAACAATTAATCTATTACCAAAAAACTATTCATAATTTCTTTTAATTATATTGTTATTATGATTGCGCTGAAAGTGTTTTATTGACAATATTGTTTCAATCAATCACAGTACATAATTGATATTTAATTTTTTTAGTGGAATAAACTAAAATTAAAGATTTGTCTTCTTCCAGATTGTCAATTGAGCTGATTTATTATATTTTGAAATAGAAAAATATTACGTTCTTTTGATACATTTCTCAAGGGCACAAAGAACAGATGGCCGTTGGAGTCGAAAGGTCCTCGAATGGAAACCGCGTACCGGTAGACAAAGCGTGGGACGGCCTCCTGCGCGATGGACGAACGACATAGTCAAAGTCGCAGGTCCCCGTTGGATGCAGACCGCCTTTGACCGGTCGGATTGGAGGTCGATGGGGGAGACCTATGTTCAGCAGTGGACGTCTTGTGACTGATGATGATGATGATGATGAAGACATATCTCAACTTATTACAATTTGGCAAGTTGAGTATGGTTTGGCCCACAAAGCGTACAAAGTGTGATTCGGCGAGAAAGGTAACCCACCGTAGATATGTTACATATTTTGGGGAGTACTTATAAACATACAAAAATATTACCAGCCATATGCGCTTTACTACCGGATAAGCAAGAAACGGCATGCGAAATCTCAGTAGATCTAACTACCGAACCAGCGAAAGAATCATTTTAAAATGATTTATTTACTACCTATTTTATTTATCATTACATTATAATATTTTTGACAAATGTAATTGTAAAACTTTGACATTCATAAGTGCTCTTTATGTGCCTTAACTGAATAAACGAAACTGATTCATTGGATTTTTTGACCCAGAAATAAATCATTACAGGTGAAAAAATGAGATTCAAAAAATTTTAAGATTTCAATATTCCTCCACGTTACAATAAGAATTATACTTTCTACAAACTAAAATGTAATCAAATATGTTGAAACAGCAGAAAGCGTTTTCTGCGATGGGAAAATCAAAAGCTACGTAGCACCATTTTTACAAGTACTTATTCACGTTACAAATAGATTTGGGGAGTACCTATAGACATACAAACATATCACCAGCCATATAAATGCTCTACTACCGGATAAAAAAGAAAAAGTCGAATTCCTCAATTTTCCACATACCTACCTATATTCACCACAGATTTTGAAAAAAGTGCAATGTCTCAGCTATTGAAAAAGCATTTCCTGACGTTCATATTCAAGGTTGTTTATTTCACTTTCAAAAGTCTTTATAGGGAAATACAAAGAAATTAGGAAAGTCAATATGTACCTTATAGTTTGGCGAACATATAGCATATTGAGACTGCCATATTCTAATGCACTTCTCACTAGAGCGTAGTACAGGTACAAAAACTTAAGAGGCTTTCTGAATTCGTTCGTAGATCGTAGAACAAACACTAGAAGTTGATTGGAAATCAACACATCTCTGTCGACTGGCAGAAATAGGCTATTACATATTTTGGAGGTCACGATTCGCACACCAATAAATTAACTTAGTGCGAGTGTCCTACAGAAAAAGAAATATTATATTATATATTATACATTCAAACGAGCTTAACACTTTTAGGCGTGGGGTTGATCCATCAGACCGACGAGATGATACAAATGATTGTCCCTTTTTGCAATGAAAAATGATGGCGTTGTACACTGCTGATCATCATTTTGAGTGATAACATAATATAACATAAACTCACGCCTTTATCCCCGTAGGGGCACCCACATTTCGTCAGCTTGTTTAAGTCCCAATGTAATAGGTGGCGAGCCTATAGCCATTAACCGGGCACTTATAAACCTGCGATAAATACACGCATAACTTCGAAAAGCATCGAAAGTCATTGGTGTGTGCCATGGTAAACCTGGGATCGAACTCGAGACCTCTTCTCAGCAGTTCATTACCCATACCACTAGGCTGCCGCGGTATATTTTGAGTGATATAGTCATTTATTTTACTCTTTATTTTACACCAAGTAAAAACGCATGCTTAAAATCTATATGACTGCGGAAACTACGGAAGCAGTACAATGGAAGGCCTTATTACTTTGAGCGATCTCTGCCAGGTAATCTTTGGATGGGAATTTTTCACAATCTAAGTAAAATAGGTAAATACATAGTGCACAGGTATATTCACACCTGATACATAATATATGTGATATATCGGCTCTTCCAGCTGTGAGGTTTTCCTCTCGTATTGACATTCATCCTCACGCACTACGACCGGAAACTGTGCGCACTATACGGTATGAAAGGAGTTTCATCCCGCGCACGCTCAAGCTGTGGATTGGGCTCCCTGCCTTGGTTTTCCCAAGCGACTACAATATGGGGTTCTTCAAGAAGGGCATTAGAAGGTTTCTACAGGATAGGCAGCACGTGTGTGGCGCCTCTGGTGTTGCAAACGTCCATAGGCCACTGTCACCGCTTCCCATCAGGTGGGCCGTGTGCTTGCCTGCCACCTAAGTGGTAGAAAAAAAAATCCAAAAAAATGGTTGTCTGTGAAGTCGGATTACTGAAGGTATTTGATCGTGACAACGTCTAAAGAAAATACTGATGGAATGGTTGCTATAAACAATTGACACCACATTCACTTTTCACTGCACTTCATACTTGACGAAATCATGTAAATGTATTATTGTATAGCTGGCAGCTGTCCCGCGCTCTCGCTTGCACTTCAAGCCTTAAATGAAACGCCTCAGAGCGAGGTAACGCTTTTACCTGAGACTTCGCCTTCTGCTTACCATCAGGCAAGGTGAAGTTATATTGACGTGCCATAAATAATAAAACAAAATACAGGAAGTGGAAATACAGGAGTCAGGCTGAAAGAGCTCTTCAGAACACTCGGTGAGGTAGAGGCCGTGGAATATGGTCAGAGAGGCAACTTCTCTACCCAACTGCTATGACAAGGGTATATGATGGTTAAATACTTTTGTTATATAACACGTGACGATATAATCGTAATTTATATTTATGAAATTTTGCAAGTCATGATAAATTATTGTTGCCTGTAACCTATTTTGTGGAATTCAATTTGAATGTATTTAACTTCGCATATAAGTAAAATTTTTGAAGTATTTCGGTTAGTTCCTTTATAAATTTATGTTTAAAAGCTCTGGCTCTTACAAGTGAAATATAATATTTAGTTTTAATAGGAAAGATGGCGGCACTACTGGCAAAAATGAAGAGTACATATGATTTTGTATTTTACGAGTTGGCTGGTAATTGATTTGAGTTTTTTTATTGAAGTTACCCTGTTGTTAAATTTTGCTAATTTCACAAACATTTAGAACTAACTAAAGCGTGAAGGACTAATTTGACACCTTAAGTCAAGAATCAAAAGTGCATCTGTTTTTTCTATAATTAGTGTATAGTTTATTTATACCTAACTAGCTGTTGCCCGCGGCTCCGCCCGCGTGGATGTCGATTATCGCGTTGTACGACTCTATTCGATTCACTACTTGCCTCTCTATACTACTTTTCCTTGCTGTCATAACAACGGAAATTGTCAGCGATATTAGCGCCAATGTATAGAAATTCACCGGATCAATTGAGATTTATGATTATTACTCCGCTCCCTTGTATGGTAGCGTGATGATATATAACCTATAGCTTTTGCCCGCGACTTCGTCCGCGTGGAATAGTGACTTCCGGCAGATTTTTGGTTTTTCCCACATAGTTCCCGTTCTTGCGGGATTTTCGGAATGGTCGAGTTTCCGCAGAATTTTTAGGATAAAACCTATGTTTTTTTTTCGAGTTCCAAACTATTTATATCTGTACAATTTTTTAAGTAAATTAAATTATTATAGAACTTCTGCATATACTACATTTTTTGTTTTATTGTCTTGTGGCAGAAGAATATATTGATTTTCGCCACAACCTGATCTTGATAAGGCGACGTATAACTGGCCGTGCGAAAAACAGTCTTGGCGTAAATCGATCCCCACGTGTTTGAATGTCTGCCCCTGTGATTTATTTATTGTGACTGCGTAGGATAATTTAATCGGAAATTGTATTCTTTTAAAATTGAAAGGTAAGTCGTTGGGTATCATTGGGATGCGGGGTATGAGGACTGTTTGACCAACTGCTGGACCAGTCAAAACTATTGCAACGATGACGTTATTGCGCAGAAATTTTACTTGAAGTCGGGTCCCGTTGCATAAATTTGGTGGTTTGAGATTTCTTAGTAAAATGATTGGGGCACCTATTTTTAAATTAAGAGAATGTGGGGGAAGGCCGCTTGGGTTCAAGGAATTGAGGAACTCCTGTGGGTAATTAACTACATCTTCTTGATCCATCACGGTATCAATGGATGTGTAGGTTACAATATCTCCTGGGAGTTTACTTAAAATTATATCATTTATTTCGTCAACGTTACTATTTCTTGCCGCCAATATTGCTCTTTGACACATCCATTGGTGGTCCTTGTTTTCTATTTGGCTGATGTCAGGGTATACCTTAGTAATTAATTCCTCGATGTTACCCACTTTTACTCCTAAATCGCAATCAATTTCAATTTTATTATTAGAATGAGGTATTTTCCCGTCTCCTACAGAAAGTAATTTTGACGGGAAAGTTATACTACCTCCCCCCAAATGTGCTCTCATATTTGTAGATAATTTTAAAATATTTACAAATTTCCATAATGGAGAACTTTTAAGGCAAGCCTTCACAATGTCTGCTCTGGTTCCCCTTACTATTACCGGTAAGGTTTGGCGAAAGTCCCCAGCAAACATAACCGTAATCCCACCCATGATTTTATCACAGTTTCTAATATCTCGGAGAGTTCTGTCTAGAGCTTCTACGTGAGCTCTATGTATCATGGTACATTCGTCCCAGATTATTAGACTGACGTCTTGTAAAACTTTTCCCAAAGGTCCATTTTTGCGTATAGAGCACACGCTATCTTTCTCTAAAGACACAGTTAGGGGCAGTTTAAAAGTGGAATGAGCTGTGCGTCCACCTGCTAATAAAGTTGCAGCAATACCTGACGACGCTACTGCTAAGGCTAGCTTTCCTAGAGACCTTACTTTTGCCAATATAAGATTAGTAATAAACGTCTTGCCGGTCCCACCGGGAGCATCCAAAAAGAAAATTTTTCCTTCATTAAAACTAACACTTTTCATGACACAATTATACGTTGTCACCTGGTCATTTACTAATCTTGGTTCATTTTCTGTGATATATTCATTTAAATCATTTAAATTATATGGTTTTCGCAACGCTACTTCTAACGGGTCCAGAAGCGAATTATTTCTTTTTGCTGCAGGAAGCCCAAAGTCGGTTAGGGATTTATCTGAAATCTCATGAATTTTATCTTCAATTATGATTAGTCCATCATTGTATATATCATCATTATATGCTAATGTCATATCCTGATTCTCATTACGCATTCTGTTTAATATATCTTCACATAGAGCATCACGAAATTTATTCCATAACTCTAAGGGGTCAGATGGTTGGCAAAATATAAGGATAGTGGTAAATAATTCTCTTAATTTTGTAGCTGGCTCGGATATAATTGCATCGGACATGGTATTTTGCCAATGTTCATCTCCCTCCAGTAAACCTAATTCCTTGCAAGCGCCTTGGTACGTTTGGAAAATAACACCATTCACGGTTCGTAGATGTTGAAATGACATTGGACCGCGAACATATTGCAGTAACATTCTTAAATAAAAACATTCAGTTTGAGTTGGATGAATGTTATAAACACGGCCTAAAGTTGTGTCTTTTTTTACACCGGGATATCCCTCAACATCTTGCCCGCGTCTTCTTCTAGAAAATGAATTTCTTTGCCAAACGTAATACTGGGGAGCTTCGTGATATAAAAGGGTTTTTGCAAAATCGTCGCTTTTGCAGAGATCAAAGAACGCTGTAAGTGTCGTTGATGAAGGATTGTTCACACGATCTTGGAGATTTTCATTATTATAAAAATATACTCTTTGTCCATTTTCCAAATGAACGGCTAAATGAACTACTGCCGGAAAACGTTCATGAATCGAAAATTGAAAAATTCTCCAAAACGCCTCCGAGGAACTTATATAGCGACCATTTAGATATTTTTCTACTTCGTCGTTATTACTATGTAACGAAAATGTGGCTTGATCAGAACCTTTATGAATATACTTACAGATGTATTTAATAGCTTTGACCGATTGACAAAACTCTACGTTAATGTGTGCATTGAAAATGCGTGACAGCAGTGGATTATAGGGAACCACCCAACGATTATCCACGCTCATTTCTGTACCTTTTACACGAATTATAGCTGTGAATCCACCATTATCTGGAGACCTGCGTCTGTAGGTTGGATAACCGTCATCCCCGGTTTGTGTTTCCGAAATAAAATGCCTCGGGTACTTTTTAGAACAAACGTTTTCTTTCATACATGGTGATGCAGGATTATGAAATCCGCAAGGACCATGTATCATATTTTTTATGACAATATTATGAAGAATCGGATCTTGTTGTATGTCAGGTATTTCAGCCGATATTATTGCATCTATAGAATCTGGTTGAACTTTGTTAGCCAGCCACAATAAAATATGGGCGTGAGGTAAACCTCTTTTTTGCCATTCTACACTGTAAACAAAGGCTTTCGATGGGCCAAAAATATGTTTCTTCGTTAATAGGTCTATCATTTTTTTGAGTTTTAAATGAAATACCCTAGAAATTAAATCGTGTCTATCATAAGAATGTTGATTGGGCAATAACTCACTTTTTATTTCTGGCCATTCGGGGTTACATGTAAATGTAATGAAGAGGTCAGGTCTTCCAAATTTCCTGACATATGTCATGGCATCTTGACTTTTTTCATTCATGAATCTGGGGGATCCTGTAAATGACGACGGCAATATAACGTGCTGGCCAATATTAGAAGCGTTTAAATGTCCATCATTTACGACGGCATCTCTTAAATGAATGTAATCTTCTGCTCTCAATTTTTTTTGATTTCTTTTGATGAAGTTCAGCCTCTCAGAAATCATTTTTGCCGCCATATCAACACAATATTGGTTGAATAATCCTTTAAAATAATGTATACTGTTAAAGTCATTTATTCTCACCATGAATCTAAATGCATAAAACTGCATACATGAAACAGTTTTAGATGTAGCCGTAGTATTCTGCTGTGGAATATTAATACAGTATCCGTCGTTTCCAAAGGGAAACAGTAAGGGATATTGAAGCGGGTCATAAGATCTATGAATTTCAGAAACTCGTTGAAGTCGACCATCTCTCGCAGTCAATACAATATCACGGGGACCTTTGTCTTCATCTATCATAAGAACAGCTACTTCATCTACTACCGGCGCATTATACCGACCTCTATGCTCATTAGGAGGTTTTACATCAGCATGAATGATAAGTTTTAAATCATTCGGTGGTCTATTTTCTAGATTGTACTTAAAACTTTGAATATACGTATTATGATCATGAAGATATGTTTGGAGAACGTCGATAAGATCGATTTGCAAGCTTGGGTTTAAATTTGAGCGCAAGGATACCTGATCTGCATGGGAAACAAAATATATTTGTAGGAATTCGGGTTGTGCCCCTACAGCTGGAAGTAAGTCACCGATTAAATGATAAACTTGCCCTTGGACTTTAAAAGTGGGCATAAAGTTTCCCTCACGAATTTCTTTGGCACCAAATGAAGTCATCTGAAATAATCTATACTAATATAATAAAGCTGAAGAGTTTGTTTGTTTGTTTGTTTGAACGCGCTAATCTCCGAAACTACTGGTGCGATTTGAATAATTCTTTTTTTGTTGGATAGTCCATTTATCGAGGAAGGCTATAGGCTAAATAACATTACGCTATGACCAATAGGAGCAAAGACAGAGCGGTAAATGTGTAAAAAACGGGGAAAATTATTCATTTTTGAAGGCTTTCTTTGCGTGCGCTGCGAAAACGGTTCAAGATACACAAAAAATATGTATGAAAGAATTATTCCTCTATACATGATCTAAAAAAAAGTCCGCGACGGCATATGTCTATCTTTTAAGGTTTAGTCACAATGACCGTTTTTATGGTACCAAATTTGGTCGAAATAATTTGTTTAAGTTGTATCAACATAATAATATTAATCTTTATTCAAATATAAATATAAATATGTTGTTGGTTAAGAGTACTTCATTATGAATAAAATTGTCTTTGACATAGCTTAATTTCAACAAAAAACTTTAAAGATTACAATGATAAATAACTCCGAAACAAAACCAACTCGCTCTCTGCGCTCACTGCGCTGGCCGGCGCGGCGGGAGAGAGGAGGTGCTTGCGGGCAAGCCGGGAGGGGGGTGCAGCTCTACGAGATACCATGCCGCGCGGCTCACTCGCGCGGTCGGCTCCCTACTGAACGGTTGAATACAGCGCTAATTTGTTTATGCGATATAATTATCATCGTAATATTACTTTTTAAACACAGTTTCATTTTGAGGTTGTTTTCTATATAGTAGGTACTTTATTTGTTTTAGGATAGTATTTAGTGACACAATAATAACACTTTTTTGTTTTCATGTAGATTATTAATTAATAAGTATGTGTTTTTTAAAAGTATAGTATCGTTTGTTTTAAAAATAGTATTCAGTTTCTAATATTTTTTTGTGGTACATAATACCTGTAGGTACCTAAATAGGTATCGCCTACTTAATTATTCTTATTAGATTAGGGTTTAGTTTAACGTATTTAGTTTCTATTTTTTTTTCGCTTTAGGTAAAACCTGTAAATAGGTGTGGTCTACCTATTTATTCTCATTAGATTAGGGTTAAGTTTAAGTATAAAGTTTGTTAACTTATTTTCATTTTACGGATTTTCTTTTGACATAATCGTTAAAAATAAAAACAATTAGGTTCCTAATTATTAATCTTACGTTTCTTTTTTTTTACGAGTTACGCTTTAGTTAAGTTTTCATTTTCTACGTTCTTTCTTCATCACTATAATGCCGAGAAAAAGAACTCAGCTTTCTCGGCAGACTGCTACTGCAAAGCGGCTGCGAGTTTTGCGCAGCAATGAAACTGATGATGAAAATATGCACAGGTTGGCTACACAACGAGCAATTACTGAACAAAACCGTGCAAGGGAATCAAGCGTTGAACGTTCGCAGCGTTTAGCGTCACAAAATTTCCGAACTTTGGCGAACCGGCAACGGGAATCGAGTGCTGATCGTTCTCAACGTTTGGCCTCACAGAATGCCCGAACTTTGGCTAACCGCGATCGGGAATCCAGTGCTGAACGTTCTCAACGTTTGGCCTCACAGAATTCCCGAACTTTGGCTAACCGTGATCGGGAATCAAGCGCTGAACGATCCCAACGATTAACACAGCAAAATGCCCGATCAACTAGGAATAGAACTCGCAGACAACATAATTTATTAAATGCTGCTTTTGCTTATGATTGTACCGTTGACTATTCTGAGCTAAATGATATTGATATTGGCAGAATGGATAAAATATGCAACTTATGCCAAGCAAAAAAATGGGCAGCTGAAACTCCTGGATTGTGTTGTAGTGGTGGCAAAGTAAATATACCTATAATTCCGGAACCAACATCCGTTTTAAAGGAACTGATATCAGGCTCACATCCATCATCTAAGCATTTCTTAAATCACTCAAGACAATATAATACATTATTTCAGATGACTTCATTTGGTGCCAAAGAAATTCGTGAGGGAAACTTTATGCCCACTTTTAAAGTCCAAGGGCAAGTTTATCATTTAATCGGTGACTTACTTCCAGCTGTAGGGGCACAACCCGAATTCCTACAAATATATTTTGTTTCCCATGCAGATCAGGTATCCTTGCGCTCAAATTTAAACCCAAGCTTGCAAATCGATCTTATCGACGTTCTCCAAACATATCTTCATGATCATAATACGTATATTCAAAGTTTTAAGTACAATCTAGAAAATAGACCACCGAATGATTTAAAACTTATCATTCATGCTGATGTAAAACCTCCTAATGAGCATAGAGGTCGGTATAATGCGCCGGTAGTAGATGAAGTAGCTGTTCTTATGATAGATGAAGACAAAGGTCCCCGTGATATTGTATTGACTGCGAGAGATGGTCGACTTCAACGAGTTTCTGAAATTCATAGATCTTATGACCCGCTTCAATATCCCTTACTGTTTCCCTTTGGAAACGACGGATACTGTATTAATATTCCACAGCAGAATACTACGGCTACATCTAAAACTGTTTCATGTATGCAGTTTTATGCATTTAGATTCATGGTGAGAATAAATGACTTTAACAGTATACATTATTTTAAAGGATTATTCAACCAATATTGTGTTGATATGGCGGCAAAAATGATTTCTGAGAGGCTGAACTTCATCAAAAGAAATCAAAAAAAATTGAGAGCAGAAGATTACATTCATTTAAGAGATGCCGTCGTAAATGATGGACATTTAAACGCTTCTAATATTGGCCAGCACGTTATATTGCCGTCGTCATTTACAGGATCCCCCAGATTCATGAATGAAAAAAGTCAAGATGCCATGACATATGTCAGGAAATTTGGAAGACCTGACCTCTTCATTACATTTACATGTAACCCCGAATGGCCAGAAATAAAAAGTGAGTTATTGCCCAATCAACATTCTTATGATAGACACGATTTAATTTCTAGGGTATTTCATTTAAAACTCAAAAAAATGATAGACCTATTAACGAAGAAACATATTTTTGGCCCATCGAAAGCCTTTGTTTACAGTGTAGAATGGCAAAAAAGAGGTTTACCTCACGCCCATATTTTATTGTGGCTGGCTAACAAAGTTCAACCAGATTCTATAGATGCAATAATATCGGCTGAAATACCTGACATACAACAAGATCCGATTCTTCATAATATTGTCATAAAAAATATGATACATGGTCCTTGCGGATTTCATAATCCTGCATCACCATGTATGAAAGAAAACGTTTGTTCTAAAAAGTACCCGAGGCATTTTATTTCGGAAACACAAACCGGGGATGACGGTTATCCAACCTACAGACGCAGGTCTCCAGATAATGGTGGATTCACAGCTATAATTCGTGTAAAAGGTACAGAAATGAGCGTGGATAATCGTTGGGTGGTTCCCTATAATCCACTGCTGTCACGCATTTTCAATGCACACATTAACGTAGAGTTTTGTCAATCGGTCAAAGCTATTAAATACATCTGTAAGTATATTCATAAAGGTTCTGATCAAGCCACATTTTCGTTACATAGTAATAACGACGAAGTAGAAAAATATCTAAATGGTCGCTATATAAGTTCCTCGGAGGCGTTTTGGAGAATTTTTCAATTTTCGATTCATGAACGTTTTCCGGCAGTAGTTCATTTAGCCGTTCATTTGGAAAATGGACAAAGAGTATATTTTTATAATAATGAAAATCTCCAAGATCGTGTGAACAATCCTTCATCAACGACACTTACAGCGTTCTTTGATCTCTGCAAAAGCGACGATTTTGCAAAAACCCTTTTATATCACGAAGCTCCCCAGTATTACGTTTGGCAAAGAAATTCATTTTCTAGAAGAAGACGCGGGCAAGATGTTGAGGGATATCCCGGTGTAAAAAAAGACACAACTTTAGGCCGTGTTTATAACATTCATCCAACTCAAACTGAATGTTTTTATTTAAGAATGTTACTGCAATATGTTCGCGGTCCAATGTCATTTCAACATCTACGAACCGTGAATGGTGTTATTTTCCAAACGTACCAAGGCGCTTGCAAGGAATTAGGTTTACTGGAGGGAGATGAACATTGGCAAAATACCATGTCCGATGCAATTATATCCGAGCCAGCTACAAAATTAAGAGAATTATTTACCACTATCCTTATATTTTGCCAACCATCTGACCCCTTAGAGTTATGGAATAAATTTCGTGATGCTCTATGTGAAGATATATTAAACAGAATGCGTAATGAGAATCAGGATATGACATTAGCATATAATGATGATATATACAATGATGGACTAATCATAATTGAAGATAAAATTCATGAGATTTCAGATAAATCCCTAACCGACTTTGGGCTTCCTGCAGCAAAAAGAAATAATTCGCTTCTGGACCCGTTAGAAGTAGCGTTGCGAAAACCATATAATTTAAATGATTTAAATGAATATATCACAGAAAATGAACCAAGATTAGTAAATGACCAGGTGACAACGTATAATTGTGTCATGAAAAGTGTTAGTTTTAATGAAGGAAAAATTTTCTTTTTGGATGCTCCCGGTGGGACCGGCAAGACGTTTATTACTAATCTTATATTGGCAAAAGTAAGGTCTCTAGGAAAGCTAGCCTTAGCAGTAGCGTCGTCAGGTATTGCTGCAACTTTATTAGCAGGTGGACGCACAGCTCATTCCACTTTTAAACTGCCCCTAACTGTGTCTTTAGAGAAAGATAGCGTGTGCTCTATACGCAAAAATGGACCTTTGGGAAAAGTTTTACAAGACGTCAGTCTAATAATCTGGGACGAATGTACCATGATACATAGAGCTCACGTAGAAGCTCTAGACAGAACTCTCCGAGATATTAGAAACTGTGATAAAATCATGGGTGGGATTACGGTTATGTTTGCTGGGGACTTTCGCCAAACCTTACCGGTAATAGTAAGGGGAACCAGAGCAGACATTGTGAAGGCTTGCCTTAAAAGTTCTCCATTATGGAAATTTGTAAATATTTTAAAATTATCTACAAATATGAGAGCACATTTGGGGGGAGGTAGTATAACTTTCCCGTCAAAATTACTTTCTGTAGGAGACGGGAAAATACCTCATTCTAATAATAAAATTGAAATTGATTGCGATTTAGGAGTAAAAGTGGGTAACATCGAGGAATTAATTACTAAGGTATACCCTGACATCAGCCAAATAGAAAACAAGGACCACCAATGGATGTGTCAAAGAGCAATATTGGCGGCAAGAAATAGTAACGTTGACGAAATAAATGATATAATTTTAAGTAAACTCCCAGGAGATATTGTAACCTACACATCCATTGATACCGTGATGGATCAAGAAGATGTAGTTAATTACCCACAGGAGTTCCTCAATTCCTTGAACCCAAGCGGCCTTCCCCCACATTCTCTTAATTTAAAAATAGGTGCCCCAATCATTTTACTAAGAAATCTCAAACCACCAAATTTATGCAACGGGACCCGACTTCAAGTAAAATTTCTGCGCAATAACGTCATCGTTGCAATAGTTTTGACTGGTCCAGCAGTTGGTCAAACAGTCCTCATACCCCGCATCCCAATGATACCCAACGACTTACCTTTCAATTTTAAAAGAATACAATTTCCGATTAAATTATCCTACGCAGTCACAATAAATAAATCACAGGGGCAGACATTCAAACACGTGGGGATCGATTTACGCCAAGACTGTTTTTCGCACGGCCAGTTATACGTCGCCTTATCAAGATCAGGTTGTGGCGAAAATCAATATATTCTTCTGCCACAAGACAATAAAACAAAAAATGTAGTATATGCAGAAGTTCTATAATAATTTAATTTACTTAAAAAATTGTACAGATATAAATAGTTTGGAACTCGAAAAAAAAACATAGGTTTTATCCTAAAAATTCTGCGGAAACTCGACCATTCCGAAAATCCCGCAAGAACGGGAACTATGTGGGAAAAACCAAAAATCTGCCGGAAGTCACTATTCCACGCGGACGAAGTCGCGGGCAAAAGCTATAGGTTATATATCATCACGCTACCATACAAGGGAGCGGAGTAATAATCATAAATCTCAATTGATCCGGTGAATTTCTATACATTGGCGCTAATATCGCTGACAATTTCCGTTGTTATGACAGCAAGGAAAAGTAGTATAGAGAGGCAAGTAGTGAATCGAATAGAGTCGTACAACGCGATAATCGACATCCACGCGGGCGGAGCCGCGGGCAACAGCTAGTGTATTATATTGTCTTGAGTGATTTAAGAAATGCTTAGATGATGGATGTGAGCCTGATATCAGTTCCTTTAAAACGGATGTTGGTTCCGGAATTATAGGTATATTTACTTTGCCACCACTACAACACAATCCAGGAGTTTCAGCTGCCCATTTTTTTGCTTGGCATAAGTTGCATATTTTATCCATTCTGCCAATATCAATATCATTTAGCTCAGAATAGTCAACGGTACAATCATAAGCAAAAGCAGCATTTAATAAATTATGTTGTCTGCGAGTTCTATTCCTAGTTGATCGGGCATTTTGCTGTGTTAATCGTTGGGATCGTTCAGCGCTTGATTCCCGATCACGGTTAGCCAAAGTTCGGGAATTCTGTGAGGCCAAACGTTGAGAACGTTCAGCACTGGATTCCCGATCGCGGTTAGCCAAAGTTCGGGCATTCTGTGAGGCCAAACGTTGAGAACGATCAGCACTCGATTCCCGTTGCCGGTTCGCCAAAGTTCGGAAATTTTGTGACGCTAAACGCTGCGAACGTTCAACGCTTGATTCCCTTGCACGGTTTTGTTCAGTAATTGCTCGTTGTGTAGCCAACCTGTGCATATTTTCATCATCAGTTTCATTGCTGCGCAAAACTCGCAGCCGCTTTGCAGTAGCAGTCTGCCGAGAAAGCTGAGTTCTTTTTCTCGGCATTATAGTGATGAAGAAAGAACGTAGAAAATGAAAACTTAACTAAAGCGTAACTCGTAAAAAAAAAGAAACGTAAGATTAATAATTAGGAACCTAATTGTTTTTATTTTTAACGATTATGTCAAAAGAAAATCCGTAAAATGAAAATAAGTTAACAAACTTTATACTTAAACTTAACCCTAATCTAATGAGAATAAATAGGTAGACCACACCTATTTACAGGTTTTACCTAAAGCGAAAAAAAAATAGAAACTAAATACGTTAAACTAAACCCTAATCTAATAAGAATAATTAAGTAGGCGATACCTATTTAGGTACCTACAGGTATTATGTACCACAAAAAAATATTAGAAACTGAATACTATTTTTAAAACAAACGATACTATACTTTTAAAAAACACATACTTATTAATTAATAATCTACATGAAAACAAAAAAGTGTTATTATTGTGTCACTAAATACTATCCTAAAACAAATAAAGTACCTACTATATAGAAAACAACCTCAAAATGAAACTGTGTTTAAAAAGTAATATTACGATGATAATTATATCGCATAAACAAATTAGCGCTGTATTCAACCGTTCAGTAGGGAGCCGACCGCGCGAGTGAGCCGCGCGGCATGGTATCTCGTAGAGCTGCACCCCCCTCCCGGCTTGCCCGCAAGCACCTCCTCTCTCCCGCCGCGCCGGCCAGCGCAGTGAGCGCAGAGAGCGAGTTGGTTTTGTTTCGGAGTTATTTATCATTGTAATCTTTAAAGTTTTTTGTTGAAATTAAGCTATGTCAAAGACAATTTTATTCATAATGAAGTACTCTTAACCAACAACATATTTATATTTATATTTGAATAAAGATTAATATTATTATGTTGATACAACTTAAACAAATTATTTCGACCAAATTTGGTACCATAAAAACGGTCATTGTGACTAAACCTTAAAAGATAGACATATGCCGTCGCGGACTTTTTTTTAGATCATGTATAGAGGAATAATTCTTTCATACATATTTTTTGTGTATCTTGAACCGTTTTCGCAGCGCACGCAAAGAAAGCCTTCAAAAATGAATAATTTTCCCCGTTTTTTACACATTTACCGCTCTGTCTTTGCTCCTATTGGTCATAGCGTAATGTTATTTAGCCTATAGCCTTCCTCGATAAATGGACTATCCAACAAAAAAAGAATTATTCAAATCGCACCAGTAGTTTCGGAGATTAGCGCGTTCAAACAAACAAACAAACAAACTCTTCAGCTTTATTATATTAGTATAGATGAGTTGAATTTCACACTACTAAAAGAAAAACTTCGGACCGATAACCGTTGGGGTAAACGGGTCCTTGAGTGGAGACCGCGAACCGGCAAACGTAGTGTGGGGCACCCTGTGACTAGATGGAGCGACGATATCCGCAAAGTGGCTGGTGGGGAGTGGAGGAGGACAGCCGAAGACCGGGCTGAGTGGCGTGTCATGGGAGAGGCCTATGTCCAGGGGATTGCCGCGGACTGATCCTGAAAAAAAAACTTGCTCAAATTGATTCAGTGCGTTTAGTTCACTTGCGTGTTATGATTATTATCTTAGGGTTATGTGATTTCACGGACGTGATCGTGAACTAGTTTTAACTTATTTTAAATACTTTTTGTGATTACTAATAAAAGTACAAAGAATTAGTGTTATTGGTGAAAAAAAACTCTTATCGTGAGACAGGTGCAACACTTTTTACTGCTAAATGTTAGTATTACTGCATCGTGTTAAAAAAAGTGTGGTCATATTTAAGTGTCGTCACACATACCTAATAACGACGGCATAATATACACTGACGAAAGTAGGTTAGAAAAAAAAATTACTTAAGTTATACTATATGATTAATAAAAGGGGTCACAACACAATTGCATTTTACCCTTTCTTGAAAAGTTCAAATGAGTCCATTATCTTCTGCAATATAATGATGCACTGATTTATCACTTCACGATTGAACAAATTTTAATTTGATTTCCTTTTCATTTGAACATAATTCTCCCCTACATTAATTAAATCTTAGATTACTTGATATATGTAATCAACAGGTTTAACTTAGACGTGATGACCCAAAAACGGATAAAATAAAAAACTATAATAGTAGTACTTCTCTTGCAGATGACAGATCCAAAGATATGTTTCCTTCAGCAGGGGTTTTGATCACTGTGTTGCTATTTTATCTATATTTCACATTAAGTCTCGGACCGAGGCTCATGCGGGATGTAAAACCCTTTAAATTGACGAATATTATATTTTACTACAATTTATTTCAAATATATATCTGCGCGCATGCATTAGTTCTGGTAAGCAATATAGTAATTTCTACGTCTAACCTGTGTTCTAAACTTTATTTCATGAAAAGTAGACTAGATCATGAATGTTTTCTTATCATTATTAGGGTTTCAAAGGCGGATGGTCAACTACTTACAATTTTGCTTGCCAACCTTATGATACAACAGAAAACGCTGAGTCAAGATCTGTAAGTATATTTATTTTTATAAGGGTCATGTTAAATTGGTTCCACCTCGACTGACGGTAAGTTGAAGTTAAAATATAACAATAAGTAGTAAGATGGAAACACGTAAGCTGGTAAGAAATTCCAAGACTTAATGGTGCGCTGAATAAAGTTCCACGGAACCGCTTGGTTCTTGATGAAATATTCTACACCGTATGCGGGCGTAGAAAAGTACAAAGTGAGACTAATCGGAGGACCTTGTCAGAAGATACATCATGGTCGAGACGGTATACATAATATGTGTATAATTATGTCCTATCCTTCATTACCTGGGACTGTTATCAATATTCGTTGTTTTAGTATACTTAGTACCCCGGTACAGTGGTACCTGGTACAGTGGTAGGGCATGGTATGTTATGGCGGGCTCATTTTCGCTACTCCACATCGTGGCACAGTTTTTGCGTGAGGGTGAATAAATCATTCAATCCAACCCTACTCGTCGAAGAATGCCAGTTAACCATAATTAAGATGCTGATTGATTCTCCGAGCATACTTGGGTATTTGAAGCACTTGACTGTCTGTTTCTTTCAGTCCCATGCAGTTTCTGCAGATAGAGCTGTTTATTAAAAGAACCCTCATCTGTAATGGTGAATGTTGTCGAAGACGTCTATTAAGTGTTTCCCTGACTTGCCTGAACTCAGGTACCATCTCTGCTATATTAGATCCTCTTCTGGCGTGCTCATGTGGCTGTATCAATGCCTTGGGAGCTGCTGTGTCCTATTTTATTTGACTTGTGTGGGCACTCCAGTCCATACTGTCCAAGAGTATACGGGTTGAATGTTCTTCTACCCTCCACTTGTGCAGTCCTTACTAGTGCAGTCCATAATAGAAGGGACATGTTCACTACTATCTCACCTCCAGCAAGTATAAACTCAAAGACCGCGTGCACTTTTTCGTATCGAGTATATATATAATAGTATATTCTATTTCACCGACTCCGGTGAGATTGGTATCCGTGGCGATTTCGCGAACTGAAAAAAAGAAAAAGAAAGGTGTATGTAATACGAGTATTATAACATGTTGTTATACCTTTTAATATTAACACACCTCAGTCATAGTTATCAAATAAATGTAAGATCTATTGAGAACGAGTAGCGTTCATTACAATATGTCAAAACCGCCATGTCAGAAAGGGACACAACACCTGCCGAACCGAACATCGCGAGTAGGTAGTGTATGCAACACATGTGATGTGTCATGTGTTATACCAAATTTTACCGGGTAATGCGTACTGTTACAGTATACGGTTGTGTTATATTTCGCGTTATACATTACTCACAGTACTTACACAAATCTACTAAGAAACACTTACGTAGGCCACCTGCACACTTCTTCTGTCGAGTCGATGGCAAACCGCAAACGCAATTGTGAACCTATGTGCGTGTGTGGCCCGTATAGTAACATCACTTTAAGTTTGTAAAAGACTGTTTTTTTTCTTGTTTACGAATGATTGTTATCTGTGATAACTTATTAATGACCTTCAGATACCCACAACGTATAATTCATATAAATGTATAGCTGTAAGTTTTCCAAATTCAATTCAATTCAATTCATTTATTGGCTCACAAAAGAATATGGTTACATATTGATGGTAAGTAATATTAAAGTAGATCCTCATATTCACCATTTCTGGCATGTGAGACTACGTACATTATTAAATTAACACATATTTGCATAACAAATAATAGAAGTTAGGTATATAATAAAAATTAAAACAAAATGTCATGCATTGTCATACCATAACCCACCTAATGTCATAATGATCATCATTAACAGATAATGTCAATGATACAAAATATAATTATGTCAGTGTCCATAATACATCAATAATCATGGTCAATAATAATAACAGTTTATGTCTTTATCATTTCAATATTAATTAATTCAATATTCATTTCAATATTAATTAAATTACATAACCTCATCCCTCATCAATACATAACACTTATATCTCTAGATAATCTTGGACACTGTAAAACACTTGTCTTTTAGCCACATATATAAGTTTCTGTGGAAAATATTTAGAGGTTGATCCTTAATTTCATTTGGTAACTTATTAAAAACTTTGATGGTTATTGGATAGCAGCTTCTTTTAAATTGCTCCGTTTTAATCGAAGGTAATAATAGGCGACCGGGGTAACGCATCTTAAAATTATAGTGGTCTTCAAGTGTCTTAAATAAATTTTTATGTCCTTTAACAAAGTTACAACACTCAAAGATATAAATCGATGGGGCTGTTAGCAAGTTCAATTTTTAAACAACGGTTTGCACGATGTTAATTGATCCACATTGCAAAGCGCTCGTATACACTGTTTTTGAGATAGAAACACCTTGTCAAATTCCACTGAATTACCCCATAGCAAAATGCCATATCTTAAATTAGATGCTACATAACCATGATATGCTTGCAATGCAGTTTTTTGGTTACATATTTTTGTAAGTCGCCATAGTGCATAAACATATTATTATCTATTTACTTTTGAACATAGTTTGTCTTTATGTGACTTCAATGAAATTTGATTGTCAAGACATAGTCCAAGGAAGTTTACAGTATCTGATTCTATTAAAGGTTTGTCTTTACATACAATACTTAATCTATCATTACTTCTTTTTCTATTATAAAATTGCAAAAATGTAGTTTTATCAACATTCACCTTAAGGTTATTACTTTCTAGCCATGTTATATGCAAATAAAATAAAATAAAATAACCAACATCCACACTGCGAAGTCGCAGGCAACAGCTAGTGAAATATGAAACTATACAATGACTTCGCAATTTGGTAACAAAAGCATTATATAATATTAAATTAATGCTTTAGTCTTCATTGTAATAAATTTAAATATTTTTATATTCAGGAATGTCTGTACACTTGTACAATTTTACAATTTAACTATATTTTGTCTTGCCTTGTCTTGGGTTATCCTGTCTTGCCATGTCTTGTCTTGTCTTGTCGCCTTCCCTCATCGCGGACTGTGCGGGCACGGAGTCTTCTCCGGACCCGCTCCGCCGCCTTCTTTTCGAGCATTACTTGCTCGCAAAAGGAGGCGGCGATCGCCCAAGCGCTCGCGCATCGATCCATCGCAGTGAGTAAGACGGCGAGCGAGACCACACCTACTCCTAGGGCCGCCACTAGGACCCGCCTGGGCGTGTCCCACGCTCGCATCACAGTGATGGTACTCGGACGTTGGCTCCTTCTGGATCTGACGCACGTAATCCCCGAAGCACCCGTGCCCGGTAATCACCTGCATCAGCCGGTACGAGAGGCTACCGTGTGGCCTCTCTACCCCCCATGATGGGTCCTATTGCCGCCACTGCGGCGTGCCCTGCGCGTGGTTGCCCAAGTCGTCGCACGATAAATAGCCTGCTTACCTGTGAACCTGTGTGTGCGTGAAACTTGCCGAACGCAGTGCTCTGCTCTCCCGATATCTTTTTTGTGGCAGACAAGCATTGACCAACTGCTGGATTGTGATTACAGTGACGTCGTTTGTAACACCAAGGGCGTCGCGCTTTTGTTGCCTACCTTGTCTTCTAATGTCCTTCTTGAAGCACCCTATATTGTAGTCGCTTGGGAAAACCACGGCAGTGAGTTCATTACACAGTTTTAGTGTGCGCGGGATGAAGCTCCTTTTTCAGTCGTAATTTGTGAGGATGAATTCCCTCCCTATGGCGAATGGTGTGATGATAGAAAGTAGCCATGGGCATTTTCAATCACTGTCTACATTATAAATACGTTTTAATGAAAACTTTGCTTCGAAACAATTATCCTAATTGTAGAGTTGGTTGGCAGCACGACTATACACACATAGGCGTGTGTATGCATGCACGTTACATATGCACGGTAACTACTTGTCTGCCACCTGAATGGCTTAAAAAAGGAGTGGTTTAAAAATAATGGAAATAAAGGACATGGGTCAGAACGTACCCAGTTTGTAGCAAGTTGAAATTGGTACCAATCGAAAGGTCTTTGAAAACGTAGATATTTTTTGTATTGGAGCAACTTTGTAACTTATGTAGGAAAAAAGATATTTGATGTTGAAAATACCGAAAATCCTTAGTAAAATCGACCCACGCACGTTCAATTTTTTTATTATTTTATCGATTAGGTGGGTAGATCGAACTATTTTGTGCTGGCGTCGGTGTGTCGTCAGTAGTTAGTACCTGATAATAACTGATTTTGAGCGCTCGCGCATATCTTAGTTTATTTTATTCTTACTTTTATTTACAACGTCGGCTTTCACAACGGACTTCAGTGTATGACTTAACGATTGGATTATTATTATTACTCATCTGCTTCAAAAAAATGGAAGGTGAACGCGGTATATAATATTGATGGAGATTTGATTGATTTGATTTGATTTGCCGAGCATTTGCGAGGTAGAGTGTGTGTGTGTTGCGAGGTGGAGATGGTATATATAATATTGTGGTATCTTCGAGCCGTAGCCCTAGAATGTCGCAGCATGGGCTAGTAACTGAAAACTGCTCGTTAATTAGAGGCCGCATATTATCGAGGCACGTGTCAAATAAAATATATTACACATTATTTTAATCAAGGTTAATGTCCAGGGCAGAGAAGCCATCGAAGCGTATTATTGCTCCTGCATGACGGGTTTGAGAACTCTAGGTGCTTGTGCCCATACTATTAGCATAATATGGTACCTACTTAGGTGTTGGCAGGCACCTAGATAACTTCGAAGGTCCGGCAAGTGCCTGGGATGATATAATCATTGAAAGTACCAATACAATTTAATAAAACTGTGCTATTTAAGATTGATAGTTCTTATTTAATATTTTTTCTGTACCAAAAACCAACTATAGGAAGCTATATCGCTCTCTTAAGACAGAAAAAATGACTGGTTACCTATTTATTTTGTCCAAAAAGCAGAAAAAGTGCGATTATTGGCAATTAAAAATGTTACAAAGAAGTTATCATAACTTCGGTCTTTCATTCATTCATTCATTCGTTCACTTATTTTCGAGTTACTCAATTAGGCCTCTTCTAAATTACACCTAGTCTAAAATGCTACAAAGTGGGTACGGGTTCCATACAAAATTACCCATTGTTCTTTTCATATATTGAGAACTCACTTGTACTTTTCCACAGTATTTTTATTTTTTAATAGACCTGACCGGTTTCGCCTTACGGCATTCTCAAAGGTTAAACAATAAAAATACTGTGGAAAAGTATGTACAAGTGAGTTCTCAATATGTGTAACAACAAATTCCACCAAGTGCCATCAATCAACAGTATTAAAAAAATTTCATATTATTTTATCATGAAGCGTGAGAAAAAATTGCCAAAACTAAGCATATAACTACCACATGTTTATGATAATTGGTTAAAAATTAAGTGATATCAAATAATAATAAAATATTTTATGTAATAATACAAGAACGGGGTACATGCTGCCACGCTACGTAGATATTTCTACGTTTATATATTACTTAATTTACTAATTTGACAAGGTAGGTACTGTGACAAGGTTTAACATTGACGTACTTACAAAAACAAATCTAAAAATATCTTTTAACTTCAGTTTCAATGTTATCTTGCAGAGATCGTGTGACCGCACATGCAATTTTAAATCTTTGTGTAATTTAGGTACCTACTTTATTGATCATTAAACGACATTTACAAAATTTAGACATTTAGAAAACCAATCCTGAATTTGGAATAGACTCAGATTTTAATTAATACCTACTATGATTAGAGACAAATATATAAAGTAAGTTGATTTAACTTATGTAACATATGTAACATAATGTAAAAATACGAATAAAGATTATTAAAAATAATTGTTTAAAAAATATAGTCTTAAGCAAAGTTGTATTTAATTGTATTCAAATGAGAAACGTGACGCTTTACATTTTAACTTTCAATTAGAAATACGAGTTACGGGCCACGTGTAAAGGCCCGACAACAAATGTGCTAGAACCATGCTTTTTTCTTTTCGAGTAGTACACAATGAACGGGTAGTAAAGTCACTCACCACTACTAAATTTACAATATAGTACATAACAATACAATAGAGTCCAGTGATCCAACTGATTATAGGTCTACCAACTGTTCAAGTAATTAAGTATTTTATTACAAACAATAGAATTTATTTTAATAAGTACTTAGTTTCCAAAAAAATCTATTCTAATTTATTATTATTGTATTTATATGTTATTCACTTCTTTTAAGTAATCGTTTGGATCACTTCAATCACATAGGGAAGAATTTAACTATATTATGTACTCAAAGAATCAGAATCAATTAAATAAAATACAGGCACATATGAATGTCAAAATTTTACAATAATTATGTACCTACCTACTTTTGTCAAAAATATTATAATCACAACATAGTATAAAACAAAGTCGCTTTCTCTGTCCATATATCCCTTTGTATGCTTAAATCTTTAAAACTACGCAACGGATGTTGATGCAGTTTTTATAACAGATAGAGTGATTAAAGAAGAAGGTTTATATGTATATAACATCATGCTAGAACTAACTGGTGCGGAGCAGAAGTGAAAAATGTTGCAAAAACGGGGTGACGCAGACGATGTTTGGCGGGTCAGCTAGTTTATCTATATATATATATAAAAATGAAACCTGTTTAAAAATTTGGCTGTTTTTTTTGTAGTTTTCTAGTACTCTGTACAAGGTTCTTACGGAACAAAATATGAAGAAAATCTCTCAGAAAGATTGAAAAATATACATTTAATTTTGCATCAAAGCTACGCTAAGGCGGTACGAAGTTCGTCGGGTCAGCTAGTAATAAATAAAATACTTAGTAAATAAATCATTTGGAATTGATTTTTCGCTTCGTTACTATACAGTAACGTCATCAGGTGGAGCACGGGCTCTAATTAGTGTCTGTGATTCACCTAGATTGAGAGCCAAGGTGAAGCATGGGTCCGACACGCAATGTGTGTTCTTTGATCAAATTCAAAATATTGTTCGTTTTGTTTTTAATTGTTACAAGAATTTGTGACCAAATTGCACATGATGGGCACCAACCTCCATCCGGGAGCGGACTAATAATCATACATCTCAATCGATCCGGTAAATTTCTATACATTGGCGCTAATATCGACAGCAAGGAAAAGTAGTATATAGAGGCAAGTAGAGAATCGAGTAGAATCGTAGAACGCGATAATCGACATCCACGTGGGCGGAGCCGCGAGCAACAACTAGTATGTAATATATAGATTAATAATTACTATAATAATAATAAGTTCTCTGTTCTCATTTCAGATGCTGAACGCGACATGGCTCTATACTCAGATAAAGTTGATTGATTTAATGGATACGGTATTCTTTGTCTTAAGGAAAAAAGATAGACAGATTTCGACTCTACACGTCTTCCATCACACTTTAATGCCCGTAGGAGCTGTTTTTGCGCTGAAATATTACCCAAGTGAGAAAATCGTTCAAATAAAAAATTGTCAGCAATAATAATAAACATAACATAAACTCACGCCTTTATCCCCGAAGGGGTAGGCAGAGGTGCTAGCACCCACATTTCGCCAGTTTATGTAAGTCCCAATGTACCTAATAAGTGACGAGCCTATTGCCATTAACCAGGCACTTATAAATCAGCGATAAATACACACATAACTTCGAAAAGCCTCGAAAATCATTGGTGTGTGCCATGGTAAACCTGGGATCGAACTCGAGACCTCGTCTCTATCGTATCTAAATAAATATCGTCTCAGCAGTCCATTACCCATACCTACCACTAGGCTACCGCTACCTAATACAATAATAATAAAATGTTTTTATAATTGTATTACAATAATTTATTGAAATTCCAGATGGTCATGCAACGTTTGTCGGAATGATTAATACTGCGGTGCATATTGTCATGTATACCTACTATCTTATCTCTGGACTTGGGCCTGAATATCAGAAATACCTTTGGTGGAAAAAGCATCTTACTTCTATGCAAATAGTGAGTATAATTGTTTAAACGAAATGCAATCCGTAAAAACCGTAAAAGTACTTCCGTGTCCGTGTAAAACTAACAAAAAATGGGAAGAAATGTTTTTAATATGACTGTATGTATAATGTATGTATTGAAAATAGTCAAAATACATCAGGTTTTACATTATTGATAACACACTTGTATTCTCCACGATATTTATTATTACACTTAACCGGTTTCGCCTTGCGGCATTCTCAAGGGTTAGCATTAGTATGTCAGTAATATAATATATTACATTTCATATACCTTTGAATGTTAACCTCTGATAATGCCTCCTAAGCGGTGCTTAATATATTAAGCGATTAATATAAACAATAAACTGATTTCTTTTCTCATTTCAGATACAATTTGGATTGGTCTTCATTCACAACTTAATTGCTTTAATAGATACATCGTGCAGCTATCCAAAATGGATATCATTTATACTGATGATTAACAGTCTTCTATTCGTATACATGTTTAGTAATTTCTACTATGTCAACTATATTCAGAAGCCTGTAAAAATGTCCAATGGCAGTGCCGAATATTTACAAAAAAACATTTCAAGTGAAAAACAAAAAGTACAATAACATTTTTAAAGTTTTAGTTTTAAATATTTCATTTATATTATAAGCAAATAAGCAATTATGACATATTTTTAGTATAATAATATGAGAAGACAAATTGCATAGAGATAGACAGTGTTGGCATGCAGAATTTGTATTTTTACTCATAGTTTTAGTAGTAGTAAATACTTTTTACTGTACAATAGAAAAAAGATAGAAATGCGACAGTATTAAAAACGGATTTCTTTCTTACAAATAAATTTTAAATTTAATGATTATTGTGCAAATTAGAGCAATTATAATACAACGGAGCTATATATTATTTATTTCAGAGAGCCAGACTTATAAATAAATATTAAAAAAATGTTGAATTTGAACTTTTCATTTTGTAATTTTATTGATTTAAAAATGAGTTTTCTGATTTACCATTTACAAAAGTTTGTCTTTTCGTGAACAATGAGAAGAAATTCTGACAAACTAAATTACCTTATCAAATCATTCAATAGCTACCACTTCTATTGACCTAATATTGTAGCAAAGATCTTCTAGATAGTCTAGTAGATAGGTATACACAGCACATAATGATCATAATAGGTGGGTCAATGTGTTTAGCGACTGGCGCATGGTGCCATGAGAATACACTGACCTCTTAAAAGAATTAAAACAGCCCTATTCTAGTATAAGTAAAGGTTATAGGTATAAGCGAACCACTCAAGTGATCAAAAAAGCAAGTATAATGATATTATAGTATCTAGACACGTGAACATTTACTGAATTGCGGAATATAATTATGAAGAAATACTAATTCCATTTTTGCATGTAAAACTCGTAGTGATGTCAGATCAAACAACTATCTAATGATGTTACATGAACAAATGAAATGTACATAACTTAAGTAACCGAACAATAACTTAAGGACGACGACCTTAGTGTAGTAAAATAAACAGGTCAAGTAGGAGAACGACTAGATAACACAGGATTCCGTACAAAACTGTAATGACAAGATTAAAGTTGCTGTTGAAACTGTTATATTACTAATAGTCATTCAATAGCTTGTGGACAACTGACAACGGAGTAATTCTCTAAGTTATCGTTTTTCGTAGCATTGAACTCTATAATCGAGTAAGTACTTAAAAATTAGATAAATAATTAGAGATGGTAAATTCGATGATCTAATTCTGACGTAGGAATTAGATCATCGAATTTACCAAAAAATTGCTGACCAACTGTTGGATTGACTATTCATCAACGCATTGGAGAAAGTTGACGTCATTCACCAACGCAAAGCTATGCTTCAAGTCTCTTTGAAGGATAAAATTAGTGATGAGGTCATCCGACAAAAGTTACCGACATAGCTTGCAGTAACCAAACTGAAGTGGTAGTGGGCGGATCACATCTGTCGAAGAAGCTATGGCCGCTGGGGCAGACGAGTCCTTGAGTGGAGACCGCGAAAGGCAAAGGGAAGGCAGGACGCCCCCCAGCTAGATGGACCGATGACCTGAAAAAGGCCGTTAAAACCAACACAGTATGTGAAGGTCGGAGGATCGGAAGCAATGGCGCACATTTGGAGAGGCCTATGTCCAGCAGTGGACAGCAGCAACATTTTTAATTGATTGAATATTTTTGATTAATCTCAGAATTTTCCATAACATATAAAAACATCTTCTAAGTTCAAAAATAAACAGAAATCATTTTTATTCAGTATACACTTACGTCACTTACTAAACGTCAAAATTAAACGTACATTATAGGTTAGTTCAGCAAGTAGACTAAGTTCTAGTATTGGAAAATAAATTCAAAATTTAATGAAAAAGAGTTACATCATTCACAATCCTTCATTCTTCACGATGACATTAATTTTAGATTTTAACTACATCAAATCTAAAATTCCATGATATTTTTTACAATATGAGTAGTTTGACAATTGCTGACAATTAGTATAATCGGTGCTCCGGCCGTATCTGTACATTGGAGACATTAAAAATTTAGGTTATGTTATGTTATATTAGCCTATTCCCAACTCAGTTGAGGTCGGCTTTCTGGTCTAACATGAAGCGGCCCAACCTCGATACTTTCCGTGAAGAGACTGCCACTGGTTTTGCAATGGTTTTGTGATTTGTTTTTGCATGACTATTACCAGAAAACGATTACTATTCATAGCTTTTTTTTTTTTTTTTTTTTTTATCTATGGCACGTCAATTTGACTTTACCTCGCCTGATGTTAAGCTGAAGGCAAAGTCCCATGAAAGAGGGTCACCATTGCAAACACGTTCAGTGCTACAATGGTGGCGCTCAGCTTGACGGCCTCATCAGATGCTTTTTCACGCCCCGCTTAAAGGACCCGGGACTGTAGGAAGAAGGAAACACGTGCGCCGGCAAGGAATTCCAGGACTTAATGGTACGGCAGAGAAAAGACTCACCGAACCGCTTGGTTCTTGATGGAATATTCTGTACCGTATGCGAGTGACACCTAAGCCCTGCACGCGTTGTCCTGTGTAGGAAATTACATAAAGGAAAGCTACATTAGAATAAAATAATACCTATAGAAAACTAACGACCAAGCCACCGGCTATCAGTCATAGTAAACATCCCCTCTAAATCAGTCTAGCCACTTCAAGATTCAAGATCATAGACAATAATGCCTTGTTGCGACGATGTACTATCTTTATTTCCACAAAGTCGTGTACAATCAGTATTTGCAGACTTCAATAAATTACAAGCATATTTTCTGTAATAGCTATAGATATTATATACACGTACTTATTCATTGATTAAGTGTATTTTTTTAGTATCAGCTTCTTTGTTTGTATAAGCATGTGTACAATACATAAATCTTACAATATGTAAAGTTTTGATATCAACATGTTTTGCTCCTACGGGGGCGCAAAAATTAATGTTAAAAATATTCGAACTATCAAAGTTAATTAGGCATTTGAATATTTGTTATATTACTGTGTATTATATTATTTTAATCATCTGTGTCTGTGCCAAAGTTACGATAATGCCGATGAATGCCCCCGGGATCGTTTTTCACTTTTCTCGCGCGTAATTCCTCACGAATTCCCCCCTCCGATGTCCGCGAGGGTGGATAGCCGGTCGGTGGACTCGAACCGACCAAAACCGCACGCTGTCTCGGACCATTAATTAATTCTCTGGCATATCCTTCACGCCTTGGCAGACTCAAAGACATCGGAGACCTTTTCGGGTGTAGGAATATCGTCTTTCCCAGGGTACTATATCTTTCGATGCGCCCTGCATCGGTTAGGGTGATAAGCGGCTTCATCTCTCACCCTAGGCCCGCGCTCATGTAGGAAGAAGGGCATTCTGCAACCTCCAACGCCCGAGTCACCTCCGCATGCAAAGAGTTGGCAAGTCACCACCTTTTGAATAGTTTTGCGACTCCACCGATAACCCATTTACCAGTCCAACCAATACTCAACCCCATAGCTCAGAACCTAGTTCCCATTGGGACCACAGCGCTGCACAACTAAAGTCTCTGCACCACGGGGCGCGTTCGAGGATGGTATCTGACATGTGTGTGAAATTTTCTTTAAATTGCCTGTACGTCTTGGCTTCACCCCGACGTATACGCCTTCATAAGATCTGGAATTCTATAGTACAGAGAGTTATGAATTTTAATAATTCCTATATCTTCTATTCATAGTTGTTTCACTTATCCAAACTTGTTCAATCTGATGTTGGAAAAGGTCAATTGTATTTACATACATTATAAGTACACACAGAACAGAAAAATCTCGTAGAAATGTGTTACGACAGATTCGTAGGGGAATCGAAAACCAATGGAAATGGAAATGAGCTGTTCACTCAACTTGCTTCTCAGCTAAAATTTTGTATCTAGACTCAGTAAATTATTGTAAATAGACAAAAAAAAAGAAAAGCCCGCTGAGTTTCTTGCCGGAGTCTTCTATATAATATATATATAGAGTATACAGCCCATTTTTGAAGAATAAATGTTGCATTACCCCAAAGGAGAATTCCGTAGCTCATAATACCTATATACTTAAGCTAAGGTGTGAGGATATTAGGTAGGTACGTGTCTTTACAATATTTGTTTAATATTTTGTTGAAAAAATAAAGTTATTTCTTAGAATACACTGACATACGTAGCCTCCGTGGTGTGACAGTAGTGCACGTGACTGCTACGAGGTACCCACGGTTCGTATGCATGAATATGGTTGTTTGCACTGGTCTGGTCGTGCTTCATAGAGCACGTTAAGCAGTCGGTCCCGGTTGCCATACAAACATCTATGGCAGTCATTACGGGTAGTTTGTGTCCTCAAAAGACCAACCAGTCTAACTTGAAACTTCGATATCAACAGGGGTCGTTGGACCATTGGTTGTTGAAATGGCAGTCGCTTCACGGAAAATATCGTAGTTCAGCCGCATCACAGTTAGACTGGAAAGCCGACCCCAACTGAGTTTGATCCAAAAAAGTTTTTGTTGCGGAATTTGTGCACTTTTTCGTGAATACGCATGAGAAGACACGCATACTCTGTCTATTTTATACTCCTACTTGCTTTTCGTTTTCCGTGAACCAAAAATTAATTAGGAAAACATGAATACGTCAAGAGATAAATATATTAATATTAATGGTACAAGAATTTAGCTGAAGTGCGTATAGTAGGAACATTGTTTCATTATTTGTTTGACAAGTTGCATAGTGTAAACTGTGTACGGTGTAATTATTAATATTTTTGGAGAAAAATAAAATTTATGATTCATATTTAAGTGTCGACAATAGTTAAAATGATAGTTGTTACAAAGTTAAAAGATATATACGACTTTGTGTTTTACGAATTAGCTGGTATTATTTTTATAGAAAAAATATTAAAATATAGCTATTGCAAGTTTAAAAAAACAAGTAGTTTAAGAAGTTGAGGAAATATGAAAATCTCCCGTTTCCCTAAAACCAAATAATTATTTGCATATCCGTAGCATATTCAGTTAAATTTAATTTTAATTCTATACCGACTACTTTTTTCTTAATCAATGACATAATAATTGCAAAATTCACCGTAGCTTCGTCTGTCTTCAGAAAATATTTTAAATATACATAAAACTACTAATTGCGTGAGACGTTAGCTTATCTAACGTCAGTCTTCTTAAAAAATCTACCAGGGCCACGTTAGCCACGCCAGTAAATTCGCATATTGTGTCAGTCTCACACGAGATTGAGAATACGAACTCAGTAATTACAACATATGGTTAGATTTCACGGGGCAATGTTTATTTAAAAGAGTGTTTTTCTTACAGATGACAGAACAAAAGATTTGTTTCCTTCAGGATGGTTTCTCTTAACTGCTATGCCATTTTACTTGTATTTTACGTTAAGTCTTGGACCTAGATTGATGCAAGATGTGAAACCGTTTAAGCTGAGATCTATTATGTTTGTGTATAATTTGTTTCAAATATTAATTTGCGTGTATATACTGTTTCTGGTGAGTAATAACGTATTTTTGATAAATTTAATTTCAACTTATTTTATTCTCAACTAACGACTCCGGTCCCCAAATGTAGGGTGCGAGTCGTCTATCAAAAGTATGTGATAAAGAATATGTGGTGATATCACGGCGATACTAGTGGGCTACTCACGCCTGAAAGTGGCCTTACACTACTTCTTTATATACCTAATATCTGGATAACATGTAAACATCTCATAGTACTGAAATATTTCTGAAACAAACAGTATGCTCACTGTTCAAATCAAATTCAGATCGGAAAAAATGAATGCTTCGACGGGATTTGAACTCAGAATTTTTCTCTTACAAGAGAATGCTCTAAGCCACGTCTGAAGCATTCGAAATTCTCCTATACAACATCATTGTCCCAAAGATGGTTGATAGACGATGGGAGAGATAATTCCGATCAAAAGATCTCATAGATATTTACTTTCATCAGGCAATAAAAGGTGGATGGCGATGGAATGGGTACAATCTCTTATGCCAACCATTGGATCGGACTGAAAATCCTCTATCTAGAACTGTAAGTATTCTGGTATTTTATAATTGCTGTACTGTATTTTCAAAATACACCCGTCCTGGATGTCTCTTAATTTTTTTCTGGCCACGTACAGACAAAACCTTTTAAATATAAGACACCCATAAGTACAAATATATGTATTGCTTTGTTTTTTTATTAGGGACGTTAATTTGACCACATCTTGCCGAATGGCAAGCGTTAGGCAAAGTTTCAGAAAAGAGGGTCACCATTACAAATACGTTCAGTGTTACAATGGTGGCTTAGCTTGACGGCCTCATCAGATACTTTTTTACACCGCGCTTAAAGGACTGTAGGTACATGTGTACATATTAGGTTGTTACATATGAAATTGCCGTTTTGTTTGAAGAAATTGGAGGAAATCCAATTTTAAGTAGTAACATTTTTGCATTTTTTTGGGAATGACAAATTCAAATTTTATGATTTTTTTGTGTATGAATGAGACAACATTAAGCAAACAGCAATTTTTATTACATTTTTGAAAAGTGACAGTTGTAAAAAAATAATTCCAAATTTATCATCAAAATGGGAATTTATCATCATTTAGGAAGTACTCTGTTTGAAGATAGCTTTTAATATATCAAACCGCCAATAAAAACAAAATTTAATACAGAGTTGTAAAATCTGCAAATCAACTTTCAAACTGAAATAAATAATGGTAGTAGCTATTAAATTTCAGGAATAACGAACTCATGAATCTTGAAGAAAATTTCGGCAACTTTATATGTTGTTTGTACCTATTAAATATTCACGTCAAAGAATCAAAATACTGGTTAGATTCCACGTTGAAAAGATCAGCAAACCGGAGATCTCCTTAAAATGTCATAATTAAGCCACAACTAATAACCAAACCAATAACAAGAAAAATAACATTCTTCGGAGAATACAATAACTGGAGGATGTCATGCGATGAAAAATATTATTAAATTGTTGTCCTTTAAAACAATAGAAACTGCATTAAATTTTTTTGAAATATATTTTATGGTAGGTACGCGATATCTATGACTTTTGATTATATAAGTCTACTGCATGCCGAATACATACAGAAATAGTAATCGACTCTGTTCGTCTACGAACTATTTTATCATGTACACTATGTTTCGTCTACGAACTATTACCTTTTTCCTGTACACTACACTTTGCTTTATATTTTACTAGCTATCTCACCTTGACTTCACCCATGGCATACTGTTGGCCTCCAGTGATTCTTAATGTTCAAAAAATGAAGGAATAACATTAAAATTACAGCTCCGCTCCCATGATATTTGTAACCTGGGAAATTCCCCAGCTACTCCACCGGCTAACCCAGGCAAGAGCTTACGACAGAGACTCTTGGGCGCCTTTTCTTTCAGAGTGGAGATAGTGGGTGCGTGCTCCAGATACCCTTAATGAAACAACACTAAGATTTTATACATGCATATATTCAGTAGGATACACAGTTATACATAAAGTAGAATGGTCACAGGCACAGAGATATAGAAATGTAGATACAATATAAGATGCTTATGCGCCTCCCTCGTAGCACACAGCTGATCTCGTAATTACAACTCAAGGTAGCGGGTATATGAAGTTACAGTTATTGTACAAGTTAAGATTACGTGACCTTTTTGGCACTCCTCTTCGGATGGTTCCCCTGGCGTCGGTTGTCGGCTTGCGTAGGCACCTGCCCGCTGCTGGCAACCGCCCGCACTGCCGCGAGCCAAACGAAAGGACAGCTGTTCCGAACAGGGACTCCAACAACGGAATCACAACAATGTAGATAGGTCACTAATATTGTCCGCTAAACCTTGGGACCCTGCATCAAAAGTACAAAAAGCCTATATCACAGACGCAAACGAACGACACAGATATAAAGAAATCACTACTAGAGAAAGACAAATCAGCATATCTTACCAGAGAAGTCCGGGAAGGATGCACAGAATCTAAGATACTTAATTTATATGTAGGTAGGTACATATAATTCAGAGTTCCAACTTATCAGAAAAATCAATGAAATACGAACAGAGTTTCGTGCTTAATCTTCAGAGTAATTATCAGAGGTGTTCGCATCCACCGGGAGGGGTGTATTTATATCATTTTTCATGGAATATTCTAGTAAAATCAATCCGATATCACGAGTTATTCGTTCATCTGATCGAATCGCGAACAATAAAATACTGATCCACAGATAATACGAAACCAAAGACATTCTCGCCGTGACTAAATTAATTTGGGCAACTAGGAATTTAGATTATGACAATTTTAAATTAAAGACATTAAGCTATATGATTGAATAAAATATCACAAACAATTTAACCTATCACGATATTATAATTCTATTTGAAATAGGTAAACATACTAGCGACATCTGTTGTCAGATTGGGAAACCATTCATCAATACCGAATTGGTGATCGATGAAAAGTTCCCCCCAAACCCTACAGATGTCGTCATAGGTACAACGTATTGTTTACCGAAATCAAATTTTAACGCCACTAACAATTTTGCGTTACACAATCCCCCCCCTTGAAAGTATTACTTGTGTGGACAGACAAGTAACGCAAGGAATACACAACAGAATAAAACAAGTCAAAAGTCTAACAAGTTAAAAATAGAACGAATAAAAAAAGAACAGATCAAAGTACAAAACAGAACTACTAAGAACTAACTAGAGGCAAATATTGACACAGACTCTTTTACTTTAAGTCTAAATGCCCTAAACCACTAGAAAGAAAACTCTCCTTAACTGCTATAGTCAGATGGTCGCATATGCAACACAACTACAGAGAAGAGGAGGATGAGAAACGAAAACTCGATGAGGTGTACCTAACAAATAATATGTCCCATACGAGGACACCCAAGCTACAGCAACAAGGTCATACTTCATCGAGTCGCGGTAAAGTAAGTATAAATCGACAGTGCTACGGAAATGAAATAGCGCTGACGCTAGGCAGAGAAGGTACCGCAGATTGATTCTCATCAGTGTATTTTAAAATGTCCTTGATGTGATACTCGCCTAAGTCCTTACCATCCAAATCTGCTAACCTATACACTAAAGAGGAACGTTTAGCAGACACTACACACTTAGTAAACTTAGGAGCGAGTTTAGAGGTAAAATGTTTAGCTTTATTAGATAAATAATGAGTCCGTTTGTAAACAATTTGACCAACTTTCAGCTCGACATGCCTTTTCCTGAAATTATAATACTTCTCATTACGCTGGTGAGCCGAAATCAAATGTTTCCTCACCTGATCGTAAATGTGTTGCATTTCTTTCAGTTTGGCACCGAAGGCTGAGGGCTCATCAATGGAGACTAAGTCCGGATGACAGGTTATGTCAGACTGTCTATATAGAACTCCATCACCTATAAATTCCCTACCGTGTACTAAGAAATAGGGAGAGAATCGAGTGGCCTCGTTTACTGCAGTGTTTAGAGCGCACTGCAGCTCAACAAGATGTTCATCCCACTTTTTGTGCTGAGTCTTCACATAACATGAGATGGCTTGAACAACATTTCGAATCGCTCGTTCAGCTTGATTAGTTTGAGCGTGGTAACGCGGGCTATAGTATACGTTTGGAACATTATATTTAGCTAACATATCCTTAAATTGCTTGCTCACATACTGAGGACCGTTATCAATATAGATAGTCTTGCAAACTCCATGAACTAGAAACACTTTCTTCTCGATGAATCTCGCTACTGCAGCGCCTGTTGCAATCCTTATAGGACACAGCATGACATACTTGCTAAAGTAGTCCGAAACAACGATCAGATGAATATTTCTGTTGCTTGACACTGGAAAAGGTCCAAGTAAATCACACGAAATAGCTTCAAAAGGTTTAGATACACGCTTCGCACTTCCCATTAGACCAGGACGCGAAGTGTTTACGGGTTTATACATCTTACAAACCTCACAATTTCCCACGTAGTCTTTGACACTATTGTACATCTTTGGCCAGTAGTAATTCAAAGACAACCTCTTATGTGTTTTCCAAACACCACCATGGGCACTAAGCGTGTCATCGTGGTATTTGGTGAGGAGTGCTAGCCTGTCCTCTTGAGGTACCACTAACTTCCAATCAAAATCTGAAGTCAAAGAATATTTATTTTTAGAAAATCGATATAACAAATTTTCACGAATATTAAAGTTAGGGTAATGCCTTGGGTTCCTACGCACGCACTCCATGGTGTGAAGATACCACGGGTCATTGGTGGAGCTCGCATCGATGGAGTCAATCTTTATGCGAGATAGAGCGTCAGGTACTACATGATCTTTTCCCTTACGGTGCTCTATGTCGAAGTCAAACTGACTGAGTCGCATACTCCAACGTGCTAAACGACCTGTAGGATTTTTGAGCTTGTGAAACCACAGTAGTGAGGCATGATCAGTGACAACAGTGCACTTCTGTCCCTCCACATACTGTCTGAACTGTTCCAGCGCAAAAATCACGGCCAGAAGCTCTCGCTCGGTTGTGCTGTAGTTCACCTCGTTCTTATTAAGAGAACGACTGCAATAGGCGATGGGGTGTTCCACACCATCGTGTGTTTGGGTCAGAACAGCAGCAACTGAGTAAGCTGACGCGTCACTTAGTATACGGAACGGTAAAGAGTAGTTAGGCATTTTCAATATAGGAGCAGAGACCAAAGCTGACTTGAGAAGGTTAAAAGCCTCCTCAGCTTCAGATGTCCAAATAAAATTTACATTTTTAGAGGTGAGTTTACAAAGAGGTTTACTAATTTTAGAAAAGTTATTAATGAAACGACGATACCAGCCGGCCATACCTAGGAAACGTTTGACATCCTTCGAGTTAGAAGGTGTGGGATAGTTGAGGATGACCTCGACTTTACCGGGGTCAGTACGTAGTCCATGCCTATCCACATAGTAACCAAGGTACTTTAATTCACTTCGACAAAAGTGTGATTTCTTCATATTAATCGTTAGGCCCGCATCCTTGAGTCGCTGATAGATTCTATTTAAGAGATCCACATGCTCCTCGAAGGTGTTGGCCACACAGATTATGTCGTCTTGGAAGCAAAACACTCTGTTGTCGAATTCGGGGCCGAATAAGCGGTCCATCAGTCGTTGCATCGTACTCGAAGCTCCGACAAGACCAAAACACATTACATTATACTGGAACAAACCCCGCCTCGGCACCGTGAACGCAGTCTTCTCAGCAGACTGGGCAGAGTCGAACGGGATTTGCCAATACGCTGCACTCAAATCAATAGAGGACAAATATTTAGCATTATTAAGATGGTCTAAAATTTGATTGATGTACGGTAAGGGATAAGCATCACTTTTGGAAACAGCATTAAGCTTACGTGAATCTAAGCACAGCCTTAGATCACCGTTCGCCTTTTCTACCATAACCACGGGTGAGTTCCACGCGGATTGTGATGGTGACACCACTCCCATCTCCAACATCCGGTCCAACTCCGTCTCCAGAGCCTTCTGTTTGAGAGGTGAGAGAGGGTAATACCGCTGCTTGATCGGCTTGCTGTCACCCGTGTCTATGACGTGATGCACAAGCGTAGTTCGACCTAAGCCCACCTTATCTGTATTTATTGAATCAAATTTTTCAATGATCCCGTTCATTACACACCTCTGATCCTCGGTCAGGTTGTTGTAATCCTCGAGACCACTGTGAAGAGACAAAGATTCAATAGGACAGTTATCGCTAAAATTATTCATATTAATTTTTTGTGAAATTAATCTATCACCTAATTGAAATTGTTGCCAGAAGTCTACTCCAAATATCATTGAGGTAGTTATTTCTGGTACAACATAAAACTTAAGTACCCTGATAACAGAGTTGTATTCTAAGGGTAAGGACATAGAACCCAGACATTTCAAACGTGAACTGTCTGCAGTTGTAATTTTAAAATTTGGGTTGACACTTTCGAGTTCAAACCCTAAATCTAAGAAGCTACGGTGCGCACCTTTTCCTAGCACGGAGCAGGAGGCACCGGAATCAAGAAGACCAAGAACATTTAAATTTAAAACCCTAACAACTAAGTACGGTCTAACATCGTTATCCCGTTTAGTAAACAGGACCTTATCAGAAGAAGACTCAGACACAGAGCTTGAGAATGTCTTAATAAGGCCCTGGCCTACGCGTTTTTTGACTTCGACGTACATTTGGGGCAGTCGGGTGACTTGACTCCTTTGAGACCACATCGGAAACACACCAACTCCCTTGATTGTGAGCAGTTATACGCAGTGTGATCGCTGCCGCCGCAACGAAAGCATTTGCGTTCGTGCGAGGCTGCCGAGCTGTCCACCGCAGAGACCTGCTTGGTAGCTTTTGGTGTGCCCTTTGCTTTCTGAGAATGTAAGTCAGAGGAGATCTCAAATTTGTCCAAGACTGGCTCGTGGAACGCCTCAGCCCTAGCACGCGCAAGTTCCAAACGCTTTCCTAACCTTCTTAGATCATCAATAGTGTTGACTTCATGAAGGGCTAGTTCCTTCATGTAGTCAGGTCTAATGTTATGCATAAGAATGTCCAGTTGTTCTTCACTGGGCATTTTACAAGTTAGTCTAGAGAACATGGCCTGCATTGTGGAGATGTAGTTCACCAAGGACTCGGTACGGGCTTGGGTACGTTGCCTAATCTCATTCCGTAAACGATAATCGTAATCGGGAATATCGAAGGTGTCTCTTAATTCATTTAGTAAGTCTTCATAAGACATAAAGTTGGCTTTATTGGTGCGGAACCAAGACAAAGCTGGTCCGTCCAATAGGTCAGAGAAAGCCATGAGAACCTTTGATTTGGAGACTTCCCTAGCACACCGGAGTTCTTCCAGTCTCTCAATGAAAACACGTACACAAGTAGATCCATCATATTTTAAATTAAAACTATTTAGATTAATAGGACGTTCCCTATAAATAAAATTATCATTGCTTAAGTTAATGTTTTGCGAGCTACCCCGCATCGAGCGTTCATTTCTCATCGCAGGTGAAGTATATTCAACTCGGACACGAGAAGCGCGATCATCATTATCTGACACCTCAGATTCTGAGTCACTATTCGATTCAGCTACTGACACAATCTTAACTAATCTGTTGCGAACACTAACAAGTTCAGAACAATCTAGCCCACAACGAGCTAGCCTAGTCAAAAGATAATTAGCCCTAACAGCAGCCCTAGTGCGACTATTTTTATCGGCATCAAAGTCACCTGACGATAGCAAATCCTCGAGTTCCTTCACTTTTGGCTCGCAGACAGTGTGTTCAGTTGCAGCATCAGTGGACTTCGTGGTGTTAGGCTTCAGACTTCCACGGCGAACTAGCCGATATGCCGTCCTCAATTCGTTACGCAAGCTGACAACCGTAGCCTCAGGATCCGCTGAAATGCCCATGTAAGACAACTCATTAGACAGCTCATCTTTTCTTAAATAGTTTACATACTGGTGCATTTTTGCCATCTTATAAGAAATGAACTTTAAGTGAATAGAATATAAAAATAAAATTTAACTAACAATTCCGTTATTTAACGAAAGTTTAAATGGATATAAATCCAAGAGGGTATTCAATTGAACGGACAGTATGTAAATGTACCCTTCTATGTTAATAATATAGGTATAAAAAAATTCAGCATAAAACAATTTTCATTAGCGGGTAGGTAACTAAAATGTACCGCCCTGCAGACAATTCCTAATAATATAATTATTTAAAAATTTCCAATTGAGAATAATTCTCCAATAGCGGGTAGGTACCCGAGATGTACCGCCCTGCAGACAATTACTAAAATATTGAAAAAATATACACAAAAAAAATTGTACCGTACGTATAGGTACAAATGAAATTACAAAAAATTAAAAAACAGTTAAAAGGCTAAGAGCAAAATGTACGGTAGCAAGTATAAGTACCGGCTACTATACTGATCCAAGGTTAAAAAGAAAAAAAATGGTAATTCCGAATGGAAACCACCTTATACAGAGTTACATATATCGGCACTTATAGAAAATGTCGATAACAATTAAAAGTTAAATTCAGAAAAAAACACAAAGTTAAATATATGCATGTATATTAATTTTATTATAATTCGGGACAAGCTACTGAGATAAAATATCCAACCCAACCAGCAACCAGTAAAAAAGAAAAAAAAAGAAAAAATACGAAGGTATGCCGAAATATGAATTTTACCGAAAATGTAGCAGCTATTTATAATTTAGAAAAAAAATTTTGACCCGTTTCCTTGCTATTCGGTGTAAATTGCAAGGAAATTAATTACGTGCTTAGCCGCACAAGCACAACCAATTAACGTCTTGGAGAGTATCAGACGGATAGTAGGTTTGAATTCATTAAAGGCGTCTTTCACACACACACACAGAACCAAGAGAAATCCAGTGGGTACTGGAATTCTTGAACTGCCCGTACGTTGGCCGCGCCACTGTGTAACCTGGGAAATTCCCCAGCTACTCCACCGGCTAACCCAGGCAAGAGCTTACGACAGAGACTCTTGGGCGCCTTTTCTTTCAGAGTGGAGATAGTGGGTGCGTGCTCCAGATACCCTTAATGAAACAACACTAAGATTTTATACATGCATATATTCAGTAGGATACACAGTTATACATAAAGTAGAATGGTCACAGGCACAGAGATATAGAAATGTAGATACAATATAAGATGCTTATGCGCCTCCCTCGTAGCACACAGCTGATCTCGTAATTACAACTCAAGGTAGCGGGTATATGAAGTTACAGTTATTGTACAAGTTAAGATTACGTGACCTTTTTGGCACTCCTCTTCGGATGGTTCCCCTGGCGTCGGTTGTCGGCTTGCGTAGGCACCTGCCCGCTGCTGGCAACCGCCCGCACTGCCGCGAGCCAAACGAAAGGACAGCTGTTCCGAACAGGGACTCCAACAACGGAATCACAACAATGTAGATAGGTCACTAATATTGTCCGCTAAACCTTGGGACCCTGCATCAAAAGTACAAAAAGCCTATATCACAGACGCAAACGAACGACACAGATATAAAGAAATCACTACTAGAGAAAGACAAATCAGCATATCTTACCAGAGAAGTCCGGGAAGGATGCACAGAATCTAAGATACTTAATTTATATGTAGGTAGGTACATATAATTCAGAGTTCCAACTTATCAGAAAAATCAATGAAATACGAACAGAGTTTCGTGCTTAATCTTCAGAGTAATTATCAGAGGTGTTCGCATCCACCGGGAGGGGTGTATTTATATCATTTTTCATGGAATATTCTAGTAAAATCAATCCGATATCACGAGTTATTCGTTCATCTGATCGAATCGCGAACAATAAAATACTGATCCACAGATAATACGAAACCAAAGACATTCTCGCCGTGACTAAATTAATTTGGGCAACTAGGAATTTAGATTATGACAATTTTAAATTAAAGACATTAAGCTATATGATTGAATAAAATATCACAAACAATTTAACCTATCACGATATTATAATTCTATTTGAAATAGGTAAACATACTAGCGACATCTGTTGTCAGATTGGGAAACCATTCATCAATACCGAATTGGTGATCGATGAAAAGTTCCCCCCAAACCCTACAGATGTCGTCATAGGTACAACGTATTGTTTACCGAAATCAAATTTTAACGCCACTAACAATTTTGCGTTACATATTATGTAGATTATAGCTTTTCTCAATACATGACCTATCTAACACTGAAAGAATTTTTCAAATTGGACAAGTAGTTCCTGAGATTAACGCGTTTAACCAACTACTGATTGTTCTGTACTTTCCTGTCCATCAAGCTTGCCTGGAAGAGATTGCCTTTGTCGATAAGGCCGCCCACTGTACATGTAACTTTATACTTGTTACTGTATTGTTAACTTTGTTCGAAGGTGTACGATAAAGAATTATCTATCTATCTATCAAACGAACAAATTCTTCAGCTTAATAATATTAGTTTAGATAATGAAACAAACTCAATTCTCACTTTCTATTTTTTGTTTCAGATGTTGAACGCCGTTTGGTGGTACACCGTGGTGAAAATCATTGATTTGATGGATACAGTATTTTTCGTTTTAAGAAAAAAAGACAGACAAATCTCGTTTTTACATGTCCTACATCATTTTGGGATGCCAATTGCGTCTTCAATAATGCTAAAATATCATCCAAGTAAGGATAACTTAAATTAAATAATAAACATTCGTTGAATATAGTATCGTTGGAGTATGGTATCGTATGGAGGAAAGGGCTGGGAACTAGGTGATACGCAATTCAGTTTTTACCCGACTGCCGAAAAATGGAGGGTAATATTTTTAAAGACTACTATACATTATGTATGTCCATTTATTGATACGCCCTTTAACCTGATGGGTTTAACCAATTTTGACATGCAAGGTGTCATTTGATTTGATGTAATTGTGTAAGTGACACCAGGTATAGGTATTAAAATAATAAAGAGATCAAAATGGCAGATATTTGGCGCTAAAATGAAAACCTTGAATTTTTTTTACTAATTTCACGAGCATAATAGGGTATCAAAATGAAGGGAATTAATAGATTACAAAAATGTAAGTCATATCATGAGCTAAATGGATAAAATAAAATACTGCTGGATAATATTATGGCTAGACCAATTCAAGTAATTTTTCATATACCTATTCCTTGACCTCTAAGGCAGGTTTTTATGGAGCAGCGTGAGCGGTATCTGAAGTCCACGCAAGTATTGCCGCGGTCGACAGCTAGTATTATGATACATATGCTGATACCCGCTACTGTATTCCAGTTGCAGTAACCCATGGGAACCTCATCCCAGAATATCCCAGGTTTTAGTCTACCCCTGTACCAAATTTCAGCCAAACCCGTTCATCCGTAAGAGTGTTATTAAGGAACAAGTACCTATATTATATTAGTAGGAACTAGGATAGCAGGATTCATGCCTGTGAATTCCCAAAGGGGTAGGCCTATAGCCTATACTACAGCCTATAATACTTTGTGAAATGATCAAGGAAATAAATTAATTGAAATTGGTGTTTTTAGATGGCCATGGTACATTGATTGGAGTTCTAAACTGCATCGTCCATATTGTCATGTATACTTATTACCTCATTGCTGGACTCGGGCCTAAATACAAGAAGGTACTTTGGTGGAAGAAGTATCTAACTGTAATGCAAATCGTAAGTAGAATTTGTGCTCGAGCCTCTTGTAGTAAAGCTGTTTTTATTTAATTAATGAAATATTTCACTGCCAAATTTTACACTGATTCACCAATAAACTTAGTTCCTCGATAAACATCTCTGTCTTTCTGAGATAGAGTCAATGGAGAGTACCCTTACATAGGGTATCTATAAAGGTCTAATTAGATCTATTTTTATTTTAATCTTTATACACAAATCTGCACTAAGGCGAAATTTAGACTGAGCTTATTATCTACCTTGGGGTGAGGCAGAGAAAAAATAAAACTGGGAAATGAAGGATATCTTATACATTTTTGGATAAATACTGAAGCGTTTAAGTAAATCATTACAACTAGGTGTAAGTATGATTAGTTTCCAATAGGACTTCTTTTTTATAATAGTTCCAATATATTTTATTGTACTTTATTTGTTATATCTTTTCAGGTGCAATTCGCTATTATTTTCATTCACAACTTGATCGCGTTAACAAATAGTTCCTGCAGCTATCCTTCTTGGTTGTCCGCGTTGGCTTGTCTTCACTCCGCCCATTTCAGTTTTATGTTCTCACAGTTTTATTACTTTAATTATATTAAGACGTCCAATGAAACTACAGCAAAAAAATTTAATGGCACCGTTAAAGTTTTAAATGGTAAATTAAAATCACAGTGAAGAATATCTAATTTATATTTATAACAACGATGTAAATACAAAAAAAAATATTCTTAATGTAATATGGTAATATGATGTTATGAAAGATACACGTACACACAAAGATTAGATACTATGTAACTAAGATAAGTAATTAAATACATTGTAACATGGTACGAGCAAAAATTCTATTATTTTATATATCTTTAGATGAATCAAAAAAATTAATATCACCCATAATAAAATTATGGTCTTTTATTTTTGCTTCTGAGTTTTTTTTTAAATGCGAGTCTCTCTAACAGCTTATTCCATCTTTCTTTACTAGTAGTCAGATTATCGAACTATTTAAACTTTTCTTTTCCCAAAGAATGACTCAGTTGATCCAACTGCTTATATAATTGTTGGCCAAACTGTAAGATTCTTTTATTTATGGTACGTCCCTCATCAGATGCATTTTCCTGCGCCGCTTAAAAGACCCGGCACTGTAGGAAGAAGGGAACACGTGCACTAGTAAGGAATTCCAAAGACATTATGGTGGGGCAGAGGGAAGACTCACCGAACCGCTTGGTTCTTGATGGAATATTCTGTACCGTATGCGGGTGACATCTAAGCCCTGCACGTATTGTCCTGTGTAGGAAAGGAGAGGGTGGGATTAATTAGAAGAAGTCATCAGAACATTTACCGTGGTAGATACGGTAACACTCTAAATGGTACATTCTAAAATGTACTACGTTATCACGACAGTTTAATCAACTATGTATGTATGTGTATAACTGTGTATAATTTGAAATGTGCAATAAACACGCCCACGTGTTTATCTAGCGGCCCGTGTATTGACAACTGTTTGCACAACATGCGTGGATGTAAAGGTGAGGTTCTAGAACTGTTTCGGGCCATACAGCACAGCTACTACAATGACCAGAGCCTGTCGATTTGATCACTCGTTTACATACCAACGCAACTTCTCTAAAGAAATTATAGAAAAATTAAATAAAAACTATTCGGATCTGCCTCTGCCTCAATCAGTATTGAGGCAGAGGCAGATTCGAATAGTGCCTTTAAATTATTTTATGCCATATTCTCGCTATGATATGACCTGTGATTTCCAAATAATAGGGTGTAAAGATCTACCAGAGTTAAATCTAAATGGAACTAATCGTGGCATTAGAACTTGCTGTAAAAGAAAGCGTTAACTATTTGTGGCATTCAGACGATATCCAACTAGAGAAAAGCGATCCAACTTTAATCACTATCAGATAGACTTAAGAGAATAATACAATTCACACAAAAACAAACACTATATACCTTGCAAAAAATAAATGCAAAGCCACCTGGCAAATAAAAAACAGAAATAAAATTTACTTCCTTAATGAAAACATTGACCGCATCAAATGAAACAGCGAAATACTGACTGATCCAAAGAAAATTGCACAATTTTTAATAACTTTTATGCATAGTAACACCGTCCACCTCCACGAATTGCCATAGGTCTTGTCTGTCTTTTTTCTAAGGATATTGCCGATGACGTGCATGTACATATTTGAGACAGCTATGTTTGTAAAACTGAACTGGAAGAAATTCACTGTTATAACCAGTAGTCGCAGATCTGACAATTTGTGCTTGGTGCCATCCAAAACTGCCCTACTACACAAAAGTGTATTTGTAATGGCACCAAAGATGTACAATAAACTGTCTCAAGCTGTAAAATCCAGTAAAAACCAAAAAAATAAATAAAAAGCAATTGCATGATTTTTTGTTAAATAAAGCTTACTATTCGATAGAGAAGTATCTTGACGATAAAAACATTTTAATCTATAACATCAGCTGTCTTATTCTAATTCTTCTAATTGACATTATTTTCATTGACGTAATTTACCTTGATTATTATATTGATATTTCTGAAAATTTACGTACACTGTTTTGCTGACATTGAATTCAAACTAAAATATCAAATTAATGTGATAGGACATAGAGTACACTATAACATAAGGACAAGACCAGTAACAAACCTGTGTTCCACAAATAAATGGTTATGATTATGATTACGAAACTGCTGATGTTACTTGCTGCTACGGAACCCTTCATGGGTACTAAGGTTGCAGACAAGCACATGATCGACCCGATGAAAAACGGTTTATGCGGCCAATGAGCGTTTGCAACACAAGAGGCGTCACACTCGTGCTGCCAACTATGTATAATGGATGATTGATGATTTAAAGAGATTCTGTGCTGTCGGTCTCAATGTGATAGGTGGCGAGCCTATTGCCATTAACCGGGTACTTATAAACCTGCGATAAATACACACATAATTTAGAAGAGAATCGAAATGGTCTGTGCCATGGTAAAACCTGATATCAAACCCGAGACCTCGTCTCAGTAGTCCATTACTCATACCACAAAGCTACCGCGGTGTTGAAAATATAGTATAAAAATACAAAATAACGTAAACACGTAAAATTAACGTAAACAAAAAACAAAATAAAGCCCAGTTTAAAAAAATACAAATTAGGCCCCTTTACCATTTGTTAAGGTCACAATCCTCTTTCTCTCTTCTAGGTTCACGTGTCTTCCCCGATGGGTGTAAAAATCTCCTAAAAACAGCTTTAGAACATCTTAAGAACCTATCTCATCTAATGTAGAAAAAACATCGTATGTAAGATTGTCCCTTTCTTCTGTGGGACAGCCCATCAGCGACGCGTTCTGGCATTAACAGCTTTGTAGTGTTAACTGCTCGCGGCCACCCCAATCTTTCTTGGTTTTCGCCAGACGAAGTGCTGTTAAATATAATCTGTTAATAGTACAGAAATCGGCAAGTACATACTTGGCAAGAACCGTCAGATGCGCAGAAGACGATTTTTGGGTCTCTTTTGCGGTAAAGCAAATAAATGATGGCATTCTGGCGAGTGAATAGAATAATGACAAACACTTTTTATGCCTCTAAGTGTACGATGCGCGAACTTACCCCCACTACTACAAAACCTTGCAAAGTTAGATGCCGTGCACTGTACCACATAGGTACCTATGAACATAACGATTCTACCAAGCTTCTGAAACGTCTAGAATATGACCTATGGCTCCATACCTACTTGTGATTACAGCAATCTTATTTCCTTAAAAATCCCATTCTATATTGTAATTTGAAAATGAACACAGAAAATATTATGTGAAATGGCGTGAAATCGAAAGAAGTTGCTAAAATATTATGCGTGTTCCAAATCCAAAACAATTAAAAAGTTGAAAATAAGAAAAGTTTGAATGTAAAAGTATTTATGGCCATAGTGTATTTGGTAGTATTTGTATAATATAGTTTTATATAAAAAGAAATTTTCTACGTTAACTGCGTAAATAATAATTATATAAAATAATTATAATGAAATAATTATGTTATCATTTACAAACGAATACAGTGTTATCCAGAATAATATGTAAGTTTAAAATTGAAGGCAATTAACCATCTTGACCTTAATGATTCTACATGTCATGAAACTATGATTCGGATTCATAATATATACTTTAATTGCACGTACGATATATATGAAAGACTTGCCATTGTTTACTTACCACACTGCGGCGAACAAGACAGCTGGCCTGTGGTCTCTATGTTGATTTGTTATTTAATAGTTTTGTAAACTATTCAGTTTTAAATATGTCTGGATTAATAGATAGTATAATTAAAAAATACAATTATGTATTCCATGACTTAGCTGGTGAGTTTACCTATAATATGTTCATAAATATAATATAATATTTGCGTATAATCGGAAGGAATTAACGATACCCCTGGAAGGAAGTGGTAGTCTCTCGCTAAGGATTTCCGAATGTGTTTTACGCACTTTGTTTTTTTTTAAATAGATAATTACAGTTTAGTCTTAATTTTCTGTTATTATTTTAAACATAAACATCTCACGCTTATATCCGCGAAGGTGTGGGCGGAGGTGCTAGCACCCGCATTTCGCCAGTTTATGTTTAGTTTTTATTATTTTTTATAATTTTATCTTCATTTAATAATGTTTTCACAGTTTTTATTTAAATCAACAAACATTTATACATACTGAATATATCTTTTCGAGAATTTCTCGAGGTAAGAGCATCTCAAACAATAATCTGTAGATGGTCCAAAATCAGCGGGTTCGGGATTGGAGCAGCACGAGTATATAGGCCACGGTAACCACTTCCCAGCCATAAAGCCAACGTTTTGTTTAAATACTCATTAATATTCCCTTATACAAATAACATAACGTGACATAAACTCACGCCTACGAATCCACATTTCGACAGTTTTTGTTTAAGTCCCAATATAATAGTCGAAAAATCATTGGTGCGTGCCATGGTAAAACCTGGAATCGATCCCGAGTCCTCGTCTCAGCAGTTCATTACGTATGAGTAACTAGCGGTAGCCTAGTGGTATGTCACTAGGCTACCGCTAGTTACCCTATACAAATGGTTAGATAAAATAATTATCAATATCATGCTGGTTTGATCCCATCCCGTAGATCCGAAGAATCGTTTTCATACTTGAAATATGCAATGGAACGACAATAGAAAAACTAATATTACAGGCAAACATTTGTTTGGTTGTGAAAACTTGGTGATTATGGCTGTAATCTGGTCTAAGTATATTATCGTTCACAGTCGACTTAGCATGTTTCACAAAATAAATCCTTTTCAGTAATCAGAAAAAGGACTTGAGAATTTTAATACGAGGTAATGATGGGGCAACTCGAGTTAATAAAGATTTTTATCTCAAAGCCCGAAAAGTCCGTTTAATAAACATAGGTTTACTTTTAATAAAAAATACAACCGACTTCTAGAACAACAATGTAAAGAATTAATGTAAAAAATAAGTTACGTACAAAAAAAAAGAAGAAAAAATAAAAATGCGCGTAAATCTTTTCTTGAAGTTAGTGCCAAGTCAAACGTTAAGGCGGTTAACAGAACTGCAAGGCAGGTCAAACGTGCAGACAATTTGTATGGATTGACGTCATTACAGTCTCGATGTCTTCCTTTTTTACATCTCCATGCTTTGTTTTTTAGAAGTTTTTTTTTTCTTAATTTCCACAATTTATATACAGAATATTAATAACTATATTATACAAAATATTCACACACCTATACCTACTAATTATAATATAAATACAGAAATAAAATAGAAAAGATAGAGAGACTGCAACTTTAGGCATCAAAATATTCCTCCCCATCGATCTCTACCGGATTCGTGCCCAGAAGGCTGGCGGCATTACCACGCTGAATTTCGATGCCAATTCTATGGTCACAGGAAGCGTCGATAAGTCGCTTTGCTATTTCTTTGAATAGAAGTTGGTTGCATTTCATAGTTAGAAGTAAACTTATTTTTCCCATTTTAGTAACACTGTTTACCGAAAGCGAATTTAGATGACTTCATTAACCGCATCTATTGTATTTAGACACTGAAATGTTAAAAGAAATATAACCAAATTGGAAGTTATTTTAAAAATAAACATTTCAAATACGAACTTACAATAGACAATTTGGAGGCACTGAAAAGTAGAAGTCCATACGAGGACAGATCAATAATAAGAAGGTTCAATAATATTCCAGAAGGGACGTAGTAAGCCTTCCCGAATAGCAAAACTCATGCTCGGGCCCTCTCCGTGAGTATCGGCCGCCGTGAATCAAATTACTACACTACGATGGCAACTCCGAAATGCCACGCCAAGAAGAAGAATAATATTCCTCTGATTAATCAACTCAGATAATCATGGTGTGTAGTTAAAGAGTTCTATATTCTGTCTATGTAGTTCAGCATGCCTGCAGTCATACCTAGTTAGGTACGTTTGCCTCAATGGATCGACATAGGATATTTTTCATTTTGGAGTTCGTGGTCCTCTTATTTTTGTTTGATTGTTACCTACACCAACTAAATAAAAAATAAGTGGATCACGTCCGTCCCTCAAAATAAAACTTTTAGATGTGATAGGTATTACCTAATGCAAAAATGAGAATTATATGAGAAATAAATGAAAAGATATTCCCAAGACCCTAATCTTTTACAAAATCATGAATGAAATTAGGTTTGAATTTGAATTTGAATTTGAATATAATATATAACATAAGTGCCGGCTGCGCCATCTAGCGCGTCTTTAGTAAAACAATAAATACCTACTAGAAAACTGATCATTACATTGTGTATCCATGGTTATACCTAGGAATACAATTTGTTGACAATAGGGAGTACTTTATTCTTGTAATAGATGTTAAGGTATTTTGCATGTGTGTTGGTTGCCTGAAATTGTATAATTTTTGTTTTTGTTAAATTTATTTTTAGGTTGTTTTGCTTTAACTAGCAATGGCGTTGTCGAACGCCTTAATTAATGAATTAATAATGTTGTATTGTCCGCGAAATGAATACATTTAATTCTAATTGCATAGAGAGATTGTTAATAAAGATGAGAAAGAGCAAAGGGGCCAATATACTTCCTTGTGGAGTACCAGTATTATTGGTTTTGAACCTGGATCTCTAAGATATTTGTTCAGTTTGGTAGGTTCGTATGATTTCAACGTACTGTTGTCTAACCTCTAGATAGCTCTTGATCCAATCATTGACTTTCTTACGTATGCAGTAAGAGGAAACTTTAGATAGAAGTGTTTTATGGCAAACAACGTCGAATGCTTTTGTCATGTCTATGAATACACAGCCCATTGAGACTTGGAGTTCAGAGTTTCGGTTATTTGTTTGACTAAGGTAAGACATGCTAAGCTAGCGGAGATATTTTTTACTAATACTGAATTGCTCTTCTCCAAGAATATCGCATGATGACAAAAAAATTCCAAATATCTTGGGTAGTATTGGTGTAAGTGTGATCGGACTATAATTATTCATATATCCGTTTTGGATCCATTTTTATACAGTGGCAGTGGTCAAATTTTTTAATGGTTCCGGTAAGGAAACTTCAGTTAAGAAGAGATTTAGTCTATTGGTAACGAATTAATTTTTTTTTTTTTGGTAGTAAATGAAGATAACAATTTTAATTATTATATATTTCTTAGAATGAAATACAGAGTTAGTGTTTACATAACGGCAGCAGTGTTGCCATCATACTATCATATTGATTGAAAGCGTGTGTTCATATTCAAGATTTTAAATGTGTTGCTGGTATGCTAATGATACTATTGATTTCGGTTAAAATAGCGTACTCGAACTTTGTTCGCACGTCACCAAGTGCCTACATTAACCTTTAATGCTCTGTCACGTAAAACGTCACTGTCTAAGAATTATTATAATACGTATTTCAATGTAATATTAAAATAGCAAATTCAAATTATGTAGTATGTTAATACAATGACGTTGTTCTTCAAAACTAAAACATTAAAAATAAAACTATAATGACAGACTCTTCTCGAAAGAATAAATAAATTACCCAGAGGCTGTCAAAATAAATATATATAGGTATGTATATTTTTATGATACAGCCTTAGATATAGTTAGCTATATCACAATGTAACCATTACGATACAGCTTCAGTTATACTGGGTGGCGCAAAAGTAAAGACCCTATTTGGTTCGGCTATAACATTTTTTCTAAATTAGAAAACTAGATTTAGGTTTTTTTAAATGTATATTTGTACCATTAAATTTCGTACCATTAGGATTTAAAGATGATGTCTTTTAAATGGTGACCTCCAGAGTTGATACACATTTGAGCCCTATTTATGACATTTTGCATAACTTGCCGTAACACTTCCTGCGATATGTTCGTTATTTCTTGACGAATGTTTTCTTTTAGAGCTGCGAGAGTCTGTGGCTTGTTCACATACACCCGAGATTTCAATAAACCCCAAAGAAAGAAGTCTGGACTGGTCAGATCGGGTGATCTTGCAGGCCAAGGCAAATCGCCAAAACGAGAGATAACTCGGCCTGGAAAAGCATCCCTCACTAAGTCCATAGTGTCGCGCGCTGTGTGTGCCGTAGCGCCGTCTTGTTGAAACCAGATGTGCTCCAGCCCCAATTCGTCCAAACTGGGTATCAAAAACTCACGTAACATGGTTCTGTAGCGTTCTCCAGTGACAGTTATTGCATTGCCTCCAGCGTCTTCGAAAAAATAGGGTCCGATCACTCTGTCAACACAGATGCCACACCATACAGTAACTTTTAGTGGGTGTAGAGGTGTTTCTTGAATAATGCGCGGATTATCAGTGCCCCAGAACCGAGTATTCTGCTTATTGACATGCCCTGAGAGATGGAAATGCGCTTCGTCACTCATAACCAATTTTGAAGGAAAATCATCCTCTTCAAGGTTGAGGTTTATGACGCGCTGGCAGTAATCTAGACGAGCTCGGTGGTCAGCAGGCAGCAGCTGATGAGTCATTTGAGTTTTATACGGGAACATCTTTAAGTCTTTCACCAAAATACGCTGCAGGGTCCGTCTGGAAATGCCCAATTGCGTGGCACGTCGCCTCATTGATGTTTCTGGACACTCTTCCACATCTTCGCGCACAGCATCGATATTTTCAGCTGAACGGCCTGTTCTTGGTCTCCCAGACTTAGGTCTATCCAATGTTGAGCCAGTTGCTTCAAGGCGTGTGGCAAAGCGTCGAATTGTGCGACCAATCGGTGCCGGACGGTGGGGAAATCGTCGACGAAATTCACGTTGTGTTCTTATCACTGATGAATTATTCCGTAAGAACATTGACCACAATTATTCCACGTTCTTGGGGAGTAAAACGGTCCATGTTTATTTTCAGTGTATTTTACATTTGTTCACTACACAATTTTCAACAACAGAATGACAGAAAATGTTATATAAAAAAAATAAAGGTATTTTCTTTAGTGCCAGTACTTTTGCGCCACCCAGTACTTACAAGTTTCCAATGCAGTTTTTCAACCTAACAAATACATATTTTAGGACAACGTAAACAACGCCACGTAGATTCATTGTGAGCTTAACCTAACTTTAATAATTGTAATTGTAAATACACACATATTATATTTACATAGAAACAACAAGACCATTGTAAATATTCATTCATTCATGTACCCAAATATTTACTCGAAGCGGGCATCGAACCCGCACCTTCTGCGTAGCAGTTGCATTCACTACCGCTGCGCTACGGAGGTTGTCTTATCTACGCGATCAGCAAATGGGTTTTGGCGTGTACAAATAAAGCGACAACAAACGGTGTAATTTTGCCCTAATTATACTATTTCATGCTATTAGATCAATTCATTTGGGGTCCGCTTTCGAGTCTCACTGAGATGCGGCTGACCCCTCGATATTTTCCGTGAAGCGATTGCCATCGGACCTCCACAACCAAATAGGCGATATCGGAAGTTCTGTAGTTAGGCTAGTTGGTCATAGTTCCGACCATACACATAGACGGACGCGGGCCTTTACATCGGTAAAGACGGGCGTTGAGGATCATCGAAAATTTTCTCACAGACGGTGTGTAACCTCTCAGCCTCAGGAGAAATTTACCTCGCTGTGTGTGTTTTACTGCCTATACAATGGTTTGTTTGATACGACGCCTACACAGCTTCATTTTATCACCGCACCGCTCGGCGCTCGCCATAAACAGGGAATTCATCCTTACATATTGCAACTTGAAACGGTGCCCATTGTGCGATTTGAACGAAACTTCACTCCACATACGTTCAAGCTGTGGAATGAATTCCCTGCTAGTTTGCCTCAATATTACGTGAATATTCCAACCGTCTACCTATTACTATTGTGGAGGAACGAGATGTGATGTCTCTCCAACACAAAGGGAGGATCTTCCTACCAGGCAAGGAGATCACACCTGGCGGTTTTATGTTTATTATATCAGCGCGACAACTTCGCTTTCGCGATGCAGGGTCTGGAGTGACGTAGTAGTTAGTCTTGCTGCTAGATGGCGCTAGGTACAGGTGGTATGATTACACTGTTATTAAAATTTTGTTGTATGAGAGCGCCATTCTATATTCTGTTTTTATCCTTTGGGTTAGGAACCTTTAAAAATAAATTGCGTACTGTTGAAACAGGTCACTCCCAGGACCATACCTTTTTGAACCTTTAGATTCTGTTACGAATAATTTGTTATCTTTACTTCCAGATCCCAGAACTGCAACATGGTGGGGTGTATCAAATCCTTTAGTAATCTTATCAATAGTGTCATCGTACCTTTACTTCTGCAAATCTCTGGGCCCAAGATTAATGGAAAACAGAAAACCCTTCGAGCTGAAAACTATTTTAATGTTGTACAATTTATTCCAAGTGTGCTTCAGTATATTTTTAGCTTATGAGGTAAGATATTGTGTTCACGTGTGCCCGGTGAAGTAGAGTTTGGGACCACCCTCTCCTCTCATACGATATTGGTGACAAGGTGACTTAGTTATAGGGTTATTTAATACACAGTTATAACGGAAATCCGGTGAAAAAGAACACTTACCTCGATGTACTTTCTCATACACTATGCAACCTAAGGTAAGCTTGCAGGAATCGTATCATAGGGATCCATTGCCACTGGCTCAAACTCAGTCTTAGATGCATAGCTCGAGTCAACATACAATAGTACCCGGGTATAGTTCACCCCTACTTCCTACAGTCCCGGGTCCTTTAAGCGGGGCGTGAAAAAGCATCTGATGAGGACGTCAAGCTGAGCGCCACCATTGTAGCACTGAACGTGTTTGCAATGGTGACCCTCTTTCATGGGACTTTGCCTTCAGCTTAACATCAGGCGAGGTGAAGTCAAATTGACGTGCCATAGATAAAAAAAAAAAAAAACCCCTATTGCGTGAATTCATTTCACCATGAAGAGAAATAGGAGTGAGCATGTATACGTATGTGTCAAATCAATCAAATTACCCTAGCGACTACAATTTTTATTATTAATTATTACGTTCCATATCAGACAGTTTTCGTTACTGATAATATTGCAATTATGTTTAACCTGTATGATATATAGTTATCAATACACTTCGACATAGTGTATTTACCGTGTGTAAAGCACGTTTTAAGGTTTTTATGGTGGTAATTGCAAGGTATAACAGCAGAAACGTTCATTTAATAAAACATTAAATTTTAATCAAAGATCCCTTCATTGTTTGGTCAGTACTTTTATTGGGTTTTGATTGGCCACTTAATGCGTATGCGCATATTTTTGGACGTTTGCTTTTGACTATACCACATCATAAAGGAACCGGAGTATGGAAAATATACCTATATACCTATTGAAATAGTTAGAAAAAAAAACACTTGTGGAATAGTTCAGAAATGTATGGGATTTTATTACTTACCAAAGCATCTTATAAATCATTGATAAAGAATAGATAAAATGAAAATCCGAATTTCTATAAAAAGATCTAAACATTTGAAAACATGCGATAATATTTGATTTCTCTCGATTTGTGATTTGCTAATGGTTATCTCCTACTATCGAACGTGTTCGGATTCTTTTACCAGCAATCATACGAATATCTGCAGCAATTCGAGCCTTCAATAATCCAACAACTAACTGGTATAACAGTAGTATTTCGTAATCACCTATAAGTTGTGGAGGTCAGGTAGCAGTCCCTTCACAAAAAATATCGAAGTTCAACTGCGACGCAGTAACACTGGATAAAGTATTTTTAATGACACGTCAATTTGACTTCACCTCGCCTGATAGTAAGCTGAAGGGGAAGTCTCAGGAAAGAGGGCCATTATTACAATTGGCGTGGCCATTATTCAGCTTCAGGACCCGGGACTGTAAGAAGAAGGAAACACGTGCGTTAGTATGGAATTCCAAGACAGAGGAAAGACTCGCCGAACCACTTGGTTCTTGATGGAATGTACCGTATGCGGATGACATCTAAGCCCTGCGTAGGAAAGGAGAGGGTGGGATTAATTGGAAGAGTTTATCAGAACATTCACCATGGTAGAGACGGTAAAGTGGACTCCGGGCTCCGAGGCTGAAAGCTTTAAATGCAAACGACCGGAATAAACCCAATGATGAGGAAGAAAAAGCGTCAGATAATTAGTATTTGTCATGAGATTTATCATTAAGATTCTTAAAACTCATAATATTAAGTAAAATATTGTGTGTAAAAAATCATATTCTTTACAAATGTTGTCTAAATAATTGGTAATGCTAAATGTTTTTAAATAGATACTTAGTTATATATTACTTGGTTGACTCGAGGTCATGGACACACGTAAGTATTTTGTTTTGTAGGTAATTATTCCGATTTAATGAGAGTGTACCTACAATAAAAACAACTTCTTTTTGTTATTGCGTAAGTAAGTAGCTAACAAAACTAACGTTTTTAATTTAGTTATAGTACAAGTAGGTAATATCAATACCAAAATAACAAAGTTATTTTATTCTTTTATTAGTAAAAAAAACTGTTGTGCCCACAATTGCGTCAGTAAAGATTTAGGTCTGGGTGTCAATTTAAAATTATTTACACTAATATTATTATTATAAAGAGGAAAGATTGTTTTTTTTTTGTTTGTTTGTTTGTAACAAATAGGCTCTGAAACTACTAGACCGATTTCAATAATTCTTTCACATATAAAATGCTACAATATGTAGTAGTAACATAGGCTATTTATATCATCACGCTACCATCCAAAAGAGTGGAGCAATCATCATAAAACTCAATAGATCCGATAGATTTCTATTCATTGGCGCAAATATCGCTAACTGTTTTCGTTGTCATGACCGTAAGGAGAAGTAGTATAGAAAGGCAAGTAGAGTCGTACAACGCGATAATCCACGCGGGCGGCGCAGCGGACAACAGCTAGTATTCAATAAAGTTAGCCTAGGTTACGTCTTATAACATAACATAACATAATAAGGTATTTACATAATGAAGTTGCCGAAATTTTAATTGAGTTTTATGAGTTCGTTGTTTCTGTAATTTGATAGCAATTTCCATTATTTAAATTTTGTTTGAACATTGATTTCAAGATTTTACCACTCTGTATTAAGTATTGTTTTTTTTTGGCCGCTTGATGAATTAAATTCGATCTTCAAAGACAGTAACTTCCTAAATGCTATCCATTTTGATGGTAATTTCGTATCACTTTTTTTAGCGGTCACCTTTCAAAAATGTCATAAAAATTACTGATTGCTTAATGTTCTCTCATTCATACAAAAAAAATGATACAATTTTGCAAAATGCAAAAATGTTAGTACTTACTGAAAATTGGGTTTCCTCCAACTTCTTCAAACAAAACGTCAATTTCATATGTAGCTCCCGGGCATAACCTGCCAAGGCCAGTATAGCGGTCTCTCCATCGTCTGTGCACACTATTTGGTAGGTCTAGACAAAATTATTGCAGGTTTGGAATGCGACACTCGAGTTTACCCGCATGTAACTACTCTGCTGAATTGATTTTTTTTCTTTTTTTTTATACTATGCAGGTGGCAGACAAGCACACGGCCCACCTGATGGAAAGCGGTCACCGTGGCCTATGAACGTGTGCAACACTAAGGGTGTCACACACGCGCTGCCCACCCTGATGGGAAAGGGGGAGAGCTGGGAAGGGGTGGGGAGGCTAGGAAGGGGCTGTCAAGCTGAGTGCCGCCATTGTAACACTTTACGTGTTTGTAATGGTGACCCTCGTTCCTGAGACTTTGCTTTGAGCTTACCATCAGGCGGGGTGAAGTCAAATTTACGTGTTCTAAAAAAAAAACTCTGTCCCTGTGTAGTCTATAAAGCACTGCATAAATCATTGCACATTGCGGTCGACTGGACAAAGTTTTATTTCCGAATAGTCTAAGCATTTGTGGATCGTAGACATCAAAGAAGAAGAAATCAGGTAACAAAACGTAATTCATTGAATTCTTTTTTGCTTCCAGGGTGCAGTATATGTATTTAACAAAGAATATAACCTGAGTTGTGACGTCTTAGACCGATCACAAAATCCAAGAGCATTAAGAGTAAGTTGTACATATAATTGTAATTCATATCAAATATTTTGTCGGATTATAGTTTACACCAGAAAAAAAACTCGAAAAACCATTCAGTATAATATTTGCATCTATTGCATACGAACAATATTACTACAATATAACATAACAGAACATTAGACACCTCCGTGGCGTGGCGGTAGTGAACACGACTGATACGCAGGAGGCGCGGGTTTGATTTTTTAAACTCTAACACAAAGGGAGGATCCTCCGACCAGGCAAGGTGATCACGCCTGGCGGGCCGCGGCCCAACGGATGTCGTTGGGTTGTTGTATATACCTATATTGTACTAGCGCGAGAACTTCGCTTTCGCGATGCAGGATCCGTAGTGACGTAGTAGTTAGTCTTGTTGTCGCTAGATGGCACTGGGTACATGTGGGATCGCCACATCATTAAACTATTGATGTGTTGTTTCTTCATAAAAAAATAAGTAAACTCATGCAAGTACTTGTAGTAGTCTAAACTTAATTACGAGTACATTGATAAATGAATCTATTATCCACTGGCTGCTTCTAAGACTAGTAGTTGTGTAGAGACATCGCTTAGTAATTTTTTTTGCATACATTCATCGAACGTCTACTGGATAAACGCTAGTGTGAAAGCAGCCTTAAGGGAAGCGGTGCATCTCAAAAGAGATGTCCCCGGGTCTGTCGAGGTGCTGGAAATATGTCTTGTATTATCTCACCTCCAGCAAGAGCCATTAGACGACGTATGTTTTACTTGGTTGATATCCGTGAGCATTTTGCGCAAGATAAATAAAGGGTTTAATGGTTTGATTGTTGCAGATAGCTGGCGCAATATGGTTCTATTTTTTTGCCAAGATTACGGAGCTGTTTGACACTGTCTTGTTCGTGTTAAGAAAAAAATATAATCAAGTGACATTCCTTCACGTATACCATCATACGTTGATGTCGCTCGTTATTTGGTATGGAGTCAAATATTACCCAGGTTTGAATCATTCTTATTATAATTTAACATGTTTTTTTTTTCATATAAGTGTTGTCGAATATATCTTAAAATCTTGCCATCTGGCAATAACAAGAAAAATACAATACAATTATAAAAATAAACAATAATAATATACTGTATACGGAAACACGATGCCAACTCACTGAGATTTCCGAAAAGCAAAACACTAATTTGTCGATATATCGATAATATTATTTGTATACCATAATTTTATAATATGGGTACTGGTGGATTGAATGCAGTCAGGAAAATACTTCTAAATTATGATTTTACTAATCATCATGTTACTACTAAAGAGAGCTTAATAGTAATTTAAATAAATGTCAACAACCCCGGCAGATTTCCATACCTTATTTGAATTCAAATAAATAGGATTCTTTTTACCAAGTCATTCTTTTGTTTCCTGAAAAGTGTTGTATTTACACTATATTTGAAAATGTTTCGTTACAATGCATACTTCAAAAAATCGTCTTCATAATTATTATGAGTTCAGTTAATGGTATCAGCCCACGCCGCACGTTTCGCCACAGGAACCACAGAATGCATGAAATTTGTCTGTGAAACTTTTAGTGAAACCTGGTTGAAAATATCATAATTTTCATTTTTTTATTTGCTTCACGTTTCGGCCAGATTGCACTCGCCGTGGTCACAAACTGACTATAATAATATCGATATCACAGTGACGTCAATGTCTCTGCACTAAAAGTCACTATCACTGGCATTTGAAATTCGAATACGCGGTCATGAAGGAATATGTGGGTCTATTTATATGGTAAATAATACTAATATTTATGGTAACCTCATAATTTCTTTCATCAAATACCTACTAGCCATATAAAATTTAATAACCGGAGTGTGATGTCGGATTAGATAACAATGCGGGTTCGAAATTTTCTCCCACTTATAAATTTATCAGAAGAAAGTTTTTTCTATGAGAATCGCACAAAACGCCTTAAGAATGTTTTTGCACCTAAAATGTATTATCTGTTGCTTGCAGGAGGACACACTGTTCTTATGGGATTCCTGAATTCTATCGTCCACATCATTATGTATACATATTATCTGATTTCTGGATTTGGGCCTCAATACCAAAAATATGTGTGGTGGAAGAAACACGTGACATTGATTCAATTGGTTCGTATATTGATTTTTGAATATAAATTATTACGAGTAATATAGCCTCCGTGGCGTAGCGGTAGTGCACGCGACTGCTACGCACGGGGCGCGGGTTCGATCCCCGCTCAGTGCAAAAAGTTGTATGCATGAATATCGCTGTTTGCACTGGTCTGGTCGTGCGTCGGAGAGCACGTTAAGCCGTCGGTCCCGGTTGCCATTCAAACATCTATGGCAGTCGTTACGGGTAGTTGGAGCCCTCAAAAGTCCAACCAGTCTAACTTGGAATTTCGATATCGCCATTGGTCATTGGATCATTGGTTGTGGAGGTCAGATGGCAGTCGCTTCACGAAAATATATCCAAGTTCAGCCGCATCACAGTTAGACTGAAAAGCCGACCCCAATTGAGTTGGGAAAAGGTTCAGAGAATGATGAGAATGATGACGAGTAAATGTATTTTTATTTGAAGTTAGAGAGTTACTCGAATGGGTTGGAATCCTGGCTATTACACCACCGACTTTCATTTGACGTTAATTGGTAGAGTTTGTACGGCTGAACACGTAATTAATTTCCTCGCAATTTATAAATATTATTATAAAGTCTCATTGAAATCTATTCAGTAGTATTAACGTGAAAGAGTAACAAACATCCATCCATCTATCCATCCATATTAATAGGATTTAATGTATGACAGTATGATGGTAACCTGTACTTTGCTTTGTTTCAGATTCAATTCGTAATCATTTTGATCCATAACGTAGCTCCTTTCTTCTACGAATGCGATCATCCTAAACACCTCAACTTTATATGTTGCATGAACGCTGTTGCCTTCATATACATGTTTGGCAATTTTTACATAAGAAGCTATCAAAAGCAGTCTAAGAGTAAGAGTAAGGCAGCTTTGGAGACCAGAAAGGCACCTTCGCTTACGGCAAAAGTCAACAAATTCGATACAAGGAAAAAGCTATCAGAAAAGTCCCGATGAAAAAACTGCAGATTTTATGGCCTATAATTATAAATATGCGAATGGAACATTCAATTTACAACTGATATTTTACTAATATATAACTTTTTTAACGTTCTCTGTGGCGTGGCAGTAGTGAGCGCGACTGCTACACAGGAGGTGTGGGTTCGATTTCCACTCAGTGCAAATATTTGTGTATATGAATATGAATATTTGCATTGGTCTAGGTGTTTCTATGTAAAAATGTATGTATTTACGAAAAAAAATATCTAAGTACCCATAACACAAGCTTTAAGCTATGCTTACCATGGCTCTAGGTGGCGTTGTGTAGATTGTCCTAGAATATTTATTTATTTATTTTATAAGAATTAAATTGAAATGTTTCGAAATACTGATAACGTGTGTCATTTTCCTTTTATTTTAATCTTGTACTATTATTAAAAAAGGATAAAGTTTATGAATTTCTGACGTTGTAGGGGGTAATTTTATTAAAATAAAATATTTTTTACCAATAGAAAGTCATATAACTGTGATTGTTAATGCATTATATTATCACGTTACGCTCAGCAGCAGTTACGGGATTAGAAGTTCACGCTGTTGGACCCACGTGCGTCGATCATTTTGTTTTAAAAAAGTACATGATTTTAACAGAACTGTATAAACATATATACATAGAATTCTAAAACGCAAAAAGGTATATAAATAGGTATATTAAGTGAGGCTTCCACGAAAAGGGCCGGGTCAGGCTGCAACACAATGCAAAAATCTATACAAAACGAATGGCAATCGGCAATTCTATTCTGCCCTGCATCTAGTCAATGTGGGCACAATACAGTTTCACACAAAAACTACGACAAAAACGACACTTGAAAAGTACGAAACAAGATTTTCAAGTCAGTGCTGCAGTGGATTAAACAACGTTACTGAAGAAGCAAGATAATCGACAAAACATAGACTCTAGTAAGATGCCTCTGTTGCATGTTGACAATACTATCATACGATAAGATACTAACTATACTACACAATTTTCAGTCTACAGAGATACACATATTCAAATTTAAATAGCCGTAGTCACGCGTTGTCAAATATGTTTGTAGTTAAATATCTGTACCTACATAATATTAATCACCCTTAGGCGTGACTACGGCTTTTTAAACTTAAATATCGATGTGGATTTTTTTTTATTGAGAAAATGCTTACGTTTGACCACTATCTCACCTGGTGGTAAGTGACGATGTGGTCTACAATGAATCACGCTTACCTAAAATAATCATATTCACTCGTGGCTTGAATATTCCTAGGTTATAGCTTTCCGGAAACACAGATTCGGGCAGGGAATTCTACTCCTTAGCTGTACGCATGATGAATGTATCTGCAAAGCGTTTCGTGCGTATGAGTGGAATATCGATCATAAAGCGGTGTCGCGTCGCTTTTCGTCTGCTCGTTCGTTGATGGAAAGGACTTGAAGGTATCAGATTGTGCAATTCCAGAGCGCACTACCCAAAATGTATCCGATAGAACTCCGATAGAACTGCAACATTACGTCGGTGGGCAAAGCTCTGAAGCCTTTTCTCGACTAGTGCACCGTCGTTGATAAGCCTCTTGGCTCGTCTCTCGATCGTCTCCAGTGTGTCAAGGTGGTATTTAGCTGAGCCATCACACAGATACGACTAGTACTCCATACAGTATCGAACCGCTTGGTACAAATTAAGCAATTGTTCCAGTGTGAAGTACTGTCGCACCTTAGACAGGATGCCCAGCTTTTTTGCGGCCAGCTGAGCTTTTTCTTCAATGTATGACCCGAAGTTAAGTGTGTATGTGAGAGTTACGGCAAGTGTATCTCTGTACACTGATAATTGTGTAGTATAGTATCGTATCGTATGATAGTATTGTCACCATACAACAGAGGCACCTTGCTAGAGTCTATGTATAGATTATCTTGCTTCTTCAGTAACGTTGTTTAATTCATTGACCTGAAAATCTTGTTTCATACGTTTCCTGTGTCGTTTTTGTCGTAGTTGGGTTTTAGTTTTTAGTTTTTTTATTTCAAATGTGTTGGCGTACAACTACAAATAAGTCCTTTCTAATGATGTCAATCACGGCATAGTTATCTCAAATTTATTTTTAACACGGTACTTTATGACCGCTACATGGCCTCACATGAGATTCCATAACATTTCATATAGATTACAACCAGCGGACAATTTAGACTAATAGCTCTTTTATCAGACAAGTATAAAAGCATACCATGCATGCCATAGAAATGTCACAATTGTGGATTAAATACAGACAGAGTCACGAGAAAATACTAGTAATATATATATTTGATATGTACAAGTAACGCCTTTTTTGGTGAAACCAAACATGACATATTTAAGTCAAATTTATTTTTTAACACAGTACTTCATGGCAGCTAGAGGGCGCCACATTAGATTGCGTTACATTTTATATAGCCTATAATCCGCGGATGGTTAAGGCGCTTCAAACGATACCTCTTTTGTCCAGTTCTAATTAGTACTTTAGGAGCTATGAGGGAATAGATGAATCCACATACATACATACATGTATACATAGGCTGCCAAAATCATAACCCTTGCACATTGACACACTGTTCTTATGGGATTCCTGAATTCTATCGTCCACATCATTATGTATACATATTATCTGATTTCTGGATTTGGGCCTCAATACCAAAAATATGTGTGGTGGAAGAAACACGTGACATTGATTCAATTGGTTCGTATATTGATTTTTGAATATAAATTATTACGAGTAATATAGCCTCCGTGGCGTAGCGGTAGTGCACGCGACTGCTACGCACGGGGCGCGGGTTCGATCCCCGCTCAGTGCAAAAAGTTGTATGCATGAATATCGCTGTTTGCACTGGTCTGGTCGTGCGTCGGAGAGCACGTTAAGCCGTCGGTCCCGGTTGCCATTCAAACATCTATGGCAGTCGTTACGGGTAGTTGGAGCCCTCAAAAGTCCAACCAGTCTAACTTGGAATTTCGATATCGCCATTGGTCATTGGATCATTGGTTGTGGGGGTCAGATGGCAGTCGCTTCACGAAAATATATCCAAGTTCAGCCGCATCACAGTTAGACTGAAAAGCCGACCCCAATTGAGTTGGGAAAAGGTTCAGAGAATGATGAGAATGATGACGAGTAAATGTATTTTTATTTGAAGTTAGAGAGTTACTCGAATGGGTTGGAATCCTGGCTATTACACCACCGACTTTCATTTGACGTTAATTGGTAGAGTTTGTACGGCTGAACACGTAATTAATTTCCTCGCAATTTATAAATATTATTATAAAGTCTCATTGAAATCTATTCAGTAGTATTAACGTGAAAGAGTAACAAACATCCATCCATCTATCCATCCATATTAATAGGATTTAATGTATGACAGTATGATGGTAACCTGTACTTTGCTTTGTTTCAGATTCAATTCGTAATCATTTTGATCCATAACGTAGCTCCTTTCTTCTACGAATGCGATCATCCTAAACACCTCAACTTTATATGTTGCATGAACGCTGTTGCCTTCATATACATGTTTGGCAATTTTTACATAAGAAGCTATCAAAAGCAGTCTAAGAGTAAGAGTAAGGCAGCTTTGGAGACCAGAAAGGCACCTTCGCTTACGGCAAAAGTCAACAAATTCGATACAAGGAAAAAGCTATCAGAAAAGTCCCGATGAAAAAACTGCAGATTTTATGGCCTATAATTATAAATATGCGAATGGAACATTCAATTTACAACTGATATTTTACTAATATATAACTTTTTTAACGTTCTCTGTGGCGTGGCAGTAGTGAGCGCGACTGCTACACAGGAGGTGTGGGTTCGATTTCCACTCAGTGCAAATATTTGTGTATATGAATATGAATATTTGCATTGGTCTAGGTGTTTCTATGTAAAAATGTATGTATTTACGAAAAAAAATATCTAAGTACCCATAACACAAGCTTTAAGCTATGCTTACCATGGCTCTAGGTGGCGTTGTGTAGATTGTCCTAGAATATTTATTTATTTATTTTATAAGAATTAAATTGAAATGTTTCGAAATACTGATAACGTGTGTCATTTTCCTTTTATTTTAATCTTGTACTATTATTAAAAAAGGATAAAGTTTATGAATTTCTGACGTTGTAGGGGGTAATTTTATTAAAATAAAATATTTTTTACCAATAGAAAGTCATATAACTGTGATTGTTAATGCATTATATTATCACGTTACGCTCAGCAGCAGTTACGGGATTAGAAGTTCACGCTGTTGGACCCACGTGCGTCGATCATTTTGTTTTAAAAAAGTACATGATTTTAACAGAACTGTATAAACATATATACATAGAATTCTAAAACGCAAAAAGGTATATAAATAGGTATATTAAGTGAGGCTTCCACGAAAAGGGCCGGGTCAGGCTGCAACACAATGCAAAAATCTATACAAAACGAATGGCAATCGGCAATTCTATTCTGCCCTGCATCTAGTCAATGTGGGCACAATACAGTTTCACACAAAAACTACGACAAAAACGACACTTGAAAAGTACGAAACAAGATTTTCAAGTCAGTGCTGCAGTGGATTAAACAACGTTACTGAAGAAGCAAGATAATCGACAAAACATAGACTCTAGTAAGATGCCTCTGTTGCATGTTGACAATACTATCATACGATAAGATACTAACTATACTACACAATTTTCAGTCTACAGAGATACACATATTCAAATTTAAATAGCCGTAGTCACGCGTTGTCAAATATGTTTGTAGTTAAATATCTGTACCTACATAATATTAATCACCCTTAGGCGTGACTACGGCTTTTTAAACTTAAATATCGATGTGGATTTTTTTTTATTGAGAAAAGGCTTACGTTTGACCACTATCTCACCTGGTGGTAAGTGACGATGTGGTCTACAATGAATCACGCTTACCTAAAATAATCATATTCACTCGTGGCTTGAATATTCCTAGGTTATAGCTTTCCGGAAACACAGATTCGGGCAGGGAATTCTACTCCTTAGCTGTACGCATGATGAATGTATCTGCAAAGCGTTTCGTGCGTATGAGTGGAATATCGATCATAAAGCGGTGTCGCGTCGCTTTTCGTCTGCTCGTTCGTTGATGGAAAGGACTTGAAGGTATCAGATTGTGCAATTCCAGAGCGCACTACCCAAAATGTATCCGATAGAACTCCGATAGAACTGCAACATTACGTCGGTGGGCAAAGCTCTGAAGCCTTTTCTCGACTAGTGCACCGTCGTTGATAAGCCTCTTGGCTCGTCTCTCGATCGTCTCCAGTGTGTCAAGGTGGTATTTAGCTGAGCCATCACACAGATACGACTAGTACTCCATACAGTATCGAACCGCTTGGTACAAATTAAGCAATTGTTCCAGTGTGAAGTACTGTCGCACCTTAGACAGGATGCCCAGCTTTTTTGCGGCCAGCTGAGCTTTTTCTTCAATGTATGACCCGAAGTTAAGTGTGTATGTGAGAGTTACGGCAAGTGTATCTCTGTACACTGATAATTGTGTAGTATAGTATCGTATCGTATGATAGTATTGTCACCATACAACAGAGGCACCTTGCTAGAGTCTATGTATAGATTATCTTGCTTCTTCAGTAACGTTGTTTAATTCATTGACCTGAAAATCTTGTTTCATACGTTTCCTGTGTCGTTTTTGTCGTAGTTGGGTTTTAGTTTTTAGTTTTTTTATTTCAAATGTGTTGGCGTACAACTACAAATAAGTCCTTTCTAATGATGTCAATCACGGCATAGTTATCTCAAATTTATTTTTAACACGGTACTTTATGACCGCTACATGGCCTCACATGAGATTCCATAACATTTCATATAGATTACAACCAGCGGACAATTTAGACTAATAGCTCTTTTATCAGACAAGTATAAAAGCATACCATGCATGCCATAGAAATGTCACAATTGTGGATTAAATACAGACAGAGTCACGAGAAAATACTAGTAATATATATATTTGATATGTACAAGTAACGCCTTTTTTGGTGAAACCAAACATGACATATTTAAGTCAAATTTATTTTTTAACACAGTACTTCATGGCAGCTAGAGGGCGCCACATTAGATTGCGTTACATTTTATATAGCCTATAATCCGCGGATGGTTAAGGCGCTTCAAACGATACCTCTTTTGTCCAGTTCTAATTAGTACTTTAGGAGCTATGAGGGAATAGATGAATCCACATACATACATACATGTATACATAGGCTGCCAAAATCATAACCCTTCATTGGCTTTGCCGTAGTCGGGTAAAAAGTAAAGACGGCGTTGCGATGCAGCCCGGCCCGCCGGGTGGACGTCTTGCTTTATGTGTCATTGTATCATATCAGCATGCAATTTAAAACATTGCAATATTCATGATAATCAGGGCGAACGAACCAAACCCTTCCACTGTCTCATAATCTGAATACACTTTGGTGATAAACTATCACACATATTTTCATACTATCTAGACAGATAGATTGGCGTCGTGGTATTGAACGCGACCAGTACACTAGGGGCGCGGGTTAGATGCCCGCTCAGTGCAATTAATTTGTATGCATAAATTTAGTTATTTGCATGTGTCTGGTCGTACCTCAGAAAGTACTCCAAGCCTTCAGTTTCGCTTGTCATGCGATCATCTATGACAGTCGTCGACGCGTAGTAGATCATCAAAGTGTTGTCATGGATGTCGTAAAATTTCGGAGTTCATCCAATCCCTTAAGTAAAAACTAACTCGAAGAAGATAATCTAGATGTGTTATCTGACAAAAATACCCCTTAGAAAAGTTTTTCTAAGGGGTATGTTCGTAGTTACGCAAGCCTTCACAAATTCCTGTTTTTTGCCTGTAATTATACTACGCTTATATTGACCCCAAAGGTTTTATGAGGCCATACACCTTTAGCAGCTAGAAGTTGAAATACAGGCCGTATAACTGTTTCTGTTGCTAAGGCTACTAAGGTTACTGTCACGAAAAAGTGTGTATAAAATAGAAAAAAAAGACAATCAGAATTTCAAATAGTGTACACGTGGACACGTGATTGGTGGTACGAAGTGCGGAAGTCAGCTTGTATCACATATTTTTTCGAGGAATTTTCTCTAATTATTCTTATTACATTTTAGATTGATATATGAACTTGACATGCAAATACGCTTTGATTCAATAATTATCATTAAATTACAATACAATAGAAGAAAAAAATGTAATATCACTACTTAAATTTTCCGTTACTTTTAACGTTTTTGAGTACACGTCACGTGTTGTTGTTCACCTTAGAAATTCCTCAATACTACAATATTTTCATAATATTAATGTTAGTGGCAGTAACGTCACGAACGATACAATCACGTTTACTAATTTAATGCTAATAATGAATACTGTGTTGATTAATATATTTTATTTTATTCTATACTTTATTGTACACATACGTAAATGATTTTAATACAATGTATGATTTTAGATTGACATGGTCATTTACGAATTCACTATTAAATCGATCGGGATATTTAGCATTTTTTTGTTGTTTTAACATGTTTTAACATGGTAAATATCCCGATCAATTTAATAGTGGATTTTAATACAATACATTTATGAGATGTTATGTCCAAATACAAGCCTAACTCAAGGTTGAGTTCTCCTCTAGCAAACCTAGGAGTGGACAAAAGAATTTTAATGTAAAGAGAGGTGATATTTTTGCGAGGGCTGCATACCAGCTTGACCCCTTCGACTCGGTACAAAGACGGGCGCTGAGGATCGTCGAAAATCCAATCGAGTACTGTGCGGTATAAAAGGAACTTCGGATGGCACTCTTAAGCTGTGGAATGAACTCCTTGCTGTGTTTTTTTTAGCTAATAAAATATTCTGGTCTCTACAAGGTAAGCAGCTGAGATATTACAGCTCCTTGTCTAACTCTCCTCTGCAAGAGTATAGTATCTTGTACTCGGACTGACATGGTGGCGTTTACATTCAAACACTTCAGGACTCTGGTAGTCTATTGACATCGCTGGAGAGATTGTAGCACTGCCCATGTCTCAATCTCAAAGGCTTTTTCGTAGTCCACAAACGCCAACATAGTGGCAAGTTATACTCATGAGTCTTCTGTATGACTTGCCGCAGCGAATGGAAATGGTCTACGATACTGTAACTTTTTCGAAAATCGACTTGTTTGGGCGGCTGTAAATCATCAAACCTGTGTTTGAGACGAGTCGTGATAACCCTCGAAAACAGCTCAGAAGCAAAATGGGTTTGTAGTTCTTAAGAGAGGTTTTGTCACCTGTCTTGGAGAACAAGATCACCACGCTTCTGTTCCATGCTTTCGGCGTAGTACCTTGGATTAAGACGGGATTGTGGAGCTTCTGAAGGACTTTAAGTATCGATGTTAGACCCACTTTCAGTACTTCTAAAGTGATTCCGTCTTATCTTGGTGCTTGTGGTTCTCAAGTTGCTTGAGGGTCACCTTAATCTCGTACAGGCTGATGTCCGGGATATCCTCGGTGTAGTGTCGGGTTAACTTGGTTCTTGGATGTTAGCCGTGTCGGTAGCAGGTTTGGTAACAGAGGCATATAGCTGTCCCTAAAAATGAAAGGTGAAAGGCGTGAAATATCAAATATCACGGCAGGAAGTTAATTCCACAGTTTATGCGTGCGCGGGATGAAGTTCCTTTCATTCCGCACAATAGGCATGTTTGCGGTCGTAATTTGTGAGGATGAACTCTGTGCCTATGGTGAACAGTGCGATGATAGAAAGTAGCCATGGGCATCATGTCGGACACTTCTTCTGAACACAAATCAGTATATTATATTATGCTGTATATTGTACTGATCTCTTTTACATTATTTACTGTGTGCCATAAACACTGTTGTAATTGGCATACAATGAAGTATACATGATTCAAAAAATATTTTTTGGAACGTAATACTTATATTCTTGCAACTAAAGCTATCAGTAACAACATATATCACCAATAAGTTTAAGTACAAATAGTGCTCTATAGAACATTATTTTTTTTTCCTAAAATATTAATTTTATTTAATTTATTTACGTTTATTGATACTTTTTTGTTTGTTTATTTATTTCATCTATATATTTTTACAGGTTACCCTAATACAATTAATGCATCGAGAAAACAGACATCCGCATAGTCTAACAATGGCAGGCAGATTGATAGCGCATTAGTAACTTTAGATTACAAACGTATTATATTACTATTCAGCAAGTACCTCATGCATTTGTATTATATACAAAATTTACATAACAAACACATATCTACCATTTTTCATTACCTAGAATGACCATTATCGAATTGGTGGTTACGCCTTGAAGGCGTGACTGACCATTTATTTATTTCTTATATTCAAAAATCAAATAAAAATATGGGTGAAATATTAGATAAAATAGTAAGTACCTATAGGTACATAAACTATGTTTTAGCAGGTAAGCATTTCATTTATTTTGATCATCTAATGATATATAATTTATTGCGAAAATCCCGTTCACTTTCAAGTCACTCAACTTGGAGTTCGAAGTCCGCTTTCCGACTTTTACCTCTCGACTTTGATCTCGGGTATCTGTGGTAATGAGAATATTTTTATTTCATATAAAAAATAGTATTGGAGTATGTGTTCCTTTTGTTCACAGACACCGGTAACCAATTGTTTCTTTTTTTCTTTTCAGATAAAAGGACAGAAGATCTTCCTTTAGTATCAAATCCATTTCCGTTACTCATCATTACTTTTCTATATCTGGAATTTTGTACGTCAATTGGACCACGTATTATGAAAAACAGAAAAGCATACGAACTGAAGACTGTTATAAAGTACTACAATATCGGTCAAATACTTTTAAGTGTATTTTTAACATATGAGGTAAGTTTTTACCAATTCAATTCGGTCCCACCCTGTCCTTGCCTATACAGGTGGACACGTACCGAGCTTACCCCTCATTTAATACATGTATTTGATTGCTTGCATTATGTCGCAAACTTCAGTGTGAACGCCAATGTGTTTTAAACTTGTTTGAGACCGTTTCAATACATGTATAAAACAAATAATTATAAATCTTAAACTGGTTATTATCGAACAATTGTTTACAATTTGTTTCTTGACGAAAATGATGGTTAGATGTCACCTGCATACGGTGCTAATATTTCGATCCAGAATTTCGTTTCGCTGAAATCTCAGCACGTTTTGGCGAAACTTTTTTTCTGTTGTGCCTTAAAATATTAGAATTATTTAACCAGCACACATCGTGTTTCCTTCAGTGCAGTAACGGGTCCGTAATTAGGTGGTGAAATTGTGAAAAAATATCTGAGAATGCAGTCAAATTGAGACCCACCATTGTAACATTGATGGTATCTGTAACGGTTAGGTAATTTAACGGTAAACGTGATGAATTCATATTGATATAACATCACATAACATAAACTCACGCCTTTATCCCCGAAGGGTTAAGCAGAGGTGCTAGCACCCACATTTTGCCAGTTTATGTTTAGATCCCAATGTAATAGGTAGCGAGCCTATTGCCATTAACCGAGCACTTCACTCCCGAAGCATTCATAATCTTCAGAATTAAAAACTTGTGAAAGATTTCAATAAACGCTAATGTTAATTGTCGCCTGATACTCTCCAAGACGTTAATTGGTAGTACTTGTATGGCTAAGCACTTAATTAATTTCTTGCGATTTACACCGCATGGCAAGGAATCAGGTCCAAAAATTTTTTATTCTTAATTTATTTAGATGCAACATTTTAGGCGTACGTGCCCGATTGGCGGCAATAGGCTCGCCCCCTATTATGTGGGTCCAAAAATCATAGTTGGTGAAATCACCTTTGGGATGAAATGGGGTGGTTATATTTCATAGTACTACTACCCTTTAATTTTCACTTTAGAGCCCAAAATCTGTTTGTTGGTTTTGATTGATAGGTTTTTTTCGGGCGTCATTTGTAGGCCTAGACTGTTTGATGGCAGTCAAAATACAGGCCTCGGGTCCCTCAAGCGGGTCGTGAAGAAACAACTGTCGAGGCTGTCATTGGCCATCATGTTATTAGGCCACCATGTTCTGCACTACACCTCTGCTTATCATCAGGCGGGGTGCAGTCAATTTGACCATTATGTGGTCAATTGATCGCAATTGTCTATGGTCCCTAGGGTAATCATTCCATATAACAGTGGCTATCATTCTAGAAGCTGTGAAGTCAATGTGGACGTAGAAAAGTTTAATAGGGTACAACACCAATGGTACTATATTAGTAAAGTGGTTATTTCTATACTACATTGTAAATAATATACGTAAAAAAATTGAGCTTACAAAACAAAATATGTTTCAATTTGAAATTGGATAAAGTGAATGTCTAGACGGCACTTGAATACGCGTCCAGTCTTTTACAAAGATGACCCGTCTAAAACATTAGTAGGTAATTCTGCTACACATTTTAGGGGTGCCACCTTAAAGCCATCTACCGCAAATAATAAGACAATCTAATCCAATTTTAAATCGCTTTGAAATAGTTAGCACACAAGTATTAATGCTTCAAAATTTGCATAATATTGTTTCTTGGAATTCTTTTCTGTACGTTCGTGAACGAAATAAACTGCTCAGCGGATTTTGGTACAGTTTTGTTTTCTTGGTCAGATGTAAAATTTTACGTTTAACAGATTGAAATCGGTTAATTATTACCAGATATATCGGTTATAGAGGGTCTCAATATAATGGTTATAAGGTTCATAAACTGCCGAATGTTGTAAGGTTCATAAAATTTTAACATATGTACACTGTGCTGTGGTTTCTTGTTAATTTTTTTTATAGTCAAACGTATCAATTAATATGAAGGTAATTTGAAATACAACTTCGTGCCGGTAGCGGTGGAGACCCTGGGAAGCTGGGGCAAAGAGGCCAAAGCCTTTGTAAAGGAATTAGGCCAAAGACTTAGAGAGACAACTGGAGATTATCGATCCGGATCGTTCCTGGTGCAAAGGCTGGCCATCGCCATCCAGCGCGGAAACGCGGTTAGTGTGATGGGGACTTTTGCACCGGGAACGGTCAGGGACGGGCTATTTAGTTAAGTTAGACTTATATATGTATTAATGTATTGTAATTTTTTGTATTATTTTTGTTGACATTTGTAATTGAATAAATATTTTAAACGAGAAAAAAGATTTGAAATATATTACAAAAATATAGGAAAGGAACTATATGAAAGGATCGATATAAGTTTGATAGTAGGCCGTACCCATTTTTTTACGCATTATGGTTTGCAAGCGCCGCCATGTATTGCGCTTGTTCAAAATGTCCTCTGTAATCGGTAATGTCATAAGTGATAAAAGTGTTTGTCATTTTAAACTTAAAAATTAGTTTTAAATTACTTAATTAAACGTCAATTTTCACTATCTAATTATTAAAATCAAATCACATTGTTCTTTACAATACACCTATGTTTATTTTGCTGTACCCGTACTGAATAGTTTTGCGTAAATTGGCATAATTACCTAATATTAAATACCTCACACCTATACCGTGCTCGCAAGTGTGTTGTTTTCAAATTTATTACAAAACATGAATAAACCGATTCGTTCGTTAGTTGTTACTATCTATAAAATGTTCTCGAAATAAAAATCAGAGGTGTAACTAGCTACACCTAGGGCGGTAGAAGGTATCACTACATAGTATCAAATAATGTCTCTGTCCCTATATCCATATGTCCTTATGTCCATTTGTATGCTTAATTCTTTAAAACTACGTAACGGATTTTGATGCGGTTTCTTTTAATGGATAGAGTGATTGAAGAGGAAGGTTTATATGTATATAACATCATGCTAGAACCAACTGGTGCGGAGGAGAAGTGAAAAATGTAGAGTTCAAATTCCAATTACTTTATTTGCATAAGACAAGTATATAAATTTAGTATTCACACAATATGCGCAAGTGCACTGCTTTTTACGTTTGATAGTTGTGCAAATATTAAAAAGTTGAAGAATTATTAAATAAATATTATACGGGTAAGCATGGAGAAAGTAGCAACATCACTCCCAAAACGGCAATAGGTAGCTTAAGACCATAATTTTTATATGTTTATACATTAAATACAACTTCTCCTTTTCAGGGTCTTCACTATTTGCTTTCTAAAGATTACGATCTAGTGTGTGATCCAATTACTGAGACAAATGATCCTCGAGTACAAAGGGTGAGATGTCACTTAATCTTTATATTATAAAAATGAATCGCGAAATATGTTGGTAAGCGCATAACTCGAGGACGGCTGGACCAATTCGAGTAATTCTTTTTTTTTATTTGTTCCTTGAACTCTACGTAAGGTTTTTATGGACCAGCAGGAACGAATCTGAAGTCCACGCGGGTGGAGCCGCTGGCAACAGCTAGTTTAATATATAATTCAGCGTCTTCTGTTTAAAAATAGAAGTAGTCGTTTAAACGTAACGACGTTTTAACCCCATCTTATAGATAGATGGAGATATGCGGCCATGTTAAAAGGGTCTAGAATCATTCACTCCGAAGCGAATCCACGGTTACATTCACCACCGCTTTGACTATAACGATATTTGACTGTCAGACAAAGTCATAATAATTTAGTTTCTACAGAAATGATCATTTGACGATGACGATTCGATTCTTTGAATCGAGTTTTTGTAGCAAATATGTGTTCGTTATCCCAGTGTTGAGCAGAAGGTCCTCGAAGCTAAATGTTCTTGATGTCATATTAACCGCTCTTTGGATCACATGACATTCCCACAACTAATGTCACTTCCATACATTTTCGAACTTTCTATTGATAATGTAGTCAATAGAAATGCACTTTCTCTAGGCCACCAAGGGCTCTAGACAAAATGACATTCTAGACAAAATAAATCGCGTCGAAGCAAACCGTTTTCATTTTTTGTCAATGGTTTACTTGACATTGTGTTGACATTAATAATAAAAATAAATAACATAAAATATTTTCGAGTCACAAAGATTCAAATTTCATAAATTTTTTGTTGTCATATAACAGATTTATGTCAATTCCATTCATCACTCAGTGATTCTACAGGCGTATTGGCCAATAGAATGTCATTTTGTCCAGACCCCAAGGGCCCTATAATCTCAGTGGTTTGACATTGGTTAACAATTAGTAGAATTGGTTGAGTAAATCTACCATCAACTCTTAAAACAGGTCAAAAATTGCAACTTGCAACTGTATAAATAATTTATTCTTATAATTTATATAGCATAGCAAAGTTATATTTGCAGTTATGGAATGACTCCCGTTCAATTTATTGATCTATTCTTAAGGTTCATGGTTGCGTCAGCCTAAAAATGCCGTCGGTTTGACAGAATTGGGACAAGGGTTCATGATACAGGTCCAGTGCTCAAAGCATTTCGTTGGATGCTGGGCCCGTACCGTACCTAGAGATATATAAAACGCAAGAATACGAAATGATCTACAAAAAATATAATTTATTACCATTCGTGTGGTGACGGTGTTCCTATAATATTTAAAATTATTAGATGTTTTTTTTTACAATAGACCGCAAGAAGTTCATGGGTATATTTCTTTGCGAAGAACACAGAGTTATTAGAAACTATATTTTTTGTATTGAGGAAGAAAACAAGGCAAGTGTCTACTCTTCACTTATACCATCACACTATGGTCATTATAAGTGCATGGGTCGCAGTTAAATACTTCCCAGGTAACAATACTGATCAATTTTATTAATTCCAATTATTGTATAAAGAATGATTAGATTTTTGTATATTTGTTATTCTATCAGGCTCAACGATCTATCAGGCTGAACGAATGATGATGATTGATGCAGAGATTTACCCTTTTTAAAGTGCGAAAATCCCCACGGAAAAGACCCCCTCATACGCCAGCGGGGATGGTTATATCGGATTCGAACCGACTAAAGCCTCGGACTTCTCGGAAGTGAGGTAGTCTCTGACTTATACCTCAATCCCCGGCTCCACCCCCTCAGGTGTGGGGCGCGCATTGTCGCCTGCACAGCACACGCCGCCGCGGGCTGTGCTAGTCCGGAATCTTCTCCGGACACACTTTGCCGAGCTACTTTTATCCTTGGAATAAATTTCCATGGTTTGTAGGAATCAGAACTGTCTACGTTTTTTATTTATGGCAAGTCAATTTGACTTCTCCTCGCCTGATGTTAAGCTAGAGGCAAAGACTCATGAAAGAGGGTCACCATTGCAAACACGTTCAGTGCTACAATGGTGGTGGCGCTCAGCTTGACGGCCTCATCAGATGCTTTTTCACGCCTCGCTTAAAGACCCGGGACTGTAGGAAGAAGACGTTTATGGACAATACTTAGAATAAAAAAATACTTCGGGATGCTGTATAATATAGATTGATTTTTTGTTGCAGTTGGGCCGATTGTTTTAGTTGGAACTTTAAATTCCTTTATTCATGTACTTATGTACACTTATTATTTCCTGGCCGGCCTTGGTCCTCAGTATCAAAAATACTTATGGTGGAAGAAACATATGACATTGATTCAACTAGTAAGTAATTGGTTTAAAATCACCCAAAGGCTATAATATATATTGTACACGTGGAATAAAATACAGCATAATTACGGTAATATTATTAAGCATTTTGTGATTGCGGTCATGAAATTTTGATGATGCTTTCCAAGCCAAATTCGACTATGGAGACTGTTTTCAGTTATGATTACCGGCCATTTGATTCAAGTGATTCGATTTGATCTAACCTAATATTATATGTCAAACATGAGCTAACTATGTATAAAGAAAGTTTGATACTGTTTCTCAGTATGGAGGATTTAACGAATTGTCTTTTTATTGTTTATAATTTTTTGTTTTCCATGATTTAGTAGCTCTGTTATGATAGTATATTTCAGTTTCATTTTGGGTACATGGGTACCCAAAATCGCATACAGAGATGGGGACAAAAGATTATTATGTGTGTCTCGCCTACTGCTGTCACAAAATGTAATTATGGGCATTCCTCTCTCATGATAATTGTCAGTATAATGCCCACTCTATTACATTATCCCTCAACGCGCGGGAATGAGGGAGTCCGTGGGTAATATTAATGTTCATGTTTTAACTATTAATTACAAGAATTGTAATGATTGTACTCAATTTTGTTTGTTAAATAATAATAAGCTGATATTTTTAAATACTAAGCTAATATTTTTTTCAGATCCAATTCGGCATCATCATCACTCACAATACAGTTGCTCTATTTAATGATTGCAACTATCCGAAATTAGTACATATATTCATCTTAGTAAATACCTCTATGCTAACGTATATGTTCAGTAAATTCTACTATCACAATTATGTGAAGACTAAATCTAAGAAGATAGAAGTAACCAAAGAAACTAAGGCAAAGGAAATTCTCAAATCTACAAGTGTTCGTAGAAAAAGTATTCGAGCTGGAGAATAAAAATTATTAAATAACTGTGCAATAGAAATTTCATTATTCAATCGCAATCAAATTAGCCACTCGCAGAACACAGTATTATTGTTCCCAATATTCCATCTTCCATATCCAATCCATTCATAATTTTCAGATTTTCAGTCCATTTACAGACGGTTCCGCCTTGTAGGAAATGCCTATGTAGGTTTGCGATACCAGAAACATCACACTCGTGCAGCTGTCGATCAAGTAAATAAAAGAGAAAAGAGAGGGAAGGGTTTAAGGTTAAGAGAGTTTCTGTGCTGTCAGTGCAGAAGATAAAGCAAGATATATTATAAGGGAGGGCTTATATTATAAGTGCCCGGTTAGTGGCAATAGGCTCGCCACCTATTACATTGGGACCTAAACATAAACTGGCGAAATGTGGGTGCTAGCACCTCTGCCTACCCCTTCGAGGATATAGGCGAGATATGTTATGATATGTTATAATATAAGAATATAAAGCTAAATATAAACGAAAATATAGATGGAGTCTAATTTCTGTGGCTTGACGGTAGTGAACGCGACTGCTACTCAAGAGAGCGGGTTCGATCCCCGCTCAGTGCAAATATTTATATGCATAAATGCTCAGGTCTGGTCGTGCCTCGGAGAAAATGTTAAACCGTCGGTCCCGCTTGCCATACAAACATCTTTGGCAGTTGTTACGGGTAGGTTGGAGCCCTCAAAAGCCCATCTAGCCTAACTACAGAACTTCGATATCACCAATTTGGTTTTGGCGCTCCGATGACAATCGTTTCATAATATTTATTGAAGTTCAGCCGCAGCCGCATCTAAGAGTTTGACTAGAAAGCCGAGTTGTGAATAGGCTAAGAGAATGATGATGATCAAATCCTTCAGAACCCAAGACAACCTCGCCTGCAAGTCAAATTAAGTACTAATTAACAAACCAAATTGCATTTTTTTATCTTAAGATTGCAAAATGTAACATATTGAAATTTGTAAATAGCTAGAAGAAAAATGTTCATCGAGTTATTATTGTCCACATCGACTTTTATTAAAACGATATATTGAGGATTCAAGTATCAATTTGTGTTTTGTTGCTATCAAAATACAAACAGGCGTTTTGTTGAGCTGTTTAAAAGGATGGTTTCCCAGTAGACTGTACCATTCATTGTACAGTGTCACATTTCCTTACTAATAAACCACTATGTTCGAAATAAAACAATTTAATTAATAATTTTTATGATTTTTCATTCAAAGTTCAATTAATACCTAATTTAATTATTATTAGATATACAAAAAATTGACGTGTATACTACACATCAATTTTAATTTTCTCGCCTGATGGTAAGCTAAAAGCAAAGTCCCGCAGACAGCCTAATCAATTACCTAGCTGCAAAGAAAAGAGTCGCCGAACCGCATGGGACATTCTTTATACCACTTCGGTGGTAGGAAGGACACACCCTAATAAAAGGGGAGTCACATTATTCCTTCCAACCATTAAGAACCTTTCTTATATTGCTTTCTTTTATAGAAGCGTCTACTATCTTATCCCTCAACCCGAGGAAACTAATACTGGTTTAAAAGTGGGGTTTTCTTGTGTCCCTAAGAGCTTGGTTGGGATTTTCAGCTACAAAAAATGTGATCATCACTATTCCCGGAACCTTTTTCTCAACTCAGTTGGGGTCGGCTTTCCAGTCTAACTGTGATGCGGCTGAACTTCGATATTTTCCACGAAGCGACTACCATCTGACCTCCACAACCAATGGTTCAATGACCAATGGCGATATCAAAGTTCCAAGTAAAAAATCTACTAAAAATGTGATATCACATACTAAAAGTATTATGTACCTAAGAACATATTATTCAATTTGCATAATACACATGTAAAGGTCAATCAATATTGTAACAAGTTCTTGTTTGATTGTATGAAACAGAATAATAAGCTTGATAATAATGTACTAACATTGACACTGTACTTCCTCTAGTGTCAATAAATATTGATACAAGTGATACCTATTTATCATCTTTATTCATATTTTATTCTATTTACACGCTCATTCAATATAAGGTAAATAAAAGAATCTCTTGCTCTCGCTCATATCTACTATATAATAGTATTTTTATATAGTAGATATGAACGAGAGCAACAACTGACCCGCGTGACTTCGTCTGCGTCACCCCGTTTTTGCAACACTTTTCATTCCTGCCCCGCACCTGTTAGTCGTAGCATGATGTTATATACATATAAACCTTCCTCTTTAACCATTCTATCTATTGAAACAAACCGCATCAAAATCCGTTGCGTTGTTCTAAAGATTTAAGCATACAAAGGGACAAGAAAAATAGGGACAGAAAACGCGACTTTATTTTATACTATGTAGTGATAGTGATGATAGTGAAGTCGGGTTTTCCTTCCTGACGCTATAACTCCAGAACGCACGAACCGATTTCCACGGTTTTGCATTTGTTGGAAAGGTCTCGGGCTCCGTGAGGTTTGTAGGAAAGAAAACTCAAGAAAAATTTCAACAGAAAAGCGGGATAATCATTTTTCACATGGCGAAACGGAGTTCGCCGGGTTTGCTAGTTTTTTTTATAAATAAACAAAACTATATAAACATACATAAACTCACGCCTATATCCCCAAAAGGGTAGGCAAAGGCACCCACATTTTGCCAGTTTAAAACTATCATCATTCATTCCCTGAACCTTTTCCCAACTCAGTTGGGGTCGGCTTTTCAGTCTAACTGCCATCTGACCTCCACAACCAATGGTTCAATGACCAATGGCGGTATTGAAGTTCCAAGTTAGACTGGTTGGACTTTTGAGGGCTCCAACTACCCGTAACGACTTCCATAGATGTTTGTATGGCAACCGGGACCGACGGCTTAACGTGCTCTCCGAGGCACGACCAGACCAGTGCAAACAGCCATGTTCATGCATACAACTTTTTGCACCGAGCGGGGATCGAACGGGGAGCGATTTACACCACAAAGCAAGGAGTCGGGTCAATTTTTTATTCCAAACATATTTAGCTGCAACGTTTTTGATTAGAGAGTTATTTTCGGCTTATTTTTTTTTTTCAAAGTGCCCGAATGGCGGCATTAGGTTCGCCCCTATTACGTGGGACCGAAAATCATAGTTGGTGAAATGTAGGTCTTTAATAGACCTCTGCCTACTCCGTCGGCGCAAGCATACTTAACCATAACCATTAGGAAGGATAACCATAACCTATTTGATTTTCTTCTCACTAAATCCGACTACAGAACTAGCGAAAGAATCATTTACAAATCGATTTCTCTACTTTATCTTAATATATTCGACAAATACAATTGTAATACTTTGACATCCTAAACTGTGTGCCTAAACTTCTTTGATTCTTCGAACAATTGCCTTTCCAAACTGAGATGGAATGATCGTATCCCACTAATATAATTTCAGTACCTACTAATCACTACATACATAGTATAAAGTAAAGTCGCGTCCCTTTGTATGCTTAAATATTTAAGACTACACAACGGATTACAATGCGGTTCTTTTAAATAGATAGATAGAGTGATTAAAGAGGACGGTTTATATGCATATAACATCATGCTAGAACCAACTGGTGCGGAGCAGAAGTGAAAAATGTTGCAAAAACAGGGTGACGCAAACGAAGTTGCGCGGGTCAGCTAGTGTTAAATAATATAATTTATTGTGAATACGGGTAGTATGTACAGTTATTGAGTCAAGTTATGAAATTAATAAAATACATACACAATTACAATAAATGAAATAGCCAACAGTACGTGATATTCCCAGGAGGTCACCCATCCAAGTACTAACCACATATGTAAAGATATTTTAAATTTATGACAATAAAAAATATATTAAAACGTTCATTTCACCGCTTGAGCAGGTGCAGAATGAAGTTCCTTTAATACCGTATAGTGCGTTTCCGGTCGGTTAAGCTTTGAAATCAATTCCTTGCTGAGGTTTTTCCAAGTGCAAGAATGACATCACTGCATGTTGCGAGCGGTACGATGATAGAAAGTGGGCGTCATATCGAACAATTTGTACCTACATGTATTCATTGATTATATTAACACTAAAAAAGAATACACAAAAATACATAAAAAGTATACAACGAATACACGAGTACGTTATGTTTTTATCTCTATTGTTCAGATGAATAGCGTTACTGAGCAATTACATAGCCGCGCATGTCAAATAGTCACATAATTATTCACTATTATTTTTTATAAAATGACTAATATTACATAACAATACTTAATTTACATATTTTCGTTTTTCTCATGTTTTAGGTAATTATTGTAGACAATGATGTCGTGCATTGATGTAAAAAACGTTAGTACTTTGCGTCAGAGGGAGCTTATTACTTTGCATCGAAGTCATTGACTAGGTACTTACCTCCAGGAGGGACGTGATCGTTCGGGTAATGGGTCTGGCCGTAGACATTTCCCCTGGTTTTTCCCCGGTTCCCTCTGGTTCTTCTTTTGTAATGTTACTCTTTGTATGATGATCATCATCATCATCATCCTAGCGTTAGTTCCGGTCGCATCCGAAGCCTTCGCCTCGGAGTCCGGGGTCCGCTTTCCGGCTTTTTCTCTTCCACTTCGCTCGGTCTTGCGCATCTGTGGTGGTGAGTCCACTCTTTGTATGTTCTCGTGACTCTTTGTATGATGATATAGCCTCTGAAGTTTAGCGGTAATGAGCGCGACTACTACGCATGAGGCGCGGGTTCGATTAAGTTAAGTCGTTGGTACCGTTTGTCATACGAACAACTATCATGGCAGTCATTATGAGTAGTTGAAGTCCTAAGAAATTCAACAACTGGCCTATTTGCAGTATTTTAAAATCTCCCATATTTGTGGAGGTAATATGACAGTCGCTTCACGAAAACTTTGAAGGCCAGTCACAACGCAATAACACTGGAAAAAAGCTGACCTCTGATTTGAAGATAATAACTTCGATTGCGAACGGGATAAAGGGAAGGATGATGATGATGACTCTATATGATGTGTTAACCTATTACCTATTGAGTGTTACCACAAGACTTCTTGTTATATATTGTTGTACATCGAATCGATCAGTCTATTTTAACAGACCTTACAAAACACACGCCGTCCATGGGTCCTTGATTGCCGGAGGTGAGATTATACAAGACATATCTTTCGCACCACGGCAGAGTATGTAGCGCCCCCCTGGTGTTGCAAACGTCCATAGGTCACGGTGAGTACTTTCCATCAGGTGGGCCGTGTGCTTGTCTGCCACCTCAGTAATATAAAAAAGGACGATTATGATGACATTACATTTATTGCACATTAACTGCATACACAGACGGAAATACAATTTAACACTAGGCGGTACGTGATATTTAGCGCATTTATGTTAATGATTAGTTTTAGATCAGTACACATGTAATAGTTTATTTTTACTCCCAATAAACTATTTCAATTACTTCTCAAGGCGAGTCTGAATTAGCCTCTCTTATGGATTCAACAACGTGAAAGCACTGTTTTAAGAATTAACCACTTTTTTATTACTACATAAATATCATTGTAAGAATATTAAGTGGATATTTCCAGACTTTGGTGACACATAAGTTCCGCTTCCCCATGTCCACAACCCATGTCTACAGTATTAGAATACTGTAATTTTCACCTCTGCCTACCCCTTTGGGGATAGAGGCGTGAGTTTATGTTATGTTATGTTTTCTGAAGTAAATCTGTTAATTGTAAATAAAATGTACCACCCACAAGCAGTGAAATTAACACTAGAAACCAAACCTGAAAAAAAACACCCGATGCGTAATGAGATGCTAACTTTTGTGAATTGTAATTAGCGTCTCAAGTTCAAAAAAGTTATTAATATTATATTCATGTGACATTGCATACGTCATTTGGTTGTTAAAAAGGCTATCAAAATACACCATATCCGGTGAAACGAGTAATTCTTGTTATTCACCTCGATAGCTATCAGGGTTATCGGTTAAACATTACCGCTTCACTGTACAAAGGTCCTCGTCCTATTTTTGTAATTACTTTTAAATCATTAAATGAGGAATCCAACTATACTACTAAATAAATTTGGCTGATGGATAAACCAGTGATAAAGTGAAAGAATGAAAACCATGTATTAAATACACACACACACACACACACACACACACTTTTTTTATAGTGCAAAGATCGCCGTCCTTAGCTGCCGGAGGTGAACATAGACACAATGAGTCAATGAATTAAGAATAAACATACACATAACACGCGAAAATAACAAAAATATATATAAATGACTGAATGAATTATGTATGAGCAAGCAGGCTGCACGTATGAAACACCATCAGTAATATAATTATATGAAATAAAATAGTGAAAAATTTAACATTAATATTTTAATGATAAATGAATGAATATTCTAGGACAATCTACACAACGCCACCTAGACCCATGATAAGCATAGTTTAACTAGCTTGTGTTATGGGTTGTAGAATGTGGATAAACATACTTTTTTCTTGTAAATACATCTATATTATACATAGAAACACCCAGACCAATGCAGATATTCATACATAAATATTTGGACTAAGTGGGAATCAAACCACCACGCTCACTACCGCCACGCCACGGAGGACGTCGATAATATCTTAATACAGTATTCATTCACATTCCACGTCAGCAGTATTCGATGGTACACCCACTAGATAGAAGGGCGTAAATGACCTGAAAATGGATGTGGAATTTGAAGTATAAACAAAACTACCGTACCTTTGGCTATTACCTGAGCTTCTTGCTAATTTGTAACATTTCTGAGTAGTATCTCCTCTGTTATATAGGTTATATAGGTTATTTAATTTATGTATTTGAAATTTTTTTTTTTTAAATTTTGACATTCTTCGTATTTCATATGTCTAAACTCCGTGGTGGCGGCGCAAAAATGCGCATTCGGCGGTTAGACTGCAATGGGACACCGTGGTCCCTACAACTGAAGTACAGATTACCTAATAGTTGGCCTGAAGGCGGTTATCTCGATAGAGATGGCCGGGGTCTGCTGGGTGTGAGGGATATGTTGGTTACTATCTCACCTCCGGCAACTAAGGACTCAAAGACCTTAAGAATAGTTTCTCAAAGGTAGCAAGAACTGTGATTTTCCAATGGAGACTAAAATGACAGCGCCGTAACCTTCACATCTTAACTCTTCTCCATACTATACTTCATAATCCTAATGCTCCTACTTACTTGCGGCAACGTTTTAAGTATCTTGTACCCAGGGGAAAACCCTGTCGCCTTTCTTCATCTCGTCTGCTTCGCACACCTGGTGACAGTTCTAGCTGCTAAGATGGATCTTTCACGGTGCAAGCTGTGCGTCTTTGGAACTCCTTGCCTCACTCCATTCGTAGTAGTAATACTCTGGATATCTTCAGGAGAAGAACTAAGGATCATTTCCTTTCACAATAATACTGTGGTCTGTATAGGTATATCTATATATTTATTTATCTAGGTATGTATACGTTTAAGTCTATCTATATGTGTAATATATATGTATGTATGTGTGTTTAGGTGCATTCTTATGATCTATAATATCTTTTTTTCTTTAATGTACACTTGACACTGCCTTCATTACGATATTCTACTCCTCTGAAACTCAAAGGTTTGGTGGTAGAGAACTCATTGTGAGTTAAACTCGCCTTTGTACATAATTCTTGCAAATATTTATGTATTATTTCCGTACTTTGTGTGTGCAATAAAGAATTAAGAATTAAAAACAAGTACCTATTAAAATTTCGAGGACGTTGACCTCACAGAATATGAACCGATCGAACTAGTAGTCGGTGAGAAACCTGCAACGGAAGCTAGCGGATTTCTGTGTGGGTTAAACGACTCTGAAGATAGATAATGATATGTGTAAGAACGAAAGTAAACCATTCGGAACATAAGTAATTTAGCTTAGCTGATGGGATTAGGGGGAATATTAGCAATTTCAGCTCATAATTTCGGTCATAGGACGTCCACTGCTGAACATAGGCCTTCCCCATAATTTCATAACATAACATAAACTAATACCTATATCCCCGAATGGGTAGGCAGAGGTGCTAGAACCCACATTTCGCCTGTTTATATCTTTAGGTCGTTTTAGGTCCTGCTATAAATACACACATAACTTCGAGAAGCATCGAAAAGTCATTGGTGTGTGCCATGGTAAAACCTGGGATCAAACCCGTGACCTCGTCTCAGCAGTCCATTACCCATACCATTAGGCTACCGCGGTATCTGTCCCACATTTCGCCTGTTTATATCTTTAGGTCGTTTTAGGTCCTGCTATAAATACACACATAACTTCGAGAAGCATCGAAAAGTCATTGGTGTGTGCCATGGTAAAACCTGGGATCAAACCCGTGACCTCGTCTCAGCAGTCCATTACCCATACCATTAGGCTACCGCGGTATCTGTCCCATAATTTCAACTACGAAATAATTATTTATTCCTACTTTATGTTTATGCATGAACTGCATGAAGTGCATTGGTGCACTACTTAATGCCGAAGATATTCTCTACCAGTCTACCATAGGTGGTGCAGAGCTAGCACGAGGTAGGCGCATATTATTGAAAGATACGTTTTTTGTACAAATAATTAATATTTTATACATATTTTATTACTAATAATTGATATTATTTGTAAAAAAAATCTGAAATCTGTGCAGCTGCGCCCTGGGGCTTCGACAAGATGGCCGATTTTGCGTTGGTGAGTATCTATGTCTGTGGATTTGACATAACCACTCTCACCGGCTCTGGTGAGATTGGTATCCGAGGGGACTCTGTGCATGAAAAAAAATATGATAAGCAGCTCGAGTGTGTCACAGCTGGTATTCCCAACATCCATGGGTCACGGTAACCACTTCCCTTGAAGTGAGCCGAGAGCTTGTCTGCTACCTAAGTGGGATAATCTACACCTAATTACTAAGCAACTTTATAGATTTGTCCATCCTGGGCACTGAATCAAAAATATAACGATTATTTATTTTTAGGTTTATCACTTCACCAACGAGGTATTCACGCAAAAGCCATTATAGTTACGTCTTCCTTACATCATAATGTCACTTCATGAACTTGTATAATTAAAAAAATATTAGTTAATTAACTGCTAACATTATATTTATAGACAAACCACCAAGACATCATTACCATTATAAGCAAATTAACTGATTCTTTAATTTATAATTACCAGCGTAAAATAATTACTCACTTCAATATAGTTTGCACATTGAATTCGTTCTCGGAATTGCAACAATATTTAATTTTTATCATGATGTCATTACAAATTTGCGGCGTACAGGGCATTCTTAACATACTCAAAGCCCGTGTCAACCTTACCATGTAACAGCGGCTCTGGTGTATGTCGCCCTCTCAAAATTAGAAGGTCAAATAGTGCAAAATTGCTATGCAACTGAGTAATAGCTACAACAATGATGATGCTGTGAAATGAAGTGATACCTTATATTATCGCACCACGCCACATATAGGGTGTAAAAGAGCTTCGTTCCACAGACCCCTAAGTTCTGGAATGAACTCCTTGCTGTGATTTTCTCAAGCGACTGCGATATGGGATTCCTCAAGACTGGTATCAGAAGATTTTTACAAAGTCATCAGTACAAATATGACGCCATGTCCATAGGTAAATTTCCATCAGCTGGGCTGTGAGCTTGTCTGCCATATATAAAAAAAATTCTATGCAATATTTTACATTTCATGAGTGACCCACCAGATACTGCAGTTTAATTATTATATTACCAATGATTTCAATATATATTGTACTAGTTAACTTTAATTACTATTAGCAACAAGGATGTAATTACGTACTTCACGTAGATAAGAAGAGGTTAGTAAAGTTTACCTCAAAAATATATATGTTATAAGTTAAGGAAAATAATAGTACTAACTATAGTCCCTACAACCGTTCATGTGTGCTGTAATGCACAGTGTTATTATAAAACACATAAATAATATTTTTGAATAACCAGTTAATTAAAAAATAACTTCGCAGTTAGATAAAAGTTTTAAATTAATTAATGTAACTATATAATTCTGCAATGTTAAACGTTCAATGCATATTATGAATTTAAAATAACAGTGACTTTGGCGAGTTTGTGTACAAGTTTCGATATTGATATATAGCTTTACACTTGGGGTCGATCCGTCTTACTTCATTGTAGTCTCCGCTTCCGAGACGAAACCATATTGAATATTACGTTTTTAACGTTACAAAAATGAATAAGTGATAGCAAATAGTTAAGGAAATTAGAAAAAATACTGCAATAATAATAAAAATAATATTTGTGTGTTTTAAATATAATTTTTGGCAAGTTTTACATACATTTTTGAGAAATGGCGGTCGTCCAGAGGGCTGTACAGGGTTATCACTATATATTCGACGAATTATCAGGTGAGTGTAATATTCATAAATATTATTTTTAATAATATTAAATATCGTTGTGAATATTTTAATTTTTTTTAATATCAAAATAATAAAATGAATGAGTTAAATTACAGAATTCATGTATATAACAGTACATTAAATCCAGTAATAAATATATAAAAATCTTTAGAATGACAAAAGAAAGTTTTTTTAATATCTAGGTACATTTGTAAGTGTAATAAATACATTCGTAATGTTTTAACTCATATCGCTGAATGGGTTAATTAACATTAACATTTAGGTAACAATTTTTTAAGTATATTATCAACTGCAATATATTATAAATAATATAATATTTCCTTCTAACCCCTGCAGCTAAGCTCAATGGCTTGGAATAGGCGTGGTTTCACGTCAGTAGTGTAATGTCCAGAATTCGAACCCAGGCCCTCTCCATCTTTCTCTCTCATCCATCTTCATCATCTCATCCTTAACCACTAAACTACCGACACTGTGACGACAATAAGCATTGCCGTCAATTGGATACTTTCAAAACATTTAGGTTACTATCATAATTATGTCGGACGACCCTATCCCTTCGTTACCTCGTGCCACATATGAAAAGGATGACCGTTAATTATTTGAAGAATCATGATATTGTGACCGGTTTTCGTGAGGCGCACGCGTTCCAATAATAAATTGCAATCACCGTGTACCGTTTAACCGTAAAAACTGTGCATATTTTACCAAACACATGCAATAATTTATCAGTTTAGTTGGAACGATGCATTGTGATCGTTTTGTTTTATTATTTGTAAATACAATACGTGCATACAAATCGTATTATAGGGTACTTTTGAATAACTAAATATTGTGGGAGGTCTATTTCCATCAGTGAACTGTGATAGGCAAAATTTTTTTTTTTTTTTTTTTTTTTTTTATCTATGGCACGTCAATTTGACTTCACCTCGCCTGATGTTAAGCTGAAGGCAAAGTCCCATGAAAGAGGGTCACCATTGCAAACACGTTCAGTGCTACAATGGTGGCGCTCAGCTTGACGGCCTCATCAGATGCTTTTTCACGCCCCGCTTAAAGGACCCGGGACTGTAGGAAGAAGGAAACACGTGCGCCGGCAAGGAATTCCAGGACTTAATGGTACGGCAGAGAAAAGACTCACCGAACCGCTTGGTTCTTGATGGAATATTCTGTACCGTATGCGAGTGACACCTAAGCCCTGCACGCGTTGTCCTGTGTAGGAAAGGGGAGGGTGGGATTAGTTGGAAGAGCTCATCAGAACATTCACCATGGTAGAGACGGTAAAATACTGCCAAGGACGCTACATCTCTACGCATCTGCAAAGGCTCGAGGGACTCTGTGACCTCAGGACTCCCAATAATGCGGACCGCACGTCGCTGCAACCTGTCGAGAGCATCTAATAAGTACTTTGCGGAGCCATCCCAGAGATGCGAGCAGTATTCCACGCAGGAGCGAATTTGTGTCTTATAAAGAAGACACCGCTGCTCCGGCGTGAAAAAACGTCTCACTCTGTTCAGGACTCCGAGTTTACGCGAAGCTGTTTTGATGATGCTCTCGATATAGTTCTTGTTGTTCAGTTTGCAGCGCACGTCCATACCGAGTATATTGAGGTTATCCTGTAATGGCAGTGGTGTGCTCTGAAGAGTGGGAGGAGGAAGGAAAGGAGATGTCTTTGCTGAAAACGCGCATGCCTGCGTTTTCTTGGCATTGAACTCGACCAGGTTCTCAGATCCCCATTGGGAAACGTGATTGAGGATCCGGTCAAGCCCAGTGACAAGAAGTCGCCTCTTTTCCGCTATATCGGACTGCTTGGCCGCAGAATGTCCGTGGTAGCTCCCGTGTACAGCGCTATCGTCTGCATAGCAGTGGATGCTGCCGGTGGACAGCATGTCATTGATATGCAGAAGAAAGAGAGTGGGTGATAAGACGGACCCCTGCGGCACACCAGCATTAACCTGCAGGAACTCCGATGCTCGTCCATAAATAATAATTGATTGACCGACAGACATCTTATATTTCACTTGTAGTGTCGGTGGCTTAGTCAGTGGTTTAGGAGGCCTTACGATCGTAAGGGCCCGGTTTCAAATCAAGGCCACCACCGACGAGAACCCACTCCTAGTATAAACCATTGAGCTTTGCTAGAGGGGGGCTAGAGGTAATATGTACATGAATCTGTGTATTCATTAAGAGTAACCTTAATGTTTTCAAAATGAGCAAGCAATATGTCAAGTAACTCTCGTGAAAGTGGAAGAATGGTTCTGGATTTTATACCTTTTTTTTGCCAACAGCCAAATTTAAAATTAAGTTAGGACTCATTAAATGAAATATTTCCTGGCCGCCTAGTGGTATGGGTAATGGACTGCTAAGACGAGGTCTCGGGTTCGATCCCAGTTTTTATCATGGCACACACCAATGACTTTACGATGCTTTTCGAAGTTATGTGTGTATTTATCGCAGGTTTATAAGTGCCCGGTTAATGGCGATAGGCTCGCCACCTCATTGGGACCTAAACAAAAACTTGCGAAATGTGAGTGCTAGCACCTCTGCCTACCTCTTCAGGGATATAGGCGTGAGTTTATGTTATGCTATGTTCCTTCGTTGAAGGATATTTAAATAGAGATTTTATTGGTTTTATATTTATGTGTTAAATTGATTACTATTTATTTTGTGCTCTAATTTAATAACTTTGAATTAATTCAATTACTTTATTTGTCATGACAATTTGTTACCAATCTATCAATTAAGTAAATAATATACTTATTTTGTTTTTAAAGTGAGATAAATAACATAAATCCAGAACTAACCGGCAAAAAATTATAAATTACTATGAAAAGAAACGTATTAACAAAGGGAACGTGCAGAATATTGTTTTTATTATTTAGGAAGACTATTCTCAATGGTCTATGAGTCTGTAACTCATCGACAATTGAGTGAACAAACAACATTTAATTATAAAATTGCTATTCATCAGCCTATTCACGTCATATAAACTTAACATAATATCGACTTATATAACAAACTAATATATTCTTCATTGAAATTTTGTTAAATACGTCAGTTACAATAACGTATTTGACAATATTATTATTCAACGATATAATTAATTAATTGAATTAATTAATTGTATGATTTTTAACAAACAAAGATTAATTACATTACTATATGTCACCCGCATACGGTACAGAATATTTCATCAAGAACCAAGCGGTTCGGTGAGTCTTTTCTCTACCGCACCATTAAGTCCTAGAATTCCTTACCGGCGGACATGTTTCCTTCTTCCTACAGCTCCGGGTTCTTTAAACGGGGCGTGAAAAAGCATTTCATGAGGCCATCAAGCTAAGCGTCACCATTGTAGCACTGTACGTATTTGCAATGGTGGCCCTTTTTCATGAGACTTTGCCCTCAGCTTAACATCGGGCGAGGTGAAGTCAAATTAACGTGCCATAAATAAAAAAAATTAAAAATATAAATCTAGAATTATACAATACTTAGATAAAGAAGACGAGGATTCCTGGGCCAAATTGTAATGAGGTTTGAGGTCAAATTGGCACGGCAGATTACCTGGCGTCTTTCATTACTATTTCTTCCTTCTTATTTGTAAGTTTTCTTACACTATCCCTGAGTACAATATTATAAAAAACGTTTACAATAAAAACAACTACTTTCTTTTAACACATCACAAAAATAACAGTTCAAAAATGTTTCTCTATTGCACAATTTCACTTTTACAAAACCTTTTATAACGCTGCTATCAAATTGCCAAAATCTGCAGAATTGTCAGGGGTGGTTTATCAATATCCTAGCTGTTACCAGCGGCTCCACCCGTGTGAACTTCTGATCCCGTTCCCAATGCTCCACAAAAACCTTCCGTAGAGTTCAAGGAACAGATAAAAAAATAATTACTCGAATTGGTCTAGCCGTCTTCGAGTTATGCGCTTTATTTTTATAAATCTAGATGCACTCTAAATAGGGGCTACTCTCATCTTCTTACATTTAGTTCCAACAATGTATGAGAGCGTTCCCATCTCCTTTAAGAAGACAGGTCTATTTTGTTTAGTTTAGGAATTCCTACTACCATCTCACAATTCCAGTCCCATAACAGCTCCACCGTGAATGAAGTATCATTCAAGTTACGCGGAGGATTCAAATGTAAACTATTTTGAAAGAAGTGGGTCAAAGTAAGCTTGCAAGATTTGACATACAAACATATACAAACATGTAAAGTTAAATAAAAACTAGTAAAAATCCGCTGTATAGTATTAAAATCATTGTGTAGTTACAGTTGTGTCACAGTAATGTGGACATATCTAATAATATTTACTCTAGTAGTTATGATCTAGCGAATTAGGCATAAGTATGTATTTATGTAATGTATACATTGTATACACCTGTGAACGGAGTAAGGGATACTCACGCAATAATATTGACAATAATGCATTTTTTTTTATTTATGGTACATCAATTTGATTTCACCTCGCCTGATGTTAAGCTGAAGGCAAAGTTTAATGAAAGAGGGTCACCATTGCAAACACGTACAGTGTTACAATGGTGGCGCTCACCTTGACGGCCTCATCAGATGTTTTTTCACGACCCGCTTGTAGGACCCGGGACTGTAGGAAGAAGGAAACACGTGAGGTGGTAAGGAATTCCAAGACTTAATGGCGCGGCAGAGGAAAGACTCACTGAACCGCTCGTCTTGATGGAATATTCTGCACCGTATATGGGTAACATATTTTAGTGCCGTGTTATCCTGTGTAAGATACATACAATATATCAGTATATTTCAATATACAATATTATCAGCAATATGCAACTCTCTATAAGTTTTGACAATATCTATATAATATGTTATAGGCAATGTTGTATAATCCGACATTGTATAGAATGCCTAGGCATTATATACATTGCCAAAAAAGTTCAGGCAATGGACAAAATACGAGTAATGTCATACATTGACTAGGTATTGTACTGAAGCGCATCAGGCAATGTGTATAATGGACGACCACGGGAACGGACGTTGCATATTAGAAAATCAAAACTTTCTCGAGCAAATTTCAAAAGAACAACGTACAAATCAACACAGTTTAAAATAACGATGGTCATTTGATCAAAAGCTCAGCTGACCTAAGTCTGGAATATCAATGTTTAAATCATATTATATATATATATATAACACTATTCATTATTCACTATTCAAATCGTTTAAAGGTCAAAATTTATCAATATTGATAGAATAGGTTAGGTTATTACTATATAACTATAAATGTACAATGATTTTTGAATATTTTGAATTATGTTAAAACGGTGACCAATAACGCGTGTAGCGAGCGGAGCGAAATATATATAGCGATAGAGGAGAAAAATAGATCACACACATTACCTATGCTTCGACCGGCATTATATACAATGCCTAGGTATTTTATACATTTCCTAGGAAAAGTGTAAAATAGTTTAAACATTGAATATCATTTCATATATTGCCTGAACGACCCCGGCATTCTGTTCATTTCCTAGATAGCAAATATACCTACTGTAGCTTATGTAAGGTTATGATCGTTGCACTGACCGTATTCATAAATATAAAATTACACCATTTATTAACACTGTACGTGTGTGACCCTCTTTGCTGAGACTTTGTCTTCAGCTTATCATCAGGCGAGGTGAAGTCAAATTGACGTGCCATAAATAAATAAAAAAACAATAGCATACCTACCGGGTCCAATCATTTTTTCAAACAATTTCGATATCCGCTAAAATATACACATAAAATATTATTAGGAAATTTGGTGACAAAACGGTTTTTTTATAATATCACGCCTATATCCCCGAAGGGGTAGGCAGAGGTGCTAGCACCCACATTTCACCAATTTATATTTAGGTCCCAATGTAATAGGTGGCGAGCCTATTGCCATTACCCGGGCACTTTTATAAGCCTGCGATAAATACACACATAACTTCGAAAATCATCGCAGTCATTGGTGTGTGCCATGGTAAACCTGGGATCGAACCCGAAACCTCGTCTCAGCAGTCCATTACCCATACCACTATATACATATCACTAGGCTACATTTGAAGATATTACTATCGAAGTAACTAGTATTCTCGTAACCGCCTACAGGTCTAGGAAGGATAAATGTATCCGAAAATTAAACTGTTATGGTATAAATGGACCATCATAAAACAAGGAAAAATAAATATAAACTTTATAAGAATCGATGGGATATTTACCATGTTTGTTTGCTTATGAGTTTTATCCGATTTTATAAGGAACAACGAGCCAGAGAAATCAGTTACTGCTCAACATCGGAATAAATCACTTTGTCTGGCTAGGGCGCCTATAAAAGTTTACCCAATAATAATTTAACTTGCCCGTTAAAACACAAGATAAGTACTTACATACAATTTATCTATAACTTACTTTTAAGTTATAGATAAATTGTATGTAAGTACTTATCTTATGAACCTATAAAGTCTTATGAACCTATTAGTCTTAAGTTCATTTTTACAATGTGGCAATGGTAGTGCATCGCACTTAATAAACGAGTGTCAACGCGTAGTTTATAGTAATGACGATGTCAATTTTTCCAGGGGATTTAGCGTGCGTAATATACAATGTCAATTTAAAATGATACGAATAATAAAATAGTCTTGGTTATATTTGAATAATAAGTAATTCATACGAATAATAAGTAGTTTAGGTTACATTAAATGTAACATTATAAATTTTATATTCAGGAATACAAATAAATAACCGATACAATTTATTTATAATAAACATTTGTGACCTGTAAGTATTACCTACTTTAATAAAATTATAATACATTGTCTATTGTACCGCTTAGGTGGCAGAGAAACATACGGCGAACATGATGTAAAGTGGTTACCGTGGCTTGTGGACGTTTGCAACACCGGGGGCGTCATTACACTGCTCAATTGGGACGGGAAATACCATCGTGTCCTACCTGCTTTTAAATATACAGCGTGTCAGGGGAATATCCCAAAAAACAGGGGACACACTAACCATTTTAACAAATTGAACTACTTTTTTTATAATTATCTCAGTATTTTTACTATTTAACCTACATACATACATATGCTCACGCCTATTGCCACCAATCGGGCACTTTGTAAAAAAATGGATATGCCAAAAATATATTTCTAACCGAAAACTTTGCTGTTAAATAAATATCGAAAACATTTTTTTTTGATTCGATTATGGACTAAAGGATTCATAGCTATGCGGTGTAAATCGCAAAGAAATTCAAATCAAATCAAATATAATTTATTCTGCATAGACCAGTAAACGGCACTTACAAAACGTCAATTAATTACGTACTTAGCCGCACAAGCACTACCAATTAACGCCTTGGAAAGTATCAGACGGGCGGACGGACAGGATTCTTAAACCCTTTCCAATTGTTTCCAATGGTGAAAGAATTTATGAAAACGGTACAGTAGTTTTTGAGTTTATTCAATACAATGCAGACACACACAAAAATTCATTTTTTCCTTTTTATATTTTTAAGTAGAGAATGATGACTACAAATAAAAATTGGTCAACCAAAAATATATTCGTAATATTTACAAATATCATTTGTTGTAGCTTTATGTAAATGTAGCAACAGTGACAACATATTCACACACTTGTTAAGCAAAAAATATATATAAAAATATTCACATGTGTACGCTAATGTTCTGATGATCTTTCTTAAATGTACCAGAGACCGTATGTCCATTATGATGTACCAGTAAAGGTGTGTCCAGATGAACAGCGGTCCGAACAGCGAGCTGTCTAGTAGCGGATGTCGGAGGTGGTAGAATGACCTCCGTCCCCCATGAGCGCGGGCCTGGGGGTGCGGGTGGAGCCGCCTATCACTAGAGGCTACATGGGGACATCATGGTACCCACATTAGGGGAGAGATGTCCCCGGGAAGAGAGGGTCATCTTAAAAGAGATGTCCGCAGGTCTGCGGGGTGCGAGAGATATGTCTTGTATTATCTCACCTCTGGCAATCAAGGATATGGACGCACGCGTTTTAGTCGGTTTGAGTCCGGTATAATCACCTCCACCGGTTTTGGCGGCGGTGGTATCTGTGGGGATTTTGCGCACGAAAGAAAAATGGGCCGTGAGTCTACTACTTAGTGGAAAATGTTCGTAACTATGTAATAATTCATAGTGTTTATAATTTTCGGGACTTCACGCGATATATTTTTGAACATAAAGCAGTATTAAAATTATAAACACTATGAGTAAACGCCGCGATAGTTTAAAAGTTACATATGTAATAATTTATAATAGCTATAAAAAAAATCTCTTGTTTCAGATCCTCGTACAAAAGACTGGTGGCTGGTATCAGGACCTGGCCCTCTTCTAACCATTCTAGCATCATACCTATATTTCTGCACGAAGGCCGGCCCAAAGTTTATGGAGACTCGAAAACCATACAATTTAAAAACTATTGTTATGTTATACAATGTATTTCAAATAATTCTTAGCCTATATATAACATATCTGGTGAGTTATCATTTGCTTCATATGAACCGACCACAAATTACCAGCTTGACGGGGAAATTAGTCGCCTCTAGAACTATTTCTGAAGGCGACTAATTTAGACAATTCTATCACATTTTAATTGATCAATCAGTTTAGTTATAAATTATCGTACAAGATAAATGACAACATAAGTAATATTTTAAACCATATTAAAGTATAAAGGTAAGTTTTTGTGCTGACATGACAGTGGGAAAACCAATCTATCTCCTCGGTGGCACAGAAGCTTATTTAACCTTCAAGAAGGGCATTAAAAGGTTTCTATAGGGTCGGCAGGACGAAAGTGACGTCCTTGGTTGTTGCAAACGTCCATAGGCCACGGTGACCGTCAGGTGGGCCGTGTGCTTGTCTGCCACCTAAGTGGTGTTAATAAACCAAATGAACAATATTTTGCACTTTGTCAAAGAACACTAATAAAATCAAGCACGTTCAATTACCTACACATTTCAATGCAAAGATCGTTTGTAACTTTAGTAGTGTTGAGTGACTTGGCAACCACCTTGTATTATTAATTAAAAACATTCTAAATTCAAGAACCATTAATTCTGGAAGTAGGTTCTAGCACATTCGATGTCGGACCTTTACTCACGTGGCCTAATTGCAAGTAAAAATTAAAAGCTTCATGTTTCTCATTTGAATGCAATTAAATACAACTTTGCTTTGGACTATTGTATATTTTTAAACAAACACTTTTATTCGTATTTTTTCTTGTTTTTATAATATTTGATTTAACTTACTTTATACATTTTTCTCTAATCGATAATAGGGATTTATTAAAATCTGCGTCTATTCCCACACAGTTAGGTTCGCTTAAGTTAGGGATATTTTTTTAAACAATCATTTTTAGTCATGTTTTTTCTTGTTTTTATAATATTTGATTTAACTTACTTTATATATTTTTTTATAGTACATAGGAGGTGTTCAATAAAAACTGAGTCTATTCCCGACTCAGGGTTGGTTTTCTAGTTTTAACTAATTTTGACGTTTGGTAAGCGCCGTTAAATGGTTATAAAAAAATAAATAGTTTTGCATTTGAATTTGAGAATCTAGTTAATAGAATGATATAAATACCTAGATTAAACAAAAATTTAAAATTGCATGTGCGGTTGCATGATCTCTACAAGATAACATTGAAACTGAAGTTAAAAGATATTTTTGGATTTGTTTTTGTAAGTACTTCAATGTTAAACCTTGTCACAGTACCTACCTTGTCAAATTAGTAAATTAAGTAATATATAAACGTAGAAATATTCATGTAACATGCTAGCATGTTCACCGTTCTTATAACTACATAAAATAATAATATAATTACTTAATTCTTTGCTTATTTTCATAATAATACTGAAATGATGTTTTTGGTTTATTATAACTAGCTATTGTCCGGTTTAACCGCTAGTGTACTTCATAAATATAATGTACGAGTAAAATACGCATAATTAATAAATATAAAATTATGCCAAAACAAAATATATTTAACATTTAAATATATTTTGTTTTGGTTTTTTCAGCTTTTCTATTTAAGTACTATAATTAGTAGTGTAAATTTTCACACGCGTCATGACAAAATAATATGGAAATATATTTCTATTGTTTTTATACCATTCAGGTGAAAAACAAGCTCACGGCCCACATAAAAGTGGTTATCGTGGCCTATGGACGTGTGCAACACCAGGGACGTTATAGTCGTGCTGCCGACCAACTCTTTTTTATACCACTTAGGTGGCAGACAAGCACGCGGCCCACCTGCTGGAAAGTGGTTACCGTGGCCTATGGACGTTTGCACATTCGGACTGCCGACTATAAAAAGAAGTCGGTTGAAGGGGAAGGGGGAGGGAAGGAGGTTAAGAGAGTCTCTGTGCTTTCAGTGCAGAAGACAAAGAAGGGTTTCTCGGTCTTACCACTGTCAGCCCTACTTCTATTCAGCTCTGGCTACCTTACTCACCGCTGGAAATACAACACAAGGATAACCTTGTGTTGTGAATGCATGCACTACAGAATACTGTGGCTCATAATAATATTCCGAGGCGGCATTCTGTAGGGCGGAGGTACTTCCCCAGTCGGACTGCTCTATTAGGACGGGAGATTCAGTCACTTAGTTACTTAAAATAATTAGTTTTCTTTAAAACGTATAAATTCTTCAAAAATGTTATTATAATGTAGACAGCGATTGAAAATTTGTTATAGTCTGACAAATTTGAAAGTGACGCTCCCATTTTCCACGTGGGAGTGCATAATAATGATACGCTTATATATTTTCTTCTTCTCTTTTTCTTCTTATTCGTAGTGTTTTCGTGAATTCTTCTTATATAAAAAGCATCACACGAAAACACTTTCCCACATAACCTTTTCAAATATATAGGTCTAAAATAAATCCTCAAAATACAGTGTATACATAAATGAAACAGTTTGAAAAACCTTTGAAATTTTTTTTATACATACGCAATACTGTAACGTGTTTCATACATAGCTTTGTCTATTGTCTTTCATTGAAAGTAAGCTTGGACCTTAAAATTTGTATTTCTTTTCAGGGAATTTACTTTGTATTCACAGAAAAATACGTAAATGGATGTTACTCAGTAGACACTTCGGAAAGTCCATCTGCAATGCGGGTAAGTTTTAAGTGTACAAATTTTTAATGTCGTATATTTTTTATTCCGCAAAAAACTTTGAATCCAAAGGGGTAGCGTAGCAGGTATATCACAGTTTATCATACTTCAAATGCCCGTTGCACCCCTTTTCAACCAAACAAAAATAATGCCAATTTATTTTAGCGATACAATAGAATAATGTAGAACATAAATTCTCATTTTTATAATGATGCCATTTGGATTATAATGACAAGTAAAAAAATCTAATCAGTTACAGCTTTTGACTGCTCTAATAGGTTTAAAACACTTTAATATTTGAGACATGACATAGTGACAAAAAATCAAGATTGCTTTTGTTATGTGTCATCTACCAGTAAGTTTTTCAGTTGAGTGATTACACACGAATAGATATTTGTTACTCAACAACTTAAACTAAAAAGGCTAAACAGATCTGTAAAGATAGTTAATTGTCACTCCTATTAACTCCAATTTTTAATAAAATATCATTTTATAATCTACTTATACGATGCCTCATTAGGCCCACGGTAAACAAAACTTAAACAAAAACATATATATATTGGGGGCCCACCGCTCACCCGCGGTTCAACACTCCAACGATAACAATATATATTGGAATATCAAACCGCCCTCTTCAAAGCAAGTTAAAGAATTCTTACCAGAGAGGAGGCGATGTAATATGTTGTGCAATATTCCGCAAGTGCGAAGGACAAACCTCGACACGTGTTTCGCCTATACACGAGGCATCTTCAGGAGCGCTCTCAAGCGAATCCCCCACTATATTTATTTTTTTGTAATGGATTTCCGCTAGGTAACGCCTACATCTTTATCGTATCTTAAAGGTTAAATAGCTTGTGTTTTAGATTCTAGTGTGCGGATCACACAAAAAGCAAAGCAAAGGTGCGCACTGTGCGGTATGAAAGGAGTTTCATCCCGCGCACGCTCAAACTGTGGAATGAGCTCCCTGCCGTGGTTTTCCCAGGCGACTACAATATGGGGTTCTTCAAAAAGGGCATTAGAAGGTTTCTACAGGGTAGGCAGCGCGTGTGTGACGCCTCTGGTGTTGCAAACGTCCATAGGCCACGGTGACCGCTTTCCATCAGGTGGGCCGTGTGCTTTACTGCCACCTAAGTGGTATAAAAAAAAACACTTTTACTACTACTACGTCATGCGCCCGGAGCTATCAAAATAATGTGAAATCACATTAATATGATCAATAATGTTTTATTTTCTCTTCCAGTGGGCTACCGGTGTTTGGTGGTTCTACTTCGGCAAGATTACGGAACTTCTCGATACTGTATTTTTCGTTTTGCGTAAAAAAGATAGACAGATATCTTTTCTTCACCTGTATCACCACACCATCATGCCCATCGTTGGATTTATAGGAATTAAATATGCTGCAGGTATGTTGTAACAGCTTCTTAAATTATGGAATTTTGTAAACTTATTTTTCGGAAGAAGATGAAAGGTGAACTCAGACTTGACCGCACCGCAGTACCCGCATTTTGAATTCCTATATATGAAGTTCTATGCAACTTCGCATACCTTCCCGTGCCACAGTTCTACTTTCTTATATATTCAATACTATTATGCTGAATATTATATGGTAACGGAGGAAGAATATCACGGATGAAATGGGGTATTTCATCTGTAGGGTGTCGTAAGAGGTAACAAACGGAAATATACACAGACGATATCACTGCGAAAGAAGGAAACCTCGAAATAAAACCCTGTATCAACCCATCTGGTCAGAGTGGGAACAGTAGGCCAAAGCTTCCCAACATTGGGAGAAGCCTATGCCTAGCAGTAGACCGTGACAGTTTAAATTTATTGACTACTAGCTGTTGCCAGCGGCTCCACCCGCGTGGACTTCTGATCCCGTTCCCGCTGCTTGAACTTCTGATCCCGTTCCCGCTGCTCCTTAAAAACCTTCCGTAGAGCTCAAGGAACCAAATAAATAAAGAAAAGAATTACTCGAATTGGTCCAGCCGTCTTCGAGCTTTTCGCTTACCAACATATTTCGTGATTCATTTTTATATAATATATAGATTATGCGTAATTACTTTCCAGGTGGTCAAGCCGTTCCCGAGGGTTCAATCAATGCTTTCATCCACGTCGTCATGTATACATACTACTTGATCTCCGGTCTTGGACCTCAGTACCAGAAGTACTTGTGGTGGAAAAAGTACCTAACCAGTATGCAATTGGTGAGCACACATTTTTCATTTCTGCGTAGATATTATCTTAAGTACTTATTTCTCTCATGCATGTGTAAACACGATAGTCCACTAAAGCATAAGAAAATATGTTCAGTTTTGAGATTGCTTGAAAATTTGAAAATTGAACCAAAGAAAATATTTATGTTCAGTTTTGAGATTGCTTGAAAATTTGAAAATTGAACCAAGTCTAACCTTTATTTACCATGTTTGTATAGCGTATCTGATATTGTATTCGTATTATATGTATTTATATAATACTTTTGAATTTTTTGTTGATTAATTTAATTTAAGTATGTCGTTTATTTTCAGATACAATTTTGCCTTGTGGCCTACTTGAACATAAACAGCTACCCATCAAGTTCATGCAACTACCCAAAATATTTAACTGTATTAGTATTAACCAATTGTGTCGCATTTTTCTATATGTTTGGAAAGTTCTACTACAATAACTATGTAGTTTCGAAGAAGAACAAGAATAACTGAAAGAATCACCACTGAGAATAATTTAAAATTAGAAAAGGATTTTTTATGGAATCAGTCGACATTTATTGTAATTTAAATTTAAATAATTTATTACAATAGATTTATTTGAAGAACGTGTTAAAATTTTAATATATTTAACTTATTGTGTTGAACGTAATATAATTTCAATATTTTTTTTTATATTAAGTACAGTTGTACAAACAAATAAAGATTTAATATGAACACTTGTATTTTCTTTTACTTGAATTTTATTAATCTTGGTTATTCATCATTATCAAAATCATCATAAAGACGATGTGTCCTGATTAAATAAATATTTCATGATAGTCTAATATTATTATCTAGATCTAATGAAAACATAACTTAAACTAGCTTGTAGGTATTATGGCACACTTAGATAGGATGTGGAACGCGTTAGCGATGTCTATCAGTGAAGGGACACTGCCAATATAACCTCGCCATATTCTTCTTTTTTGCTGCCCGGAGCTGGAACCCCAGCTTGTTAGATCCGGGGCTAAAATAATATTATTTAAATTTTACTTTACTTCCATAGTGAGGTCCAGACCGTCAGCGTCCGTCAGGATACATGGTTAAAATGTGTCAAACAGCATACTAGTATCTTATTATAGTGTTGTTTAATTTGTTATTAGAATTTATACTTGTTCAACAAGATACAGTACAGAAATAAAATAGAAGAAAGTAAAGTACAATTGAAATAATATTACTTTTGAAAGGTGATGGCAAGGCCCCCGATTACAAACGAGGTCTCATTTATAGATGGTTCGGGCGAGAGGAGCTCGACTCCTACATTATATACATATAAACAATATCTTACCTAACCTTAAGATCTGTTGTATTATATTACCATACCAGTATTCTATTCATTTTAATTACTTATAAAATACCTACAAACTGGTGGCAACACTGCACTGGCACCGAACCATTGAAAGAAAATTATGGAAGCGCCTACATCATATGCATTAGCAGCTAGTCATCTGTATTATACTTTGTAAAATGTAGCTTGGGTCCTATGACAGATGTCAAAATGAGATTCCTAGGGATGTACTAATATAAAAAAATTTCGATGATAATATCGATACTACCAATTATTATTGATGCATGGTATGGTACAATAATTAAAAAAATGTAATGAGAACTGAACATACGTAGATAGCATACAAGGCATCGGCACTCGTACTGAGGAGAATGAATGGAGTGGATCAGTGGAGGTTCATATCAAACAAGATGGCGACGCGTGTTTTTTATGCCTGTAACATGGCCCTAGAGCCAAACGCGGCGTGTCTTATTACAAAGAATAAAGAAATAAAATATGGCATTGACAGCTACTAGATTCATTTAAAACTTCATGTGCGGGATTTCACTGACAGCTGTCATAGGACCCAAGCTACATTTTACAAAGTATAGTTAAAAAATAAATTTCAAAACCAATTTTTCCTGTCAGGCTCATTAAAAAAGCGTACTCGACACATTGAATTAATATCATCCGTTCGATTGGGCTCAAAGTAATTTGTCAACATCTTTAGAAATACCCTGAATAAAGACGGAGGTAGGACATGACGGTATCTTCTCACCTATGTGCCTGGTTGTTTCCGGCGATAAGTAGGGTACTCACTGGAGAGGTTATCAGTGTTGTCGGTGGGAAGACCGAGAAACCCTTCTTTGTCTTCTGCACTGACAGCATAGAGACTCTGTTTACATTCTCCTTTTGCCCCTCTTCTCTATATGGTCGGCAGCACGAATGTGACGCTCTTTGTGTTACAAACATCCAAAGGCCACGGTAACCACTTTCCATCAGGTGGACCGCGTGTTTGTCCCACATATTGTGGTATAAAAAAAACCCTAATGACACTGTATTTATTTGTGACAGATTACATAAGAATCAAAGGTTTTCATGACAGGATCTAAGTAACAGCTATGTTTTAAGTCGACAAAATTAATGATTTCGATACTTTTCGAAGTTATGTGTGTATTTATTGCAGGTTTATAACTGCCCGGCTAATGGCAAAAGGTACGCCATCTATTACATTGGGACCTTAACATAAATTGGCGAAATGTGGGTGCTAGCACCTCTGCCTACCCTTTCGGGGATATAGGCGTGAGTTTATGTTATGCTATGTAAAATTAATGATCTGGTTTGTGTACTGAGACGTCAGACCTTATTATTTTTCCAGAGCGACGCGGCGAGGTGGCAATCAAAAGATAGCTACACTGTAACAACATATTTTATGATGCAATTAATTTGGGAAAGACAAATTAAACGAGTTTTTATATTATTTTAATTTTATTTATTTATTTCATTCAAGTGCCGAAACGTGGACATTGATAATAGGGTTAGTCCACCAATTGAAAGACGCGCAGCGAGCTATGCTTGGAGTCTTTTTGAAATATAAATTTCGCAAAGAGGTCAACAAAGAACTAAAGTTACCGACATAGCTCGCAGAATAACCAAGCTAAAATGGCAGTGGGCTGGCCACATCTGCCGAAGGACCGATGCCCGTTGGAGCAAACGAGTCCTTGAGAAGAGACCGCCGAGAGAGTAGGACGCCCTCTAGCTAGATGGACTGATGACCTGATAAAGGTGGCCGGTACAGATTGGATGCGGAAGGCGGAAGATAGGGATCAGTGGCCCACATTGGGCTCTCCCAACCTATCGCAGTCCACTGCTGGACAAATACAGAGGCCTTTATCTAGCAGTGGACTGCGATAGGTTTATTGATCGATTGATTATTTCATTCACGTGTACATCACAGAGCTTTAATTTTAAACAATCACAATTACAATCGGATGTTATTTTATTTATTAAATAATTTAGCGATATAGATTCTTTAAATACAATAACCACCGGTTGGTCTTATTAACTAGTCTTTTCCATCTTGATGGTATTTCCAGTAGTATTTTTTCCATTTAAATTCTTATTCTTCTTCGTAGCAACATAGCTGTTGTAATAGAACATACCAAACATGTAGAAGAATGCGATGCAATTGGCCAATACTATCAGCGAAAGATACTTTGGATAGTTGCAAGACCTCGATAAGTAGCTATTAATGTTTAAGAAGGCCACTATACAGAATTGAATCTGGAAATAAAAAAAATATTTAATTATTAAAATAAATAAATGAAATCAAGAACAAAAATTTAAGAAATTGTAGCATTGGAAAATTAACAAAAACATCCCTCGTCACAATCTACACACACATAAACTTAAAATAAATAACATAAAATAAACTCACGCCTATATCCCCGAAGGGGTAGACAGAGGTGCTAGCACCCATATTATTTTTATTTTTTTTATTCATGGCACGTCAATTTGTCTTCACCTCGCCTGATGTTAAGCTAAAGGTACAGTCTCATGAAAGCGGGTCACCATTGCAAACACGTTCAGTGCTACAATGGTGGCGCCCAGCTTGACGGCCTCATCAGATGCTTTTTCACGCCCGGCCCCGCTTAAAGGACCCGGGACTGTAGAAAACACGTGCCACACCCAAGTTTTGCCAGTTTATGTTTAGGTCCACATCTAAGATTCAGTGTTGATAAATCCGTCACTCAGAACTAGTACCACTTATTTTTCTAGGTCTTGAGTATACCTAGTCACAGAAATATTCAAGATATTTTTTTTGCTTACCAATTGCATACTGGTCACGTACTTTTTCCACCACAAGTACTTCTGGTACTGAGGTCCAAGACCGGAAATCAAGTAGTATGTATACATGACGACGTGGATGAAAGTGTTAATTGTTCCCTCGGGAACCGATTGGCCACCTGAAATGTATAACAATGAGAAAGTTGAATTACAAAATTACAATGAAAATCCTAACTAGATCTATATTTCTAATTTGAATTCATTTATTTCGCAATAATAAGGTTAAATACACAAAAATTATAAGGACGCCAATTACCTTATCTTTTGTATGAAATAAAACCCACTATAAAACCAACCTAATACAAAAATGGGACTACAAATTGATACTTTTTATAAAATAGGTGAATAGTAGTTAACAAATACCCTGAAGCTTGCCTTAGTTACTAGTATGTTGTAAGCTCTAGAGAACTAATCATTGTTGTTGACTTTACCACCCGAACTATGTTTATAAATAACATATTATGAGAAGTTGTTAGATAGTATACCAACCTGCAGCATATTTAACTCCAACATATGAAAGAATTGGCATGATTGTATGATGGTATAAGTGAAGGAATGTTATTTGCCTTTCCTTTTTGCGTAGAACAAAGAATACGGTGTCAAGGAGTTCCGTGAGCTTAACCATGTAAAACAACCAAACACCCGAAGCCCACTGAAATAAAAAAAATATAAGCACTGTTTATCTTTTTTATATATAAAAATGAATTGCTGTTCGTTAGTCTCGCTAAAACTCGAGAACGGCTGAACCGATTTGGCTAATTTTGGTTTTGAATTATTTGTGGGAGTCCAGAGAAGGTTTAAAAGGTCAATAAATATGAAAATGCTCGAAATGGAGGAACGGGAACGGGGTTAGAAGTCCACGAGGGTGGAGCCGCGGGCAACAGCTAGTCATTAATAGTTTTATTGCATGAAACAATGGTGGCAAACTTGTAGAAAATATCATTAAAACAAAGTTAGACGGTTTTTACCACGAAACGATACCTTCTGTACAAGTTATAGATTCGTTCTTGTATAAAATACTGTTTTCAGATCACGGAGGACCAAACTATATATAATACTTCAATTCTCCATGTTTCAGATCAATTACCTAACAATATTCTCTGCCTAGTACTTATTAAAGGCTCTCGAATGGTTGTAGCGACGTATAGACCGCTATATTGGGAGTTTGATCACTGACAAACTTTTACAGATGCGTAAGACATCGCCTCTTTGGCAGTATTTTATCGCTTTCATAATGATTTTTAAAAGCTTTTATCTCTCCTTTCATCTACAGAGCAACAGTTTATGTTTAGGTCCCAATGTAATAGGTTGCCTATGGCCATTAACCAGGTTCTTATAAACCTGCGATAAATACACACATAGCTTCGAAAAGCATCGGAAAGTCATTGGTGTGTGCCATGGTGAACCTGGGATCGAACACGAGACTTCGTCTCAGTAGTCCATTACCCATACCACTAGGCTACCGCGGTTCTTTAAAATATAGTATTCTGTCGAAATTTATCATAAGTTATTTCAATGTTATACTGTTTAAAATGTGTGTAGCAATAATGTTATGTAAGTAATAATAATTACTTTGCTTAGTTATTCCACCTTTGGCTTAATTGTTTGTTTATTCATTTGTATGATTTGGCACATTACAATAATGGTTTGATTTACACATTAGCACTGTTTCTGGTCTCTAATTTGTCCCGTTTGGAATTCTGGTCTTTAATTTGAATATGTGCGTCTAGAAGTTGTACATTTATGATGTTGAGCTGATAATGGCCAATGATGTTCATCCTCACACATAACGACCGAAAACGGTGCACGCTGAGCGGAATGAAATGAATTTAATCCCGCGCACGCTCAAGCTGTGTGGAATGAACTCCTTCTTGTAGTTTTCCCAAGCGACTACAACATGGGGTTCATCAAGAAGGGCATTAGAAGGTTTCTACAGCGTTGGTAGCACGAGTGTGCTGGCAGCAAACGTCCATTGGCTACTTTCCATCAGGTGGGCCGTGTCCTAGTTTGCCATCTAAGTGGTATAAAAAGCTGCAAAGAGGAATGAACGATTCTATGGACACGGTGAAATGGGAAGCTGGGTAATGGGCAGATGGGGAGATGTTTGAATGGTAAAGTGGGGCAGTGGGAAATGATGAAATGAGTACCTAAATGTAAAATTTGGGGTCAAATTTAAAGGTAGATAAAGGGAGAAAAAGACTATCTAAAGAGAGAAGCATAAAAAGACCCCAATAGAGATACATTTGAAGAATCGAGTAGAGAATCCAGTGAAGTACGAAATAATTTACAGAATGGAATACCAAGTAGAGTATAGTGTCGAATAGAGAGTGTATGAGGTGTTGTAGGCCTTAGCAATTGACTGTAAACTGGCCCCTACGTTGCTATTGCCTTGAAATAGTTAAATTGCTTTGAGATAAAAAAAACTGTACCTATTAAGTTCTTACAAAATTTAAAAACTTACCAGCATTGCATTCGGGTTTTCGGAAGTGTCAATCATATAACATCCATCTGTATATTTTTGTGTGATATAAAAGTATATTCCCTGTAAATAAAATCATATTTGAATGGTTAAACAATAAACAAACAAAGCCAAGCCCTCCACAAGCCCTCCTCTCGGGGTCGAGAGGTCAGGCTCAGGTCAGGAGAGGTATGACTCCCGAAAAAAACAACATCTATAACAAGGTCGGCAGCAAGAGTGTGAGGCCCCTGGTGTTGCACACGTCCATAGGCCTCTCCTTTGCTACTTTTTAATCCACAGTAAATGTTATGGAAGTAATCGTGAATCAATTAATTCGCTCTATCACAATCCACCGATGTACATAGGTCACATTGGGATAGGATACATTGGGATAGAATGTGTGCCATTTCTCCTGATCTTCCACCTTCTGCATCCAGTCTATCCAGGGCACCCTTTTCAGGTCGTCAGTCCATTTGGCTGAGGGACGTTCTGCCTTCTGTTTGCTTTCTCGCAGTGTCCGCTTTAGGACTCATTTGATCCTTTGGCAATCGATCCCTCGACAGCCTGATGCGGCCATGTTCGTAACTTCATTTATTTGTCGGATGACCTCTTTACAATATCTATTCTTCAAAGGAACTCCAAACATAGCTCGCTTCATAAAAAGCTGCGCAATTTTCAACTCGTGAACTAGTTCCACCGTCAGTGTCCACGTTGCCGTAAACAATGGTCGAAAACATTCGTTTTAAGATAATATAGTGATAGGGGTGAGAAGAAAACCCTACGTAGTCTGCCAAACGTTACCCAACCTAGCTGAAGCCTTCTGGGTAGTTCCTACGCGAAGTTGTTTTTACCAATAATAAAGGTAGACATATAAATGAACAACTTCAAATGTTGACCCTTCGACGTCAATCAGTTTCGTTGTGACATGTTAATTGGACATAACCTTGTTTTTTGTTAAGGGTCACACCAAGGTCGATGTATCGACAGGCTCCATTTAGACTTTGGATCTCACCCACCGGATTCATTGGCTCTGCAACTATGATAAAGTTTTAGGCGAATCGAAGATGTGATATGGTATTCCTCGGCCAATTGTGAAAAAACCATTTCCAGGAGTGAGATGGGTCTGTAGTTTTCCAGTAAGGCTTTGTCACCTTTTTTGAGGAATAGCACCACCACACTCCCACTTCATTATTTAGACGTTAATTCCTGCAGGAATCTTGAGTAATGCTGTGATAATAATGATAGCCTTCAGTTACATAAAAAGCAGGAATGACACTCAGAAATTAGAATGAATATTAAAAAAGATTATGACGAGTCTCGAGCTTTCGAGCGGTCGAGCTTGTCTTCGATGGTTATTTATAAGTAAGTACTAACTCACCACATATGTCATATAAAGACTAAAGCATATTTGAAGTACATTGTACAGCATAACAATGGTCTTCAAATTGTATGGTTTTCTTGTCTGCATAAACTTGGGGCCAGCTATTGTGCAGAAATATAGGTATGATGCTAAAATTGTTAGAAGAGGGCCAGGGCCTGATGCGAGCCAATAATTTTTAGTTCGAGGATCTGAAAAATGACATTTTTGTTTAATAAACAAAACAGTAACTAGAAATAAAAGTCTTAATGTAAGTTTACGCATGACACACTTTATTATCTACAGAGAGGAAATGGAAGGAGAAAAGGACAGAAAATTGGGGGAATGTGAACAGAGAATAATTATGTCAGAACGGGTAATGAAGAGAAGAATGGGGTTCAGTATTCTCAAGCTCAACTGTAGCATATTGCTACTTGATATTAACCTTACTTATATTGTGTGTACGTGTGTGTGTGTTTGTGTGTGTTTGCATCAGACTTTTTCGATTACGATACAAACTTAAAATCCTTTGCTTCCTTATATGATGAAGCGGATGGTGCTTGTCCAGTCAAGCTAGTATATTTAAGTAAAAGTTTAAAGTGTGTGGGAGGATTGTATCGTATTTTTTTTTTCTTTTGATTGTTCCATTTCCCTCCCCATCTACAATTGCTAATACGCAAGTGACACCTCTTGTAGACACCAGGATTTGCGCATATTTTTACAAGTATATGACAAGTCAAGTCAAGCAATGAATATTTGCAAATGATTATGCAAATGGACATGTTATTTATCCAATTTATTTGCGTTTGGTCATTGTGTTTGATGTACGGTAATTATTATCTACTCTTGGTAGCATTGAAAGCCTTGTGCTTTGGAGCGTATAATCTCTTACTACTCCTTTCTATATTGAATTATATTGATCTCTAGAGCGACTGCTATCTGGCTCTTTTTTATAATTAGGTCGTCTAATGACCGCAACCCGGGTAAGAGAACTGTGGCCGCCATTAAAGATATTTTCCATAGAAAGGCGATCCCTACTTTGATGGTCTCAATAGATGTTTATTCACACCCCGCTTATTGAACCAGGGACTGAAGGAAAATCGAAATATGTATACTGGTAAAGGTGATAGATTTTATGGTACGGCGAAGCTAATTTTTACCAGATCATGTGGTACTCGATGAAATTATTTATGAACTGTATGCGGGTGATATTCAAGACGCAGGTCTCATTCATAAAGAAAAGGAGATTATGGAATTAATTATGAGAGCTTGTTAGAATACCCTTGATGGTTTAGGCGCGAGATGACCGCCAGGGAAGGTTTTGTCTCTACGCAGCTGCGGAGGCTCGAGACTTCTAGTGAGACTTTAAGGCAAGGTTAAAAAAGCAAAGTTTACATTAAAACCTCACACCGGCTTGCAAGTAATCTTGAGCGCTAAAAAACTTAGAGAAGACCCTGGCATATCATACTAAAAGTTATTTGAAGGCTGTCTTGAAAATGGATTTAAAAAAACAGTTTTCTAAGGAGAAGTTTTCTACATAAACTTTAACTACCTAATAAAAGGTCGGATTGATTTCATTGAATAATAATTTTTATTGCATAACTATAAATACATAGTATTAATAAAGGGTATTTGAAAACACATTACATACTGGTAGGCTGTGCCATGTTCTAGGAAATAAATTATTATTATTAATTATTGAACTGTTTCACATTAGATAAATATATACAGTTCACCTATAATGCCCGGTATAAGGTAAAAGGCTTAATAATAATTGGTGTTGGTAAATGTGGGTCTCAATTCAGCTCTGCCTAACACTGGTGGTGAAAAGGTCGGTAAAGGTTAAATTAAAAGGAGGTTCTTACATCTCTTTGTGCCTAAATAGATGTAGGGGGCCCTTATATCTTGTTGTGTCTTAATAGGTGTAGGGGCTCTCAAATTTATTTATGTCTAAATATCCAAAATAAACACGTGCGCCCATACACGTGTTTTCTTCTTCCTTTAGTCCCGACTAATTTAAGAGGGGCATGAAAATGCATCTGATGAGGCCGTCAAGCTGAGCGCCACCATTGTAGCAATGGTGACCCTCTTTCATGAGACTTTGCCTTCAGCTTAACAACAGGCGAGGTGAAGTCGGCAAATTGACGTGCCAAAAACAAAAAAAAATATATACCTAATCTATTTCCACCGAATTCACTTTGACTTTCACCGATTCAAAATAAACTACGTTAGCACATTCATTGATAACAACGTGACGACTCTATTTATGTTAATAGTAAGTGTACGTATAAATAACCTTGTTGAAATATACTGATTGCGTTATTCTCTGATATTTTTAAAGATTTTGAATATTGAATAAATATTCTAGGACAATCTTCACAACGTCTCCTAAACTTATAGTAAACATAGATTAACAAGCTTCTGTTATGGGTTCCAGAATGCAGATAAACATATTTAATACCTTTTTTTTGTAATCATATAGGTACATTTTTATATTTATAGGTACACAGAAACATTTTTATACAGGTTATCTATAATATTCATATTTATGTATAATATGATCACTTGATAATCACTTTATGAAAATTTCTGACTCTTTAAAATTTCTAACCAATTTGGCAATTGGGCAGTTAATATTTTAATTAAATCTACTTACCTGATAATTCATTGAATACGTAGTGATATCCTTCTAAAGCTCTTTCGACGACCGCCATTATTTCGAAAAAATGTGTATGAGTTTCAAAAAGTACAAATTAACATATACAAGATATTGTACCTATTTCTTTTAATATTATACTTTTTTATTTATTCTTTAAACATTTTGTCTAAATATATTTATCATAAATTGCTTCTTTGTCCTTAGACGCGGAGACTACAGCGAACGAATACGTGTCGACACCAAGTGTCAACTAATATATATCAATTACGCATTTTCAATATTAACACGTCTCACTACTGTTTTTAAATTCACTCGTACATATAACATACGCCTAAGTTACCTAATTAGAATTACATAAACTATATTACAGTAACGATATATATTACATAAGAACTTATTTCAGGGTCGCTACGCGCGGAAACTTGAAAATTTGATAGACAAAGAAAATATTTTTCAGTTAATAATAATAAAAGATAATAATAAAAATAAAATAATAATAAAAGAAAACAATCGATTGTAGAGTTTAGGCGCCTAAAAGCATATAATAAATGTCAAAGTGTTACAATTATTTTGCCCAGAATATTAAAATAAACTAAATAAATCATTTGAAATCGATTGGTTAGTAAACTCAGGTAGATTATTGCTATCCTTTCTTTCTTATTAATTTTAGTACATAAATTTATTTATTTATAATAGTTATAACAATAATACGATCTTTACTTATATTTCATAGATATTTTTACCACAAATAAATAATACAATTAAATAAAACCAAATATAAACAAAAATAAATGACCTCGAACATAGATCAGAAGTTGCATAATTAAAATTAAATAATTTTCTATTATATTGATGTCTTTGTAGTTTGCCAGTACGCAATGTTGGTACCCGTGCGTGGGAGCGTGTGTGGTATCCTGTGGTAAATAATGGAATCTTCTGTCACCGACGGCAATTTTGAGTTGCCATCGATCGTTGTGTACTAGTTTGTTTCACGGCAGCGCCGAGCGCCGCTACTGATGGAGAGGGCCCAAGCATAGGTACTGCTCTTCAGACGTCATATCACTGCTGTACAATAAAAACTAATAAATAAAATAACGCTTCCAAATGGAAGGTGGTGTCTGTCGGTATGTGAGTACACTTCATAAATACAAAAATCATATTCCAAAAGACTCAGTCACAAATTTCTTATTTCCAAATGATTGGAAAATCCGAACGTCAGAATGCTCATGTATTATGCTGATGAATCGATTTATTGAAAACCTGAACTACAAAATTTCTAATATTTATAATTACGACTGTCAGAATGTCGAATTTTAAGACATAGAACCATTAAAACTCCGAATCAATAATAATCCGAAATATCAGAAATACGAATTCCGAGCATTAAAATTCCGAAATATCGAAACACACTGAAACCACAACAAAGGAAGTATATTGCAACGAAAAACTAAGCAAACAAAAACTTTTGAAGAATCTCTATGATCTATCTATTTATTTATTTATGAAATGTATTAAACGTATATTCCGTATAAATCAACTGATTACAAAACGCAAAACGCCTTGCAAATTGCATGACACAAACTTGCAGGCAGGCAAGCATGACGGCGATCATGCAAGCAATCATCAAAGCATGCATTAGTTTTGTTCTTCTCCGGCGCTACAGAAAGTTTAGGCCTTTCACCATTGTGTTACGGATCTTAAACGACTAGGAGAGCTGGAGCAGCTGAAACTGGTTGCCGAAGCGCTGCGGATGAGGGCTGCTTTACCTCCGCGCCTTCGGTTATAAACAACAATCTATTTATAGAGCAAACAAGTACCACGCTAGTAAGACCACGAAGAGTCGAGTTTCAGATTAATTTTTAAATTGATTAGATTCATTTAATGAGCGATCGATGAATGTAGACCTATGCGTAACATGGAAAACCAATAATTTTTATTGTGTTTTGAGATAGTCGGAGGTTTGTTTTTTAGAAATTATAATATTTGGAATTTTGAAGATTGGAATTAAATATTTCGGAATTGTTATTCCCGTTGTATGTTAGTGGTTCAAAGTATTTCGGGAAGTCGTTTAAATAGCAGCAGTTGAATCTTAATTGCTACCATATATACGACTTCCAGAACTACTTTATAGTTTAATTACCGTAACACTAGTTGGTACCCGCAGCTCTATCCGCATGGATGTCGGTTATCGTAACCAAATGCAGTCTATAGATGTCCTTTCTTTTATCTACCTGTATATCAAACATCAGAAGGTCTAAAAATGCCACATTTATATTTCATATTCATCTTGTATACAGTTCAAATTGGTGTAATGTTTCATAAATAAATGGTCAACCATTGACACATAATATGACAATAATTTCAAGCTATACGAGTACAATGCGGACTTCTTAGACCCACAAATTAAAATAAAAAAATTCGAACCTTAATAATATAAATTTTCATCAAATTATATGGAATCTCTTTGACCTCTCTTTTCGGAATAAAAGTTAGCATATGTACCTAGTTCTAGTCCAACTCTGTACCTGCGAAATGTGAAAGCGTAACAGAAAGACAGAGTTACTTTTAATTTAAGTAGATTATAACTATTTTATAGCTTACTATACTTAGTCGTTTTATGCAGCACAATCAGAAATACAACGACGTAATTCAAATGAAGTTCAACTACTTTTGAACTTCAAGATCACCTTGATCTTGTAGTTCAAAAGTAGTTGCGCAATGATTGATACTCCTTATGCCTTCTTTAGCCAACACTAGGATGATAGCTAGTATAATGAATGTATATTATTATTATGATATTCCTGGCCACCCTAAGATCCAACAAATATAATGTCACTACATAGTATAAAATAAAGTCGCGTTTTCTGTCCCTATTTTTCTTGTCCCTTTGTATGCTTAAATCTTTAGAACTACGCAACAGATTTTGATGCGGTTTGTTTCAATAGATAGAATGGTTAAAGAGGAAGGTTTATATGTATATAACATCATGCTACGATTAACAGGTGCGAAACAGGACTAAAAATGTTGCAAAAACGGGGTGACGCAGACGAAGTCGCGCGGGTCAGCTAGTTAAAAAATAAACTAGATCGATGTCTTGTTTCTTTATAAGAAAATAAGTACAGTCGTGCAAATAGTATCCTAAACATTAATATGTCAATCTATTATCCAGTAGCTTCGATGACAGTAGGTAGTTGTGTAGTAGCATGACGTCGTACAATTTTTACTTCATATTGTGCCGCATCTTTTGGTGCTCACTGTGATCGTATTTCTTACAAAATATCATACTCACATTTATTTTGTGAAATATATTTCAATGGGTTCTTAAATGGTTTGAAAATATAATTGGGCACGGTAGATAGGCACTGCTGCTGTAATACTCAAACCAATCCAAATATTTATATACATGCACACAAATATTTGCACTGAGCGGGAATCAAACACGCGCCTACTCTTTCTTTTTTTATCGTGCGCAACGGAGACCACCTCTCACAAAACCGGTGGAAGTGTTTATATTGGACCCGAACGAACGCACGCCGTCTATGGGTCTTGGATAGGACATATCTCTTGTACCACTACAGAGCCGGGGGCATCTCTTTAGAGATGACAACCTCCCCATAATGTGGGAACCATGATGCCCCGTCTAGCCCCCAGATATGGAGAGACGCTATTTACGCTGCCGCCGCGGCCTGCTTTTGCTAGGTTTGTAACGCTACTATTGTACTAATGGCGCCACCTGTGGAATTCGTGGAGAATCTTCTTTTGAATGTCTGATACATTAATTTGTTCATGTTTCTAATGGTTTGTTTCCCACTTTTATAATAGATGGCTCTAATGAGTTTTAATATGGTAAAGCGATTTTATTCCATAATTTTATATGTTTTTGTGGAATTAAGATCCCTAAATATCTTTATGGTTTACTTACCTCATCTAATTCAGAATACGTATTCAATTAATTATAACGTGTTTAATAGCAGCTGTCATTAGTTTTATGAAGTCTGTTGTCGTTGTTGTTTTTTTGATACGTGTTCAGTCCGCGCAAAAAGACCGCGGTAGCCAAGTGGTATGGGTAATGGACTGCTGAGGTATGTCTCGGGTACGATCCCAGGTTTTACTATGGCAAAGTTTTCGAAGTTATGTGTGTATTTATCGCAGATTTATAAGTGCCCGGTTAATGGTAATAGACTCGCAACTCATTATATTGGGACAAAAACATAAACTGGCGAGATATGGGTGCTAGCACCTCTCCCTTCCCCTTCGGGGATATAGGCGTGAGTTGATGTTGTGTTATGTTATGAAATATGTAATTTATATTATCTATATGCCTATGGCATTTCATTATGATTTTAATTTATATTATGCTTATTAAGTTTTAGTTATAATTTGATTCAATTTATTTTAATCTTATTTTTACCAATTTTATATTATATAAATTTTATATGTATTTTATAGGTAAATAGTTGTGAGAAACCCTGACATAATTGATTTTTGTTTTCGACACTGAAAACTAATGAAATAGTCATATGCTAAAACTATATACCTAGATTGTTTATTTTTAGTGTTTTGCTATTTATTCACTGGACCGCCTACCCTTGTAACGTGACCTGAACGAAACTACTGACACACAAATTTTCATACAATATTCTTGTAGAGAAACTATAATATAAATATAAAATAGGTAGATAACAATAAGTAAAAATTATTCATATTTCAAAATCAATTCCTATATTAGCATACAAATATTTCATTGTAAAAATAATAACAATGTCAGATGTTAAGTATGTACATTCTATAAGCTAAGACGTATGTGTTTCATAAATAATATGCTAATAGATTTTTTTCTCCAGAATGGAAAATTATTTTCAAGATTTGTAATGAAATTTTTTAAGATGCTACAATCATCAAAGTTATCAAAATCATCAAGAACATTGTTTAATAAGAACCGGTCAAGTGCGAGTCAGAGTCGCACACCGAGGGTTCCGTAATAACCTGACGTTATTGTTTTAAGCATTTCAAACTATGCTGGTTATTTAAGCAATATACTTAAAGGACCACTAGAGGTAAGGAAAGGCTTTATCTGCATAAAGGGTAGAGGCCTTTCCTTACTTAGAAGGGAAAAAGACGTAAGTATGCGTAAATATTTTTTTAGTGTACCTATAGTACATTTAGCCGAAATTTGTCTTCAAAAATTACGATAGTATATTTTAATAATGGAAACTATATTGTAATGAAATATTTAATTTGAATTAGATTCGTAAATGTTGACTGAAAAACGAATGTACAGTAATTCTTTCATGAATTTGATCGTTAATAATTTGCCTGTATGCGTTGCGAAGTGTTGGTGTGGCCTATTTACACTTAGACATCTATGAGTATCAACGCATAACGCTTACCGAAAAAAAAAATTGTTAAATTTCCAAATATGGCATGTTGGAATGGCGTTTCTACGCAGCCTTATGAAGAAAATAGAGTCGCAGTCATTGTGTTGCATTAAGTTACTTCATAACCGTTTGCAGATTTTGATTGCATTGACGTATAAGTTTGATTTTCTCCCAGCTTCAAAGTGTTGCTGATCTGTTTTCCGTTTGAATTGTTACCTATACGCATTCCTGTAAAAGAAGATCTCGACAGACAGTCGGACAGACGGATAACGAAGGGTTTCGCTTTTTTCTTCTTGAAGTACGGAACCCGAAAAATGATGGCAACATCATATTTTATTAAGACCGATAGTTCGTATGATTGTCAGCAGATGGCTCCCATTATCACCTCAAGATGATTGTGTAGAAAAATTCAAAAGGAGCATCGGAGCATTCACTTTTTTGAGTTGTTTTCAAGACAATTTATGGGGTGAAACTTCTGTGGCACCAGCGCAAGAGACAAAAAATAATTGCCGATTCACAAAGTCATTATTAAATTTTTCGTGTTCATTTCTGCATTTAAGGGAAGGTTCTCTTTGAAATTCTGTATTAAATCGGAAAATCTAGTGTAATTTTATAATTTTTCAAAAATCACCACTGGAAAACCCACCATAGATTAATTACCTAATTAAACTACTATTTCGACGAAATTGCGATGCTGCTCTGATACCCTGATAGGTCATACCACAATGGCACCAAAAATTATCGAACGATTGGCACAGGTAAAATCTAAGGTGATTTGTCTCGACGATTACCAATAAATTAATCTTTACTACTTCGTTCCGGAATAAATTCATAAAAATATCATATAGGTATTTTATTTTAACCCTTTTAAGCTATTTACCGTCTTAGTACCTAATAAAATTACTGAAAATCCATTCTTATTAGATGTTGGCGAGCGCCTATCTTTTTCGTCATAGCACAGTGCAGGCAGCGCTAATGATTGCGAAGATTAGGTTAATCAAAATTTAGATCATACATACAATAAAAGTACAGTAAGACCGACCGCTTCGTTTATTTTCACTCCTCATCAAAACCTAAATACTATTGAAACTATACTTTTGGTCCTGAAACAAGACAGTTATTTAATAACAAGAATAAAATTGTTAAGTCATTTTGATTCATAGTTGTCGGAGGTGAGATAGTAGCGAACATATCCCTCGCACCCCGGCAGACCATTGAACAGAAGTGTGGTGATACTGTTCTTCAAGAAAGATGACAAAGCCTCTCTTCTTCTTCTTCGTGTCAGTGGCAACAACGAATGGTCTCAAACGCAGGTTTGATGACTTCCAGCCCCCCCGAATAAGCAGCTTTCCGAAAGATGTCATTTCCTCAGTCACTCCCTTCTTTGCCATATCTTCTTTTACATAATCCATCTATCTTTTTCGGGCCGACCTCTGCCAATAAAACCCTCTACCTTCATACTTTGAACAAGTACAGTTGAGTTACTTAAGTTAGGACGAGAAATTTTATCTGTGTATTATGGACCGATATAGATTGAAAGCCGCACTTTGTGGCGTGATGGCAGTGAACACAAATGTTACGCTGGTGGCACGGGTTTATAAAAGCTACAACATGACCAAGATTTAACTTTGTGTACTTCACACGTGACTGGATGCATCGACTATGACGTTAAGGCACGCGTTGCTGCCGCGTGGACCAAATTTAGCCTTCGTTAGTGCAGTCAAGTTTTGCGGAAACTGCCAAACTACGTGGGTAACAAATACCTGCCATTGATGGCTCCCCCGTGATCTCGGCATCAGGAGTAGGCCCCAAAAAAACTTTGGCTTGACGTCGTTGAGGATAATGTGCGTGCCAATGGTCACACTGCGATGGATGAACAAGATCGTACTAGTTCATCTTGGCTTCAAATGCCATCAGGAAAACACATCCACTTGATGATGCGGATTTCCAAGATTTAATTAGATACAAAAACATCATAATAGCTATAAATATATATATTTCTTACCGAGACCTGGGTATTTCTGAATATACCTACAACGAAACTACTGAATCAATTGTCGATGTCGAAAATTATTTATTAAGTTTTAAACATTCCATATTTAAATACCTCTCCCTCGAGCAGTTACCTACATACATATGCTCACACCTATTTCCCTACGAGATTGGCAGAGGGTGCTAAACTATCATTTCACCAACCTTTAAACCTTGTTCAACAACCCTATCCCTTAGTCGTCTTGTACGACACCACATGGGAGGTGATGGGGTGGCCCAAGTTCAACTTTACCTCAATAAAGGTCTAAAAGTATAAAGTGCAGTCATTAGATAAATGTATAATAACCGTAGTTACCAGATAATTTATCCATTCGCTAAAATTTGTTATATTCATTACCATATCCACTTTCTCTCAGAATGTGGTTAAAAATCATACTGTACAAAGTCATGTTTAGTGGCGAAGAGAATATTCTTAATCATAAATACGAGTACAGTGCGTAGATGGGAGTAATTTTTGGTGTCTATTTGAATAATTCTAACAATAGGTTGATCGGTAATCAAAATGCTAATGTATTTAAATCCCTTAACATTGAAACAATATACGTATATACGTAGGTATCTTATACTAGTCGAGCGACGACTTTAGTTCTGGCAGGTTCACAAAAATGTTATAATTTGTAACAATTTGAATAAATCTAAAATATGTTAATAAGATTGTTGTACGTGAAGGAGCATTCATCATAATACTAAGCAAATATAAATAAAACAGTAAATAATCATCAAAACATTAACAGTAAAAATACTTACCAAACTCTAAATTATTGCGCACAAATAAATAGTAAAATAGATTAAGCATTATTCAGTGAAAATGGCTTTGATATTGCAAAAACTTGGACAAGGATATTGGTTCTTGTTTGAGGAACTATCAGGTAAGTAAATTCTATATACAGCAATAATAAATTGAAACAAACATTCTAGAATTATTTCTACGGATTACGTAAATAAACTATGATTATTTTTCAGATCCCCGTACAAAGTCATGGCCACTTATAGCAAAACCATATCAAGGAATCACAATAATTGCTCTGTATCTCATGTTTGTAAAAAAATGGGGACCACAATGGATGAAGAATCGTCAACCATTCAAATTAGATAAAATAATGATTGTGTATAATGCCATCCAAGTAATATTTTGTGGCTTACTACTCTTTACTGTAAGTTTATTCATTTACTTTTAAACTTTCGCATTACTCATTATTGCGTTGTGTCGGAACATGTGCAGTTTGTGGGTAGAAGAAGAAGAAACTTCAACTTCCCCGTAGCTCTCAGAGTCGTGACAGTGCATACTCCAGTCAGCTTGTGACCATGGCTAATGCAACCTGGCCGAAAGGTCAATCAAATCAAAATGTAAATTATTGTCATTCAATATGAACCGAAAATTTATTCAGTTAATTTGCAATAGTACCTAATATGAACACGTTAATATGCGGGGTTCGCTAACCTTATAAGTTTATTTAGATTTGGTCTAATAATGTTTTTTATAATTGTACTAGCTGATGCCAACAGCATTCTGTCTCGATCGGTAATCGCACCTGCAATACCTGCTTCGAAGACGAAATCGTCGATAGTTCATCTGCCCGGTTATTGACATCCCTGTTGTAAATAATACTTCCATTATTAATATTTTTAATCTAATAATACTAAAACAGCAAACAGCAGCTGTCATTGAATTCAAGTACAGAGCTATCTGTGGCTAGGGCTCAGAGAAACAATATTCCCCAAGATGCGTGTCGTTTCGGACAGCTAAGCTTTCTGCAATTAGACTTTCACCCAACCATATGGTTATACGGTTGAGTTCTTCAGGTGTTGATCGAGCCTCAAGGCTATGCGCTGACTGACTCCTACTTGTAGATTCCAAAATTGCTGAGACAGCATATTCCAATCACTTAATTAACCTGATTGATTTTTTTTATATGATGCTCATCATGAGGGACGGTATTCTACTTACAGGATTACCCTTGCTATTTGGTTATGTATGTGCAAGTACACAATATTCGCAAGACGAGAAAAACCAGATACAATAAGATTGAAAGGTTCACCGGGTTGGTGACACGCCTAAATTGTGCCATCCTTCTTGGTATATTTCCAATTGCTTTTCGTCTAGATAATTTCGTCAGCAATGGCACAGACCGAATCGATTATCTTATTTGCTGTATGTGGATATGTAGAAGACTTTAATTTTTGGACAGCGAACATTACGCTATGGCTGTGATCACTTATCAAATGTCACTGTTACCTACTGAAACTATACTTATTTTAATCGAATAGTATGTGTCAGTTTCATTTTAGGTACTTGGGTACCTGAAAGTGCATACGGAGATAGGGACAAAAGATTATTATGTCTGTCTCGTCTACTCCTATCACGAAAGTAATATGGGCGTTCGTTCCTCTCTGATGATAACTGACATTTTAGTGTCTACTCTAGTACATAATCTCTCAACGGTATAAAATGACTGTATAACAGTTCGCTCCCTAAAATCCAACCACACGTCCTGATCGACTACCTGATCTCGTGGGGGAACAAATTTATTGGCGATGGCGTGGCTAACGTGGCTCTGGAAGATTTTCTTGGAGAACTTGACATTGGCGTCTCGTCTTTAATAATTTTATATTACATTTACCACTTGACATTGGCGAAATTGCGGCGAACCTGTTTGTAAAAGAAGCCATCTTAAGAACAAGAAGAAGAAGATGTATAACAGTTCTGACATGTCAGTATGACTAACGAGAAACGCTTCCGTAGGTTGTCTAGTACTATAGTCACCATAGAGTTTTAACATAAATAGATAGGTATGGAGAGACTAATGAGCAGTTTTCCAGCAGGTATATTGTCAGTTGGTTTTTAAAATCATATGGAGATGGCGCTAGCATAGCCATTGCGACTTTTTTAATTTGCATTGTGGAGGCCAATTTACTCTGTGAAAAGAAAGAACTGACCAAATGTCTTAATTTGATTCATTGCTGTTTCTGAAACATTGAAGATTGTTTGCATATAACATTGTAACCTCAGAAAGTTGATACAGTACATAATTTTAGTTAATAATACATTGTAGTAATACAATAATATTTGTATTCATTAACACCTAACTAATACATATTCAATGTGCAGTCACGGTGTGCTGTTCGTACCTGTGGAAACCAGGGAAAACATTTGATTCCACAAGATATATTACACTACGAATTCAATATATTAGGGCTTTAAGATTGGATGTGGACAAGGCTGGTCGTCAATTGAAAAAGTATATGCTCCGGAAACCGAAGGACATTTTTTCTATAAATTAGGGAACACTAAATGTGACATCACACTCTTCTTACCAATAATGCCTTACTGCGCCATCTAGCGCGTCTTTAGAAAAGCTACTCGTATAAATACCTACTGGAAAACTGCTCATTACGACAACATAACCTAACAATCAAAGCACAATCACAATACCTTATGAACCGGATTATTGACAAAAAGTGAACTTAAGGAATTCACTAGTGGAGCTGAAACGTTCGACATATTTTTCAGTTATGTGGACTCATCTTCGTGTCAGACAAATGCTAGTGAGGGGAACTGCCCTTGTTCTTTCAGACTGACCCGTTCGACCGCTAGACTGCAATGTAATAACATGCATACAAATATCTTCACAAACTTCCACCTTTATGATACTAGTTCAATAGAATAATATTATATTCTTTTTTAATCTTATGCTTCCAGGGACTGAAAATAGCATGGTGGAAGGATTACAAGTGGTTATGTGAACCAGTTGATTTTTCAGACAGCCCAAAAGCACTAGAAGTTGCTAAATTGACATACTTTTACTTCATTGTCAAAATATTGGATCTTGCGGATACGGTAAGTTTCTTTTATTATCTGAAGCCGTTCGTTAACACAAATTATAGCATATTACAAATACTACCTAGAGTCTTGTATTGACGTCGAAGTCGTTTTCGTTGGCACAGATTTAATTGTAATAATATTGACAATTGACCATGACGGTGTAAAAACGAAATAGTCAAAACTGATAATTAGGGATATTTAGGTATTTAATATATTCAAAAGTTCAATGTACGAGGTGAGTGAACTTTGTTGACAGTTGAACTTTAAAAATTGTAACAGACCTCTTTATACGAAATCTGTTCCAAATATAGATAAGTAGGACGATATTTGGGTATCTGTAATAACATAAAAGTTAATTTTAAAGTTGTCTATCTGTCTTTCCGCCTGTAGGTGATGGGTCATTTCTTAAATTTATGCAATTTTTATTTACAAAAGTCATTGTATTCCACACAAACAAAATAAAAACCAGATGAAGACTGCGCGGATGACATGGTGGACCCAGTGTTTTATATACAAAAACAATAAAATTCATCAGTACGCATATGCACTGTACATGCTAGGCAAAACTATAAACAAAGGCGCTGTGCTAACAGCATATTTTGGATTAGTCGCTTCCACCTTGAGGTATGGATTCATGTTTTGGGGTAATACAACCGGTAATAATTTAGTGTTCAAAGCACAAAAATATGAGTCACAATTATGTAAGATTAAAACCACTGAAACAGATAAACCATACTTCATTAGTCTGCGGATACTGACGATGCATTGTGCCAGCCAAAACGGCCCTGCTATATAAAGGTATACTTGTAATGGCACCAAAAATCTACAACTAAGTAAGTACATAAACCCATTAAATCCTGCGAAAACTTGCAAATATTTAAAACAGAAGTACAAGCATTCTTGCTGGATAAATCATAGGTACTATCCCATTGATGGTTATCTCAGTGAAAAGGAAATTTAGTGTAATTAATTATTTTAGTCTGTGGTAATTTCTGACTTAATTTTCTTTTTACAATGAAATGTAAACTAATTATTTAACTAAATTAGAACTAACATGAAAAGGCAACAACAAAAAAGACTTAAATTAAAAAGCGTCGTGGAATTGTATATAGGTATTCTTATTGTAAATGTGGTAGAATATAGAGGACATTCTAACATTACTATAAGATCTGAAAGTACTCGTAACTTATTGTCTACAAATAAATGATGATTGTGATTGTGATTGTGATTGTAATTGTGATTGTGATTGTGACTGTGACTGTGACTGTGACTGTGACTGTGACTGTGACTGTGAATGAGAATGTGAATGTGAATGTGAATGTGAATGTGAATGTGAATGTGAATGTGAATGTGAATGTGAATGTGAATGTGAATGTGAATGTGAATGTGAATGTGAATGTGAATGTGAATGTGAATGTGAATGTGAATGTGAATGTGAATGTGAATGTGAATGTGAATGTGAATGTGAATGTGAATGTGAATGTGAATGTGAATGTGAATGTGAATGTGAATGTGAATGTGAATGTGAATGTGAATGTGAATGTGAATGTGAATGTGAATGTGAATGTGAATGTGAATGTGAATGTGAATGTGAATGTGAATGTGAATGTGAATGTGAATGTGAATGTGAATGTGAATGTGAATGTGAATGTGAATGTGAATGTGAATGTGAATGTGAATGTGAATGTGAATGTGAATGTGAATGTGAATGTGAATGTGAATGTGAATGTGAATGTGAATGTGAATGTGAATGTGAATGTGAATGTGAATGTGAATGTGAATGTGAATGTGAATGTGAATGTGAATGTGAATGTGAATGTGAATGTGAATGTGAATGTGAATGTGAATGTGAATGTGAATGTGAATGTGAATGTGAATGTGAATGTGAATGTGAATGTGAATGTGAATGTGAATGTGAATGTGAATGTGAATGTGAATGTGAATGTGAATGTGAATGTGAATGTGAATGTGAATGTGAATGTGAATGTGAATGTGAATGTGAATGTGAATGTGAATGTGAATGTGAATGTGAATGTGAATGTGAATGAGAATGAGAATGAGAATGAGAATGAGAATGAGAATGAGAATGAGAATGAGAATGAGAATGACAATGTGAATGTGAATGTGAATGTGAATGTGAATGTGATTGTGATTGTGATTGTGATTGTGATTGTGATTGTGATTGTGATTGTGATTGTGATTGTGATTGTGATTGTGATTGTGATTGTGATTGTGATTGTGATTGTGATTGTGATTGTGATTGTGATTGTGATTGTGATTGTGATTGTGATTGTGATTGTGATTGTGATTGTGATTGTGATTGTGATTGTGATTGTGATTGTGATTGTGATTGTGATTGTGATTGTGATTGTGATTGTGATTGTGATTGTGATTGTGATTGTGATTGTGATTGTGATTGTGATTGTGATTGTGATTGTGATTGTGATTGTGATTGTGATTGTGATTGTGATTGTGATTGTGATTGTGCTTGTGATTGTGATTGTGATTGTGATTGTGATTGTGATTGTGATTGTGATTGTGATTGTGATTGTGATTGTGATTGTGATTGTGATTGTGATTGTGATTGTGATTGTGATTGTGATTGTGATTGTGATTGTGATTGTGATTGTGATTGTGATTGTGATTGTGATTGTGATTGTGATTGTGATTGTGATTGTGATTGTGATTGTGATTGTGATTGTGATTGTGATTGTGATTGTGATTGTGATTGTGATTGTGATTGTGATTGTGATTGTGATTGTGATTGTGATTGTGATTGTGATTGTGATTGTGATTGTGATTGTGATTGTGATTGTGATTGTGATTGTGATTGTGATTGTGATTGTGATTGTGATTGTGATTGTGATTGTGATTGTGATTGTGATTGTGATTGTGATTGTGATTGTGATTGTGATTGTGATTGTGATTGTGATTGTGATTGTGATTGTGATTGTGATTGTGATTGTGATTGTGATTGTGATTGTGATTGTGATTGTGATTGTGATTGTGATTGTGATTGTGATTGTGATTGTGATTGTGATTGTGATTGTGATTGTGATTGTGATTGTGATTGTGATTGTGATTGTGATTGTGATTGTGATTGTGATTGTGATTGTGATTGTGATTGTGATTGTGATTGTGATTGTGATTGTGATTGTGATTGTGATTGTGATTGTGATTGTGATTGTGATTGTGATTGTGATTGTGATTGTGATTGTGATTGTGATTGTGATTGTGATTGTGATTGTGATTGTGATTGTGATTGTGATTGTGATTGTGATTGTGATTGTGATTGTGATTGTGATTGTGATTGTGATTGTGATTGTGATTGTGATTGTGATTGTGATTGTGATTGTGATTGTGATTGTGATTGTGATTGTGATTGTGATTGTGATTGTGATTGTGATTGTGATTGTGATTGTGATTGTGATTGTGATTGTGATTGTGATTGTGATTGTGATTGTGATTGTGATTGTCGGTCCGCGGTATTAATTTTTCCCCATGTGAATATCCTCACGGATACGCTTAATTTAAATTATAACTGCTCACATGGGTGGTTTCAGTGCAAAATGTGAGTATGAATAATTTGGTCTATCTTTAGGTACTTTGACGGAGGCAGATCATACATCTACGCTTTAGTTTTTTTCTTTTTCTATGGTTTCTTAACCCCAATTTACGACTAAAGCTACTGCATGCCGTATTCTATACACTAAGGCCTCCACTAAGACTTATCTTATCTTATCTTATGTTATTGGGGTGCGTGCTCTGGAGCTTTCGCGGACACTTCGACCCTATTGGATCCTTTGTGCCGACCCCATCCTGGCTCCTAGGTTAGAGGAGGGATAGCCCTCTCTATCAGGGTGGCCACTCCTCTTAATCGCAGGTGCATGTAATCCTCTGGTTTGGGGTATCCCCTCCCGAGTAGATCCATTCGATGTCTTCCTAAGGCGTGGCACTCGCACAGTATGTGCTTCATCGTTTCCACGTCCTCCTTGCAGTGTCTGCATGTTTCTTCATTTATGATACCAATCTTGCTCAAAGTGTATTTTGTGCAGTAGTGGCCAGTAAACGCTCCTATTATTTTCCGGATTCTGTCCCTGCTGAGATTAATTATTTTCTCGCTCAGCCTTCCCAATTCATTGCTTAAGAATTCCTTCGAATGTGTTAGGCCTGGTTTGGTCCTCCATTCCTTAAGCTGCCTCTTTTTGGCCTGCTCTAGAATAGCCCTTTTGAATGTGGCTACGGGGAGTCCAACGAATGGTTCGGGACCTGTAGGTATTTTAGCAGATCCCTGTCTGGCTAGATGGTCTGCTTTTTCATTTCCTTCAATCCCCTCATGACCGGGGACCCAGACGAGCCTTAATCTGTTGGCTCTTCCAACCTTGTTTAGGCTTCTTATGCAATTCAGTGTTATTTCTGAATGTACCTTTGGAGAGCTTAGCGCTTTAATGGCTGCTTGGCTGTCACTGAGAATATAAATTTCCTTTCCATGAGTTTTTCTATTTATAATCTCCTGAGCGCATTCAATAATAGCGTACACCTCCGTTTGGAATACGGAGGCGTATCTGCCGAGACTGACGCTGATGTCGCAATTTTTCGCGTGTACACCTGCTCCTGTGCCATCTAGTGTCTTAGAGCCATCGGTATACCAGATTTGTCTATTGCCTTGATCGGTTTTGAGACCTTGTTTCCATTCCTGTCTGGTAGGAATTGTTACCTTGTAGTTCCTATGAAATACTAGTTTAGGCTGTTTTTTGTCAGACCTCATTTCTAGTAGATCCCGAAGATCAGGTGTTATCTCCATTTTTGTGTAACTCATTGGTATGCTGGTAATATGTCCTGCATCCTTAAGTCTTTTGAGAGCTTTAATAGCCTCCATTTGTACAATTGAATGCAGCGGTAGCATATTTAATAGTCGTTCCACCGCTGCTGTCGGTGTTGTTATAAATGCACCCGTTATAGACATGCAGGCTATCCGTTGGATTTTGCTGAGCGTTTCCCTGCATGTTACTTTCGTGGTCCTTGGCCACCACACTATACTTCCGTATTTGATTATCGGTAGTATCATCATGTTGTATATCCAGTGCAGAATTTTTGGTTTAAGTCCCCATGTTCTGCCATACGCCCTGCGGCATATACCGAGGACTAGAAGATAGTGTATAGAAGTATTATTACCATCTTGCACATCCATCTTGTCATTTCTTGTCCATGCGCAAGATGGTTATAATACACTTAGCTAGTAGACACTGGCGTTGCCGAAGAAGCCGGTATCCAAAGACATCCCTGTGCCTTACGACCATAAGTCTGGCGCGATGACTCTAGAAAAAGAAAGAAGTACGGGTCAGTATGTCACCGGGTAAAAAAGTCTTTGTGACCCGCTGAGTATCTCCTCAGCAATAAGGCAGCGTAGCTAAAGTCAACGAAGAAGGGGAACGTGACATTTGACCGTAGAAATCATAGGACTTGTGATTAGTGATACCAAGTAATATAGCCATATGGAACACTAATGTGCTGTCGACCTTGTAGGAGGGATGGGAGTTGGGGGACTCCAACTATGCCTTTTAAAGACTTTATATTCCAAAGGCTCGGCAGTGCTCGGCGCCAGCGCTTCTATAAACTTAGTATATAATATTGTACCGACTTTTATAGAAAAACACATGTTAAATAAATAAACTAGCCCACTAAACTTACTAGTGATTCGATTTCTAAACACAAGGGTAAATAGTTATAGGGAGTATTCACAGCAGTAATATAATAGGCAACCATAGAATGATACGTAGGAACTAAAGAACAGCGCCAGGGAATTTGCTTAAACTACTGATTTACTGATGGCCCAGGACAACCTTACGATTTTGATTTGAGTCCGACGAGACCGACATAACCACCTTCCCTGAATTAGGCAGGGGGTATCCGTGGGGATTTACGCGCGGAAAAATAAAGGAGTAATAGTGGTTTCTAGGTTTGGAAACCACTTTAATACATGCCATAAAAGAAAATTTGTTGCGTACGTATTGCTGTGAAAACATTGTGACTGTTGTAGTAGCTGTTATCTTCTTTAAGGCAGTTCGATTGCTAATTCACACAAAGAATACCATCGAGTTCGAATTTCCACTGTCAAATTGAAGTTGCCCAGTATGTTGGTATCTGTAATGCATTCTCAGTAATGTTCCCAGTATGCTTTCACTTTTAGTATACTTAAGTACCATACTTTTTTATCGTGCGTAAAATCTGGTGGAGGCAATTATATCGGGCTCGAACCGATTAAACCACACGACAACGTGTATGACAATAATAAATAAAAAAGAAGAAGACCCGAGGACATCTCTTTTGAGATGACTTCCTTTCTTTAATGTGGGATTCATAGTGTCCCCATCTAACCCCTGAGTGTGTAGTAGCATACTAGGAAAATTGAATTTGACAGCGGAAATTCAAATTTGGCGGTGTTCTTTATGTTTTTTATTTATACTATAAATAAAAAACCTGATGAAAAGTGGTTACTGTGACTTATGAACGTTTGCAATACCATGGAGCGTCACATTCGTGCTGCCGACCATAAAGAGAAGAGGGGGAAGGGGAATGAGAGAAAGTTAAAAGAGTCTCTGTGCTGTCAGTGCAGAAGACAAAGAAGGGTTTCTCGGTCTTCCCACAGACAACACAAAACCTCTTTAGTGAATTCTGGAGTATTGTGTACAAAAATAGTTAAAAGTAAAAGAAAATATCGTTATAGCGTTCTAATTATTCTGTTCAACGTAATTGGCCTCTTCACCTACCTTAATTGAATATTAATTTATTGAAAATGTTACCTATTGTTAGTACTTACTACGTTTAAGTCCAGATTTTTTTTTCAGGTATTTTTCGTGTTGAGGAAGAAGAACAATCAAATATCGTTTTTGCATTTATACCATCACGCTGGAATGGTTTTATTGATATGGGGATGCGTTACTTATTTACCAGGTAAAAAGAAAATTTTATGGAACCATTCCACCACCAACACATATTCCAACCACATTCCTTAGAAAGAAAGAAACATTATTTTATGCAAGGCAATCACAACAGATAATAGTGACAAACAATCATCACTATCTCCCTTCCCTTGTCCCCATTAATTGGGGTCTTGGGGTCTGATTACCAGCTCACGTGTTTCCTTCTTCCTACAGCCCCGGGTCCTTTAAGCTGGGCGTGAAAAAGCGTGACTTTTTTTCTCTGTGTGGAAATTCCCATGGATACCCCCCGCCGAAGTTACATCTGATCCGAACCGACTAAAACCGCAGGGCTATCGTGAGCCATCAGTTAGCAAGAGTGAGGTAGCCTCTGGCATAAGCCTCACGCCCCCACTAACCCAAGGCCAGCGAAGGTCCTCTCGGGTGTGGGTGGAGGCATGCTTACTAAAAAAAAAAAATACTTCCAATTCAATCTCCAAACGCAGTAGATGCACAATTAGCAATGTGGCTCACATTGGTGTATAGTTTAGTAATCTGATGCTGATTTTCAACTGGAACTCAATTTGACAGTGACACACAGGCGCCGAACCATCGAAGCCTAGTGTGAAAATGTGAGTGTGCACGTGTCGATGGGTAGTAATGTACTTACATTACAATATTATGATAGTAAATAATAATATACATACATAAACTCACGTCTATATCCCCGAAGGGGTAGGCAGAGGTGCTAGCACCCACATTTCGCCATTTCATGTTTAAGTCCCAATGTAATAGGTGGCGAGCCTATTGCCATTAACCGGGAATTAATAAACCTGCGATAAATACATACATAACTCCTAAAAGCATCGAAAAGGCATTGGTGTGTGCCAAGGTAAATGGAACCCGAGACCTCGTCTCAGTAGTCTATTACCCTTACCACTAGGCTACCGTAGGTACTACTAGGCTTGGCTATCGTAAATAAATCAATAAACGTGATAACAGTTGATAGAGGGTTATAGTGAACTTGGGATTATAATATAATAATTTATCTATAAATAATATTATATTGTGGGTGGCGGGTGGCCGTCTATCGCCCTAGCTGTAGCAGACCGCGACGGTGGCGCAAAGTGCACCTTGCCATATTCGAAGGCTAGATGGGGACACCATAGTTCCCACATTAGGGGAAGAGTGGCATATCAAAGTGATGTCCCCGGCACAGTGAGGTCGCTCCGCAAAGCCTATGAAGTCCCCAGTAGGCTTCTGCGTTTCTGGGCGGAGTTAGGCTGATTATTTCAGCCGGTAACTTTACGCGCACAACGGCCCAAAATGGGAGGCTAATTGTGGACAAAAGAGTCCCAAATCCATCTTTCTATCTAGTGATGTCCCCGGCTGTGCCTGGGTACGAGGGATATGTGTTTTATTATTTGACCTTCAAAGACACATAGACGGCATATCTCTCGCACCCCAGCAGACCCGGAGACATCTCTGTTGGGATGACCCTCATCCCCCAAAGTGGGGACTATGGTGTCCCCATCTAGCCCATGGGTATGGCCTGTTTCTGCTAGGGTGACCGGTGGCTCCACCCGTCACCCCCAGGCCCGCTCTCATGGGGGACGGAGGTCATTCTGCGACCTCCGACGTCCGAGTCGCGTCCGCTCATCGCGGGCATTGCGGGCTCGGAGTCTTCTCCGAACCCGCTCCACCTCCTCCTTTTTGAGCACTACTTGCTCGCAGAAGGAGGCGGTGGCTGCCCAAGCACTCGCGCATCGTGCCATCGCCGTGAGCAAGGTGGCGAGCGAGACAACTCCCACCCCTATGGCTGTCACTAGGACCCGCCTTGGCGTCTCCCACGCCGGGCACTCGGTCAGCGTGTGCAGCCCCGAGTCCTCGCTCGCATCACAGTGATGGCACTCGGACGTTGGCTCCTTTTGGATCCGACGCAGGTAATCCCCGAAGCACCCGTGCCCGGTGATCACCTGCGTCAGCCGGTACGAGAGGCTACCGTGTGGCCTCTCTAGCCAGTCCCCCATGATGGGTCTTACCGCCGTTACTACAGCGTGCCCTGCGCGTGATTGCCCAAGTCGTTCCCACTCGGCTACCATGACCCCATGGAGCTGTAAGTCTTTATGATTAGTATCGGTATCGTTAGTAGATATCACTTACAAAATTATGTGATACTACTTATATACTAATTACATTCAATGTCATGTGCATACATTATCAACTTTGTTTATAAAAAAAAAACATTTCACGGTTCATATACTCTGTCACTTTCTTACGCCTAGGTTTTGTGTAAAGATACGCTTGTCACTCGCACACCTTGTGATTTTAAAGATAACCCGACAAACAGACTGACAGCTGCAATGACTTAGGTATCTATTTACATAGGTATATTGTCTAAGTTCCATTTTGTATATAACTATTACTCTAGATATACATTATTTATTAGTCTGAACATTGTGAATAACAGAAACCTAAAGTCTAGCACTTAAGAATTTAAAAAGAAATTTTAACAACACTGTTGCTGAGTATTCTGTTAAGTGAATTAAAAAGTTACATAATAATAAATAAATAAATAACACCGTGATGGCCTAGTGGTATGGGTAATGGACTGCTGAGACGAGGTCTCGGGATTGGTCTCAGGTTTTACCATGGCACACACCAAGGACTTTTCGAAGTTATAATATGTGTATTTATCGCAGGATTACAAGTGCCCGGTTAATGGCAATAGACTCGCCACCTATTACATTAGGACCTAAACATAAACTGGTGAAATGTGGGTGCTAGCACCTCTGCCTACTCCTTCGGGGATATAGGCGTGAGTTTATGTTATGTTATAAATATTGTAGGACGATTTCCACGACGCCACCTAGACGCATGGTGAGCATAGCTAACAAGCTGTGTTAAGTGTTCCAGAATGCGGACAAACATACTTTGATACAATTTTATGTAAATACATACATATTATATGAATACAGGGGGCACGGGATCACAGAGACTAATGCAATCACTCGTATTATTTATATGTTATTCACTTTTAAACTTTCTCGTTGCCTGACATATTTATGGTTAGCGAAACAAGGGTACTAACGCTAACATAATGGTATACTTATATAATAATTTAACTTATGATTTGCGTGACGTAACAGCTAGTGGTTACAAGCTGACTGTATGCGCTGTCACTAGTCTGAGGACTGCGAGATACTCAAAGGTACACGAGAATTCCGTAAGGCGAAATCAGTTAGGTACAATAATAAATACAGTGGAGAAGTACAAGTGTGTTACCAATTACGCATAACTTTTTGCTATATTTAAGGTCGTCAAATAGACAGCACGTATTGTACAGTTGATACTAAGCTTGATTGTAGTTCAAAGAATAGTGACTGCCATTACAGATGCTGTCCCTAAATTTGCAGTCACTAAATTGACAGCCTCGCCAGTCAAGACAGTCAGTCTCATTTTTACCACAGTGTTCAGTATATTTTCCTCCTCGATTTACCACAATAATACCAATTTACTCCGTTTTTATTCCCAAGTCTGAGGATAGTCACTCCTCTGTGTGATTATCCTTCTTTCTATTTATCATGCATCTTCATCAGATATGTTTTATCTCATACTATGTTGCGGATTATTAATGCTTATTTTTTTCAATTTTCAGGTGGACATGGAACTTTGATCGGTATAATTAACTCGTTTGTCCATGTAGTAATGTATTCCTACTATCTCATGACGGTGGCAGTACCAAGTTTTAAAGACGCCATTTGGTTCAAGAAACTCGTCACTCAGCTACAAATAGTATGTATATACTAATATCTAATCAATAAATTAAACTAGTTCTTATGTGAACAGTAGACCAGTAGAATTGAACAAGAGTCAACAATCATGTCTTCTATATTTCATTATCCCCCTTCCCCCTTTCAAAGAAGCTCTCGACAAAAGTTGTATTTAAATTGAAGAATACTAATAATATGCCAAATTTAGTGGAAATATAGTAATTAATTAATATTGACTAATTAATATTAACTTTCAAATAACCTAAATGAAATTCAAATAAGTACTTATAATTCATCTAAAATTGGAATTAATCGTAGCAATATTTAAAACCTAATAGTATAGCATAGTTCATAGAAGAAGTATCTAAATAAGTTTACTATTACTTTAGATCAAAGTATAATCGAAAAACACAACTACTGGTGAAAAGACCGAAACAAGTTTGACAGCAGGCGGTATGTATCCATTTGCTTATCGTAAACCGAAAGAAAATTAATCGGTACCGCCTGCTATCCACCCTGTTCATCTTTTCACCAGCAGTTGAGTTTTAATTTTTAAATATTTTTTACTTTTGAGTTTTGATGATGATGACATATTTTGTATATACAGGGTGGAATTTTGTAATGCCACCTGAAGGGAAAGGACTCTTAATACTGTAGATAGAAGATTTTACTCAAAGGAAACATTCCTTTATTTTTGAAAAGAAACAAAACTGCATTCAACGATTTTGAAAAATTCGCTTGCCGCACCCGGTAATCGAACCGACTAAAATCTGTAAAAGTTGCGCCCTGTACTTTTATTGCATCGATCGTTAGGGTCAATTATAAGAATGAAATCTCTCTAACAAACTTCATAAATTAAATGAAAGGAAAACAATGAAATCCTAAATTATTTCCAAAAAATGGTATAAACTAACTAATTAATTGCTCGATACAAACATTTAGATCAAAATCAAAGTTGTATTGCTGAAGAGACTGCCGTCGCTTTTTGAAACTACCCGTATTCTTGAAATTTTTCTACTATTATTTTCAGTACAAACCGAGTTGGTGATTGTCGGTCTCGATATCTCTCTCCATACCACCAATAGCAATTTGTCATTTTAATGGATAAAAGACGTCAGTGATAATAATTATTAATTATTAACATAAGTAACTAGATGGATCTTTGAGTAAAAGTGCTTTAACTTGACCCATTGAACAAATAATTTAAGATTTCATTGTTTTCCTTTCATTTAATTTATGAAGTTTGTTAGAGAGATTTCATCCTTATAATTGACCCTAACGATCGATACAATAAAAGTACAGAGTGCAACTTTTACAGATTTTAGTCGGTTCGATTACTGGACGCGGCAAGCGAATTTTCAAAAATCATTGAATGCAGTTTTGTTTCTTTTCAAAAATAAATGAATGTTTCTTTTGAGTAAAATCTTCTATCTACAGTATTAAGAGTACTTCCCCTTCAGGTGGCATTACAAAATTCCACCCTGTATATTATGTATTTTCCTTATGAGTATGTTCATATTGCCTTGTTTGATATTTGGATTAAATAATATTTTTTTATAATTATTGAATATTTAATATATAGAAAAGAATTTTATAATAATACTAACTGTTGCCAGCGGCTCCGCCCGCGTGGACATCTGATCCCGTTCACGCTCCATAAAAACCTTTCTTAGAGTTTAAGGAACAAATAAAAATTTATATATTTATATATATAAATTTATATATATATAAATTTAATATATATATAAAAAATAAATTTAATTTAAATTTATATATATATATATATATATATATATATATATATATAGATATTATAATTTTGTTGAATCATATAATGATTAAATTGATTGTCAAATTTGTCAGTAAGCAGGATAGTTATCATACACATTGTAGTTAAATACCTTTCATTTGTTACGTTATTCATAAAAATCCGTCTATTCGTTGCCGCGTGTAGAGGGCGACAAAGTAAACTTACTTATATACACTTACAATTACACCATTAAGTCCTGGAATTCCTTGCCGGCGCACGTGTTTCCTTCTTCCTACAGTCCCGGGTCCTTTAAGCGGGGCGTTAAAAAGCATCTGATGAGGCCGTCAAGCTGAGCGCCACCATTGTAGCACTGTACGTGTTTGCAATGGTGACCCTCTTTCATGAGACTTTGCCTTCAGCTTAACATCAGGCGAGGTGAAGTCAAATGAACGTGCCATAAATATAAAAAAAAACAATTATTATTTGCACATACCTACATGTATATAAATAATGCAATTTATTAGGTATTTAAGTATCATTTATTCTTATTCTAGTGTGTTACAAATTTAACTTTTTTTTCAGTTGCAATTCTTTTGGTGTGTTGTGCACATGGGTGCACTTGTATTCAAGAGTGATTGTGAATATCCTCGATGGACTGCTGCTGTATTTTTACCACAAAACTTGTTTATGCTTTTGCTATTCTTAGATTTTTATATAAAAACGTACATAAAAAAGCCTAAGCAAAAAGTGTCAGCATCAACCATTTTAAATAACGAATCAGAAAATAATAATACAACAGACAAACTAAATAGTAACGGAAATGGAATCAGTAGGGTAAATACAGGTATTAATAAGGTTAATGATATAAATGATTTTAATAATAATGACCTATATTTAAGTGCAAATGGTAAAGGCAAACTACAGCACGTAAATGGTATAAATAAGCAAGATGATCATCAGAAAAAAGCATAGCATAATAATCATTAAGTAGATAATAATTATGACACGGAACGGCAGAACACATTTCCATTACTTTTTGTAGAAGGTATAATATAAGTTTTAATGTAATTAAATAGTTATTAAATATTTTTGTATATTATTTATTTTTCATTGTAAGCTTTCACGCACTGTTGATTTTTTGCCATCATAACTTTGCGAATTGAATGAAAAATTATTGGATTATCGCACAGTCATGGTAACAAAGAGTTACTAGCATGCGCAGTCCGAACTATTAATAATTCGAAACAACAATGTAGCACTGAACGTGTTTGCAGTGACCCTCTTTGATGAGACTTTGCCTTCAGCTTAACATCAGGCGAAGTGAAGTCAAATTGACGCGTCATAAATAAAAATAAAAAAATATTTGAAATATTTTTTTTGGTGATATGACAAGAAATATTTTGATGGAGGTTGGGCATGACGGATACCGCCCATCCTAAATAAGCAGTCCAACTGGAGAATCTCTGCCCTACAGAATGCCGTGGCTAATAATAACCTTGTGTTGTGTTTCCGGCGGTGAGTAGGGTAGCCAAAGCTCGCTGAAGAGGTTTTGTGTTATCAGTGATAATACAGAGAAACCCTTCTTAGTCTTCTGCACTGAGACAACACAGAGACTCTCTTAAAATTTTCCCTTACGCCCCTTTCCCCACTCTTCTTATATGGTCGCCTTTGGAAACCTTTTAATTCCCGTCTTGAAGAAGCCCATATTGTAAATGCAGCAGGGAGTTCCAAGAAGCCCATATTGTAGTTGCAGCAGGTAGTTCATTCCACAGCTTGTATAGCAGTTGTGAAAACCTGAAAGAGGTAGTACGCGGTGGTATCTCGTGGCTCAAAGCAGTCCAACTGGGGAAATACTTCCGCCCTACAGAATACCGCAGTTAATAATAACCATGTCTTGTGACCAGCGATGAGTAGAGTAGCTAGAGCTCACTATAGAGTTTTAGTGATATCAGTGGGAAGATCAATTTGTCTCTCTTGTGCGCTGGCGGAACAGAAGCACTCTTAACCTTCACAAACTGTCGAATGTGCGCTGCGCCCTGTAAAGAATTTGTTGCCAGCTACACTTTACCTTCCAAATAAATACTAGTCGTCGCTTGACGTATCGACAGCAAAGATTTCAACATTCGAAGAGATGGTAAGTGGTGTGTTCAGGAACTGCGGCGCCACAATTAATGGAGTTCAGTTCACATACTTGTGTCTTGATGGGGTTGAATTGAACTAAGTTTAGTCTTCGATCGGATATTCTAGTGAGAGTAGTTAGTCTCAATTTCGTTCACACCTCGAACCGAAGGATGTATGGACGAACCGTGCTCATGCGTCCCCAATACAGTAGTTTGCATCAACCATATTAGGTACATCAAACAGAGTGTCATTAAAATGCAGCTTAAAAGGCCCAGTATAACACGGAACCTTGTAGGAACACCAGCGTTTCTGTCCACCACAGTCGAGCATCGCACAAATCTACGAATGAGATATTTGCTCACTTGTGTGCGTCGTCCCTCAGGGTGGATGTAACATAATAATCCACATATTTTAATTCATCGACTACTGTCTATTTGAGACCCATTCAAACTAATAAGTACCGATCGACGGCCATCAATGGGATTTAGGGTTATTACTGGGTTTTATTTCGAATTTTATTTCTTTGGCAATAATATCTGCGTATTTTTCTGTTAGTCGCTTCTCACGACACCTTTTTGATGAGATGGAATTTTCTTTGCACCCTGCGGAAGGTAAATATGCGAATTGTAACACACCATCATCCATAATCTCGGTAGCATCCGAAATTTTTCACCTGGCGGTACAGGGTTTCTTTTCTCCAGCATAAATGCATCACGGCTGAAATGTAATATAAAAACTGTCGAAATAATCTTTGAATACGGTTAACTATTATGAAACGTAAACATTGAAGTCCCTGGCTTCTGCACCCATTTAAAAATTCAATTCGAACTTGCATAACAAAACGACTGTCGAATCAATTACTATAAGCAGTGTTTAAGCTAGCTGAGTCACGCAACTCATGTAGTATGCAAGTGCCGCGATTTGACTGAACGATGCCGCGATGGTGGTCGAATACTGGTAAAGGTCAAAGGTGTATTAAACACTGAAGGTGAAACATAAGTAGGCCTGATTACATCGGGGCGTATTTTTTGAAATATGAGGACACACTTTTCGTTCTTTTTAGGAATGTGGCTGAAAACACTGGGTCGGAAAGTACTGATATGATGCCAAAAAAGTATAGAGGTAGAAGTCTCCTTACGTATCCATACTATACTACAGTAGAAGATCTCTTCAGCGGGCGTGAAAAAGTATGTGATGAGGCCGACAAACTGAGAAATTGTAACGCTGTACGTGTCTTTAATGGTGACCCTCTTTCCTGAGACCTTTATCTTCGGTTTACAATTCTTCTTCTTCTTTCAGTGTCTCTTGAATACTGAAGGTTGGCCGTCAGCTTCTTAAATTCGTCTCTATCATTGGCAATTCGGAACAGTTGTTCGACGAAGGCAATACCGGTCCACTCCCTGATGTTTCGCAGCCATGACTTTCTCTTTCGTCCAGCGCACCTTTTACCTTCCACCTGCCCATCATGATCAATTGAAGCAGCGTGTATCTATCTTTTATAAGTATATGACCAAGATACTCTATCTAATTTACCATCAGGCGAGGTAAAGTTTTTTTTTTATACAACTTAGGTTGCAGACAAGCACGCGGCCCACCTGATGGTAAGTGGTTACCGTGACCTATGGGCGAGTGTAACACCAGAGGCATAACACTCGTGCCGCAACCCCTGTAAGAATCTGTTCTTACAGGGGTTGCGGCATTGTACAGACATTCTGTGTCGTCAGCGCAAAAGATGTAGGATAAGCCTTTGGTTTTCCCACGGACAACACAAAACCTCTCTAGTGAGCTCTGGCTACTCTACTCACCACCGAAAACACAACACAATGTTATTAAACGGCGATATTCTGTAGGGTGGAGGTACTTCCCCAGTCGGACTGCTCGATTGGGACGGATATACCGTCGTGTCCTACCTCCTTCTCTCTCTGTCAAATTGACGTATCAAACAAAAATGTTTGAGTATACCTATAGCTATAATTGCAAAGAAAACTACAAATGACTTGCGGATTATAATAGTTCCAGAATGTGATGTATATCATGGTAACCAGTTCTCATCAGGTCAGCTGTGTCCGCCACCTGAGTGGCATAAAAAAGATAAGGTGAACCTTACAACTACAAACATAACGTAAAGTGAAGTGAAGAAGAAGAAATTCGAATTATTTATTGTAAAATATTTAAATACTACCTATGTTTTTAAAATATAATATACTTGCCGCTTAGGTAATTGACGGAGCGAGCGATCCAAGTGAGTCTCCATTTTGAAAAGATGGCCGCTTTTGCTTTTGTCCATATCTAACTATGTCTTTGGATATATCAATTCCGGTCTAGGGGGTGCATTATGCAACCGAATTTCAACAATCTTTGCACACATGTTTTTAAACTACTTTTGTGAACTTTGTTGACCTGTGGAAAATTGAGGGTGAAAACGAAAGTAGTCGACTGTGGCGTTATTTTTGATGATGATTGATGATTTGATTTTTATCTCAAACATCATGGATTTGATTCCCTATGGATATACCTATTCTAAGTTTAATAACAACAGGTTAGTAATTTCGACATATACTTTGTACACACTCTTAGCATAAACAATCTCTTAGAATAGAAAACTTGTGTCAGCATCTTGACATTTTATTCTTACGAAAAAAAAAATACTTTAGAGTTTAATATTTGAAAAACGAATTCATTAACCAAAATAATGGCCTGGCTAGTGACTATTCGTAATAGGTGAGGCAGTACCTATTTCCTTTTTTTAAATTTAGTTGACGAACCTAAACGGGACTCATCGCTGGTTCAAGTTCAAGCCCATACTGGACGCTCACTTTTTCTGATTCAAATCTATATATACATTGTTTTTCTTCTTCTGTCTCATATCGACGGCATTTTTGAGTTGCCATTATGGTGTAGAAATTGGTTTCACGGCAGCGAGCGCCGCTACTCACGGAGAGCGCCCGAGCATACGTTTATAGCTACCTTGTATAACACGGTGCAGGTCAATCCATCTGTATGTACTCAAAGTCATAATGCTCTACATCTTTTTTATATTATACCACTTGGGTGGCAGACAAGGATGCGGGCCACCTGGTGGAAAGTGGTTACCGTAGCCTATAGACGTTTGCAACACATTCGTGCTGCCTTCGGATGCAACCAGGGTTAACACAAGGACGAAGATGATGAAGGTGAAGGGAACTCCCTAATTATACCAGGCTGCAGCTGGCGTCAAGGGTCAAGATATTTAAAGTCTCACTAGCTCGAACAAAAATATAAAAGTACGTGCTTCAAGTACAAATATTAAACATTTTGAAGAAGGTAATGCAAGAAATTGTTTTTTTTTGTTGTACATTGACGGAGTTCAAAAGGGTGACAATGCATTGTCTGCAAGTAAATAGTTTTGGCTGATAGTCATTATAACATTTAGGTACTCCATTGTTACATTGGACTTAGTCTGTAAGACCAACGTATGATTTGAGATAAATAAATAAAAATATTGATAAGAGCGTCCTTTCAGAATATGACAATCGGTGCGGTCTATACATAATAGGTACAGTATTTATATCTTCGAACTCACCCACCTTCTGTGCCCTGCACCATATTCCAATGAATATAACATAAACTTACGCCTTTATCCCCGAAGGGGTAGGCAGAAGTGCTAGCACCCACATTTCGCTAGTTTATGTTTAGATCCCAATGTAATAGGTGGCGAGCCTATTACTATTAACCGGGCACTTATAAACCTGCGATAAATACACACATAACTTCGAAAAGCATCGAATACCTTTTAATAATTTTTAAGTCATTCGAGAAACAATCCGTGCATTTTTCGCACAACTTTTTTGACTAAAGAAAGCGTGTAAAATTGATGAAAACATGAAAGCTAAGTAAATAAACTTTATCGGGTAGCAATTCAAAATCATTGATATATCAATAGAAATATAAATTTTTAAAGGGTGTGAAAGATATGTCTTGTATTGTCTTACCTCCTGCAATCAAAGACCTATAAGATGGCGTGCGTTTTAGTCGACTCGAGTCCGACATAATTACCTCCACCGGTTTTAGCGGAAGTGGTATCCGTGGGGATTTTGCGCACCCTCAATGACTGCCAATAGACCTTCAACCAAATTGGCCATATCGAAATTCTGTAGTTAGACTAGTCGGTCTTTTGAGCGTTCCAGCTACCCGTAACGACTGCCACAGATGTTTAAATGGTAACCGGGCCTGACGGCTTAAAATACTCTCCGAGGCACGACCAGACTACTGCAAATAGCCAATATTCATGTATTCAAATATTTGCACTGAGCGGGGATTGAACCCGCACCTCTTGCGTAGCAGTCGCGTTCACTACCGCCTTGCCATAAAGGTTAAGAAATATTCTGAAAGTAATAAATGAGATTGTTAATTATTTCACCATTAGACTGCTACATTATCCTTAACAATGCTGATGTTCCCAGAGGATCATAACTTATGTGTAGTAGTAAATGGAATGGTTGTTACTGTAGAACTATTGTACTTACTGTACATATAGTAAAATATTACTAATCGTCATTCAAAATAATGCCGAACCACAACCTTTAGAGCCAGTAAATTGACAAAAAGACTTTTCACCTGAAGAGTTTATGTGGCCTTGGGCAGTATTATTCCTTGGCTTACCGACTCATATAAGCTAACAGACCCAATATAGTTGTGTTTAGTGTAAAAAAACGCAACGTTGTCGCCATGTCACCTCTGGCAACCAAAGACCCGAAGACGGCGTGCTGGTTAGTCAGTTCGAGCCCGACATAACCACTCTCACTGGCTCCGGCGGGGTGGTATCCGTGGGGATTTATTAAACTGGGTCTTGAGCCTTGTAAATTCAAAATTCATTCCCACTATATACCCACCCCATTCAAGAGCCGTTACATATTGTAGTTATTTTTCTAAATAGCTGTAGTACACCGACATAAGGGTTACATTTTTATGTGACAGTAGGTACAGGTGCTATCTACATAAATAGGTAAACATTTATTCATGAGTCCTAGCATTGGTATTGTACATACTACATTTGGTTATAGAATTGCTAGGTTCATTAGAAATAAAACATAGTTCACTAGGAAGGAAAATTTCACAGATCTCTCATGTATATATCTAATAGCGGACTGGTATTCTTTTTTCTTTTATACCACTTAGGTGGCAGAAAAGCACACGGCCCACCTGATGGGAAGCGGTCACCGTGGCCTATGGACGTTTGCAACACCAGAGGTGTAACACGCGTCCTGCTGTTTATTGAATGAAGCCTTTTTTTATTGTAATATTTTTTATGATCGCATTCGAGGTTTTCACCACAGAGCTATGAGTTTGCCTACTCCTTTGCTCAACGAGTTTTATCGAAGTGTCTGGTGCCGTTCGACCTCACAACTCCGAGAGGAATACCACCAGAGCCTCACAAAGTCTCCTTTGTCACTAGCAAGTATACCATCTTGCAGTTAGGGTTGATTTGCCGCGGAAGACGCTGAAGTGAGTCCTAATGGCGGCCCTAGGAGTTGTCTCGTTCACCGCCTTGCTCACGGTGATGGTTCGATGCGTGAGCGCTTGGCCAGCTGCCGGCTCCTTCTACGAGCAACTTATGCTCGAAAAGGAGGCGATGGAACAGATCTGGAGACGTGTTCAGGCCCGCACTGCCCGTCGACTTCGGAGGTTGCAGAATGACCTCCGTCCTCCATGAGCGCGGGCATGGGGTGACGGGTAGGGCTGCCTGTCACCAGAAACCAGCGCTAAGTGCGTCTCCCCATATACGGGCGCCCATATTAGGGGGTCATCTCAAAAGGTCTGCCGGTTTGGGAGAGCTATGCCTTGTATAATCTCACCTCCGGCAATCAAGGACCCATAAACGTCGTGCGTTTTAGTCGGTTCGAGTCCGACATAATCACTTCCACCGATTTTGGCGGAGGTGGTATCCGTGGGGATAGAGCGCTCGAAAAACACAGTTGGTGTTGACTGGGCAAGGTTTTCATATCCCCCCAAACAACCAATAACCACGAGTCTTTTTAAATAGGAAGGAAATCCATATTTGTTTTGAGCTGTTTTGAAAATGCGCAAATGAATTTCTATCTGACTGATGTAACATAACATAACATAAACTCACGCTTATATCCCCAAAGGGTTAGACATAGTTGCTAGCACCCACATTTCGCCAGTTTTTTTTTTTAACTTACTTTATTACCACACATAACTTCGAAAAGTCATTGGTGTGTGCCATGGTAATGGGAAAAAAACCTGGGATCGAACCCGAGACCTCGTATCAGCAGTCCATTACCCATACCACTAGGCTACCGCGGTTATTCTAACTGTGACTGATGTGATTCTTTAAATAATAATTTTGTCATGTTCAATGGTCTTTACACATACTTCAGTCCGCTTCTGGATTAAGGTAGCTCTAAATTTATACTAATCACAGCACGCGATCTGCTGCTTTCCACATTCAGCGTCTCATAGCTGCCGTTTTCAAACCATCAGTCCATAAAATTGTTGGTGACCATATTCGCCAACCGTTTAGTGATTAACCGTATCCATTTTCAGATTCGCTTCCTCCAACGATCAATCATGTTACAGATCATTAAGCAGGAAGCTTGCAAGACATCGGTATTTCAGTTTTCAGACTTATTGTAGCAATCCAATTCGCATATAATTATATTGAATTAGTTCAGGTAACAATGAAAACATAAGTGAAGTAGGACGACACAATATCTTAGGGTAACTACTTATGTCTGTTACATCGCGTGCTATGCGCTTATTTTATGTGCCGGGCGGTCGATACGCCGCAGTGCTGTGTAAAGCCCCGAGCTAAACGCACGGTCTGGTACCTACTATTATTTAGTTACTAGAGTTGGTGTCGTCCGCTGTTGCGTTCGGTTTACAGTGGTGAGTTTTTAAATTTGATTATAGAATGCTGAAATTCTTAACTTAAATATTATTGTTTTTATTTTCGTTATGATAGTAATTTGAAAATTTATTTTGTGCCAGTTATAAATATGAGGTTTTAGTTTAGAAAAATATTTGAACAAGTTTTAAAATGTGAACTTTTAGAAAAGCTTTATTTATGTATTCGGTGCTAAATTGTGTTGTAACAAAACTTTTCAAATGCGGCTGAAAATGATTGAAATTTTTTTGAGTCCTATCAAAAGGACTTAGATTTCAAAGTTGATGCCTAGTTATAGCCAAGTGTATGTATTGAAGAACTGAAAGTTAACATTATTTTAATGCTAATATAATATAAAATGGGCTTGTTGCATTTGAAATTCTAATGAAAACATAATAAGAGATAATATCTTAGTTCAGTTAGATGCGCAACAGACTAAATATCAATGAAGAGTTTTTCAGAAATATGTAAGTACTATAAAAGTAATCTTGTTACATAAAAATCGTTACATGAACTTTCGTGAAATACTTTCTCAAATTAGAATACTACTGAAATATTGTTTGTAGTTAACTAAAATGGATAGAAATAAATTTATGTAATGAAATGAGTAATGGTACAAATGATGTGCCATAATATAACAACAGCAATCGCTTCTCGTTAGGGTAATATTTTTGATGGATATAATATCTCTACATAAATACTTTATGAACGGTATCCCCTATTTATACCTTTATATCTCCTATTCAGACCTATTTTCACGAGCTATATTAACTTTATTCTATGTAGGCAATTAAAGGACGAGCTATTCGACATAATAGTAGGTAGATTATGTTTCCAAAATCTATTTAATCCAGATATTTTCTAATAAAAATAAAACTTACTCATCACAGAAACCAAATCTCACCAGCTCAAATAATGATAAATTCAAATACATGAGTTATTTAGATCAGTAGCACTGTTTACAGGTAGCAAATGTTCTGTAGAGTAAAGTTACAAGTCTCTCGACTGAAGTGTAGGTAACTGCCACGACTGGGAGTCGAATCAACTAGACCTAGGTCAACTAATTGTCTGGCACATCGAACTTTCTAGACACAATATGTATATTCAAGTACACTTTCAAACGTTTTTTTTAACCCGAACAGTATAGATAAATACACCATCATCATCATTCTCTGAGCCTATTCCCATCTCAGTTGGGGTCGACTTTCTAACTAAGATGCGGCTGAACTACGATATTTTACGTGAAGTAACTGCTATCGGACCTCCACCACCAAATTGGCGATATCGAAGTTTTTTAGTTAGGCTAGTCGAACTTTTGAGGGTTCCAACTACCCGTAACAACTGCCATAGATGTTCGTATGGCAACCGGTACCGACGGCTTAATGTGCTCTCCAAGGCACGACCAGACCAGTGCAAATAGCCATATTCATGCATACAAATATTTGCACTGAGCGGGGATCGAACCGCGCCTCCTGCGTTGCAGTCGCGTTCACTACCGCCACCCCACAGAGTATGTAGGTATTAATACATAGAATGAAAATCGTCGATTCTTTTTTTTTCTAGCGGTCGTAGAGTTAATCCTGGAAAACCTTTTTGCAGCGCAAATTGCAGGGGAAACGGATGTCGGTTTTAGGTTATTCTCATGTGTTTATGACTTATGTCGCATGGACCACTATGATAGAGATGTTGTTTGATTCTCACTCAGTGCAAATATCTGAGTTTTCCTTTTCCGTCTGCAACACCGTGTAGTACACACACAGTCACTTCACGTAAAATATCGAAGTTTAGCCAAACAGTCTAGTCCTATAGTCTGTTTTTTTAGCATTAGAAAGAACAAAATTTGGGTTTTTTATTAGACACGTTACTGTGTGGCACGCGAAATATATTAATAAGAGATAACATAATATTTAATTTATGTCTTTAAGTTCTAAATACATATTAATGTGACAGTTTATTCGTATTTTTAATAATAAAATACTATAGTTTAAATTTCTACAACAAAAATAATAAATTAAAACAAATAAATGAATCGTCACGAAAAGTTGACACTATAAAAGACCTAAAGAAGCAGTGGTTGCAAACAAAATACGTTATTAGTTTATTAGTTTCACATGACCAAATGAAAAAAGCATGTCAAAGTTGAAATACGTTCTACAATAGGTTATTTTTCACCATATCACTGTGAACTTAATCCAATTGAACTAATTTGGTCACAAGTGAAAGTGTATATTGTCAAACATAATAAGGATTTTAAAATGGATACAATTAAAAAAATAGTGCCAGAAGCCTTTTCAAAAATTTCAGCGTCTAATTGAATGTTCTGTGTTTAGCACGTTATTAAAGAAGAAGAAAAAATGCTTAGTTTAGACTCGTCAATAGACAATAGGTAGGTACTGTTGAAAAATTTGTTATAAATGTAGGAGATTCATCCGATTTTTTCGATTTTTCTGAAGATCAATAAATGTTCAAAGTGTTAAGTGATAAGTCTGGTAAAATATAGAATAAGGTTATCGCAAATTGCATGAAAACTCCATGTTAAACACTCTTTTGAGTTAGTACACTCAATATTTCGGCCAGTTTACTTTTGAAAGTAAGCTCCTAACAACACGATGGCGCCATCACACTTCAAGGACTAGGGATCTTAAGCCTTGAGACTACAGTAATTACACGGACTACCTTACCCTTCCACCCGGAACACAACAATACAAGGCAATGATGTTATGGCGGCGGAATTAGTAGGTAATGCGGTGGCACCCCCGGAGCAAAGGCTCTACCGCCTGGTGATAATGCGAATTCCACGCGGGCAGAGTCGCGCCTACTAGCTAGTGATCCATAATGTCATATAACTTCAACTTGCATTGAAAACAATATCACTCTTTTGTTATAAATTGTTTGCAGAAAATGGTTTACTACCACTGCTTCTTTGTTTACATAATTTCTAATCTTAAAAAAAACGTAGTATAGTCCGAGGTAAAGCTTCGGATGGAGAAACACAGAGTCCACTTACTCCTGCTTCTTTTGATTTGATTTATAGGTACTATTTTTATGGAGGCAACTGCCGCGGTAGCCTAGTGGTATAGGTGGGACTGCTGAGACGAGGTCTCGGGTTCGATTCCAGGTTTACCATGGCACACACCAATGACTGCGATGCTTTTCGAAGTTATGTGTGTATTTATCGCAGGTTTATAAGTGCCCGGTTAATGGCTATAGGCTCGCCACCTATTACATTGGGACCTAAATATAAACTGGCGAAATGTGGGTGCTAGCACCTCGTCCTACCCCTCCGGGGATATAGGCATGATATTATTAAAAAAAACCGCCGTATGACCTATAAAACAACCCAAAATAAGTGCAGAGGTAGGCAGAGGTATCTCGTGCTGCGAGGTACAAGGCCCTACGAGAAACTTTGGGACCCAAGTTAATCTCGCCAGCTAACTGATACAGCAGCTAACCAACGATTACTGATCAGGCGCACCAAACTTGTTCAAAGGGCAGTCGCTCTAGTAAAAGTGCAGTGCTGTGAGTACTGATTCCACTACTTCAATGATCCAGACTCAAACTATAAAGATTTTATAGTTAGCGAACCCGGATATAATTTATTGCTTAACGTTTCGGCTAGGTTGCAGTAGCCGTGGTCACAGTCAGATTGTGACCACGGGTAGGGCAACCTGGCTAGTGCAGTCATGATCACAGTCAGCTTATGCAAACTAACCAATCGAGCAGTCCGACTGGGGAAGTACCTCTACCCTACAGAATATCGCCGTTTAATAACCTTGTGTTGTGTTTTCGATGGTGAGTAGGGTAGCCAGAGCTCACTAGAGAGGTTTTGTGTTGTCCGTGGGAAAACCAAAGGCTCATCCTACATCTTTTGCGCTGACGACACAGAATGTCTCTGTTCTTACAGGGGTTGCGGCACAAGTGTTATTCCTCTGGTGTTACACTCGCCCATAGGCCACGGTAACCACTTACCATCAGGTGGACCGCGTGCTTGTCTGCGACCTAAGTTGTATAAAAAAAATTATTTGAAATGTCAAGCAAATCAAAACGTGAATTATTATATTGAACATTTGATCACATTAATACCCGGGTTTCGCTAACTATAATATGAAACGCGAAAGTTCAACGATTTTATCCAAAACGTGTAAACTATGGTTAGTTATATGGATATTCACTGACCCTTTACCTTAACGTTGACCTCATTTGATAACAATTTATTTTCATATCTGTACTTACCTAGCTTTTTTATGTTCGGAAATTAGCTACGTTCACTAACATTAAAGGAATAAAATTTGTTTCTAAAAATATTAAAATAAGTTTAATATAGAAATAAAATTGGCAGCATGGGACATAATTTATTGTGTTTATTACTTTAGATTCAAATTCGGAAAATACGTTCAAATAAAATTATTTTGACGTCTTCTATCGCGAGATTTTTTCATTATTTGCACTGATCTTGACATTGGGTTAATTTTCAGAGAATATAAAAAAATCGCTGCTTTTCATTCTTATAACCTGTGTGCTACGTAATACGTAAATCACTTCCTAAAAATTCACTTCAGCCGTCTGCGACAGCGTCGATCGATGGACACGAAAGTTACCGGTCACGAAGTTATACATAGATGCTATCAGTGCAAGTATGACAGATAGTCTAAAAAAGAAGTAATTCATTTTCCTGCTAGGTAGGTATACTAATATTATGCTAGTAAATGTGAAATATTGTGAAGCTGCTTATATCCGCTTAGTTATACTGTGCCTTTGTCAAACACAATGGCGAACGTGCTTTACAAGTTCGACACACCTGTTGGTGAACTTGAGTAGGGTTTGGCCGCTGAAAAGTTAAACGATCAGTAAAAATAATAAAATATTAAATAAATCATTATATAAATCCGTTAAAATAACCTTATTTTAACATCTATTTGGTACCAGTTCCCGATTTACAAGACTGTGACCAAAACGATCTTCCCTACGATTAAAATTAAATAGATTCTCATGAGTTTAGCTGATTTTGAATTATGGTTTAGTTTGTTCTTAGTTTAATTTGGTTTAGCTTTAAATTACTTGATTGTCTTTAGACATTTTTGGGTTCACTATTAGTTAGTGTATTAATTTATACATGTATTATTGTATACTAGCAATATATTTTTATGGTTCACGGATTTCACCTATCGGTGACTGTTGCATAATGTCTGTATCTTGGCATGAATTTTGTTTAAGTTTTTTCGGTTGCTTTTCAGCAACCATGATCACTTCTTAATGACAATGAATAATTGTAAATTTAAAAAAATCTCCTTAAGAATATCAAACGCTAACTAATAGGTTTTAGATTCAAACCGTTGAAACTTAGGAGTAAATCTGCTTTCATATTAATCATAGAGTTTTTTACTTTGAGATGTTCAAAATAGTTTCCATTTATTTTTATAGGCCCTTCAAAATGCTAACAAGCATCTAAATTTATTCGCTAACTCGTCAAAGTAGAGAAGTAACTTTGCTAATAACTTAGACGGGATTAATGTGTGTTCTTTGAAGTTTAATGCTATCAGAATCAGTTAAGCATAATACTTTATATTTTACCACAAACATTGCGCACAAATAACTAAAATCTGCTAGAAATAAAATACTTAAAAATTTAAATGAATGTTCAATTATGCAGTTGGACAAAAATCATCACATCAATTATATTATACATGATTGATATTATATTGACAGTTAACTGTCAATGTAAACCTTTGAGAATGCCGCATGGCGAACCCGGTTAGGTATTAAAATAAATACAGTGGACAAGTACAAGTGTGTTATCAATATCAATCATGTATAACAATAAGTTCCACCAAGTGCCATCAATCAACAGTATAAATAACATTAATTATACATAAGTGATTTATTTAACTAAATATTTTCTTGTTAGGTATTGGTAAAAAAATATTAATCAAAAAAGAAGGAGAAAAATAAAGTGGAAAATAAAAGAAAAATGATGCAGATGCAGTTTATCCAAATAGCATGAACATTTTATTTAGTTAAAATAAATAAATGTTTATTTAAGGTGACAAAAATTCCTAATTCTTTAAATAGAATTAAAAATAGTATCATTAACCTAAAATCACAATATAATTATATAAAAATTTCATAATCCAATCTACATTGAATGATTCTATGCAATACAAAGTAAATGACCTATATACATGCTTCTATTGTTTACAATCGTTTTCAACTACAATGCTCAAGTGAGATAATGTATAAAAGCCTACTAAAGTTAAAAGGGACTAAAGAATAGAAATGCGCTATCACTTGCTATATAGGTCGTCTTTAGATTCTTCAATTTGATTATTTAGAAGGGAAAGAGAACAAATATAGGAACACTGAAAGGTACAAAATACATTCAAAAATCAATTTAATAATTGGTTGAGGTGTTTTTCGTTTTTCATTAAATTCATTTTTCATTTCATTTATTTAATTTCGTTTAATTAAATTTATTGGGTAATACGATTGTAACATCCTTCATTGTTTCTAATATTTTGAAAAAGACGGTCAGTTTCAAAGCTAACGAAAGTGCAAAAGGGTGTCCTGTGCTACCAACGCACATAAAGGTCAAAATACCGCGCCGCGCGCTGGTGCCTGTCAGGCACGGCATATCCCTGTGTATCCGCCATGGATCACGCAGTGAGGGTAGTGCAGACATCGACAAGCAGACGCAGTTTATTACTTTGCGATCAAAACAACTGGCTCACCCCGCCGTCTGCAAAGTGCCCTTGAAACAAGGTAAAACTCTCTTTTTACCTCGTTTCAGAAACAAAACTATTTCATTCCTATGACAGACTGTCCAGTTCTACTACTTCAATTTTATAAAGTTGGACATAAACATAAACTCACACCTATTCCCTGAAGGGCAGGAGATGTTAACACCCATATTTCGCCAGTTTATGTTCAGGTCCCAATTTAATAGGTGGCGAGCCTATTGCCATTAACCGGGCACTTATAAACCTGCGATAACATCTTCTGACAAATAGAGTTGGATTTTTTTAATAAACATCGTTATAATCATTGCCAAGTTATATCAATTATTATTATTAATTATTATTATATTATATTATATCAATTGCAATATTTTTTGGGTTTCTACTCTATATCAAATGGCGCAATGCGGGTTGGAGCACGTTAGACTTGCTAGTGAATGTCCTATATTTTATTTAAACGTAATTGCATTTCAGTGTGAACTCTGTTAGAGGTTAACTCAATTGATAAAGCTAGTTTAAATGCATATGCAATGGTTTATGTCTGAGGAAGTTCTCAACATTCAATTTCAAACAATGGTTTATTTAGATATGACAAAGTTCATTTTACCAGTACTATTTCATTAATCGTGACGACTTGGCAAAATACAATATTTTCTTATTTCTAATATTAAATGTACCTTTTTGTATGGGTGGGTGTTTATTCCTTTATATCAGAATGTTTGCATGGATCTAGAGATGATTATGGACCTGACGTAGCAGGTTATCACAAGTATCTCTCGTAACTCGTGAGTAAAAGATTCAGTATTCTACAAGATCCGGAACAGTTAGAAAATCATACTGTAAAGATCATTCCATATCAGTTTGACTTCTGATTCAAAAGACTTTATTTATTATACAATATACAATATTGAGTTTGAAGTATCTTTAAAGACGTGTTATGTAATATCGTATGTTGTGGTATACTTTTAAAATTATATTACAAATAGTTTTTGCTGTTCTTACTATAAAATCACCGCTAATATAGTTTATCTGACTAAATTATTCTTTGTTGTGGTTTTTCATGCTCACTGTTTGTGGCATATTTTATTATTGTCTCATTTATCCAGTGGATGTTTAATTAAGATCAGACAGAATTCTGGCGGCAGAATTGTGATTATTTTTTCTTCAAGGTCATTATTATTGATAGTTATTTTAATTTCATCAGTTGCTTACTGTCCGTCATATATTATTATAGAATTTTGTAATCTATTTTCTAGAATTTTGTAATAATTATTTTAATTTTCATTGAAGTCAGTGCCATAAATGCTAAGTTAATGTTGAAAAATTGAAGGAGGTTCTGAAATCTATTCATATATTTTTTATTGTTTCAATGTTTGTCTTCTTAATTTTCCTTGAAAGAGATATTTAAGAAGACATTTTTCTAGATTCGTTTAAAATATAATATTTCCTCACTAGATTAGCATAGTGCCATCTATTTTCTTGTTTTTTCATGACGCGTTTTACCGTAAGGACGTATTCTAAGTCCTCATGGTTTACAGACACGCAACTGTCATGTATGTTTGTTACACAATGAAGAGTTTTATTCAAATCTTGACCTACATACATAATAGTGCGTACATTGTAATAGTATCCAGTGACGATTAATAAATCAAGGTGTGAGTTCGAGCTACGAGTGTGAGCATGACCATCAACCCCACAGCGATTTCTCAGTTCTGTTGTGACTATCTACCCAACGGTGACGGGCCTTGGTCGGCGAGAGATGTCGTGCGGTGTTCTGCAGGGATCGGTCCTGGGGCCGCTTTTGTGTCCCAGCTCCATCAGGATAATATGATGAAGGCATACCGTGATAGCAGCGGTAAGACCCATCACGGTGGAGTGGCTAGAGAGACCTCACGGGGGTCTCTCATACCAGTTAACACAAGTGATATCCGGGCTCTTTCCGCATCCGACACAGGTAATTCTCGATGTACCTGTGTGCTTCGGGGATTACCTGTGTCGGATCCGGAAGGAGCCAACGCCCGAATGCCTTCATTGTGATGTGAGTGAGAACTCAGGCTAGAATACGAAGACCGACTGCCCGGCGGCGTGGGAAGCGCCTAGGCAGGTTCTCGTGGCGGCCTTAGGGGTGAAAGTTCTTTCGCTCACCGCTTTGCTCACGGTGATGGTGAAATGTGCAAGAGCGTGGGCTGCTACTGCCTCTTTAGACACGTAAATAATGGTCAAGAAGGCAGCGGAGTGGATCCGGTGGAGACTCCGGGCCTGCACAGATCGCGATTAACGGAGGCAACTCAGGCATTGGAGTTCACAAAATGACCTCCGTCCTCCATGATCGCGGGCCTGGGGGTGTCAGGTGTAGCCTGTTACTCTAGAAGAAGCAGGCCGCGGCGGCAGCGTGATGCGTGTCCTCCCTATCCGCGGCAAGAAGTGGACACAGTAGTCCCACACCCAAGAGGGCCTTCGCTGGCCCTGGGTCAGCCATGGTGTGAGGGATATGCCAGAGGCCCAAGACAGCCATGTGGTTTTAACACGAGGTTTCCGTGAAGATTTCCGCACGAAGAAAAAAGAATTGCGTTATTGGTGGGGGTCCGTTTATTGTTTTTATTCGGTGTGGAAACTTTTCTGGGCCCGCCTGCCTTCTGAGCTTCTAACCCTGAGACAAAGTGTCGTCTGTTGTCCAGCAGGTGCATCGATTCGCAGATGAGTTTGTGAAGGATTTGAAGCGACGGTAGCTTAGTGGTTAAGGAGTCGCCCTGATGATTGCGAGGTCCCGCGTTTGAATCCTGGCCATTACACTACGTTAACCCACACCTAACACAGACCACTGAGCTTAGCTGGAGGGTTTTGAGGGTAAAAAAACGTATTAGAAAATAACTTCTCCGAAAAAACATTTCTTGGAAAAAGTGATAATCTGCAATCTTGTTGTTAGTAGACACGATCGACCCAACTCAGAAATACTAAAAGCATTACGGTACCACGTCAAAGCCTACAAGGTTTGGCCTGAGTTGGGTATAAATAAAATACAATGTGACTAGGTTGAAAGGAAATTTGTAGTCATTTCAACCTTATACCTACCTAAATAGATTAATGTTTTGTCGCCAACAAACACGTAATACTTAAGCACGATTATATAATAGTAGCATCACTACGTAATTTTATCAGCATATAAGTTCTAATCCAGTGGAAATATAGAGATTCATCTCTTCCCATGCAGTGTTGAATCTCTCTCTTCCAAGGCGACTAATCGATAGGACTGTTTAAGTTCAGACGGATATACAGGGTGTAATGGTTAAGTGTGTCCAGGCGATTATATCGTAACTATTACATATATCAAAAAACTTTAAACTGATATCGAAAGAACGTTACCAAATGAGTTACCTACAAAAAAAAAATATTGATTCCTGGTTATTTACGCACAATCGGATTATTTTGATGGATACTATTTTCGTAAATATTACAATAAATACATAATATACGCAAATTAGTAATTTGGTTTTATGTCAAAAAAATTCAATAAAAAAATCAGTAAACGGATATGTAATTCAGTAAAACGATAGTTTATAGTTTATAGTTTATAGTTTTTATTTCATAAACAATTTTACATTGTATTGAAATGTTGTAACTTAAAATTAACTTAGCCTAAAGGCGGTACAACATAATAATAAAAATCAAACAGAAAACCAATTAAAATAAAAACAAATAAAAATAAAAGATGTCAAAAGTTGCATGTCAAGAAAATGAAATTTAAAAACGATATTATTTATTATATTATTAGTAGTCATCAATCAATTAAATTAAAAATTATTAAGATAAAAAAATTGTCATTGAAAGAATAGTCATTGCTTGCATCTTTTAACATGTCACTTAAAAAATTCATCAAGTGAGTAGAAACACCCCTCAACAAGAAAAGCCTTAAGTATGGCTTCAAACTTCTTTGTGTACACAGCGCTTCTAATGTCCAGAGGAAGACTATTGAACAGTTTGATTGCACTGTAAGATGAGCTATGTTTGACCACATCAAGAGTGGGTGCAATGATTGCAGGCATATGCTTCCTTCTCGTGCTTTCACGCTGTAACCTACCATCTCTACTTTCAAAGGTGTGTATGTTTCTAGCAAAAAAGGTCAAAGTCACCAAAATATACAAACAGGGCACAGTTAAGATTCTTAGTTCTCTAAAGAATTCTCTACAAGAGTGTTGCTGATCTATGCGTGTCATAGTTCTTATGGCTCTCTTCTGTGCTACGAAGGCCTTCTGAACATTGTAATCGTAGCTGCCCCCCCAAAACATTATGGTGTACCTCAATTTGGACTCAACCAAGGCAAAATACACGCTTCGAAGCTGCTCGATGTGCACAACGTCTCTGAGGCTTCTCAGCACGTAGCACGCTGAGTGAATGCCAGCCTCTATACTTGCTAGTTCAGACTTCCAGTTTAGGAAGCAGTCAACATGCACACCTAGGAATTTGGTATCATTAACTGTGTCCACCCTATCACCCCCGAGTTCACACGCTAATCTGTCAGAATTATTACTGGTGGTTTTAAATAATATTAATTTTGATTTGCTACTATTTATTTTGAGATAGTTTATTGTGAACCATTCATTGAGGTATTCTAGTGCTGCATTAACTTTATCATTTAAATCTTTTTGGTTGTCTGATGATACAATAGCATTAGTGTCATCAGCGAATACCGTGAGCTTCACCTGTTGAGGTAGTTTGTTCACCACAGTATTGATCAGATCATTGATAAAAATAATAAATAGAATAGGGCCAAGTGTAGAACCTTGTGGAACCCCCGTCTTAACCTTGACAAGTCTAGATTTGAAGATCTTATCGCACTTAGTGCGGACGGTCCCCGTTTGTTCGTAACTTTCCGTTTTGATCTCAACAAACATTTGCCTGTTACTTAGGTAAGATGTAAAAAGCTGTTTAGCTGGGCCTCTTACGCCATAGTGCTCCAACTTTTCAATGAGTAAGTCGTGTCTGACAGCATCGAAAGCAGAACTCATATCCAGAAAAATGCCTGCAACTCTCAATTTATCATTAAGATAGGAGTGAAATAGCGAATAATATGCTTCTTTTATTTGAGAATTGAAGGTTACTTAATAGAGACGGTGCCGTGAAGACCAGTTAATTATAGATAATAACCACACCCCTCTCAGCCAGGCAGATACAATATTCCTTTATTTGCCTTGATATAGGGTAGTATAGTGTTCCTTCATATCACATCACTCACATTCATATCACATATTTACATGTAAGGAAATAGAAAAATACGGGTAAAATTAGTTATTTCAAAGTATACTGGAACAATTTCTAAGTATTGTTGGATTTTCCATCGCCCTATTCAATATTTAAAGAGCTGACGCTATTTTCCTAGTATTCCTGTAATGCGTACTATAATGACTGTATAGTGCAGGAATCATTCAAGTGAGTTAGACATAATCAGACCAATAATAAAATGATATGTACTATATTAGGTAGTTAAACCTAAACACTTTATATTTTTAGGCTATTCAATTATTTATAGTTCATCTATGTATAGGAAAATTATAGCCTTAACAGTTTGTAAACTAGTTATTGATATAAGGGGTGTTCCATAGGTCACTGCGACTGAACGGTGGTAGTTATAGCCTTTCATATAGTAATGGACTGGTGAAGTATTAAACTTGGCCATTAATTATACACCTATCTATTCCTGGTATATATAGTCATAGATATTTTTAGAGTTAATGACGGTTGTATATTATTATGTAATATGGTGCGACGTATGAAAGGCTTTCGGTAATAATAAATACATGACGATAATGGCAAGGTATAGGCAATTATTGTTAACCTCAAATGAGCTCAAAATAAGCTCTATACGCGCAATTTTTTTGGCATGTCTTTTGAGGATAGTACGTGGTGGACAAGCTCATGTGTGACAATTATAGATTAAACTAAGACAGCAGTGTGTGGCATGGCGGTATAGAACGCAACTGCTACGCAGGAGGCGCGGGTTCGATCCCCACTCAGTGCTGATATTTGTATGCATGAATGGGAAAGCGCGTAACATCTATGACTGTCGTTATGGGTAGTTCAAGCCCTCAAAAGTCTGACTAGCCTAACTGCAGAACTTCGATATCGCCAATTTGATTGTAGAGGCCCGATGGCAGTCGCTACAAGGAAAATATCGAAGTTCAGCCGCATATTAAATAGAGTATAAAGCCGACTCCAACTGAGTTGGGAATAGGCTCAGAAAATGATGATAGATTCAACCAAAACTTTTTACTCGTTTCTGTCACAAGGAAGATCCAAGATCCTCTTCTATACATGTACTTATTACTCACCAATGTACACCAATTTAATTTCCGGATCTAGAATATACAGCTGGAGGCGTGAATCTTACTTAAGGTCATCCTATATTAACTGTAAATAAAGGATGAGCGCCTCACTGAGTTCAGCGGTGTAAAAGTTTAAAAAGTTATACAGTGCAGGCTGACGTGAATTTCTTCTACAAAATCTGGGCACAGCTTGAAAATATTCTACCTTGTCCGTCATATACACTTTGTACACTTGGCTCTGACCTGTATTTATATCTTATTCTCCTTTATCACCCTAAAGGTTTCCTGGAAAAAAACTTAATATTGAGAGAAGTTCGCCGTTTTACTGAGTTTCCAGCTAAGCCTCAAAAGACTTTAAATTAACAATATATGCATCAAGTTGAATAATATCTTTTACATCATATAATCGTGTTAGAATATCGAACCTCTACATTATAGAAGAAAGCCTATTGCCATCTCTTCAATAGTTAGCAAAGCCCTTTCATGTCGCTTTAATACAAGTACAATCATCACTTCAACAACATTGACCACTATTTGACCTACTCCTGATACTCCTATACTTTAGTGCATTTGTGACTGTGAATTAGAAAGCTTTCTAGAACTTTATCTTTATTTATTACTAGCTGTTGCCCGCGGATCCGCCCGCGTGGAAGTCAATAATCGCGTTGTGCAACTCTACTCGATTCTCTACTTGCCTTCTATACCTACTACTTCTGTTTGCTGTCATGACAAGGGAAATAGTTAGCGATACCACTCACCCACGGTTTAACAGTTCCAACGATAACCTTAGAAAAAGTCCCATAAAAATGTCCAACACAACTTGAACATATTTTTAATATTTTTTTGCTATTTTTTGCCTTTTTATATAATTAAAGTAAAAAGTGAAATAATGATATTGATAAAATGGTGACTTTAACGTTATTGATACTTTACTAAGATTCAAAATCATTTCGATCCCTCATTTTCAATACTCTAAACTTTTAAGATCAGAAAAGGACGAATGATCAAAGAAAAATTTAGAATTAAAAAGCCCCGACCCAACATAAACATAAAAGTTAAAAATAAGTAATTCGAGCGTTGTCGTGTCGGAGGACCTCTAACTGGTAAAGCACTTTCATTATGTTACAAACGATACAAGGTCACCTGACGAGTCAACACTAACTAATCTTCGACTTCTTGACTAATTCACTTTTCAAACAAAACAAAACTAGATCAAAATCGGTTTATCCGTTCGGGAGGAATAAACACTAAAACTAATCCTTCCAACGATGAGCCCGAACGTGATCGTAAATATTTAGTTAGTTTGCAGTAATTAGAATTAGCTTTAGGCTCATTGAGCTGTCAGGTCAATATAATGATTGTTATAATAGAACATTGTCAATCTATATCTTCAGTAACTTGCGTGATAGTTCGTCACAATGAACTTCAACTGGCCTAGGTACCTGAATACGTGGACTAACGAGTACATTGACATACATAATATGTAGAACGTTGAGAGACCTACGGGGAACTGACCTAAAATAGTACACATCGCAACAAAAACATTTCAAAATGACTTTATAACAACAATAGTGTACTATCCAAGCATTCGCTACTATCAACGTACTTCAATAAAGTCTAGATTGAAACAACATCTGCATTTGCTTATACATCAAATGGAATTGGTGTCACAAAAGCACCGTGTCAATATGCGCCGGTGATCATGAATATTTTATTATCTCTGAGATTCACCGTGTCGGTTGTTGGAAATCGAATACCGGGATTTGTGCCAAATGCGAACAAAAAAGTTAATACCTACGTATGACACTCGTGACACTGTATGGATAAGATGAGACTCTTTGGTATTGTTGTAGATTATTGTCAAACGTATTGAAGGTAGTTTGATGATTGATGTTCTGTAACAAATAAAGAGAGGTCACGGATTGAATTTATTCCGCTCATTCTTTAGTGGTTGTATATACCGTTATTCGATGAAAGAGGATGGCTGAATTGAATCACTGTGTTTACTGTCTACACAATACTAACAATATCGTTATTTATTATGAACATTGAATAGTTCTAGTACCATATTTTTCTTTAAAGTAGATAATATTATTATATTATAATAATATTATCTACTTTAAAGAAAAGTGTCATTGCTTATAGAGATTCTACCTTCAACCTGTATAAGCCTTCAACTTGTATAAGACGTCCTTTTCATAGGACTATATTTCCCAAAAACGGCACGGAAACGACCACAGAAAAGGGATGCAGCCCATTTTCGGAGATGGAATCTTGCATGCTTCAGCCACGAAGAGAGCTCGGCGGCATCGGTACTCATCTTCGATTCATGAAAATGGTTACGAAGGAGCTACAACCTCCACAGCAACCGCGTTGTCTAAGAAGTATTAAGATTACCGGGAAAATCTAAAGTGGTGTAGATTCTAGAGGTGGTGATAAATAAACTAGATGAGTTGTGATTAGTTTTTGTCAAAAATATTAGAAGTTATTTATATTATATTACGCTTTGCTTGGGCAATTTGTATATCAAACATAATTGATTAAAACATATTTAATTAAACTATAAACACAAATTAATATAATCATACATAATGTGCATCATGATCATCTCCCTGCCCTTCTTCCGTGAAGTGGCGCTTTCTTCCACACATTTTCTGTCACATGTCAGTTCCCCAGTCAAACGCTTCTTTGCCATATCTTCTTTTACACAATCCATCTTTTACTGGCCGGACCTCTGCTCCTACAGCCTTTAAACCTTCAAACTTTGAATTTGTACAATCATCTCTTCTCATATTCTGTTCATACCATGACAGTCGTTCACTACTCAATTTTTAATTTACTGGTAAGTAAAACATTCGACTTCGGACTCGTGTCTCCCCTGATGGCTCCCCTAGGGGAGACAACAGGACTTCTATAGTACTGATGTCTCCCCTAGGCGGGGGAGACATCAGTACTTACTTTTAATGTTATATTTTGAGTACTCGTATCTCCCCTTTCATTTCTCTGTCATGTTCAGCCATACTGGCCACTTGAGGATAAATAAGTATTTATGTAATATTTATTATAAATAAACAAAATACCTCTTTTGCAATGTCAAGTTGTCATTTGTATTGCATTATATTCATTACCTATAAATATTGCGTCCCGGATATTTTCCATTTAATTACGATATGAATGAAAATTTGAATTTTGTACATAGAAAGGGTGGAAAAGTTTTGATACATGAAGGGTTCCAGTATACTAAACACAAACAATATTCCAATAATACGGAAAGATGGATTTGCTGCAACAAAAAGAAACACAAATGCTCTGGAGCAATAACTATAAATGTAAGTACCTACATACGACTTTAATAAATATTCAGTGTCTACATGTATTAAATGCGCAGTTTTGACTTATAGTTACGTTTGTTGCCCGTGGTCCGATCACGGAGTAGCATTAACATTAGCATTAACTGGGCTTATAAGAAGTCACCAAAATGAAATTAAAAACAAACTATTAATATGTTTAGGATAACCAAGTTTTGAAATTGACGCAACATGAATCAAATAGTATGGAGTGCAGGCCTAACGAAGCTCGAAATGAGGTTGCGTTAACATTAGAAATAATCAAAAATAAAGCAGCTGCTACTATTGAAGAGCCTGTAAAAAAAAATTATGAAGATTTGGTGGAACCATTGTATGATCGCGGTCTTAATATATTAACAGAAATACCTTCCTACCAAAGCTCGAAAACTGCAATTTACACAAGACGAAAATTAGAATTAAATGTTAACAAATTGATTTATAATAATATTATGGAAGTGGAAATCCCTAAAAAATTTCAAGAAATTATATTAGGAGACTACAATACCGAAAGAAAAAGGATTATCGTATTATGTTCACAAGAAGGCAAGCGATTATTGGGGATACTGAAAGAATATTTTGGTGATGCAACATTTAAGAGCGTACCTCGCCCCTTTAGACAATTACTAACATTACACGGTGACCTAGGGAGTACCGCTGAAACTACAAATATTATACCCATAGTATATGCTCTGATGAGCGACAAGACCGAAGAATCCTATTCCATTGTATATGACATAATTAAAGCAAATATTCATGATTGGGAACCCAAAACATTTCATGCAGACTTTGAAATTGCTTTAACCAATCCTCTAAAAGAGTTTTTCCCAAGTATTATTATTAAGAGATGTCATTATCATTTCATTAATTGTATTTGGAGAAAGGCCAAAATCAACAACATTAAATTGAAACTACATCGCCAAATCGTAGGTTTGTGTGCAGTGCTTCCACTGTTGCCTCGGGATAAGATCTTAGAGGGATATGAATACATAAAAGACCGGTGTAAAGAATTTGATGAAATAAAATTAAAGTCATTTTTAGAATATATGGAAAAAACTTGGTTGAAAAATGAGCATTGTATAACGGAATGGTGCATTTATGATCAACGCCACCGGACCAATAATTTTGCGGAAGGATGGCATTCGAAACTTAATCGGCAAATTAACAAGAATTATGTGACGATCGCAAAGCTCTTTTCGGTGTTAGAAAAGGATATGTCTATAAATAAAATTGCAATCCTAAACGTTGAAAATGAGACCCATTCCAGTAAAAGAAGAAAAATTCAAACCGAAAGAGACACATTTATTTTGAATACACAATTACAATTAATTCTTGGAGAGATCAGTGTAGGGCATTTCTTGGAAAAAATGCGTTGATTTTGTTGTACCTATCTTCTTTAGTTTTCCGTTACAGTAAGTATAAGCGAAATAAAATTTTATATTACGTGTACCTATGTGGTTATATTATTTTCAACACACTTGCTCATAAAGTGGCTATTATTCCATAACAATTAGCCACATAAAGGTACCTATTATCAAACTGTGACTTTTCATTTATAACATACTAGTGAGTTATATAAATATAGTTTTTTTTATTGTATGATGCTTTCTTAAAAAGGTTTCGCTGAAAAAGAAAATGTGTTCAAAATAACTACAAATAAATTAAGGCTCATTTCATGCAACTTAGTATTTAAATTGATAATTTCAACTTATTTGTTTATTAAACCAGTTTAATAAACAAAACTATCACTCAAATACTCAAATATAACTTATGTTTGCTCTGTAAAAACTGTAAATTAATTTTTAATTTTTTAATTTCTACATTCCGATGTTCGAAAAAAAAAACCCAATGAGGTTTTTAGTCTGTGGTCTATGCTAAATGGGCGCGCATATGTAGTACAATTTATTAATTTTTCCCGCTATCGCGATTGCGAAAATAATATTCTCAACTCGTTTATGTATACCTACTGTTGAAATTATTGTTATTGTTTGAATTGTGTAGGTACAAGTACTATTTATGAAGATAATGAATTATCGTGTTTACCGCCCGATCTAGGATGTGAAGTGCTTAACGTTATGGAAACTTTACTACTGAAAAATGCAAGGATAATTATCTATTTTAGTATTATTTTATTCACAAGTGTGTTGAAAAACGATGTACGACACACGTGAGCTTTGGTCATTACACTCTCGGTTTCCTTACAGCCCTCGCCTTCGGCTCGGGCTGTGCAATAACACCTCGAGTGTAATGACCAACGTAACTCACTCGTAGTGTAAATATCTATTATATAAGTAAGAACTTATTGTAATGCGTAGGTAGGTAGGTATGCCTGTCCGTCATGCTTGACAAATGTATTTTTTTCTTTAATGGTTTCAATGTACCTACCTAAATTTGACAAAGGGAGATACGAGTACTCAAAATATAACATTAAAAGTAAGTACTGATGTCTCCCCCGCCTAGGGGAGACATCAGTACTATAGAAGTCCTGTTGTCTCCCCTAGGGGAGCCATCAGGGGAGACACGAGTCCGCGAACAAACATTCAAAGCAAATTATTATTATTTAAATGTTACTTAACTCATAACAGTGCAATAACTACTTACGAAGTATTTGAATAAGATGACTATCATTGAAACATCTATTTATTTTCGTTATTTTTATAAATATATAAAGTTTATTGTTGTATTGTGATATCACTGAGAAGCCCGAGGGCTTAGGTTGACACTAATCTGTGAAGGTATGATGCTGCTTTGTCTTCTGCGTTAAGAGCAGCTCTCTTAACCTTCTTCCCAGCCTCCTCTGAAGGGTCAACACCACAAACGTGACGCGTTCCATCCGGTGAGCCAACTGAGTAGCATATAAAAAGGTGATTTAGGTCAACTAATATGATGTAACGTTGACTTACAGCGGCTAGACTGAAGCCGTACCGGGGCTAGACTAGCTGGTGACTACCCACTAAACGTTCAGTGTGCGTGTGTTCGATATTCTTACTTGTATTTAGTTCACTTCGTAGTTTTGTTATAACTAAATTAGTATCCTTTTAGTGATAAGTTCTATCTATAATTTTCCTATACAATTAACATTGTGTTATGTAAATAATATTTTTTCTATGTATATTTATCGCAGGTTTATAAGTGCCCGGTTAATGGCAATAGGCTCGCCTACCTATTACATTGGGACTTAAACATAAACAGGCGAAGTGTGGATGCTAGCACCTATGCCTATCCCTTCGGAGATATAGGCTAAGCTATGTTAAATAATTAAAAAAAACTGGTTTGTTTTTATGCTCGATAGGCTCGCATTTGACCACTATTACACCTGGTGGTAAGTGATGATGTGGTCGAAGGTGGAACACGCTTGCCTAGAAGTAACCTATCTACACTAGTCTTGAAGACTTCCAAGTTATAGCTATCGGTAAACACGGATTCAGGCAAGGCGTTCCGTTCCACTCTTTGGCTGTACGCATCATTAATGTATCACCGAATCGTTTGGTACGTAGGTATGAGTGGCATCTGAAGCTGTCGATCCAGGCTTACCACTAGTAACTTTTAATAAATTTAAATTCGTATGTTATAGGATAAGAACCGGCAATCAGACCCTTTCTTGGAAAATACTCTGACCTTAACACGTTCCGATTACTAAATACTCATACTACACATTTTTGAGGTGACGCTGGAGTTATACCCAGAAATTCTTGCGAATTAACTTTTTTAAATAATTAGAAAGAAATTTAATTTGTAAGATATTTAAATTGATAAATTAATTTGAACCGGTTTTCAAAGTGAAGTTGGTTCGGAAAGGTTTTGGAAGGGACCCAAAAACACTCCGAATTCATAAAGAAAAATGTCAATAAAAATCCTATTGAAAAAAATTGCAAATCTACCTATATTGTACTAACTTTGCTTACTGTGGAATAAAACATTAGCTCTTAAAATAAACCTTGTGAAATTTGAAATCTTAGATATTATAAACTTTTTCAACTGCGCAAAAAAAAAACTGGCACAAAATAATATGTGCAAAAAAGTAAAATATATTTGTTGACGTTTGACATTTGCAGACGTATTTTATTTCTTTAATTTGTCTGTATTACTTCCAGAAAATAGCGCAAAAATGAGTTACTTGGAGAAAGTTGATCGATACCTGGACTCCCTGAAAGTAGGGAAAAGTGAGTAATAAAATTTGTATTAATTGTACATTTATGGGATGAATTTCTTCAATCATCGAAATCAAACTGAATTCCCTTATCAAGTTCAAGTTTATCATGACATATAAGTACATTGATGGTTCAACATGATATTTTTTAGAATTATTTTCTCTATACTAGTAGTAACAGCAAGTAGGTATAGTATCAAACTCTTATTAATAACTATTTTACCTACCCTATTACAAGATTTGTTTGTCATGTCTGTCTGTCAACCAGGCTGCATCTGATTAACCGCCATAGCAAGACAGTTAAAATAAATAAAATATCTTTAATCCTATTGGTTAGGTACTTACGTAAAAAAAAGTAAACAATCTTAGCGTGAATTTTTAATATATTTTGTTTAAAAACTAAATATAAAAATACTTTTCTGCTTAGTAAGGCATTTTGAAGACTAAAGACCTGTGTCGAACCACTAGTTAGTCAGTTAGTTAGTCTAGTTTATTTGTTTAATAATTGTCTTTTTATATAAAGTTGCCACAAGATTGTTTACCTTTTTAGCTACTTAAACAAATGTAGTATAACCAAAAACAAAAAGACTGTAAATGGTATGAAACCACCCGTGCACAAGTTTTTTTTAATTTATGGCACGTCAATTTGACTTCACCTCGCCTGATGTTAAGCTGAAGGCAAAGTCTCATGAAAGAGGGTCACCATTGCAAACACGTTTAGTGCTACAATGGTGGCGCTCAGCTCGGCCTCGGCCTCATCAGATGCTTTTTCACGCCCCGCTTAAAGGACCCGGGACTGTAGGAAGAAGGAAACACGTGCGACTTTGACCTCACTTTTTATTAAATCATTTAAATAATGGTTTCCAGGTGCCATAGTAGATTCCTGGTTCATGATGTCAAGTCCAATACCGATCCTGTCGGTCGTGATAGCCTACCTCGTCGTCATACGCATTGGGCCAAGATTAATGAAAAATCGGAGACCACTACAGATGAACAAAGTAATCGCTTATTACAACGCTTCACAAGTTTTTTTGGCTTCTGTGATCTGTTTTAAGGTAAGATTATTATTATTATTTGTTCGACGTAGAAAAATTTGAGTCACCCCATCCCTTCATATGTGGTATAGTACAAGGTTGCCTATGGCATTAAGTCCGCCTATGTAAAACGTGCATAAAGTGTAAAAAAAAAAACAAAAAAAAACATAAACAAAAAACAAGGCGACAACGGATAAGGCTGTTTAACATCAGGCTTATATATACAACCTAGACTAGCCGTCAGATACAAGGCTCGAGTTAAAAATAGCGACCGGAATTAGGCAATAGGGTCATTGTCTATTATATTTCTATTTGCATTGGTCGGGGTACTTTATATAATATAATATATATTTAAGTACAGTAATCGAAACTTAAGTATGCATATCTGTATTCTAGAATCCATAACACAAGCTAGTTAAGCATGCTTACCATGGATCTAGATGGCGTTGAACACAAATAAATAAAAAATTTCAAATACCTACCTATTATTAAAAAATAGTCAGAACAATTCGGTCGATTAAATAATTATGCCATTTCAATTTATACAAAGTCAGTTAATACGCTGATAATAACAGAGTTCCCGTACTGTACATTAATTACACAGTGTTGGACTGTTTCAGAATAATAAGCGTAATATTTTCAAATATAACCAATTTATCGGATTAATTGGAAAGCCCGCGGGTAGGTTAGCGTGAATTGCTATTATTAATTAGAGTAATTATAAACAGGTATGTAAGCAGTCTGTCGGACCGTGGCATGAATGTAATTTAATGACACGAATTAAAATAGTTATTGTCGTTATTCGCTGCGACACCTTTGCTATATTATTTATTTTAGGCGCTTTTGATAAAATATACTAAAATGTGTTCTAAAAAAGACTAGGAATAGTAGGGAGGGAGGGATTAGTATGGCAGGTGAGTCCTAGAAGGGTTTCTTGAACGCCTATTTAAGGGAGGATACCTTAATATTGATAAGTGCCTCCAGCCAATATAATCATTGTTAAAATAAATAACATAGTTATTCTTCTTTTTCTCCTTCCCTCTTTTTTTTAATAAGTTTCATTAATAAGCTGTTTGTTAATTTCAAAATATTTTATGTGTGGTGTTTACCTTTAAGTAATTGTCACATTATTACTTGTATTTTTGCATGTATTTGGTGTAAGTATTTATGTTAACAATAATTGTTGGTATACCTACATAACTAAATAAACAAAATTGTCCATCAGATTTTTTACTAATTAAGATTTTTGATCCCACGTAATAGGGCCGCATAAAGTTATCCTTGTAGGAACAAAGATACACAAATAACGGAGAAATCATATCTGATTTTTGAAATCATACATTACATTACATTGAGATGAATCCTAGTTCCAGAACGAATATATAACCTCTTCCTTCTTCTTTAAAATTGGTTAAAAACAGATAATTACAAGGAAGATTTCGACGAATTGAGAACTTTTATCATTTGTAAAGTAAATTAAAAATGTTCTGCAACACACCCCTCCAGATTATTAAGCGCTAATTAAGTAAGATTGAGCATGCTACCCTGCCACTCGCTTCCCCATACTCTCCATATACGTCCCGTACCGCCGCTGAGTCGACCGACTTTTAGCTATAATAATACCTAATACTGTGACATTACCTTGTCTTATTAATGCATGTTTCAGGTGCACAGATTGAACCTCTTCAGAGACGGTATTATTTACGCAGGGTGTCGATTTCCGTCCAATACTCAAAACCCACTGGTAAGAAAAGGTGGTTTTCTTTTAGATTCAAATAGCTAAAATTGTATTCTCTCTAGAGCAGATCCGGAGAAGATTCCAGGTTCGCAAGGTCTGTGATGAGCAGAGGTGACTCGGGCGTCGGAGGTCGCAGAATGACCTCAGTCCTCCATGAACGAGGACTTAGGAGTGACAGGTGGAGCCGCCTATCACCCTCTCGTGCTCCTCCCTAGCTGGAAAAAGATGTGGATACGATAGTCCCACACCCAAGAGGACCTTCAATGGTCCTGGGTCAGCCGGAGCGTGAGGGATATGCCAGAGGCTACCTCTGGTTACTGATGGTCCGAGACAGCCGTGTGGTTTTGGTAGGTTCGACTCCGACATGATCACCCGCGCTGACTTCGGTGAGTAAGTATTCTCTCTAGATTAAGGATTTTTTTTTAAACTCATTTATTGTGCGCATGATGATTCGAGAAGTTCATGCATGGATTTACCGGTGTTAGCTAAAACTTCATCTATATAGCGAATTTGACAGAATATGGCTATTTGCTATATTGTGGCCGTACCTCGAAGAGTACGTTAAGCCGTCGGTCTTGGTACGTGCATCTATGGCACTTGTTACGGATAGTTCAAAAAGTCCAACAACCGGTATAACGGCAATACTTCAATGTCACCTATATTTTGTGGAGGCCAGATGCCAGTTGCTTCACGGAAAATATCGAAGTTTAACCGCGACGGAGTAAGACAGGATAGAGCGGACACCAGACTCCAAGATCACAGCTTCGGAGGCCTCCGGGATTATTGCGAGGATTAATGATTGATGATTGTAGCAGATGGCCCAGAACTTCTTTGATTCTCAATTCTTTGTAGTCTTGAATTTATCACAGTCTCGACTCACAAAAAGTGCAACAAAACACTATTGCTCAACAAACATGAGCTTTGTGGCCTGGAATTGGTTTTCCTTTAATTCACACCGTCTTTGTCACCCTTGATAGTAAGGCCCAGGCCCATCAATGGTTAATTTAAATATTTATGAAATGTATGTTTTATTACAGTTACTAGATTTGGGTTGGTGGTATTTCTTCGCTAAGTTCACAGAGCTTCTAGATACAGTATTCTTCGTACTGAGAAAGAAAGAAAAACAGGTAAAGAACGTCTTTAAATATTTTAAATACTTTATTTTTTTTAATACATCAAGCTTCTGATAGTCTTCATTTGTCCAATATTTTTTTATAATTTTGTATGTGAAGTTTATCTTTTATTCTTTATTGTACACCAAAAAACAAAACAAAAAATAAAAACAAGAAAACACAAAGGACAAGTAGTGAGAGTTACAGTTTGTTCTAATGTACCAATGGGCGGCCTTATCACTGGAAGCGATCTCTTCCAGGCAACCTACTTCTTTCTTTTTTGATTATTTGAATTAAGTAAATTAACTAAGAATTGATAAATGTAAGTGGCTTTTCAACTCCAAAAATTATAAATAATGATTTATTCCTGATACTATAATGAAAGACATTAATATTCATAATCTGTCTACTTTGTGGTAATAACGATTATTTTTACATTTAGCAATTACTAGGTATCGGGTAAAAAGATAATTTCGTGTATATATAATTTTCAGCATGTAGAACCATTTAAATAGGTTTGTTAAAAAAAATCCACAAAGACATTTTATTCTATTCTTCTTCCATTCCTTTTATCTATTCCAGATAACGTTCCTACATGTTTATCATCACGTCATCATGGCCTTATACGCGTGGAGTTACCTTAAGTTTGCAGCGGGAGGAGAAGGAGCGGTCCTCTCCCTTTTGAACTCTATCGTGCACGTTGTCATGTACTCGTATTACCTGCTATCTGGTCTGGGTCCCAGATTTCACAAATATCTGTGGTGGAAGAAGTACGTAACTAAGTTGCAATTGGTACGTATTGAAATGTAATGGTTTTATTTAGTTCCTAGATTTTTATTCAATATAATACGAATACCAGATTAAACACACGTGTAATTCCCCTGAGGTGGGTATCTTGCAATTTGGAAATATGCGAGGGATATGCCTTTAGGCAATAGTGGGGTTTACATATGCAGTTCGGAATGAATAAATCACCACGCACCATTCCAAACTGTCATATCGGAACGAGACAGTTTCATCCGCGGTCACGCCTAAACGATATATTAACGGAATGTTGGTTTGGACACATTTACACACATTGTTTAGACTGTATGCGAGGAACGAACAATTTGCCTGCGTTCTGACCCGTGGTAATACTTTTAGTCGTAATATATTATTACCACAGTCTGATCCGCAGTCCAAATAGTATATATCCCTGTCTATCTAATAAGAAATAAACGTTTGGTAGACGGATACCTTTATAAAATTATCATGTTTATTCAAAAACTATATCATATTTATATTTCATTACAGACTCAGTTCGTTTTGATGCTTATATACTGCGCCTGGACACACTATTCTCCGCGCTGTCAATACGCAACCGGCTTTACCTACTTCATCTGCTCAAACATTGTGATATTTCTTTTCCTATTTCTCAATTTTTATTCAAAAAGTTACAAAAAGAAAAATGTCGAAAAAGAAATCAAAGAAGAATATGACAGAGCTCATAATGGTGTTAAAAGCACCACTAATGGTGTCCATAAAAATGGCGTCGATCAGAAGAAAAGAAATGGTTTGCATGAGGCAGATTGTAAAACTGTTTCCAATATAGAAGAAATTCCATACGATATCAAAGCTGGTGGAGATTGCATTCCAGATACAAATTATTGCCTATCTAGACGCATGGGTGCAGCAGCAACTTATGGTGCAGAGTATGATATTGATAGAATAATGAAATAAGGATATATCATAATTTAAAGACTACAGCTAGCGGTTTTATTGAGACTGATGTATGTGATGACATTGGTATTGTTAAAGTCTATAAATTTGTGAAGTATGAAAATAAATAAGTATGCTTAAGTATCCGCTTCACTAGAACTGTCTCCAATCAAGAAGGACCATTTTGGTGCTATCATTTGTTAGAAGCCGATGATTTTGAGTGGAGTCTAAAATTACAGCATATCGTAGTTTGTACAGCAAAATTAATGAATTTAAAATAATTATCGTACCAGTGAGAAGACGCTTTAAAGTTACAATAAATTGCCAACCGCACAATTGTTAATTTAGATTCTAAGGTTAAGCATTTGCTGTAAATATAATGTTATAGAAATAATCGTGCACTTTTCGATTAAGATAGAAGTTATATTTAGTTTTGAGATCAATGTACTTAAATTATCAGGAAGCATTTCGGAGATAAACAGTCACGCTAGTATTTACTAGTATTTAGCAACTCAACTGGTGACATCAAAATTATTCTTAACTGAAGTAAAGTTTTTTTTAATTTAATAAATTATTTTAGTTTTGTAAATATTTGACATTGCAACTTTGTTTTTGGGTTTTAATAGTTCAATAACAATCTCGTGATCCGGTTGTAACGAATATTGAATTATTATGCACTATGAAACTAATATGCTTACTATGCTAGTATTTGTTGTCTTGACCAGTTAAATGACTTCAATATTGTTTGTGAATAACTGATAATCTTACCAAACTCTGAAAAACTTTTTTTCCTAAGATAAACAGCCGTCCATTTTCAAAAGCTTAACTATAAATTTGATATTAATATGATAATTTTAGACTTCAATTTTAATTTCCCGCCACGCGTTGCGTCCTACTCTGACTGCAATCAGTCACCTCAATGTTAAATAAAATTACATAGCTTAGTTTGTTCTGAACTTGTTATGATTAGCGATTAAAACATTTTCATTAAAATTTTAATGACTGTGACATATCATAATATCATGTTTATGTACCAGCTGCAGTAAATAACGCCGTGAAATAAATTACTACATTACGATGGCAACTTGAAAATGCTCTAAACTCGATAGAAGAAGAAGGATCAATAAGTGGCTATGGGTTTAACCAGTTTTTTTTATTGCTTGGATGTACTATAATGACAATAAAACGATATTGAGGTAGTGCTAATTGACATTGTGATAAAGATAGTACTCTTGTCGATGTTTTGCAAAAACATAATATATGTATGTGCTTTAGTTATTGTATCTGTCTAATATTGGATTGTATGATAAGGCAGCAAAATAGGAAAGCGAAGGATAATAAAGGTATGATTCCGTAGCCATCCTCTGTGGCGTACCAGTAGTGAAAGTGCTATGCAGGAGGCACCGGTTCGATCCGCGCTCAGTGCAAATATTTGTATGCATGATTGAGATTGAGGATTTACTAAAAACTAAACGCCTAAAACACTATGATTTTTCACATAAACGTTATTTGCTAAAAACTATAAACCAAGCGTAAAAAGAACGAGATTTCTCACTATTACCTCTGGTGGTACAATTTGTGTAGTGGGAACAAAGGGTCAGATCTGTCAAATTCTTCCTGCCGAAACATCAAGTCTTATTTACTTATTTTAATAGCAGTAGATAGACAAATGAACGGATTGCGGGACTGACGTTCTTTTATTTCTATGACAATATGCGGTCGGATACTTGTTAATCTTAGATAAGGATAAACGGTATCATTGAGAAGTTGCTATGAATTAATAAAATATTCAATATCCTTACTTTCATAACTATATCACGGTACGCTGTATCTGCTGATGCGCTCTGCGGTCGGTTACGGAATCATACCTTAAAATTAAATCCTGAGCGCAGAGAGTGATTCAATATTTATGTACGTCGACCAAGTGAAAAATAATTAGCTCTCAAGTCATATTCTTCTTCATCCTCTTTCTATGAGAAAATAAATACGTACTGACGTAATTCGGGCGCTTTTGCTATTTTTATTTAACGCAGAACTTGGCACCTTTTAGTCAACACGTTCGTAGCCAGGACTTAATACAATAACGTTCGATTTCTATAAATATGTTCCAAATTCAAATCTCATTTTCACTCGCTATTTACACCTTAAACAGGACGGATCAAAGCAACACTTTTCAAATAGAAGGGATGGAAAATAATTTTCCTTACACGCACTGGTGACTTTTTGTTGCTGAGACTATGAAAATAAATAAATATAAAATAATAAATTTGAAAATTGCATCAAATAGATTTATAGTTGCCACGTGCCACTAAGCCGTTCGGTTGTCATCCAATTCGGCACAGTAACTGTGATAAAAGTCACTAGTGCGCGCAAGCCCTTAAACTTGATTAAGCTTGACTTACTAAGAAAAAGTATGTATTATCTCAGATATTTCTTTGATACAAAACTTTACGAGTATTCAAATATACATTACTGATTATAAAATACTTGATTTAATTTAGAATACTACATATTATATTGTTGAGTCAAGCAATGCGCTTGTACTCATTCAGTTTGAAGTAGTGCGGGACCACACAAGTGAAAATTAAGAATGGATTAGGAATTTAAGGAAATTTAAAATGTGATTTATGAAAACCTCAGTGCTGTCTCCTATTCTTTTAATTTCTTATATTGATCACTCATACGAAACAAAACCTGCCAACAATATCATAGACAACTGAAGTGACTGTTTGATTTTTTTGCATAGATAAGTTTAGTGTGATTTCATTTGTACCATTTTGGCCTGCACTTTCAGTGGTGCAAATGAAACTGATATAAACCGTTTGGATCATTGAAAATTGTATAACTTTTTCATGCAGATATTCTCGTTAGCGATTACTAATCACGGGTAGGGCGACCGTGATGCAGGTGCAAATGAAACCACACCGTATTATTCATATTAAAATCCCATAATATATTCGACAGTGATGGTGGAAGATGGTAGGAGATGGGTGGAGATGGTAGGAGATGGGTGTTTATTTATTTGTTTGTAAATCTGTTAGTGTTTAATAATTCTTGAAAGCAACTGTAGCAAAACCAGTGGTACCTCCGTATACATAATACACAGTTCCACAGTTTTTGCAATAAGCGTTAGTACAGGAAAAAGACTAGCCCTGTGTACTGTAGTTCTTCTCTTGAAACCTTCAGTTGTGCCGAAAACCTGCAAAAATATTCTAAAAATACATTTAGTTACTATTAAAAAATATTTTGTTATTTCATATTCATTACGGGATTAGTTAGTTTAATTTTTATATTTTATTTCTATATTTAATGCAATTAACAATAGTACAAAATAATGTTAATTTTAAGATACTAATAAAGTTGAAATAATATGAATGGTTTTTAATATAATTTTCCCACTACCTGATCGCCAGTCGCCACTAGGGTGACATAATCAACATGACCTACAATAAATTAGATAAAAAAAGGTGAAGAGCCAAGGTCAAACGTGGATCTGACCCATGTTTGACCTTGGCTCTTCACTTTTCTCTGTGCGCATAATCCCAACGGGTTGCCAACGGGTATCAACCCCACTGGAGCTGGTGAGAGAGGTTATGTCGGACTCGAACCGGCTAAAATGCACGCTGTCTTTTGGTCTTTAGTTACCGGATGTGAGATAGTAGCGAACATATTCCTCACACCCCAGCAGACCCGGGTAAAGCACGGATATTAATAGGGTTCCTTGCTCCAACGTTACAGTACAGTGATGTAGTTCCATGGCCTTCGTTATATATAATTCGAATGATCTAAACTATTATTTAATATGAGTGTAATTGTATGTGAGTACAATAATAAATGAGAAATAGAATTTTTTTTTTTTTTTTATATATGGCACGTCAATTTGACTTCACCTCGCCTGATGTTAAGCTGAAGGCAAAGTCCCATGAAAGAGGGTCACCATTGCAAACACGTTCAGTGCTACAATGGTGGCGCTCAGCTTGACGGCCTCATCAGATGCTTTTTCACGCCCCGCTTAAAGGACCCGGGACTGTAGGGAAATTACCACTTTTTGGAGAAGTAGCGTTACAATAAATTCTATTGTTTCTAATAAATGAGGTATTTTTCTAAAAGCACAATATAAATAAGAGGAAATGTTCAGTAGCTACCACAGATGCTGTGCCTCAATGCTATGAAATTAACGGAGATATCTTAAAACGAGACCCTATAAGTACCCGTGCTAGAGGTAGAGAGAGTGGTAATTCAAATTTGGAATAGGTGGGAAATACAGTTCCATTTGTTCTGTGAACCAAACTTAGAAAAATATCAGTTCTACCGGTTATACCCGATCACAACTAAATAATGAAACATAAACTTGCTATTCATACTTGACAGGCGTTAAAATCGATATCATACGAATCTTGCATCCAAAGTTTCTAGGCATTTGTATAGCTACCCATCGTACTACGTCAGGGAAGGGATAGGGGGATCCTATTGTACTTCATCGAGAATTAACATGGCCGGCCACTTACCAGTTCCAGTGGGGTGGTGTCTGTGGGGATTTAGAGACGGAAAAAAGGACGTGGAAGTTAAACTATCCATAACTCAAGATCGGCTGTACTGATTTAGCTGAAAATTGGTAGGGAGGTAGCTTAGATCCAGGTGACAGACATAGGATACTTGCGAGATCCGTTAAATCGAAGATGCAGCGGGATTGGGATCAGAAATAAACGTGAAAAATGAAGTAAATGAATGGAAGCTGCAACGTGAATCGGGTGCTGAAAATACACGCTCCAATTTTAACAGTAGGTGCAACGAGGTCTTAATGCTAAAATGGCGGAAAAAATATGGCGGTATGAAATTCTCTGGGGCAGCTATATACATAATAATAAGGCAGTAATTAATATATTATTTAGGTAATTAACTTATTAGCGTAACAACACGTTATCTATCAGAGTTCAGTTTAACCCGTCTCAGTGAGATATCAAGATACCGGCTCATATTCTTTTTGCGATAACGACGGTTTTAAGGGTGACCTACAATGAATCATACAACAGTACAATGAGGTACACATTGAAGGTCTTTTAATGCCTGCCTGCCTGTGAATTTATAACGTAATATTATTCTGACGCACACAATTGTTATTTTGTCTCTGTTTTTATTCGAAAAATAAATTATAGCATAC